>OX403603.1:0-2500000 GCA_948107665.1 Lomographa bimaculata
TAACCTAACCTAACCTAACCTAACCTAACCTAACCTAACCTAACCTAACCTAACCTAACCTAACCTAACCTAACCTAACCTAACCTAACCTAACCTAACCTAACCTAACCTAACCTAACCTAACCTAACCTAACCTAACCTAACCTAACCTAACCTAACCTAACCTAACCTAACCTAACCTAACCTAACCTAACCTAACCTAACCTAACCTAACCTAACCTAACCTAACCTAACCTAACCTAACCTAACCTAACCTAACCTAACCTAACCTAACCTAACCTAACCTAACCTAACCTAACCTAACCTAACCTAACCTAACCTAACCTAACCTAACCTAACCTAACCTAACCTAACCTAACCTAACCTAACCTAACCTAACCTAACCTAACCTAACCTAACCTAACCTAACCTAACCTAACCTAACCTAACCTAACCTAACCTAACCTAACCTAACCTAACCTAACCTAACCTAACCTAACCTAACCTAACCTAACCTAACCTAACCTAACCTAACCTAACCTAACCTAACCTAACCTAACCTAACCTAACCTAACCTAACCTAACCTAACCTAACCTAACCTAACCTAACCTAACCTAACCTAACCTAACCTAACCTAACCTAACCTAACCTAACCTAACCTAACCTAACCTAACCTAACCTAACCTAACCTAACCTAACCTAACCTAACCTAACCTAACCTAACCTAACCTAACCTAACCTAACCTAACCTAACCTAACCTAACCTAACCTAACCTAACCTAACCTAACCTAACCTAACCTAACCTAACCTAACCTAACCTAACCTAACCTAACCTAACCTAACCTAACCTAACCTAACCTAACCTAACCTAACCTAACCTAACCTAACCTAACCTAACCTAACCTAACCTAACCTAACCTAACCTAACCTAACCTAACCTAACCTAACCTAACCTAACCTAACCTAACCTAACCTAACCTAACCTAACCTAACCTAACCTAACCTAACCTAACCTAACCTAACCTAACCTAACCTAACCTAACCTAACCTAACCTAACCTAACCTAACCTAACCTAACCTAACCTAACCTAACCTAACCTAACCTAACCTAACCTAACCTAACCTAACCTAACCTAACCTAACCTAACCTAACCTAACCTAACCTAACCTAACCTAACCTAACCTAACCTAACCTAACCTAACCTAACCTAACCTAACCTAACCTAACCTAACCTAACCTAACCTAACCTAACCTAACCTAACCTAACCTAACCTAACCTAACCTAACCTAACCTAACCTAACCTAACCTAACCTAACCTAACCTAACCTAACCTAACCTAACCTAACCTAACCTAACCTAACCTAACCTAACCTAACCTAACCTAACCTAACCTAACCTAACCTAACCTAACCTAACCTAACCTAACCTAACCTAACCTAACCTAACCTAACCTAACCTAACCTAACCTAACCTAACCTAACCTAACCTAACCTAACCTAACCTAACCTAACCTAACCTAACCTAACCTAACCTAACCTAACCTAACCTAACCTAACCTAACCTAACCTAACCTAACCTAACCTAACCTAACCTAACCTAACCTAACCTAACCTAACCTAACCTAACCTAACCTAACCTAACCTAACCTAACCTAACCTAACCTAACCTAACCTAACCTAACCTAACCTAACCTAACCTAACCTAACCTAACCTAACCTAACCTAACCTAACCTAACCTAACCTAACCTAACCTAACCTAACCTAACCTAACCTAACCTAACCTAACCTAACCTAACCTAACCTAACCTAACCTAACCTAACCTAACCTAACCTAACCTAACCTAACCTAACCTAACCTAACCTAACCTAACCTAACCTAACCTAACCTAACCTAACCTAACCTAACCTAACCTAACCTAACCTAACCTAACCTAACCTAACCTAACCTAACCTAACCTAACCTAACCTAACCTAACCTAACCTAACCTAACCTAACCTAACCTAACCTAACCTAACCTAACCTAACCTAACCTAACCTAACCTAACCTAACCTAACCTAACCTAACCTAACCTAACCTAACCTAACCTAACCTAACCTAACCTAACCTAACCTAACCTAACCTAACCTAACCTAACCTAACCTAACCTAACCTAACCTAACCTAACCTAACCTAACCTAACCTAACCTAACCTAACCTAACCTAACCTAACCTAACCTAACCTAACCTAACCTAACCTAACCTAACCTAACCTAACCTAACCTAACCTAACCTAACCTAACCTAACCTAACCTAACCTAACCTAACCTAACCTAACCTAACCTAACCTAACCTAACCTAACCTAACCTAACCTAACCTAACCTAACCTAACCTAACCTAACCTAACCTAACCTAACCTAACCTAACCTAACCTAACCTAACCTAACCTAACCTAACCTAACCTAACCTAACCTAACCTAACCTAACCTAACCTAACCTAACCTAACCTAACCTAACCTAACCTAACCTAACCTAACCTAACCTAACCTAACCTAACCTAACCTAACCTAACCTAACCTAACCTAACCTAACCTAACCTAACCTAACCTAACCTAACCTAACCTAACCTAACCTAACCTAACCTAACCTAACCTAACCTAACCTAACCTAACCTAACCTAACCTAACCTAACCTAACCTAACCTAACCTAACCTAACCTAACCTAACCTAACCTAACCTAACCTAACCTAACCTAACCTAACCTAACCTAACCTAACCTAACCTAACCTAACCTAACCTAACCTAACCTAACCTAACCTAACCTAACCTAACCTAACCTAACCTAACCTAACCTAACCTAACCTAACCTAACCTAACCTAACCTAACCTAACCTAACCTAACCTAACCTAACCTAACCTAACCTAACCTAACCTAACCTAACCTAACCTAACCTAACCTAACCTAACCTAACCTAACCTAACCTAACCTAACCTAACCTAACCTAACCTAACCTAACCTAACCTAACCTAACCTAACCTAACCTAACCTAACCTAACCTAACCTAACCTAACCTAACCTAACCTAACCTAACCTAACCTAACCTAACCTAACCTAACCTAACCTAACCTAACCTAACCTAACCTAACCTAACCTAACCTAACCTAACCTAACCTAACCTAACCTAACCTAACCTAACCTAACCTAACCTAACCTAACCTAACCTAACCTAACCTAACCTAACCTAACCTAACCTAACCTAACCTAACCTAACCTAACCTAACCTAACCTAACCTAACCTAACCTAACCTAACCTAACCTAACCTAACCTAACCTAACCTAACCTAACCTAACCTAACCTAACCTAACCTAACCTAACCTAACCTAACCTAACCTAACCTAACCTAACCTAACCTAACCTAACCTAACCTAACCTAACCTAACCTAACCTAACCTAACCTAACCTAACCTAACCTAACCTAACCTAACCTAACCTAACCTAACCTAACCTAACCTAACCTAACCTAACCTAACCTAACCTAACCTAACCTAACCTAACCTAACCTAACCTAACCTAACCTAACCTAACCTAACCTAACCTAACCTAACCTAACCTAACCTAACCTAACCTAACCTAACCTAACCTAACCTAACCTAACCTAACCTAACCTAACCTAACCTAACCTAACCTAACCTAACCTAACCTAACCTAACCTAACCTAACCTAACCTAACCTAACCTAACCTAACCTAACCTAACCTAACCTAACCTAACCTAACCTAACCTAACCTAACCTAACCTAACCTAACCTAACCTAACCTAACCTAACCTAACCTAACCTAACCTAACCTAACCTAACCTAACCTAACCTAACCTAACCTAACCTAACCTAACCTAACCTAACCTAACCTAACCTAACCTAACCTAACCTAACCTAACCTAACCTAACCTAACCTAACCTAACCTAACCTAACCTAACCTAACCTAACCTAACCTAACCTAACCTAACCTAACCTAACCTAACCTAACCTAACCTAACCTAACCTAACCTAACCTAACCTAACCTAACCTAACCTAACCTAACCTAACCTAACCTAACCTAACCTAACCTAACCTAACCTAACCTAACCTAACCTAACCTAACCTAACCTAACCTAACCTAACCTAACCTAACCTAACCTAACCTAACCTAACCTAACCTAACCTAACCTAACCTAACCTAACCTAACCTAACCTAACCTAACCTAACCTAACCTAACCTAACCTAACCTAACCTAACCTAACCTAACCTAACCTAACCTAACCTAACCTAACCTAACCTAACCTAACCTAACCTAACCTAACCTAACCTAACCTAACCTAACCTAACCTAACCTAACCTAACCTAACCTAACCTAACCTAACCTAACCTAACCTAACCTAACCTAACCTAACCTAACCTAACCTAACCTAACCTAACCTAACCTAACCTAACCTAACCTAACCTAACCTAACCTAACCTAACCTAACCTAACCTAACCTAACCTAACCTAACCTAACCTAACCTAACCTAACCTAACCTAACCTAACCTAACCTAACCTAACCTAACCTAACCTAACCTAACCTAACCTAACCTAACCTAACCTAACCTAACCTAACCTAACCTAACCTAACCTAACCTAACCTAACCTAACCTAACCTAACCTAACCTAACCTAACCTAACCTAACCTAACCTAACCTAACCTAACCTAACCTAACCTAACCTAACCTAACCTAACCTAACCTAACCTAACCTAACCTAACCTAACCTAACCTAACCTAACCTAACCTAACCTAACCTAACCTAACCTAACCTAACCTAACCTAACCTAACCTAACCTAACCTAACCTAACCTAACCTAACCTAACCTAACCTAACCTAACCTAACCTAACCTAACCTAACCTAACCTAACCTAACCTAACCTAACCTAACCTAACCTAACCTAACCTAACCTAACCTAACCTAACCTAACCTAACCTAACCTAACCTAACCTAACCTAACCTAACCTAACCTAACCTAACCTAACCTAACCTAACCTAACCTAACCTAACCTAACCTAACCTAACCTAACCTAACCTAACCTAACCTAACCTAACCTAACCTAACCTAACCTAACCTAACCTAACCTAACCTAACCTAACCTAACCTAACCTAACCTAACCTAACCTAACCTAACCTAACCTAACCTAACCTAACCTAACCTAACCTAACCTAACCTAACCTAACCTAACCTAACCTAACCTAACCTAACCTAACCTAACCTAACCTAACCTAACCTAACCTAACCTAACCTAACCTAACCTAACCTAACCTAACCTAACCTAACCTAACCTAACCTAACCTAACCTAACCTAACCTAACCTAACCTAACCTAACCTAACCTAACCTAACCTAACCTAACCTAACCTAACCTAACCTAACCTAACCTAACCTAACCTAACCTAACCTAACCTAACCTAACCTAACCTAACCTAACCTAACCTAACCTAACCTAACCTAACCTAACCTAACCTAACCTAACCTAACCTAACCTAACCTAACCTAACCTAACCTAACCTAACCTAACCTAACCTAACCTAACCTAACCTAACCTAACCTAACCTAACCTAACCTAACCTAACCTAACCTAACCTAACCTAACCTAACCTAACCTAACCTAACCTAACCTAACCTAACCTAACCTAACCTAACCTAACCTAACCTAACCTAACCTAACCTAACCTAACCTAACCTAACCTAACCTAACCTAACCTAACCTAACCTAACCTAACCTAACCTAACCTAACCTAACCTAACCTAACCTAACCTAACCTAACCTAACCTAACCTAACCTAACCTAACCTAACCTAACCTAACCTAACCTAACCTAACCTAACCTAACCTAACCTAACCTAACCTAACCTAACCTAACCTAACCTAACCTAACCTAACCTAACCTAACCTAACCTAACCTAACCTAACCTAACCTAACCTAACCTAACCTAACCTAACCTAACCTAACCTAACCTAACCTAACCTAACCTAACCTAACCTAACCTAACCTAACCTAACCTAACCTAACCTAACCTAACCTAACCTAACCTAACCTAACCTAACCTAACCTAACCTAACCTAACCTAACCTAACCTAACCTAACCTAACCTAACCTAACCTAACCTAACCTAACCTAACCTAACCTAACCTAACCTAACCTAACCTAACCTAACCTAACCTAACCTAACCTAACCTAACCTAACCTAACCTAACCTAACCTAACCTAACCTAACCTAACCTAACCTAACCTAACCTAACCTAACCTAACCTAACCTAACCTAACCTAACCTAACCTAACCTAACCTAACCTAACCTAACCTAACCTAACCTAACCTAACCTAACCTAACCTAACCTAACCTAACCTAACCTAACCTAACCTAACCTAACCTAACCTAACCTAACCTAACCTAACCTAACCTAACCTAACCTAACCTAACCTAACCTAACCTAACCTAACCTAACCTAACCTAACCTAACCTAACCTAACCTAACCTAACCTAACCTAACCTAACCTAACCTAACCTAACCTAACCTAACCTAACCTAACCTAACCTAACCTAACCTAACCTAACCTAACCTAACCTAACCTAACCTAACCTAACCTAACCTAACCTAACCTAACCTAACCTAACCTAACCTAACCTAACCTAACCTAACCTAACCTAACCTAACCTAACCTAACCTAACCTAACCTAACCTAACCTAACCTAACCTAACCTAACCTAACCTAACCTAACCTAACCTAACCTAACCTAACCTAACCTAACCTAACCTAACCTAACCTAACCTAACCTAACCTAACCTAACCTAACCTAACCTAACCTAACCTAACCTAACCTAACCTAACCTAACCTAACCTAACCTAACCTAACCTAACCTAACCTAACCTAACCTAACCTAACCTAACCTAACCTAACCTAACCTAACCTAACCTAACCTAACCTAACCTAACCTAACCTAACCTAACCTAACCTAACCTAACCTAACCTAACCTAACCTAACCTAACCTAACCTAACCTAACCTAACCTAACCTAACCTAACCTAACCTAACCTAACCTAACCTAACCTAACCTAACCTAACCTAACCTAACCTAACCTAACCTAACCTAACCTAACCTAACCTAACCTAACCTAACCTAACCTAACCTAACCTAACCTAACCTAACCTAACCTAACCTAACCTAACCTAACCTAACCTAACCTAACCTAACCTAACCTAACCTAACCTAACCTAACCTAACCTAACCTAACCTAACCTAACCTAACCTAACCTAACCTAACCTAACCTAACCTAACCTAACCTAACCTAACCTAACCTAACCTAACCTAACCTAACCTAACCTAACCTAACCTAACCTAACCTAACCTAACCTAACCTAACCTAACCTAACCTAACCTAACCTAACCTAACCTAACCTAACCTAACCTAACCTAACCTAACCTAACCTAACCTAACCTAACCTAACCTAACCTAACCTAACCTAACCTAACCTAACCTAACCTAACCTAACCTAACCTAACCTAACCTAACCTAACCTAACCTAACCTAACCTAACCTAACCTAACCTAACCTAACCTAACCTAACCTAACCTAACCTAACCTAACCTAACCTAACCTAACCTAACCTAACCTAACCTAACCTAACCTAACCTAACCTAACCTAACCTAACCTAACCTAACCTAACCTAACCTAACCTAACCTAACCTAACCTAACCTAACCTAACCTAACCTAACCTAACCTAACCTAACCTAACCTAACCTAACCTAACCTAACCTAACCTAACCTAACCTAACCTAACCTAACCTAACCTAACCTAACCTAACCTAACCTAACCTAACCTAACCTAACCTAACCTAACCTAACCTAACCTAACCTAACCTAACCTAACCTAACCTAACCTAACCTAACCTAACCTAACCTAACCTAACCTAACCTAACCTAACCTAACCTAACCTAACCTAACCTAACCTAACCTAACCTAACCTAACCTAACCTAACCTAACCTAACCTAACCTAACCTAACCTAACCTAACCTAACCTAACCTAACCTAACCTAACCTAACCTAACCTAACCTAACCTAACCTAACCTAACCTAACCTAACCTAACCTAACCTAACCTAACCTAACCTAACCTAACCTAACCTAACCTAACCTAACCTAACCTAACCTAACCTAACCTAACCTAACCTAACCTAACCTAACCTAACCTAACCTAACCTAACCTAACCTAACCTAACCTAACCTAACCTAACCTAACCTAACCTAACCTAACCTAACCTAACCTAACCTAACCTAACCTAACCTAACCTAACCTAACCTAACCTAACCTAACCTAACCTAACCTAACCTAACCTAACCTAACCTAACCTAACCTAACCTAACCTAACCTAACCTAACCTAACCTAACCTAACCTAACCTAACCTAACCTAACCTAACCTAACCTAACCTAACCTAACCTAACCTAACCTAACCTAACCTAACCTAACCTAACCTAACCTAACCTAACCTAACCTAACCTAACCTAACCTAACCTAACCTAACCTAACCTAACCTAACCTAACCTAACCTAACCTAACCTAACCTAACCTAACCTAACCTAACCTAACCTAACCTAACCTAACCTAACCTAACCTAACCTAACCTAACCTAACCTAACCTAACCTAACCTAACCTAACCTAACCTAACCTAACCTAACCTAACCTAACCTAACCTAACCTAACCTAACCTAACCTAACCTAACCTAACCTAACCTAACCTAACCTAACCTAACCTAACCTAACCTAACCTAACCTAACCTAACCTAACCTAACCTAACCTAACCTAACCTAACCTAACCTAACCTAACCTAACCTAACCTAACCTAACCTAACCTAACCTAACCTAACCTAACCTAACCTAACCTAACCTAACCTAACCTAACCTAACCTAACCTAACCTAACCTAACCTAACCTAACCTAACCTAACCTAACCTAACCTAACCTAACCTAACCTAACCTAACCTAACCTAACCTAACCTAACCTAACCTAACCTAACCTAACCTAACCTAACCTAACCTAACCTAACCTAACCTAACCTAACCTAACCTAACCTAACCTAACCTAACCTAACCTAACCTAACCTAACCTAACCTAACCTAACCTAACCTAACCTAACCTAACCTAACCTAACCTAACCTAACCTAACCTAACCTAACCTAACCTAACCTAACCTAACCTAACCTAACCTAACCTAACCTAACCTAACCTAACCTAACCTAACCTAACCTAACCTAACCTAACCTAACCTAACCTAACCTAACCTAACCTAACCTAACCTAACCTAACCTAACCTAACCTAACCTAACCTAACCTAACCTAACCTAACCTAACCTAACCTAACCTAACCTAACCTAACCTAACCTAACCTAACCTAACCTAACCTAACCTAACCTAACCTAACCTAACCTAACCTAACCTAACCTAACCTAACCTAACCTAACCTAACCTAACCTAACCTAACCTAACCTAACCTAACCTAACCTAACCTAACCTAACCTAACCTAACCTAACCTAACCTAACCTAACCTAACCTAACCTAACCTAACCTAACCTAACCTAACCTAACCTAACCTAACCTAACCTAACCTAACCTAACCTAACCTAACCTAACCTAACCTAACCTAACCTAACCTAACCTAACCTAACCTAACCTAACCTAACCTAACCTAACCTAACCTAACCTAACCTAACCTAACCTAACCTAACCTAACCTAACCTAACCTAACCTAACCTAACCTAACCTAACCTAACCTAACCTAACCTAACCTAACCTAACCTAACCTAACCTAACCTAACCTAACCTAACCTAACCTAACCTAACCTAACCTAACCTAACCTAACCTAACCTAACCTAACCTAACCTAACCTAACCTAACCTAACCTAACCTAACCTAACCTAACCTAACCTAACCTAACCTAACCTAACCTAACCTAACCTAACCTAACCTAACCTAACCTAACCTAACCTAACCTAACCTAACCTAACCTAACCTAACCTAACCTAACCTAACCTAACCTAACCTAACCTAACCTAACCTAACCTAACCTAACCTAACCTAACCTAACCTAACCTAACCTAACCTAACCTAACCTAACCTAACCTAACCTAACCTAACCTAACCTAACCTAACCTAACCTAACCTAACCTAACCTAACCTAACCTAACCTAACCTAACCTAACCTAACCTAACCTAACCTAACCTAACCTAACCTAACCTAACCTAACCTAACCTAACCTAACCTAACCTAACCTAACCTAACCTAACCTAACCTAACCTAACCTAACCTAACCTAACCTAACCTAACCTAACCTAACCTAACCTAACCTAACCTAACCTAACCTAACCTAACCTAACCTAACCTAACCTAACCTAACCTAACCTAACCTAACCTAACCTAACCTAACCTAACCTAACCTAACCTAACCGTCGATTTTGGTAGAACCTAAGTACGTATATTGTAGACTGTAGTGCCCCTACCGCGACGTGCGTTACCAATTCGGAAGCGCCATCGCGAGCTCTCGAACGCCCTGCAACAGAAAAGCACACATTAGAACAAATTTCTTAGATAACACCCAAAAATTTCCAAATTTGCATTTTTAAACTTCAAAAATTTATTAAAATTTCAGTTTTAGTCTCAGGACAATTTCAATTGCACAGCGAGGTTCGCTGCGCGGGCGCGCGTCGATCGCCACCCCGAAAACGCCCAAATTCGACAAAAAATTTGCCCACCCGTCCCACCCAGTACTTGCGACAATAAGAATTTAAAGTTTTCCGTAGGACTGTACACTAAAGTACTCAAAAAACTTACTTTTTCAAATTTTAGCTATATATTATAATGCACATATTTCTGATCACGGGGTGGTACCTGACTTACTTCTGAGCCATATAAAACAGGAGTTATATATTATTTTGGTTATTGACAAAATTTTAAACGCAAACATCTTTTATTTTTGACCCTTTTTGCTAGGCAGACCATAAAATTGACCACAGCAAGTGCACAAGTGCTGTGCAATATAGAGAAATCTATACGTAGTATTTTAAATTTTGACCTTATTTATTTACATACAAAACTTTACACATATTTACAACTTTTACAAAATTAAATTAAACTTAAAAAATTTGAAATTATAATTAATAATTTACCTCGGCCCGACTCGTTGATTATCACCAATATGTTTGGCATGCGTACACCGACCAAAGTAACCACGGGAACACATGATATGGACACCCAAAAATCTCCAGACATGACAGAGATGGCAGGACCATCTCAGACTGAAGTAGACCTGACGACGACCTCAAGTGTGAGGCGTAGCATTGGAGATTGGGAGACAGGGAAAGCAGTATCGAAATCCAGGTCCCAAACGAGCCCTAAAAAAGCCGCTTTGTTTGACAAAAGTAAGCACAAGACGATGCTTTCCCAGGACAGCAAACCAGCGACGCGCCACGCTTCATTAGAAGTAGTGGAAAGCCCACCAACCCAGATGAAGTATGCGAACAGGGTGGCTGAAGCCAGGGCCTGCTTGAACAAAGCAAAGTTGCATCTGGGTAACTCGAGAAACCTAAGGACTGACATAAAAACAGAGGTTACTCAAGCCATAGAGCGACTCTATAACCTAGTCAAGGAAGCGGAAATGGGGAAGAAGACAGGCAAGGAATCAGAAAGAAAGGTAGAAGAAAAGGAAATCAAACTGCCAGATATAGATGGAAGTGATCTGATCAAGAAATTGGAAGAACATAGCAAGCTGATAAAAGAAAACAGTGATAGAATGGAAAAGCTGAAGTCAACCCTCGAGAAGCAGCAGGAATCATCAGAGAGAACCACTTACGCGACCGTGACTGCTGGGCGCGCCAGAACTCAGCCCACTGAGCAATCAGCGCTACATTCAGTAGTGGTTACATCGATCGATGAAACTGAAACTGGAGAGGAAGTCCTAGACCGGATAAGAAAAGTGGTCAATGCTAAGGAAGGAGGTATAAAGGTAGACAGAATAAGGAAAGCAAAGGACAGAAAAGTGATTGTTGGATGTAGAACCGAAGAGGAGAGGAAGAAAATAAAAGATAGACTTAAAGGAGCAGGAGAGTACTTAAGAGTCGAGGAAATAAAAAACAAGGACCCTCTTCTGATGCTCAGGGACGTATTAAATTACAACAGTAACGAAGACATCTTGCACGCCCTGAGGAATCAGAACAGAACCATGTTCCAAGACCTTGACTCCCAAACGGACAGGATGGAAATCAAGTACAAAAAGAAGACGAGAAACCCGCTCACTAGCCACGTCGTTATCAGAGTGTCTCCAATTATATGGAATCGAATGCTGAAGGCAGAAGCGGTCCATATAGACCTGCAAAAAATTTGGGTGGCCGACCAATCTCCGTTGGTGCAGTGCTCGCTCTGTTTAGCGTACGGGCATGGCAGGAGGTACTGTAAGGAAACCGTCGAAAAATGTAGTCACTGCGGAGGACCGCACCTCAAAGCAGCTTGCACCGATTGGCTCGCTGGAGCCGCCCCAACATGCTGCAACTGCACCCGAGCAAAGCTTGACATGACTGAACACAATGCGTTCAGTCAAGAATGTGCAGTGCGGAGAAAATGGGAAGCTTTAGCGCGAGCAACGATAGCATACTGCTAAGGTGGTAACAAATGACGCGCAGGCCAAAACAAACCCGTACCTAGTCATCCAGGCAAACCTCCAAAGAAGCCAACTGGCCACAAACGAGTTTCTTGTAGAGGCCAGCGAAAGAAAAGCCGCCTTTGCACTGCTTCAGGAGCCGTACGTGGGTGGGGCTAGGCGTATGAAGGACAACCACAGAGGAGCAAAAATCTTCCAAAACACCAACATCGGACACGGAACGGTCAAAGCAGCCATAGCGGTGTTCGAACAAGACGTTGACGTTATTCAATGTCCAGACCTCACCACCAACAACATCGTAGTGGTGAGGGTTCGAACCACTGCATGGACTGTCACTGTGGTGTCCCTCTACTTTGAGCCAGACCAACCCATAGAGGCATACCTGGAGCATATCAGGGTGATTCATTCCAAATTAGGCCCAACTGGAATCGTAATAGGAGGCGATGCTAATGCAAAGAGCACATGGTGGGGAAGCAACAAAATCGACCACAGAGGAGAAGAACTGGCGGGCACCCTTGAAGAGATAAATATGCAAATACTAAACGACGGAGACACCCCAACTTTTGATACCTTAAGAGGGAACAAAACGTACACCAGTCACGTTGACATAACCGCTTGCACGGAGGACATGCTTGATTTGGTGGAGGACTGGAAGGTAGAGGAAGGAATGACGAGCTCGGACCACAACGGCATTACATTTAAAATTAGATTAAAAAGAGCAAAAGGCATAAGTATAAAGAGAACCACAAGAATTTACAATACAAAGAAAGCTAACTGGGGGCAATTTCATGAGAAAATGACCCAGCTAAATATCAAAGAACAAATAAACAAAATAGATATAAACAATATTACAACTATAGAACAATTAGAAGATACAGTTATAAATTACATAAACGGAATAACAAAAATATGCGAAGAAACTATACCTAGGAAGAAAACATGCGAAAAACTTACCTTGCCGTGGTGGTCCGAAGAACTCGCCGCCTTGAAGAAGGAAGTCACTACCAGGAGGCGAAGAATCCGATGCGCAGCGCCGGTCAGAAGAGACAAGGTCGTCCAGGAGTACCTGAAATCAAAAGAAAAATATGAAGAAGAAGCACAAAAGGCACAAGTAGAAAGCTGGAAAGGGTTCTGCGGAAAGCAGGATAAGGAAGGAATGTGGGAAGGAATATACAGAGTGATAGGCAGAACAACGACCAGGCACGAGGACCTCCCCTTGGTCAGAGAGGGCCGAGTACTAAACCAGAAAGAATCAGCGCACCTATTGGCAGAGACTTTCTACCCGGAAGATAAAATAGAAGAGGATAACGCTGTACACAGGCAGATAAGGGAAGAAGCGGAAAAAGTAAATGTAATGGAACATGATGACAAGCATGATCCACCATTTTCAACTAAAGAGCTTATGACCGCTGTGTATAGCTTTAACCCGAAAAAAGCTCCGGGAGCAGACGGACTAACAGCCGACATCTGTCAGCAGGCTATAACTCAGGAACCTGAGGTTTTCCTATCACTGGCCAACAAGTGTCTGGAGTTGGGATACTTCCCCAACACCTGGAAGGAGGCAACTGTTGTTATACTTCGGAAACCAGGAAGAGACACTTACACCAACCCAAAATCGTACAGGCCAATAGGATTGTTGCCAGTGATGGGAAAAATTCTCGAGAAGATGATAGTCTGTAGAATAAAATGGCACTTAGTTCCCAGAATAAGTAATTGCCAATACGGATTTATGCCCCAGAAGAGCACCGAAGACTCCCTCTATGATCTAATTGAGCATGTACGCGATAAGTTGAAACAGAAAAAGCTCATTACAATGATATCGTTAGACATAGAGGGAGCCTTCGACAGCGCGTGGTGGCCAGCTATCAGGGTTAGATTGGCAAATGAAAAATGCCCAATCAATATAAGGAGAGTTGTTGACAGCTACCTGAATGGCAGATCTGTAAAGGTTAGGTATGCAGGTGAGGAGGTAATCAGGAAGACCTCTAAAGGATGCGTCCAGGGATCAATTGGAGGTCCGATCCTGTGGAACCTCCTGCTCGATCCTCTATTAAAAGGCTTGGACCAGCAGGGCAACCACTGCCAAGCCTTTGCCGATGATGTGGTGCTAGTATTTGACGGAGATTCTGCAATTGAGGTCCAGCGACGTGCAAATGATGCCCTCGCTTATGTTCATGAGTGGGGGGTCAGAAACAAACTCAAGTTCGCACCGCATAAGACCAATGCTATGATCTTAACGCGAAAACTGAAGTATGATACTCCACTGCTGAGCATGGGCGGGATAAGCATAGGCATGTCGCAGGAGTTCAAAATCCTGGGGCTCACAATCGACAACAAGTTGACATTCAATAGCCACACAGCAAACACCTGTAGAAAAGCATTGAATGTGTACAAACAGCTGTCTAGGGCCGCCAGGATCAGCTGGGGACTCCATCCAGAAGTCATACGCACCATATATACGGCGGTGGTTGAGCCTGTGATATTGTATGCAGCTAGTGCATGGGCTCCCGCAGTCATAAAACTGGGAGTGCAAAAACAGCTAAATGCGGTCCAACGGGGATTCGCACAGAAGCTGTGCAAATCATACCGCACAGTCTCCCTCAATTCGGCACTGGTACTGGCTGGGATACTCCCCCTTGACCTTAGAATACTAGAGGCAGCCGCCCTGTATAAGGCAAGGAGGGGTTTACTACAGCCGGTGCTAGGAGACAAGGAGGTTGAGCAACGAACCGCATTTGCTGATGTCCCTCACCCAGCTGAACATTTGGACCTGCAGTTCATTTGCCTGGATAATCAGAACGACGTGAATATCCACAGCTCACAAGCAGTACAGATATTCACTGACGGCAGTAAAATCGACGGGAAGGTTGGAGCGGCACTGTCCCTATGGAGGGATGCCGCCGAAACCAAATCCTTAAAACTGAAGCTGCCGTCTTACTGCACTGTTTACCAGGCGGAACTGCTGGCCATATGCAGAGCTACGAGGGAAATACTTGCACGCCCAGAAGACACCTTTGGCATCTTCAGTGATTCCAAATCATCACTGGACACGGTGGTTAATAACAGCTCTCTTCACCCCCTCGCTGTCAAAATCCGCGGCAACCTTAAAGCGTGCATGCGCATGAACAAAAAAGTAGATCTCTACTGGATAAAGGCACATGCTGGACTCGAGGGGAACGAGAGAGCAGACTACCTAGCTAAAGAGGCAGCTCAAAAATCTAAAAGGAAACCTGATTATGATCTGTGTCCGATTTCATTCGTCAAGCGTCAAATTCGTATGGATACGCTTGACGAATGGAACCGGAGGTACAAATCGGGTGAAACCGCACGGATCACTAAGCTGTTTTTCCCAGATGCTGTGCAAGCTTTCGCACTTATTAAAAAGCTGGAACCGTCAGGGGTAGTCACGCAGGTACTAACCGGACATGGTGGGTTCTCCGAATACTTAAATAGATTCAAGTGTAAGGAGAGCCCATCCTGCATATGCGAGCCCGATGAAGTAGAAAGCATTACCCACATATTGACAGACTGTCCGGTCTACGGATTGCAAAGATATGAGGCTGAACAAAAATTGGAAACAAAATTAATAGCAAAAAATTTTAGTAGTCTAATTGCAAATAAGAAAACTAGAGTAACGTTTATAGATTATTGTAGAAAAATAGCA
The DNA here is from genome assembly GCA_948107665.1 of Lomographa bimaculata. Lineage (NCBI taxonomy): Eukaryota > Metazoa > Arthropoda > Insecta > Lepidoptera > Geometridae > Lomographa > Lomographa bimaculata. The sequence continues at coordinate 16,360 of OX403603.1, forward strand.
TGTAAAGTAATTAATAGAAATAAATAGTTTAAGTAAGTTATGTTTTTATATTATATATGTTACTATAATATAATAAGCATAAAGTTAAATAAGATAGTATTGTAAAATGAAAACGCACAATATTTTCTCAGTAGAATAATTAGTAATAAAAATTAGGCTAATAAAACATAGTAATAAGAAAACTAGTTAAGAATGTTAAAATTTTTAAATAAAACCGGAGTCATAAACCTAGTTAGATTAAAAACGAATGAAGCAATGATGAATGATAGAAAGATTCGTATGGAGGATGAAAGATGAGAAAACAAGCGAGATATGCACGGAAGAAGAGATAAGAAAAGGCTCCAATCATGTTGGAGGTAAGATGAATGACGGGCCGGGCCCATAAAAAAAAAAAAAAAAAAAAAAAAAAAAAAACCTAACCTAACCTAACCTAACCTAACCTAACCTAACCTAACCTAACCTAACCTAACCTAACCTAACCTAACCTAACCTAACCTAACCTAACCTAACCTAACCTAACCTAACCTAACCGAGTCGCACTCCAGCCGTGAGTCCAAGCACCAAGCTTTTGAGCCGCTCCACGCCTTTAAAATCGGCAAAAATAGAAAAAGTGCGCTAATATTGCAGTGTTATATATTTTTATGTGCGGGCAAACAAGTGAAAGGAAATAGTGAAAAAATTTTCGAAATCGGTATATTTTTCACCGAGTTATATCGAAAAAACCGAAAATTTTCCCCGCTTAAAAACTTCTGAGCAAAACGCTGCTTGATTTTAAGCGACGACCCACACTTTTTGGACTGCACTTCGAAGCACCTTGAAGAGATCTACAATTCGGTTGAGTCCCGGATTTTTTCCGGTAGAACTCGCCGAACTATCGGGAAAAAACCTGAAACCACGTGGCCACGAGGTCCAGGATCCTGAAGTCTGGAGCGACACTGAGGCTTGTACGGGAAGCGGGCAGCTGAGCTCTTTCATCTGACACCTTGGAAGCTGAAATCGAACGAATCATCTTCCAGATATAAGGTTACAAAATTTATGAACTTTTAAAAAATTTCCAAAAATTTATTAAGATCGACAACGATACAATTTTTTGGCTTTATAATTACATTCATATTGTCATCTTTAACTATTCTAAATTTCAAAATTTTCGATCCAAGACTTTCTGAGATACAGATTTTTCATTATATCTTCTAACCTAACCTCAAAAACGAAATGAGATAGTTGGACTTAAAAAACCCGAAAAACCATAACCAGGGTGTAGCTGCTGGCAGAAGACGGTGACGACACCGACATCGGACAAACTGCCAAAAATCACTTGGCTTTTATGACTTAATATTAGACCTTAGGACAAAAGTATTATAATAACCTATATAAACCATTTTTAGGGCATAACTGCTTGTGTGTGTACTTTTAGATTAAACTTAAGTTATAGTAGTAATATTTGCAAAGAGACGAATCAAATGAGCCCCATCACGGCATACTTAACTAAATAAAAAACATTTTAAAATATTTGTCAAAAACTACCCCATCCCCTAGACAGAAAATTTTTACTCCGGAGGGCGTCGGGAGGCTCCTGAGGCTCCGTAAAAATAATTATTTCCCAGTCGCGGCTTTTTTCGCGCAACTGTGGGCCATTTTGGCGTTATTTGCGGTTGGTAATTTCATCCCCCAAAAATCAATTAACTATTATTAAAAAACTAGAAACATATATTTAATTCATCCCCTGGAAACATATAGATTATTTCAAGACAACCTTTTTAAATATTTATGCAGATTTTTCGGCTAAATAGTTTCTAAATAAATTAAGTTCTTAAAATACCTAAACAAATACCTAAAGACCGGATAAGCTTGTAATCCACATAACTCAAAAACTAGGGGTGCTAGGGCGTTTTTGACAAAATTAAGCTCTACCCCCCCCCTTCAACCCCCCCCACACTATCCAGTAGTCGGATAGTCTTCAGACCCCACCCGATCATTTGGACGGGGTTTCAACCCCCTACCCCCAAAAACGACTTTGGACTTAGAAAATTTTTTGTATAAATTTAAATTTCGACAAATAGTTTTCGTAACTATTTTAGCGTAAATTAGTAATTATAACTAGTACAAGCAGTTTCTTACTGTTGGTACGAGTTTTTGAGGGTGTCCCGAGGATTAATAGGGGGTTGAAACTTACCCCAAGTTCGGACTTGGGTGACTTGGAAACGGAATAACTCCAGATCCAGGTAACCTAGGAAGACGCGGTTTTTTGTAAAGGCCAAACCAGAAAAGGGGCTATAAATTGGTAGAGACGGGGACTCTATATAGAGTCTCAGCACAGATTTTGGTTTTAAAAATCCCCTATTTTAAAAATTAAACTAATTGGACTGTAACAGTTGCTTAGACTGGAACCCTAGGATAGTCATATGTAGAGTCAACTCTACTTTTCGAATATTTCGTAAGCGTTGAATAAAAATTGTTTGTTTAGTTTTTTATAAGTATCACGATAGTAATAGGTAGAGTCAACTCTACAAGCTAAAACATTTTTGTAACATAAAATTAATTTTAAAATTTTACTTTCTATTTACACTTTGACGCCCTTTACACGTCACATAGAGATAAGACTACCGAAATTTTGACTTTTCGGAAATTATTTGTGTCTCAATAGAGACTGTTAACCCGTGTGTTGGAGTAAGAAATTTCATAATTATAAGTTACCTTTAATTTTAAGATACCTTCTGTGCTTTGTGTTCAATTTGTACCTCTCCGACCAAGATACGCCCCTTTTTATCCAATTTTAATCAATTTTAATTTATCACTTGCTTATATAACTTGTACAAACCTTATTTTACTATTTTAAAAATATTATTAAAAATTTTATACTGACTTTTTACAACTTTTACAAATTTACGTTTTAAATATTAAAAATAGTTAAGAACCTCCCCGCGATCGCACAAAGCCCTTTCCAACAATGATTGGTATCAGGACACCCGTAAAGACGACAAGGAGCACGGATGCAGCTCCCCAAAGTGACCCAACTGAACCTCTACCAGCAACATCGAGCGTGAGGAGGAGCATCGGGGAATGGGAGACCGGGAAACCAGACCCTACACCACTCAACCTGACGCCGCCTCAAGGATCCTCTGGAACAGGACTCCCAAAGCCAAAACCGGCAGCCCGGAGGCAGTCGGCAGAAGCGATAGGAACCTCACCCAAACCAGAAGGAACAAAACGCTCAGAAAAACTGATAGAGGCCAGAAGTTGCCTAGCTAAAGTAAAACTGTACATCAGTAGCTCCAAAAATCTGAAAACTGAGATAAAAACAGGAGTCATTCAATCAGTCGACCGCCTATATCAGCTGGCGAAAGAAGGGTATGCTACTGGTGTACAAGAAAGCAAGAGCGAAAAGGAGAAGGGAAAACCGAAAGAAATAGCAGAGAAAAAAGCAAAGGAAGACAACACGCATGCACTGGCAAAAGCCATCGAGGAGAACATTAAGCTCTTAAAAGAGAACAATGAGAGGATGGAAGCCTTAAAACAGACCCTCGACAAGAAAACCTACGCCAGTGCAGCAGCGGCCCCCCCTCCAAAGAGGCACCTAGTACAACAGACCGTGCTACATTCTGTAGTAGTAACGGCGAAAGATGAGACCGAAACCGGAGAAGAAGTGCTAGATAGAATTAGGAAAGCAGTAAAGGCAAAGGAAGGGGGAGTCGAAGTAGAAAAAATAAGAAAGGCAAAGGACAGGAAGGTGATTGTAGCATGCAGGACGGAGCAGGAAAGACAGAAAGTCAAGGAAAGGCTAAGAAACTCCACAGAGCTACAGGTAGAGGAGATAAGAAACAAAGATCCCTTAGTGATCCTCAAGGACGTACTCCTGTACAATAATGACGAGGAAGTACTGAGGGCGCTAAGGAACCAAAACGGACACATCTTCGCAGGGCTAACAAGAGAGAACGAAAAATACGAAATAGCCTACAAAAAGAAATCAAGGAACCCGCACACAAACCACATAGTCATGAGGGTCTCACCAAAAATCTGGCAGCGTATGGTCGAGGCCGAGACAGTGCATATAGATCTGCAAAGAGTAAGAGTGGCGGATCAATCGCCGCTAGTACAATGCTCACTCTGTCTCGGCTACGGCCATAGCAGGCGTTTCTGCAAAGAAACCACCGAAAAATGCAGTCATTGCGGTGGACCACATATGAAGGCGGAGTGTGCGGACCTGTTGACTAACTCACCTCCCGCATGTTGCAATTGCATCCGAGCAAAACAAAGCAAGACAGACCATAATGCCTTCAGTAATGAGTGCACTGTTAGACGAAAGTGGGAAGCATTGGCCAGGTCGGCGGTAGCGTACTGCTAAGGTGGTCCCAGGCTTAAGACAAGTCCCAAGTAGAACCAAGCCATATCTCATTGCTCAGGCCAACCTCCAACGTGCCGAATTGGCCACAGCGGACTTAATCCAGGAGGCCCACAACAGAGGAGTGGCTCTTGCTCTGCTGCAGGAGCCATACATAGGGGGTAGAGGTAGAATGGGAAACTACAGAGGGGTGAGAATCTTCCAAAGCACCAACCAAGGAGATGGTACCGTCAAAGCGGCTATTGCAGTGTTCAACCGCGAACTAGACGTGATACAATGCCCTAACTTTACCACGAACAACATCGTCGTGGTAAAGATTAGAACAAGTGCTTGGGAGATTGTAGTGGCCTCGTTGTACCTCGAACCCAAACCGGTACAAATTGAGTCGTACCTGCAGCAGATTAATGAGCTGGGCAAAAAATTTGGCAATAGGTTGGTAATAGGAGGTGACGTAAACGCCAAAAACACATGGTGGGGTAGCCCGATCGTCGATAGCAGAGGAGAAGACCTGGCCGGGGCATTAGAAGAAGTAAATCTACAGATACTCAATGTGGGAGACACACCGACATATGACACCATTAGAGGAGGAAAGCGATACACCAGCTATGTGGACATAACGGCCTGCACAACGGATATGCTCGACTATGTGGACGACTGGAGAGTTGATGAAAGCATAACGACATCCGATCATAATGTCATTTTCTTTCAAATAAATCTGGAAAAATCAAAAGGAATTAACATAGATAGAACCACAAGAATTTATAATAGCAAGAAAGCAAGCTGGACAACATTTCATGAGAAATTAAGCCAATTGCACGAAGATAAAGAAGTTAATAAAATAGAAATAGACAGAATAGAAAACAATATAGATTTAGAAAAAATAGTTGGTAAATACACAGATAACATAATAGAAGCAGCTAATGTAAGCATACCAAAAATAAAAGTAAAAAATAAAATCAACTTACCATGGTCCTCTGAAGAGCTTACCGTACTGAAGAGAGATGTCGCCACTAGGAAGCGCAGGATCCGTTGCGCAGCGCCGGTCCGCAGGGAGAAGGTGATTCTGGAATACCTGAAAGCAAAACAGAATTATGAAGACGAGGCAAAAAAGGCACAAATAAACAGTTGGAAGGGTTTTTGCGAGAAGCAGGATAGGGAGAGTGTCTGGGAAGGCATTTATAGAGTGATAGGCAGAACGGCAAAGAGGATGGAAGATCCTCCTTTGGTAAAGGATAAGCTAGTGCTAGACCAACAAGCATCAGCCAATCTGCTTGCGGATACATTTTACCCGGTGGATAACGAAAACACCGATAATGAGGAACACAAGCGAGTCAGGGAATTAGCTGGGAGAGTAAACAGTAGGGAAAATGATGAACAACATGATCCACTATTTACTATTAACGAGCTAATGACCGCCGCTAATAGCTTTAACCCAAAAAAGGCCCCGGGTAGTGATGGGCTGACGGCGGATATTTGCAGGATGGCTATAGTTAGGGACCCGGAGACTTTTCTAGCACTGGCAAACAAATGTCTAACATTAGGTCATTTCCCAGAGGTGTGGAAAACGGCCACAGTCGTGATCCTACCAAAACCTGGGAAGACTGATTATACTAGTCCAAAATCGTATAGACCCATCGGACTTTTGCCAGTGCTGGGAAAGATCCTTGAAAAATTGATTATGGGCAGGGTCAAATGGCACACTATCCCCAAAATGAGCACACGCCAATATGGTTTTATGCCCCAGCGCAGCACCGAAGACTCCCTCTATGACCTTTTAGAACACATTCGCACAAAACTAGACCAGAAAAAATTGGTGGTAATGATATCTTTAGACATAGAGGGAGCCTTTGATAGCGCCTGGTGGCCCGCCATTAGGGTGCGTTTGGCCCAGGAGGGGTGCCCAATCAATATCAGGAGGGTTATTGATAGTTACCTGCAACAGAGGAGGATAAAGCTGAGATATGCGGGAGAGGAGGTGACGAGGAGTACCAATAAGGGGTGTGTACAAGGATCGATAGGCGGTCCTATCCTCTGGAACCTCCTACTGGATCCTCTGCTAAAAGGACTGGAGCAGCGCGGGGACTATTGTCAGGCGTTCGCAGACGACGTAGTGCTGGTATTCGATGGAGGCACCGCTCTCGAAATCCAAAAACGTGCAAATGACGCCCTCGCCTATGTTCAGAGTTGGGGTGTCAACAATAAGCTCAAGTTCGCGCCACAGAAAACAAATGCGATGGTCATAACGAGAAAGCTCAAGTATGATACCCCAATTCTGAGTATGGGCGGTGTGGACGTCGGCATGTCAGCGGAGATAAAGATACTAGGGCTGACCATTGACAACAAGCTGACATTTAACAGCCACGCTTCGAACGTGTGCAAGAAGGCCGTAAATGTGTATAAGCAGTTGTCAAGGGCAGCCCGGGTTAGCTGGGGCCTCCATCCGGAAGTGATTCGGATTATCTACACTGCTGTCGTAGAGCCTACGACAATGTATGCTGCCAGTGCTTGGGCACCAGCGACCAAAAAACTGGGCGTGCAAAAATTTTTGAATACTGTCCAAAGAGGTTTCGCGCAGAAACTCTGCAAAGCCTACCGCACAGTCTCTTTGAACTCAGCATTGGTTCTGACAGGCTTGCTCCCCCTCGACCTCAGGATACAAGAGGCAGCTGCCCTGTACGAGGCGAGGAGGGGCAGACCGCCGGAGCTACTTGCTGATAGAGAGATGGAGCAGAAGACAGTATTTAGCGCGATACCCCATCCAGCAGACCAAATATGCCTGCAATTCATTTGCCTTGCAGACCAAAGCCAAGTGAATAACCACGACAACCAAGAGGTTTGTATATTCACAGACGGTAGCAAAATCGACGGAAAGGTAGGGGCGGCATTATCCTTTTGGAAAAATGGCGCCGAATCCAAGAGCCTCAAGTTGAAACTACCGTCCTACGGCACGGTGTATCAAGCAGAATTGCTCGCCATTTGCAGAGCTATTGGGGAAATCCTAAAACGCCCAGAAACCAGCTTCGGGGTTTACAGTGACTCAAGGTCGTCCTTGGAAACCATTGTAAACCCCCAATCGCTGCACCCTCTAGCCACCAAAGCTCGCCAAAACCTAAAACAATGCAGAAACCAAAATAAACTGGTATCATTGTTTTGGATTAAAGCCCACGCAGGGCTGGTTGGTAATGAGAGAGCAGACGAGTTGGCAAAGGTCGCGGCCCTAAGCATCAAAAAGAAACCGGACTATGACTTGGTCCCGATTTCATTCGTCAAGCGACAAATTCGGTTGAATACGCGTGACGAATGGAATCGGAGATACAAGTCAGCAGATACAGCAACAACAACAAAATTATTTTTCCCAGACGCGCTCCAGGCCTTCAAAACCGTCAAGAAAATTGCACCTACAGGAGTGCTCACTCAGGTATTGACAGGGCATGGCGGCTTTTCCGCATACCTTAATAGTTTTAAATGTAAGGACAGCCCGGCTTGCATATGTGAGCCGAGCAAAGAAGAAAATATACGGCATATTTTGACCGAATGTCCAGCCTATGGTCTGGAGAGGTATGAAACAGAACATAAAATAGGATATAAGATAACTATAGAGAATATTTTTAAAATTGTATATGATGATGACGCAAGAGACTGCTTTCTTGAATACTGTATAATAATAGCAAATAAGGCTATACATAGAAACAAATAATAAGATGTAAATAGATATAAGAAAATGACTATGTAAATTGATGACCAAAGATAGATATAAGACAAATATATAGCAGTATATAATATGTAATAGATTTTATTGATGATGATATGTAATAGATTAAGACGAAATTACGATGTAATAAATAAAAACACGCTGAAAAAATTTCATGCCACAAACCCCTGATTATGTTAGGGAAGCAACACGCGGGCCGGGCCTATGCGCCCGGACTAAAAAAAAAAAAAAAAAAAAAAAAAAAAAAAAAAAAAAAAAAAAACCTAACCTAACCTAACCTAACCTAACCTAACCTAACCTAACCTAACCTAACCTAACCGTCGATTTTGGTAGAACTTAAGTACGTTTATTGTAGACTGTAGTGCCCCGACCGCGACGTGCGTTACCAATTCGGAAGCGCCATCGCGAGCTCTCGAACGCCCTGCAACAGAAAAGCACACATTAGAACAAATTTCTTAGATAACACCCAAAAACTTTCCAAATTTACACTTTTAAACTTCAAAAATTTATTAAAATTTCAGTTTTAGTCTCAGGACAATTTCAATTGCACAGCGAGGGTCGCTGCGCGGGCGCGCGTCGATCGCCACCCCGAAAACGCCCAAATTCGACAAAAAATTTGCCCACCCATCCCACCCTTTATTTACGACAGTAAGAATAGGAAGTTTGCAGTGGGACAGGACAAAAATATTGAATATTTGACATTGGACTTTTAAACGATATATTTAAGAGAGTACCTCTGTAACTTTAGTAAGGTACATGACACGCTTCTCAGTTGTCTAGAAGCTTAGATACGGTAAATTTACCACCGTATCTTTCAATAAACTAATTTACATTCTTATAAAAAATTAACTATCTAATTTTACTCTTGATATACATTCATTTGACCGCTCTTATTGGGACACTCTTTTACTTAGATAAGATAACTATATAACTTATACAAATTTTATTTTAATTATTTAAATATACAAAGTTGTTCTTTTGACTGACGCTGGCTCTGAAGCTGAATTAATTAATTAGGACAACTTTAAATTAGTGATACTGTACAACAATACGCTTAGTTTAATTCAAAACCTATTTACAACTTTTACAAATTTATTTTTATTTACTCAAATCGTGTATGTTGACCAAAACCAAGATGGTTTTTGGCATTCGTACCCCAGCACAAGTGAGGACAAATGCTGGAAGTAGCGGCATGAACCTTCAGGTATCCCCTGTCCAATCCGAAAGTGTCAACAAGACAATAACGATAGAACCTTCCGGAACTCCTGAAGCTAGTGGGAGCTCTAATGTGAGACGCAGCATTGGTGAGTGGGAGGCGGGAAAGACGGAAGCGCGAGCGAAAGTCTGCCGGACACCCCCACAGAAACCAATAGCCAACAGAAGACCGTCGGTCGAGGCAGAACCATCAAAGCCAAAACTGAAGAAGCTCCCACAAGACATCAAGCAAAAGGAAAAAGCAGGAAATTCTCCCTCAAAATACCTAGATAGGCTGACGGAGGCTAGGGCTTGCGTGATGAAGGCAAAGATGCACCTTGATAAGTCTCGTAACACCAAAACTGAAATAAAACTAGAGGTCATCCAAGCTGTAGACAGGCTCTACCAACTGATAAAGGAGTCAGAAAGTGTCAAAGGACAAGGGAAAGCAAAGGCTAAACTACCGGAAGAGGAAATTAGTAAAGAAGAACAGCCACGGGAAAAAATGGCAGCAGAAAGCAATTTTCTAATAAAAAAGATGGCAGAACACGCCAGATTAATAGAAGATAGCAATGCTAAAATAGAAAGGCTAAAGGAAACAATAGAGAGGAATCAAGAGACACAGGAGAGGCATACTTATGCGAGTGTGGCGGCCGGTCAACCAAACAGGCAGCTTGGTGGGCAGGCCGCTTTACATTCCGTGGTAGTCTCGTCTAAGGATGAAAATGAGACAGGGGAAGAGGTGCTTAATAGAATTAGAGAGGCGGTTAACGCTAAGGAAGGAGGAATCAAGATAGATAGAGTGCGAAAGGCAAAGGATAGGAAAGTTATTGTGGGTTGCAGAACAAAGGAGGAAAGAGAAAGAGTAAAGGAAAGACTGCAAAAGGCTGTGTCACACCTCAGAGTGGAAGAGGTGAAAAACAAAGACCCTCTTCTGATTTTAAGGGACGTTCTAAGCTATAACAAAGACGAAGACGTCCTGAGCGCCCTTAGAAGCCAGAACGGGGGCTTGTTTAAAGACCTTGGAACAGAGGACGACAGAGCAGAGGTGCGGTATAGAAGGAAGACTAGAAACCCACAAACTTGCCATATCGTACTCCGTGTCTCCCCCAAGATGTGGATGAAACTTACTGATGCAGGCGAAGTGCACATCGACCTGCAAAGAATAAGAGTGGCCGACCAGTCCCCACTAGTGCAGTGTTCGCTTTGCCTGGGCTACGGCCATGGCAGGCGATACTGCAAAGACACAGTGGAAAAGTGCAGCCACTGTGGAGGTCCCCACATGAAGTCCGACTGTGCCGATTGGCTGTCAGCGGGGACTCCTTCTTGCTGCAATTGCAAACTCGCTAAGCTGGACGAGCATGACCATAATGCGTTCAGCCAAGAGTGCGCAGTAAGAAGGAAGTGGGACGCACTGGCTCGAGCCACTGTTGCGTATTGCTGAGGGCGACACGGGCAGCATTACAACAACTTTCGCAGGCACCCAAACTGAAGCAAATCATCACCGTGTGATCATCATAAGAGAAAACGCTAACATCAAGAACAGCTGGTGGGGTAGCCAAAAAGCAGACCACTGGAGAGATGACGTGTTGGTAGGCCTCGAGGAGAGGAACTTGCAGGTGCTCGAAAACGGAGACGCTAGCTACGTAGACAAGACAGCCTCCATCGCAGACATCGTTAACATGCTGAAGCTGATGGTAGACTTGAAGGTTAGAGACAAAATAATAAGCTCGAACCATAACGGCATCAAACTCAAAATGGAAAATAATCGGAGCGATTTTCGTAAGAAACTCGCCCAATTAAATATAATAACAAACATGTTTATCCTGCCGTGGTGGTTCGAAACTCTCACTTACCTGCTCAGTAATGTCACCATCAGAGAACACGTAGTCCGATGCGCAGCGCCGACCCGTCGAGCAGAAGTCGTTGAAGGGTACCTGCAAAAAGAAGAGATACATGTGAGTGTTGTGCGAAACCCAGAAGACAAGGATGGTATGGTCAGTAGGGATAACCAGGACACAAGAAGAGCCGACCAAGTAAACGATTGGATACATGATGATGATCATAACCCAACGTTTACCCCTGAAGAGGCAAACAATGCGACGCATGGATCCAAATCAGATCCCCAATGTCCTACTCCCGGAAAGAGATGCGAAGCTAAGCAATGTATTGGGGCAAACATATTTGTAAACAAATTATATGGTCTAAATGATAGGTACAAAAGACATATCTTCATGTACTGCTCTTTAAGCACATTATCAAATGTTAAGTTAAATAGGTATACAAATTTTGCTGAGTATGTATATTGTAACATATATGACATCAGCAAAGACATAATAATGTATAAAATCTATGTTAATTTAAGATAAGCTTAAAAGTAGGTAGTTTTGTTAATTGTTTGTTTTCATGATATTGATAAAAAGAAATAAGATGTAGTAGAAAAATAAAATAATAAGCATGTAACCCTCCTAAATTATTATTGAAAATTGTTATTATGAAAAAAGTTGAGCAAAGTCTCTGATTACGTTAGAGGAAAGCCGCTACAAAAGTGCCATTTAGTTAGATGGTGGTACGAATTTAAAAAAAAAAAAAAAAAAAAAAAAAAAACCTAACCTAACCTAACCTTTTTTTTTTTTTTTTTTTTTTTTTTTTTTTTACGTGTGGAAATACATTTTACGTACCGTCCCGCCGCGTCAGGGGAGACACGACGGGGTGTGTCGGGCTCGACACCAACTACTCCCACAGCAGCCGGTGCCCCTACCGACTAAAACCACACGATGCTCCACGGGACGCCATTGTTGCCAGGGCCGAGGGAACACTTTCGAACTCACTTGCACAGCCCTGGCGGCGCTGGCCCTTCGCAGGGCCCCAATCCCGTTTGAGAGGCGAAGTTGGAGTTCTTCGCCTCTATCTCCATGAGAGGCGCGCGGGAACACTGCGCGCACCACCTCGCGAGGCCTGTCTAGCGACGGCGGTGTCCCCTGAGACCGCCGTCAGACCTCGGTTATGGGGGGTGAAGGAGGGCGTAGAGTCTCCTCCGCCGCCCTGCTCTACGTTGGCGGATCGGGAGGTTCGATACGATCTCCCGCTCCCTTTCCGCCACCTCCTTCAGCGTCATCACCTCCTCTACGAAGGCGATGCCCGCGTCCCATGACGTCTCGCTATCCAGCATGGCTTTCACCAGAGCCGGAAGCGACACGTCGGCCCCCACTACTGCGGTGAGTTCACAGCGCTGCTGGGCCCAAGCCGGGCATGTTTCCAGCGTGTGCTGCGCCGTGTCCTCCCCGCAGTCACAATGGTGGCACTCGGTCGTCGGTTCCCTTCCGGCTATTCTGCACAGGTACTTGCCAAAACACCCGTGGCCCGAAAGCACCTGCACCAGTCGGAAGGTAAGCGACCCGTGTGCCCTGTCCACCCAGTCTTCCAGTACCGGGCGGACTGCCTCCACAGTCCAGCTGCCGGCTCGTGGTTGAGCCAGCCGCTCCCTCCATTTCCCCAGCATGGACTGTCGGGCGTGGAACCTCCACACTTCGACCTCCCTCGGCGCGGGGCGCTCGCCTCGGAGGCGGAGCTCCATACGCCAATTGTACATCGACGCATAGTACTCCGCCTCTAGATCCCACGGAGGGGATCCCGCCAGCACGCACGCCGCTTCGAACGAAATGGTGCGGTAGCCACGGATCACCCCGACGGCCATCACCCTTTGAGATCTCCTCAAGAGGGCGATGGATTTCTCCGTCAGGGCTTCCTCCCAGATGGGAGCGCCGTACATCGCCATTGACCGCACCACTCCGAGATATAAGCGGCGGCTACTCGCCTTGGGCCCCCCGAGGTTGGGCAGCAACCGCTTCAAAGCGGTCGCCGCACTCAAAAGTCGAGGGGCCATGCGCCTGAAGTGCGCCTGGAAGTTCCACCTTGCATCGAGGACGAGGCCGAGATATTTCATCTCGGCCCCGACCTCGATGCGCGTGTCGCCGACAACGATATGGGACCCCCGCGGCGGGGCTCGTCTCGGACCGTGAAAACACACAGCCTCCGACTTGCCAAGCGCCACGCGGAGTCCCAGCGCACCAATCCTGTCGACAACCGACGCTACTGTCACTGTGGCTAGACGGGCAGCCACCTCGAAAGTCTCCCCCCGGGCCATCACGAGCGTGTCGTCTGCGTAGCAGATTACGCCGGCGCCCGGATCGAGATTTCCCCTCAGCACCCAGTCGTACCCGATGTTCCACAGGAGCGGACCGAGGACCGATCCCTGTGGCACACCGCACGACATTGCCGTCTTGCGAGTACTGCCATCCCTCACGGGGTACGAGATGTACCTCTCCGAGAGGTAGGCTCCGACAATCCGGCGGAGGTAGGGAGGAACGCAATGAAAACACAACGCCTCCCTAATACAGGCCCAAGGCATGGAGTTGAAAGCGTTCGCTATGTCCAATGACACAGCGAGCACCACCCCGCCTTGGGCCACCACCTCGTCCGAGTACGCCCTGACGCGCCTGATGGCGTCGATCGTAGACCGGCCCTCTCGGAAGCCGAATTGGTGACCAGACAGATTCGGACCCGCCCCGCCCAGATGCTTATTGAGGCGAGCTGCGATAATACGCTCGAACAGTTTGTCCGCCTCATTCAGCATCACTATCGGGCGGAAGGCGGAAGGAGAATCCGCTGGTCGCCCGTCCTTCCTCAGCAAGACTAACCTGCCCGTCTTCCACAGTGAGGGGAACCGTCCCGACTCCAAACAGGCATCCAATAGCCCACGGAAACGGTCCCCTAGCGCATCCAACGCCAAGACCCAGGCTCTACCGGGAACCCCATCCGGTCCTGGAGCCTTGTTTTTGGCCTTCAGCCTCAAAACAGCTGCGCCAAGCTCTCCCTGCGACACAGGTGGCACCTCGGCATCCTCCTCCTCCTCCGTCGCTTGCGACGGTGCCATTGCTGGAGGCATGTGGTCCGTTCCGTTCGGAAACAGAGCAGAGATCACGCCGTCCAGCAATTGAGGTGCGAGACTCTCAGTCAGCGGTGGCGCCCATGGCCGGATCTTCCCCCGAACCAGCTTATAGGGCCGACCCCACGGGTCGTGACTGAGAGTCTCCAAGAGCTCAGCCTTTGCAGCGGCCTTGGCGTTGCTGATGGCCAGCCGTAGAGCCCTAGTTTTCGCCCGATAGGTCTCATACAGCGGTCCATCTTCTTCCACGTTGCGGCGGCGACGTCTGCGGTGCCTGGTGTACTGGCGTCGAGCCCAAATGCAGTCGGCGCGCTGATTGGCAATGGCCTGAGACCACCAATACACCTCGCGCTTTGGAGGTCGGGTTTTGGCTCGAGACATGCCAGCATCGCAAATATGCGACATGGCGTCCCGGAACCATTCGGCCTCCTCTTCGACCTCCACTGGCGCGTCTGGAGGGGACTGCCAGGCGTAGACGATCGACGCTATCTCTAGCGCCTCTCTGTCCAACGTCCTTAACACCCATCGGGGGTACCCGGTAGGGCGACGAACGACCGGGTCGGCCGCAGAGGGGGAAACGTCGAATCGAACATACAAATGGTCGGATAACGTCTCAACCTCCTCTGCGACTCGCCAACCCTGGACGAGACGTGCGACGGCGGGGGAAGCAAACGAGAGGTCTACAATAGACCCCCCGCTTTGCCGTACGCACGTGTTGACCGATCCCCGGTTCAATACCAGAAGACCGGTCATCGTCGCCCACTCCTCGAGAGCCTCACCACGCGCATCAGTCGCAGGGCAACCCCAAGCCAAAGACTTGGCATTGAAATCGCCCACGACGAGCGCCGGACGGGGTAGAGTCTGCCCAATAAGGGCCCCTACCCTTCCGAGGAACGCCTCAAACTCGGCGAGGCTTCTGTTCGGCGAGAAGTACACCCCGATGAGAACAGTCTCCCTCCATTGCACCGCAGCGTATCCTTGCCCTCTCGCGATAACTGAGAGGGACGGAGCCCCAGCAGAACCGGAAGAAACGATGGCCACCAAACCATCCACGTCGCCTACCCACTTACCGTGGGGAGGGACACAGTATGGTTCGGCAACCACCGCGACCTCGATCAACCACTCCGCCATGGTTTGCAGGAACAAGTCCTGCGCACCGGCGGAATGGTTGACGTTCGCCTGGAGAAAGCGATAAGCCATAATTAACCTAATTACAGATCATCGCCTCCTCACCTCCCTCGGGCTCAGGGAGGCGGCTGTTTGCTGCTGGGGCTTTAGCGGCTGACGAAGCGACTTTCGGCCCCCGTTTAGGTTTGGGTGGGCAGCAAGACTTGCTGCCCAACCTGTGCTGCGCTGGTCTTTTCGCGGCTGTGCACAGGGAGCACAGAGCCGCAGACGCGCAACACTTGGCCGCTATGTGGCCGGTCTGACCGCAACGATAGCACTCATCGCTACGGTCTACCTCCGCGGTGCACTGAGCACGGACGTGCCCAGTCTGCAAGCACCGGAAGCACCGCCTCGGCCTGGATTCCAGCACCTTGACCTGTGCCGAAATCCACCCAACCAAAAGCCGCTCGCCATTCCCCAGTCGCTTGGCAGCGACCACCGGACAGCGCACGAATAGGGAGCAGGTGCCCTGGGAATCACGCCGCAACTCACCGTGCGTCACCGATTCCCTCGTGCACCCTCCGCGCTGTACAACAGCAGCCACCACCTCTTCAGCGGAGACGGAGTCGTCGAGTCCGGAGACCCTCAGATCCGCGCGCTTCATTGGCCTGGACACGGTCGCGAGCTCCTCGCCTAGCGTGTCCCTCAGTTTTTGGGCCAATGTGTCCGCTTTTTCGCCACTAGCTACTCCTGGAACCTCCAGGATGTACGCACCGGTTGCTGCCTTGCGGAATCGGAGGCCGCTGATTCCACAACTGGCAAGATCGTCGGTCCTTTGTGCGGGCGTCCTGCATCACCCTGGCGTACGTCACACCCTTCTCCACGGCAGCCGGCTGCAGTTTAATCACTACAGCCGACGACCGAGGTGGGCGCAACTTCACCGGAGCCGGCTGGCTCTTGGGCCTTGGGATCGCCGCTGTGGCTTGCGACTGGGAAGTCGCCGCCGTCTTTTTCCCGCGCTTTGCCACCGTTGACCAGGCCACGTCCATGGACTCGGGTGCCGGTGGCAAAGGGCGGGGTGCCGCCTTTTTAGGAGTTGCCTTTGGAGCAGCTCCCTTCTGCCCCGTCTTTGCCTTTTTAGGCTTTGGGGCCGCCGCAGGTTTACCAGGCTGAGGCTGCCGTGCTTCAACCTCCGCTCGCGGCTTTGGAGTACTCGCTGCCGCAGCAGCGTTCTTCCTATCGGCCGCAAGAGGTGGGCGCAGACGCTTCTCGGGAGGAAGCCGCTCCGCCAATGCTTCAAGCCGCGCGTTCATCATGTTGCCGACTTGCAACATAATCGAACGCGACAGCTCCTCCAGCCGTTCGTCCCCCTGTGAGAGCAGAGGCTGCGAAGCCTCCATTCTCTCAGGAGAAGGTCGTCGCTGGGACGTGGAAGCACTGGCCTCCGACACCTTCGCCACCTCCTTCCTGAGCTCAGCCATCTCTTTCTTCATCGCCGAGATTTCGCCCTGCAGGCGGACATTGTCCGCCAGCAGTCTGGCGTTTTCATCGGCGACGTTCCTCTTGAGGAGCACGTCCACCACAGCCTTTATTGACAAAGCCGAATCCTTTAGGGCACGCTGGAGCGTTCCCTTTAGGTTTTTCGACTTCGTCGCGACCTCGCACACCATCGCAACGTCATTCATGACGATGCGACTGAGTGCGTCCGTCGTTTGGACGTCGTCCTCCCCTGCGACCTGCAGCCTAAGGGCCGCCCTCTTTGTCAGCAATTCTTGAGCGCGCTCCTCAAGCAGACACTCCACCTCGTCCTTTTTCTGCTTGAGGAATTCGCTCCTCCTCGAACTGCTTGAACGATTCAGGTCAGCCAAAATTGGTGACCTGAATCCTCCAGGCGCTTCACCCTCACTTGAGGAAGGAGTAGGCACTTCCTTCCGCCTTCTCTTCGTGCCTTTCTCCTTCTCCTTCTTTGACAGCAAACTGTCGCGGTCTAGCGACCTTGTCGACCCTACGGTCCCCAAACTCGCATCCGAGTCGGACGCCCTCTCCAAGCTCTCCCTTCCTCTTCCATCCTCCCTATCCACTTCCTGGCATTTCTTGCCCCCCCCAGAATACGAGGGGCGGAATGCTGTCTCTGGAGCGTCGTGCGCTCCAGAAACAGCACTGAGGGATTTCCCGGTCTCATTGAGGCGGTACCCTCCTGGGGTAGTTCTATTAGGAGATGCCATTTCCATTTTGTTGTCCTTTTTTTTGTTAAGGGGGTGCGGTCCCCCGGGGTGCGCTCTAGCGACTGGGATCCCCCCAGCCATTCATCCTCTTGGCGAGCGCGAACCGTAGGATTAGGGATCTGGAACGCGGAGGGAACACCCTCAAGGAAAATCCATGAAGGTGTTCCCACCACGACAAAGCCTTCCCCGGCCCTGAGGCCCATACGCGTAGTCTGAGCTGGGGCCGCGCAACTACCTGACACAATGTCATGCAGAAACCTTTGCCCCAGCTCATACCACGCGATTAACCTCCCCCAACCCACATCGCCGCTACCCGGACTATCCAGGGCGCCGACTGGGTCTCCATCTCCGACCTGCATCGTCGCTACTCGGCATAAGGCCAAGACGCCGACCAGGCCCCGCAGCCAATCAAGGCCGCCTCGACGCGCGCCACCGCTACCCGGAATCTCCAGGACGCCGGCCGCGCCTCGCCTGAGAAGTCATACTGCCCAGGCCCACTCCCCCCGGCACGGTGATCCCCCACCATGCCTGCTTCGTCCATTGCGCCCTATGCTAATCATAGGGACGCGGAGAAGCTTTCCCCAACTACCTTCCTTTTGCTTCCCTCCCCTTACAATAAGGGAAAGGGACGCAAAAGAGAAGGCTGGCCAGTTATTTGCCATCGGCAGCGAGATCTCACAATGAGAAGTCGCACACCGATGCCCAGAGTGCACCACGAGGAGGTTAACTGACACGCACCCCAACCTAACCTAACCTAACCTAACCTAACCTAACCTAACCTAACCGGCTTTTGCAGATGACGTGGTGTTGGTGTTCGATGGAGACACCGCTCTTGAGGTCCAGCGACGTGCGAACGATGCCCTCGCCTATGTCCGGAATTGGGGTGTCAATAATAAGCTAAAGTTTGCTCCGCACAAAACAAACGCTATGGTCATCACGCGTAAGCTTAAGTTTGACACTCCACTTCTGAAGATGGGCGATGTTGACATCGGCATGTCCACGGAAATCAAGATCCTCGGGCTGACCATTGACAATAAGCTGACATTTAATGCACACGCTTCAAATGTATGTAAGAAGGCATTAAATGTGTACAAGCAGTTGTCAAGGGCGGCCCGGGTCAGCTGGGGTCTCCATCCTGAGGTTATCCGCATCATCTACACCGCAGTTGTAGAGCCGATAACAATGTACGCCGCAAGCGCTTGGGCGTCTGCGACCAAAAAACTGGGCGTTCAAAAACAACTGAATGCTGTCCAAAGAGGATTCGCGCAAAAGCTTTGCAAGGCCTACCGCACTGTCTCCCTCAACTCCGCACTAGTGCTGACAGGTTTGCTCCCCCTCGACCTCCGTATACAAGAGGCAGCCGCCCTGTATGAGGCGAAGAGGGGCGGACTACCGGCGATACTGGCGGACAGAGAGATAGAGCGGAAGACAGCATTCAGCGAGATTCCCCACCCAGCGGAACAAAAAGGCTTGCAATTCGTGTGCCTGGCTGACCAAAACCAAGTGGATATACACAGTAACCAACAGGTATGTATATTCACGGACGGCAGTAAGATCGACGGCAAGGTAGGGGCGGCATTGTCCTTTTGGACCAATGGCGCCGAAACCAAGAGCCTCAAGATGAAACTGCCGTCCTACGGCACGGTTTACCAGGCGGAATTGCTTGCCATTTGTAGAGCAACTGGGGAAATTCTCAAGCGCCCAGAAACGAGCTTTGGGGTTTACAGCGATTCAAGGTCATCCTTGGAGACCGTTGTAAACTCCCACTCACTTCATCCGCTCGCCGCCGAGGCTCGTAACAATCTAAAACAGTGCGCAAACCAGAATAAACAGGTAGCACTGTTTTGGATAAAAGCCCACGCGGGATTGATAGGCAACGAGAGAGCGGATGAGTTAGCAAAGGCCGCAGCCCTTAAAGCGAAAACGAAACCTGACTATGACCGAGTCCCGATTTCATTCGTCAAGCGACAAATTCGTTTGCGCACGCGTGACGAATGGAACCGGAGGTATAAGTCAGGGGACACGGCGACGACTACCAAATTGTTTTTCCCCGACGCACTCCAGGCTTTCAGCATAGTGAGAAAGATAGAACCCGTCGGAATTTTAACACAGGTGCTGACAGGACATGGCGGCTTCTCCGCATATTTAAACGATTATAAATGTAAAGATAGCCCGGACTGCATATGTGAGCCGGGCAAACTTGAAAATGTACTGCATGTCCTGTCAGAATGCCCTGTCTATGGCTTGGAGAGGTACGAGGCAGAACACAAAATAGGATGTCTTATCACTGTAAATAATATTTGTAAGATTGTAAATGACAAAGACATCCGAGATGTTTTCATCGAATTTTGTGTTCAAGTAGCAAGTAAGGTTATAAATAAAAACAAATGTTAAATGTAAATATTTGTGTTTTTGACTAAGGATAGTTTACTATACCTATGTTTTGTGACTTTATTTTTACTTTGTATTATAATTGTGTGTTTTTATATTAGACTAAGATTATTTGAAATTAATAAAGACTGAACTGAAAAAATTATTTGCACACAATTCTCTGATCATGTCAGAGACGCGACACGCTGGCCGGGCCTTCGCGCCCGGTATTTGAAAAAAAAAAAAAAAAAAAAAAACCTAACCTAACCTAACCTAACCTAACCTAACCTAACCTAACCTAACCTAACCTAACCTAACCTAACCTAACCTATGCTTGCTTGCTTGCTTGCTTGCTTGCTTGCTTGCTTGCTTGCTTGCTTGCTTGCTTGCTTGCTTGCTTGCTTGCTTGCTTGCTTGCTTGCTTGCTTGCTTGCTTGCTTGCTTGCTTGCTTGCTTGCTTGCTTGCTTGCTTGCTTGCTTGCTTGCTTGCTTGCTTGCTTGCTTGCTTGCTTGCTTGCTTGCTTGCTTGCTTGCTTGCTTGCTTGCTTGCTTGCTTGCTTGCTTGCTTGCTTGCTTGCTTGCTTGCTTGCTTGCTTGCTTGCTTGCTTGCTTGCTTGCTTGCTTGCTTGCTTGCTTGCTTGCTTGCTTGCTTGCTTGCTTGCTTGCTTGCTTGCTTGCTTGCTTGCTTGCTTGCTTGCTTGCTTGCTTGCTTGCTTGCTTGCTTGCTTGCTTGCTTGCTTGCTTGCTTGCTTGCTTGCTTGCTTGCTTGCTTGCTTGCTTGCTTGCTTGCTTGCTTGCTTGCTTGCTTGCTTGCTTGCTTGCTTGCTTGCTTGCTTGCTTGCTTGCTTGCTTGCTTGCTTGCTTGCTTGCTTGCTTGCTTGCTTGCTTGCTTGCTTGCTTGCTTGCTTGCTTGCTTGCTTGCTTGCTTGCTTGCTTGCTTGCTTGCTTGCTTGCTTGCTTGCTTGCTTGCTTGCTTGCTTGCTTGCTTGCTTGCTTGCTTGCTTGCTTGCTTGCTTGCTTGCTTGCTTGCTTGCTTGCTTGCTTGCTTGCTTGCTTGCTTGCTTGCTTGCTTGCTTGCTTGCTTGCTTGCTTGCTTGCTTGCTTGCTTGCTTGCTTGCTTGCTTGCTTGCTTGCTTGCTTGCTTGCTTGCTTGCTTGCTTGCTTGCTTGCTTGCTTGCTTGCTTGCTTGCTTGCTTGCTTGCTTGCTTGCTTGCTTGCTTGCTTGCTTGCTTGCTTGCTTGCTTGCTTGCTTGCTTGCTTGCTTGCTTGCTTGCTTGCTTGCTTGCTTGCTTGCTTGCTTGCTTGCTTGCTTGCTTGCTTGCTTGCTTGCTTGCTTGCTTGCTTGCTTGCTTGCTTGCTTGCTTGCTTGCTTGCTTGCTTGCTTGCTTGCTTGCTTGCTTGCTTGCTTGCTTGCTTGCTTGCTTGCTTGCTTGCTTGCTTGCTTGCTTGCTTGCTTGCTTGCTTGCTTGCTTGCTTGCTTGCTTGCTTGCTTGCTTGCTTGCTTGCTTGCTTGCTTGCTTGCTTGCTTGCTTGCTTGCTTGCTTGCTTGCTTGCTTGCTTGCTTGCTTGCTTGCTTGCTTGCTTGCTTGCTTGCTTGCTTGCTTGCTTGCTTGCTTGCTTGCTTGCTTGCTTGCTTGCTTGCTTGCTTGCTTGCTTGCTTGCTTGCTTGCTTGCTTGCTTGCTTGCTTGCTTGCTTGCTTGCTTGCTTGCTTGCTTGCTTGCTTGCTTGCTTGCTTGCTTGCTTGCTTGCTTGCTTGCTTGCTTGCTTGCTTGCTTGCTTGCTTGCTTGCTTGCTTGCTTGCTTGCTTGCTTGCTTGCTTGCTTGCTTGCTTGCTTGCTTGCTTGCTTGCTTGCTTGTTTGCTTGTTTGCTGACGCCTTCATTTTAATTGTTAGATAATTATTAAGTTAGTCTTAGACCATCCATTCTCTCCGGAACTGTGGCAGCGCATGGTCGAGTCCGAGACAGTACTGGTAGACCTGCAGCGAGTTAGAGTGGCAGACCAATCGCCACTCGTCCAGTGCTCGCTCTGCCTCGGCTACGGCCACGGCCGGCGCTTCTGCAAAGAGACCGTGGAGACGTGCAGCCATTGTGGCGGCCCTCATATGAAGGCGCAGTGTGCGGACTTCCTGGCAATTTTCTCCGCTAAACGGAGACCTTTTCACCTGTCTCCGACTTTCCAGAATGTACCAATACCGATAGCAAATAAACTCGAGCTTCTTGGCTTTTCCTTGTCGTCGAGCCTAAACTTTGGTACCTACATCGAAGCCAGAGCTCAGCTGGCTGCTAAAAAACTGGGCATCCTCACACAGGTTAGGCGGTGCTTCACACCGGGGCAGCTTCTTAATTTATATCAAGCTCAAGTCCGATCGTGTATGGAGTACTGCGGCCACTTGTGGGATGGATCCGCAAAGTACCAGCTTGAAGCTCTTGAGTCCATCGACCGACGAGCTAAAAGACTCATTGGCGATGATAAGCTGGTCGAGTCCAAATTGCAGAGTCTCGGTCACCGACGTAAGGTCGCGAGCCTATCGGTATTCTATCGTATACATTTTGGAGAGTGTGCGCAGGAATTATACGAGTTAATTCCAACTAGTCCATTTTACCATCTAACAACAAGACAAACTGTCAAACGTCATCCATATATGGTTGACATACCTCCAGTTCGCTCGAAGCGTTTCGCTTCTACGTTTATCATCCGTACTGCGAAGGAGTGGAACTCATTGCCTTCGTCTTTGTTCCCCGAACGGTACAATCTGGGAGTCTTCTAGTAAAGAGTGAATAGGTACCTTCTAGGCAAGCGTGCTACATCTTCGGCCGCATCATCACTTTCCATCAGGTGAGATTGTGGTCAAATGCTTGCCTATCAGGAATAAAAAAAAAAAAAAAAAAAAAAAAACTTGCCGCCTGCATGTTGCAACTGCATCCATGCAAAGCAGCCGGAGATGGACCACAATGCCTTCAGCAGTGAGTGTGCCATCAGGCGAAAGTGGGATGCACTGGCGACACAAGCAGTAGCATACTGCTAAGGTGGTATCAGGTGCATTCCCCGATGCCCTTCTTAGGGGCCTGGAGCAACGCGAATACGACCACCAGGGTCCTGCAGAATATGCAGTGCTGGTGCTTGATGGAGACTACGCACCATTAGAGCTGACCATTGACAACAAGCTGACATTTAACAGTCACGCTTCTAAAATGCTCAAGAAGACATTAAATATGTACATGCGGTTGTCAAAGTCAACCTGGGATGGTTAGAACCTCCACCAAGATGTGACATTCAACACATACACTGCAACTGTAGAGCCAAAAATCCATGTATGCCGCAAGCGCTTGGGCGTCTGCGACCAAAAAACTGGGCGTTCAGAAGATGCCTCACCCAGCAGACAAAATAGGCCTGTAATTAGTGCAATTGCTCGCCTATTACAGAGCAACCAGGGAGTCATTAAAACCCCAGAACGAGTTTCGGGGTTTTGCAGCGATTCTAGGTTAACCTTGAAGACCGCAGCAAACCCCCACTCACTTCATCCGCTCACCGCTGGCGTGAGAGCGGATGAATTAGCAAAGGCCGCAGCCCTAACAGCGAAAATGAATTCTGATTATGACCGAATACCGATTCCATTCGGCAAGCGACAAATTAGTTTGTACACGCATGACGAATGGAACCGGAGGTATAAGTCAGGAGACAGGGCTACAACAACCTCAAACATTTTTTCCCGAAACAGTCCAGGCCTTAATATTTATAGTATTGTGTTACTAAAATGAAATACGTAGGCGTGGTACGAGACTATAATGTAAGATCGAATAAACTGTGATAAATATATGTTAGAATATTAGTGCTTAAACGGTCGAGATATCACCCTAAAACTATTAGAAATATAAATTGACATACAATGTACATTATTGTATAAATGTAATATAAATGTGAGTGTGTAATATGAGTGTGTGTGTAATATGAGTGTTAAGATAAATATTATACTAGAATAAGATCTATTATGTTGTGACTAATTTGATAAATTAAAATGTGATACTAGAATAAGGTGTACTTTATTACCGACTTCCCCAAAAAAGGAGGAGGTACTCAAGTCGATTTTTTTTTTTTTATGTTTGTTACTTCATTTTGTTGTGTTCTACTGCCATTAACCAATAATCTGTGTAAACGACACTGAATACCAATGGTGTACCTTATTGAATGCCTTTTTATGTACGAATAAACGATATTATAATTATTATTATTATTATAACTTCTCTCCACGTGAGCCGATTTCGATATTTTTTTTAGTTTGTAAGATGTGGCTTTCTAATTGGTCCCATTTAAATTTGATCAAGATCTGATCAGTAGTTCTTAAAATATCGTCAGTAATGCCTATTTTGTACGCCTACTTTGACAATGTTCTCGTTTAACCGACTTCAAAAGTTACCTCATAACTTCTTTCGCTGTGAGCCGATTTTGATGATTTTTTTTTTATTTGAAAGCTGGTGCTTTTCATGTGTTCATTTTCATTAAATTTGGTCAAGATCTGATCACTAGTTTTTGAGTTATTGTCAATAATGCGTGTTTAATACGTTGAATCTGATCAAGGTTCCAAAGATAAAGCGGTTAAGTCGGTTATTTTAAGCTTTGCTTGCGTTTAATTATTAACTGTTTACATAGAATAAGATTATTTTTTCTTTTTTTATTATGTAAAACTATAAAGACTGATATGAAAAAAATATTAAAGCACCCTAAATCCCTAATCATGTTAGGGAGCAACACGCTGAAAGAGCCTCAGCGCCCGGGAAAAAAAAAAAAACATAACCTAACCTAGGTGATCGAGCGAAGCTAGATCTCTAAGTTAAGGGAGACGTCTTTAACAATCTTTATCGATTACACTTTAACAAGTAATAATGTTTTTTGCATTATGATAGTTTTACATAATTCATATATATTATGTGTTAATTAGTTTAATTTGTTATGGCAGAATAAATATATTTAAAAAGATGGTAAAAGTTTAAGTACTGTTCAAGTGTTCCTCATATTAGTAATTATCGCTACACTTTTGCACATCTTTCGTTCTCTCGAAAACATACACCGCTGAACTAGTGATGTCCTAGCAAACTGAATAATGCTACCTACATTCTCGTTGATGCACCGAGTTGGCTAGCTTTTATTTATTATAATTAGATTTTGCCTCATAATTATCATAATCTTATAAATAATTTACATACATGATTTTAATTACGTACGTTGTTCTATGTATGTCTATGTATGTCTACAAGTGCTAATAAAACACGTAGTCATAGAATTAAAATCTAATAATTAATTAAGCTTGTTAGTTTTATCTTTTTTTAATCGTATTATCGATATTTAATACTAGCCCCATAAAAGGTCTGTAAATAAAAACGTACAGATAAAAATCAGGAATTTTATTAAAACAAACATTTCATTTTCTTTTTGACAACCTTTACAAAAATACACATTCATAATAATCTCTCGGTAAAACTACATCGGGACTACATCCAACATTATTTACAAACATACAAATATTTACAAGGCGAGTTCACAGAGTGAAAATAAATAGAAGCGACACGAGGTCGCATCGCACTACCTACACTATACACTAGTATCACACGGTCGGGCGCGGGCGGGCGCGAGGGGCGCTCACACCGGCACGGTGAGGCGCTCGAGCGGGTGCCGGCGCGGCCAGGGCGCTCACACCGGCACGGTGAGACGCTCGGGCGGGCGAGGGCGCAGTCGGGGCGTTCACACCAGTACGGTGAGGCGCTCGAGCGGGTGCCGGCGCGGCCGGGACGATCACACCAGCACGGTGAGGCGCTCGGGCGGGTGCAGGCGCACGTGGGCGGGCGGCGGCTCGGGCGGCGGCAGCGCGCGCTTCGTCAGCTCCTTGTCGCGCGGCGGCGTGTCGTTCCGCGCGTCCGCGTTTTGCGCCTTGTACAGCGAGCGCGGCATCTCCGCGGCGCCCGCGCCCGCGCCGCCGCCGCCGCCCGCCGCGCCGCCGTCCTCGCGCAGCGGGTTAGCGTACCGCCGCAGGTTCTCCTCGTTCTGCAGATTGTTCGATTTCTCCTCGTCGCAGCGGCGCGAGCGCTCCAGGGCCACGGCGCGGCGCCGGCGCCACACGAGCAGCGCCCCCACGCCGGCGGCCGCCGCCGCCGCCGCCAGCGCGGCGCCGGCGAGCAGCGCGGGCGGCGCGGCGGACGCGGGCGCGGCGCGCGGCGCGGGCTCGGCCGGCACCCGCAGCCGCAGCGCCGCGCCGAGCAGCGGGTGCTGCGCGAGGCGCCGCCGCGACACCAGCTCGCCGAGCTCGCGCAGCGCCGCGTGCAGCTCTTCGGCGCCGCTCGCGCCCTCGCCGCCCACCTCGTCGCCGATCCACTGAAGCGAAAAGGGGCACTGAGTCGATGGTTTTTTTAATGGTTATTTATCGTTTTACGACCATTCGACTGCCTATACGCCGACCTGCACGCGTACGTCGGGACGTTCCCGTTCGACTTCTAGATTAAATTGAGACAAAAACTAGCTAGGTTTTCAAAATCGATTATTCAAACGAGCCTCGAGGAGGCTTCGGCCTCCTAGGTGAACGATCGATCGTCGACGTTCCCGTCTCTCTATTTAATGAAGTCCCCGAGCGATTCGCGCCGCCTCATATCATAAATGACACGAGCAGATTTATTAAAACCGGAGGCGAAGTATTTTAATTTTGTCGGAGGGTCGGAAGATTCCAAAACTTACTGTGCTACGAAAAAAGGCCTCGCCGGCGCTGGATCATTAAATCGTTTATGTTACCGATATTCTCGAATTTCTTAATCAGGGGGAGAAGGGGTGCGCGATAAGAGGATCGCGATATTCCGTCGGCTAAACGTTACCGCTCAGGAATGTATGCATTTCTCGAACTATTAACCGATTTAAAGTAATTTTTTAATTCAAAAAGCATACTATATTTTCAAAGATTTCTTACGTGACAAAAATTCTCGCCTGCCTTTCGGGGCCATAGATATCGAGGTCAGGGTTAATTTCGAGCGGGGGGTCGTACTTATTAATTATGCCGGAAATCAGGTGGGCGGGGCACTCACCAGCGCGAGGTCGAGAGCGTCGTCGTCGTCGGGGGCGACGTCGCAGATGAGCGCCAGCGGCGGCACTCTGGGCGCGCGCGCCGCCATGGCGGCGGCGAGCGCGCGGCGCAGCGCCACGCAGGCGCGCTCGGCGTGCGCGCCCGGCGCCAGGCGCTCCCTCGCCAGCTGCAGCTGCACGCGCGCGCAGCCCGCCGGCACCGGGCCGCGCGCGCCCGGCCAGCACGCCGCCGGCGCCGGCAGCGCGGGCGGCTCCACGCTGCGCCCCGCCACGCGCCGGCACTCGCCGGGCGGCGGGCACGGCGCGCGCAGGCACAGCGCGGGCGCCGCCGGCACGCACACCTCGTCCGCGCGGCACGCGGCGGCGCCGGCGCCGGCCGCCAGGCAGTCGGCCACGCCGCACCACAGCCGCGTGCAGGCGGGCGCGCCGGCGACGCAGCGACACACGTTGCAGCCCCACCACCACGTGCCGTTGCCGAGCCCGCAGCCGGCGCGTGCGCCGCCCGCCCCCTCCGCGTCGGCGTCCGCGCCCTCGCCCGAGCCCTCCCCCTCCGCCCCGCCCTCCGCGCGCTCCACGCCGAGCCCTCCGACCACTTCCCGAAGGAGGAAAATATATTATTAACAAAAAAATATTAATCGAGCGAAGCTAGATCTCTATGTTCACTGAGCTGCTGCCCGTTGGCTCGGTCGGGTGGCGTTCGCCTTCTAAGCGGGGGTATCGGGTTCGATTCTCGGCTGGAGCACAAGTTTTCTTCCCGTGGAAATTTTGTGTTTCTTGTTCTGGTTGTGATTGTGTCTGTGATGTGAATGTTTCCGGCGCCCAGTCTGTCAGAGGCATTTAACGACTAAACCATACGAGTGAATAACCTTAAATTCTCAGAGAATATGTAAACCCACGGCCCGAAGCCATAAATTTCAATTAAAATGAAATAGATTAATATATTAAGGGGGCACCCATACACGTAAGTAAAGATATAAATATTTTTTAGATTTTTTTTGTCTCGGGGTCTATGTCAAAAACGGCTACATAAAGCTGAAACTTGCATAATAATATTAACCCCCGTTTTCACTAAACTTAGGTGTCGCCTAAATGAGATGCCTAAGCATTTAAGAGCTACCTAGCACAAAAATACGTTTCATCAACCTTAGGTGTTACCTAACAACCTTAGGAGCTACCTAAGTTTAGAATACCGATTCACCGGTGTTTATGGTTTTAGGTAATTCCTAAATAGCTGTCATTTTTTGAATGGGCTTCGTAAGTAATTTGACAGAACTTTTTTTAAATTTAAAAACGTTTCACCAACCTTTAGATGCCGAACGACCTAAACTTAGGACACCGATTGGCAGTGCGTAAAGCTTAGGTGATTCCTAAATTGACAGCAAAAATCAGATTGACAGTTTCATGACAATTTTTTATTAATTTTGGCTCAACAAATTATAAACATTTAGCCAATGTCCAGTGATAAAACGTTATCTTTGTGCATTTTTTTTTATTATTAATTGGATTTGACACCCAGTTACGTGTAAAGTATGCCCTTAATATTTTTATTGCAATTGCCATTTTATTTTTGGGCCAAAGTTTTATATATTATGTGAGAATTTGAATCAATCGCTTGTTTTGCTTAGACGCTATATGCTTCAGACAAAAAGACGGACGAACGTACAAAGTGTTGCAATATCACAGTCTACTTAAAGATATCGCGTTGCTCGATCAATAAGCTTATTTTCATAGTCACACACACAAACTAAAAACGTATTATTTAAATTAGAAGGAATATAGGTTTTAGGTAGGTAAATAGTAAAAGGGAGAACGTCATTTATTTTATTTTTTTTACTTTATGCTTTCACACTCACAGCCGTGCACTTAGTTTGATAACTTGTGACCTGGGTGCCGAAAACACAGACGAAAGCCCACCCAACTAAGCCAACGAGCAGTTCTATGATATTTAATTTTATTTCTATATATTCGTTCTGTTTCTCAAAAATACTACATTACAAATCAATAGTGAATATTATGGTCTAATAAAAGGTAAGTATACTGAATTTTAGCGGAATCTTCATTGAGTAAAAACGTCTGCGCTTAAGTTTTCCAAGCGTTTACGCTTCCCAGCACACATTTTTGCGTAATTCGTATAATTATAGTAAAATATGAACACAAGACTTTTTATTTATTCTCAATTCGACAAAATACCGCAAATTCACAAAACGTCAAAAGACAAGCAAACAACATTTTAAAAATGAAACCATAGATAAGATTCATAAGTTTAAGTATTAAAAAGTCGAATGGTGAAATGAAATCACCAACTTAGGAATTTCCTAACGTTAGGAATAACTAAACTGAGAATCGCTCATCTAATGAATGGAAACGGCCGTGAGACGGAGACAAGACAAATCGATCGACGTAAGAATCGACAAAATCGTCTCACGCGTTCGGTCTTCGATAAGTCGCAACGGAACAAACATACATACATACTTTATTTCTTTATTTTACATACATTACATACGGACAAAAATACAATTTCATGAAACTTTGAAAGGATTCAAAACATGCGTCCGATCACCGAACTAAGCTAGGAGGAACATTAACGGCTCACATTCCAAGCACCTCCGGGCGGTCCGGTGCGGCAGCGCGGGGCAGACGCAGCGCGGCGGCGCCCGCGGGCGCGCCGGGTCGGGCTCGCAGGCCGCCGGCGGCGGGCAGGCCGGCGCGCACGCGGCCGCCGGCGCGCGCGCCTCGCACATAGCGCCCGCCCAGCCCGCCGCGCACTCGCACGCCCACCAGTCGGCGCCGCCCACGCAGCGCCCGCCGTTGCGGCACGGCGCCGACGCGCACGCGTCCAGCGGCAGCTCGCAGCGCGCGCCCGTGCGGCCCTCGCGGCACGCGCACGCCCAGCCCGGCGCGCCCGCCGCCGCCGTGCAGCTGCCGCCGCCGCCGCACGGGCACTCCGCCGGCGAGGCGCACGCGGCGCCCGACCAGCCCGCGGCGCACGCGCACCGCCAGCCGCCCGCCTCGCGCAGGCACGTGCCGCCGTTCTCGCAGGCCCCCGCGGGACATCCGTCGCCCGCCTCGGTGCGGATCGAGCAAGTTTTACCTGGGGACGCGAACGGCTTGCGGTTATTTATATTTGTGGTATAGGGTGGACCCGGTACGTATGTGTTATGACGCAAAAGAAGGAGGGAGCCGGGGCGGGCGCCCACTCACCGGTCCAGCCGTCGCGGCACACGCAGGCGAAGTCGGCGGTGCCGTCGATGCAGGTCCCGTTGTTGCGGCACGGTTTCGCGGCGCACTCGTCCAGCTCTGCAATCCGAGCGGGCGGGTGAGTGGGGTGCATATTGCCTCGCATGATTTTCCAGTTCCTAGTTTAATTTGGCCGAAAATGTTTCCCATGACGAGTTTTGGCATATTCGTGATTTGGCATAGTAATGTTAGGGCGTACCGTTTATTTTTGCGTAACTATTTGTTCGCCTGATGTTTTTAGGCGTACTATTTGAATTATCGGCCGAGTCATATATAGGTGCTCAATATTGTTATGCGGAAATTTTTTATGCCTAAAAAGTTATGCTTTCATGTGGCGTATTGATGCGGGGGCCGAAAGTCGTTATATAGTCGCTACTTTAAATTATGACTTCAGATTCTATGCGAGCCGATATGGACCCGTGGGAGTGAGAGACGCGGGGTGCGGGGACAAAGGGGTGGCGGGCAGGAGACGCGAAGACTACTCACGTTCGGTGCAGAGCGGGCCGCCGTAGCCGGGCTCGCAGGCGCAGCGCGGCGGCGCGGGAGGAGCGCGCACGCAGCGCCCGCGCCCGCACGCCGCGCCGCCCACGCACGCGTCGCTCTCTGCAAGCGAAGTGCTACGGTAAGACGGCGGAGCGAGGGGAGCGGCCGCGGTAATCGGAGTGGCTGGCGGGGAATACTGACGATCGCGAGCGGCGTGCTGCGTGCAGTTTTTGCCGGCCCAGCCCGGCGCACAATGGCAGTAGTAGTCGCTCTGCGCCGTGTAGCACGCCGCGCCGTTGGCACAGGGAGAGCCGGCGCAGTGGTCGCGGTCGTCCTGCGTACGGACACCTCGAGTTAAATGACGCTACGAACGTGTCTCGAGAAGGGTCACCCGATTACGTAACATCGATTTATTAAGAGACCTTAAGATCGGAGATACATTTATAATTTGTCAGAGTAGTTAATCGAGGCGGCAAAAATAAAAAAATAGAGATTAGTGCACTCACCGAACAGTATCTTCCGTAGCAGGAGGAAAGCTAAAAGCAGAAGTCGGTTAGTCGTATTATAGCGACGCCTAGATATTGCGGCGAAGGAATAGCCTACGTCGTCATCGAGAGAACCCGTGTTAAGTACATGAAAGAATAATATTATTAAGCGGTTAGTTTGGAAGAGTGGGAAGGGACGAAGACGGGGCGGCAGCCTACGCACCTCGCAGTTGGTGCCGGAGAAGCCAACGGGGCAGATACAACGATAAGCGTTGGGCAGGTCGACGCACTCGCCGCCGTTGCGGCAGGGGCGCGGCGCACACTCGTCCACGTCGAGCGCACACGTGCGTCCCGCGTAGCCCGCCGCGCACGCGCAGTGGAAGTCATCCACCAGGTCGATGCAGGTG
Source organism: Lomographa bimaculata (assembly GCA_948107665.1). Lineage (NCBI taxonomy): Eukaryota > Metazoa > Arthropoda > Insecta > Lepidoptera > Geometridae > Lomographa > Lomographa bimaculata. Next base: position 47,929 of record OX403603.1, read on the forward strand.
GCGCCGTGCAGGCACTGGCCGACGCAGTCGTCCACATTGGACTCGCAGTCGCGGCCCGTCCAGCCGGCGAGGCACGCGCACGCGTACCCGCCCGCCGTGTTGTTGCACGCGGCCGCGTTCACGCACGGGCCCAGCGCACTGTCCGCCGTGCCCGCCGCGCCCGCGCCGCCCGCGCCTCCCGCCGCGCACTCGTCCACGTCTGCAACACGGGAGAGTCAGCCCCTGCGGCGTGCACGCTACCGGCCCCGAGTCCAGCACCACGATGCTCACCTTCCTCGCAGGTGGCGCCGGCCCAGCCGGGCGCACACTCGCACTCGAACCCGTCGAGGCGGTCACGGCACGTGGCTCCGTGGCCGCAAGGCGCACTGGCGCAGTCGTCCACGTCCACGTCGCAGGTGGCGCCGCCCCAGCCCCGCTCGCAGGCGCAAACGAAGCCGCGCGCCGCGGGCGCTAGGCTGCAGGCGCCGTGCGCACACGGCCCGGGCGCGCACGGGTTGTCCACGCGCTCGCAGTCTACGCCGGAGAAGCCCTCGGCGCAGCGGCACAGGTACTGGTCGGGTGCCGTGTTTTCGCACGTGCCACCGTGCTGGCAAGGTTCGTGCGTGCCGCAGTAGTTCAGATCTGCGGGGAAGAAGGGCGATGTAAAATCCTAAGGATCCTAAAAACGATGCGACACGGCAGCGGATAGAGCTCGTACCTTGGTCGCAGAGGATGCCGCCCCAGTTCGTGTCGCAGGTGCAGTCCCAGGAGGACCCGTTGCAGTAGCCGTGCTTGCAGCCCGGGTAAGGCTGACATTGCGAGCACAGTTCACCACGCCATCCCGGTCGGCAGCTGAAATAGGTATATAAGAAGCAGCATTAAATTAAAAACATAAAAATCTTAAAGCTCCGATATTCGTACAGCTTTGAATTTAACTCACTCGCAGTCTCCTGGGCGATCGCAGCGACCGTGGATCGGATGACATCCCTCCTTGCATACAGCTGCAAGCCCAAAAGAGTATCGTGAGTCGGTATACAGCGCCACATTGAACGACGGTTCCAAAAAGAAGCGCTTACGTTTCTCGCAGTTGTCGCCCTGCCAGCCAGGCAGGCATCGCTTGTTGCCGGTGGCGGAGCAGGCGTAGTGGCCGAACTTGTCATCGCGCGGCCGGCAGAAGGTGGTGCAGGTGGTGTTGTAGTAGTTGGGCTGGCACAGCACGCGCACGCGGTACGCCACCGCGGCGCCGGCGCCCGCGTACCGCAGCGCGTGCCACTCGGCGCTCGGCTCCACGATGCCGGACCACCACGCCTCTTCGATGAGTCCCTCCTCTGCAATAAGCGACGTAACGCAATCAGAGCCTACGCAATCGTTCGTACAAAAAAAAAAACATTTTATGTACCTGAGTTTTTTTTTGGCTTTGGGCCATAGCTTTACAGATTGTGTGAGAGTTGGAAGTAATAAACTGAACACCTGAGATTGAGTTTACTTCGAGACCTCGTTTCGTTTGGTCATTAAGTTCTGTTTCGTATATGTAACTAAGCTAATACATGACAGAAAATAGACCAAGAAGAGACTGAATCCCGCAATGAATGACACAGGTCGCCCTAGTGTGGGATTCAGGATTATTTTGTGTACATTATTTATAGTAACTAGTTCTATTTGTGACCAAATAAACCAAAGAATTATCCTTTCTATGGTATTGTCTTTTTTATTATGAAAACTATAGCGATTGCTGTTCATTGTGGTACTAAAAGGCTATTTATTAATCGTAAGATTTTTGTGTGGTAAATACTCCGACAGTATCGGGCGTAAACGACGCTCTTTTTCTAGGCTAGACGTCAGGAATAGTCAGGATCACCCGGCTTACAGCTTACGTCCTATTCCCAGAAGAAGAGCGTCGTATACGCTTAAACTGGTCTGAGTATTTTTGACACAAACATGTTATGATATTGGTTATAAACCGACTTCAAAAAATTAGAAGGTTCTCAATTCGACTGTATTTTTAACTGACTTCAAAAAAGAAGGAGGTTCTATGTTAGACTGTATGTTTTTTTATGCATGTTCACCGATTTTTGAACCGATTCTCAAAATCCTTTTGATATCTAATAGATTATACTTTAGAGATGGTCCCATATAAATTTTATAGAAATCGATCAAGCCAAAACTAAAATATTAGCGGTGAAGTTGGTTTTTTAAGCTTTGCTTACGTTTAAATTATTTTTTGAGTGTTACCTCGCAACTTTTTCTAGGTGAACCGATTTATATGATATATTTTTATTTGAAAACTGGCGCTTCTAAGACGAGACAAGACGTGAAATTATTGTTTTCGTAAGGTACTCACCCGGATCTGGATATTCGTAGTCGTCGTAAGCCTGCAGAATCAGCGTAAACGAGCGCTGTAAACAGAGAACGGGCTGTTAGCGTCAGATATTACAAGCACAGTGGGAGTATACAGAACGAGAGAGGGATACCGACCGTCCAGCGGAAGGAGAAGGGTAGCGCGAGGGTGTAGAGCGGCTCGGCGAGAGTGAAGGAGTCGGTTCCGAGCACGGGCGAGGCGTTGCGCCCGAAGGAGCAGGCACCGGGTGCCGCCACGGACTGGTACTCCTTGAGGCAGAGCGTGAAACGCGTGCGGCAGGCGAGCGCGCAGCCTCCCGCCCCCGCCCCCGCTCCAGCCCCGCCCCCACCGCAACAGGCGCCGTTCGCGCGCTGCAGCCGGTAGTTGGAGAACTCGAGGATCTGCAGCTCGAACACGCCCGCCCCCGCCGCGCACTGCAACACACGAAACGTACGCTGCTACATATGCTGAGGACAGCTCTTTACTTTTCAGTTTCCATTTACAACCTCTTCTTTTCAATTTACAACAAATGTATCAAAAGTCGAGGTAATAAATAACAAAGGCCAAATCTAAATTTTGAAAATACCCCGATCTTTATCTGGAAAACGGTCTCGATTAAGTCAGTCGCATTTCAAATATTTGGGTGTTACGTCACATACAGATACACACTACTTATAAAGTAGAGGGGAGAGAACTAAGAGGGCTGCTCTTATTCGTCAGGGATTAAAAATAGTTTTAGCGTTATTAAGCCCCGTGATATTACCTAAACTAAGTGTTTCATTTAATGTGAATAGGTCTTTTTTACATATTATTACGCCAGCAGCAACTTTTCCTAGTTCAGAAGCTACTTGCTCCTGAAATATAATTTAAGACTCATAGGCTTATTATTAATAATGTTGTATCTTATTATGTCAATAAATCAATTTGTATTTGTTGATCGAGCGAAGCGAGATCCTAAGTTGATTTGGGTGGTTCAGCACTTTTTCCGTTCGTCCGTCCTTCCGTCCGTCTGTCAGAGGCATTTAGCGTCCAAGTCAAACAAACAAATAACTTCAAATTCTTAGACAATATGTAAAGCGTAATAGACGTAGGTTAGTGGGGGAGCAAAATAATTTTAAATTTATTTTTTACCATGTGGGATATCGTTGAAAAGAACATTTAAAGTAGAGTACGAAACCGTATAAATAAAAACTATGTCGCATGATAACAATTTAGTAAACCACCAAACACACTGTTTTAGACTTATTTAGTCTCGATGTCTATCTCAAAAACGGTTACACAATTAAAGCTATAACTTAGGTTTAATATCCGTTATATCCTGTACTTGAACTACAAATACTAAAATCAAACAAATAATAATAAGATAAAAGTTAAAAGCAATTAACCTAAAAAGTTTTGATCTATTAGGCAAAATATAGGCGTGAGATGTCAGTTTGTGGCGAGCGACTAACTTAATAGATGTTGTGCAGGTCGTTGTTGGGCGGAATTATGCCTCAATGAGGCACTCATACTCGTTAGTGCTGAAAAATGAGTAAAGGCTTTTGACTATTAACTTTAATTTTCTCTTTGATAATTTTCCCTTGCATCTAATTTGTTTTAAAACTAGTTTGCTATATAATACATAATTATTATTTTTACCGACTTCCCAAAAAAGAAGTAGGTACTCAAAGTCGACAGTATTTTTTTTATGTGTGTTACCTCATAACTTCTCTCCACGTGAGCCGATTTCGAAATTTTTTTTTTAATTTGAAAGATTTTGCTTTTTAATTGGTCTCATATAAATTTGATCAAGATCTAATCAGTGATTTCTTGAAATATCGTCAATAATGCCTATTTTGTGGACTACTTTGACGATGTTTTTCGTTTAACCGACTTCAAAAGTTACCTCATAACATGGTGCTTTTTATGTGCTCCCATTGAAATTTTATCAAGATCTGATCTCTAGTTTTTGAGTTATAGTCAATATTGCGCGTTTAATACATTACATCTGATCAAGTTTCCGAAGAAAAAGCGGTGAAGTCGGTTTTTTAAGGTTTGCTTGCGTATAATTATTCCTAATTAATTAAAAAAAATCTAATACGATTTTTATTATTTGAATCGTTAATTTGTTTGCATTGTCGATTACGAAAAAGTGGTAAAACATTACTAGCCTATTATAATTTAAAGAAAACTGCGTTATGCCTGGATTACACGGGCTTCGTACTTCTCATTAGTACTAATGGTTTAGTTCTAACTTGTATAGTGACAGTTGATAAGTAATTGATTACATGAATTTTCACATCCAAGTAGAAAGCTATTAGTCACTCGACATCCGTTGAAAATGGAAACGTTTGTGGACAAGACAATAAGCTAAAAAAGATCAAAATAGAATGAAATTAATTTCATAATCTTTGAATTCGTGGATGAATGTTATAGTAGTATCGGAAGCCCACCTTTCTGGCGCTATAATTTTGTTTTTTTCTGATTTTGTTCATTGTAAACCGAATAACCTATAAAAACAAGACTCGGCACGTGTTACTACTTGCAAGTTACTACTAACTTGTCACTTTACACTTGTCGGTGAGCAATGGTAACAAGTGCTTAGTAAACTGTGGTGGGGGTACTCACTTGTCGCTTAGTAAATACTAACCACTAATTAGTACGTTTACACGATAGGTATTAGTACTGAGCATTAATACGAAGCATTAGCTACGAAACCCGTGTAATCCAGGTATTAAGTATATGTTTAAAGTTGTATACGCGTATGTTAAAAAATAAGATAGTAAGTTGGCATCGCAAATAAACAAAAAAATACAACTGATATGAGTACACTGATGCTGCTTCAATTTTAAAATATAAACTGAAGCTAAATTAAACGCTACCCACTGGTAGTGGGCTTGAGCACATGAGTTACCTTTAAGCTCAATGCTTTGCAGGTAACTTGGGTATTTGCTGTATAGACGTTTAAAGTTTTAGTTTAGCTTTATGAAATATAGATATACATTTACTAGGGGAAAAAAAGCCAGTTAATGTTCACCAAATTTATTGCAGCCAAATGACACAGCAAACTACAAAGCTTACAAGAAAGTGTAGGTATCGAGCCAAACATTACGTACTGCACCAGAATGTGGATGTGCTTAGAATTACACTTGTCTATTCGAAGGAAAAGTCAAACGTTTAGCTGCGACAAAGAGCGAAGCGAGGAGGAGCAATGAGCGGGCCGCGGCAACGGCCGGAAACCTCAGTTGATGTCAATATAATGTGTAACCCTGCTTCACCCAGGTGGAGCTCTTAGTTGAAGCACGGGACCGGACTCAATCATATGTTAAGAAATAATATATTTTGCATAATATGGATATACAATTTAACTAGGTGATATTACAATAAATTTACAAGATATTATTTTTAACCGACTTCAAACAAAGGAGGAGGTTGTTGATTCGACTGTATGTTTTTTTATTTATGTTACGCGATCATTCCACTAATTATGAATCGATTTTGATGATTCTTTTTTTTTTGGTTGATCAGATCAGAGGTGATCCCATATAAATTGATCAAGCACTTTTTGAGAAAATCAACAAAAACCAAAATATAAGCAGTGAAGTCGGTTTCTTTATGCTTTGCTTGCGTTCAAATTATAATTTTTATATTATGTATAATTCTTCTGTGCGTGTGTATATGACTGAACTGCTCCTAAACGTCTGGACTGATTTTGATGATTTTTATTGTGTGTGTTTACCTGGATTCAAAAATGGTTTAAATTCACAATTGGATTCGATAAATATTGATTTTTTAATTTACGCAAGTGATGTCACGGGGTACATATGTATTACATAACAATTAATTTAAATTATAGCATTAGGCAACACTTCAATTAATAATACTTAAAATAAGCACCCTTATCTTTAAATTTCAAAATCACGATTTTATGCGTAGGTAGTGAGAAAACTCAAAAGAACAAAACCGTATGAACTTGTTTAGTATTAGTATATTAGTGAAGTATAGTCCTACTAATATCATAAATCCCAAATATTGCGAACTGATTTGAATGAAATTTGGAATGCTCATAGATTATACCTAGGATTCATACATAAGCACTTTTTAATAGCGGGCGAAGCCGCGGGGTACCGCTAGTGTTTCATAAGTTTTTTTTTATGCCCGATAGGCCAGCATTTGACCACAATCTCACCTGATAGAAAGTGATGATGCGGCCGAAGATGTATCATGCTTGCCTTTATAAGGTTAAGACTTTATAAAGGTGAAGACACTTTGTTCATGTGTTCTTTATGAGTAGGTATAATACACACACACATTCTGGGATATTTAGGATCAAGCAGAATAAGTTAAATTTAAGTAACTTTCTAATCATGGCAAGAGTGTATTAATAAGTAGGGAAGATGCTCTATAATATCGGAAAATAATAAATGAATGCTTTTTATGAGTTCAACATGTACCTAGTCGAACGAAACTTTTTTTATGGAAACCAAACGTTTTACTTAAGCAATGTTTATAGGGAATGGTCTCAAGCAATCTTCCCATAAACACACATACAGCCAGTCGAAGAATCAGTATGTCAGGACTAATATTCCTGTAGTAATAGATTATGTTCATGATACATAATTCAATATAAAATATAAAAAGTGAACTTAAATTTTTATTCACACTTTTTCGTTAATAAGACCTCAGATATAACAAATTTAATACAGCACAAATAATATATTATATGTATTGAAAATTTAAGTGAGAATTTTTGCTAACCGACTCTGAATTGTTATAGATCCGCAAAAAAGTCACAGAAGCCTTAAGATTATTTTCAGATATCCCATTCAATGACGTCCCACTTGACACAGTTCGTCGACTTTCATTTTTACCCGACTGCCAAGGAAGGGATATGTTTTTCGCGCGTATCTTGTATGAATATAGATATCTTTATTATAACGTATCTTCCAAGCTGCTTGAAGGATTTCGACTGTTATATTTAGAGATGAAACGGATAGTAGTTTGGCCGGATACCGGATACCGGATATTCGGCAAGCTACTAGGCCGGAGCGCCGGATATCCGGCTGCCGGATATTCGGCCCTTTATTGCGTTGACGCGATCAGTTTGATTTGAATATTGGCGCGGTGAACGAGATTGGAAATATTCAGGCGCATTCGGATCGCACGTAAGCGGAGATCGGGTCGACTCGGGGGCGTTCGAGTGTTATCGCGCGTGTCAGTTTGTATATCCGAGGCGATTCCGCATATTTCTGCATTAAAAAAGTATTTAGACAAAAACGAGACTGCACAAAGAACACCAGACTTGACTTTTTTTTAACGAGATTGACTTTTTTTAAAGACATCTCGAATCGATCGCAATCACGACCCATACATTTGGTGGTCAGTTAATCTAAATCAGTACCCGCAGTTGTCAAGGTTTGCTAGAATTTATCTTTCAGCACCTGGCAGTAGAGTTTACAGCGAAAGGCTATTTTCAGAAGCTGGTCTGGTATACGAAGCCAAGCGTAGTCTTACCAACAAATGCGGAAAATTTGATATTTATTCATCACAATTTGCCACTTGTTAATTTTGAGTATTAAACTTATAATTAATAAAACAAACATTTTTGATGTGCGATTATAAAAATAAACGGTGTCCATAACCTATTGGAGTATGATTTGCCTTGTGTAAAATAATGAGATTTTTTAAAATTTTATTATCCGGTATCCGGCCGGATACTGTATTACTATCCGGTATCCGGCCGGATAGTGAAAACAAGGCCGGATAGGCCGGATACCGGATAGTTACCGGATATCCGTTTCATCTCTAGTTATATTCGTCTTAAAAACCCAAGTTTCCTTAGATAGGTTTTTGGACCTAAAAATGGAATGGCGGATTTGTGGCGCGAAAAACGGTAGTACGGTATCAAAATGAATGAAATTAAAAGGGGATTACATAAAAATATGGCTTACATTATCGTAGTCCGGTTTTTTGAAATGTTTAGTACTTATTTACAATATTATTACGACGTCTGATTGTCGCCAAAACGAATTTTTAATAGTGTCATGTGTTTAGTGACACTCGCAAGATTAACACAAATCGATTGACGTAACAATCATCAAACTCAAAAAAGAGCCTCGCTAATCTCGATGAGCACTGCCACTGTAATATAAACATTGCTATTTATTTTCATTTGCAAGTTGCGGTTGGATTTTGGGTGATAATAAGCTAAACCATTCCCCCATATCCTTGTGTTTAGATTCGTCGGTTAACATTACATTTTTTGGCGTACACTAGGGACTTAACTGTAACCAAAATTCAATATGGTGACGACCAGACACAGTAAAGAAAATGAATGTTGATATGTGTATCACGGAGGTATAGTTAAATAGGTATTTGAACATCGTTTTTGTAAAGATTTATGCCGGTCTAGATCTTAGTGGGTCCCGACTGTTAAAGTCACTACATTCCATTTTTAAATAGTTTAGCGTTAATAATACTTATTATACGAATCTTTATTGCTAAAGAATGTACAATATTACACGATAGTGTTCTTTAAGGCGAATTTAGCAATATCGTTGTAGAGTATCTGCTGCCGAACTAGGCTCATCGCCGGTGTTACAGCATAAAGCGCTCTTCCCATAACTGGATCTACAATATTAACTAGTACTAATATCTTACATAATCCAGTTACATTTAGAAGATTTATAAAAGAAGTTGATTAATGTATTTATTATGTTGTATTGAATTGCATTTTAGGTAATATTATGAATGCAGGTGTGTATGTGTGAGTGTGTGTGTGTGCGTGTATGTGATTGTGTGTGTGTACGCGAGTGTTTGTGTGTGTATGAGAGAGAGAGAAGGCGTGTGTGATGATTATTTTAGTTTTTTCATTATTTTAGATTGGTATTGATATATATAGGCATACTAGCAAACCCGGCGAACTCCGTTTCGCCACTATAAACCTCACGGAGCCCGAGACCTTTCCAACGAATGCAAAACCGTGGAAATCGGTTCGTGCGTTCTGGAGTTATAGCGTCAGGAAGGAAAACCCGACTTATTTTTATATAGTAGAGATAGTTTATTTCCAATCTAAAAAAGTGCTTTATAAATCAATTAAATTAGTGATAAATGTTTTACAAAATATTTTATAATATTAAAACACGCTTAATTATCTGAATATATAACATTCATGATTTTTAAATACCTATTCAATGACTACCACTTGAAACAGCTCGCTATATTTTATTTTATTTTTGTCAATATGTGGTTGTTTATGTGGAATACAATGAACAAGTAGGTATGTTAGCTCGACAAGCTGCAAGCTTGGGTATTTAATATTATATCAAAACTTATTTTGCGGATTGCATTACCTAGTTTCATTAAAAACAAGCTACAAAGTATGGAAAGAACATTCTGATCTTCGTTCCAAGGGGATTTGGTACAAAACGGTCGTGGATGAACTTTCGAGTATCCCTTGGATAGATAGCACTATTACGTTTCCAGAAAATTACATGCATTTGTGATTACGAGTCTTCGTGTTGGCCACATTCTATTAAATACATTTTGCGTTTCTAATGACGTAGTTTCCGTCACCCAACTTCGATTATTGCAATGTGCGTGAGGACCTTTTCTTGGTGGAATGTGTTTCCGTATAACTTATTGTCTTTATTTAATAAAATAATCATCATATTGTAATATTCCTTGGACACGAAACAACATTTTAACTTTATAACGTACAATTATCTTGAAATCATTTTAATTCGTTAAGTTATAACATCATCGTTTATAGTAGTATGTAGGTGCACAATTATACAATAAATTACCTATTGATATTAAAAATTGCGAAACCATGATCCGATTCAAAAATAGACTAAAAAACTATATTATTGCCTCAGTGTTCTAAATAAAGTTTGTACCGTCCGATTTCTGGAAGTATTACATGTACAAAGTAACTAGCTAGGTTCTATATTAGTTATAAGTTAGTATGTAAATTCGTTATAAGCGAACTATGTTCTTTCTGAGTAAATACAATCGTTAAACCTAAACCTATCTACTAGTTTATTTCTATATTCAGTGTTTGTATATAGCCTTAGCTATTGAGCGAAACGTATTTCTTTTTAATTTGTTTTCCTTAAAATGTATAGTTTTGTATGTCTATAACATGTTAGTAAAGGAAGCCATCTAAACTTTACATAGCAAATAAACAAAATTAATAACACTAACAAAATAATAGTAAAATTACTATTATTTTGTTTAATTAGATTCTATTTGTGATATAATATAAAAATCTCCGCCTTCATTTATCCCAGTTTTTTAAGGATGATCTGCCTAAATATTTGATAATTAATTTAGGCAAGCGTTATAACAGTTCAGTCTTTGTTTTGCTTCGGTTAGCATTAAGTATTGCTTTGGAGTTAATTACAAAATTATAATTGCGAATTTATTTTAATTTAAAAATCTAATAATTTATATATCCATTGATTATTTTGGTGGATTAGTGTTAAAGACTCACGATAGAAGTGAATGTAAGCCCGTATCCGTGATAAAAATACAAATTGATCGTCATTGGATCGTGCTTTAATTTATTATTATTGACAGTATAACTACGAATTTTCAAGAAAGAACAAATAATATGCCAATTGTCTGGAATTTTGTTTTAGAATCCACTAAATGTTGCCAGAGCAAGGTAGAAAAAAATATTACTCTATCCAAATCAAGAGCAGAAATACTAACCACATGATATCGTCAATTGTGGATGAAAACTCTTTAATTTTATTGCAACACTAATCCACCAAAATAATCAATGGATATATATTATTCATTTAAACTTGGAAAGATAGAGTGACCAAGTTTGGCAATTCTAGCATTATAGGAGTTTCTGGAGGTCAACTACAAGACAACATACAATATAATTATTTAAAGATTCCAATAATTACATTAAACAATTGTAAAAAAAACAATACTAATATAAAAACTCTATATTTGACCGAGCGAAGCGACGTACCCAAGATTACTTGGGTGGAACATCCGTCAGTTAGCCAGATCCATAAAGCGTCTAAAGTTCTAAACCACACAAGCGAATAAATTTACAATCTTAGAGAATGTGGCTAGCTGTGGCCCAAACCAGATATTGCAAAATATTTTTTTATGAATAATTTTTATTCTAAAGGGTGGACCCATTCAAGTAGGCGGGCAGAAAAAAAAATTAAATTATTTAAATATTTTTTATGTCGATATTGGAAAATAACAATTTGGTAGAATGAAGTCAATGTTTTACCCGTGTTTTTTCTGTTTCTTGTTTTTACATTTTCAATACTTATTATAAAATTTTCAATAAGTTTCTTATTTCTCAAGGAATTCTTTTAAAAAACAGGCATTTTTACCATGTTTTCGTTTTACATCTTTGAAAATGTAACATTATTAAATATTGATAATTATAAATTAAGAAGCGACGCACACAATCTCAATACTAGATTTAAGCATAAAATTGTGGTTAGCGCATTTATATCAAGTCGAATTTATAATTCCAAGATAACGACCGGGCCTGATATGTTTTTGATTTCTCTATTTTTCACAAACCTCGGTTCCAGTTCTCGCATCGACGCACGATGTAAATTTACTTTATTCTTTAGTCAACCTTTATCTTTTTTAACCTACTTCAAAAACTTACCTCATAACTTCTTTCGTTGTCAGCCGATTTTGATGATTTTTTTATTTATTTGAAAGCTGGTGCCTTTCATGTGATCCTAATTAAACTTGATCAAGATCTGACTAGTCGTTTTTGAGTTATCCTCAATAATGCGTATTCTGTGGACTACATTGACGATGGTCTCGTTTTTAACCGACTTCAAAAGTTACCTCATAACTTCTTTCGTTATGAGCCGATTTTGATGGTTATTTTTTATTTGAAAGCTGGTGCTTTCCATGTGGTCCCATTTAAATTTGATCAAGATTTGATCACTACTTTTAAAGTAAGAGTCAATAATGCGTGTTTAATATATTAAATCAGATCAAGGTTCCGAAGATAAAGCAGTGAAGTCGGTTTTTTTGAGCTTTGCTTGCGTTTAATTATATACCATTATGCTGCACTCAAAAAGTAAATAAACCTAGCAATTCTCATTTCATTTTCGATTCAATGAATGTGAATGTAGGAAAAATTTACTCTGTATTCTGTACTTGTATATTTAACATTTTTGCCCTTACGTTGTGCTGTTTATTGACGAATACAGTGACTAGAGTACGTTTGTACGACAGTGCAATAATAGTTAGAAAAAACACAGGGCGGGCGTTGAGTGTGGGGCGTGGGCGCTGTAGGGGCGCGGGCGTGACGCGCGACGCCCGCCCGCCGCGTACCGCCCCACTGCCGATGCCGGCCGTCCCGCGCCGCGCCCCGGGCCCGGCACGCCTTCGCTGTACATTTATTTAACTATCGGTACGGACACTGTTTTACAACGCAAACCGTTTACTTTGCTCTTTTAAACTTATGTAGGTCATGCACTCTAAAATTTTTTTCATACCTACCAATATTTTTTTAATAATATGAAATGAACGGCTATAGCTACGTGCCTATTCTTCATACGTAATTATATGAAAATCTGCTCAGTCTGTATAATTGACTTCATGATGCTCAGCTGCTGTTGTGTTTTTCCTGTTTTCATAGAGAATCAATGAGGGTTTAGCTTTTGTTTATATCCTTTACATACAGAATACCGACTAAAATATTATGTTTTCATTCTAAAATATTCACAATATTTGGCAGTATTTTATTTAGATTTATTATTGAATAAATATTTTGTAAATAAGTTTACTCATATTTATATATCACCCGCAGGTTTGCCTGAAAATCAGCGTCGAGTTTTGTCCTTGACTTTTGTGCTGAGGTGCCATTTCGGCATGCATAATATGTGTATAATATATAAATATTATTTAATTAATTATTAGTTCATAAGTGTTCCAATGTTATTGATATTTTTTGCTACGTGTGGACATAAATTTTTTTTTCTTTCTTTCATTAATCTTTTTAAATTAAGTTTGCAAATACCGTTGTTACAAATATTTATTTTTGCCAATATCTCCTTCTATATGTCTACAACAAAAAAAAAAAAAAAAAATTGATACCAGAGAAAAGACTTGCAATATACTGAACAGACCGAGTATTTACAATACATACAATGAGATATATTTATAGATCACCCTAATGTTAAAACTTATAAATATAGGTAACATATTATAATAGACTTAACAAAAAAAATACGTACTTGCGTAATCTAATACCTTTAAACGAGAAATTATTGTATTATATATATATTCTGAATCTCGGAAACGGCTTTAATGATTTTTATGAAATTTAGTATGCAGGGGGTTTCGGGGACGATAAATCGATCTAGCTAGGTTACATTTTTAGAAAGCGTCATTTACCAAAAAAAAAACGAGAAAAGCTCGGTCATTCAGGTACTATTTTATAAGTTGTTATAGATTGCAAGCAAAACATATTGATTGCTAAATTTAAAAAAAAAGACTCGGGGACTGCCGCGGTGAAACTATTGCATAGCATTTTTTATCAACTGATGCAATTATAATTATTTATTTATTTTATTTATGCAGTATTTTTTTTCCTGCCACCTAGAGGCGAGTTGCTGAACTAAAGAGACAAGCTTGATATTTCAATAAAGTCATTAAAAGTTCTGCTATTCATCGATAGATGGCAAAACTAAAAAGTATCACCGCTGTGCCGGTCGGAGTGGGGGTTGTTAGGTTATTTTCGTTACGGAATTTCTGGATTCGGTCTCCACGCCCAAGGCCCGCGATAGAAGATGATGCAATAGCTTAAAAAGTTATTGACTTGTGTTTTTTTAAGCATGCGATATATTTTGAGGAGGCCTGCAATATAAGTGACTGATCGGTAGGAAGTAGGTATATGAATCATGGTAAGCTTATCACAGCGCTGTGTACTGTGTCTATAAAGTTTTTTAAAATAATAATTAAATTAGTTTATCCTCAATGTGAATTTTGAAGGACGCGTAGGTGCATAATACGTATTATCATTTGAATACCAATTTCACTTTATTATATACTTATAGTATTATACCACCTGTAGGTAGATTCAAATAAATTGTTTTCTTCTTTCACTTTCTTTCTTACTTTCTCTAAAGTAAAAAAAAATATCTTTTAAAATTACATAACCAATTAAATTTTCGATTTTTTTTATTTGACTGTTTATAATGTTTTTCTTTAATAGAGTATTATTGAGAAACACCAAACTTACGCGCAAAAACTAGTTGATTTTTACATACCACGAGATGGCGTTTGACATGAATAGCCAATCGAAGTCTGTCGTAGTACTTTTGTAGACAGAGCCTATTAAATGTCGTCATTTGTCATTATAAGCATCCAACATAATGTCGTGTTACATTTGTGTTTCATACCAAAAAGTAACAATTAATAAGACATTTTTTAATGAAGATATCTTAGCGTGTTACAAAAGAGTCTTATTCCTAAGTCAAGTGATTATCACCACTTTTAGATTTTATGGTTGAATCGAGGTATTTATTCCATATGCCACCGAAAATGTACTTTTAACATATACATTTCTTTTTATTTTTTTTATTTTTTTGGTGGCAAGCTGTTAGCACTTCTAAGCATCACACTTTTAATGCATTAGACATGTACTTTACGGAGATTTATTTCCAAATATCACATTTATTTAAAATTTCTTGGGTAAAATAATATGTTAAACATATTGTAATTTAGATAAATCATCAACGCTAAAGTTATCCTCTTGCTGCCTCCAAGCCTCAATACACGAGTAGCACGCGAGTATCATCTACATTAGAATGTTTAATTTAGATGTGAAGATAACGCGCGTTTTGAAAGCGAACACTAAACAAGTTGCAGGTAGAGTTAATATAACGGAGACCGGTTTGGAACACTTATTTATTACAGAGAGTGGACCGGATGTTTTAGTTCTCGCTTAATTTAAGATATAAAACATAATCACTAAGAAAAAACCTTAAAATGATAGTGGAAAACCACATCGCAGTATTAACAGATACAATAATAATATGTATTCTGCTAATTTGTCTGAATCGAGACCAATTATTTTTTTATCAAATTTCGTGAAGTTTTAATATCCTGATTTACAAATCAAATGAGCATTATGCATGAATGGATAAGAGTACGAGCAATCACCGGACAAATAGTGTGATGATACGGCGTCTCGGAACATATCGACTGAACGTGCGTCAATCAGCATGGCACGCACGTACGACCAGACACGACTTCTTGTGACTCTACGCTCGGTCTCTATATAAATACCTCTACAATACCAACGGACGTTTGTAATCTTAAGATACAGTTTACAATACAAGATATTGCAAATGTTCAAATTTTGTAAGTAGGTGTGAAGTTAAATATGAAAGCAATATAAATTATATCCTACATGGTCAACAACATACAACATAATTATCAGTAATATCAAAATGTTGCTGATTCTTGACCATGTTAATTCAGGTGATAGAATTGTAAAACTCTATATGTCTTGAATTAATTGAACAGTGCCCACAATTATTACTTTTGGTTGTAGCTTCATGCCTGTTTATCTACCCTACTATATTTCAAATTCAAATTCAAATTTATTCATAATACAATAGGAACAACCAGTACCAAAATTATGTGTAAACCCTGATGTGTTAAAATGTATTCTGTGTTTGTAATCTTTTCACAGGCGACTTAGTCTCAATTTTATTTGGACACCAAACACTAAATGATGTTAAAATTGCTGAATTTTTTGTCATTAAAGTTTTACATCAAATCACAAAATGTTTTTACATTTGAACAGTAACATTCTGCATGTCTTTTGACCCTACCTTATTTAGTACTGGTAGTACATACACAATATTACATCTAATAGTGGTCGAAGGTGGAAACCCCGCTAGGCATGGAATACTGTTTACTCTCAATTATTTAACGTTACAATGCTACAAGCTAGATTGTTTTGGCTAATGAATTCGACTATTTGATTTGAACGTATCTTATATTTGTATTGGTACTTTGTTGTATTTCGTCATCATCGTTTAGTCGCGGAATGTCCAATTCGCAAAAGATTCTGCTACCACAATAAATGGATTTAAAAACAAGCTTGACAATTGGTTGCGAACAAACTTTGTTAGAAAAGTGAACTATTATGGCTTTTAATACTGTGTGATTTAAACATATCAGCATTCTGCTGCTCGTTTATAAATAAATACATAATTATGAATTTGGTATTATTCCTAATTTCGGGTTTCTCTTTGTCATGTCAGTAGATGTTCATTAATTTGTGTATTACAATGTACTTTTTTATTTGGGTTATGTTTTGGAGAAGCAGCAACTAAGTATCTAAATCCAATCAGACAACATTTTGTTCCCATTAGGAGAGTGCGGTTGGCGCTAAATGTTACTGCTGGATCAAATCGATCGACGGCAAGGATCTCTTCGTCGAAGAGTGGTCTGAATGTTCCAGAGGGGCAGGGGTGAGACAGGTTGACATCGGGGCGGGAAGCTGCTGATGCAGCAGGTGGACGTACTTGCAGCAGGCAGGCGAGGGCGAGGGCGAGCAGCAGCGGCAGGCGCCGCCTTGGCGCGCACCGCATCGGGTCAACGCAGCGCGGGGCGCCGCCTCGGCGCGCGCTCCCTCATGCCGCCACGAGGTGGCGACGTCGCACTGCACTGCACTGGCCACACTCACTGCACGCACACTCCACTGTTGACTACACTGTAACGTTGACACGCGCGCTCGCCGCGGGCTTTGGGCTCGGACTGCCGGCGGCGCGCGCCCCCGCCCCCCTCCGGTGTGCCGGCGCCCCCCGCCGCGCCTCCCCCAGAGCTTTTAATCCCGCGAAACGGTGATTTATTTTTTATTGCAATATGCAGCGCAGTGCGGGCGCGGGAGGAGCGAGTGGCCCGTTTTCGCGATTTCGATCGGCGCGCGGCGCCCGCGCATGCTCTACAATTGGTAGAGCAAAGCTTTTTTGCAGTACTTGAGGTAGCGTAGACGGTAGAGCTTTTCAAATGTGGAAACCGCTTTATCGTTATTCTGTTAACTATCTTTTTCATGTGAAGGCGTAGAGTAAGCCCCTTAGTGTCGTTGAAGAAAATGTATTAAAACAAATCAGGAGCAATCAGACAAATGTCCATCCGGCTGCTGATGCTTATTAACGAGGCCGAGGGCGATATTAATTTATTTAATATTGTAAAGTAGCATATTATAATGACTGTAATTACCTAAAGCTTGTAAAACTTTTATCTAGTGAGCTTGCTATACCTTAGATCTATAGTATAACATTTTGAGCATGTTATTTTTTACTCCATTTTTTTAAATTATGCTTATATAATTTTTGAATGCATCATATAACATATTATTTGTTTATGTATATTCGTACTATATTTATGTCCTTGCTATATATTATGTATGCCTGGTAGAGATAAGGCCGTTTTCAGTGACACTTTACGAATAAGCTTGTTTTTTGTCATTAAATGAAATGGATAGATAAAGTAGTACTTATCTATCTATCTATAATTTATTCTGTTAATACAATGAAACGCATATCAACCAAACGGTTGTTCCATCGTTATAAAACCCATGTTACTGAGCTGCAGCTTGAAACCCTCGTGCCACAGAATAACGGTCAACATGATAGTACTCTTAACGTTACAAATTAACACAAAAAACTCTCCATTAGATAACCACTCTGTGGACTACTCGTACTCAACCAACGATAAATACTTTTTTTAAATGCTTTTTACCAATTAAAATATGTTTATGTGTATTATATTTATATGAATGTTAAAAGAATTGGACCGATGAAAACTATTTTTAAACGTTTCTCTTCACATTGTACACGTAATACAGATAAAGATTTGGTAAGTGACCGCGATGCCGAAGCCGATGCCGGTCCCTATGCGTAACGAGGCTATTGTGCGCCCAATCAGCGTGACAAGCTGACAGCACTCACTCGCATCGCTTCTTGGTTTTGGCATTTTGGAATCTCGGGTGTCGCCATCGTCAACTCGTATGTGAAGCTACAGAAATCATCTCTTGACTATTTCCAGCTCAAGTAAACTCTTATATTATGTTACAGTGAGTCACCGTGCTTTATGGTGGTCGCTTCAATATCTCGAGTGAAGTTTCGCGTGTACTGTGATGTGTGCAGTTGTAATGGTAGAGCCGAGTTATGCACCGAGAGAGGCGCAGGAGCGCGAGCCGTGGTGAGTGGTGAGTGGTCACGCGGCGCGGTGGTCAGCGACCGTTCTACGAACTCGCGTCGTAATTTAGTTAATTCGTTTAACCGCGCGCCGAGCCCGCCACACACTGCTCGCTCCGTTTCTTTGTTCCACTCAAGCTTCATAACAAACACGCAATGCACCGGCGCTACGCGTTCCGCTCCACTGCGCAACTTCTCACGCAAATTACGTCCAATTATGGCGAGTACGAGTTGCGAATTAATCGAGCGTTGTATCGAGTAATTAGCGCAATCATCGTGTGACCGCACAACGCGGCACCTCTCTCCACTCCAACGGTACCTTAAATGCTGCAAATATTTTGATAACATTTCTGTTTATCATCGTCACCATGTCCTGATACATATTAATATGTAAAATATTAAAGAGTGTTGCTATGCTTTTAAAATGAAGCCACGACACAATACATGTTATTTTTTTATTTCGCCTGATCATAAGAAATCGCCACGAGGCGAGAGGGTGCGGGACCAGTCCCACACCCTCGCGATCGATCAGGCGAAATCAATAAATAACATGTATTGTGTCATGGCTTCAGTCTGTCCAGACGGAACTCTGACGCGAATAATACGTCGTCGCTGATTTCTTAATTATGAGTGTCCAGTTAGAGATGGTAGTCATTAATTAAAGGTCCTACCATATCAGTGTGAAAACGCTAAAGGAAACAAAAGTATTAATAGATGATTATTGGCTCTATAAGCTCAACAGTGGTAACAGTTGAATAAGAACTAGCAAATAGCAGAAAGTTATGAGTAGTAGACAAGATCAAAATATTTTAGATCGAGACTCTATTGATTACGGATTATTTCGTCGTTAATAATAAGAAGCAGAAGTACAAGCCTGGAGACGTACCGGGTGTTTCCATTTCCGACCCTTACGTTTTTAGGGCCTACGCATTTTGTTATGTCAGTGTTATCATTGCATGGCTAGCTCTCTCTGCTAACTACAGTAGCATTGATGCATCGATTAGTCTGTAAAATACCGACACCAGAACTGCCCACTAGTATACTCAACTTGCTAGCAGTTCCACCATCAAGAAGACTATAAGCAATTATTACTCTTCTTGAGAGCCGCTTCTCAGCCTAGACCTAGGGTAGATAAATATCACCCTTGACAAAATTCAAAACCATTTATTCACGTAGGAATTTAAAGAGGAACTCATAAAATTAATGACTCTAATACTAGATTCGCAAATTTACAGAAAGAACCTGGCTAGAAACTTGGCAGCGAATTTCCATTCTTTTTTTCAAACAAAACCTCACTTCTCTAATAAAAGTTATCTCAACCTGGGTTTACCTATATTTTGCTGTCGCCAAACATCGCTTGTGGTGTTTGCCTCCATGCATCATTGTCATTAAAAAAATCATTGATTATTTATTCTTTTTATTATTGATAAAAACTTTCCTATTGATCATTCAGTAACAGTTTTGAAAACGATAAGAAATACATTACAAACAATAATAATTTAAACACACATCTGTAAATGCCTGAATAAATCTGTCTAAATTGTATTGTAGTCGTAAGGATGTGTCAGTAGAGTTCAGATCAATGAGCCAGGTGCAGCGCGGTGCAGAGCAGCGGCGTGCACAGGTGGCGCGCTGCTCTACAGCCGCGGGCACACGGCACTGCGCCGCCGCCGCCGCCACCACCGCCGCCCGCCCGCGCGCCGCCCGCCCGCGCCCACTATCCACCGTGGGAGTCGGTTCGGGCGGACATGTCTCCATGCAGAGAAACAATCAAATAAAGGCTTTCGCACTCACAGCTTTCAAACTTGTATTGTGGATGCCGGAAACATACATTCATATCACAATTTCACATTCACACCGAGAACCAAAAGCACCAATTCCCTTATGGAATAAAATTGAAATCCTATCGGAAATAGAACCTGGTACGCACGGTGTCTTATAAAGACTTGCCAACAGCATCAACAGGGTCGTCACAGTGAATGAATTCGACAAAAGAGACCGTCATAACATAAACATAAACGCTTTCACACTCACAGCCCCACACTAAATTCAATGACTTATGTCTTGGGTGCCGGAAACATTCACGTCACACACACAATCACACCCAGAACCCGAAAGTCGCGCCCGATACCCTGTTTAGAAGGCGGACGTGCACCTGACTAAGCCAATAATCAGTTCAGATACAGTTCTTCTATTTATAGCCTCAGCTAAAAGAATAAAAGTGAAAGTTTAATTCAAAAATCAAAGTAATTGTTCACATGGACCCTAAAGAGGCTGCGCAAAATTACAGCCATCTCGAGAAAAACCGTAACTCGTCTGTTTAGAATTTAACTCATGGATGTCATGCAGATCATGCAATCAGTCAGTATCATGCCAAAACAATTAATTAAGCTAAACGAATATTCACGAATTATAGGACGTTATAAGCACAGATGAAGCTTCAACGTTCCAATCAACGACAATAGGTTCTATAGAATTTTCTTCTTTCTTCTATAGAAATTTGGTGTCTTTAACTGGGAAGATAACTTCTGTGATTGATAGTTCTACATTTCTTTAGTATTAATGAATCAGGTATAACTTTGAATTAACTTTTATTAACTTTGAGTTTTTGTTCTATCGTTTCACAAACTGCACAAAACCAACCTATAAAATTCAAACCGAAGCACAAAAATTGACACTCAACATATATTTATTATTGCTAGTTCCCACTGGTAACTTATAGTTTTGATTTATTAATTTGACAATAACATTCATAGTACCTTGACTAGATCCGCAGCATTACCTCGTACCTACTGCGGGTCGGAGAACCGTGATGGATGATAAACATTGAATTGTATGGTATGTTAGACAAATTGAATGAGTCGGTGGCCGCCGGCACCGGCCGCTGCAGAACCGGTCGGTGCAAGTGCATCTCATATACACACTCGCACACATCCGCATACGTTTTTACATGTGAGTGTGGCACGGAGCCTGCAGGAGTGCCCAGATCCTTCCGCTGTCATTATGTAATTAAACGTCTGATATGTAATAGAAAGACTATCGAGGCATGATAGTCTTTAACGGCCGGTAGTAAGGAACAGTGTTTGCTGCAAGAATTACTATGAAATATTATTGTATATACCAATCGTGACTTTCACGTTTAGTTAAATCGTGAAAGACGCAATCAAACTAAGATTAATATCAGTAGATATTGATCATAGTCTAATCCTACAAAAAAAAAAAACACTTGTATAATAAGGAATATTCGCATCGTATATAGACTTACTCACTGAACCAGTAACACCAACTTCCCTTGCAAAGGTGAGAAAAATTGAGCTTATACCGGGAATCGAACTCCGTATCAGTAGCGTGGCAGAAACATTACCCGCTCACGACACCACGTCAATTATTTGATCGTGGTAGCTTTGCATTGTTAGAGCGATGTAGTTGGGTGCCGGTTAGTGATGGTGGTGGTGCATTGTGCGGTTCCCACAGGGCGTAAGTTCGCGACTATTGGGCGAGTGGCGCGACCGGTTTAATGAGCCCCCCTGCCCCCAGCCTCCGAGGGCAGGGGGCCTGGGGCCGGCGGGCGGCTCGTCCCGAACCTGTCGGGATACAATCTCGGCGGGAGCGGCACACACGCCATACCAAGTGTTTATTTTTAACTTTACAGGTTGCGTCCGATCTACTTGATTTCTACCTGTTACCTGAGCGTTTGCTTTTGATCGACTACTCTTTCGTGGTCAGTTTTATGGTTCTCAAATAAGAAACTCGATAATTGGCACGAACGATGGGCGCCAGGTGTGTCGGGTCGGTCGGTATTACCTATATAAGTGTTTTAGGAAGCGCTTAGAAAAAGTTTTGACTGATGTGTTGTTTATTTCTTCAACAAATTGATTTTCATTTCAAACTTTTATATTTGATAGAGTTCTTTTTTTAAAGTAAATTTGATGACGATAGTGTATTAGTTAAATGTTCAATTTATATATTTACGTACATATTTTAGAAAGTAGGTGCCTAGTACTTGTAGTTATAGGTAAGTTCTACCTACCGTGGCGCATACGCACGGTAGAGACATCTAATATATAAAATTCTCGTGTCACAGTTTTCGTTGCTATACTCCTCCGAAACGGCTTGACCGATTTTGATGAATTTTTTTGTGCTTATCCGGTATCTATGAGAATCGGCCAACATCTATTTTTCATTATCATCACTTTTCATCATTATCAACGCGGGTGAAACCGCGGGGTGCAGCTAGTTATAATATATTAGATGAGCCCCGCGGCTTCGCCCGTTGATGATGATGATGATTATTAAAGTAGCCTATGTTTTAATCCAGAGTATAACCCTTAATACCATTGAAATCGGCTTAGTAGTTACGGAGATACGTGGTAACAAACATTCATACACACACATAAACTTTCGGATTTATAATATTATAGTGTGATGGGATTTTAAGAGCGCCACCAGGAAGGCAATATGTTTTGCCTTCCTGGTGCAACAAAGCCCCTCTTTTAGTTGGCTACTAAGTAAGCAAGCAGCTATGCTGTGTATATGTGCAAGTGAGCAGTCACAGAAGAATTTTTTTATAAAGCAATCCGAGCACTATAACTTAAATTCTTTGAATAGCTATTGATCAGGTGACATTTGAGAGGTGGTAGAGCATTTTGTGAGTTGTTCGCCTGGCTTGCTACCAAAGTAGCTTACCACCATCAAGTTGAAAGTCTGCCGCCAAGCCAAATACGGTGGTCCGGCAGTTATCCTTGAGAGCCTGCGTATTCCAGGTCTAGTGTGTTTACCAGCTTCGATCACATCGTCACTTACCATCAGGTGAGATAGTGGTCAAAAACTAGCCTGTCACAAATAAAAAAAAAAAAAAAACTCGTTCGAAATTTTCGAACAACACATATAAAAAAATGGTAAGATTGTGTGACAACAAGTTACTGAGGTAGTGTAGATCATAACTTCATAAGTAGATCTTGATCTGGGGGTAAATACTAAGAATTTAAACCAAGGATAAGCAGTAAAAATTTACAGTCAATCTGGAAGAAGTTACTGTTTCTACAGTTTCTCAAATCCCTTCAGGAATATGTCAGCAGTTGATAAAGCACCGGCAATACCCCTGATAAAACCTCTATTACCTCTCTCGACCCCCTTTTTTTGATCTATATTACAAGTGGTTTCGCAAAATAACCTTATTCTGTCGATTATGAGTTGAAACCGATTGTAATAGAAATGGTTAATAGAAGGGCGATAAG
Source organism: Lomographa bimaculata (assembly GCA_948107665.1). Lineage (NCBI taxonomy): Eukaryota > Metazoa > Arthropoda > Insecta > Lepidoptera > Geometridae > Lomographa > Lomographa bimaculata. The sequence continues at coordinate 71,685 of OX403603.1, forward strand.
TGGCACTTACCATAACATGCAAAGGGTTCTGGACCTCTAGTGCAGTAGACAAATTAGTTATTCAGTAAAATATTTGAATGCGTTCCCGTAAACCATTAGAAAATCTCCCTGAAGTAGGACGATATAACTATCCAAAACCATTCTCTCCCGGCTTTGCGGCGTTAGTTGAAATATGTTTGCTGTCATATAATTATAAGAGTCGCGATTGATTTTATAGTGCGAGTCCTGCGAGTCGCGCGACGCAGGCTGCGTGAGACACGGTACACAGTTCTCAGGCCGGTAAAGTGTGGCGGATGCGGCGCGGTCTCACGCACGCGACGTGCTCGGCACACCGAGTGACTCCATTCACCGACCACGACGCAGCATAGCTTTGTTATGTTTCTGGATATACGATGAGATGACACATACCAACTAAAGAAGACCCAGTTGGCAAAGTGGAAAGTCTGCTACACCACGGGTACTGGATTCAATTCCCAGCAGAAGTAACATCCATTTTACCTGGAGCTGTGTGTGTTTACGTTCGTTTGTTTTGTAGAGGGAAAAAATTAGTCCAGTGTCACTTCGCGCAGGATTTTTGAAGGCTATTTGCAGCTTTCCTTAAAATCCTATTCTAATCCAATGAGCTAATATTAAATTAAGGATTTAAAACATACCTTGGGATATTCCTTATTTTTATTTCTTATTTTTAACTAGCCCTGCCCCGCGGCTTCGCCCGCTATTATCAAGTTAAAAAGTAGCCTATGTGCTAATCCTAGGTATAATCTATGTACATTCCAAATTTCATCCAAATCCGTTCAGCCGTTAAAGCGTGAAGAGGGAACAAACATACTTACACACTTACACACAAACTTTCGGATTTATAATATTAGTAGGATTCATTACTTTTAATATTGTACAAACATAGTTCTAACTACAATGACTATTTAAAATAGGGATGAGACTGGGTTCCACGACAAAGGTCGTCCTAGTGTGGTCCAGGTATCTAAATTTCGTATTTTTACTTTTTTGGTGTAAATAAAGGTTTTTATTATTATCCAAGTATTTATTTTATCATTCGGGTCTGTGCCCGGACCTTTGTAAGGCATTAGCGGAGCCGTAGCCGACGCCAAGAGGCCTTTTGGTATAGCTATAGTTACATTTTAATAATAACATATCATGCGTGTCCAAACATACGACGGACATTTCTTATGTTAGAAGTTGACGCCGTTTTATGCTTGCACACGCCTTTACAATAATAATTATTATATAAATAATTAAATATTGACTAGGGGATGGATGATATTGGGTTGAGAATACTGTGACTTATGCGAGTAAAAACTTAGAGTATTGCATTGTATATTTAATGATTTATAAAATGTCTGGATTATGGCATGAGACTAAGGCACCTGCCAATTCCGCATCATTTAAAAATATTTAGGCAGGTGATGACTTGCCACCCACTGAACGGGCTCCCCATAAGGGCCGCTTGCATTGGCGACAAAAGGAGCAACGTTGGTGTGAATGGCTAAAGGGTGTTGAGAGGTGTTGCTGCAGTTTCACTAAACACTACTCCTGACGTTATGCCCTTTATCACTTCCACCCTTGGAGCTAAGAAGCATAGCTCTTGCGCCACCGCCCTCGGACGGCCAATTAAGGTAGGCCACTTAGCCCCAGGGAGTGTCTCGGGGTACGCGGTGTCGCCACACACCGATGGTTTGCCACAAATCGCCCCTGCGTTAATATTATTATTAATATTACTATATTAGCTCAGTGTTCTAATCATACGTCGAGAGCTGCAGTTACCGCTCTGTGCCAAGTCATCACTTAGCGATCATTGATCAGTAAATTATCTGAAATCATCAGATAATTTACTGAACAAGATTGCTGCTACTATAACTAGTAGCTCGCTCCTCCCAAGGATCGTTGAAAGGAGCTCACGGTATAGTACAACCGCTGGAGCTAAAGATTATGCTAATTGCATTAAGCCTTCCCTCCCTCCGGCTGGTCCCCGCTCCGCTCCGCATCGCCGCTATCTAATGCTTAATTACTGGGAAAGAAGCGTGAATCACTCCATAATCCTTCTCGAGTGAGTAAACCGACCGTGCGACACATCGCGACTCGCCCTCAGAGATCGATCTCCAACAGTGTGTTATTTTTTAAATTTTGCTACGCAATCTTGTGCATTCACCCAAGGCAGTGGCAAGTAGTAAAATATTTCAAGTTACAAGATTCATATCAGAAGTCCTACAGTCAAAGTCTAGTAAAAAAGTCAAGGTCGAGTCTTAGTAAATTCATGCCATAATTAAGTAAAATAATTAAATAATCTTTATTTTAATTATTATCTTATGACTCTTCCACCTGACTTACACAGTTCTTACTTCTATTGGAGTTTCATCATTCTATGATTTGCCTACACTCATGCAAGTTCCCTAAGTATGAATGGTTAATAATCCACCATTATTACATATTAACACTCGAAGAATCACAGGTTTCGGAAAATAATACAAAACCAACAAACCTATTTTTTTTTACTTTCGTGGCAAAACTCTCTAATTGTATTATGTAGTATATTTCCTGTCTGCCTGAAGCGTAAAAGTAATAAATACCAAACGAGCTCAAACTCGAAAGGTGTACCTATGTAGCCATTAAAAAGTTTCATCATTAGTAACTTAGGTATTTTACTCATTAAGTGAACAATTAAAATTAAAGAAATAATCACTCGTGCCTTAGTATGACCATCAAAATAATAACGTGAATTTACAAGGTGACCTAAGAATATCTTTATTATGTACTAAAAGGTTGCAGAATGTGTAAGTATTATGAAGCCAGGGTAAAATTCTAACTATGGTTTGTGTAGTTAAATGTATTACTTAACATAGTAGCACGGACACATTGTAGTGATGTCCGTATTACCACTATATTGAAGAAAAAGTAACGAGATTGAGTACTGTTCGCCAGCAAATTCGAGTCCTACGTGTGTCGGTCTCGGTTCGGGTACGACGAGTGTCGCTGTCACACGCCACGTTTGATATCCAGTGACGCGTCCACGTGACACGATGTTGGTTAATTAATGTGAAATCAATATAATACCCATTCTACAGATTTGATAAACGCGGGTTCGTTACAGACAACAAGACGAACTGACAAACCTTATCCATTTACGGTTGACATGCCTTATATCGGCTAGAAGCGTTTTGTTTTAGTATTGATCATTCGTGAAGGGAAGGAGTAGAATTCTCTATCGATATCTTTGTTCTCCGAACGATATTTTAGGAGTCTTCAAGTCAAGAGTGAACAGGTATCTTGTAGCTAAGCATTTTTGGCCACAATATAATTTTCCAAAGGCTGACATAGCGGCCGAATACCTATCTAAGATACAAAAATATATAGTTTAGTCGTATTTTATCACTACGAGTAACCCAAAATGTTTAAAGCATATATCATAGCTAAACAGCTCTAACTCTATTCGTGTATTAAAGCAAATGTTACCTCTGAAATTGGTATTGGCATTCAATAAGTATCTAGTTTGAAATTGCAGAAAATAGGCTACTGTTTGACTACCATCTCAAAGTAATTCTTCAATACTTGAAGACCCCCAGACCCCCGATTGGGGGTGAATAAGGGTGTATGCTTGCCTAACAGGCTACCAAAATAAGTACAGAAGTTACAATTCCCCTACGAACATATAATATATTCGCTCTACATTCTAGACCTACGAGATTTCTTTTGTTATGTTTTATTAATAAAAAATATTGTTAAGACTATAATAATTGCACTCCGTTATGATTGAAGAATGAAGGAACACAATGTTATTGCTACCGCTTTGATTAAAAAATTAAATTAATTATGAATTATCAGGAATAGATTCAACAACATGTACCCTTTTACTTCCACGCCAAATTCTATTTAGGTGTTGGACTTGGAACTGTATGTGTGTGTCATGCGCATGTAGTAAAGCGAATTGGCGACCACAGAAGAGAGAAAAAAATTATGTACTGACAGATGCAATATGTAGACATTCAACATTAATATATGTACATATAACGGTCAACGGAACGGTGGCGACCAATTGCCGGCAAAGTTAATTGGAGTCAACTTTGGATTAGCCGGCAACACCCTGTCCACAGCAGGGACTGTTAACTTCATATGTTGATTACTAATGACAGTTGTCCATCGGGACAACTGTCATTAGTCATTAGTAAGAAAATTATGTAGTATTGTTGCTTATTCATCACAGTGCTTCTGGTTCTAAGGTATCTACGGGCCAATTGCGTATATTTCCTAAAACTAAACGAAATCTATGTACAGCTAAGAACTAAGTTACCTACAAGACATCGAGCTTATAGGTAACTCAAGTGCTCAAGCCCACTACCAGTGGGTAGCGTTCCCATCATGATGGCGGCATTGCCTCTCTGAATTGCAATGCTAATACGTTGAACCAAATAAGTGCCAGCATTTTGATCACGCGTCGCCTCAACCAGGCGCTCTGATAGATTTTTGAAAATAGAATGAGCTCCCGGTCCCCACGGACCCAGTGTCACAGTTGTCTGTGATATTATTGCTTACTGATCATAATAGTCTACCAAATTGTTGCTTATTGATCATAGTTGTCTATCATATTGTTGCTTATTCATCATATTTGTCTATCATATTGTTGCTTATTGAAGATAATTATATTGTCTAACATATTGTTGTTAATTGAATATAGTTAGTTGAATATAGTATGACGACCCAGTTGGCGCAGTAGAAAGATCGCCGCCCTCTAAACCGTGGGTCCTGGGTTCGATTCCCGGCAGGAGCATAAATTCCTTCCCAAGGGATATTTGTGCTTCTGGTTCTGGGTGTAATGTGTGTGTGATGTCAGTGTTTCCGGCACCCAAGATACAAGTCTTTGAACTTAGTGTGGGACTGTTCCATGTTATCAATGGACAAATATGTGGAATATAAAATAGCTTAAATACGTTGTTTACAATAACGTAGTTTTGGGGTAGGTATTTATGTGCGCAAAACATTCGAAATATATGATTATCATATCAGCAATACAGGAAATAACCAAAACATTTTCTCATACGAAATCACTTTTTTTTTCGAAATTGATAATTTCCTTTTTTGTATAATTTGCCTAGATATTTACTCCAAAACTTCTTGAACAGTTCAGACATTTTTACACTTCACCGAAATTATGTTAGTTCAATAATTTTGTATGGAAACCCTGGAGTTGTAGTTAGAGTGCTAATGTACCACACCGAATCAGTCCAGCTGCTAAATCGTTGATCCCATAGAAAGAAATCGACTCAATATCGCGTGGTTATAAAATGTTATGTGTTTCAAAGTCACGACCAGACAGGGCCCAGACTAATCCTACTTATGCATACCATCTGCCACTCACATAATTATGCGAATTAATTATATTTCACGCATAATTGACTGTTGGCGTGGGCGCGGGACTAATTGCAATGTGCTCTAAAAACACTTAATCTGCTTCGATAATGCTAATGTGGAATTTATTATAATTTAATACAATCTTTAATGGACCGGAGCTGTGGAGTGATAAAAATACGTAAACAACATGACAGTTGGGCGGCATTTCGCTTTATTATGAAATCATCGATCGGTTCGAAATAATTATATTGCTACTTATCATGTTTTAAATAATTATGAGACGTAGAGTTTTATTCAGTATGTAGCTTGGATGTCTCATTATAATTATATATAGACTAGCTGCGCCCCGCGGCTTTGCCCGCGTAAGTCCCGGACCAGCCAGAATTCGGGGTTAAAAAGTAGCCTATGTCCTTTCTCAGGCTCTAGACTATCTGTGTACCAAATTTCGTTTAAATCGGTTCAATAGTTTTAGCGTGAAAGCGTAACAGACAGACAGACAGAACTACTTTCGCATTTATAATATTAATATAATATATAATGATATAATATAATATATATATTAAAGTAAGGAAGTAAGGATGAGCTAGCGCTTGACCACCACTATCTCACTTGTTAGTAAGTGATGAAGTAATCGAATCCAGTAGATAACAAGTGAAAAATTAACAAACGTGACAGAATATCAATTCGACTTGCAAACATTATAGTACAGGGTTATTTATCAAATCTAAATCTATGACCAGAGATCTCTCACACCCTGATTCTTATTTAAATCTTAGCTCATTTAGTTCTACGACTTTGTTCTGAATTTTGATCTTCGTGAGTTTTACAAAAAAGTCCGCGACAGCATATCTTACATGTATATTTGGCTCAGAAAAAATATTTTTCTTTGTTTTGTTATAGGGTAGTAAATAGTGCGTTCGCCTTCAAAGCAGCGGGTTCGATTTCCGGTGGTAATAGAAGATTTCTTCCCACGGGAAATTTGGTTCCTGGTTTTGAGTATGTTGTGAATCTTTATGAAAACTCTATGCTTTGCTGACCCTAAACCATGCTAGCTACTAAACATAAACAAACAATACGTCAAGTAAATTGAAATGTATTCACGCCCAAAGGATTATCGTCTGAGAACCACAAGGTTACCATACAAATTATATGTATTTGGTTCTAATCTCGTGGTGATAGAGTCCACGGGGCCGCAGACCATATTAACAGGACAATGCGACTTAATCCGTTGTGGACGTGTCAGCCGAGGTGTGGAAACCTTCATTCCATCTAATGTTCCTAAATCGGATTACGTGGGCATGACCAGACTCATAGGATCTTCTCGGAACGCAAGTCAGTTTCGGAGTCACACATTTAGGTAAGTACGACAATGACACTTTGTATTTAAAATATATATTATTGTATTTTATAATTATTGCGCTAGAACTATTCTGGCTTCATTCTATGTTCAAACAACCTATTTTTCCTTAAACTATACTTTCCTTTTTTACTCAAAATATATTTATATAGAAATAAGTTTAAATAAATTTAATTTCACAAATTAATGAAACTACCTGTAAAACAATGATACAATATTAATATCATGAAAAATAAAGAAAGATTATTTTAAAAAGCAAATAGTAAGACTATCCCTGTAGAAAGTAAGCATTTCATTATGTATCATAAATGCCTCGATTGCCAGCAGCAATTCATGCTGCTCGTCTATAAACAAAAAACTAAATAAATTGTAATTGTTACTGCTTAAAAAACTAAAGAATTTAAGCTTAAAATAAATAGAAGGGTGAGAAAATTCCAAACAATGCAAGACGTTTTTTTAAATGGGTTCAAAGTAAGAAAACTCAGGATACACACAGGCTTATAGAAATGAAAATAATTCTAGTTAAGCTGTAGTAGAGTTGACAATGGTTCAGCCTAAGAAACGGTCAGGTGTACCGACCGGCTGCGGCCGGCCTAACGTCGACTCTAACTAAGAAGGTTAGGGTAGGGTTTACTCCGCGAACATTCGATTGCTCCTCGCGACAGGTGGACGGAGAGATGTTTATACAAATCGTATTAGTAGAATGAGCCTCAAATTAACGTGAGCCCAAACTTTAAGGAAAACTGGTCGTTTGAAATAACAACGCTGTCCAGGTGTGCGCGCAAACACGCGGCCCGTTTGCCGAGCACTCGACGCGCGTATTTGCTCGGGACCACCAAATATTATTGGATGATGATACGCCATTACGCATGTTGTCTATTGTTGACGTAAACGAGACCGCCCTCCGCTCCCCACCCTCCTTCTTTCCTTACTGTGCGACGCTGGATCCACCATGAACGTCTTCTTAGAGATCTCTATAGTCATTGGAGTATACTCCATCATATTAATTCGAGTCCACGTAGAAGGAGTCTACATAAAAAGAAAACTAAAGTTTGATGCAGTGATTCAAATCTTCTTACTATTTCGCGGCGCGGATACGAGATTCTCGGTACAAGCTAAATTTTCTTTATAGAAAGTGTGTTTCTTTCTAGTTCTGAGTGTTAAAATTGTATGACAAATGTCGATGTTTCTGAGTAAAAATTTTAACTGCTCGTTAAATACACACAATACGCTGTTTTTATTTTCAAATCTTTGAATTATTCATCTTGTTGTGCTATGTATATATCTTATCTTATTACCAAGGATGTTGGCACAATACAAACTTGGTTGAGAAAAAGATTCGGCATGATTTTACCGGGAAATTTTAACTGGGCTATACATAAATTAAATGATTGGTTACTCGAACGCAGCTTTTATAGCATAGATCAATATTTGACATACAAAAACATTTGACATTATGAAATTTGATATTTGCGATTGTGATGGAGTAGTATTCTGTGATTGTGATGGTTCTATTTTTTGTTTTTTTTGGTAAATTATATTTAGTGGAATGTAATAAGATTTTAGGACGTAATAGATTAATTGAATGTTTAAAGATTTGCACGCCTGCAAAGGCAGAGTAAGAGGAAAATTAATAATTACGCTGTCATCATTTGTACAACCTTACTTTTGCAAATAAACAATTATTATTATTATAGATAACAGAGAATGATACAGGCAAGAAATAAACAGGACAAAAATGCCTTGAGAGTACAGAAAACGATCCTATATCGTTCCAGAACAGCGCACCTGTGGGCCCAGTCGTCACTGCTAGCATTCCGTTTCACTTAACATTTGGATTGAACTTTATGTAGCAAAAGGAATGCTTACTTTATGTGGCGAGAGAGGAACGCTCGTATGGATTGACGGCTGAGGACTCTATCTTAGTTGAACAACGAGAGATACCGCTATCCATCTCGCTGAACGATGGCCTGCCTACATGCGTCGTAAAACTAAACAGTGAAGATGTATCCCACTGAAGGAGACAGATAGCCCTGCTTAGTTAAATGATAGTAAAATGCAACAAGTCCCGCTGACACAGACGTCTTTTACTTCGTTTAGTTTTGACAGATTGATATAGCTGTCTACGAGTGCGACTATAGAATCGAGATAGGAAACAAACCTACGATTACTTTAGCTACAAAATCCTTGGACTATAGCTAAACGTGATGTTAATGTATTTGAAGAACAAAATTTGAACAACTAAGTACGGGCCAATTGCCTATATTTCCTAAAACTAAACTAAAATTATATACTTTACTTATTTATACAGCAAAGACCCAAGTAACCTACAAGTCATCGAGCTTAAAGGTAACTCAAGTGCTCAAGCCCACTATCAGTGGGTAGCGTACCCATCATGCTGGCGGCAAATAATTAATATTAATGTAATTTGAATAATTTAGTATAATGGACCACGTCAGGTCTTAATCAGCGCGTGACGTTTGCACGTCGAAACTCAATCAGGCCGTCGTCGTCGGTCAATGTCGGCGTCGTGTCGGGCCGCTTCCGCCTCGTCTGCCAATTAGCGGGGGTGAATATACGTCTGCATCCAATCAACGATCCCATCGCAGCACTGCACCGAGGTTCTGATAACAGTCGTGTGTGAACCGGCGCACCTAATGAGAGCCAGCTCTCGACGGAGAACTTGTGAAGACTGGGCCAACATTGAAACCTACAGAACAGATTGTCTTTGATAATTTACTTTATAATTGTCATATATACTGCGACATAAAAAACTACCCATGTTCATATTGAAATGCCTACTAGAAACTATTTTATGTTACGGAATAGCGCCCTCATTGCGCTAGATTATGGCCTACTCTCGGCATGTATGCCAAGTTTCACAGTTTGCCAACTTTTCAAGAAGTCCTCTAAATCAGCCTCGTTTTGTTAACATTTTTTTTAGTACATATACGTTTCGTATGCTCGTAAATATACATCTTTATCCACCCGCACTACTCCAGTTACTTCGTGATTAAGGTGCTTGCAACAGGGCCGAAATATTAGAAAATCAAAACAAAAGAAATACCATGTATTTCGTTCTTTACACAAACATTTATGCAAAAATGATCTCTTAATAACTCAAGATGCTCCAAATACATCGGTGGAATCTTATGTGTATTCAATTGATTCGTCTGAATTAGTTTCAGGAATACTGTTCCCAGGTCGCGCGCACTCGTTATTCATAACGTAGTTAGCTTAGCGTGCATTTGGTTTGCAAACAGTTTCCGGCGAACGTTCGAAAAAGCTTCATCTCATCAGTCATAAGCCGATAGAAACGGGCCGTTATTCAAATGTGGAACAGTAACGAGACCCGCCATTAGAGACCACCGGCACTGCATCGCACGGCACTGCACTGCACCGACCACGGATGCAAAAACCGCTGCAGCTGCGTCCCAGCCGTTGATTGACTTCTATTGCACGCTTTGCATTTTTTTCTTTTTCATTGTACACAATCAAAAATCGCAAAATTATACTAACAAACTATGTAAGGTTATCTTAAGAATTTGACATTACTGTGGTTTTTTCTTGTATGCAGTATGATTGGGAATAAATTTGTGATGGATTGCCAGTATTTACGAAGCACCAAAATCAGATACATTACAGCAGAAAGCTCTACTCTCAACAAACAACAACGTAAACTCGTGATTCAGTTATTTACAAATTGCTAAACGACCAGCAGTTCGCCGGTTACAGCTTTTTATTCTCATTGTTTACCTTGTTCTTTGTTTCAATAATGTATTCCAATAACTGCCTCTTATATCACAGCAATTACAGTCTGATACGCAAGAATGTATCAATGCAATGTGAGCTAATTAAAAAAATAATCGATCATTCTTTGATCTACAAGTATTGAGATAAAAAGTTAAGTGATTCGATCTCATAGTTGAAATATGTGGGTATGCTACAGAGGCATGTGGCAAGTCGCCGGAGACTCTGCAAGTGTATAGACTGCATCAGTTCAGCTCTAGATTGCGCGTTGTGAGGAAAAACTCGTAAAGTGTGGCATTAATGATTTCCTCGGGATCGTAACAGGTATTACAGAATACGATTGTTAATATTGATGGCGCAGTTATGACATGTTATGATGTTTCCTGTCGCACTGGCCGCGTCGACTGGTCGCCGCGTTCCTTCACATCTCGTACTTATTTAATTATACATTTATACAGTGTTGACTTTTGTATTTGTTGCTATGTGTTCTCACACTTGTGTCTGCTGTCGTCATTTTTAGGGTTCCGTACCTGAAGGGTAAAAACGGGACCCTATTACTGAGACTTCGCTGTCCGTCCGTCCGTCCGTCCGTTTGTCACCAGGCTGTATCTCAAGAACGGTGATAGCTAGACAATTGAAATTTTCACAGATGATGTATTTCTATTGCCGCTATAACAACAAATACTAAAAATAAAATAAAAGAAATATTTAAGGGGGGCTCCGATACAACAAACATGATTTTTTCAACGTTTCTTGCTCGATACTAATAACGGTGACAGGTAGACGCTTTAACTATTCACAGAATATTTAGTTTTATGTTCTCTTTAAATATAATTAATTAAAATAAAACAATAATGATAATGGTACGGAATCCTTCGTCGCGAGTCCCACTCGCACTTGACCGGTTTTTTGTATTTTTTTTGTGTAGAGCAATCGAGCGATCCGGTTAAACAGCAGAAGTAACATGGAAGACGTATAATTGACTTGATGGTGCATTGTCGCAATGTCAGGCGTTTTTGGACTATAAAAACATCACACATGGAATATGGACTACCTCATAAAATTCTAAATGACACACATTTAAAACATTAAATTTAAGAAACTGCTGCAATAAGCTGTACATGCTGTGGAGTATTAGCAAGCTGTTGTTAGATAAATAACAATTGTATTCATTCCACTGAGAGCCACTTCAAAATACAATACGTAGAAAAATCATAGCAGATGTATAAAAAAAGAAGTTGCGGCGAGTGCGCCGAATGCTCGGTAGTTAGTGATAAGTGTCATGCCATATGCGGCAAGTGCTATTTGACAATGATTTAGGCAGGGGCACTAACAATGTTCCTTGTTATCCCGACCTAACGTCGATGGTATAATCATATCTGTACAATTGAATTATGAATAGCAAAATTTAATACATGTTGCAATCAAATGCACAGTAGGGAAGGGAGTGTAGCTCGTACTAGTAAACATCGAAGGGTGATTTTAGTTAGCGGTATTTTATTGTGTCAATATGAGAGAGTACTGTGGGTCTGAAAACTTTATCAACAGCTGATGCTTCATTATAGTAGAAGATATGGCCATCAGTACGCATTTAAACTGTAGCAGATGGACGCGCAATATGTTTCTATTCGTTTTATGACCTTTCGCATCATGTTCTGGATTTATAAATATGTTGCAAAATCAACTATGTTATTTTACATAGCATCCAATTATAGTGATAGGTATTTGTAAGTACATAGAGTATAGAGTGGTTCCATGTGTCATTTGCTACTCATTATTTTTTTATCTACTTTCTTATAATTATGGTGTTGACTTATCAAAATTGCGGATTTGCTATCTGGTTTTATTGTTATTCACATAACCAACATTAGTTGTTCTGGGTATAACATGTACTCATTAGAATAACTTTGGCTGATGTAGAAAAAATAGGTAGGTAAATAAAAAACTACTATTGCACGGACACAATTGTAAGTTATTGTGATATTTAGGTAGTTCCGGCACAAGGGTAACCCTGGTAAATTGAAACAAGGAGACGTGTATAACAACGTCTTCTCGTTTTAATTTACATTTTGCAGAAAATTCTACTTTTTTTATGTGCCTACCGAAAAATACCGTTTTTTATATAGTTAAATTAGCAATAACGTTGTCCATAGTCATACTCGTACTTCTTGATTTAGCGGTTGAAAAAGAAAAAAAAATATGTAAGCTTTGTTTAAAGCTTAAAAAACCGGCTTCACCGTTTGTATTTTGGTTTTGGTTTGGCACCTCTGAAGTATAATCTACCAAACAAAAAATAATTTTGAGAATCAGTCCATAAATGGCGGAGAAATCGGTGAACATACATAAAAAAAACATACAGCCGAACATAGTACCTCCTACTTTTTTGTAGTCGGTAATTAACTCTGTAACACGCATAATAAGCTTGAAAAAAGTAGCATTCGTGAATGAATTATTGTTACTTTTTAGCAGGTGATTGTAAATCAGCACGTGCAGTAAACAGTTAAGCACTTACAGCAAACACGAACGGTCGCGGGCAGTGCCAGGGCAGTGCCGGTGCCGCTCAGCGCATCGCTTACAAACCGTTAGACGTTTTTCGAACGAGGGCGCGCATGGTTCATCCACGATCTGCAAGCAATTTGTAACTATTTTAGTTTTGTAAGATATGTGAGATTTGTTTGTATAAATTCGTTACAGTTAGTGTTTATAAACTTCGAACTCCTCGGTAATAAATATTATTTATAATCATAAGCGTTAATTGCTTTAATGTTGTAGTAGTACCCGGATGACCGAGCTTTGCTCGGCTGAAAACACGGATAAAACGACGTTTTCTAAAATTGAAACCTAGCTAGATCGATTTGTCCCCGAAACCCCCTGCATACAAAATTTCATGAAAATCGTTAGAGCCGTTTCCGAGATTCTGATTACATATATAAATATATATATATATACAAGAATTGCTCGTTTAAAGGTATTAGATATTATATTGGGCAGATCTTACATAAAGTCAAATAACCAGGTTCTTATAAATATATATCTAATATATAAAATATAATTATAGCAGTTTACTTAACTTAAGAAATACAAGAACATATTAAAAACTTCTTGTCATTATAACGCGAAGGTTTTCTTTGAGATTTATATCCAGTAGGATAGCGTCTGTAGTTGCAACTTATAGTGGGGTGATTGTGTGTGCATTAAATTATCCGAAAAGGCTACACATACCGTGCAGCTATCAGTAATTATCAGATGGGTGTTAGATATTTTCTACCGGGTTTTAGTTAAACTAAAACCCGGTAGAAAATATCTATACATGTCGCTATTACACTTTTACGATTTGAACAAATAGTTTTGGTAATATCACGGCACTTAATTGAGCAAAATCTATTTTTATTTACTTCGACGTTTCAGCCTAGTTGCATTGCCATGGTCTCGATAAGACTGATTGTTGATAAAGGTCGAGGTAAATAATAATAGTTTTTAGCACAATTAAGTCCCGTAATATAACCTAAACTATAAAATCTATATTTAACAATAAATACCCAAAATTTTAAATGTAAGCACACATTTTTAATATGTCATATTTTTAGATATTTCTTATTATAATCCATCTACGTCCTGCGGAGGTCCTATAAACGTAATAAATGGGAGCTGCCACAAATATTTAAAATCAACCATTCATGATGATGCGCATTATTATCGTATGTTCGTATATGAGATGGCTTTCTAAGTTGAACAGAATGTTTCAAATATTAACAGTATTCAGTCTCATTAGGCAACCGGCTAATTGATGATCAGTTTTAAATATTGAAATACTGCTTTATATTAAACTTAGTTAAACAGGTCATCATAGTAGAAACTTTACATAAAATATTGAATAGTTTTATAATGCATCTTTTTATGAATTACACTAACATTCACAACCAAAATGGTAAAATATACTAAAATTATTAAAAATAGCATAACTTTGTAAGCACATCAGTCAGACTCACTAATATCTGGTTCTGGTTGTGATTGTGTGTGTGGATGTGATTTTTTTCGGCGCCGACGACACAAATCATCGAACTTAGTGTGGGGCTGTGAGTGTAAAAGCGTGTATGTTGATTTTTATAATATAATATACAATATGTAAAGTAATATTAGCAAACAAGTAATACTTTGAAAAGTTTTTTAAAGTCAAGCTTTTACCACTTGTCAATAAAAAAGGACTAAAAAGTTATATTATAAACCCAAAGAATTTGTCAAGCCGAATAAAACGAACCTCGATGGGTTTATCTTGTTTAGTTCAGAATTTCCTATGGTCATCTTCCATTTCCATCATCAGACCAGCTCCATGGTACCATATCATTGTATTGTCACCGAAGATTACACAAGAGTACAAACGGTCATCGGGAAGTGGGTCTTATTTAGCTTACAAGATTTGATTACAGACCGACAGAACAGGAAACTAAATAAAAGCTTGTAAATTATAAACACAACAACGAATGTAGAGACGAATTTTTTTGCACAATAATTCACTTTTGATTTGGATTAAAAAACTATGTCACTATTTAACATGTCACATCTTCGGCCGCATCTTCACTTTCCATCAGGTGAGATAGTGGTCAAATGCTTGCCTATCTATCATAAAAAAAAACTATGAGTTTTTTTAATCCAAATCGAAAGTGAAGTAAAAATAATGATAATTTTATATGGTAATTTTGATTAACGTTGAGCCGTTATGTAGCGTATGAAAAGTAGGCTCGCGGTTTAGCACGACGGTGGTACAGTTTCCCCATTACCGTCATGTTTGCGACGGTACCTCAGTCGAGAGGACGTGATGTCATCTACGTGTGCGATGCGTATGACGACTCATCCTCGGTCACACGACCTGTTGCTGTAGCTTTCTTTTATAAACTGTGCTGTAGGAAACGCTCTCCCATCTCATTTGATCTTGATTTCATTCTAATTCGCATGCGCACTACACTGCGCATCGTAACAAAATCGAGGGGCTATTAGCATTTTGTACAGACGCCTGAAACGGGCGATAAACAGCGCCAACAAGCTCTCTCGGAAAGGTTAATTGAATTGATTACGCCGAGCACCAGCATTCATGAGCGCGCATCGATCGCTGTCCGTCGATGCATCCAGAATGCGCTTTATAGTAAGAAAGGAGCAGATCGCAGGCTCAGGTCACTAATCAGTAAGCGTTAACCACGATTACATAAGTACCTACTACTAATAGATATTCGTAACCGCGACGACCTCGCCTCGCCGTCGTAACCTGCGAGGTGCGAACGCAAGCTCGTTAGCTCGCTGCATGTTTACAGGCGATTCATCGGTAAAAACGACACATCACTCTACAGTTTACGGTAACGCGGCACCGCGCGGCTCACATTTGCTTGAGCCGAGTCGCGCCGACTCACGAACCTATATTCAATTATCGGCCGATGGTTATTCATGTTCTGGACGTGCAACTTTGTTACGGGATCGCGGGCGTGTCACGTTTACGGTTCTCACACGGCGCGATCTGTATCGTCACGGAGACGAAAGAAACCTCGTGAACAAACTGCTTGCCGGTAACGGCTATCTGTTCTCCCGATATGTCTCGCGATGCCATCTTTATGCAGATCGCTGTTGCGGAGCGCAGCGGCTCGCGCTGCCGGCACTCAATACGCATGATTTTATTAATAAAGGAATAACCTCCTGTTCGAACCGATTATTATATTATTCCGAAATCATCGTCATTAGCCGATAATTTAATTGTAATGCCCTTTTGTGTAAACTCGGGTTGTGTGGGAAAGAATTTCATTAGTACAGGACGCAGCAGGGCTGGTCGCTACACGCCACGTAGTTATTACGGCGTTGGGGCGCGGGTTCAAAAAGCGTAAAATCATCGTTAAAGGTAGCGCTCATTATAAATTCTACGATGGCATCGCACAAAAACAACACGTAATGGTAACTCCGACTACCAAATAATACCCCAATAAAGAGCGAGGAGTGTGCGTAGGCGTCGTCGGTACTCGGTCGTGAGAAGCGGCTCCTTTGTAAGTGTGGGTGCGGCCGTGAGCCGCGCGGCAGCCTAGTGCGGTCTGCGGCTGTCGTGCGGCTTGCGGACGGGGCGCGGCTCCACGCGAGCATCCTCTCTTATTTGGTTTGTTCACGAGCATACAGCGGTGTCATCGGGCTTGATTGCCGCAGCATGATGACATAATCAGATTTGGTGACGTGAACGAACTATAGCGATTCCGATTCTTTTTAAATTATTAATAAAACCATTAAAAAACTTTTTTTAAAACAAGCTTTTAGATGTCCGTCATATTGGATTAAGAGTGACGTCACTTTATTTTTCGAGTTATTTTCAGTAAGCCCTATCATTTGATACCCATATTGTAGGAGAGCATTAAAAATAACTTGTCCGCCATTTTGGATATTCCACCATGTTGGATTTAGAATGACGTCACAACTAACCATGCATTGTCATCCAAACTAAACGTGAATACAACATTTCAGCTCAATCGATTGAAGATATCTACTTCAAAATTGAGTTGCAAGATTCCAACCAAACATAGCTACATACATACATAATAAGTTAAATAAAAGCTTGTAAAAACATCACATTTGAACACCGATTGCGCTAATGTCTTAGAATTATTGGGATAAAGTATGCCGGAAAGAAATTACTGAACAAATTTGGACAGTAACAAGCACTTCCATGATTACTTTAAGTTCATGTAAGTAGGTATTAGTGATAAAACAAAATCATGTAACTTCGTCTAAGCTCTACGACTGCATTTTTAATAAGCTGCTAACATATTGAACCAGTTTAGTAAAATGAATATTTAAATAAACATCCCGTCAGTCTCACCAGTATTATGTTTGCTTCAGAATCTATCTTCAGAAGTTTTAATTAAGGCGGTAGCGGGGGTGAGTCCGAATGCATGGGGAACGAAGGGAAGAGGCGGCTTATCTGTTGAGCTTTTTGGGATTCGGCGTTTGATACACGCGAGATCGAGCCAGTTTTTTGTCCTCGAATCTGACGCGAGGACATGTGTCATCCAGCGTAATCTACGGATTAGATTGCCGTAGACTCCGTTTCATTTGCTTGTAGCCCAATGCACCGAGTATTGGTCTCAACCCGCACCTGCGTCCAATTCTGTTTAATTTAGAGCTTTAATGCGTGGTTGAACCTGTGATTTATGTCATTATCATTAACGGCATTTCGCGGCCCAAACGAAGCGAAATTCATTTAAGATATTGATGATTATAGACAGGTACAGAAAGGTACGTACACAAATACGCAATAGATTAAAATTAAACTACCCAGAAAAACAAGGCAACGACCTACGGTCTGTCGATTCCTGTTCTTCAAGAGAGAGAGAGCCACCCAGAGGTTCATTACACGCGGAGGCATTTCGCGTCAGATAAAAACTAAATATTTTAAATGAGATTCCATTCCCGATTCTCATCGCGTCTCTTTATTATTATTATTTTTATTATTAATCAGCGCCGCAATAAACGTGCTCCGTGTCGGTGGGACAAGGCGAGGCGAGTTTACGAGCAACGTGCAACGCGGCGAGGACGCGGGCGGCGCGGGCGTACCGTCGATTATATATTATGTGCTTGAACATGATAAATAATTAATGCGTCTACTATTGGTGAGGTTTAAGTAAGTTAGAAAATGCCTTAAAATTAAAAACTTGTAAAGTTATGAGGTAAATGACTCGCCGAGTACGCCTCAACCTATAGAGTATGGATAAGTATATCCATTATCCTTTGGCAAGCTTGCCTTCTGCTTCGGGTACCCTGGCTTACTATTATGAAGGCTACTCTGGGATGAGAAGGGATGAACTTATTATATTACCAGATCAAATTCAAAAGTTACACGTCGATAGAACGCATATAGCGCGGCGGTCATACGTCTCACAGCGGGCGTTCGCGAGTCTCCAGCGCAGCCAAAATACGATGCAATACGAGAGCGTCGAAGCACTCGCCGCAAGACGTCGAATTGAAATAAATACAAACCTTAACATTTACCTGTACGATTTATAACGCACTATAAAAAATATCGAAACAGGTCGGTGGAGCGCATTTATTTTGACAAATAGCGATGCGCCGCGTCGCGCACCGGAGCGCCCTAATGAGGTTAATCCCGCGCAATGGAAATATTTACCGACTCTCTCGGCAGCCTCAAGTGTGCACTCTGCGTACGCTACGCATTGAGAAGTCACGGTAAAAATGTACTTGATAAATTGTACAATTTATCAAACAACTACATAATGTGTGCAATAAGATTTTTGAAGCGTGCATTAGTCGAGGACTCTTAAACGCTTTAACAATTTCGGGCCGTGCATCTGCACGACCACTACAGATCTCTTAGACCGCACAAAAATTAATTAGTCGTCTCACAGATGTTGGACGATTCTAGCACCGTCTTTAAATTAGTCAGTACCCGGATGACCGAGCTTTGCTCGGCTTTGCACGGCTTAAAACACGGATGAAACGACGTTTTCTAAAATTGAAACCTAGATACATAGTCTACTACGTCGACAATACATAGTACGTAATATCTTTCAAATGTAAATCGATATATCTTAATTAAGGTTCTGCAGCCGTGTCTATAAGCCATTTACAATCATAGCCAATTCTAGCACCTATTGAAAAATATCGTGTATTAAGTGAATTGAATACATACTAGTAAATGGATACCTACGGCAGTTATTAGGCAAGGCCACGCGTGTCGCACTATCACCGCGTCGTCACTTATCATCAGATTGTAGATAGAAGTCGTAGGATATAAATATTAAAAAAAAACTATATTTTTTCTAGCTGAAGCCATGAAAATATCTGTTATAGTTACGATTATTTTAAATTCAAACTCGGGGAGAAATTCTAGGTAACCATTGTGGATCGAATAAAACCACCGATTTTATAATGTGACAGTCTAAGTTGTGTGTCTCAGTTTTTTATGTCTCAGTTTATTAATGTCAGATTTTTTAAGTATTCACCAAAAATTTGTTACTCATATGAAACTAAAATACATTTTCACGGTTACGCGAGAAAATATGGCTCAAATTATGGTATTGTAAAGTGCTCATTTGGGCGCTGCTGCGGTATTACCGTTGATTGCAGACGTAATGAACCTTCCTGCAACATGCCTGCAACGGAGATGATTGGTCTTTCCCTGTGTCCAATCATCTTTGGCTGTTTGCATCTGTGCAAATCTTCTTCATAAGCAGTTTGTATATTGCGGCAGCAAGTAACTTTGTAGCTACTTTCGTTTTATTTGTGTTCGCATCATGTTTATAATGTCCACTAATAAAATAAAGATCGATTTTTTTTTGGTATATCGTAGGCGTTAGAGTATGGTATAAGCAGTCAATTTAGTCTATGTTCAGATGTCATTCATCATTTTTAAATTGTTTTACTTAACTGTATAACACAAGTTTTGTTACTAAAATATGATGATCAAGTTAATTGCGAGGTTTTCTTGAGGACACTACATGCAACAAATAATATACATAGATAACTCTGGACTGGTCACGATAGAATTAAGCAAGCTTTTTTTTTATTCAAGATAGGCAATCTTTTGAACACAATCTCACCTGATGGCCAGCGACGATGTGGTCATGGTATCTCCGAAATGTATCCGATAAAAACCGAGAGACTAGCTATTACGCGGCGATGACCCAAGCCTCTGAAGCTTTGAATTTGTCAGCTGCTCACAACCAATGAGTCTCTTGGATCTACGCTCAATGGAGTCAAGTGCCTCAAGCTAGTACTTACCGTCCCAATGATGAGAACAGTACTCTATATGAACGGACTTGTGCTTGAAGCACAAGAAGCCTACAATTGACTGGTTATTGAATCAACGTTTTCCAAGTGGCAATTTACCATCGTCAATGGGAAGCGACTCTGGCGACAGATTGGTGCAATGGTATCATGGTTTTGTACCCTTGTGTACCCTTCAACGGCCAAGTCACACAACATTTCCTATAATAATTAAAAATCGCAGTAAGGAACCTTAGACTTGGCACGACTTTGTCTAGATTTCATTACTTTTCAGAGATAAACAAGCAGCTCCATCGAGACTTGGCTAGTTTTTTACAGAATGTTTTTGGTGGGATATAATATACGCGTATCACTTCACTCAAATATAATCAAAACTAAACACTTGTGGTACGTTGCATTGCCAGGGTGCAAAAGCGGGCAAATCATAAAAAACTGTACCTAAAATGCTGCATTTGCTAATCAAGCCGCACATTTTATCTGTGAATTGGGCAACAGGCGGGATGCGCGCTATCGCATCCGCCGTCGGCGGTGCCCGCGCCGCGCGTGCCAGTTAGCGTTGTGTGTGTGTATAACCGACACCGTTTGCATGTGTTTATTCACAATAATGTCATTGGACTTAGTGTTTGATGTAGAAATCGTATTTTTAAAGATTTTTTGAAATCTGATGTTTTCTTGGACGACTGATGAGGGTAGGCCTATAAATTAAAAATATCTCTCAAGGATAGCTCTCGAATGGGATAACGTTTGGTGTTTGATTTTCTGTCGCTTTGAGTATAAGTGACTATCATTGTTATTTTTATATTTTTGTCCAAACTAAAATTCAAGGTAATAAAATATGGTGAAAATAGGGAGAATCCGAGTTTTCCCATCTCGAGAAATGTGTTTTTGTGTAATTAAGTAGTGAAATATCCGGCTCCTGCGATACAAGTCTTTGAACCGTGTGGGGCTTTGAATGTAAAAGCGTTTATTGTTTATAAAAATTTACAACTCTAAATGTATAAGGTCGTTTGTTTGCGCTCGATCGTTCGCTTCCCACGTCCCGCGTGCGACGCGTCGCGATAATATCGCGTCGCACGCATTACGCTAATGTGTCACAACGCGCTCAGCCATCGGAGCACTATGTCGCATTACAATAACAAATTCACTCCCGCTTATTAAAAGAGAAGTTGCAATATTCTCACAGTGACACGATCCCAGAATATATGGGGAATCTTATGCGTATGTTATGAAAGTAGTTGACTTCACATCTGATAAAGAGATATAAACTAAACGGCTGTTTGTTGGAAAGTAATATGACAAGAGACAGACGGTTGACTTAAATGAGAATGTTGTGATGTGTAATAATATGTATCTGTACGGAGGTAAGTGAATCTTTGTTACCAGATCATAGAAGTTCAATAATCGAGAATCAAAGAGTTGAATTGCATTATTATAATATGCTTAACATAAGACATTATATACTACAAGTGTTACACTTGCAGCTCAAACAATGGTAAGCATTAAACAATATAACTTTAAAACTAAAAACGCATAATATAAAAATAATATTCTACACCAAACATTCAAAACATTCTAAATGTTTTGTGGCACTTGTGAACACCTAGAATTATAAAGGATTAATTTACCTAAGTATTGTTTTGACTTGTAAATTTTGCATACAATATAATGTGTATTGAAATAAATGAAATGAAAATGGGTGGCAAATACGAAACCCTGAATTTGTGACGATTGTGCATGGAACATATCACATTCAAAATATATTTAAAAAAAATGTTTACCAAAATACATTTCATTTTACCGTTGATCGGCTAGCTTGGTCATTGAGATCAGCGGAGAAAAAACCTCCGAGAAAGGAGACAGTAAACCGCCTGTCTGCGTTGTGTTCGATCTTCTGCAAACAAATGTGTTCATTTGTAATCACTCTGTATCGCTGCTTTTTCCAAAACATCGCTACAATGGCTACAATATCCTACTTTTTGTCGCGCACCGACTGCGGAATGGTAAGATGACGAATGTGCACAAAAACGCGTCTGCCACTTATTGGATGTTACGACGATGGATACACGTTTTATCGAATATTGTACTCAATGCTGTGGTAATAAGGGTGCTTAAAGAGTCTTGCAGACGAGCCGTGAACTTCCGCTCGTCTACAATGAAATCAGCAGTGCAGGGCGGTTTGTTAAGGTGACCACAAACTAGGATATCTTCGGTGTCAACAGTCTATAGGGAAGTGATTTGTAGCTCGTAACACATTATGTTATTAAAACTTTTGATACAAGAGAAAATATTTTTAATAAGAAGGTTTATAATGTAATGAGTGGAATAAAAAGATAGTGTGGAATATAACGAACTTCTGATCGGTAAAGAGTATGTAGGTATCTCATCGAACAGAATCCAGGTCCGATTACTAAAGCAGATACAAAATAAAATTTATATTCAACCTTCTATAGTATCTACATTTAATGAAATGTAGACGCTGTTCAAATCAAAGTTACGTATTTTAAATGCAAGCAAACCTTAAAAACCGACTTCACCGCTTATATATTGGTTTTTGTTGATTTTCTCAAAGCGCTTAATCAATTTCGATAAAACTAATATGGGACCATCTTTGAAGTATGATAGATACTTACCAAAGAAAAAATTCATCAAAATCTTTCATAATTGGTGGAATGATCGCGCAACATACTCGTTCTTTCTGTATTCTGAGACTCGTACATACAATAAAAAACGTATAGTCAAATTAAGTACCTCCTTCTTTTTTTAGTCGGTTAATATATGTGACAACATTGATGATTGTCTCATATAAGAAAGTAAGTATAAGTGATAAAACTGATAAGTATAAGTTTTAAACTTTATAAAAGTAACTTTCTCGAGAGCCTCAATTGAGCCCAATATAAATAAAGCATTTTAAATGTAGTATATCTGGCAGCTTGGTTACATGCCTGATGGTCGCAGCACACTTTGTGTTCAGAAACAATACACCATCAGCTACGCTGCAAAAACGCTTGCCGTCAGCTCACGGTGCCGGTGGTGATGTTAACTTGTTACCGAGAACCGCCACTTGGATCACTGAAGCGGCTGATAGATAAAAACATATCGAACATTGTAGTAAGCAGTATTGACGAGCCAACTTCAGAGGTCGTGCTCCGCCCATCGCGCGCTCATCGGCGAAAAGCAAAAACAGATAACAAAGACAAGAGTGTCTTTCTTCGCATTTCTAGAAATATTTAAATCAGAAAGAAATACGCCTTTGCTTAATCTAAATAAGTCTATTTCCTCAGAAACATAACATTAAAATGTGTAGTAGCAAGAAACAAGAAATATCTTGTGCCCCTGTTTCCTCCAGTATTTGATATTTTTTTACGGTACTCATCTGTTATGGTACAGATAACAGGGAACATTTTTTTTTATCTGTGATGGCAAGCCCTGATTTTGTCGATGACGATGGTTGTAATTTTACGAATCTGGCAGTCGAGTAATTGACTTTCATGAGTGCCTCTTTGGGGCCCATGTGAATACAAGATTTTGAATCATGTCTAGAATGACATGATGAAGTAATCAAAAGCAATAGAGGCAGCAAACCTATACACCTACTGCTGGCACAATGTAATTTCCGGCGTAGCGGGACGTTGCATTGGCGAAATAAATAATATCCTGACGGTAATCAACGTGCGGCAATGATGCTCAGAATCGCGGTGTGAGGCCTTGTATTTATTTATTTCATCACTAACTTTTGTGCACCAGTACAATCATTATAATTTAACTTTGCTATATATTTTCCTTCAATCGCTGTATTTGCGGTGTGTAGGTACTGGTTCAGTTGCAAGAAACATATGTTACTCGTATATCTCGTTATGTCAATAACATATCACTAACTCTTTCAACACTAAGTTTGAACACTTGTGTCGTAGATTCCGGAAACATTCACATCACCCACACAAAAATATAAATGTGTCGGTATGACATCGATATTGCGGCGCAAGAAAGGACTGACTTTGTAGCACACATTATTAATGTTTTCCTTGTAAAGACACTCGACGACCAATTACCTCGGATTCGGCGCAAGATACTTATCGCTATATTGTAAAAAATATGAGTTATTAAAGGAGACAACCGCAGAGGAGAGGGGATCAACCGCACACAGTCACATACATACATACTCACTAGCGCTTATTAAAGTTTTTATGTTTGACCAGTTATTGGAGTGCAATTGTCAAGTAAGTGCATCAACTTCCGCAAAAGCGCATGCCGTAACGCAGCGATGATGTCAGAGTCTTATAATAAATAGCATAATATTTACTTTTACTATAAGTAAATTGGCTATTAGTTCTTTTTAATTCAATGTCAGATAAGATTACATAAGGGGAATAAAAAAAATACCTATCACTCAAAAATTTTGTAAACCGCTTGCCGAAGGAAAAGTACCCCGAATACTTGTTAAGTTTCCACGATGAATAGCGAATATATATACTATTGTTTATTTTGAGCGCTCTAATTAATTCTAATAAATTAAAATATCGAACATGTTCTGCGTTCACTTTCACACTCACAATTCAACGCAGTTATTGTATGCGCATTTTGCGAATGGCCCCGCTTTTGGACCAATATATTATTATTATTAATTATATAATTATAATTATATAGACCATTGTAGGAATGGTAATTTTTGAGTTGAGATCATAAGAAAATATCAACGTTTGTACAAAAAAATCACTTGTTCGTATATGTTTCTTTTCTTTTTTATGCCCGTATTTAAGGTAACTTCGAATTCCGGAAGTCCGATATGATTATTGCAACTTAATCGTATTATTTTCTATAGCTCTTAGCTCGGAGGTTTTGATCCTATTTTACTGGATAAATAGTTATGATAATAATAAGCTGATGCCATATTCAGGTATATAAACTTAAAACCTTAACATCTATAAACCAAATCAAATTCTATAAATGTTTGTGTCAATAAAGGGATAGTTGCTATGAGTGAGTTTCCGATATATATATAGTTACTCCGTGATCATGGCGCTTGCAACAGTGCCGAAATATCGGAAACTAAAAACGAAATACATGGTAAATATCCCGTTAGTGACACAAACATTTATAGTGAGCGTGACCATGGTAGCTTAAGAACTTATATCAAATTAAATTCGTTTAGGCCGGTCACACTTCCACACAAACTCATATACTCTCGGTGCTCTGTTAGTGTGAGAGTGATTCAATTATATTATTATTAACTACAACTTATTATTTATCATATCTGATCATCAGGTGAGATATCAAACCCTAGCCTATCAGAGATAAAAACATATTTTGCAAAGATTTGTTAACCGTTTTCACTAAAAGTTTGACAGTAGGTAATTTTACACCCGTGAAATGCCCGCCGATGCGACGGCCGGGACCGGTCCCGGTCGGCCGGGCTTGAGCCGCAGCCCAGCATCCCGGGGACCGGCCCGCGGCCCGCGGCTTCATCAATCATAAATCAAATAATCCAATTACTCGGCATCGCACAGGTCGCAGGTGAGACGAGACCTTACACGGGCGAACGAGCTCGTATTTATTAACAAACCTTACTCTTAAGGCTTATGCAAATATATATGAAAAATACAATTATAACATACAGAAAAAATATTTATTGATGTAAGAAATATAGTGTAGTATCCTACTATCCTACTAATATTATAAATCCGAAAGTTTGTGAGTAAGTGTGTAAGTATGTTTGTTCCCTCTTCACGCTTTAACGGCTGAACGTATTTGGATGAAATTTGGAATATACATAGATTATACCTAGGATTAACACATAGGCTACTTATTAACTTGATAATAGCGGGCGAAGCCGCAGGGCACGGCTAGTATACAATAATGCTATAAACATAATATTTACAATTACTGTCTTGTCATCTATTGGTCTTGCGTTTAAAATAACAGTATTATGTGAACCGAGTAAGTACTATGTAGAGTTATGTATCAAATGAACTAAATAATTGTTTCTTTCGTGAATTTTTTAACTTTATCACAATTTTATCCACGCAATTTCTGCTTAGTACTCTAATGCGGTATGGATTTTAACCTAAGGTTTTTCGTTATTTCGTAGCAAGAACTTATAAAAAATCGCAGTCTACCATAGGAACTCTTCGACGTACTTTTACTTTTCTTTTCATATTTCTGTTCATATGAATATATTAATAAATATTTTTCATGGAACTATGAAAACATAACTTATTATTGACCATTGTCAGTGGGTAATCTTTCCAAAAAGCTTAGTGAAATAAGGATTGCTAAGATAGTTCCGAATCTCAAAAAGTTAACAAATTTCTTAAAATGCAGTATAGAGATGAACCTGTTTCCTGGCTGTGAGACATCGGGCAGGTTATCGTCCGTGCAGCGTGCAGGTGCTCTGACGTAACAACCGGTACCCGGCACTGCCGCCGGCAATGCCGCCTTTTTGCGCATCCCGTCCATCCGGTATCTCGCGATACAATACTGCCTGTACGACGATAAAAAGTCAAACTGGATCAGTGTCGGACTCATCTCGGTTGGCAGGTAAATCCTGACTGTTCCTGATTGTTTGAGATATTTAATGTTGTACACAAACAGTTTGATAGTTTCAGAGAATTGACTGTAGTAACTTAAAAAAAAAACTATATCATGCAAACGTACATTTTACCAGTTTTTTGGTATTGTATCTACTTAATTAATAATACTGTTGATTTACCTCTCATAACACCCGTTAACGTTGTTGATTGATTGCTGGCTAGAGCTGTGGATGTTACTCTAGCTCCGTCGTGCGTCGTCACGCGGCGCGCGAGATTGGATTCCTGCGTGTAACGAACAATTTAATAAATAGCTTTTTTACGGCACAATCCAATAAATTAAGTTTGGAACATGACTCGCAAGTCCGCGCTCCTCGCCTCGCGATGATCCGCTCGTAAACGCTGAAATTTAATTTGTGGCGGCATTGTGAGTGCGACCGCCGCGCCGCGCCGCAGCACCGCTCCACTCCGCACCGCACAACGCGGCATGTAATCGAATTTATTAGTCGGGAGCGAGCGTGTCGACGGCCATTGTGCGCCGATCTAAACTAAATTAGATCTCGCGAGCCGCGCCGCGATTCCACAAAAACCGAGTCTATTGTGGCCCGTAACGACCCGTGAATAGGCAGATTCTTTTTGAATCTCCAACGGAGATCCGGAGGCTGGGATACTAAGATCGGGGATAGTCGAGGTAAGCCGAGCGCGGACTGCGCTGAGTCAGACTGACCTCGGGCCATAAAGGGGACGTTATAAACGGCAAACAAAACGAATACAATCTCCCAAGATAGGATCTCGCGAGTACGAAAACAAAATTCTCATTAAGCTCGGTACATAACAATAAATTGATCGTTTGTGGAGGAGCGGTGCGAAGCGGAGCGGGGTGGTGCGGGGCGGGGAGGGGCGGTCGAGGCACAGCGGGCGGCCGAGACCATCAGCTCAGCCGTCACGGCGGCCAGTGCTGTTCGGAGTCCATACTGTTACAGTGGTGTAGATTAAAGAATGCTGCCCATCCCTAATTAAAGGTCAACGTGTAAGACGCAACCAGGCGCAAAAATCCTCTTTCCTATCACTGAATCGTTGGTTGAGACAATGGTTTATATTATTTGATAGGCATCCGATGATTTATCTGTCCTCCATTCTGGACTCACTATTGTACTGCTAATAAGTTGAATCCTACTAATATTATAAATCCGAAAGTTTGTGTGTGTGCAAGTATGTTTGTTCCCTCTTCACGCTTTAACGGCTGAACGGATTTGGATAAAATTTTGAATGTACATTATACCTAGGATTAACACATAGGATACTTTTAACTTGATAATAGCAGGCGAAGCCGCGGGGTACGGCTAGTTAAGCAATATAGTATTATCTCATTATTATAATAAATCTCTTATGTAGTTATTCTAAGCTCTACTTATATTAAAGTAGTCGTTTTGCATTGTATAGTACCTACCAATATTCAATATTATTATGTGAGTGCACTTAGGTAAAATAACATTTTTTAATTGATGTACGATAATTGTGACGATATAAACTTATGATATGATTATAGACAAGTAAATATGGAGTATTGGTACTAGACAAGAGTATTTTTTGTCAAAATGCTATTATTTTGGTTGGTTTTAACCAAACTACGAAAACACTACTTACAAAAGTAAGTAGTATTTTCACGGTACTTAGAATACAGTGAAAAGTACGGGAGCGTTCCCCATTTCCCCTAACCTGTGCCCCACTCGTTTGTTTCGTTGCCCGCCGTGTATGAAGGTATGCAGAGCGTTCCTTCCAAGCCTCAGGAGTCAGACGAAAATAGAAGCCTCCGGTGACCCCGCGGGGCGCCGGGGCAGCGAGCAGGGGTGGGGAGGGGAGGGGGTAGGATATTGCGAGTAAACGACCGCGATCCAGCGGGATCGGTCCATGTTTTATGTGTGTGTTTATGGGGTGCCAGCGTGTAATGACGCGCCTAGAAACCTTCGGACAGGCGACGAGCCGGGACAGGTGTACAATAAACTTGTTGAATTTCATTGGGATTATTAATATTTTTGTGAACAGTTCTGTTTATTCTATGATTGAAGAAAAAACGATCCATAGCGAAAGTTCTAATCGTTGTACAATCGAGCAGCTAACATGCACTTGTAATATTATAGAAAAATAAGAGTTATCTAGCTAATTGACAACCGTGGTGCTGAGGGGAAGTCTTTGCTTTCTACACAGATGTTGGCTACTATTCTTGGCAGCTTCTCTTGTAATTTTGCGAATCTGGCAGTAGAGTCACTAACTTTCATTAGAACCCCAAAGAAAAAATATGTTAATGTAAATTAACAAATTGAAATAGAATAATTAAAAAAAAATTGCAATCGTAATATGGGGCTGAGAGTGTGAATGTGAAAAAAATCCGCCCCTTTGATTTTGAGACTAATCTAAAGATACTTTGGCTGTTGAAATCGATCTAGCCGTTTGGAAGATACGAGGCAATATGTAAATTTACAAACATACATAAATACACGGCAGTTTGCCAGTCGGGTAAAAAACTAACGGAACAGTAGTCGGGTAAAAAGTAGGCCCGTTAGCCTACTATTGTATCTTTCTAAAAAGACGATGAAGCTGTTAAATTAATATTCAAACTTAATAAGTAAAAACAGTAAGATTGTCACGCCCGACACACTGTCACGCTTGACCACTGTCCGTCACCACTCGCCACCGGTGGCCATTCACAGAAAAGTAATCTAATCAGTCGCAAGAAGTAAGTCGTGACGAATCCTCCAACCGGAGCGGAAATGCCGACACGTTGTTTAGTTTTATTGCAATGATTCTATCAAATGTTCTTTATTTCTAGGAAACTGTAATTAAAGAGTTTTTACGAGATTTGGATGTCTATTGACACTCTAGGTATCGAACGATCGTTTAAATAGTAGGTAAGGCTTTATTTAAGGAGCACAATTATTTTCTTTCCCAAGGAATTCTTTTTTTTTTTTGCACCCTTAGATCATGCTCAGATAAATGAGGTCACGAGTGACCTACGCGACGTATAAGCGTCTAACGTGTTAAGAAAAAAATATCGCCCTCATTAGGCTTTCATTTGCCTGAAATATATGATGAATTTCAATTTAATTTTATAAACTCAAGTCTCAGGGAGCGGGATCTTAGTATAGAGCTGATAATGGTCTCCAACATTATACTGGCTCCAGCTATTTGCAAACCAGCAGCACCGGCCATCACGCCAGCCGCGGTGAATGCAAATGCGATGTAATTAATTTAAAACGGTCATTTACTTTATATTCTAATAAGGAACTTTGCTAAAGTCAGATGGTATCTGTGACAGGTCCGTCCTGCGACTAGAAGAGTTGGACACTATAAGTACTTAATTAGACATTATCAGGGCTGGACTGGGATCTGGTAACTTGACTAGCTTTTTTTTAAACTTTTTTGTATCTTGGCAACAGACACCAAATTAAGATCTTTTGCTTACTGCCACATTCAACTCGTAAATCACGAGTGTACGAGTGTTTTTTAATGAACTATCACTCAATATATGTTTGAGTTTCACTTAGAGTCTTTGCAGCGTAACAAATGAAAAACAATGACAAATAAAATATTGAAATCGTCGTACTTTCTAAATTTCTTAAGTTTTTTCACCACATGGTACGAAAAGATGGCAACGACCTTAAACTTTTAATGAAACTGACCCACGGATAAGTATGATATTCTTATAAATATTTAGTAATTTTATGGAAACATTATTACCAATTGTATTAATCACCTTAATGCATTGAGTTTTCAGAAACGTATGAGCTATGCAATAATTAGTCATGGCATGGCTCATACGTTTCTGAAAACCGAAAGAATTTAATTAAAATTCTTCTGATTTCAAAGTCTTTTTGTTTGTTGTGTTTGCGCCCGGCAACCACACCTGCTCTCCTGTTCATTTTGCTTTACTTTTTTTTTTTGGAGATATGTTGGATGCCGTGGTTTCGCTCGTTGTTTTTCCCGTCGCTAATTAACGCGAGCCGATACGGTGTCGATTATTCACTTGATTTGCTCGCGTAGGGATGCGCACTTGACTGCTCATTTTGCAAATATTAAAAGTAAGTAATGTTTATTTGTGTGTGGTTCTTAAAAATGCTGTGATATTATCTGTGTCGCAATTGTTGTGATAGGATAGGAATTGCAGGAGAATTCAGTTGGGCTGAGCGGCATTTGGAAAATTTCGTCGAATCTTCTCGTAGCCAACACCACAAAGCCTAAAGACAAAAGTCTTTAATGAGTGTGTCTTGCCAGTAATGACGTACGGAGCTGAGACGTGGACACTCAAGGTAAGACTAATCCACCAGTTTAAAGATCGAATTCGAAACGAAGTGATCCGACAAAGAACTAAAGTTATCGACATAGCCCACAGGATTAGCAAGCTGAAGTGGCAGTGGGTTGGTCATATTTGCCGTAGAACTGATAACCGACGGGGTAGACGTGTTCTAGAGAGGAGACTGCGTCTCGGCAAACGTTTGCGAGGACGCCCTCTGGCTAGGTGGAGGACGACATATGTAAAGATTGTAAAGTGGCTGGCAGCGGTTGGAAAAGAAGAGCTGAAGATCGAGCTCAGTGGCGTGCATTGGGAGAGGCCTATGTCCAGCAATGGACGAATACAGGCTGATGATGATGATGATGAATTGTTGTGATTACATAATATTATGACCGCAAGATATCATGCTTTTTTTTATTTAATTGCTTGTTAAATCTCAAATTCTCTTTAGCCCTTTATCGACAATAATGTGGTATCATTGACGCTTTTTTTCTATTTTTGTGCTAATTATAGAGGTTTTGACAACAGAGCTGGCGGCTAACGTCTTCTATGAAAAGTATAAAGTAATATCCAATTGTTATGTTATAAGATTTTATTTTTGATTTTATTTACCCGTCGCGTCGCAGTTACCTGCCCAGGCTTGATTTAAATCTGTACCGTTACAGAAATATTGTGTTGAGTGTTTCTGACATTATATTATTACAGTACAAATATTATAGAAATAGTCCCACCTCTATCTCCGCATCGCGTGCGCACGTTTTTGCGATGATTTGCTTACGCGCACTCGCGTCGCACGCGCGCTCTTTTTGCTCGCGGCATCGTAGTCAATCGCGCGCATAATGTGATTACGCCTTTATGTGGACGAGCCTTGCCTTTATGAGGTACTTGCATAATGTGGGGCTGATTGAAATTACTGCAATTACTGACTTTCCGAGACAATATTGTGAAAAAGGTGTGCGAATGAATGTTGACGATAAAGGGAGGAACAAATTATTGTTTTTATTAACTCGTGTAGCACGCACTTCAATTTAATTGTTTTTAAATAAGAGTAAGATACTACACACTTTCGGTAGAGGGTTGACAGTTCGTCTTTACGTATTTATTTATCGTAAAAGCGGTTTCCAAAGTTTTAATGTTAGAAACCGCAGCGTTTTCGAATAGTGTTGACGACTTTTGTCATACGATGAACATCCTTGAATAACTCACCGAGCAAAGCATGACTCAAAAACGAATTTGATAATTGTTAAAGGGTCACCAATTCAATTGCTGGCAGTAACTGTAGCTTCATTATAATAATTTCATATCATAGTAATAATCGATTATTCGATCATTGCGTAACCTACAATATAAAAATAAGTAATATATGTTTACTGTCCGCGCGTGGCAAGCACCAAGACATTGGAACTTGTTGTCTGACCAGGCAAATCACGCTGAGAGGATCATCTAAGCATTAGTATCTCTAAACTTATTTATATTACGGGTTGATTAAATGTATTTATAATATTCTGAATGGAGTACGCCATTTCACAGTAATACCATCTGATAGAGTATTTACTCAGCGTTATCTTGATCTGTTTGGGACGGAGCGCCTATTATTCAAACCTTCCAGTTTCTATAATAGTTTATTGCGAATAATTCAATTTACTCGCAGCATTAAGATTGGCAATATAATGTGGCTCAATAGTCTCTTTACACTAAGCTGTATACTCGCGACTTTGTCTAGGTGGATTTGCTTATGAGTAAATCGTCAATTTTGTCTGGATATAATTCAGGTGCACTAAGTACCTTTTCATGACTCCTTTTTTTGATATTTGACGCGGTATAACAATCAGCGCGGCAACGGCGGAAAACGTGGTAAATGGGAAATCCGTGGTGATTTGGTCCGCGCGTCATCTTAATGTCCACCACCACATTGGGCGGGTATTGGGAGACGCTGCCGCCACGACAGATTTTGACTTTGAGGTCGGCTCGAGGTTAGTGTATTCGCCGCCTTTACCGCTGCGTGTTATCCGCAAATTCTCTTACGTAGGTATCTCCCTATTCTGATGTCATATCAAAAAGAGATATGAAGTTTGCTTATAAGATGGTGGTAGTGATTGTGTGTGTAATGTGAATGTTTCCGGCACCCACGACACAAGTCATTGAACTTAGTGTGGGGCTGTGAGTGTGAAAGCGTTTATGTTTATGTTAAGATGTAGCCGCATTTATAGTACTACAAACTTTTTGTAGATTTTTTGCTGATTAAGCTGTGTTGTATCTATATGGTACAATTACTGTAATCAGTAGAAAATACACATGATTACATGATTTTTATGCGTTTAAATATTAAATTTAACCGCATGTGTAGAGGCAATGCCGATTTATTGCCGAGGTGCGATTTCAGTTAAAAATGCTTAATTGGTCAATTAACAATCAATTTCCAACGTACAGACATACACTGCTCAGTTGCTGATTTAGAATAGATATCAGATAAACTGATAGTGTTAGGAAAGGACCTGCAATTGTCGCGTAACGCAGATATGATATCTGCGCTGCCCGCGTCTCTATATGGACATAGTTAAATAGTTAACTGCATTCCCAAGTTAGTGGTCTACAGTGGGTAATAGTGGGTGACAGTAGCGGACAGTGGTCATTGTAGCACTCGATAACTGGACAAACGATTTATAGCTGTTTCGAACTCTGTATCATTAATGTTGCCAATTTTGGAAGATGAACATGCCGTGAACTAAAATCTTCTTTGAATATATAGTTCTCTATTGCTCCGATCAATGTTTAGACCCAAAATAAAATAAATAAACAAACAAACATATTCACACTCAAAGCCCCAAACTAAGTCGTAAGAATTGAATCATGGTTGCCGGAAATAATAATATCACAAGCACGATCACGGCATGATCATTAGAATTAGAACAAATATATCAGATCGTGGGTAGTCCTAGTGTTAGGACTTTTCAAACCACCCGAAGGACATGGCTTAGCGTCTGTTATCTTACGACTAACATCGGTAGCGACAGCTTAATATGCCCTCCGAAGCACGTATTAGGTGAAGTGAATGACAATAATTATATACTGACATTATGCGGTATTGTCATTATTTCTTAAAGGAGTATGGCATTAGTGAAAAGACATCCCAAAAATTACCCACAGAGCAGGGAACTCGCTCGGCGGCACAAAATTAAAACCGACATACGTTGGCTACTTCATTAATTACTGACATCCCCAATCAGGAAATTATAAACTATAACAAAAAGCCAGCATCAATTGCATCCGTTCGTGCTAATAACAATACAATGGGCAGCCCACCGCAGCGCCGCCCGCCCCATCTCCGTCCCGGGTTCGATTCCGGCGATTCGCGTTTTTACCGCCTTAATTAGTCTTCGTTTCTCACGAGCTAACATCGTCCTTTATTGCGACATGTCGGGACATTCTGTTTTAGGTATTTTAATGAGGTCCTCCGGTCGGAGACCCAGATTTATGCTGTGGTTCAACAAAAAGGCGCCAACCGCCGCCACCGCCCCGCGGCCCGCGCCTCGTTCACCGCGGCTGTCTGCAATTAAAGCTTATTAATGAGTTTTATTACCTCGGGATAAAGTCTTAAAGCCGAGGTGACCGGAACGCGAGTATTTAAATTATAATTGTCTAATTTGTCTGCAGATCGCGGTCTGCGGGAACTGGAATTATATTGCATGTTACTTGATGAAGGTAATACTTACAGAATCCTTTATTTGTTTATTTTTGTTTTTTAGCTGAACTCCAAATTATTAATTTTTATTTTGAAAAAAAATATAATTGCGTGATATTAATGGGATGTAATTATAAGCACTTAAACTGTTAATCATATAGGCCACAACAAGTCGACAAGTTTATTACGCTGACTTAAGTACTTAAGCCAACTACAACTAGGGTTGTTGATGTTGAAAGCTGAAATATGTCCCCACCAGGAATCGAACCTGGCACCATATCATAGAAAACAAACACGTAACCAACAACACCAGGGGGGGCGTCCATTTTGAAGTACTTTCTTGAAACACTCAGTTCAGTCAGACAGCCAAAAGTCAGTACTGTGCTAGCAGCTTGTCGGCCTGCCTCTACGGCCTACCTCCACGGTCCGTCCCGCGGCCGCACCGTCCGTCGTGGGTTTTACGAGCGGCCGGTATCGCCACCATTCGCCATTCGCGACAAATGGTAGAGGGCTGTTGTCACCCGAGCCGCGTGAGAACAGGCATTATTGCCAAGTTGCACCATTTAATATCCTTTGGAAATTTTCAATTTAAAGTTTTAATTAAAATTTTGAATATAGAATTGTTTTATTAAGATTTCTTGTTGTAAAGTAAGACTATCTCTCATCATCATCTCTACAGATCGCTTTTAGCGATAAGACCGCCTATTGTTACATTTCTTTTTTGTAAATAATGATTTTGCTTTGTTTCTTGTCTTAATTAAGGTGTTCAATAAAGAGTTTATCTATCTATCTATCTATCTCTTAAAATAAAAGATTCAATGGAGCCGGTAGGTTTAGCTAAGTAAAATAGGTCACCAATTATCCACATATTGTATTTTAGTTATTTTTAAGTACATTTATAAGATGCCTTGTAGGCAACTTATGTCTTTGCTGTATATCGTTTTAGTTTAAATAAAGGCAATTGGCCCTTAGATATTGGTATCAGGGGATATTTTTTTAAGTATAATCTTTTCTTTTGAATATCAACATCATCGCTTACCATCTGGTGAGACAGAGAACAAACACTAGCTTATTAGAGATGAAAAATTCGAGATGTTATTTTTTATAAAATACGAATGTGCTTTAATAATAATATATAGTTTACCGTATACTTGTGATACGCTTGTTTTAGAGCAAGTACCTTATTATTCGTAGATAACGTCCTATTTTAGTATGAAAACTGTAAAGTGTTATTACTAATTTTTAATACTAAAACAAATCTGACGCATTATCAGTTTTCAAACATGAATAATTATTATCTCATAAGAGTCATCGTTTGCAGGTCATGCATGTCTGAAACCTGGTTGGTGAAGAAAATAAAAATACGACTTTCTGTATGACTAACAACATTGAATAAAGAAGCAAGACGTATTATGTTTTTAGTAAGTAAATATCTAAGTGGTATCTAATCCATAATATAGTGCGAACATATTTTTTTTGCTCAAGTATTAAGAGCGTGTCGTATATTTAATTTACGAGCATACAGACGAAGCTTTTTGTCTTTCATCGCCGCCGACACCGTTGCTAATGAGTACAAACCACGTCGCCACGCTCTGCCGACTCTACCAGACTCTGACATACCGTGATATCGCTATGGCTCTCTACGACTCTACGGACTGATGAATCGCTAATCATGGTAAACTGCCCGTTGCGATCAAGTTTATTGCTTGTCCGGGATATTATGTTTCTAAAAGACATTTAATGTTTACTTGTGATTGAGGTATTCTATGTATAATTTGAGACAATCGATTGTAAAATCCGTAAGATTAAGGCACACAGTTCGACAATCTTTTTTACAGTTGCAAACATTTACGTCTGGCTAAGTCTGCAAATTTATGATGCCTTATACATTTACATAATAAAGAACGCATACTATTTACAATTTAATTTTAAAATAAGGAAGTTAATGTTGCTCTAGCCAACTAAAACATTTTCGATTATTCAGCATGAATGAGTAAAAGTCTAAAAAGACTGACCGGGATCTTCATTCTTTATCTCAATTCCTGCGGTTCAATTTTCGTCGGTTATAAAATTGTTTCCGATGCCCTCTTTCATCATTAAATGTTTACGTGTCGCAGGTATCGACGTTACTCATTGACGATGAAATATTGTTCGCATCACCGCACTCGCTAACTACATTGTGGTGTAGTAAGTTTACGAGCTAGTCCCGAGGTATGGTACGGCGGCTTTACTCTCAAATAAAGCTTTATAACAGCCTGTCATAATTACAAATAAACCTGTAGTTCATTAGAGTTTACATAAATGGTGTTATAAGTAAGTATTTGAACAGACCGACAACTGTCGCATTGCTGTTATGATAGTTCATAACTGATTGTAACATGTGATGGAGTTAAGTGACAAGACAAGTCAATAAACTACTAATAATCTTGATTGCTATGACGAAGATAAATTTACAAATTCTTGTTTTTAACACTGTTTTCGTTGTAACACAATCCACTAAATAGGTAGTTTATACTAACATACTACAGTTAGAACCGTAATATATGTATTTTTAATATAGATATATAGATAAACTCTTCATTGAACACCTTAACAAATACATAAAAAGGAATAATAATCTAGATTAGAAAATACATGTAACAACAGGCGGTCTTATCGCTAAGAGCGATCTCTTCCAGACAACCTTTGGATAAAGAGGAATAAGGCAATTATTAGATTCTTCATCACACAGGTCTCGATCTTCTTCTAACGAAATTGAGCATTAGATCAACAACTATTAAATTAACGAAGCATGTCAAATTTTTCAAATGAAATGTTTAAAAAAAGGATGTCATCGAAATCTATTGATTTCAACCGTCACCAAACCTAAATTCTTCTCTTTATTCCTGTTAATATCATAAAGTGTTCAAATAAGTGCGTGTGGAGTTAAGGGGGTCAGGCGAGGCCGTAAAGTGAGAGGCACGCCGCGGGAGGTAGCTAGTTTCGTTACTACCCATTCACAAGTGTTACCCACTAGTCGAACGACACTCGTAATTTTAGATTAACGGGTATTTTTTCGATGAGGTTACAATTTATCGACAAAACCATTGTGGTGCCAGAAGTTTACACTGAGAGGTCAATTTCTAGCATGTCATATATAAAACAAACAGGATTTTTTTTAATGATACACAAAAAAAATATATTACATTCCGATCACAGAGTTCCTTATTGTTTTCTTCTCAGGTTGATGGATCTTGAAGCATCTTTATTAAAGTCGTGTGTAACGAACGCATTTTCTATATTGCATCTTTGATTTAAAAATAAGTTTCTTATAGTTAAGTAATATTACTTTTCTATAATTTTTTATTCTGACGAGTAAAATTAATAATCATTTTTGTTTTTATTTGCTAAATAAAATGTTCATGCTGTCAATTTTCCATTTGAGCTGAGCATGTTAGGCTTATAGTGTTTATCACCCGTAACGACATTTTCACTAACTATCAGGTCTTGGTGATGTAGTGGTAAAACGCAAGCCTATCAGAGCTAAAAAATATTAGAAGACAAACTGTTACTTCTTTTTATGATCCCTTGAACTCACTGCAAAGAAAAGACATCAACGCGCGCGCGCCGGCCGCGGTCTCTTGAAGCTGGTACTTGTCTTAATGTTTCCTGTCCACTTGTTTGTAGAAAGCTGCGGGAGTAGAACTACTACATATAGTGAGAACTAGTGCGGCTTTGCATTTCTAATGAGAACATTTTAAGTTAGTAACGGGGTATATTTTTTTTTGGAGCAATACCAAGTAGTCATATATCTTTTTTTTATCTGAAAGAGTTTCCTAATATTTAGATGATACAGTTATTAATCATATTACCAAACGCATTAGCACTCACAGCCCTATAAATTACCACTTTTAATGACTTAAATTGCACACACAATCACACTAAGAAAGAAAAACACGAATGTCCTTGGGAAAAAACATTGTTTCCCTGACGCGAATCGATCCCACGACCCACAACACAACACCACCCGCAAGATGCGCATTTTGTTTGAGTAAAAATTGACAATTTATTAATTTATGTAAATTAGTTTTGGTTACATATTGTCGTAGTTTGGAATGATCGACGATGAACTAGAGAACACGTAAAGTGACTTTACAGAGTTAACAATATAAATAGTTGTATTTACAGCCCGATTCCAGACCAACAATAAAACGTTTTAAACGACGGTAGTTAGAAATATTTAATTAATGTGAAACAATAGTATTCGAACGAGAATGCCGCGAGCAAGTATATAGTATTCTGTGGTGATGGTATCAGGCTGCCACATGCCGCTCCGACGACAGTAAACCTGTCGGATGCTGTCGGCGACAGCGACAGCTCAAGGTTTAGGTTCCCAGTGGACTGTGACGATACCATCACATTGCTCGCATTCACTAAATCTTTCCCCTACAGATGCACTACAAATAGTTTAGAGCATGTTGACAATTTATATATATTTTTACATAACTTAACGATCCCGTTGGCGCAATGGGCTAGTCACTGGCTTCTGTGCCATGGGTACTGCGCTTAATTCCCGGCAGTAGCATCTGGGTGTAATTGTGTGAGTGATGTAAATGTTTCCACAATACAAATCTTAAAGTTTAGCGATGGGTTGTGAGTGACAATGCGTTTATAATTAGTAATTATATGTCTAAGTATTAACGAGGCTTGCAGATCTGGACACACAGTCATGTGTCCAGTTAGAGAAACTATTTTAACAAAATATAGCCTGTTTAATTCTAGAAACTTTTAAAAAACCAGGCTAGTATAAAACTTAACAAAAGTATTGATACATCTAGCGAGACGATATGCGACGATACGAGACATATTCTAATCTAAACAAGGTCTACAGTAACATATCTTGCATTATCAAAATGTTTACCCCACAGATAGTTTCAAACAAATACAATAATAAATACTTTATCTTTAAGCACCACTATACGGAGCATTTGCATGCATTATCTAAAATAATTCCGAAGGAATCTCCAGCGGCTCCCCGATACAATCGGAGCTGTTTTATTTCGGCCGCCGCCTGTCGAAATATATCCGATTTAATTAGTTTCATCGATCTGTCATAAAAAGATAAAATAGTTTGGGTACGGATAAAGAATTTGATTTAATTTAATTTGAATTATCACAGTTAATGACTCTTCAAGGTGCTAACTTAGTACACTAATGTCATCATGGTAAAATTTAAAACTAAATGTTAATCATGTTGTATTCAGATACGATGCATTATGGATATTGTTTATGTTGAAAATTTGGTAGGTAGACATTCAAGCCAGGGCTCTTTTAAGGATTTTTTTCTACATTTTGTCACAATTAATTAGAGCGAATTCGAGCTAGAATAAAAATAATAGAACGATACGTCTATAGAACTCTTGTACACTATCGAACCCATAATGCATTAGCGGTATTTATGTCCGAGTCGATTGTCTTCAATA
Organism: Lomographa bimaculata; assembly: GCA_948107665.1. NCBI lineage: Eukaryota > Metazoa > Arthropoda > Insecta > Lepidoptera > Geometridae > Lomographa > Lomographa bimaculata. Next base: position 111,880 of record OX403603.1, read on the forward strand.
TACGACAGTACAAAATCAGTAGACAAAGTTTTTATTAAATAAACAATATATATAATTGAATAAATATTACATTGCCATTATTTTGCGGTTCGCACAATAAATGTAGACGCAAAACGCTTTTGCCACATTTGTGGAATATCTACCATATACCGGTGCCGATTAGCAGTTTGTCTGCTTGTTCGATGATAGAGAGGGGATGGGGAACTATATTTCCTAAATCTAAATTAAAACTGTATACATCTATACAGGAAAGACCTAAGTAACCTACAAAGCACCGAGCTTATAGGTAACTCAAGTGCTCAAGCTCACTACCAGTGGGTAGCGTTCCTATAATGCTGGCGGCCTTGCTTTTTTGAATTGCAATGCTTATACGTGGAGCCAAATAAGTATCACCATTTTGTTCACGCGTCGCCTTAACCAGGCGCTTTGATTAATTTTTAAAACTAGAATGAGTAACTTCCGGTCCCCACGGGCCTAGTGTCTCAAAACCAAACAGCTTAAATATGGTTTTCATAATATATAATAAGAAATGCGAGGGGGCACAAGTTGACGTATCCATATATATTGGATGTATTATTTATTGACTGATAAAAATATTTTTATTTTGACATGTTAGACTGTACTTAGTTAATATTAAAATGAATAAATTAATTTATAAAAATTGAAATAACATGAAAAATAAGAAATATATAATTATGATTTTATATTTAATTTAACAAATCTAATAAGTTGAGAGGAAACATATCGCGTCGGATCGTTTTATTCATTTTTAATGATGGCAATTCATCAAACAATCTTACAATTTTATTTACATATGGATCGGGAAAACTTTCGTTACTGAAACGCCTGCACTGAGTCGACCATCCCATCAACAGACAGCAGCGCATCGATATCTCGACATATATTTATCTATTCTATTACCCTACTGCTACGTAGTCTGTGGGTCGACTGCTAGCTAATCTGTGTAACTAATGGTTGAATTGATATTCGTGTTTGAAACAATGCGATCCGAGTCCGACCCTTCAACCTGTCCGGACGTCGTTCCATCTGCCAGGACTTATGACAAGCCGTATATAGGAAGTAAGAACAACAGACCCTTGGATTATAGTGTAAGAGTTGACTAATTCCTGATAGAAACAATGTTTTAAATAGCTTTTATTTTTGACTGTTTTTGTACGTTAATGCAATTTAATGACTAGTGGCTCTGTGAACTGAAGTACTTGCGTATTTTTTGAAATGGCTGAAATATGTTTTTTACGTATTCTAAACCATATCTCCGCCATTTTGAAAAAAAATAACGAAAAACTGAATAGACTAAAAAATTTTATACATTATATAGGTCTCTTCAAACATCAATTTTATCTTTACATCGACGTCGAAATCGAACGATTTTCTTTTCTTATGAACCATAGTATCAACTGAACTTTCACCGATCGACTGTCGTATCGACGTCGCAACAATTCGAACAATCGTAGTTTGATGACCAGAACCTACTGCTCACAAAATTTTGTAGTAGAGGAGAACAACCAGAAACCCGGACATCCGGACATAAGAAAGCAATTATGCCAAAGTTGAAACGTAGACGCTTCACTTACGCTTCGCGCGCGCTCGATCAATTCTGATTTGTAATTGTGGCCTCTGTCTTCTTTAGCATAAACGCACGAACGCATACTAATCAAATGGAAGCATATCAACAATTGTTTCCTTCTTTTTTTACGCAACCTTTATAATGCTAGCAAGAAATGCGCTTAGTTCATTGTGCCTTCTTCTCTTACATTTCCTCTTGACAATACGTTAGCTTTCTACGTATTTGTGGTCATGTTGTTTTCTAAGCAAACCTCTGAGAGATACATCACCGAGCAGATCGCATCTGCAAGCTTACCTCGTATCGTCGTGTCCAACGCGTATCGCGTCATCACGATGGATGGCGTTTTGTCAATAGATAACAGATCGATATGGGAGTAGACGTATTAGCTGTCAATGTAATTTAAGCCCAATTTGTTCGCCCACGTATACGTACATTCATCGCTCTAAAATCTTGAGCATAATAAGATTGGAATTACACATCTTTATAGATAAAACGCTAAAAAACTGTATATTCTTCTTTATGTAATGATTTTCTTTCTAGTACTCTTGAAAAGCGTTAGGTATTAGTAAAAATTATCATAGTATTCATGCATTTTTTATGCTGTTGTTTTTTGTTATCTCTTTTAGGCTCTAGCGATATTTTGATCAAAGTTATAATAGTAATTGAATTTTGATTATTCTTAAAAAAATAGATTGCATGCTATATAAAATTCTAGTGTAATTTGATGCATTTCCTATTCCAATTAGCCTTTGGTATAACGAAATAGGCAAACATAATTAGCTTAGATAGAATTACTAAATTTGGAAATGTTCACCTCAATAATATTTAAAACTGAATGTTAATACATTAATGCTTTCATGCAAATATGTAAAAAAAAATATTGTTCAATATTTAACTTTGTCTCACTCAAACGTAAATTCTACACTAAGAATTTTTGTAATTTGCATTACTGTTAGGAAGCTGATTACTTAATGATATTTTACTTTAAATAAAATTGATAAAAAACTCACTAAAAAAGTTATAAACTTTAATGGAAATTCTCAGATAAAACTAAAAAGAAAAAACATAATTCGAAAACTACAAAGTCGGGGAGCATACATGGGGTATTTTCAGATACACCGGGGATGAGGCATGCATTTATTATAAAAAAAAAATGTTTTTTGCTGAAAAATTTTTTTTTTTATAATAAATGCATGCAAAAGGTACATTTTATTCTTGAAGTCTACAATACAATATAAAGTGTAAAATTACAATTAAATTATACGGATAAATAATACAGTTACATATAAAATAGTTACATACATAGATAAAATTATATTTTAGACAATAACAATAAGTAGTTTGGCAATATCATTATATTTGGACGTCACTGTTTGGTCCACCCTGTATACATATAGGATACGTCATATGAATAAAGGTTAGGTAAAATATCGAAACAGACATAATTGTACAGATACAAAGAGAACAGACAGCCCCATTAATAACAAATCTGTTCGTCGGAGCGCATAATTGTATAGATCTATAGATCTAGATAACCCTCCCGTAGTACTTACTCTACAGCATTCTGTGGCACGGTAGCTCTTCCCTCTTCTTCGTGTCTAAACAATCAATTATTGAATTTTGACAGTTACGGTTTGAGATCTTGATAAATCGGCCCATTTGATCGGGACTAATCCTGGACCAGACTGACAGAGCGAGCACTTAGCTAAGACCAATTTTAGCCGAGATAATTTGTACCTTATATTATTTACGTAGCGTATATATTTGAGTAGTCGGGCTAATTGAAAGCATGTGAAGCGATTGTGCTCACAAAGAGCGATAATCTGGAAGACACGACTGCGTCTAATGAGACAAACGTAATTATTCCGTTGAATGGAACCGGCGGATGTACACTTATTTAATTTTACTGAACCAGTTTGAACGCAGTAAATAGATTTATTTTTTACTTTGACGCTGCGGAGACTTAGTAATTTATCAGAGCTCATTTATTAGCAGTAGATTTACATAACCGTCGTTATGTAGGTGTAAAAATGAATCGTTTTTTTTTTGTCAAAATCATAGCCACTGCAATATAAACCTACCTAGCCTAAGTTAAATAATATTACCATAGTTTGTGTTTTTCTGTCGTTTAAAAAGATTGTTGCCGTTAAATATATTTTCTTAGCACTTTTTGGCAATTGTAATATGTCAGTTTAAGTCTTTCTATTAAGTGATAAAGTGGTCAAATATTTGCATGTGCTGCATAAAAAACTACAACAGCCCTGCAGCCAAACCAATCGTATGATTATATTGAGCCAACTGTGGAGATAGTTTTAAATTTTTTACCGACTACCCAAAAAAGGAGGAGGTCTAGTGATTTTTTTTTATATCTGATACGTCATAACTTCTTTCCACGTGAACAGATTTCGAATTTTTTCTTTAGTTTCCAAGATGTTGCTTTCCAATTGGTCCCATTTAAATTTGAACAAGATCTGATCAGTAGTTCTTGAAATATAGTCAATAGTACGTATTCTGTGGACTACATTGGCGATGTTCTCGTTTTTAACCGACTTCAAAATTTACCTCATAACTTCTTTCGTTGTGAGCCGATTTTAATGATTATTTTTTTATTTAAAAGCTGGAGCTTTTCATGTGGTCCCATTGAAATTTGATTAAGATCTGGTTTCTATTTTTTTAGTTATCGTCAATAATGCGTGTTTAGTACATCTAATCTGATTAAAGTTCGGCGATGTCGTTTTTTTTAAGCTTTGCTTGCGTTTAATTATTTTGTCTACCCTTGTAGGGTATCGTTGAAAAGAACTTTTTAATTAGAGTACGAAACCGTTTTTAAAAAATTCTATGTTGGAAAATAACGATTTGGTAGGCCACCTAAGTCACTGTTTTTAGACTTATTTTGTCCCGGGGTCTATCTCAAAAATAGCTTCACATTGAACGCTGTAACTTACGAATCATATTTTTTATATCCTGTACTTGAACATTAAATACAGAAATCAATCAATTACTACATAGAAAAAATGTTATAAGCAATTAAAGTTTTTCTCTATGGGACAAAATGTAGGCGCGAGATCTCGGTTCGGCGGGAACGACTAGTTTTCTACCAATGTGTAACTTAAATATATATTTCTTCAGAGTTTTTCTATCCTCCATTTATCCAGTTTTGCGGTTGAAGTTTCACTCGACAGATTTTTAAGTTATACCTACTTCTTTCCTCCCAAACGGTATAATCTGGGTGTCTTAAAGTCTAGAGAGAAAAAGTATCTAATGGTGTCTTCTAGCACATACTTCTAGGCAAGTATGACTGTTACATCTTCGGCCGCATCTTCACTTTCTTGGCTTGGCTATCTAAAATAATTTTGAAGTGAATCGTTTTATGGGAGGGCTTTGAAATTCGGATCCGTAACCTTTTTGTGTGACGGATAGTGGGAGTAAATGTATAATTAAAATGTCTCTATGAAAATCCTGTAATGTATAATTAAGATGTCTCTATGAAAATCCTGTAATGTATAATTAAGATGTCTCTATGAAAATCCTGTAATGTATAATTAAGATGTCTCTATGAAAATCCTGTAATGTATAATTAAAATGTCTCTATGAAAATCCTGTAATGTATAATTAAAATGTCTCTATGAAAATCCTGTAATGTATAATTAAGATGTCTCTATGAAAATCCTGTAATGTATAATTAAAATGTCTCTATGAAAATCCTGTAATGTATAATTAAAATGTCAGGGCCAGCTGGGAGAAGTGGACCCCGAAAGCCCACATTCCGTCCACGATGAGACCCAGATATTTCATCTGGGTCCCAACCGGAATCAGAACCTCGTCCAGCCCCATCCGCGTTTCTGGAGGGGGTCCCACCCGAGGCCCATGGAACAATAGGGCCTCGGTCTTGGAAAAAGTGACCTCCAGACCCAGGGAGCGTATGCGGTCAACCACAAGATTTGTGCCCACCGTGGACAACCGCACTACCTCCCTTAGGTCCCTCCCCCTGGCTACGACTAGGGTGTCGTCCGCTAGCACGCGACCCGCATGTTTGCGGGAAGCGTGCCACGAAGCACCCAGTCGTAGCCTATGTTCCACAGAAGCTGACCCAGCACCGACCCCTGTGGAACCCCGCAGGCGACGCGACGGCGCCTCATACCGTCCCGTCCTACAACAGCCTCCGCAGATACAGAGGCACTCCATGATAGTGGAGCGCTGCGTTTAGTAACTTATCTAATCGCACTACTTTGGCATAACACAGGCATAATTTTCAAACGACTTCAAAAGAGGAGGTTCTCAATACGACTGTATGTTTTTTTTTGTATGTATGTTACGCGATATCTCCGCCAACCGTTTAATGGAGTATTACTTCAGATGTGGTCCCATATACATTTTAAATCGGTCAAGCCAAAACCGAAATACAAGCGTTTAAGTTGGTTTTTTTAAGCATTGCTTGCATTTAATTATTTATTGTAATTACTTTTCATCAATCTTTGTGCCCATAATATTTGTTATATTCGAAATTATCATTTATTTCTTTATGAGAATGATTGATCGAAAAAATTACATAGCAGTCATAGAAACGCTTTCACACTAACATTCTCACACTAAGTTCTAAGACTTGTACTGTGGATGCACGTTCACATCACACATTAACACCACGAAACAGTAAAAAAAATGTGTTTCTGGTCTCTAACAGAAAAATATTGGTGTTCCTACTGTAAATTGAACCCGATACCTGCTGCTCAGAAGGCAACCACCTACTTCGGGCAATATGTTTATAAAGATCCACCGTTATTTTTCTATTCTAGGTCCAACGCGCTTACCATCCTTTACAATATATTTACTTACCAACGAGAGTCAAAGGCTAGCTTATAAATAAATAAAACCTTAAAAGATAAAAATCTTTACTACCTTAACCCCTCACGTCTTGCATTTTCAATAAACAATAAGCAAAAATTAACAAGTACAGTGAACTTAGTTCACGTAGAATAGAGAAAGGTGTCGTAAGTCGTAACTTAATGTCGCATATGACAAACAGAGCTTAATAGTCGCGCGACCGACCGGCAGGGGTCGTACTCTCTTGTTTATTCATTACTTGAACGAGGTTCAATCGGCTCTAGGGATGTCAAAAATATATCGAAAAGTATCCAGCTATGGCTACTTATCGATATCTTTTCGACATTGATTTGCAAATAATGAGTTGATAAAAGTCGGCAAAATACTCAAAAACTACGACATTGTCATTAGCTTGCTCATTAGTTTTTTAATGAGCTTAAAGACCAAAGATATAAAACCTCAATTATTTAACAGTCTAGACCAAATGTCACTTAAATTTTACAAAACAAATAAAACGGGAAGTCGTAACTCGAAGAGGTTACTAAAAGCCATTGAATAACATCACTATCTTACCCTCTCACCTTTTCTTAGCATCAGCAGATCAGCTTGATAGTATCAAATGATTGTATTGTAAACATAATTACGCATTGAAAAGATTCAAATCGATACGACATCTAGAATTAGGTAGGTTAAGATTCTAGATTGGTTTAAATATTTTGTTAGTTACAAACATCTAAAGCTAATTGAAAACTAATAGGATAGACGGGAATTAAATGAAGTAAACCATGAAATAGTTTGCTGCTAATAATTAATTGTTAAATGCTAGCAAAACCAAATGTATCAAGTTCTCCCTTCCTAATGTTCCTTTGGTAGATGCAAATGTTACACTTAAAAACAACAAATTAGATTTTGTAAAGAAAACTGTTTTCTTAGGTCTGACTATAGACTCAAAACTGCAGTGGGTTCCTTATATGGATGTGCTTGCAGGTCGCTTGAGTTCCGCAGCTTTTGCGATTCGTAAAATTAGATAATTGACTGATGTAGCGACGGCAAGGCTGGTTTACTTTGCATATTTCATAGTTTGATGAGTTACGGAATCTTACGGTGGGGATCTGCTGTCGATGATGAAACTATCTTTACACTACAAAGGAGAGCGGTTCGTGCAATCTGTGATATGGGTCCGCGCGAATCTATCAGGGAGTTCTTAAAGAAACAGGCATACCTACCATGCATGTTTGCAAAAATATTGATATATATAAATTAAGATACGACACACACAATTTTAATACTAGATATAAGCATACAATTACAGTGCGCGCATTTAGATTAAGCAAAACGAATATGTCTTGTATGGCAAATGGGGTTAGATTTTACGATAAAATTTCTAAGATTGTAACTGAATTACCACTGGTAAAGTTCAAATCAGTAGTAAAACGGGCATTAATAAGGAAGGTTATTATAAAACGACTACATCAATGACAAGAATGCATGAAGGTAAACTGCACAACAAAGGTCAAGGTCATGCGCCATTGATGTAACCGTAGGGTTGTCAAAAATATTTAAAAATATAAATCTTTAATATTTTTTGCATGGAAAAAATATCTCCGAATTCGACTTTCATTATCTTGTTTCATTCCTGGCACGATACACATATTGTTACACCACCAAGTATTACTACCACTTTTTGTTACAGGTTGTATATATTATTGATGTATAAGTATGGCAGTATTATTTATGGCAATGTTTTAATTTCGTTTTATTTTACTTTTAATTATTTATCATAGATTTTTTTAAACATTATATATCTAAACACTAGATACTGTGACGTAATTGTCTTTTATTTTAGCAAATAATCGACGTACAAAAAAAATATATTTTAAATTATCGATAAAATCAAAACGTCCCATCTCTACGAACCGCCGAGCGCCTGGCAGCGCGATCTTGCGTCAACTCGTGACATAAACTTTGTCGTACCTTGGTAATGACAACTAATAAATTATCGACTTTATTTTTATTCACCAAAAGCAATCTGAAATAATGCAGGAGCGTTTGTTACCGAAATAATTGGATATGTTTTTGTCATAATATTTAAAATACAATGGAATTTTTGTTTTCAGCTTTTGGGATAGTTTATAGGTACAGTAATGTACCAAGTTTCGAAATATTTAGTATAGTAATCATTTGATAGTCTCCACGTGGTACGCGTTACTGAGAAAAAGGGACAGAATGACATAGTACAGTCGATAAAGTGATCCTAGACGAGTTAATTTTTTATCAGATCATAAAAATAAGGAAACTCGATAGCACGTTAATGAAGTTGACAAATCCCTTTGTAGGGGTGCAACAACGGTGCCATCCATTAAAATGAACTAGAAATCGCCTCCGATGTCAAATTTTTGGCCTTTATTTAATAAACAGTAGGTAGTTTTCGGTCCCAGATTCGTGATTAATTCCGCACCCGCGAATACTCGTAAACCTACATATTGCCGTTGTTAGGACGCCATCATCTTCAATAGCTTTTCACTCTGACACAAGATTCGTGCGATTAATCGAATACACGTATAATTAAGTAAAATTTATAAATATAAATTTGTTAACAACAGTTGAGAATGAGCCTACAGGAATGAACTAATAAAAGCAGGTTGAGATTTTTCCCTAGGAATGCGCTAATGAGACCGAGGATTTCCGAACATTCCCGAAGATATCCGAAGGTACCCGAGCGCAGCGGAACGATCTAGGGGCACTAAACAGTACGGACCACCCGGGATGTAGCATCGAACTCACGTAATTTTAATTAAATACTTAGAGCCACTTTATACTATAATCAATTGTAATTTATCGTTAGGTTAGGGTAAGGTTTTATAGACCATCACGAAAAGTGTTTCTAAAAACGTGGTTTTTGCGACATGGTTAAGTATATTTTATGTTTTTTTTATCTCTTGATAGGCTAACGTTTTATCACTGTCTCGCACTAAAATTATTGATTTATTTGGTTCTAGACTAGCAGCATTAGTAGGCTTTTACATTACCTATATCAGACTGATAAATATTTACAATTGCATTGTTTTGTATCTTAATTTTTCTTTAGAAAACTGATTAAATATGCAATTAGACACGTCATACATATATTTAAAAATAAATATTACGTCTGTGTTTGTCGAAATACAATTTATAAATAAATAACAATTAAAGTGAATAAACAGACTACTCTTTACGATTACACATTAGAATATATTCTACGGTGACAACAAAATATTATTATGGGATTCAATTAAACACACATAAGAGCCGTCAAAATCATTAATTAAACCTAACTAAAGTGTACGATCAGCGGTCTTATCTCTAACAGCGACTTATTTTCATCAAAAAATAACAACTCTTTGCCCGAGTCCGTGTTTTCCGATAAGTACAAGTATCGGAAAACACGGACTCGGGCAAAGAGTTCCATTCCTTAGCAGTATGTATAATAAACGTAAAAAATGTACGCACCCTCGGTATATCAACCATAAACCGATGTCGCGTGGCTGACTGTCTGGTTGCCCGATGGTTCAAGGGGGATGGAGGAATTAGATCATGCAATTCCGTGGCACACGCCCCGAAATGTATCCTAATAAGTTACGTATCCTATACAGACCGACAATTACAGGCACACATGTCAAATATCATACCCATGAGTTTATAATTTAAAAGGTATAATGATATTATTTCACAGTGACATTAACTGTTTCCTGTGACAGGCTTTAACCGCGACTTGCAATAACACCGCAGTAAACATCACTTGAACAACTGTTTAACTGCCGGCCCTCGGTTAATGTTCTACTAATAACGGTTAAGATTTACTGAAACTAATGTTAATAAATCTTTTGTTATTGGTTCTTATTCGAGCGTAATTAGATGCCACGGATAATATACATCTGCAATATGCTCATTTACACTTTTACATACTTTTAAAATTACCTTTGAAACATCTACTTCTGAATGCCACTAGTCACTAATATTATAATATAAAAGATATTCTCTGGAACTACTGATCAGATTTTTAAAAATATTTCATTCATAGATAGCTTAATTATTCAAGAATGTCATAGATGGTTTATTGGGATAAAAGTTAGTTAAAAATAAAGTTGGAGAAAAATGTACTATGGTAAAAATATTAGCCTTTATTGACTCAATAAAATTAATATTTAGGCAGAATAAAAACTTAGTCGTCATGCTAAAAAATATCGGCCTATGTTTATATGATTTTTTAGGGCATTGAATATTAAAACTTATCAAAATAAACTATTTCATTTTTTCAAATTCAAATTAAAATTATTTCATAGTCTTATGTATTTTATGCAAATACAATGTGCCCTTTACTGTATAGATTTTGGACAATTTGGTTTGAGGAGATATCATAAAATTAGTTTAACGCACTCACAGATTTAATAGCAGTTACCGAGTAATCTGGCACATTATGCGCAGCGAGATCACGCGCAACTAACTAATACGTCTACATTTTGAACCAACTTAGATAAGAAAGAGGTTCTCAACTCCGCTGTATTTTCATCGTCGGCTGCAATTCTTGAAGATATAAAAATATCTTCAAAAATTTGGCGATTTGCGATCTCCGCTCAAGTCAAGCCAACACATTCAATGTTTTTTAATTTACGAAAAGCTCACAATATAATATTTACGGACTGAGTCTTGTTTGTTTCTCACGGGTTTGGCTTTCAAGACATTAATCCTAATTAATTCGTCGACGAGCATTGTGAGCGGTCGAGTGACTCATGCGCACACGACACGGGCCCGGCCCGCTGCAAACAAACAACTCTTATCCCCTAACACGTTAGCTCTTCGTTTTGTCCTTTTGAAGGACATCTTTATGATATTTTGTGTGCTTAAGAATGTAACCGTAAATTCACATAACGAGTAAGTATAAGAGTTAAGAGGGAGACTTACTTCTAACTTACTAAGAAGTCGATTTTAGCACTGACTGGTTTGACGTAAGTAGCGTACAATCTTACTGACCGCAATGGCATGTTGAGTTAAATAGTTGAAGATTAGAGAAAAAGTAGCTTGTGGCCAGACTCGCTAAAAATATAAAATAATTAAAAGATTCATTTTCATTGAGATCACGACTGATTTGGCTGATATTTTTTTCTGTGTTGTTGTGAGGTTTGTATGAAATATAATGGTTAACTTTTTATTTCAATTAACGTGATCGCGGTCGATTGAATTATATTCGAAAACACATAAAATTTGAATTTAAAGTTTTAATCTTATTAAGTATCAGCCTTCAGCTTGTACAAACAATCCAGCTGCTGCTTGAAACAATCAGTGCCAGCACACAGTCGTAGATACACCGAGCATTCCGCGCCGATCCCCGTATATGGCGTTCAATTACGTCTCGCCGCAATAAAAACACAACTTCGCTCACCAAGTGAGTGAGTGAGTTTACCGCTCCAGAGCTCTATACAACCTGTGGCTGATTAGTCAGTGCAGCGTCTTTTAAAAAACTGTCTGCGTGAACACAGGATCATGAGCCTTGTGACAGAGTAGCCGTTAATCAAGCAAATTATACCTAGTATCTTTAGAAGCGAACGAGTGTGGCTCAGCGGTATCTCGCACCCTTCCCCTTTAAATATTGCTTACGAATTTTGAAATCTTGCGAGTTGAAATACATTTCAACCTTCTTATACACAAACCTCATTTAATCCTACTAATATTATAAATACGAAAGTTTGCGTGTAAGTATGTTTGTTCCCTCTTTACGCTTTAACGGCTGAACGGATTTGGATTAAATTTGAAATGTACATAGATTATACCTAGGATTAACACATAGGCTACTTTTTTACTTTATAATAGCGGGCGAAGCCACGGGGCTAGTTAGAAATATTTATTAATCCAAGGCCTCGGCTATGACGTCACTTAAAAAGTAATGTTTAATTAGGATATTTACCTACTTAATAAAATGAATTATGTTTATAAAATAATATTAATCAATATATTACAAATTGGCATTCTTCCAGGTTAAAATTATAATGATACCCTGATGTTGCGTAAAAAACATACCAAATCTGTCGCACTACCAATTTGTGTTGGGCTCAATGTTAAATGATTTAACATTTAACTTAAATCAGAAGAAGTTTTACCTTCTTGTGCGGCTTTGCAATATAGTTATACCGACAAGTGAGGAGCGAGCTCGGCTCACAAGGCGCGGAATGTCTGCCTGTGTCCTGCGCCGCTGCCGGCAATAGAGCGTTTATACCGAAAGGGGAAGCCGCTGGACAGTGATGGCTAATTGATTCAATCAGTGAGCTCACCATTTACAGGTGATTACGGGAAATTGTGATCATGTCGCGGACAGTTGATAGATAGTAATTACTTACTGAACAAATTGATCATATCAAAGATTTCATCGAAAATAATAATTAATCTAAGTATATTCAAAGTTACAGCTTTAAAGTGGCATAGATAATTAAAGTTCAAGTTAAGTTATTAAAATTTGCCAGATTCGCAAAATTACAGCCATCTCGAGAATAACCTGGCAAGAAACTCGGCGGCGCATTTTTTTCATTAATTTTTTTTCAAAAACATTCTTAATCTCTAATACATAATTTTCTTAACCTAGGTGTTATTATGGTAGTCGCTAGAAAGCGCTTGTGCAGTTTGCCTCCATGCATCCTTGTCATTAACTATAAATAGATCTGTAATACCTATGGCTATAAAGAAAATATCAACAACTATTGTAAAATCTAGTTTACATTAAATGGGGTGGGAATATACATTGCATATTTATATTCTGAATGTAATTTAGATAGGTACTGGAATCAATAACAACTCTTAAAGAGCGGTACGGAAACAATTCGTATCTGTTAAAAACATGTTAACGAGAAAAATAAACTTCTTGACGATCATCGAGACGGTTCGCAAATCGAGTCCCGATCTAGTATAGTTAGGTATACATAACAAGTTGGCCGTGCCCCGCGGCTTCACCCGCTATTATCAAGTTAAAAAGTAGCCTGTGTGTTAATCCTAGGTATAATCTATGTATACCAATTTTCATCCAAATCCGTTCAGCCGTTAAAGCATGAAGAGGGAACAAACATACTTACACACTTACATACTTACACACAAACTTTCGGAGTTACTGGTAGAATACGTTATGTTTGTGTTTGAAATATGATTGGTGAAGTGTATAGTGTATACAGTTTATGTCACATACCGGCTTCAACTCAGCATAATGCTGTCTGTACACCAGCGCTGGACATCCGCTGGAGCCGTTTGGTGAATCGTTTTCTATGTTTCGACTTGCATAAGTTCATCACTAATAACGTAACAATAAAAACTCTAAATAGCTATATTATCTTTCGAAGCCAAAAGCCAATCACTGCAGCAACAGGAACTATATATTTACGACGCAAGTTTGTGAGGTTGAAACTTTGAGCCTTCTATTGACATGCCGACAATTAGTGCCATCTCCGGGTGTCGGCTACACTCCATCAAACTTTAATAGTAAAGTTAAGACCATCAACTTCATCGTTCACGTAAAACATGGCTTTTTTATTGTCTTCCGATGATTTCCCGTAAAATTAAACGTGTTTAACGATCCTCTTTTGTTGTCTTAATAGCTCCACGTTCGTATAACTTGTAATAACTATTAGTACCGATTGATATTGTTATGTGCATACCTTGTGATAAAGATCGTCATTTTGTATGCATCAAATTAAGGTAATATATATCGTGTAATAGCATTATATTATATATATTATATAGTATGTAATTAGTACCTACATCTTATAAACATAATTATTATTTGTTTTTTTTTTGTTTTTGACACAGCTGTTTCTTGTTGAGTACTTCGTTTATTTGTATGTGGAGTTCTGTTAAAGAAATAGATATAAACATTCTGAGCCTTGTATCACTGGAGCTGGAACTATTCATATCACACCTAGAACCAGAAGCACAATAAATTTTCCCTTGGGACAAAAACTGTGTCCTACCGGGAATCGAATCAAGAACTCGTGGCGACGAAAGCAAGAACTTGCCCACAGCGCCAATTAGATCGTAAATTTTATAATATAGTCAAATGGTTATTTATTGATTTTATTTTATATGGCACTAGCCGTGCCCTGCGGCTTCGCCCGCTATTATCAAGTTAAAAAGTAGCCTATGTGTTAATCCTAGGTATAATCTATGTACATTCCAAATTTCATCCAAATCCGTTCAGCCGTTAAAGCGTGAAGAGGGAACAAACATACTTACACACTTACACACTTACACACAAACTTTCGGATTTATAATATTAGTAGGATTAGCCATGCTAGGCAGAACTATAGTGGTTATTTATTGTTTGTCTAGCTAGCTAGACTACAATATATTATAAAGTAAGTAATAATTATATACCCTTTCAAATAGAAAAAAAATATCAAAATCGGAAAAACAGTTATAACGGAATCTATATTTATGGATACGATAAACAAACTGGAACATAATAAAAAAGCGCAATATTCAGAATCAATTTATAACTTACTTCTTTTCGAAAGTCAGTTAAAATAATGAGGTGTCGCCGATTGTTCTAACCCGCGCGGTATCGGCGTAGATAATTGCGCAACACTGTAACTAATTCCAGGTATCAAATAGGCCTATGGAAGGTTATTCGATAATTATGCTCTGTGTGGACAATCCGCTCAAACGCCTATGATAATTCCGGTTATAAATATGGGATTACAAATAAGTGCATTAATACTCCATTTGTAGAGAATTAAAACGGTGTTGCGTGCGGCTGTCGCCCGCTCGTAATGGAGACAAATCGCTGTGTGTTTATTTATTTATTTGCTTGTTGAGGATGTTCCCCATTAGGAACATGTTTGAGAACATGTTTTATTCGGTAATGTTCTAAATGAGCGATCGTTACGAGGCGGGAACATGCGCTTGGTTGTCATTACAACCACTGATTTTGAATGGGTTCAGTGACACCTCACCGGTCAGGTTGGTGACGCTATTGGGACTAATTTCTTGTAACTCGAAATACCAACTAATGTCTTAAGGGTCAACTGATGCTTAATAAATATTTGAATAAATTTACCATATTTCACTTTGACAAAAAAAAACCGCTTAAATGGGTGGCCTTGGAGCATGATATTATTTTGTATGGATGAGGCATTTTTCCTTTTGTTGCCTGGCTTGACCCTTTATGAAAATACAGTCGTAGTTCAACAACTTCCAGTCGATAAACTTTTCGCCAAAATCATTAAAAAATATGTTTCGTCTTTACCTCCCTCCACACCATCAATAACCATAGATAAGATAGTGATCAAACGTTAGCCTACCAAAGATAAAAACATTCAATGATTGTTCTTAATTTTTAAAAAAAGAACTTTCTTAGTCTCTTAACATAATAAAAATAACATTAATAGGTATATTCAATAAATTTATCTTTTTCGGGAATTGAAATATTGTAGCAACTACGATTAGGTACTACGTTTATCTCTTTGAGGAGTTGTTGAAGTTATTGTGACAGAATATGAAGACATAATAATGTTATCTAATCAACAAAACGCAGCCACATTTTAAGGATATAACTCTTATTAGCTGTATAAAATAGATCTGGAAAATATTAGGCTTGTTCAGCCGTTCCCGAGTTTTCGTGATACTAACAAACGTCAATTGACTTTTATATATAGACTAGCTGACCCGCCCGGCGTCGCTCGTATGGACTATTTATGAACAATTGTTTTATGAACATATTTCTTTATATATTCTCACATCTTAAACTTTCCTTAGACTTCCAAATTTTTTTTTTATAGGTACGCAAACTTTTGACCACAATCTCACCTGATGGTAAGCGACGAATATTTACAAATATTTCAAAACCAAAATAAGACAAATCGGTTCAGCCGTTCAGCTCAGACTAACAAATGTCAATTGATTTATTTATATATATATAGATTTGTCATACAGTCTAGAATATAGATCCTTCGGGTATTTACGCAATTATTTCTTATTAAATAATTTGGTTTGCCCAATAAACCAGTAACCAAAACATAAACCAAGAAGTGAAGCCATATCACTTTTTTCATTTTAATCGTCCATAAAGTAGGTACTCGTAATAATGATTGGAGATGTTTGTAAGCCCCTTGAACTCCGTAAATCATTGAGAGTCCAGTGGCGACGTACTTCCTACATTTACCAATAATTTGTAGCGCCACAGTCATAGAGCGGTGCTTAGCGTAAGTTATTACTTGTTTATTTGTTAATCTGTCTGTATGCATGCATCATGATTAGGTGGGCTTGAAATAGTCTTTAATGCCGATTGGTGTCTTGTTTTTGGAAAGTTGGTATAACAGATAGTCAGTACGTTAAACTTACATTAAAACTTTCTGCATTGAACATCGAATAGTTCAGGGACGTCTCGAAAAAAAAGGAAAGGTTGGATGTCAATGACCTTAAATAAAATTTTCTTGAAAATAAATTTCAAAATTCGAAATTGTTTATTTACACGGGTCCCAAAGAGGCACTCATGAAAGGTAATTAAAATTTTATTAAAAATCATTTATTTCAAATAACTTATATTCATAAATAGTGGCTAATTCGTACATAAAATATTAAAAATCTATTTATCGCAATAATGATAAAAAATATAGCAAAAAATAAATTAAGATATAATAACAATAATGTTTGAATCAAAATGTTCCAAGTAGTAGCATTAGACATCGAAAAAATAATAATTAAAACAAACATTAACTACCTTTATCTAACATCCTAGAGCCACGCCTCGAGGCCTGTCGCAGCAACTATTAATAAAAGGGCAACCCACCCTATCTGCAATCATCACTAGGGCTGGTGTTGGCCGGCACTCTGCGCACCAAGGACGCGCTGCGTTTGTGCATGGTTGCATAAAAGCCGTCTGTCCTTTTACGAACATGCCGCAGGCACTACAGTAGCGAAGCAGCCTCAGTACCGCTCTATTAATGACTATGCTGCCTAATAAGCCTGAAAGTTTCATTGCTTTGCCAAGAAAACCAGTTCACAAGTTCCAGTTGACTACAATACGTAGAAAACATGCTAGATACATAACAGAGCATATGAGATAAAAGTATGGCTTAGGTTCAAGCAATCACCAGATATAATGAAATATAACGCCCAAAAAATCGTAAGTACTTACCAGAATTTAATCCCCATTTTAATATGATTTATCACCAATAAACTTAAAGTCTGCTAACCTAAAAAAGGCAAGTGTCTTCAGAATAATCGCTGAGCTGCCCAAACAGGCCACGCATGCATCAAATATGTACTCGCATTTTATTTAAAAAATTCATCCAAATATGTATAAATCAATTTTTTCGCATTATACATATTTTTGTATTAATTATAAAAGAAAAAAACCTTAACCTACTGTTATCCGATTCGGTTCTGTCACAGGAAATTTTATTTTATTTTTGGTGGCCATCTAAATTAAGCCCCAAAATAAAATTTGGTGCACGCGTGGCATTTTTGGGTTTTGAAAAGTTTTTGTAGTGCAGGCATGATTTAAATAGCCCGAAAGATTTTGGTACAGGTCATTTATTTGTACATATTATTATTTTTTTTGGATGAGGCTGTTTAGGGCAACGATTTTTTTTTTGGTGGTCATTAAATTTCATCCCTGAAAGTTAATGCAGAGTTTCAAAGCCGTGATGGCGCCGTCGTCGTTGGGGTCGCGCTTGAACCGAGGTACCTAGATTATCACGCGAGATTGTGTGTAACAGCCATTGTTACAGAGTTAGCTTATGCGTGTCTGTAGTTAAAAGTTGTGGTAAAAAGAGTTACTTATATTTACAAAGATTCAGATCAATACGACAATAACAAGTAAGTTGAAAGAGACTTGCCAAATTTGTTTAAAATATTTTATTAGTTACTTACTAATATTGGTCGTGTGAAACCATAAGTAGAGCTACACTTGGGCTCATAATGTCGATCACTCGACTGAACAGTGATGATAAAAGCTCGAGCCTCTTAATTCAGTGCGTATAATATAAGCGCACGCAACCGTCTCGATAAATTGTGTTTAGGTTTTTGAGACGGTGCCGCGTGTGTTTACTCTATAACTTACACGTGTCGACTTATTGTGATCATAAAGATGAATTATGTAAGCGGATAATAACGTATCTACGTCGTGTCTATATTTATTATGCTAGCCGCAAAGGGTTTACTTAGCTCTATGATTTCTAACGAGTGTATGCTATCTTGGGAAGCGTTTAAGTTAAGAGAGTTGTGCTTCTTAAATAATGTAAATACTTAATTAACTTCTTTATGTGTACGAGGGATTTCACGGACTTCTTCGTAGTTACCATGTTAAAATAGGTAATTATTTAGTTTAAAAAAATAGCAAAAGAAAATGACTTCGCCACAGAATTTTTTGGTTTAAATTCTCACTAAGTTTCTCACTCCTTGATCTAACTAGGATATAATCTGCAGCTTTCTTTTTTAACATATTTTTTTTGTTTATTTTTTCTTATTAAATATATTTTTTTTGATTATGTGGAATTAAGTTTACTATCAAAATAACAATTGTGTGACAGTGAAGGGTCGATGATAATAATAATACATTTTAACTTTTTTTTCCTCACCAAAATTCATTTTCTTATGCACAGAATTGAACGCTAAACACTAATTCAACTAATTCTTATAAATCACGAGGATTATCCGTGTAAAGTTCACCCTAATTAATTTCACATTTAGGAAATATACGGGTGATTCTGAGCTAAGTTTCACGTTGAATTCATTTCTTCTAGGCAAGCATATTACATCTTAGGCCGCATCTTTACTTTTCATCAGGTCAGATAGTGCCTACCCAGCAAAAAAAATAATTAAAAGCTATGAACTTTATTTTGCTTTAGATTAATAAATTAAGTAAGTATATGTTTTTATTTTTATTTATTTTGGAACAATAAACAGCTACACTATAAATAAGAAAAAAAATTTAGTGATAAGGCCGCCTGTTGTGATACTTTACGTATAAGCTTGTTTGTTAACTTTGTTTTATCTCATCTTATAAAGTGGATCAATAAAGTATTATCTTTCTATCTATTATAATCTAAGTACATTTTAATATTTAATTTGAGGGTGATATGAAATAAGATTTTATGTAAAACAGAACTTCGCTTAAACTTCTTCAATTTTTCTCTTGTAAGTTTTTTCATTCTAACCATAAAACGATAAAAAACACATGGACGAGTAAAAGAGCTCAAAATGAATAAGTTGTAAGTTGTTGTCTACAGAAGAACACAAATCGTCTCTATATCATTTAAGTTATTGAGCAAAACATAGGGGAATCGCCAAATCGCCTCCACTTAAATGCGTTATGCGCCTAGTCCATTGTCAAACGCATCGGCGGCGACGATATCGTCCCGCACGTGTCACGTCACGTGTCACTTGGATACGGTCACTCGGCCACGGGTTACGATTAGATAATGATACGGGGTGAAATCAACCGCAAATGGGATTTCAATTAGTTCATTACCGTTCATTTGGGGTGAGTTTTAAGGGACTCATTGTAGTGATGAAATACAGTACAATAGACAAATTTTATTTATATCCTTTAGATAGATAGTATTTAAAAGATGTAACGGAACGCTTTAACACTCACAGCCCTACACTAAGTTTGACGACTTAAGTCGTGGGTGCCGAAAACATTCTCATTTATTCAAAACGTTCGCGCGTTCTGCGTTTAGTATCAGTTGCTTAAACTGAAAAGGCGTTACCTTGTGACACACATTTTTTTTTTATACATGGTAAAACAGACGTGTTTAAATTTTAGTTGCAATTAAGTTTGGATTTGAATTTATGTAAATATGATAAAATATAGTTACTTCTAGGCAAGCATGCTACATCTTTGGCCTTATCATTCCTTTACATCAAGTAAGATAAAATAATGCTTGCCTATTTACTTAATAAAACTTTCATAGACTGACCATGTGTCGGCTATGTTCTACAACCTATCTGTAGAGTCAAAGCGAGCCAGGTGTCACGTTCGTTATATCTCAAGTGTCTACAACCTATTGCCATCATTTAAATATATAATATTACTTACAATGAAGGAGTTATCTCCTCCACATTTAATTTATATCTGCCTCATTATACATTTGACAAATGTCGCGTTACTTGCCTTTCATCGCATACCTACTAATTCTTAACAGATAGAGTAACACCTCCGTCGCCGGCGATTAGTGGAGATTACAGGTATTTATGAACATTACACACTCGGACACTGGGAGGTTAGCTCTGCACATAAATCAAGCATTACTCTGACAGAGATAAGTCTCAACACTCCGCTGTACACATGTATCGACTGATACAAATTACTGCGGCTTTCAACAGGTCAACATTTATGTTAATACTTTGGAGGTCCATATGTAAAATGAATAAGCTAGGAAAAGTGTAATTTATTAATAGACAGTCGTGAGTTTCAACGTGAATTATTGCTAAAATACATAGATACATTGAAAAACAAAGTGTGTAAATGACTGTGACTGTAATGTTCTTCTATTGTGACTCAAAGTCTTACGTCTCATATGTCTAATAATAATTAAACACTGGCAGCTCTTTTCAACCAGAATGAGTCTTGCTTGGCAAATCTGCTGCTTCGGTTGTATGGCAAAGGGGAGGTGCACTTAGGTGCTTAGATGCACTCGCAAGAAGTCCTGCCGTACCGTTTGTTGACTAAGTTTCTCCGTGTTTGTAGTCCGCAGTAGTGTAGGAGGTATTTCAGTTATTTATATTATATATGTATTTTCCTCTACCATTACCAAATGAACTTATCTGCCACCTGGAGACACAGTTTATAAGAAACCGAGACAAGAACTTTATGGAAAAGTCGGAATGCTAAAAATTATTCTTGTTGTAGGCTTTTCATTTTTCCTTAAAAATCGTTAATTTCTTACCATTGGAAGCGATGATATACAATTAAACGCAAGCAAAGCTTAAAAAAACCGACTTCACCGCTTTATCATCGGAACCTTGATCAGATTTTATGTATAAACACGCATTATTGACTATAACTCAAAAACTAGACATCAGATCTTGATGAAATTTTAATGGGACTACATAAAAAGCACCAGCTTTCAAATAAATAAAGAATCATCAAAATCGGCTCACAACGAAAGAAGTTGTGAGGTAACTTTTCGAAGTCGTATAAACGAGCACATCGTCAATTCGTACGCATTATTCGACATATAGACATCATTGATATTTCAAGAACTATTGATCAGATCTTGATCAAATTTAAATGGGACCAATTAGAAAGCAACTTCTTTCAAACTAATTTTCGAAATCGGCTCACGTGGAGAGAAGTTATGTATTATTATATGATCACTGGGTACTGTGAATTAGGACTAAATTCTTCGCGAAATCCAGTCACAAACATTAACTTTTAAATAAATCGTACCATAAAATTCAACCAATTTATTTTATATACAAAATAAGTTGTTAGTGGTAGACAATAGGAAACACTTAATTCATATACTTCCCCAGAGTGGAAATTAGAGAATAATACGACTTTAACAAATGTATTTAGAAATAATTTAATTTCGAAATGTTATGTCGCCGTTCACATGAAAAATAAAACTAGATTAGAGGATAAAATAATTTCGCCTGTTGTTTGGTCGTGACGAAATCTGTCAGCCACAACAGGTGTGCTAAGATGCCACAAAGTGGCGTATAATTGACCAACAAATCCCACCTTCCATACATGGACCAGCTCGTGATCTTCGTCTAATGGCTACTTTGTGCATGCACTTGCCGTAATGAACCCCAGTGCACTATAAATCGCAGCTCGTGCGTTCTCGCTATCTCTCCATCGCACCCTATCAGGACTCTACAGACTCTACATGTCATCGAGTAATTGTAGAGTACAGGTCTGCTCTACATTCTTAATGGATACAAGTGCTTCAACTAATTAGTACAGCCATAACTTTCTTGAAGAGTTACGACTGGCTGTTTACTTATAGCAACCAATTATGTCATAGTCATATTATTAGTTGCTAAGTAAATTGAGATCTTTATCTCTTTATTATTGCATGAGATCAATTTGTATTTTATAACCCCGATTAATGTGTTATGATATAATGTTTAACTATAAATGTTTTCGTTTCCTTCATCTAATTTTATATTTCGTGTTGTGAGGGTAATGGAAAATACTAGTTACAAATGTATTAACTAAAAGAAATTAAACTAAAGTTAAGAAACAGCTATAATATACTAATATTATAAAGAGGTAAAGTTTGTTTATTTGTAAAGGGTAATCTCTGAAACCACTGATATGATTCTGAAAATTCTTTCACTAATAGATAGCTAGACTCGTGTCATGGGCTATGTTTATTGGGATAAAAGTTAGTATTCAGTTCGAAATAACATAATTCGTAAGACAAACCGGAGTAAAAATAACCAATTAGCCGCGTTATTGGCGTACGCTGACGAAACAGTTAGATATAATTTTTAATATTTGTTTATAAACAAAGAACTACAAACGTGTTCACCCCATTTAACACTTTCGGGGTAGAAATATCCAAAAATCCATTTTTAGTCACCCTACGTACAAAGACGAATGTACCCTCCAAATTTCAAGTCTCTACGACCAGCGGCGGATTAGGCTGTGCGTTGTCTAGAGTCAGTCAGTCAGTCAGTGTAGCAGTATGTCAGGACAGAGATTCTAATAGTGTTAGAAGAAGAAGATGGATAATAAAGTGTTGAAATCTGTTAAAGGCAAAAAATAGCACGACAAGTTATCATGAGAATGACTTCAAAATTGTCTTTCATACATAGACCTGACCTACTATAATTATTCCAAACTACTATAGTGAAAAAAAATAATAAGATATAACGTTACCTTAGTGAAGAAGAACTAATAGGTATTGTCATAAACGCTTCCAGATGAGGTAGCGGCGTAGCCGCAGGAACACAGATAGTAGTAGTCAGAGGTAGTAGTTCATAACAATGGCGGCGTACAAATGACGCGGCCGCGACCGCCCTGACGGGAATTAATAGGATTGACACCACGTCATTAATCGAACGACGTCCCGCGGGGCCAACTTACCGCATGCTGTAGAATACACTATATTCTATCACGAGTGCTTACAATAGTTTCGATCTGCAGCATCTAATCTATGTACAGCACGGGTTCTCGATATTTTTTATTGTTTTTGGTAAGTTTTGCGTTGACGTTAATTTTCATATTATAGCGATTTGCATTTTTGGTTTGCTACTGCTTCCGAAGCGCGTAATTAATTACACGTACTACTGCTTTCATTCAGTTAAGACTTTTTTTATTCAGTTACATTTTATAAGTAATATTTAACGTGAACGGTTTCAAGGCTCTGAGTGTTCCTGACCTCAGAATTAGGCAGTTCATATTTTTTTACTTGTCATAATCCAAAGTAAGCCATTGTAATTAACTCACTATTTTAAATATTTACTCTGATTTCGCCTAATAGCCAACGAAGGTTAATTTATTCAATCAAGAGAGAAGACGAGCATAGAATTTAGCGATAGTATTGACTATTAAAATTGCAATAAAATGCGCAGTTCTAAAGAACATAGTTTTGTGGAGTAGTTGCTCTGTCCTGAGGGTATACCAATTTAAAAAAAATTAATTAAAATTAGTAATCTATCCTGAGGATACATTTCTACGTAAAATGTTCAAAATCGTTCATTTCGTTTTGAGCTAGCAATATCATCACGTACTTACCTAGTACCTATGGTGCCCTCGGCTGTTCTACCATTTCTAAACTAACCTCGAGGTAACAGATAGTCTCGGCCGCTGGACTCGAAGGCGCTGCAATCCATTACGTTAATTAAATAAGTGCTCACCCGACGCCCCCTGCCGTGTCACTGGCTCACGACCGGCACACTTTTATCGAACATTTTAACTTTGTAGATAGAAAAATCTACTTCCACGCTGTCTTCTCTTCTAAAATTATCATAAGAGCCATGTGGCGCTACTTCTGCAGTATCCATCAAAAAGCGCAAATTCAAATAACTGTAGAGGCTATTTTTTTTTTGCCCTTTTTATAGATATAACCACTGAGACCAAGTTAAAATCTTCATGAGATTGGAATGAGCGACTGAGAGAGATGGTGCGGGCCAGAATTCCCCCTCACAGCATACATTGCTGCGTGACTTACTAGGCCCATGAGTAACCTAGTTTACGCTTTTTCTTACTATTTGTCCATCTATGGCATCGTAGCTCCCAAATGGTTGTTAAATTTTTATGTATTTTTTTTTATATTTCGTAGCTAGTTATATCAGAATGGGGACCACAATAATTGGTGATGTCATTTTTGAAAATAGGTGGTCGGGGTATTAATTTTTTAAGTTAAGATCACTCGAATTTTTATTATTTTGTTACTGCACTCGTTTAATAAAGCAGAGCAACAGTACATATAACAACTATAGGATTAGATTGAAATCGTAATTAGATCCGGCTTAGCAATTATTGCATTCTTATTTTTATACCTAGCATTTGAGCCAGCTTAATGTTGCGTTACTACTTTTTGTGTTCTAATCTTCTTACGGCCTTATTTCGGGTCCTAGATCATAATTAGCTACGGAGATTTATACGCGTTATTAAGCGCAAAAAAAACGTAGATCACTGTGATGTATTTATTCGGTTAATTCGTCTGTACAGTTGCAGAAATTCAAAATAAATCGGATGATAAATCTGGTTTCTTGCAGACATAATTACAAGATTGCCGACGACGGCAGCCTTCTAAGAAAGAGAACAACTTACCTTTCAAACAAACGATCACATTTATTATGAATACTATATGAATATAATTTATATATGTTGAGAATTAAACCAAGCCTGAAGCAAACCTTGCACCAGATCTCTTTTAGATTCTCTTTAAGATAATCAGCCCATGTCGTTTCCACTTCTGGAATTCTGATTCTTTTCGTACCCGTGTAGAGCCTTTAAAAACCTGGCTCTCTAGTCTAGGCCTAAACCACGCAGTTCCAATGCATGTAGCTGGATGATGCATATCCTAATACACTAAGATATGTCTTCCTGAAGATCATCGTCACTGTCACGAAGGTAATATTATTTACAAGAAAAAATATCATCCGTCACGGTATTTAAAGCGAGAGCAAGTCCCACATATAACTCGTTAGACATTGGTGTGGGGTCGAGCTGGTTTCGAACTAGGATACATAGGATTAAAAGTTGCAGATGCTACCGCTTAGCCATACCTACGTTTTTAGGTACCATAAGTGGTTGAAAAATGATAATTGTGAATAATATTGAATCATAATAAACTTTGAATACTGACTCCTTGTTATTAATTTCTTGTTTCTGGAATGTTAGTTGTTTAATGAAAGACAATCTTAAACTAGTCATTCGCGCTGAACTGAGATCTCGCGCCTACATTTTGCCTAATAGAGTTTTTTTTTTAAGGTTAATTGCTTATGACTTTTTCCTTAGAAAAATTGTTTGATTTCTGTATTTGTTGTTATACATATACAACGGATATTATACATAACTTTCAGTTTTAAATGTGAAGCCGTTTTTGGAAAAGATCCCGGGACAAAATAGGTCTAAAAACAGTGACTTTGTTAGCCCGCTAAATCGTTATTTTCTAACATTGATTTTTTTGAAAAAAATTTCTACTTGCAGTGTTCTTTTCAATTGTACCCACAAGGGTAGATAAATACCCCCTCAAAATTTTCATTTATATCATTTTTATACCTATTTTTAGCTTTGGGCTTTAGCTTTACATATATTCTGCGAATTCGGAGTTATTAGCTTGTATGGTTTAGACGCTAGATGCCTCTGAAAGACTGACGGACGGACAAAGTGCTGAACTACCTAAGTAAACTTAGAGATCTCGATTTTCTCGATCAAATATTTCATTATAGTGATAAATTTAGAAAGGAAAAATTATCGCTTGAGGCGGGATTTGAACCCGCGGCCATAGGGTCTCATGCCCTATTGCTCTATTAGGGCATGAGACCCTATGGCGCTATAGTTCTGCCTAGCATGGCAAATGCTATATAAATAAAATCAATAAATATTTCATTTGTAGTACATACAAATAAAGAAAACTGTACAATAATACTTTGAATTAAAGATCAAATAGGTAAGTACCTACGCTTTACGGCACCAGCTTATTGACTTTTAAAACCGGGTAATTGACCTGAAACTGACATGTTTATTTATCGCAATAAAATAAAGCAGACATACATACACTGAGAATTAATTAGAAAAAATAACACGACTCGTTTTATGCCCCCCTTGTAAATTGATTAGGCGGAGCGTGTGGAGTAACCAAAATAAATCGAAATGATCATTAACATTCTGTATGTATTCTACGGTTAAAAGATTCTAATAGATATCTATTTTAAATTAGTTTGATAAAACCAGTTTCGAAATCGCCAGCGAGCAATCTAGTAAATAATAAATCAATCGAGATTCATTCCAGTTTATCGCCATCATTAATACTCTAACGCTCGTTGTTTGGCTTTTGGTTCAAAAATGTTAGAGTTAATAATCATTAATGAATGCTTTGAATTTATTACATAAAAATCGAACAGAATAGTTTATTTTTTTAATGTCATATAGGCAAAAGTTTGACCAGTATACTATATATATATATATAATTGAAGCGACCAACCTGCAAATCTTCAAGTCAAGGCTGAAACGCTGGTTGATCATTGTTTTATAGCTACGCTGAATTTCTGAATGTGACTAAAATAAATGTGTATTTGTCGGAAATTGTAACAATATAATCTATTTATCTAATTTTAATTTTTAATTCCTATGAATTTATTACATATGACATTTGTTTTTATTTTTAATTATAATAGTGCTATTTTTCTTTCTCGTTGACGTGTATGGAAAATATGAATAAATGAATATGAATATGAATATGAATATATTAGGTACCTGAAGCTAAGTGACGATGCAGTTGAAGATAGGGCAAGTGTGTAAAGATAATAAGTGCTTATGCACTGAATTCTGTCATATTATTGTATTAGCATCGCATTATTTTGTATACTTACGTGAATGAACTTTTCATATAGGTACGTCGTAGGCCTACTTCAAAAATAATTACATTATATATCATTATCTCATGGGATGTCGGTTAAAAACTTCACATTTCCAATTATATTTCGACACTCTTACAGTCATACCATTTATCGACATCGACATGCTTATCTGCTAGTGAATATCTGAGATTGTCAGTAACAAATTCGAAAGTGGTGTTCCTACGTATCTCCGCTCCTCCATCGTATCTCTAATTAACATCGCTGATCGATGTCCTAGAGTTGCCTATTTATCGATAACTTCTAATTGACAGGTGCGATTAGGTGCACCCCTAAAAGTCGAGTCCAAAGTGAGTCCAATTAAAAGTAGATAATCTAATCGAGAGGAGTTAGATGAGGTGACCTGCGAGGTGCCTCGCGCGGTGCACTTAATTTTAGTTATCTATGAATTCGGCCGGGGATCTTTGTGCTTTATCTGTATGAATACAATGTTGCCTGTGTCAAAAGTTTGTAACCATCAGAGCGAACTGTGGTATAATAATGGTGCGCGCAGGCAAACATCGCAAACGTCGCCGTCAACCATGTTTACCATTGCAGTACATGCGCGATAAAAAATGTTTTCTACGTCTGTGCAAAATACGCAAGACCCATGAAAAATACGTAATTGCTGTAGTTTGATTGCCTAAGAAAGTAATTTTCAATATTTATTACTAGCTGACCCGCCCGGCGTCGCCTGGGTAAAAAAAAGCATACACATTAACGCTTTCACACTCACAGCCCCATACTTAAAGTACTATGACTTGTGTTGTGGGGCCATTAACATCAACACCACACACACACAACATTCACGTCATACCCATAATCAGAAATACAAACTTCCCGTTGGTAGAAAGCTTGTGTTCCCATATTGGAATCGAAACTGCTGCTTTAAATGCGAACGCGCAGTCATTTTCGCCAGCGAGCGGTTAAAAGTTCAATAACGACCCGCCCGGAGTCGGCCGGGTAGAAAATAATAAAAAAACCATACCCATTAACGCTTTCATTTCACAGTCCAAAAAACATCCCAAAAAAACATAGATAGATAGATAGATAAACTCTTTATTGAACACCTTAATTAAGACAAAAAACAAAGCAAAATAATTATTTACAAAAAAAGGTGTAACAATGGGCGGTCTTATCGCTAAAAGCGATCTCTTCCAGACAACCTTTGCCTCAACTCTCAGGGATAGTGTAGCTTCGAGTATCTATAGTCATGTTGGTTGTCACTTAACAGACACAGCACATCTCCATCTTTTAACAAATAGTGTATTTCAATCTTTTATTTATTTATTTATTTATTGCGCACATGTAAAAATTACAATAACACTTAATTATAGTTATTTACATGCACCCTGGAAGGGCGTAGCAACGAGTAGGTACAGACAATGTTTGAAAAAAAAAAAAATACTAATAATATTCTATTTTAACATGCACATCTTAAATCTAAACTTAACTAGGTATTAATTATCTATGTATGAAATTAGTAATGAATTACGCGGGAAATTACATTAAATGTGTTAATTGTGTATTTATCGTGAGACAGTAACAATATTTTCTTCAACAAACTCTTTTACGGTATAGTAACATTGATTTATTAAATGTGATTTTAATTTTTTTTGGAATTTAGTAATATTACAAATGTATAGCATCAGACAAGTGGAAAAATAACTTCAATTAGTTCCGCGCAACTTGCTATCATCATTAGGGCAGTATTCTATTGTCCAGCTATCCGCGGACTATCGTATACTATCGTGTTACTTGGGGTTAACTGTCAATGTTAACTGATTGTATGGGGCCATTTTTGGGAAGGTTGGTACTCTTGTTTAAGCTAAGAGATGCTTTACTATAATATGTGTAATATTTTTTCCAGAATAGTGTTTTATATACAGTTGTTATCACTTAAATCAGCTTTAGATATGACTGTATATTATTATGTATATTTGCAAATCTAGCAAGAGTTATTAAGTTTTAGTGCCCCTTTGATAAACATTTTTGATTTTGATTGATTGATTTGAAGAGTTACGTCGCCTATCTTCCGTGTATGAACATGGGTAGGTAGGCGACGGGACTCCTTCAGACGTCTCGCTGTTATCATGTTAGTGTGCTGTCTGTTTTATACAATGCATTTATATTCCATTTAATATACGTTAAGTTGGTGATAATGTCTTCTGCTAAAAAACACAAACAGATTTAAAAAAAAATCGAGTGAGTTTATTCAATATTGGCAAACGTTTAACCACCATAGTCAAAAGTTTGTCAATCTGGAATAAAAAAACATTTACCATAAAACTTATGTTATACTCATACCACTACAACACAACCCTTAATGAATGTAATTCATCTAGTTTGCTTCACACAGCTGTTGAAGTTGAGACCGCAGCATTACAGCTTATGCGATGGTCAAAAAAATAAACAATGAGATTATAGCCCCCTTTATTTCCATGGGGATTAGAACCAATTCAACAGTCATGATACGGACGTATTGCATATTAATTTAAACAAAGTCGCTCAATTAGAAGTAAGCTATGCTATGATATTCTTAAAAAAATTGGAAAGGATTTTGCTATTCAAGTTTTTTTATCACTTTTTATCACCCTTACTGTTATAGTGCATCTCTAAATAATTGACACGCAAGGAAAGCGTTAAAAACAGACTTCATAGCGTATATTACGGTTTTGGCTTGACCGATTTCGATAAAATTTATATGGGACCACCTCTGAAGTATACTCTACCAAAAAAAACATCAAAATCGATTCATAATTGGCGGAGATATCGCGTAACATACAAACGCGAAAAAAAAAACAGTCGAATTGAGAACCTTCTTTTTTTAATTCGGTTGAAAACATTTCCAATCATTACTTAGAGAGCCGCATTGCTTTCGATTGCAAACAGAATGTTCTGAAATACAAAAATATCATTACAATTTACATATTTTGTAGGTTTTTATTAGATTCGCTCCGGTAACTCTTTTTGTTCGTGACGAGTTGCAATTTTGGTCACACAATTCGTCAAATTAATTATTATTATCTTATGTTAAAATCAATAAATGTAAGAAATGTTTAATCAGAACTGTGCTTGGATAGGTGACTGTTTAGTGGGGTTCTCAACTCACGAAATTGGTAAGTTTTTTTAACAACATTGATGGTCACTTTCCCATTACACGTATATTACCGGTTTCGCATACCAGATATATAATTGATCGAGCGAAGCAAGTGAAGTGAAGTTGACTTGGGTGGTTCAGCACATTGTCCGGCCGTCCATCCAGGGTGAATCACTTCAAATTCTCAGAACCCAAATTCTATATTATAATTATTTCTATAGCCGAAAGCAAAAATGGAAATGAAAATTATATAAATAAAAATTTTAAGGGGTCACCCGTATACGTAAGCAGGTAGCAAAATATTTTTATTTTTTTGTCTACCACGAATAGTTAAAAAAATATAATAATAAATTTTTCATTAAAAAGAACTCTGCAAGTAGTGTTCGAAACCGATTTTAATCTATGTTAGAAAATAACAATTCGGTAGGCCACTAACGTCACTGTATTTATATTGTCCCGGGGTCTATCTCAAAAACTGCTTCAAATTCAAAGCTGGAACTTACGCATAATATCCGTTTTATCCTGTACTTGAACAACAAGTACAGAAATCAAACAATTATAAAAAAATATATATAAGCTATTTAATAATAATAATATCGTTTATTGGTACATAAAAAGGCATTCAATAAGGTACACCATTGGTATTCAGTGTCGTTTACACAGATTATTGGTTAATGGCAGTAGAACACAACAATAGCATACCTCAGGTGAAACTCTGTCCCCCACACTAGGATAACCTGCACAGTGAGGTATACTATTAACCTTAAAAGTTTTCCTTTATTTGGCAAAAAAAATTGGCTGATCTCCGTTCGGCGCGAGTGACTATTTATTTTATGATGACAAATTAGGTTTTTACGTCACATGACAGCTATTTTTCTTGTACTACTTTGTCATAATATGCTAACAAAATCAATAAACACCCAAATCTATTCAAACAATACTACAGTTACACAGCACACACGTCCATATTGTTTAACTTTATCACAATAATCGGAGGTCCATCTGTCGCTAACGAGTCTATACTTAAGATCCAGCTACACGTGCTATTTAGTATATGTCTTTTTTACCATTATTATAATTACGAGTAGCATGCTATTTACAATATAGTTCTTGGTATCTCGATTGCCTTTGTACATAGTCTATTTGGTAAACTATTCTTTTAATTAAAAATGTTTACTTTACAATTAAAAGTGTTTCTTTGTTTTATTTTGCAGAAATTTGTGTAAGTGCTCGCTGAAGCTTAGTTCGGCGACTGCCTTCGGCGGTGTCGGGTTCGATTGCCGGTGGAAACACAAGTCTCCCCAAGGAAAACTTGTGTTTCTACTTCTGAGTGTGGTTGTGTGTGATGTAGATGTTTTCTGTACCCACGATACAAGACACTTCTAATATAGTGAGGGCCCGTGAATGTGAAAGCGTTTATTTTTTACTGATTTATTATTAATTTTTTTTTTTAAGCTGGAAAGGCATTTGACCACTATCTCACCTGATGGAAAGTGACGTTGCAGCCGAAGATGGAACAAAAGTTTTTTTCATCATATCTCTAACAGAATAGAATAGTATAGAATAGAATATTAATTTATTTGTATAAGTCACATCAATAATTAGTACGAGTAATAAAAATGAAACTAAAAGACTTAAAACTACCCTAATAATTAATGTGCACTCACACAAAATGGTCCCAACTCAGCATAATATCGAAGAAGGTAGTCACCCACCTATCTCCGACGCTGGTATTGCAGCATATTATTATTATTATATGAATGCTGGAAGTAAGGTCGGAGACGTATTTGCTAGTTGTACAAAAAGCATTATTATTAAGGGGATTGTGTGTTGAGACCTTAACGGCTATTCAATTATAGTGAAAAATCGACACGCAAAGACAAATTAACGACGATGAACCGACGGCGTGATGAAGTGACATCAAGGTTGATTTATCTGTAGAGCTAAGTGATGGCATCTTATCGACGGACATGGGTGCGAGTGACGAACGATAGCCGACTAGATTCGAGTGACGAGAGTTATGAGATGATTGTCTTTGTACTCTATGAAATGTAGAGCCAGCTCATGCCTTACCACTGCATTCACTTTTTTTTTAACTAGTGTGGAGACCGAATCCAGAAATTCAGTAACGAAAAAAACCTAACACCCCCCCACTCCGACCGGCACAGCGGTGATACTTTTTAGTTTTGCCATCTATCGATGAATAGCAGAACTTTTAATGACTTTTTTGAAATATCACGCTTGTCTCTTTAGTTCAGCAACTCGCCTCTAATTACATAGGCTACTTTTTAACATGATCAACACGAGCGTAGTCGCGGGGCACTGCTAGTATTATAATAAACTTCCCAAAATAGTCAAAGATGCAGCCTAGGCAAATGTTTTAAATCGTAAAGTCTCTCTTTGGAGCAAAGTTATTTCTTGCGGTAGAAACCATGGGCTGTAGGCATAAGATATTAATAATATAATATATTAAGGAGATAGATCCCTCCGGATCGTTCCTGGTGCCAAGGATGTGTGGCAAAGCTGCTAGCACATTAGACACCTTTGCTCCTGGACCTGTCAGGAGCGGTCTATTTAACTTATTTACAAAATATTTTATTAATACGTGTATATTGTTATTGTTATACCTTGAAATAAATTAATTTGTGTATAGAAAAATATAGGTAAATAGTTCCAACTTAGAAATCTAACTTTATATTATTTAAGTCTTACCACTTTTATATTTCATATGATTATGAATTTATATCTCTATACCTACTTATAAAGCTGAACTTTAGCAGGTAGGTAGTTCATGGAAAGTTGAAGTGAACTAAATAGGTTTTTTGTATGACATATTGATAGTGGAGAACTATATTGAGATTATCGATCATTCGACATATTATTAACGATAATGTCGTCACGTCGCCGGTGGTCGCTCCGCCCCGTTATGCCCCGGCAATGCTACGGTAATTGCCGATCAGTACCCTATGACTCATTCATAGGGTAGAGCACTTTCATAAACCACACAATGTGTCCTTTTTTTACCCAACTGCCTACGTACAAGTAGGAACCGATGCATGATTTTGATGTTGATGAATGAAGTGACATTGGAATTCTAA
This sequence comes from Lomographa bimaculata, assembly GCA_948107665.1. Lineage (NCBI taxonomy): Eukaryota > Metazoa > Arthropoda > Insecta > Lepidoptera > Geometridae > Lomographa > Lomographa bimaculata. The sequence continues at coordinate 145,526 of OX403603.1, forward strand.
GAACTCAGACATTTCATATTGCTCATCACGATCAAGAATCTTTAACTTGTTAGTGAAGGGAGATAATAGTGAAAACATTTGTTGGAAAATAAATTTCAAATAAAAATATATTTTTCATTTGCCAAAATTCGAACAAAGAAGAACCAAGTGAAAAATATCCAATTCCACCGAACAAAGCCGGAGTGAATCGCTTCTCCAAAACAAATAAGTAGAAGACGTGGAAAATCATGTAATCAGGTTAATGTATTCACAAACAGACTTTTTACTCGTCTCTCCTCCTGGGTGATCCTAAGTTTTTTGTTTGTGGGTGAACTTTAATACACTGCAACGAGCCACACGTGGCCGACGTGGCTACGTGACTTTTTGCTCGCTCGCACAATGCAACCGCAATCAAAAGCGCTGCATTGTTGGTGCTTCGGAGCGGATCGAATGCGGTAATTTTTTTCAAAATGGCGGACTTCGAAACTTAAAAGTTTCAGATTTCAGCGCATTGTGTGCAATGGCGCGTGCGACGGCGACCAATGACAGCCGCGCCGGGCCGTGCTGGCCCATCATTGGCCGCCGATACGACACGATTACGCGCACAATTTGTTCCGCGATCGTGCGATATCCGAGCAATATGCTGTTTAATTGAGACCACGATCTACGAACAATAGATTGTTCGCCAGATTAGTTTACATTGTTTTACCATTGTTCGGAGATAAAGAAACAAGCTCGTTTAACGCTATTCAAAGTAATTGAGCTTTTAATGGGTTTTACATTTAATAAAGAGCCGATCAGACGGACGCGAAATTTCTTATTGAACTTCTACCGAAGTAAACACGGTATTCAAAGAATTCGTGAAAGTTGAATGAAAATCTTTTGACTGAAATAATTTATTGATCCCGCGGGTCAGGGGTGTCGTGTGAAAGAAGCTGATCACCATCAGTCTTACAAAATGTTAACTTAACGCCATTCAAAGTGAACACAATGTTATTGCCATGGCAATAAGCTCTAATGTGGTTGAAAAGTTAATTTGGTTTGTTTGTTTAAGCAGCAAATCGAGTTAAGTGTTGTATAGTTGTTCGTTACGAGCACGCTTTGAAGCTCAAGAAATAATAGATTTAATTAAAAACGTAAGAGGAGCTGTCGGCGGCCATTATATGCCCGTTGTCGGGCGATGGAGGGTTAATTAGCTACTTTGTGTGCGCAGTGGAGGGTTAATGTGTGGCAAATCAGATATTTTCAAATGTATAGTCGTTTGTTGGATAGCATAATAGCAGTGATAGCGATAGATACCTACTGTCTGGAAAGATTTTTTCAAGCGATTATATCGTCGTATAGTATAGTGTTATCGATATAATGTAATAATGTATTCGAATTTAGTGTAAGAATGTTGAACTAGACAAAATCAACATCACCTTATGATTTCCTCAAGTTGAGTACAGATTTTGTACTCGATGAAATAAGGCTTCGACTACGGAAGCCCATAAACGCATTTTACGGTTTAGATAAAATGTACAAGTCTATCAGAATATAAACAATAGTTCGTAAAACTCAAATTAGCGAGTGTCTGAATCCCGCCTCCCACCGTCACGGCACGTCACGGCTCCGCTACGAAACGGGCCGATTTCACGCCGCGTCGCGTCAAGTCGCGTGTCATTTCCTCCACAACACATTTTTTCATTACTCTTTGGCGTTCCGTACAGCTTGGGAGCTAACCCATATCCATATAGCATACGTGTATGTTTAATTTTTTGCTTGTTGTTTGTACCTACGTATATAAATATCTAGGCTAGATTAAGAGATTAAGAATGTTTTTAAAAAAATTGAATGAAAAAGAAATGCACCGCCGAGTTTCTTGCCAGGTTCTTCTCGAGATGGCTGTAATTTTGCGAATCTGGCATTAGAATCATTAACTTTCGTGAGTGCCTCTTTGGGGCCCATGTGAATAAACTATTTTGATTTTGAGGCCTATTTTATGTACTCGCTGATATAGGCTACCGCTAACAAATCCTACATGCGCGAAGCGTTTCGAAAAGATATTCTAAAAAAAGTAAGGTGTGTCATATTAGTCAAATACGTCGTAACGATATAATTCAATCTTTTGTATTACAGGGAAACATTTTAATTATGCATCACAGTGTTTACCCACCACTTTTCGTCACACAAAGAGGTTGCGCATCAAAATTTCAAATCAGACCATCGATAAGAAGTTTCACTTAAAAAATGTTGCACTCAGGGACCTGTGATACCTTACCACATTATGTATCTTTTTTAGTATTATTCTTGTGTTGTGATTACCATTCAATAAAGAAAAGGTATTTTTTTATTATTGTTATTAATGTGATGTATGCATGGGCCATTTTGCGAATGGGACGGTTTGAGAATGGGACGTTCTGCGAATGGGACGTTCTGCGAGTAAACCAAAATTAATATGTATTCGCTAGTTAGCTGTTTTGAGCCTTTTCCTGTCATTATGCGTAAAGAAAAGAAAATACGGAACCCTTAGATTCAAGTCTCGCATCTGACAGATTTTTGTATTTTTTCTCTTGTTATCGTTTGTCGTATCTGATGGCCGTCGGCGGTGGTCCGTGGTGGATGGTGCCCGTTTTGTCATTGTCGTTGAGACAATCGCGCGTGGGCGTGATGGGTCTATTCCAACATTTGAGATTTCCTCAAGCAGGGGGAGACCTCTTCAGAAGAAACAATACTCGTAAACTGCTCAGTCAACCGAACCAATATTCTTAGTTATTGTTTTTCGGCCTATGGTATCTATGTGTAAGTAAAATGTAAATAGCGTAGTTGTACTGTTATTTAGTTTTTATAATTATCTTCTTAAAAATTGTGATGTTACAGTTTTGTAAATGGTCTCAATATATCGAGTATATGGAACTAATTTATTTCATCAAATGTTTTCCGCAATTTTTTGTTATAATATTTAGTGAGTCAAATATACATTTTGATTTTGGTTTCACTTCACAGGTAAATCTAAATAGAACATAGGGAAATAAAGCACAAAAAAATTAATATAGGCAATTGGCCCGTAGAAAGAAACACTAAAACATCTGTAATATTGATAATAATATATTGAAATTCAATTAATTTTATTTATGCGACAACACATCCAGCAATAACATGTAAACAGCTTTGAAATGCGTTCGAATTTTTTTTTACCTATACCTTCTGTAGGCTAAAAAAGCGTAAGCGCCTTCTATACAGCTGCACTCATAGAATATTCTGTGATACGAGTGAACTATTGGTGGTATCTATAGGATCAGTTTGATGGCGGCCATCTAACGTCTGATCGTACACATTATTTTATTGATTAGGTAAATAAACTCCTATGTTTATGTACACGTAACGTTAAGATTGAATTTAATTTGTCAGGTATAAGGAGGTTGTCTCAAAGATCTAGGATGAAGGCCTTTCACTAACGTGTTATTATAGGTTTTCCTAACCGAAATGCGTAGAGTTGGAACTCATTGCAAATGTTTATGTTTATTTAAATATAAAATAATCTAGGAGTCTTCAAGTTAAGAAGGAATATGTATCATCGATTGAATATGCTTCTAAGTAACTGACTTAACGGCAGCGTTTATACTATCTATCATAATGAAATTTGTGCAATCCAATCCATCCCATCGTCACCTCGTTTATTTTTTTTTTTTTTTTTTTTTTATTAGGCACACAATACAGATAACAGAAATTAACAATAATAATAATAGTGGTAATACAATAAAAATCGATTCTGCAATCCTACAATTTGTGTACACAGCATGCTTAACAGATGATAGTACAATAAAAGATATATGTCAACATTCTAATAAATATATAAACATTTTAAATACAAATTAGAAAATTAAAAAGTTTCAAACATATTCGTAAATTAACACATTTCTTTGGTTTGTAGTACTGGTACGATTTGATTTACAAATATAACGTATATTCATTCACACTTACAGTCCCACACTAAAACCCAAGACTTGTGTCCTGGGTGCCGGTAGGTAACATGCACATCGCAAACACAAATCACACCCAGCAGAAATAAAAATTGTCCTTGGGGAGAAAACTTGTTTCCACCAGGAATCGAACCTGATACCTGGTGCTTAAATGCGCGAATCACGCAACAGCCATGAATTAGTTTAATTTGTGCTCGGAAACGTATTTATTTATATATGGCTATACACATAAATATTAATATCATTACTTTCTGTATTTTTATTTGATTGCAATTTAACAAATAACAATCTTTTTTTTTTTAAGACGGAAGGCGTATTTACATTTTATTGAAAGTCGAGACTACCGCAGCGTTTGCGGTGCTTCGGCGCTAGGGCTGTCACAACAAACAGTGCTTGTGTTGTTCCTCAGTCAAATATTTTTGGTTGTAAAAGTTTGGGAGAAATTACTTATTAATGCTTTAAAGATATGCGTGACCCTTACAGTCAGGCGAACGAATTATTATCCTGTGAATTTTTGTTTAGTAACTGATGAACGTTGGTGGATTTTAATTTTTTTTTTTTAAATACCTACAATGGATTGTTCACGAATGTTGTGAATAAGATCTGGCATGAAGATTTATTTTAAGACCGGTGCCCTGCCAATTGTATTTTGAAATTGTTGTTATGTGTCAAAAGAAGAGCTTTGTTTGTTGATCGGCAGAAGCACTACGTCCAAGTGAAGTGGACGAGCGGCCAGGTATTTAAACCAATTGAAAAATCCTTTTAATATGTCGTACACACAAATGTTTTCTAATCCGGATATCCCCGATATCGCACTCCTAGTTAATAGTAACCCTAATCACGACACGCTGGCAGGTTGACACAGGTTGGTGCGCATGCGTGGTCTGGACATGCGCGCTAATGAGCGGCGCATGTCCTGCGCGTCACGGCCAGTCACAGTACAGTTAGCGCGCATGTTCACCCACACACATACACACACAGCCACCGATTGTCACGATCTGATCTCTGAGATTTGCGTATTGCTTTGTTTAATTTGGCAACTGTTAAATTATTGCTTTTCTACTAATTATACACTTTGATTCTTAGGGTCACAGGAAAATTCTCCATGATAATTGAAACCAAGCAAAGCTTAAAATACCGACTTGACCGCTTATATTTTGGTTATGGCTTTATCTGTAAAATACATACAACAAAAAAAACATACAGTCGAATTGAGAACCTCCTTTTTTAAAGTCGGTTGAAAAGTACAATTCACGACTGATGATGAGTGGAAAGCTAGAAAAATTTAGTACGTATTTATGATTCCAACTACTAGGTAATTGTGTTAACTGACTTAAAAAAAAAGTTTCATAGACCAATAGGTAAAACGTAATTCTTGTGGTAAATTACAGCCTCATTAATAAGAATCTGCTATGAAAAATATTTTTAGTATACATGTCGTCAAAAACATACTTAAGTGATAGAATATAAATTATCTGTAAGCGAAAGCCGTACCTATCAATTTTAAGTTAATCGAACAAACTAATTTCTCCCAATTCATCATTTCTCACATTAAACAATCGCTTTCGAAACTTTCCAACCGAACCTGCTACATTTTCAATGACCATCAATAAAAATTACCGAATGTGGTATCGCGTCAGTCATAAACGGCATTATACCAAGTAGTTAGAATGTTGTAAGTGGTCGGGTTTCCGCTATGATTATTGGCATCTTCGCACGGTACGGAAACAAGACGGATGGCTGCCGCAGGGAGCACTGACAGATCCAATTCTTATGGGAATTTTGATTTAGGAAGAACATTGGCAAGAAATAGTTAAGGTTTTTGGCAACAGATTTTTGGTTTTTTTATTTGATTGATTTATTTTTTTATCTGATTGATATTCAGAATTTAGTGTTAAGAATTCATTATCCAAAAGATGCAAACAGGAGATTTTTTATTTAGGTAGCAGGCTGAAATATTCGTGAAATATAATAAGGCAAGTCTCTTATAAATACTACAACGAGTTTTTTTTTATACTCGATAGGCAAACATTTGACCGCTATCTCACCTGATGAAAGTTTCTTCATGATTCAAATATTTTATACGTAAGTACTTAAATAAGTAATAACTAACTTCAATAAATTGAATTCCACGGTACGCGAAACATTTTTTTTATCTACAGCTCAATTTATGTCGCTAATTATCCTCTACCCCACACCACAGCTCACGCACAAACGCTACATAATAGTCGCGGCAAGTGTGTCACACGCGCTTGTAAACGATTTCATTGCCGACTTCTTGTAAATACTTTAATTATCACTGACTCCATGAGACCTCGTAAATCGAACGACACCGAGTGTTTACAGCTTTAGAAAGCTTACACGCAGCCGTTTTATGTGCGCGTTGTTTGCGTGACTCCATTTTACTATGGCCAATGAATTAAATGTGCATACTTTTGAACTTGTGAAAGGAATGTCACAAAGTTCATTACACAAGGTAAAAATGTTTATTAAAATTATCCTTTTAAAATTTAGGCCTATAACGGGATATTTTTAGATCTCCCACATATAATATGTAAGTAAATAAACGGAAACAAGGGACTTTGCCTTAAAACACTACTCTTTCTATCAACTATTCTTCTGTTTGTCTTATGGGCAAGCTCTTCTGGCTCACCTTAAAGCCTGGTGCAGAAACTTAAGTGGGTCCATCTCATCAATCCGTTATCAAAGCTCTAAAATAAACCATGAATCTATAAGAGAGCCCTATATCATCATACGATGATAATGATGAATAGTTTGGCTCGTCTCTTAGAGTTCCATAAATGGTGTACCAGATTATATGTCAACAGGAAATTTCTATCCTGCTGAATAACTTTTGCTAAGACAGCATTACTACATTAATTAATTCATTAACACAATGTATGTTGTAATTTAATAAATACTGATAATACTGATTATGTACTTAAAGTTTGTCTAACATTTTAGCTTAGGTTTCATTTCATAAAAAAAATGGGTTGAAAAGGGAGCCTAACCTGATTTTGAAAGTTTTCTCTATGTGCGTGTGCTAAAATCTATCCTGTACCTATTATGTGAGACAAATCAGCTGAATATTGCCATTAGATATCTTTGAATATATCTTACTTATAGACTTGAAATGACTAGCGTCCTCATAAGTGCATAAATGTTGGTATGTTATAAAAAAGCGACTTTTTCATCGTGAAATTAGCCGAAAAGTTATTATTTCAGTACTTGCTTTGCACTCGACTTGGCGGGAGCGATACCGTGCTTCTAGATTTTTCTGGAAGAAGAAGTTCCGACCTCAGTTTGTCTTGACCTCAGTCATTCGACGATAAGATATGGCGGTTAGATAAATACCGCGTTGTGTAAAGGCATTTGCTGACGACACAGTGTCGCCGATTTCGTTAAACGACAGCAATTGACATTATTAAAATGTAACTGTTTTTACTAAACTCGTTACTAATATATTTTGACGGTGACCAAAAAAATCCATTAAAATGTAACTAACGGAAATCTACTTTCTTTTTTCACTGTACGCACAGTTACGTTTGATATTAACTTGTTCAACTAGTAGACAATTTCTTTTTATACGCATGAATTTGCCCACCTTTGGGAGTCTTCAAGTCTAAAGTATCTCCTCGGCAAGAATATAAAAAAATAAAGTTTGCCTATTTATACATACAAATTAATATAATTAAAGTGTCTGTTTGTAATGTCGAAATAATAACAGATTTTTACCAAATGCATATGGACTTTTTTCTGTTTGTTTGTGATCGCTAATCTCCGAAATTACTAGATCGATTCTGACAGGACTTTCACTGGCAGATAGCAGATTTTGTAGGGAGTAACATAGGTCTAACTGACATTAGATTAACAAAAAAACAGTTTAAAGAAAAACATGGATTTTATTGATGACGCGGGAGAAATCGCTAATAAAAAAGTGTGTATTATATCCCATCTTCGGCCGCATCGTAAATTTCTATCAGGTGAGATAGCGGTCAAATGCTAGCCTATCCAGCATTAAAAAAAATGTAAATGCAATTTTAAAATTCAAATTAAAATATAAAATGTCTATTATGTACGTAGAACTATTAGTATATATATAGTAGAACTATTATTATTGTATAGGTACTAACATATTTTTAAGTTTTGTGTTACTAACAAATGGATCATGTTGTCCGAAATAAATATATTTTGATTTTTGATTTGATTTGATTAGCATTAGCAGAAGCACTTTTATATGTCGAGTCGTTTGAATCAGGTAACTTTGTGATACTGACGGATTCTAAGAGTGCGCTGCAGCACTTGGCTCGCTGTGCCTCGAACTTTCGAGGTGCACCGATTGGACGCCGTCAGGTAAGATACATAACAAAAAAATTGTTTTGCAATGGGTGCCGTCACATATAGGTTTATACGGTAATGAAGAGGCCGACAAACTTGCTTAGGAGGCGATAACAGACGGAATGCCTTTTGAATGTTTATCTTATTTTAGTGACGTCATATACGAGGTTCGTTGTAAGTGCTTGGAGTTGTAGAAAGTACATTTTGATGAGAGATCGCTGAGTAAAGAAATTTGGTACAGAACTATACAACCTAGCCTCTCCCAACTCCCCTGGTTTGTAGGAGTTGATATGAACAGAAGTGATTTTGTGACTGCCTTCAGGCTTCGTTCTGGTCATTCCGTTGAATAGTTTTGCATTTTTAATGGGAAAGTGTAATTCATCCAATTGCACTGAATGCAACGTGGTTGGAGATGTAACTCACATTTTGGCCGTGTGCCCGGAACGAAGCAGAAAGGTGCTTAATATATTTTAGAAAACGACATGAATTTGTTAGAAGTAGGATTATTCAATAGTATTTTAGCGTCTCCCTTGTCCGTGGAAGCTAAATGTTTGTACAAAATTGTTAAAATAGGTACTAAGCGAAGGTGTTAGAAATAAGAGTGCCCCAATGAGGGTGACATGTTTTAATTAATAAAACCCTCTTTAAATAAACAAAGATAGAAAAAAAAACTTTGAATAAAATATTCTCGCGTGGCACAACTACTAACTCCTGTCCCTGAGCCTTAACAACGAGGGGCTGTGAACGAATTTAAACGTAACCAAAACTTAAAAAAATCGACTTCACCGCTTATATTTTGGTTTTGGCTCGATTAATTTCGATAAAATTTATATGGGACTAACCCTGAAGTATAATCTACCAAAAAAAAAAGAATTTTGAGAAATCGGAGCAGATACATAAAAAAAATACATACAGTCGAACATAGAACCTCCATTTTCGGTAAAAAGCTGCGTGATCTCTCACATTTTGTTAATAGCTTTGGTACAAATAGGTGTTTATTTTCTTAAATGAAGTTATTATAACGTATTTGATTGCGGATAGCTTCATCTTAAATGAACATCGGAAGCTGGCTAATAAATGTACATCTTAGGGTTTAATCTCAGAGAGTAATCTAGCCATATATAATTAAATTGAATACCGCCCGGGTGAGAGGAGCACTTACATTGGCGCGTAGTTGGTATGCAAGCAGAGGTAGGCCGAGCACGGATAACATATTGTTAGGCTGCACTTTGATAAGTTTATTATTTCCGGACAAAATACGCGCTAGGCTTAGAAGTAATATAAATAACGTTTAATTGCATAAAAAATAGAAAAAGACACTATACTTAACACTTATATGGAAGGTATGGATGATAAATTGAACAAAGTTTACAATAGCAGTGTTATAATTAATGTAAATAACTTAAGATGGCTGAAATCCACGCTAGGACAATCTGTTTTGTGGTATTCAGACTCTCCCTTATCTTGTCATGTGATACGTCAGTAAAATTATACATAATGGATTCTCTTAAAGGCGGAATAGATTAGTTTTTTTCGCCCCCATGCATATGGAAACATCTGTTGGCAGGTAAAACTGTCCATGGTTAGAGGAAAATTGAGTACTAACTATAAGTCCGTCATCAAACAAAGAGAAAGGACTTGTTGTGAATGCCACCTGAGGCTGCACTACCCCTTTGTCCAACAGTGGCAAAACAATCCTGTTATGCCAATCTGCCAGCTCTGGCAAGACTAGTCAATGTCCAAGAATCACATAATTCAAGGACTTGTGTTATTTTAATGGTTTATATAATATTACGGCCTAGACTGTCTCCCTGTGAGATAGGGCCACAAGTCACCGGGTTTGAAACGAAACGGGCTGCTAATGATGACGATTTGAAAAACAGGCATCTAATTCAGTGGCTGTGTTATCAATTTGATTAAAACTCCCTCAGATATAAGTATCCCATGATCGATAATAGAAAATATTATATTAAAATTATTAATGCACTGGGCACCATGTATTACACATAACATCACTTCTTTCTGTCGAAACTCTCCATCATTCACAACAACAAATAAATTCGCGTCAAATAATTATGCAAACAAATGTTTTGTAGAGCAAATCATTTGTTAGCTATTGAGATTGATTGTTGCGTGCCTTCTTTTGAACAATGGCATCCCAGCCATTTAGTAAAGCCATGTGGAAGATCATTACGCAACTAGATATTTATCACTTTGGCGCAGTTATTAATGATGAGTGACCTCTACGATCCTTGGAGAAAATGTGCTTTTTCTTAATGTGATAAGGTGCTTTAACAAGTGGTATGTATTTGCCATTACCATTTATCTGGCATATTCTTAAATATTTTTCTATCTATGTACGTCAGACAGATAACAAAAGTTTGCGTAGGAATTTCGTTTCAGATTTCGTTATTACCATAACTGTGCCATTGAAAAAGTTGGATGTCTTCCACGTTATAGACAGATCTCCCCCTGTATTGTAATTATAAAAGGACTTTGATGATTTAGAATATTACTTATTTGTAATTCACGATTTTTGAAAGTAACAAGTTTACAGATCAATCCTAGCAAATGTTATATTAAGCTCGGAGTAATGTTGCACATTTTGTAGAAGCAAGACGGCAATTTATCAGACTTTACCAATGTCGTTCAACCCCATTATTTTGAATTCGGGATAGGCAAACATTTGACCGCTATCTCAACTGACGCGATCGTCGATGGAGTAGTTACATTTGCATAGAAGATACCTGACTTAAAGGAAGCAAATCTTTTTGTACGCATTTGTGAAATATCAACTAAGTACACAATTATGTGGCAATGCAGTCCGTCTGGTTGTCCGTTGATAGAATGGGGTAGTGGAATTAGATCGTGCAATTCCGCAGCACTCTCTTCGAAATGTGACCGATGAAAGATCTACAAGCTTGCCACCCTGTGACGATGCTCTAGGTTTTGAAGCCTTGCATTAATTAGCCGGTCGTTCACCTATAAGTCTCTTGGCTCTAGCACATTATCACATTTTTAAAGTAGGTACGTGGCTGCGTCCTAGTCAAATGGGGTGCTACTAAGTTGATTCCTGACAGTTGTCAGTAGCGACTGGCGCTGCTTTAAAATGAGGGTTTTGCCACAAAAATGATAAATGACGTTGTTGATTTTGTATTATTTTCCAAAACTTGCGATTCTTTTGGTGTTCATGTGTAATAATTGTTATGTATAACTGCTAATAGTTATTGAACGTGCACGAGTTAGGCAAGTAATACAAAGTTGAAAAATGTGATTCTCGTTTTTGCACTAAAACTCCAATAAAAGCTCTAGTGAAGTTTTTACCACTTTTTTTGATTTGACTATGACTGGACCATAACTCGTTTACTTACCCTTGAGTGACATGGACTGGTTGTATAAAAAATCTTGCTAATTTGAAAAACATTTATTACTTGACATTATTTTTAATGTACATAGTTTGCGAAGCCATAATAATAAAAAAAAATTGCGTGATGTCTCGTTGGGTTGGAATCCTTTTTCCCATTTAGTTTTGTCGTTACAACATAAACTCTTAAGTGGAGAGAGAAATACCAATGAAACTATATTGTTAATTAGATTCAAAATAAGTTGTGAATTAGTTCGAAGTGATTATATCAGAGCCTGCCTGATGTCAACCCTTTAATGAAAATTGTTGTTCAGAAGCCAAGCCTGTCTTCTCAGTCGCTTATGGTATGTTACGTCTGTACTTGAACGCCGAGTGAAGAATCCCGAAGATAACTCAAATATCTCGCTACTGCCGATCAAAAATTAAATATTTTGCTTTTTCAATGACTGGTGAAAAAAATATTAACTACAAGCTGTGGCCTGCGATGTTACCCACATACAAACCCTGCCCTGACAATTACGAAATAAAACAGCCAGATCGATTGACCCGTTCTCAAGTGATGATCTTTCACACGCGACATTTTCTCTTTCACACTCACAGTCCAATACTAAGTTCGATGACTTGTGTCGTGGGTGCCACAAATTCATATAAAATTGATTTGTATTATACTTTATAGATAAATATGATTTGTGTTGCTGCAACACTAACATTACAAAGATGGGCAAACGTTGTCGTAAGTTTGAGGCGATAAACTTGCAATTTTGGTGTCGAACGACTACCCATCAACATGTGTGTGCGGTGAATATTTCCGGCATCCACTACACAAGTCATCGAACTTAGAGTGGGGCTGTGAGTATGGAAGCGTTTATGTTTAATAATCATTCCCATGTCCCCTAATTATCATAAGATTTTTTTTTATACTAGAGAGGCAAGTATTTGACCGCTATCTCACCTGATGGAAAGTGACGATGCGTCCAAAGATGGAACATGCTTGCCTAGAAGGTACCTATTTACTCTAGACTTGAAGACACACAGATTATACCGTTCAGGGAACAAAGAAAAAAAATAAATCTTCTCACAATCACATCCGAGATCAGTTCTATACAATCTAAGTTAATTTACGAGTAGTTGCTGTAATACCATAAGTCCGACGGTGATTGATGCGGGCTACAAACGCAGTCGGAGGCCGCCTCAAGAGTTTGCCATCATTTATTAAAATTGGCACAAACATAAATATCTCGCGTCCGTCCGTCCGCCGATGGATGGCTCAATATAACTGCTTGCGACTCGGGTAATTCTGCACGGAAATTATTGCCAATCTCTCAGTGGCACGGGAAAATTAGTACTCAACTTGATTAAATTTTACTTACTCGTTTCTAGCTAGCTAATGAGACTTTCAAGTTAGTAAAACTACATTTGGATTTACCTTTTATTGCCTATATTTCTTAATCATTCTTAATACTGGGAACACGTAATGTTTATTAAATATTTTTTAACTTCTAAACTAAAAACTTGCAAGAAATAGCTTGAATGAAGGTTTCTTTATGAGATATTATACCCTAACAACTTCATGAAATAAACTAACAATTTTTTTTTAAATCATATCATCACATCTAATGAATATGCCTGAGGTAAATTCTACCACAACTACACTAATATTGATAAATTTTGAAAGGAAAAATTTTCCACTGAGGCGGTAATTTTTCCTTTCTAAATTTATCAATATAGATCAGCCTAGCATAGCTAATATATTTAAACAAAATCAACTACACTTATACTTAAAAGAGGTATTTTTTTTTGTGATTGGTTAGTCTCTGGTTTATAAATAGGTCACAACCCCGAACTACTGATCCTATATATGAAAACTATACCACTAATGGAAACCGATTACCCGACTTTGCTACGCAAAATAATTAATGCGTTTATCAGCCTACGTATTTATGTACACCATTGTTTGTTCCTTTGTGGAATTCTAGAGACCAAAGGCGTAGGTCGATTTTGAATGATGGAGGGTGTCGCGCGCAAACAATCTGGGAGCCGCTAAACTGTGTTGGGAAAGCGTGGCGTATGCCATCAGGTGACAGAATTGCTCATCTCGTCTCCCAATTACATAACAAAACTAGAGCACTAACGAGTTTCGATTATAAATATTACGTTCACGAAGTCTAACAGAGAACACCCTGAATCAAATGTAACGATCTACCAGCCCCGTAACAAAACTTATAAATGTTCAATGAAGAGTTGAAATCTAATTTAAAAACGTTACACAACTTACCATATGCTTTTAAGGCAACAATACAGCACAGAGAGCCGCCATCACAACAGACGTAGAAATCAAATGCAATGATGTGATAAGTTAAAAGAAGATAGGTTCCATATACGCTCCGTGAGTACACGTTAAAACTGGTTTATTTCCTTTTTTTATTTTGGTTTTGCAAGCTATAAGCATTTAGCCAGTCTTCTTCTTCCTTCCCTGTTTCCATTTTGAAAATCCCTTGTATGATTTGCCTACACTCATGCACGTTTACGAAGTGTTGCCGGATAATAACGACATTATTTAACAAATACCATTAAAATAATCACCAGTTTCGGAAAATAAAACAACATTCATAACGCCATTTTTACATTCGAGGCAAAACTACGCATCAAGCGCAACAGAATTCAGGCGTCAAATACATATATTTATTCTTAAATATACTATTATTTGTATCCGACAAAGCAAAAAGAGATTATTAATTTATTATCATAACAGCGACAGAATTTATTGGAGGTCATTGATCTATTTTTTTGTAATCTGAAGCACTGTATCGATTACTAGAGATGATTGGCTCTTCTTTGCTCTCTTCTTATGATGAATATATTGGCTCGTAATATAGGTATAAATGTTTCTTTATTTGACCAAAATTCAAATTTAAACATCTCGTTGCATGATTGCAGTTTTCGAAAGTTAACAAAATTATATAAACATCTTATTGATATGGCAGTATTATTGTATTGTAAATGAAGGTCACATTTGTTAACATCGTAGTCTACTTAACCTATCTTCGTATTTTTATTTAATACATCTTTGTTTGTTGGTCTCTCCAAGCTTTTAAGATAGAGATCTGGGGGCCGTAGATTAGGCAATAGTTGAGCGCACTCTACCGATTAATCGAGGCACAGATTACAAAGGAGTGTGCACGCTAGACGCCCGCTACCATAAAAATATATAATAACAATAACTAACGTATATTCCGCTTGGCTTGAGCCGTGATGGTCTATTTTGACAACTAGGATCTCATTCAGCCTTTTAAATATCATTTGAGATATTCATCTGGAGATATATTTGATGGAGTTAATATCCCTTTCAGCAAGACTGTTAAAAATCTTGGACTTATTATAGATAATTGTTTAAGCTGGAGCCCTCAACTGCAAGCGACGAGTCGTAAGCTGTATGGGTCTGCAGCTTCATTGAAAAGATTGCAAAATTTCCTTCCAACCACCACTAAAATTGCACTCGCCCAATCTCTTTTGCTTCCAGTTCTCGATTACGCAGACGCCTGCTATTTAGATCTCACGGAGGACCAGCTAAACAAACTTGAGCGACTTCAAAATTTCTGCATTCGATTTATTTTTGGCCTACGTAAATACGATCATGTTTCTCAGTTTCGATCTAAACTCAAGTGGCTTCCAATACGCCTTCGCCGGAATACTCATATACTATCCCTCCTTTATAATATCCTATTTAATCCTTCGTCCCCGCGCTATCTCAAGGAGCGTTTTTCGTTCCTCAACTATGGTCTAAGGTCATCAGAAAATCTCTCCCTTAAAATGCCTTCACACTGTACTACGTTTTACGACCATTCCTTTACAGTACAGGCTATTCGCTTGTGGAACTCCCTCCCTGTTCCAATAAGACGTGCTCAGACTGTGCATACATTTAAAATTCAAGTTAAAAATTTCTTTCTCTCCCAATAACTTTTCTGTGTCAAACTGTTCTGCTACTTTATATATATCATAATATGGTTCAAGCTGTAACAAATATCCTTACTTTATTATAATATTTTGTATATATGTATTTATATTATAAACATTATGTATATATTATTATTGCATTATAGAATTTATTTTGTTTAAGTATGTATATATATACCTTAATGTATATTTTTATTTTCTCATTACTTGTATTTACACCCCCGTTTCACCGAATTATTAATATCTTCTCCATCCAAAGGTTGTCTGGAAGAGATCGCTTTTAGCGATAAGACCGCCGATTGTACACTTTAATTTAAGGTTTAAAATGTTTTGTAAGTGATTTATGTGTAAGGTGTGACAATAAAGCGTTATCTATCTATCTATCTATCTATGCTTGTTTGATGTTACGAAATACATTTCCGACAATTGGTAATTGAGCTAGTGAAGTAACGTCTCCAAGTTAACTCTGGTGCTGTAGAACTCTGTCCGTACGCCTGTCTGTCGGTCTGTCAGAGGAGTTATTGCTTCAAAATTTAAAAAACAATATAACTCTGACTTGAAGCCGAATAAGGATTTTTTCTATTATGCAAAATTTCGTCACCACCGACCCAGTGTCCGTGCGGAATTATATTCGAAATATAACGGCCCTATAAACTGCCGAGTATGCTCAGAAACCTGAAGACAAATTTGCATCCGCCTAAATAAAATATGTGATAAATTGTGTTTAGTACTAACGAGTTGTTCAAGTACAACACAAAACTGAATTTATTTGCAATCAGCATCCCGGGACAAAATAGTTGTAAAAACTTTGCCATCTAAAACCAAATCAGTGATTGAGTACGAAGAATAAATAATAAAGGTTTGTGTTCTTTGGCAGTTATTCGTTTCTTCAACACAATACATCTTCTCACACATTAGACAAAAATAAATGTAATTCTCTAGTGGGTATTATTTATACATTTTTAATAATTTATATTTTGAGCTTTACAAAAAATTACTACGTATTTTGTTTTGAAGTTATTAACACAGTTAGTGTAAGTGATTGAGATACGAAAATAGATGACTTGGATGATTTAGTTAGCAAAAACGTCAATAAGTGTCTGATAAGACGAAAAAGTACCTGAAACACTGAACGTATATAAAAAATAATATAAGTAATTATCATCCAAACAATAAGAACTGACAGCTGGCGTAGTCGGCGCGTCTACCTACTAAACAACGGGCATCGGGTTCGATTCCCGGAGGGAACACAAGTTTAATTCGCAAAAAAAGTGTTTCTTGTTCTGGGTGTGGTTGTGTGTGTTATAGGAATGTTTTCGGCACACACGATACAAGTCTTTGAACTTTGTGTGCATGTCAGCTGTAGGTGCAAAAGTGTTTATTTACCTTTATAAGTCTGCTGTAATCTTAAACAAAATAAGATAAAATATTACTCCAACATAAAGTTACAAGTATTGTAACAAGACAGCCATCCCAAATATCCACTAATCTGTGCATAAAAGTGACGGCAAGTGACAGTCTCATTTGTTTGTGTGCACGTCAAACGTCAGTCTTGACAGACGGACAGGCGTACAAAAGAGTCATTATTTCATTTAGCGATGGAGAGATATGGAACCAAACGAATTAGGGCTAACCGCTTGCGATGTAAGCACATTGTATGGACCACATACTAGACGCACTCGAGCTAGGATGGCGGATATGAAATTTGATTTGGTATCGCATTTGACACAGTTATTTCTAATATCTAAATTGTGGGCCGCGGTTGAAGTCTTATGTAGAAGTGCTCGCTGGCATTGTTGGCAGCGCGTCTACTTTCTAAACAGTGGGTATTGGGTTCGATCCCCGGAAGAAACACAACTTTTCTCCCCACTGGAATATTTATTTTTGGTTCTGGTTGCGATCGTGTGTTTGGTGTGAATGTTTCCGTGAATTTCTTAGAACTTACTGTAGGTCTGTGAACGTAAAATCGTGTTTTATATCTGTGTGGGTAGTTTTTTTAATTTTAGAAGTGATGTTTAGACAAAAAATATCGGGTTAAAAGTAGCCTCTGTTTTTTTTAATTTCTTCGAAATTAGTTCAGCTATTGCAGCGTGATGAGGAAAGACACACACAAACAACACCACACACAACTTTTGGATTTATAATATTATTCTGATTTATTATCTTTCTTCTTCTTAATTATCTTCTAGAAGCATGAAGCAAAAACCCTGAGAAAGAACATAAGTAAACATGTACAAAAAACACTTAAAATTAGAACTAACTTAAATATTACACTCATCGCAATTCAAGAGGAATAATTTACTTAACCGTTACTCTATTCGAAATACATTACAACTAAAGCAATAAATAAAAAAATCCATTACCACCTCTTCATTATGGTGGCGAATGGCAGCACCGTTAAAGCAAATAAACCGACCGACAGTTCGATACACTCAATAACAATTAAATCAATTTAATAAATAACACTCGACTGGAATTAATTGCTTAATAGACATTACAATTTGTCTGGAGTGCGTCACGCGGAGATATTGAGCAAGATTGTAATACTTGGAGAGAGTCATTTATAACGTAGGTACTTAGAGATCTTTCAGTTTAAAAATGCACGCCTCTCCAGCAAATTTTTCAATCGGTCGAGTGTCTAATGTAAGTAAAATATAATTGGATTGGCGTATCATCTTTAACAAGCATTCTTATATTATTTAATTCATTTGTAACAAACAAACAACGTAACAGTCGTTCGCGCCAAACTAAGATCTACATTTTGCTTAATAGAATAATTGTCTGTAAAATAATTCTTAAAAATATTTGATAGATTTTTGTATTTGTCGTTTAATGAGTCGCACCAATGCTTATAGTTATCAGCATATCTAAAAATTGGTTAGTCGAGAAAAAATAATGTTTTTACTTCTTTCCTATTATCAAAAATAACTGAAATGTTACACGTTAAATTACGGCCCCCGCGGAAAAATCCGACTAAGCGACCGCGCTAACGTGTGACGTCACGCCGCGATTCGACGCTTGCGTACCTACATACTTTGGCTCGTTGCGGTCACGGTCTCGCTATTAATTTGATTGTTTTTCTTATAGTATATCACTAAAATGGTTCAGAGGTATAGTATTGTGCCTATGTAAACCAATTCCAGTGTGAAAATACATCCCATTTTTTTTTCTTTACCATCCGGTTACAATGTTATCTTAATTACTGTACAATATCATACAACATCATTAGATGTTCAATAAAAAAATATTGTATTATTTTACCTAGTTAATACTAGGTAAAATAATGACAATAAAAATAAAAAACAATAAGTTTTGTACAATGGGCGGCCTTATCACATTAAGCAATTTCTTACAGGTAACCTTTGGATGGACAGGATAGTAAAAATATTTTGCTGTAGGTGGTGTTCTCACGGAATACAACAAAGCTACGCATGCAATATTAAAAAACATATTTATTTAGTGCTTTGAATGACGTCATCCGACGGCCATTTGGGAGTGCGAATATCCGCCTTATGCGCAACGACGGTAAACGACCCGATGGAATGACACTCATTCCTTGGAAGATGGGTGGACACTTTGGCGCCGTCTCATCTTCCAACAACATCGCAGCAGGCAAGTGGCGCAGCTGAATCTTCGAAACGGCGAAAATACTCAAACCTAGACAAAGGTTACATATTTGTGCCATTTGGAGATAAACGCTGGGTCCATGGGGACCAGGTGCAATTGAAATTTATAAAGATTTGGCTGGGAGACTGAAAGAGTCGACACGTGACCAAAATGCCGGTTTGTATTTTGCGCAGCAATTAAGTCTCGCTGTGCGACGAGGTAACGCAGCCAGCATTTTGGGCACACTGCCGACCAATGACTTTTTGTATTAGGTAAGTATAGTTTAGTTAAATCTGTATTTTGATTAATCATGAATGTTACTATATGTATATAAGTTAAAATGTATTTTATTTAGATTATACATACATTTCTTATTAAGTATTTAGTAATTATAATTGATATGCTTGAACATTATTATTTAATAAATGGTCACATAATATGGACTTTTGGGAGGTAGGTGTGGAACAAGAAACAGTACTTGTAAGTTACTCTACTATTATAATAAATTAAAAATACTTAAAGCATACTTACAAGCAAAACACATGCATATATGCATGTATTAAAGAGCCCTACCTGCCCCTAAGTGTTATCTCCATTGTAAATTAGCTGCACTAAGTTCATCACTAACTACACCCATATAACCTCAAAATGGACACAATACAGGAGTCGATGAATCAGATGATGGTATCATTTAACCGTGGTCTGGAGTCTATTCAGGAACAGCTGTCTAAGTCTCAAAAGACCCCAGGAAATGTGGAAGAGGAGTTTGCCTTGTTCAAGACTTTTGTCTTAACATCCATGCGTGTACTGCAGAGCCAAATCGCAGTTTTGGCGCAGCAAGTGGATCACGTCGAGATGCATGGACGGAGAAAAATTCTTTTGATGCACGGTCTTCCTGAATCTCCAAAGGAAGACACTTCTGGAGTTGTTGCTGGAGCGATTTCAGATCATTTGAAGATGGCTGGGATCACTGCAGATGACATCAGTAGATGTCATCGGATGGGGCGTGCTGCTGGTAAGGACAGGCCACGGCCCATACTATTCAAACTACGAGATGTAGCCCTGCGCGACAAAATTTGGTCGTCCAAGACCGTTTTGAAGGGTTCTGGCATAACATTGTCAGAATTCTTGACTAAGGCACGTCATGATGTATTTGTGGCGTCCAGACAGCGTTTTGGCGTGACGAATACTTGGACAAGACAGGGCTGCATCTACGTTTTGGGGCCAGATTCCACCCGGCATCGTGTAAACAGTCTCGCCGATCTCAATGCCATACCGGCTAAGGAGGCTGCCGGACCGACGGTAGCCGGCGCTTCAAAGGTGGAGGCAACTGCGAGGCCAGTGAGGACGAAGAAGGCTGCAAAGAAGTATTGAAAATGTTCTGGTTCATCATATTTATCCGTCTGTTTTCAATCGTATTTCACTTTATCTTTTTGATTATTTTAATATACTGCGTACAAGTACGGCGAGGTAGGTATGCAGAATTTTCTTTGCTTTTCTCACACTACAGGTATGTAGTCAAATACCGACGGTCCCAGGAGGTCTTTTTAAAAACTACAATTTTATTTATAAAAGATGTCGTTTATTGGACGGTTCGCTTAAGACTAAACTAATAATTAATAAAACAGTAGGCGTCTGGGGCCATAATCATCCGACGGATGCGTATAATATTTCTACGAAATACCGTTATCTTTGCTCGCTTCGTTAGAAAGGGTCTTATCTGAGCTGACTACGTACGAATAATCATGGTGCCAGTTGCAGGTGCGTGGGTGGCGAGTCGCATGACTTCTCCCTGCTGAGATTCGAAATTATCTGAGGAAGTCTGAGAATTTCGAATGTTACATATATAACCCATATTCTTAAGCCTAACATACAACATAACGACTACTAATGCTGCGATAATTAAGTATAACAAGATCGTCCAGACACTTATACTATAGATTCGAACTTCACTCAATTCTTCTTCTTTTTCACTAACACTTTGAATAGATTTCACTATTAACTGCATGTTTTCCAGGTTCATATCTTCTAGTTGTATCGGTTCTCTGTCTTGAATTTTAATAT
The DNA here is from genome assembly GCA_948107665.1 of Lomographa bimaculata. Lineage (NCBI taxonomy): Eukaryota > Metazoa > Arthropoda > Insecta > Lepidoptera > Geometridae > Lomographa > Lomographa bimaculata. The sequence continues at coordinate 166,793 of OX403603.1, forward strand.
TGCTTATTTGAGGGAGGTTTACTACAGGTAATCTGGAGTACTCAAGTACTTCTATCTGATGCGGTCGGAGCTTCAAAGAAAACTTATCTATTTTGACTTCACACAAATCTTCAAGTGTAATTATGTAAGTTCCGTTAATATGTTGCTGGGAAACTTCATTTTCACAGATTCTCTGGATAAGCGTGTTTTGTTTTGCGAACACGATCCAGCGAGTTGGTTGGATATGTTGTATTAAAACGTTTTCCAACTTAACTGGAATCAATGCACAGGAACTAAGGTTTGTCGCATATTTCATCAAATCTGAAATACATGGGTCTTCTATAAACTGGGTGTTAAACTCCTCGAAACACAGGAAACTGGAAACTCCCGTCTGCTGACATGGTTCGGCGAGTGGCTTGGAGATCAGTCCATTTACTAATAGGTAAGGATACTTGGGCAGGATGGTATACGTATTATGATCACGGAAAACAGGGATAGGATACAATTTGTAGTAAATGTAGGTCTCTTTACCAATAAGTGGAATTTCTAATAGAAACATTAACTGATTTTCTTTACGAAATGCTTTAATGCTAGTAGTCTGTTCAATTTTTACAAGATTGTCCAGATTTGCTGGAAAAAGTAGTTTATCTGTTCTTTCTATGTTTTTAAGTATAACTAATAAGCTCTCAGAGTCAATAATAGATTGATGTAAAGTCTTAAGTTTACTAAAGGCTATAGCAGTCTCTATTTCGTTTAATTTGATGGAAATGCTTTGGAAGTTGTGTAAGCTCAGCGAATATGAATTAATTACCATATTGGTCATAAAATGTAAATGGTCTTGTATCATAAATTTGTCAATATCATTTTGAATGGCCTTAAGGTTCTTATTTAGTTGGTTTATATTGTTGTGTATCGAGTTTGTGAGATTGTTAAAGTTTTTAATATAATCGGCAACAAGAGTCACCTTTTTGTTTAACATATTTTGTTTTGTCTTAATGTCCTCAATAATTTTGTTGTATCTCTTAGCGTCATCGTCATCTAAATTTCCGGAAATCAACTTAACTAAACTACCTAGAGGATTTATAATACCTCGTTTAATTCTATAATTAGGAGCTACTTGCTTATATTTAAAAATTGTTACGTTCATGACATATTCTACTTGAATCCTAAAATTAAGAAAAGCTAACTTGATATATGTTATATTAAAGTTCGATTCAATAAGTTTGTTTAACTCGTAAAACTTATCAATGTTTAATTTTAAATCTGTACCAAGGTTATTTAAGTCTAGTATTTTTAATACTGTCCATTTTTCTTGACTTGTTACGGCGGTTCCTTCTTTAACAGGTAGTATTCCTGGAACGTCCTTAAGTGACTGCATTTGAAGGGCCTGCAGTAGGGTCGCTGTCGCGAGGACCACCACGACGATCGGGATGCGTCTGTGGAGGACGTTTTACATCCTTAATTGGGGCTCTAATTTCACGATTATTTTTAAGTAATGGTATAATATTTCTTTCAATTTCACCCGTTACTACAGCTTTTTCATACCGGGGTTTATCTTTACTACGCCTTACGTTAGTTCCTTTAAAGAACACCACGTCGTCTGGGCTCACGTTAAATTCCGTTTCACCTCCCTTTTTGTCCTTAGCCTTTTCTTTAATTTGCATCATTTTATCTGTCAAGTTCTTATACAAAAATTTGGTTCGTTTCAAGTGATCACGCATTAATACCTGCATGTATTCTTTATCTAAGTTTATGTTAAACGCGCTTTTAGATTCTGTGTGGCCGAAAACTACTTCAAACGGCGTTAGTCCTGTTACAGAATGAATTGTATGATTGTAACCCATAACAGCGTAAGTCATTATGGATGCAGCATCAGTCAGTTTCTGTTCGTATTTGGCTAATCTATAGATTTCTAACAGAGTTGAGTGAAATCTCTCGATCAATCCCATTGAATTGGGGTTATTCGGTGTCCCTAGATGTAACTTAATCTTGTAAAACTCTAGTAGTTCTTGTATAAGACGATTGTTAAATTCTGAGCCGGAATCTGAGCTTATTTTGGTAGGGGTCCCGTAAAAGGAAAAATATCGGATAAGAGCCCTTACTATTTCTGGTGCTGATTGATTTGGTAATTCAAATGCCTGGCCTAATTTGCTAAAGGCGTCGATAATCGTGAGAAATGATTTCCCTTCAATTTTAAACACGTCGATGAATAACTCCTCAAACGGCTTGTATTGAGTTTGCGTTAATTGCATAGCAGGTTTGAGAGGTTTTCGATCGTACTTCATTTTCTTACAAGCTTCGCATGTATTGATAACTGCAGCTACTGTTATATCCATATTATGCCAAAAGAAATTTCGTTTAATGTGTGTTACCGTCTCTTTTATGCCGCGATGGCAGCTCTTGCCTATGTGGTATTTAAGGATTATATCTCTCTGCTCGTCTTCGCTTTCGACGTATATTATTCTTTCAGTACATTCCAAAATTTTAACTGAGCCTCTTTTAAAAAGCTTTATCACTGCTTCCGTGAATTCAACCCTGTGTTGTATATCTTCAAAGTAAATGAAGTATTTTGTCTTATCCTTGATGTATCGTTTCAGAAAATCGATTATGAGGTCGGATCGATGTAAAGGAAGGTGTATTTCTAAGATCTTTTGCTTTTTGTTTGAGATATCTTTGACCGCAATTTCGTTCCTGAACCATGTATGCACTAATATTTGGTTAGGCTTTGTATCTATAGCTTCCTTAAGTATCGGAATACCTATCGATTCTGTGTCACGTGCGGAGTGTATTGTTTCAGATTGTATCACAGTGTCTGTGTCTGAAGCTGTAATTGTACCACTGGACGGAGCTAAAATAGAGTAAGGTGATTGGGCTCTGTTTGGGTTTATCTCTGGGATTGAGAGTGTCTTTTCAGAATCTGATGAAATAGTTATTGTTTTTCCAGAATCCGAGGAAATCGAGATGGTGCTATCTGATGATACTTTTCTTGGTTTTTTCTTCTTTTTCAATTTAACTATTCTTTTCTCAATCTCGTCACAGTGTCTCTGCAAAGCTAAGTCGTTTTCGTCTACGTTGACCTGTACTGATGAATTTTCCTCACCTTTACCTAAAGCGTTGATCTTTACCCTAGATAGCGCGTCTGCGTTAGTATTTTGGCGACCGTTTTTGTAAATGACGTCATAGGAATATTCGGCCAGTCTTAAACGCCAGCGGGTAATCTTGCTGCTGGGTTCCTCGAAAGAGTTTAACCATGATAAAGGCCTGTGGTCGGTATAGATCGTAAACTTCTTTCCGTACAGGTACGGACGAAAGTGTTTTACCGCCCATATAATAGCCAATGCTTCCTTTTCTATCACGCTATATCTACTTTCGGCATCATTGAGTGTTCGTGAAGCGAACGCAACTGGTCGATCACTACCTACAACTCCTTGTGACAAAACCGCGCCAATAGCGTAATCTGAAGCGTCAGTGGTCAGGATAAACGCCTTTTCAAAGTCAGGAAATTGAAGTAAAGGTGCGTTTGTTAGTAATTCTTTGCATTTTTCAAATGCTTCTATAAATTCCTGAGTGATTATTACTTTGTGGTTCTTTTTGAGGCAGACAGTCAGAGGTCTCGTCAGTTTTGCAAAATCCTTAATGAACTTCCTATAGTACCCTACTAACCCTAGAAAGCTCTTGATTTCTGTCTGTGTCCTTGGCAGAGGAAACTTAAGAACAGCGTCAATTTTATCGTTGTTGGGTTTTAGCCCGTCTTTGGTTATAGAGTGGCCTAAGTAGAGAACTTCTTTGCGAAGGAACTCTGACTTGTCGATCTGTATTTTTAGGTTGGTTTCTCTTAGTCTTTCGAAGATTTTACGCAGTTTTGTAACGTGTTCTTGGAGACTGGATGAAAAGATTATAATGTCATCCAAATAGACCATACAGTGGATTCCTTGGAGTCCACGTAAGATACTATCCATCGCTCTCTGAAATGTGGCCGGAGCCGTCTTTAGTCCGAAGGGCATGCGCAAAAATTCGAAGTGTCCGGCTTGAGAACTAAATGCAGTCTTTTGTCTGTCTTTCTTGTCTATTTCTATTTGGTGGTACCCACTAGCTAAATCTAGCGTAGTGAAGTAATTAGATTTACCCAGTTTATCGAATAGGTCGGATATGTTTGGTAGTGGGTATTTGTCGTCAGTCGTAATGTCGTTTAAGCGTCTGTAATCAATCACCATGCGGTATTTCTTTTCCCCAGATGCGTCCAGCTTTTTTGGCACTAGATGTACAGGAGCATTCCATGGCGAAAACGACTCCTGAACAACATTATCTTTAAGTAATTTGTCGACTTGTCTATTTATTTCGTCATTGATCGGAGGGGGTTGTCGATACGGTCTAATATATATGGGGTCATCATGGGTTGTTCTTATCTGGTGCTTCACTTTGTTCGTAAAGGTCAGGGGTAGGTTTTCACAATAGAAGATATCTCTGAATTCAAAACAAAGTTCACCGATCGCATGTCTCTCTTCGTCGTTCATATGGTCGAGTCTTAGTTTTTCTAAGTTCGCGGTAAGATAGTCGTCTTTGTCTAGGTCATTTTCCGTAATGGTGTTAACTTCACAAAGTGTGGGTTCGTATGGGGTCACATTTATAAGATTATTTAATTGTATTGTGACTAAGGATTCAGATGTATTCTGCATTATGGTACATGCTTGTCCGTTAACGCAATTGACTAATGCGGATGGCATTCTGATTCCATCTGAAAATTCTTTGTAATCTATTATACCGGTTCCGTTATATATATCTGTCGGCAATTTTACACGAGTTTCTGAACGGGGTTCTAGTGTGATTTTTATTTGCGGATTATAAACGAAAGGGATTTCCGTGTCTCGAGTTCGTAACACTTGGTGTTTCATGTCTATGTTGGCATCAAGTTGTGCGAGGAGGTCTGAGCCTATCAATCCGTCATAGTCTTTGTCCACGCTGTAAACATAGAACGTATGTGCTTCCGTACTGCCGAACGTTGGCGGAAGTGGGATGTGTACCGCTTCGCCGTGAGAACTTTTGCCATGAGTACTTATGACCTCAAATGGCACTTCGAATTTATGTTGTTCAAAGTATTGATCGGCTTTATTGGGACTAATAAACGATCGCGAGCTTCCGGTATCGATCATAAATCTAGCATCCATTTCGGCTAAATAAATGTATGGCAATTTGGCAAAGTTGTCACAGTTTAAATTTATTATTTCGGGGTCGTGTTCGAGGCCAGATCCTGAAAATTTTGTTCATGAGTCAGTGTATCCGGTTCATTGTACATCTCAGTCATGTCCATTGCATGTACTTGAGCTTGATTACTGTCATAATAGTCATAGTCATAGTTTGTTTCATTGCTGTAGTCATAGTAATTATTGTTATCCTCAGCGTACACTTCGATTTCATTGTGAAAAACTTGGTTGGGTCGCGATGCTGGCAATGCCGTGCGCATTGTGACGTCAGAGCTAAACGGTTTTTGTGGGTTTGGAATCCCGAACTTAAATTGGTTCGCTTGCGGTTGGTTAAAGGCCGGCCTGGGTGGTTGCAACGCTTGACTAAAGTTGGGCTTATAACCTTGAGGTCCTCCGAAATTTGGTCGGTAGCCTTGAGGTCCACCAAAATTGGGTCTGTAACCTTGGGGTGCACCGAGTTGTTGTGCTTGGTTTGGTATACCGAATTTAAAGTTCTGTTGAGGTTGTCCTAACTGGGGCCTAAAACCAGGTGGAGTGTGAGGTACCCCAAATTTAAATTGAGGCGCTTGTTGCGTTCCGTAATTTAAATTTTGTGGGTGATTTGGCCTGAATTGGTTAGGACTGCCAAATCTAAAACCTTGGTTGGGTGATGGTGTGTTGGTTGTGAAAAATGGCTTTAAGCCGAACTTTTCGACATATGGGTTATGAGATAAAGGCATTTGAGGTTTGTTCATACCTGATCTAAACATCTTATTGCGGGAATTGTATTGAAATTGGAAATTGACTTCCTCCAATACAATACCTAGCGCTTGTTCTAATGTCTTACTACCTTTCAGTCTGACTATGCGAATAAGATCCTCTGGCAGATTGTATAAGAACACGTTCATGGCCAAGTTGTCATAAATAGTGATTTTACTTTGCCTTACGTGCGGGTCTGTGATGATATTAACTTTTGCTATAAGAGTACTCTTAACTTGTTGAATTCGGTTGCAAAAATCTAGATAAGATTCATTTTGGTTTATTTTTAGCGTTTCCAATTCAATTGCAATGCATTCCTCAGAACGCGGGTCGCCAAAGTGTTGGATAAGTACTGCTTTTAACTCGACCCAAGATTCTATATCTTGTCTTTCGCTTATTAGGTGAGCGGCTTTACCGATAAGTTTGCTCGAAATTATATGAAAGACATATAAATCTTGTGCCGGGTTTCCTTCTTGCGTATAGCAACTAATTATATATTCGCACTTCCTTATATAGAGGTTAAGAAGCTTTTCATTTCCATCAAATTTAGGAATGACCTTAGACATCTCCGCGGGGATACCAACTAGCTTAGTCTCAGGCATTATACTAGCTTATCTAAATTAAATCTACACACAAAATATGGTTTAACACAAAAGCTTAATTTAACACAAAAATCACAATCACTAACTTCGAAATATAACTGCCTATTTAATGTGCATTTATACCGAAAATCAGTTAACGATTAAATCAGGTAAAGTTTAGACCTCAAATAATATTTAACAGACATAAAACGGAAAAGATATGGATACAGGAATAGTAATTTGGACTACTCACAAGCCACACATATCCTCCTTTGAGTCAGCTACTGCGCCTTTGTCCTGGGTTGCGGCCGTCGTCGGAGACTTATTTATTTGGTTCGTACGGATACCCGAACACCACAATCTGCTGTACTTTTTCGCGACAAAACCGATACTGGGGCCTTGACTAAAGCGAAAGCACGGCAGTAGGATTAATGGGTATCCTACCGGCTGCGCCAGTCAAATACCGACGGTCCCAGGAGGTCTTTTTAAAAACTACAATTTTATTTATAAAAGATGTCGTTTATTGGACGGTTCGCTTAAGACTAAACTAATAATTAATAAAACAGTAGGCGTCTGGGGCCATAATCATCCGACGGATGCGTATAATATTTCTACGAAATACCGTTATCTTTGCTCGCTTCGTTAGAAAGGGTCTTATCTGAGCTGACTACGTACGAATAATCATGGTGCCAGTTGCAGGTGCGTGGGTGGCGAGTCGCATGACTATGTACCGTTTTCTTTGTTTACTTTACTTATAAACTTGCACAGATTTACCGTATTTTATTACTATCAACAACTTCTCTTCGAATCTGACATGAGTTTATCAATCAAGTTCAACTTCAACTTCTTTTTGTTGTCAATGACATTATCCGCAAATTAAAAACTGTGTTCCGATAAAATCGCTCAGTGACCGCTACGGTCTCGACATGTATATTTTATTTGTCTTTTGAATCTTTTAGCGTACCTACTCCGCTCATATCTATTATTTTCTGTATTTTTGTATAGGTATATATATAACTTAAGATGTAATGTTAGTGCTAAGCTTAATTTGATTTATATTCTTTTTTTATGGTAAAAATAACACAACCGGCAGGTGGATGTAACTTAAAGTGTAAGAGTACACAAATATTTAATTGGTATTTGTTATAAAAATATTTATTGTAAATTTATTTATTTTTATATTTATATTTTTATTTATATATATTTTATTTATATTAATGTATTAAATATAATAATATGTCTTATGATAACAGTGAAAACAATGATAGTATTGAATTTCTCTCATGCTCGTCTCCTGATGACAGTATGGATAGCTTTAGTAGCATACCCACTTTATCAGATACCATTAGTTTTATTTATAGTGATGTTGCAAAGAATTTTAATGTCTTACACATAAACGCTCAGAGTATCCCAGCTCACTTTCCAGATATGCTTGTATCGTTCGACAACAAATCTATTGACGCAATCTTAATTTCTGAGACATGGCTAAAACCATGTCTCCCTTCAACATCCTACTCTTTGCCAGGTTTTCGACTCCTTAGAAATGATCGTACGGGCGGTGGTGGTGGCGGTGTTGCCATATATCTCAGATCGCATTTTCCTTTCACCATTGTGAGTATGTCAGCACAACCACCTCCCTCTGACGCTGGTGAGCATCTCCTAATCGAAGTTATCCTAAATCATACTAAACTACTCCTTGGCGTATATTATTGTCCTTCTTTGCGTATTAATTTCTTTTCCTCTTTTGAAACAATCCTTCAAGACTATTCTGCTATCTATGACCACTCTATAATTATGGGCGATTTCAATACATGTTTGCTTAAACAAGATTCACGTTCAACTATGTTTGAGTCTATTATTACAGCCAGCAACATGACTATTCTTTCACTTTTCGCTACTCATAAGCTGCCGAACTGTATTCCTTCACTTCTTGACTTGATAATAGTTTCCTCTTCTGATCATGTAGCTAAGCATGGTCAATGTTCAGCTGACTCCTTTTCCCATCATGACATGATATACCTCTCATATAAGATCCGACCTCCTAAAGCCAAACCCAAAATTCTTATGCAGCGCAGTTTTGGTGGTATGGATATAAGCAACCTACGCAAGGATGCGCAGGAGCTAGATTGGGCTACAGTAGTAAATGCGGATGGCATAGATGATAAGGTAGACGAATTCAATCGTATTCTAACGTCACTTTATGATACACATGCTCCTATCCGTGCCGTTAAAATGAAGCACGCACCAGCACCATGGCTAACAGATGAAATAAGGCATTTGATGCACAAAAAACTTACAGCTAAGGTCAAACTTAAGTGTCGTCAGTCTGATGAAAATAAAGAGCGTTACATTAGTCATCGCAACGTCTGCAATAGAGTGTGTAGGGACGCACAACGCCGACATATTCATAAATCTGTTGAAAATGAGGATCCAGCCAAAGTATGGAGGTTCTTAAGGTCACTGGGAGTGGGAAAATCGCGACAAAGTAATCTGCCTCGAAACTTGGACGTTAATTTACTAAATAAACACTTCTCCTCTTCATCCAATTTCGACGGGCCCACTAAAGCTATTACGTTAGGCCATCTTGCCTCAATTCCACTCCCTGATCACGACCCTTTTATCTTCAAACAATTCACCGATTGTGATGTTAAGAGAAGCGTACAATCAATAAACTCTAATGCTGTAGGCAGTGATAGCATCAGCCGGAAAATGATTCTCCCCATACTTGAAGAAATCCTACCTGTAATCCAGTATCTCCTTAACTACTCTATCTCCTCAGGGTTTTTTCCACAAATTTGGAAAGAAGCTCAAATAACACCTCTACCTAAAAAATCAAACCCCTCGTCCTTCTCTGAATTTCGTCCTATCTCTATTCTTCCTTTCTTGTCTAAGGTGCTAGAACGTCTTGTTCATCAACAGCTCTCATCTTTTCTAATTAAAAACAGTCTCCTTAACCCATTTCAATCCGGTTTCCGACCTGGTCACAGTACTGTAACCGCATTAACTAAAATCACTGATGATATCAGGTTTGGCATGAGCAATGGTCATCTTACTGTGCTATCACTACTGGACTTCAGCAATGCTTTCAATAATGTTGATTTTGATATCTTGTTAGCAGTCCTACGCTCTCATAACATATCTCCAACGGTGATTGATTGGTTTCGTAGTTACCTGTATGAGCGCCGGCAGCGTATACGCATTGAAGAATCGTATTCTTCTTGGTGTAGTGTAACTGCTGGTGTTCCACAGGGCGGCGTTCTATCCCCTCTTCTTTTCTCAATTTTTATAAATTCAATCTCGCAAAAACTATCTTCTTCTTATCACCTCTATGCAGACGATTTACAAATTTATTCACAAGCCCCACTAGATCAACTACATTCAGTCATTGAACAAACTAATAGGGATTTGAAAAGCATACGAGAGTGGAGTGGATCATTCGGCCTTACAGTCAATCCTCTTAAAACTCAGATTATTATAATCGGTAGTTCTCGCATGATATCGAAGGTCGATTGGTTTCATCTCCCTCAAGTAATATTCGATGGTGTCCAAATTGAAATTAGTCACACGGTGAAAAATCTAGGTTTAATTATGGATAGGAAACTCTCTTGGGGACCTCAATTGACTGAAGTTAGCCGTAAAATGTATGCGTCAGCTGCCTCCCTTAGAAGACTGCGCAATTTTCTCCCCATTTCTACTAAAACTGAGCTCGTAAAATCTCTTCTCTTCCCAATTTTAGATTACGCCGATGCATGTTATCTGGATTTAACCGAAGAGCAACTCGACAAGCTTGAACGCCTACAAAATTTCTGCATCCGGTTCATCTTTGGTTTGCGGAAATACGACCATGTGTCAGAAAGCCGCAAGAAGCTCGCATGGTTACCCATTCGTCTGCGGCGGAATACTCACATCCTTTTCTTTCTTTATAATATCCTATTCTCTCCTGCTACTCCTTTATACTTGAAAGAACGCTTTAAGTTTCTCTATCTTTCCAATTCCTTTTCCTTACGGTCATCCAATACCCTACAACTAAAAATGCCTGCTCACACATCACATACCTATGACAGGTCTTTCACAATTCAGGCTGTCCGTCTGTGGAATGCGCTGCCTGTGCCCATCAGGCAAGCTAAATCTATTGCCATATTTAAAACGTTGGTATTTAAACATTATTGGTCAATCTATAGCTAGGTAATATTATTTTGTTAGCTGTTTGTATAGGTATATATTATATGTATCATATATATATATATATATATATATATATTGTGTATATGTGTATTATGTATGTTTTTATTTTATTTATTTTTATTTATTTAGATATATTATATTAGTATAGAACGCCACACCAACCCAAATCATCCTGCACATTTTCTGTCCATCCAAAGGTTGTCTGGCAGAAATCGCTTAAAGCGATAAGACCGCCCATTGTGCTACCTCTTATAACTGTATTATTTTAAGTTCTACAATTTTACTTTTATTTGGTGTGCAATAAAGAATTATTGTATTGTATTGTATTGTATAATATGCAGCATCATAATAATAAATTATAAAATGTTGTTTATTTCGAGTAGACAAGACTCATAATTACACGACACAATATTTTTCACATATATTAATAGTAAAAGAATAGGACAAATTAACAAAATAACCAAATTAAACTGAAATTGAAATAATGACCTGCATTTTAAACAAGCATTTTGATTAACGTAAGAATTATCAAAATTGATGCACGCGTTTTTTTTTACTTTTTGAGTTTGTGTGACTTTTGGTCTCTAGAACACCACAAAGAAAAAAGCATACATACATAGGCTGATAAACACATTACCCGCCTTTGCGTCGCGCAGTCAGGTAAAAAAGAACAATTTGTGGGTATAACATATTTGTCGGGTTTTAGTCTTTAAACTTTCGTCTAGTTTTATGCTAGATAAGCGAGCATTTAACAACTAACTCACTTGATAGAAAGCAATGATGCACCATTGCTATACCTATTCACTCTTGACTTGAAGACCCCAGATAATACCGTTCGGGGTACGAAAGACGCAGTAGTAGTACTCTCCAGATATATTTTTTATGGTTTTGTCCTCCTTTTGGCTCGAAGTTCGAAGACTTGTGTCGAAGGTGCTGGAAACATTCACATCACACACACTCAAATCAGGCCCAGAACCTACATAAATTGTCCTTGGGAAGAAAACTTGAAAACATCAAGATATAAGCGATAGGAATATCGAATGTTGCAATATTATGACACATTTTTTTTTAAGTACGATAGGCAAGCGTTTGACAACAATCTCACCTGATGGAAAGCGATGATGCGGCCGAAGATGTAGCATGCTTGCCTAGAAGGTACCTATTCACTCTTGACTTGAAGTCTCCTAGATTATATTGTTCGGGGAACAAATACGAGGGCAATGAGTTCCACTCCTTCGCTGTACGGATGATAAACGTAGAAGCGAAACGCTTCGAGCGAACCGGATGTATATTAACCATATATGCATGACGTTTGAAAGTTTGTCTTGTTGTTAGATGGTAAAACGGGCATGGGGGAATTAGCTCGTGTAATTCCTGCGCACACTCTCCAAAGTGTAAACGGTAGAATACTGATAGACTTGCGACCTTACGTCGGTGACCGAAACTCTCTCTTTCTTATTAATTAATTTTAATGAAAATACGTGTAAGCTGGTGTGTTACTATGCGACCATTTGCGATAACACTGCTTTAAACCTAACCCATGATTTATGTTCCACCTCATTGTGTCGTCGGATTGAAAGAAATGTATGGTATCAATATGTAAGGAGTACTTAAGTAAGTTTGAATGTTCACACTCGCAATAAATGTACTGTTAGTGTGATACATCGCGGAGTCAGTAGGGACTACACATCGTTTTTATTTTGACTTCGCAATGGAGTGCAAAGACCCGTTATTCTATTACCGCTGCATAATGTATGCGCATGCGTTTCTTTGCATAAATGGATGTTGCCAGTACCAGGGTCCCAGAGGTCGCCTGCCGGTCGAAAGTCGTTAAAACGTTATTAAAATGACCTCCTACTATTTTCATGAAAGTAGTGATTGCTTTCTGCATGTGGTATGGACATTAAAGATTCGATTTGTTGCCCGCGTTTATCGAAATAATAAAGCTAATATATGTGAAAATATAACTTCGTCAGATAAACTAAACTAACCTCAGTATAGCTTATTCGTTGAAGTCTTAGATGTTGCCTGCCATTGTTTCTTTTGCTGTTTCAGCAATCGAATATTCTGCTCTCTTTTCCATATTCTGTTGCGGATTTAACAGAATATGTGTATTTATGTCTGAATAAATTATAAAAGATAATAGCTATCTTTCAAAAATCACCGTCCTTTCTTATCTTAGATAAGCTCCTTCTGACTTTTTCTATCTACAATAGTTTAGGTGTTCTAATTCATAAATAAATAACCGTAACATGATCTGCGCGTGTGGGATATAGATTAAAAATAGTGTAGGTAGTACACTATCCGATCTAAAAGTTTCACACGCGTTCAGTGACTATATCAGAAGCGGCATAGTTTGAAAGAGTGGCAAGAAATTAATAGTTTTCCCATAATATCCCGGCGACATGTCTGTAACGGATAGGAGGATACACCTGCGCTTTCTTACAAGCTGGCACAGGATGCCACGAAGCTGAGGGAGCTTTTTATATTTCATTCATCTATCGACCCTTTCTCATGCCATCATAGTGCACGTAGCTCGTTCTAGACATTATGTGGTCAGGAATTTGGTAATCTAATCTAGCCTATTTTAACTCAAATATTGTCAGGATTTCATCAAGATCAGTATCTGTATCTTAACAGCACTGTAGCTCAATCATTGTTATTGATAGGCTACCTCTTGATCTCTTTCTCATATGGTAAGTGATGATTCGGTCGATGTAAACAAGCTAGGCATAGAAAAATTGGCTCTTAAAAATGGCTACCGAACATCAGTTTTGAACGCGCGGAAAGGTGTTATGTCGTAAACGATAATATCTACTGCCTCCCCGATTTTGGGCATTTAACATGCCCGTCAACATGCCCTACAACTAGTCGGAGACTCCCAGACGGTTGCTAAACAATGTTGATAACACAGGCGATAATTTTCAGACTCATATTTTCTTTATCAAAAATATTTTCATCTTAATATTTTTCTTTCTAAAACATATCTTAATTACAGCCACGGATATCTTAAATACCGAAGGTTTGTGTAAAGACTTGCAATCGACTTGTTGCTCGCAGGTGCACGCAATTCATGCATTATTCATCCACGATTGTATTTAAATAGTCAGTGTGGACAATCACCGGGTACACTTTAACGTATTAATGAACATGACAGCGCCTATTTAATCTGGACTAGTTCGGAAAAACAGAATTGTCTGATGCGTGATGATGGTAAAAGACCTTATTCCATAGAAGATACGACGGCTTTTAGTGTGTGATGACTTTAGCTCCGTCACATCTTCCTCATTCTTATTCTGTGTGAAGAATGTGGCAAACGACGAAATATGGAAACATCAGCAGTGGTCAGTTATTTGAGCCGTTTGGTGTTGAGACACTGAGCCCGTGAGGGCCGGGAGTTTGTTCTATTTAAAAAAATACCAAACAGCCTGGTTGAAGCAACGCTTGATCAAAATGCTAGTAGCTACATATTTGTCTTAACGTATTTGCATTGCAATTCAGGTAGGTAAAAATGCCGTCAGCATGATGGGCAAGCTACCCACGGATAGTACATACTCGAACACTTGCGTTACCTCTATTCTTGGTGGACTATAGTAAGCTTTTATAAGCTTATAAAGAATAGATATAAAAAAGGCTATACGCTTCGAGCGGATATGAAGTATGTCAATCATAAACGATGATGTTGGTCAGTTCTTCTTGTAGTCCGATTATAGAAAGGGCATGGGGGAATCAACTAGTGTAATTCGAGTGCACACTCTCCAAAATGTAAGCGATAGAACACCGATACCTACAGTATAATACTTGTTATACTGTTAAGCTATTGCTTGTCCCAGCATAAATATTTAAATCATTCTCAACAATATGAGTGCAATATTAAGCGAATGGTCCTGTTTCTAAAGTAGCGAAAGAAGATTCATATCGATGAAATCGTTAACAAAATTGAAAGCGGGTGGATAGTACACAACAATGGAAATCGCATTCTAACCCATTGCTTAATCGCATTCAAACCTATGCGAATGTTCATAGGGCGCGGAGATAAGGCCCACCGCACACTGGCGACCGCATTATGCACATAATGTATGAGATGTGCCGATACGCGGACGGACCACGCACTCGCCTGCTTACCGTTACTTGTTGTGTGAACGCGAATACTTACCTGTTAGGATACGCAGTATGAGCCTCACAATGCAGCATTTTCTGGTGAGTGAGGCCGATATATACTTTCATATATGAAGTAGACTAGTGGTAAATATTGTTTTCAAGCTGGCTTTTTGCTGCTGAGTTTTGGTAGTAAAGTTGTAGTTTACTAATCAAGTGGAAAAATTATGTGGCAACGTGTAATTAACATAAACATAAAACATAAACGCTTTTACACTCACAGCCCCACACTTAGTTCGATAACTTGTGTCGTGGGTGCCGAAAACATTCACATCGCACACAAAATCATAACCAAAACCAGAAACACAAATTTTCCATGGGGAGAAAACCTGCTTAGAAGGCGTACGCCACCCAACTAAAAAAAAGGGCAGTTCAAATTAATTATAAAAATAGTATTTTGTGTGTAAAACGAGGAATCTCTTTAACAACTATATAAATTTGAAAGTTAAAACTAACGTGAATATTACACATACAAATTCAATGCTATATAATACTATATACATATAGCATTGAATTTGTATATATAAGACATAGAGTACAGTAGGACGAAGCCAAGGGGTAAAGCAGAAAAATATAATGTAATTCTAATATGCCCGCCATACTACAGGCTAGTATTAGTGCTAGAGCATGGCGGATTACTTCTGTAACACCGAGTAGTAAGGATAGAGATCTTTCCTTTTCTAACAGTAAACAAACTTTTTTTTTACTTTGTCAGGACAATATTCCAGCAAAATATTGTATGATTGATTTTAAAAATAGGAAAAATATGACAGGTAAAAATATACAATAAGACATACTGGCACACGTCCATCCAGTTTGCTCGAAGCTTTTCGCTTCTACGTTTCATCCGTACTGCGAAGGAGTGGAATTCATTATACCCGCGTTCCCCGAACGGTATAATCTGGTAGTCTTCAAGTCAAGAGTGAATATGTAGAAAAGTAAGAGCATATTACATCCTTGGCCGCATCATCACTTTCCATCAGGTGAGATGCCTATTGAGCATAAAAAAATTATATAATATGTTTTATGGAATCTTAGAAAATATTATATAACATTATATATTAGTTATATTTATTTTAAATATAACTTTGATATTTTATAGTATAACATATCTGCAATATTAATGGGTTTAAGAATGCTACGTAGGATTGGGGAACACATATCGATAAAACAATAAGAAGGGTGATACTAATTAGTACTTGCACCCCACATATTCTCATACTTAAAATAAGTGATGTGATGATATGTAATAATATTTGACGAAGGCGAAATTCAAAATAAAACTTGTCTATTTGAAGTCGTTGTGAAAGCACAACTTATTAACAAAAGAGAATAATAACAGTTACTTTTAGAATCGGATGAAATTCTAAACAAACGACATAATTTAATTTCAAGTGAATGCGCTCTCGTCTATACGAGGAAGACTAATCGCGTCGTCGTGACACAAATGCTCAAAGACAATTGTTTTAAATAAATAGCGCTCGTTATAATCCGCGCATTCACTTCAATAAAAGATGTCAAATTAGAGTGGTGACAGATGGCGTCACTTCTCACCTGTCACCGCGCGGGCGTGTGCGCAAACAGACGCCCACGTGGTGTGTGCGCCGCTCGGTGCGCTGAATGGATGTAATTTACTCTTTGGTACTTGTTTGTTTCGTGCCCATCAAAAGGTTGAAAGAATATTTGTCTGATTAAAAAGTGAAAAAACTAAGGCGTACATTTTAAACAATATAATAGATGTTATATTACATTTTGTAAGTAGTATTTTGAATTCATACATATACAATTTTTTACCAAAAGTTTAAATTATTTGATAAACTTAAATAAAAATTATCATTCACGAGATATAAGTTAAAAAAGAACGTATTAACTAATCAATAGCTTAAAGCTTAAAGCAATATAATGTTTTGCGTCGTACTCCTTAACCACATTTGTTATATATATTATAATAATAATATGATATTTTGAAGCCCTTTTACTTAATCCCCATATCGATGGTACAGTTTACATTTTGTTGCCTTTATTTTTATTTCATTCAAATTCTGACACCCAGAGAATTTGAATGAATGCAATTATACCTAATTCACATAAGCTGCCAAAATCCTAACAATTTTTTGCTTTACCAGTAGTTGGATAACGAAGGAAATCGGCGGTGGCGGCTACAGCCAAGTCGCGAGTTTGCGCGAGACCGTCGCGCTTCGCGATTTTGTCGAATTCGTTATTTCCCGATTTTAAATTTGTTTTCTCAGGTGTTCATTTGCTTACCTGATATGCATTTGTTTTCTCCGATTTGCTGTTTAAATTGGCATTATGGTTAAAAACAGTGAAACAGAAATGATTATTTATCAGTAAATAAGGAAAAAAAATGTTAGCGAATAAAAAAAAGTTCGTGTTTTTATTTTGCCCCGTTGTCGATTCTATACCACCCCATGCAGGATTGTGCACTATTTGCCAATGGCGGTATATACAGGGTGTCGGGTAATGAATGTATAACTGACTACAGATAGTAAAAGTCTCACAGTTTTCGAGATGATCGTCATTGAAAAACTATAAACAATACTAAAATTTACATCTTTAGTTGATATTTATCTATAGTTAAATGTTATTATTACAATACTTTGCTCTTTACTTTGATTAATTTTTTTTTTATATTAGGCAATTTCAACATAAGAAGTTAATGTTAATATTATTATTATTTGTAGGTTTTCAAATTTTTATATATATATTTTTTGACCATTATGATCTGCCCTATCTGTAGGTATAGGGTTATCCATTCATTACGCCACACCATAAATGAATCCCTATTGACTTTGGCCACGCCATTACTTGAGAATGAGTATACCAATTTAGTTCACCTTTATTTTGTATTTTATAACACTTTGCAGAAGATTCTTACGAAAAGAAAAACATAAAATTTCACATAAAAATGGAAAAATTCTAAAAATATAAGGACAATGTTAATTCGCGTGTTTGAATATGAATTTACCATATAACAGTTTTTAAACTTAATATTTAGAAAAAAGAGATATGTTTTATAGTAGCAGCATAAATTTTAAAACATCGAAAAATTTACCAAAACAAATCTCATGGTCAAGAATACGTCACTAGGTTTTGGTAAAGTATTAAGGCAAGCAAGAGGTAATAATTGAGTCAATAAGTTTTTATATGGTTTTATAGTACTATGTATGACGTTAATAAATAAACGCAAACAAAGCATAGAAAACCAATTTCACCGCTTTATCTTCGGAACCTTAAACAGAATTAATGTATTAAACACGCATTATTGACGATAACTCAAAAACTAGTGATCAAACTTAAATGGAGCCATATGAAAAGTACCAGTTTTCAAATAAAAAAATAATCACCAGAATCGGCTTACAACGAATAACAAAAAAAAGAAATTATGAGGTAACTTTTGCAGTCGGTTAAAAACGAGAACATTATCATTATATTCCACAGAATACGCATTATTGAGAATAACTCAAAAACAACTAGTCAGACCTTGATCGAATTTAAACGGGACCACATCGAAAGCACCAGCTTTCAAATAAAAAAAATCGGCTCACAACGAACGAAGTTATGAGGTAACACAAAATAAAAATACAGTCGAAATGAGAACTTCCTCCTTTTTTTGAAGTTGGTAAAAATATTGGAGGTGAAGGTAGAAGGGTTAAAAATACTTTACGGCCCAATCCCATACCCACCATGTATACAAAAGAAAATCGGTCAAGGCTTTTTCGGAGGTGTTTGACCACAAACACCATGACACGATATTTTTATATATTATAAATATTTTACTTTAACCGCCACTAGACAAGTACTATTTATACACATCAAGTAAGCAATGTTCACAATGACTACGATTACGAACGTAAGCACGCGATGCGACACTGATTGCTGGCTAATTATCGACTGACAGCCGCAAGTATGCCGGCGCTGGTATGGTAATTTCTATTTTAAGCTGGAGCCGACAAGTGGATGCAACACGGAACGAAGAACAACATCACGCAAGGAGTGAAAATATATAATATCTTTGAAAACATAAAAAAACAAGCTTTTAAGTTCGCCATGTTGGATTGAAAGTAACTTTATTTTTAGAGTTATTCTCAGCAACTCATATTGTGGTAGTGCATTAAAAATAACTTCTCCGCCATGTTGGTTTCAGAATTATGTTACACAGCTAACCATGCGTTGTCATCCAAACCAAACGTGAATACATTTCAACTCAATCGGTTGAAGATATCTATCTCATCAGTCATCATACATACATTTCAAGTTAAACAACATCTAAGTGTCAATCTACAAAACTTCGGCTATTCGGTTGTTTTTTATCCACGCTCAAAGGCTCCGACCGATATACACGGAATATTGAAAAGTATAATTATGTGAAACAATCATTTTCATTTCAAAATTCAATCTACTACTTTTACACTAACACGATAACTATGTTAACTACCTCGGCTTCACGTATAGTTTCTCGAGAGAATCCTTCATTATAGGCATCGACACACAGACGTTAGAGTGTTTTACAATATTTCGAGGTGGTTGTTTCTTTATGATTAATCAAAGCACTGAACGCGCTAGGGTGTTTTAACTCAATTTATATAATTATCCATTACAGGTTGCGCTTAAATGCGAGATCGTTTGTTACCGCAGGCAATCATAAGGCTAATCTATAAAAAGCGTAGTTTTTAGTGTCGCTAAAAAGAAAGCTCCGGGAGAGTAACAACATCGCGTTTTTTTGAGGCATGCGAACCATATTCTCTCTTTAAATGCTTCTTAAATATATGACGCATTAAAATATATAATGTTCCAAAACACTTTATTTTTAATTTCAATTAATTTTAATTAAGTGGGAAGAAGCTTGTCGGGGCCGTTAACCAGTTCTATTAGCCAAATCAATATCTGAAACAAGATGTACATTTGACATGAAATTTAATTTTAAATTAATATTGAGGGCGACTGTCGACTGCTGCAGCTGGTGGGAGTTAGGAATTGTACTATTTTGCAGCTCCTTAAATAAAAACATGCGTTAAAAATCTTTACCATGACTTATCCAATCCCATTACCATGACAATCCATTGGCAAATCCCGTCAGGATTCAATACCCAAAGATTTGGATATTGATTCATTAAATTTACATTTTTCCTCTTCTTCTAATATTAATGATGCTGATAAACTGACTACATTACAATCTCTTTCTTCTGTACCCATTCTTGACCACCCTTCTTTTCTTTTTAGTTCTTTCACCGCTTGTGATGTTAAGCTGAGTATTCATTCTATCACTTCAAATGCAGTAGGAATCGATGGTATCAGCCGAAACATGATAATTCCGATCCTTGATATAATACTTCCTATCCTATGCCTAATCTTTAACCACTCTATATCAAATGGGACGTTCCCATCGATGTGGAAAGAAGCGCAAATCATTCCTCAAGAAACTCAATCCTCAATCCTTTTCTGAGTACCGACCCATATCCATACTTCCATTCCTCTCCAAAGTCCTAGAGCGTCTTGTCCACAAACAAATTCATTCTTTCCTTGTCTCAAATCATCTCTTGAATCCGCTCCAATCAGGGTTTCGGCCTGGTCATAGCACAGTAACTGCCTTAATCAAAATCACCGATGATATCCGATTCGGAATGGAAAATGGCCAGCTAACTGTATTAACACTGCTCGATTTTAGCAATGCGTTTAATACTGTGGATTTTGATATTCTCCTTGCAATACTCCGCTCGCTTAACATATCTCCAACGGTGATCGACTGGTTTCATAGCTACCTTTTCGGACGCCGTCAGCGAGTTCGCTTAGGAGAGTCTCAAGTCTCTTCATGGTGTAACACGACTGTCGGTGTACCGCAAGGCGGCGTCCTATCTCCTTTACTCTTTGCAATATTTATTAATTCTATATCTCAAAATCTTTCTTCTTCTTACCACCTTTATGCAGACGATCTTCAGATCTATTCGCAAGCTCCTCTTAATAACCTTGATAAAGCTGTTGACTCCATTAACACTGACCTTCAAACAATAAGTGCTTGGAGTGACGCTTTCGGCCTAAAAATAAATCCAATAAAAACACAAGTTTTAGTTGTTGGCAGCTCTAGGACCATATGCAAGATTGATTGGCAAGCGTTGCCACAAGTAGTGTTTAATGGAGTCAAAATTCCATACAGTAAAACTGTTAAAAATCTAGGGGTTATTTTTGATCAGTGCTTGTCTTGGGGCCCTCAGCTAGAGGCCGTTAGCCGTAAGATGTATGCTGCTGCCGGATCGTTAAGACGACTCCGGAACTTTTTACCTACAGCTACTAAAGTTGCGCTTGCACAGTCTCTTCTTCATCCTATCATTGATTATGCTGACGCCTGCTATTTAGACCTTACTGAAGAACAGCTTAATAAACTTGAGCGACTCCAAAATATTTCAATCCGGTTCATATTTGGATTACGGAAATATGATAACGTATCTGAATTTCGTTCAAAGCTCAAGTGGCTTCCCATCCGAGCTCGTCGGAATGCTCATATCCTCTCCCTTCTCTATAATGTTCTTTTTAATCCCACTTCTCCCCGCTACCTTCACGAGCGCTTTCAATTTTTCACCGAATCTAACTCTCTAGCATTGAGGTCATCAGAGAATCTTAAGTTAAAGATTCCCCCACACAGTAGCTCTTTTTATGACAGATCTTTTACTGTCGAAGCTGTTCGGCTGTGGAATGATCTTCCAGTTGAAATAAGAAGGGCACAATCACTTCATATTTTTAAGAATCAAGTCAAGGCACACTATATTTAATTATAAATCATATTGTATCTATTTCGTTAATTTGTCTAAGTTTTTTGATACTGTTTCCGTTGCTTTCTTTTATTATTATAATTTTTATTTTTTTTTCTCCTTTAAAATAAACAGACTAATGTATTGTTTGTATATATGTGTATTGTTTATATAAAATATATATTATTATTGTATAGTATATATGTACCTATGTATATGTTAATTTGTAATTGATGTGTATATGTATATATATATTAGATCCGTAAGCACCGTTATGAATAAGCTTTTTATGAACGACGTCCTATTATTTTGCGTTATTCCTATCCATCCAAAGGTTGTCTGGAAGAGATCGCTTTCAGCGATAAGACCGCCTATTGTTACACTTTTCTAAAACTGTACTGTTAAAATTTTACTATTTGTGTTATTTATTTATTAAGGTGTTCAATAAAGAGTATATCTATCTATCTATCCTCCTGGAATGTAATTATCGGGAGACTCAGAGAGGGAGTTTCGCTTGTAGCGAACGCTAGTTTTGGAAGCTAAGGCTGCATTTATAATGTAATATGAATGCATGTATATTTATTTTACGTTTTAGCTATCATTTAATCTGTGGTGCAGGCCACAGACATGATGGCTCTTCAACCACTGTCCGCTCGTTCGAGACGATTCAATCGACACTTAAGCACTTGTTACAAGCAAGAGTTGACAGCTTTCGTCAACGTCCAATACTTAAGAATGTGTTTTTGACCAACATAAAACATACTAATTGTGCCTCTTTTTACCCGCGTTGATCGGGATATTAACGCTTTCCCCCCTAATTATCAGCTTTCAAATCAGATCAAAATGTCTTTTCACATGGGCTTGAAAGGGCTTATGGGCTTATATAACTCTAATGACCAGATTCGCAAAGCTTGCGCATCTGACAAGAAACTCGATGCCTATGTTTTAACTTTTTTCTACCGACTTCATAAAAAAGGAGGAGGTACTCAAGTCGACTGTACTTTTTTTATGTGTGTGTTACCTCATAACTTCTTTTCATGTGAACCAATTCTGTTTTTTTTTTGTTTGAAAGATGTTGCTTTCCAATTGGTCCCATTTAAATTTGATCAAGGTCGGATCAGTCGTTCTTGAAATATCGTCTATAATGCTGTATGCGTGTTGAGTACCTACATCTAATCTGATCAAAGTTCCGAAGATAAAGCGGTAAAGTCGGTTTTTTAGGCTTTGCTTGCGTTTAATTATTACTATACAACTAAAACAATAAACATATTCTTCAAACTTTGTTTTGTGGTCGCCAGAGCTTTTGCCTATGGACATTCTTGTTATTATCCTATTTATAGAATTTTTATAAGCATTCTTTATCTACTTTTCCCGTTGGCTCAGGTGGGTGGCGTTCGCCTTTTGAGCAGGGGTATCGGGTTCGGTTCCCGGCGGGAACACAAGTTTTCTCCCCAAGAAAAATGTGTGTTTCTGGTTCTAGTTGTGATTGTGTGTGTGATGTGAATGTTTCCGGCACCCACGATACAAGTCAACGAACTTAGTGTGGGGCTGTGAGTGTGAAAGGTAAAAAAAAAAATCTGATTATGAAAAAAAATAACAATGTACTTATCAATTGATGTAAAGAGATGTCTATATTCTAATTTCATCGACAAAATAGATAATGACAGGCATAGACGAAATCATCTTTTTACATCTATTGGTAAGTACAACAAATCCAAGTGTTTTTGTAACTATTATTGAATAAGTACAAGCGAGTAAGTCATTACGCGGTGAAGTGCAGGGTCTTCGAAGGCTGAAGAGGGACGTGCGTCACTCAAAGTGCGTTTCTTATATTGTTTAATACATTCAAGTATCTTTCTAAGAAAGTACAATTTATGTTGTTTATTGATGGTGATTTACTTTTTCATTGCTTCGTAAAAAAACTTAGTTTAAATAGAGCCATACAGCAAAACAATATTGAAATCTGAAAAAAAAAGCATTTTAAATGTATTCTAGACAGAGGGCGTAACGTAGCGGATAGCAAAACACAATATTCAAAATCGTTTATTCACATGGCCCTTTTGGGGCCATGTGAATAAACGTCAATGTCTCTAATTGCCAAATTCGCCATCTTTTGCCATTACTGTATCAAACGCAATATTAATTACAGCTATCTCAAGAAGAACCTGGCAAGAAATTCGGTGGCATATTATTTCATTTATTTTGCAAGCCTATCGGTATTCTATAAAATACATTACGGTGAATGTGCTCAGGAACTTGTATGTTGCAGAAACGATGTATCCGATGTATATATGGTTTAGAAACTACTGATACACTTCGCAATATTTTCAAAGAAAAAAAAATCTTGACATTAGCTTGTATATACATTTATCAAATTAGTACATTTGTCAAAGAAAACCCAAGCAATTTTTTCGAAACAACATCAAATCGTCAAGATTCCTTACGGCCTAAATATAGACACAATATCTACATGCCCCAGGCTAATAATACCTTGTATCACAAAAGTGCATTCTTTAGCGCTATTAAAGTTTTCAATAAATTACCACTAGACATAAAATCTCTTCAAGGCTCGCAGTTTAAAAGAACTTTAAAACAGTGGTTAACAGGCAAAGGGTTTTACAATATTCATGAATACCTTAACGACTGATTAGATGATTAAATATTTTTGAATGTATGTAATATTGTATCTTATGTATATTAGTTTAGTATTAAGTACTTTAACAGTAACAAAATTGTTTTAGGATTGTGTATATAAATATTTGTGATAGAAAAAAGAAGTAAATTAGCTTTCTGTATATTATGTCAACAGAACTTACTTGAAATAAGTTTATAAAAACTTTTATTGTAGGCTCGTAATGGGCAAACTGTCTTGTACTGAACATTTTTATTTACATTTTGTTTACACAATAAATATTTTCTGATTTCTGATTTCTGGAACTACACAACCTTGTTCCCACTTCACCTTTTTTCCACCTTTCATCTAGAAGAACGGCGTCGCGTCACCCATTTATGTTGAGATACCGTTCATTCGGACGAAACGTTTCGCGTCTTCGTTCATTTATAGAACAGCAAAAGATTGGAACGCTATGCCGTCGTCTATGTTTCCCGAAAGGTACAATTTGGGTGTGTTCAAAAGTAAAGTAAATAGGTTTTTACTAAGCAAGCGTGATCCACCTTAGACTACATCGTCACTTTCCATCAGGTGTGATTGTGGTCAAACGTTTGCTTGGTCTGTAATAAAAAAAAAAACTATATTTATTTTTAACTTTCTCAGCGCTCTCCTCCCTATTAAGTTTTCAAGTAAATGAGTTTCTACGCTGTTTTATCATTGTTTTTATTTAGTTCCGCAATACATGAATTGTAAGATATAAACTAGTTTTCTTTATAAGCTTACATCTTTTATGTTGGCAAGTCAAGAAAAACTACTTTTAATACACCTGCTGTGTATTAAAAGTAGTTTTTCTTGACTTGCCAACATAAAAGATGTAGTCGCTATAGTTCTACCTAGCATGGCTATATAAAAAAAACGATCTGACCTAAGATTCTCTAATCCTATTTTATGAATATAGAGCCGAAACGCTTCGAGCAAACTAAAAGCGAGTACATAGTTAGAGTGCGTCCATCTCTATGTTACTCCGCTCAAGAGTCAAAACTTTTCAAGTACAGACGCGCCCACGTCGCACCACATAAACATCGATGGAGCACAGAACAAACAGCAATCGACGGTCGAGTGGTATATTTGTTTACCAAAAGCAACTCAAGCCAAAAATAGCGTAACTATCTTCTTAAACGCGGGCAGAACCACAGACTCTTACTAGTGTTATGCTATTATTTAGTCCATAATTCATGTTAATATCTCTCTCTCGTGACCAGTGCAATTAACAGCTCTATTAACCGACAACGGGAAAGCTATCTGTTATAAATGCCCTACATGCAAATGCTACATTCGCACACTTCGTAATGGGATATTAATTGCCTCTGATATATTTAATTACAATCTATATGCGAGGCGACTAGCTGACGCCTCGAGGCCCGCCTGGGTTTAATTATTTCCTAGTTCACATTGGCTGTTTCATAATAGGATTTCGATAGGTATTACAGTAAGGTAAATCACAGTGCATCGTTTCAAAATTCAAAATTGTTTATTCGCGTGAGCCCCAAAGAGGCACTCATGAATTTTAGTGTCTCTAATTGCCACATTTGCGCAAAATTACAGCCATCTTTCTACAAGTACTTCGCGAAAAACACAGTGGCGTGTTTTTTTTATATTTGTTTTCAGCCAAGCTTACTTCATTATTATCTTTATTATATAGAAATTAGCTTTATAAGCTTTTCTGTCTACCTTAGTGGTCAAAATGATTGCTTATCTTATAAAATATTGACTCAAATGTAATTGACTCTTTTATATATATTATTTTAATATATTAAGGATTAAAAACTATAAATTTTATACAAATAATAATGTATCCATGGTCTATATTATAATCTTTAGTATTTTATCAAACCCAATTTGTTTCTAGAAAACTTTTATTTAATATTCTGGCAAAGCAAACTCAATAATAACACTAATGGATTTTAATGGATCAATAAAATAGTCCTGGGAATTTACCAAATTGAAATATTTGGAATTTAGAAATTAATTTATTATATTGTTTTACACCGTACAAGATAACGTTATGGCTTTGATAAGCTAATGACAATATAACATAGATCATCAATGTTATTATGTAAAGTAACTAGGTGGCCTCGATGCAATGTTAATAGGTAGGTAAAGATTAAAATACAAAAGCTATTCTAAAATAATCAAATAAAATTCAAAAAATATCATGGGCATCAATATACACATGGGTCCTATCACTAATAAAAGTTATAGCTGTCTTATGGTCTACTCAATTTTTTTTTTTTTTTTTATAGATAATCATTTGACCACTATCTCACCTGATGGAAAGTGATAATGGGGCCGAAGATGTGACATGTTTATCTAGAAGATACCTGTTCACTCTTGACTTGAAGACTCCCAAATTATACCCCTCGGGAAACAAAGACACAGGTAATGAGTTCCACTCCTTCGCCGTACGGATGATGTATGTAGAAGCGAAACGCTTCGAGTGAACTGGAGGTATGTCAACCATAAATGGATGACGTTTGACAGTTTGTCTTGTTGTTAGATGGTAAAACGGGCATGGTGGAATTAACTCATGTAATTCCTGCGCACACTCTCCAAAATGTAGCCGATAGAATACCGATAGACTAGCGACCTTACGTCGGTGACTGAAAGATGCCTTGGAAAGATCACAAAATACACGAACTGCGTCTCGTGATCTCCTAGGCCTCGGGATCAATAATAGTGATACTGTTAAATTACTTTTAATAATAATTTATTCATATGCACCGCTGAGGAGTGGATTTCTTTGCCTGTGTTTACCGATAACCATAAATCCAGGAATCTTAAAGTCTCAAGTGAAAAGGTATCTTTTCATTACCATTAGGCGAGGTAGTGATCAATCGTTTTCCTATCCCGAATTAAATATAAAAAAACTTTTTTTTATACTTGCCTCCGAGAAAATCCTTTTTTATTATTCTAGTAAAATGCCAGTTTATTTTTTAAAATATTAAATGTACACCGACCAAGCTCTGTTCAAAACAAACCGCTTGCTTAGCTTCCAAATTACAGCTCCCGTGGGGCACAAAAGTGAAAGCTCGTGATAGCGAGTGGCCATATTAATTGGTAGGTAATTGTGCGCCCATCCATTGTTATTAACTGTTCGGTCACGCTACTGTGAACTGGTATAAGTACAGATGGGCCACTCGAACTGTGTGAGGAACCGACAGTAGGCAACATAGGTTTCGAGTCGGAACTTCTCTCCTCCTAGAAAGATGCAATGAATGTGGGCATATTTGTCAACAATAATTTTTACTATTAAATAATTTCAGAAAAACTTGAGATCAAAATAGACACTTTTATCTAAAAATGCGTTCTAAATATGCTCATTATAAAATACATAATATGCGTGTACTTTTATAATTATGAAGCGAAATGAGATATCTTTAGTCTACTTTTCTACAACTCTAAATTCTCCGAGAATATATAAAGCTAAACAAAGCCTTTATTGGCAATTGAAATTATGGAAAAAAAATTTGAAGAGAGCAACCATACAGGAGGCAATTTCATATTCTCCCGTATAATTGAAAATAACTCTGCAAGTAGAGTGCAAAGCTGATGAAAAATTAGCACTTCGACAACATCAGGCTTCTATAGCAGAAGATTTGCCAATGGACAGCCGAAGGTCTCCGTTTATTAGTTACTTATTAAAAGTAATTGATAATTTGCATCTGTTGGGGAAGATACATTTATCTTCCCAGCATTTTGCGCCATCTTTTCTGTAACGTACTTGTAAAAAATTATAGACTTTTGCATCCCGATAGTAAATAAATGTGTGAACCTTCTGTACGCGTCCTGTTCTCTCGCAAGAGTCGATTCCTCATACCGCTTATAATAACATAATAATAGGTTGTCCGACACGTACGTTTGTAGAGCATCCACGTTCTGGTAAACAATTACACTGCACTGCTTCTCTAGGTTGAAACCTAGAATTAAGAGTTTCAAGGCGACTTCGGTACCATGGTACACTTAAGTATATTTTTAACGTTTTTTGTTATTTATGGGTTTGCAATCATAAATATCTATAAATTTTAAGTTTTCGGCCTGCATTTCAATAATTTTATCTTTGAATTAAACGCTAAAACTTAAAAATAAACGCTTTCACACTCACAGCCCCACACTAAGTTCAATGACCTGTGTCGCGGGTGCCGAAAACATTCACATTACACGCACAATCACAACCAGAACCAGAAACAAAAATTTTCCTTGGAGAGAAAATTTGTGTTCCTGCCGGGAACGTTGCCTGAACGTTCACATACCTAAGCCAACGAGCAATTCGACGAATTGATGCCTTATTTTTATATATATATATGCTTATATTTTTTAATAAACAAAATAATTAACGCATTTACACTTTACACTCACACCCCACAATAAATAAGAAAACTTGTATAACAAAATACACGAACACCACCATTTAATACACACGCAATCCCATGTCACGATAGTCTCGATAGTCGAGACTAGATAGTGGTAATACGCTAGTCTTATCTATTTTTTATTATTTAAAACTACTCACCTCTGGTAGAGTATATTCTTTCATATGCTACTCACTTATAGACTCTCGTAGTCGTAGTAGACTCTCGAGTCCACACTTTAATCATTATTTTAAATAGGTGCATTTTTTAAAAGTAGTCACAGACTTTTAACATCTACTCTGTATGTGCGTATATTCCTTGTCTATTACTATTTTACACAATGTGAGGTCAACTTCGGCAGAGCAGCGCAAACGGCAAAAATATGGAAACCTCGGCAGTGGTTACATATTTGAGCCTTTTGGTGTTGAGACACTGAATCCGTTGTGACCCGGAGCTCATTCTATTTTTAAAAATCTGTCAGAGAGCCTGGTTGAGGGGACGCGTAATCAAAATGCTGGCACTTATTTGGCTCGACCTATTAACATTGCAATTCTGAGAGGCAATGCCGCCAGCATGATGGGTACGCTAACCAATGGTAGTAGGCTTGAGCACTTGAGTTACCTATAAGCTCGATGTCTTGTATATTGTCTCTGTTCTTTGCTGTATAAAGTTTTATCTTAGTTTGAGGAAATATAGACAATTGGCCCGTAGATAAATAATTATATGAGGTCTGATCAAATCTAGCCTAAGATTCACCAAAAGCTTAAGGCCCGGTCCCTCAATGCATCCCGAACGTTCACGAAAACAGATTCATATAATAATACATGAACTCCACTTTTAAAAATCCCAAAATCAATTCCAATGGCACATTATACGAAATTATTATCGATTTACATTTTTCTGTAAGTTTTGAATATCAATTCGGTTGGAAGCGGTCGTATAATTCTATTCCTTTGACGCATTTATGGCAAAACGATTAACTATTAAAATTCGTTGGTGTTATGATAGTTGTACGATGTTCTTATTTGAATGATGTCCCGCATTGTACTAGTAGAAATATTGCTCAAATTTCATCGTTTATTTCAGTATTCAGTCATTCGAATTTTATGGAATTATGATATTTGTACTAAGTAGTGTGTGATTAATATTAAGGTAATCTTAGCCTGTTCTTGTTCTTGTTCAAGTAATAGCGTGTGACTACAACCGTGTGAACAACTGTACAGTTATTTCCGTCAGAGTATAAAACAGCATATTAAGTAAGCACATTTCTCTAAATATTTACAAAATGTATAATTTAATAATTAATTAATTTTGTTTTCCCATGACAATTGATTACCCTGGCAGATCACTCTTTCCATAGTACCTATCTTTTACTACTAGTAGATACTATAATTATAGCACATTTTCTGCGAACTAGTAAGGAGCCTACTTTAAGATGTCAAATCAGACTTGGTTAATTTTGAGAGAGAGCTTGATCATAAAATTGACATATTATTATAACAGTAACACCTCTTCTATTTAGTAATACATAAATTTATTAACAATATTCTGTCGATGACCACTATGGGCCATAACTCTCGAAGTCAATCATCATTAAAGTGATGTCGATGACAGCATATAAATTAGTTCTTTTATTTGCCGAGGAGGAAGTACCTTTAGAATTAAATACCTAATTAATCTCCTAATTAATTCAGCGACCTGTTAATCTCCTATTTGAACTTATATTTATATATAGCTTCTTGTATTTCTATAATGGAAGCCTGAAGTACGTTTTAATGAAGTTATGTTGACAGGTATAGAATACCTGCCAACATTAAAAAATTATGATTAAATATTATTTAATTGTTATCAAGGTTTTAATTTAATTATTAATATAATTATCTTGACAATTAACCATGTTTATTTGGTTCATAATCGCTTAAAAACATTTTGACTTTCAAAATAAAAGGGTAGGACTCTTCCTAATTCATGTTTTCAGGAGCTCTATAAAGTTTTCTCTTCTACTCGTCTGTGAGTTTCTAGGTCTTTGCGGTAGATATTATAATTTTGTGAAGTCACAGTGGCGGTCATTTAAGAAGTTTATGAACAACGGTAATTAAGAGAACAGTTTAGAGTGAATGTTCGAATCGAGAGCGGCACTTAAACCATTTCGATAAGATTTATTGCCAATATTTTTTTTAAAATTTACAACTTTTATTTCCACCACTTTTTTTCAAATTGACTACGTATAAGTTATTGCATTGATATACAAACAGTAAACACAACACTCTTTTACAGTAGTGAAAAAAAACATTGAAATTTTTATCAATCATACAAAAGAGTTAACATGTTCCATATCATTATAAGCTGTGACTTGCATAAATCTTACCCAAAAATACTCTAGGTCTTTGTCACAGTTTATATTGTTGAATTTATTTAACGCATAACAAAACTTTCATAATTCTTACTGTGACACAGTAAGTAGATGCTTACAATCCAAGCTACTTTTTGTTCGGGCAATGTTGACGGCAAACTCCATTGTGCACTGAGAAAGGTATAATTTATATAAATTATACGTTTTAAATTCGCTCCAAATATCAAGCTCGAATCTTTTGTAGCGATTAATTACTTTTTTTGATTGATGAAAAATTCTCAATTACAATTGCATTTTGCATAATCACAGAACGCAATAGTTATAGTTTGCGCTAGCGTAAATGAGACGTTTTCATTTGAGGCATTATAATTACAAAAAGCTTTCGAATTTGTAATATTATCGTGATAATAATGTGAAGTAAGAGCAATGCTACCACAGTGGTTTGAGACTTCCAATAATGTTAACTGCACGTTGGCTTAAGAAGGTGCGAAGGCCGCTTTCTTAGCAGGGGTTCCGGTTTGATTTCCAGTGGGAACACAAGTTTTCTCACTAAGGGAAATGTGTGTTTCTGGTTCTGGGTGTGATTGTGTATGTGATGTAAATGTTTCCGGCACCCACGACACTAATCATTGGACTTAGTGTGGGGCTGTGATATGACAGGGTCCAATATCTTTCTATTCACTCTGAACGGAGAATGTTTGAAAACATATAGAAAGTAAAGAGATAAGCATGAACATACAAAAAAAATGATACTCATTTTGCAAAATTTGCCAGACTTTTTACCGCCAGCGCTGTAGTAGATAATCAGAACTATCCGTTAATATTATTCTAACAGAATTAACCCATCACGACTGTACACTCCAAATAAGCCATCGTCCAATTGAGATTATTTAAAATAATAATGAGTCGAAAAGTTCAAGTGGAGTGTGGGAACCGATAATGGACGCCATTACAACGACGTGAAGACAAACATACGCCATAATTATGCAAGTCGACATCTGGCTATGTTTATGGATCAATATTTGGTCTGGCCAACTAGCTGGGTACTCTAAGGTACTATCTACTCTATGGTTTCTCTGCAGCCAACAAGTGCTTATGTACTGTTAGTTGACACTCGACTTGAAGTTGTTAGGAAGCGAGGAAGCTGATAGTCTAGCGAGGTAGAGCAAATGTTCTGTCATAGCAGGCTCTACTATGTAAAGATCGGAAGGGAAAGTGTTTCAGTGTGCAGTTTCTCGTCTATTGTTGATAATGTTGTTGCGAAATATTTAACATAAAATATCTTCATCATACTCAATTAGTTTCCAATATACAAGGAGATAGTAGCAATAGTTTTAGACAAAATTATGTATGTATCAGTGATTCTACAGATAAAATGAGACTACCAATTAGTTTTTTCGATAAAAGACAAGTCGGCCCGCCCTGGCTTATATATATTAACTATAAACGAGGTATAAAGATACAAACAAACGCATTCACGCTCACAACCCCACACTAAGTTCTAAGACTTGTATCGTATGTGCCGGAAACATTTAAATATCAAACACAAAATCACACCCAGAATCAGAAGCAGTAAAGTCAAGGGACTGTAGTGGGACTAGTGTTGCCCAAATTCAGTCTTGGTCTTGCAGTCTTGGTCTTGTTCTTGCGTTTTTGCAAGACCAAGACCAAGAACAAGACCGCGTATTTTTAGCAAGACCAAGACCAAGACTGACCGTGCAAGACTTGAGCAAGAACAAGACATAGCCTGCAAGACTCTTGCGTCTTGCAGCTAGGACTTAGCGCTATTTCACTGAGTAGTTAGGTGTAACAGTTCGGTGTATAGGTAGGTACGCTTAGGAATTCTATGAGACGCAAAAAACTGTATCAAAGAATATGAAAAACTGGACCTATGCGCATTACGACTAATACCATAAACATAGCGAATAAAAAAATATCTATTAAAATCAAACTGAGTGCATGCATAGTTATGTTTTAACCATCGGCACTTTGATAATGCGGCATCAAAGGTTTTGTACTTACTTCTCAAAGAAATTTGCCGCTTTTCGGAAGTACATGGTTATGATACACGCGCCGGCGGCTTCTTTTGAAATCTAAGATTTAAAGTAAACTTTAATAAATAGTAATAGACTAATAGGTAATTGCAAGACTTGCAAGACTCTTGCTGCAAGACCAAGACCAAGACCAAGACTGGGAGCGCAAGACCAAGACCAAGACCAAGACCAGGTGTATTGGCGCAAGACCAAGACCAAGACTGGCTAAGTCTCGTCTTGTTCTTGCATTTGGGCAACACTAAGTGGGACTTTTGGGGGAGATAAATTGTTCTCCTGCCGGGAGTCAAACCCAGGAATCAGGGTGCAAAGGGCAGAGACTTTTCCAGTTGGCAATTGTCAATCATGGGCTGACTACAACCAAAAGTCTTACTTTACATTAAACAGTTTGACATAAGCAAAAACAATGTATGTTATTCAAGTTAAATATAGAAGCAAAAATAATTAAAAACACGGGTACACCACTCGATATATTCTTAAATTTTGCTCATTGAATATTAGAAGCTAGGAAATACTTAGGTTATGAGGTTTTGATTTAACACATTTGGAATATCTAGTCAATCGAGTGCGTATAAGGCATTCAAACAGATATCGCCACGTTACGAAAGATACATAAGTGGCAAGTGCATGTCTGACGACACTTGAGCGACATACAAACAATGCTGCGACAGCCGACCGCGGCTTACGACAGCTCGCGACATCGTCGTCGTGCGACTTGTCCCGGGCGGAATTCATACCATTTACATATTTTTGAACGGAGATGCGATTTGGAGCATATTCGAGAAGTAGTGAAAGAGCAAGAGAACTGTTTTTTAACTACTAAGCGGTAGAGTTTAACATTACTGTATTTAAGATTGAAGGGCATTGTATCCAGTGAAATTATCTTATAGAAATTTAATATTAATTACGGTGACGAGCGCCGTAACTGTTTAAGTTCAAAATTCTTCGGTGGCATAGTACTATAAGGAGCAAATTTGACGTTTACATTAGGCAGAGATTTCCTCATCTCGTCTCAGAGTTTTATAAAAATTTGTACGAAAACCACTTTACCATTTCATTGATGAAGGTACATCGACTGTCCCTGGTTCTATCATCCTTATCTATCTTCACTTTAACGACTAAGTATGGACAATAACATATTTATACTCTTCTTGAAAGAAGAGACTACAAAATTGAAGAATGGTGTACCTATGCTTTAAAAATATTTAGCATGAGTTTTATTACCGACCATCATACTGATAAATTAACTAAAACTGAAATTTATATTTACATTACATTGAAGCAGAAACTCGCAGTTTTGACGTAGTTAAAACAGAATACTGTTTCTGTTTCTACTATTATTTTGCTGTAATGTTTGTATGTTGCCGAACAATACGCGCTGTGAAGATATATGAGATACGGTATTGCAGTACCAGCCTCAATCAGAAATTAAGGTGTGTCTAGACGTGACGAGAAAAAACGTCAAGCGCTTTTTTCTTAGGCGCGTTAAAGCACCTGTTTGGGCTGTTGTATATCTTTATACTATCACCAGGTTGTATTTATTTTTTATATGTTGTTAACATGACCATAACTACAAAACATTTCGAACCAAGCGGAAAAAGAGTTATATATTGTTTTAACTTATATATTGCCTCTAATAACTAGCCGTGCCCCACGACTTCATCCACTTTATTTAAGTTAAAAAGTAGCCCATGTGTTAGCCATTAGTAGCCTATGTGTAGCCACTCTGACTAAAAGCTAAACACACTCTAAATTTTATCCAATCCGTTCATCCGTTACGTCGTAAAGAGAAAATAAACATACTTACATAAAAATGTGTTCAAACCTCTTGGCATTTACCGAGAGGATTGATAACATCTTTATTAGATAACATCATTATTTGATGATGTAGTCAAAGATGGTCTAGTATGTCACGCTAAAATATTGTAAAAAAATGTCTTTATAATAAAAAATAATTAATTGAAATTCCTGGTTGACTTTGGTCAATAACAGGATAATCGATGGTAAAGAATATGTTAAGCTGATACAAAGTAATACTACCTTGGCTCTACTAAAATTATTGGCAAAACCGATAATAATAGACAGAGAAACAAAAAAAGACTCCCTCTGAACTAGTCTGAACCTAATTGACTGTGCTTACTAGTATAATATTCATATACAGAGATGAATGTATGTAACGGACGCCTTACAGAGCGCGTGCACTGCGCGTTATCTCGTACCGATGTGAAACGGTGATACATTCACAAGCTTCTCCATCACCAAGCGGCTTTCATTACTCGTGTCATTGCTTGCCATCAGACAAGCTCCAACCCCAACCTTATACATCTACAGATAGAGATCAAACTGGAGTAGCCACGAGAAAATGAGGCAGAGGTGCTTCACGCGCCTGATTTACGTATGCTCAAGTGCAATGAAATAGCGCGGTTTCAGGATCCCAACACTGCCAAGCCAAAACCAATCGCAAACACTTGAAATAAATGTTATTTTTAAATGTTGAAATACGGGTTTATGTTTCTGCGGATCGGTTAATCATTACACCTCGTGACTACCCTTTCGGACGCGAGTGCAACCTGAGAACTAAGCTTTGGCTTTAAAATAATAGATTGGTTTGCGAGATTTAGTAGTCAATGTTTGTAATGTTTAGTGCTGTGCGGTGCTGGTGCTACGTGCTGTTGCTCACGCCGCACGCCAAGAGGCGAGTCAATCATTGTAAGGGGCTCCGAGTTGTAGATCATTGATGATACCTTGTACCATGATTTTCTTACCGATATAAATAGCGATAGTGTATTCTATTTTTCGTTCTGGAACCAATTCCGCCAATGGAATGGAGAAGGCCACCAACATTTTCATTGGATTTTAAAAGCTGAAATATAAACAAATATTGTTATATTTTAGGCAAGCATGCTACATCTTCGATCACATTGTCACTTTTTATCAGGTGGGATAGTGGTAAAATACTTGCTTATCCAGCTTAAAAATTGTATTGAACCAAGTCTTGTAAGCCTTATTAGCTTGTAAGCCTATATTTACACTTCTTTCCAGTCCCAAAAGTTGTTTCAAAAGAATGTTATGCTTGCCCGTTACTGTTTGCATTGCCAACCATTTTTTCGAACTTACACAAAATCCTGCGCACCTAAGAATAATATATAGGCTACTTTCTAACTCGATTAACGCAGGCAAAGCCATGGGTATCTGCTAGTCATACTAATATTATAAATCTAAAAGTTTGTGTATTATTGTGTAAGTATGTTTGTTCCCTCTTGACGCTGTAATAGCTGAACGGATTTGGAGGAAATTTGGAATGTACATAGATTATACCTAGGATTAACACATATGCTTATTTTTATTTTTATTAACGCAGGCAAAGGCGCGGGGATCTGCAGGTAAATAATAAATATAAAATGAACTGAAAGAGACTAACCCTTTTTTTATAACATTACACTCCTATAGAAAAAACTCGCATCATTTCTCAGCCACTACTCGACCGGCTACCAAAACCGCCGTCCATGTTAATTTTTTCCGCTCAACAATACCTCAGAACGGTTGTTCCACTATGTGCAGATTATTGGTGCACGTTTAATAACCGCATTCCGTCGCGACCGCGATGGGAACCGCGGCTGCGGTCGAGCCCGTGTTGCCGCGTAATGCGACCGCTCATTATTGAAATACCTAAATAGAAGCCTGAAACGCTAAACTTTTGTTGCGGTTTTCTGAACGCTTGAAGAAGAAAAACCAGTCGATTGTGTGAGCTGATTTCTTTTTATTATTTTAAATATCCACGAATCGATTTTATCACTTTTAGCGCAAGAGTCAAAAATATTATAATTAAGTGTGACGCCTATCATAATATGTCTATTTATTTGTTTTCCTGTAATTGTGATAAATCCCAAACGGGTGTGAGCAGACTTCCTTGCAGTTTTTTATTTAGATACTGGTTTTTAGAGATGGTGTCATGGTTTATGTTTAGTGAAATGGTATAGCCATTTTCCTAGTGCGGTGTCAGTTATTTTTTGAATATTAGGTATTATTTTTTGTTTTACCACTGGTCCTATTTTAATTAATATTGCTACTAGTGTTTTATGGAAAACCTTATTATAAATGTGTACAACCTAGAAACCAACAATAAAAGTTGGAGTAACATCGAATACCTGAGCTCCGCATTACTCCGCCATTGTATCCAATGAGCAGTAAAGTGTAGAGCGGAGCGGATAAATCGAAGAATACACCGCAAGTTAGTACAGAATTAAAGTTGCATTTCCGCATATCGCGCGTAGCCGTGCAGCTGCCGTGCGGGCGTATGTCCATTTCAAGTCAATTAGTTATCTTCTACCAATTTAGGGCGTGTAAAAGTAGGCTTATAAGGGAGGATTCTATGCCTAAATTACCCGCTGGATGCTACTGTTCCTAAATATGGTCAAAAGCCCATAATAAAAAAATCTGTGTTACGAGTGTGACCACTATGTGACCTGTTCTTTAGCAATGACGTGTTCGAAGGTGGTAAATACGCAAAAAATAAAGTTTCTTTAGTGGTTGAATTTTGGTCGCCCATCCTGGTTATGCGCGTAAATCCTCAAGCATGATCTAAAAGTAGGTAATTCTGATTGTCTGGTTTCAAGCAGTGACTGTGCGGTAGATTTAATTTAATTTAGTCTATACACTAAAATAATAATAGTAGCAAGAACATAACCGAAAACGTAAAACGCTGTTCATATTATTACAGAACTAAAATCTCAAGACATAAAACAAGTTATGTAAATAAATAATAAACAGTAGCGCTTTCACATACACAGCCTCAGATTAAGTGCAATGATTAGTAAGCGGACAGATCAAATATTTTTATGTAAAAAAACAAAGTTCATCTGCCCCATAATGCATGTGTTTAAGAAAACAAGTGTTGGCCAATTTAGACAGCGGCTTTTCTTTATCGACAATATGGGGCTGTCAGCTGAAATTCTATCCTCCCGGCTCCTGCCATAAAAGAGTTTTAATTGTAGCGTGTCGGTGGCACTCGGTACCTAACATGTTCAAAGCGTGTATATTGAGACATTCAATTACTTGTTAAAAAAAAAATTACAAGCTTGAAGCATAGTTAAATTATAATAAATAGAACATATGATGAACGTTAAAAAACTAAATCCAGGTTACCGGTACGTCTTCTCATAGTTTAATACCAAAACAAAAATTCTACATTATAATTATGTGTTATATATTTTTGAAATATTATATTAGAGCTCTTTCATTTGGTACCCTAGACGACAATATTTGTGTATTTTTTTGCCTCTTTATGGAATGCTGTTGTATTTTCATAAAAAAAAAACTTAGCCCGTAGAATTAGGACAAATTCAACAACACCCCAATACGTTAAAATGGGTTTATTAAAATGAAATGTTTTTCATTAAAGAGCTTGAAAACATAGTATATACCGCACAACAAAATGAACATTGTCAATATTATTGCACGTCTGATGTCATCTCTTTCTTTAGCAGTGCGTACGTACTGTGATGCAACAAGCGCTACTCGGCGTCCCACGGCGCACACGCACGCATTTACATAAACACTGCGACTGTGGCGGGCGGCGCAGCACAGAGCGGCGCGGCGCGGGCGGTGGAAGCGGCGCGTTAAGTGTCGCTAAACACGCACATATTTGCATTTTTATTTATCTCCTCGGGTCCAAGTTTACGACCCATAGAAAATTGCTTTACTAGCACTAAAATTTAATTTGCTCTGTAAATCTTTAATTTAGCATCACTTGACACTCTTCTCTTGCTTATAATTAAATAGTCTAATGACTTGCGTCGTCGATCGTCGAATTGTTACAAGTTTTTGATATTCATATGCTACTGCTACCCACATCATTAGCGCGCTACAAGCCATAGCCTAACGAATGCAAGCGAAACAGACTGATAGACAAAAAAGATGTTTAGCCCGCTTCATTGGATAAACCGAGCTAAACACCGGATGGTGATGCTGCAGTCCATCCAGTGACGCAGAGTACACAGACTACACACGGTCAGCAGTGAGTCCGTTCAAAAAAACGGCCCGACTGTAGTTTTTTCTATTGTATGAGTAAGTATTTTTTATTGCAGAGTCGAGTGTTTTTGTACGTACACGATATCTTTGAGCCAATCCACATTTTTTTATCTTAGACATCTTAATTAATGAAAGTAGGCATTACAGAGACGCAGTTTGCAGCTCACCTTTAACTGAGACGTCCTAAGAACAAATAATAAGTAAATTGTTCGTAGGATTAGTCTTACTCTTTGAACTTCTCGCAACTCTTATTTTGAATCCCCCATATTCAAAGTCTGTGAAAACATTTGTAAAGGCTGCATTTCACAGCTGGCAGGTGCGTGGCAAAAACAACTGCGTAAACCGGATTCCATGCGATGTCCAGGCATTTACGATATGTGGATGAGCTTTTAGAAGGTGACGTGATATACTTTGGTAATTATTGTTTGGCTATATTTATACCGAATTTTTGGATGTAAAACAGGACATAGTAAAAATATTAAGGTATCAGCGGTATCATCGAGGTAAATAATTTTTCCAGGCTCAATAAGCATGTTCCGCATCCGTACTGCGCCCGGGAATTAAAACCCAATCACTCTCTCTGAGAGAAGAATATTGGTCCAGCAGTAGGAACTTTTTATGGTCTGTTCGCTGCCTTCCCCCTTTCTGATTTAGTCTAATGTTTTTACCGTTTATACAAAATTGTAGAGCTTGCTCACTTTTTGAAATCCCTTTCTTTTTATTAGTCCATTACCCACTTTTCTTGTCTATTTAATACTTAATCAAAATATGAAAACTTTTTGGAGTATTTTATGAAGGCAAAACAAATGGTAGAGAGGGGATAAAGAATGAACAGCCAGTGGCACACAAAGCAAATTGTAATTGCTCGTTTTCGAAACGCTAACAGGGAAACAAACTGTAGGTATATAAGTTATCGTACCTTTTCTATCAGCCGAACTGATAACTAGTAGTGGAATGCTGTGAATGCTTATTAAAGAGTCAGGAAAGAGGAAATGAATCGTATTAAGTAGGTGTACAAACTTTATAAAGTAGAGCAATTAGGAGTTCATTATCACACCGCTGTTCTGGGAACTTCTGTCCGACAAACATTTGCATTGATATTTTTTTTAGTTGTCTTTGACTATTTATTTTTTATGCATTATAGACAAACATTTGACCACTATCTCACCTGATGGAAAGTGATGATGCGGCCAAAGATGTGAAATGTTTATCTAGAAGATACCTGTTCAGTCTTGACTTGAAGACTCCCAGATTATCATATTATTATTATTATATTTATTGACTATTTATGATGAAAATCGAATATGCTAGAGAAGATGTGGTGTATGTTATTTTGAACAACCAGAGGGTTGTAATAATAGTTTAATACATCCGATAAGACGCGATTAGTTCATAAAAATTGTTTAGTTGTACATTTTGTATACTGGTAATACAATAAAGAGTTTTGTATTGTAAAATATGTTTGTCTGTCTGTCGCATTGTAACCACCAAACAGTTGAACCGATTTTGATTTAGCTTTTGTTTGAAAGGTGACTTGAACGACAGTGTTCTTTGTTATGTTTGGTGAAAATCGGTCCAGCCGTTTTCTAGATAGAATAGAATAGAATAGAATAATCATTTATTCCGACAAACATAACTTAACTTAACTACCTTAAACTAACATTTATTATTATATGATAAACCGAATGCGAAGAACGTTGTTGTTATTCCAGTTTGCCGGAAAAGGTCTGCAAGCTCAGCATAATGCTGAAGACAGAGCCTCAGCGCTGGTTTTCAGCTCCGACCTGTGTAGGGTGACGTACGGCAAGTCAAGTAAGTAAGTATATAAATAAAATTATTACATAAAAAATAAATAAATTCATACATACACAAAAACTATACATCAATAAGGAAAAACTGCTAATATACTTTTATTAATGATAAGAGTTATATATATATATATAATGAAAGATATTAAGTAAATCGCAAAAGACTATATGCATTTGAAATGCGCAACACCACGAAAACGGCAACAAAATAAGATAGGGCATGGTATTTCCAAAAAGTTTATATCGCTACTTGTTTTATATTACCTATCATTATTTATGAATATTATAGAACGTTTAAAAGGCTTGTATTAGGAAAAAGTCTTAACTGTTTCGTCACTATGTGATTTCTGATCTGATATCTGATCAAGCCAAGTTTATTGGTAAATAATTGTGTGTCGTGTTCGTAAGTGGTTGGTAAACACGCTAAGCGTAGAATATGACTGGGTTGTCAAATTATTGACTATCTAGCATAAAAAATATCTCTCGAGGATATCTGCAGGAACACCTTTTAGTGATCAACGATGGACTACTTCACATCCTAGTAAAAAAAAAATCTGCCGCTAAGTAAGTAACTACTGTGTATCGGAACGCGTTCCGTACAATTTACAGAATTATCCTTGAAAATGAATATAATATTTTCACATGGTCTTTCAAGACGCACTTATAAAAGTGAATGGATCTAAATGTCAGATTCGCAAAGCCAAAACCATTTCGCGTAGAACCCCAAGAAACGTGGCTACGCATTTTATCATTTCGTTTTTTTTTTTCAGCAATGTTTACATTTCAATAATTTCTACCTAGATATATCTATATTCTATTGCATTATAGATGTACCTAGAGCAGTTCACCTTCATTTATTCTTGTTGGTAATGTAGTCATTACATTTATTATAATCCTGTACAAATAAACAAAATATTAAAAACTTTACTCTGAAAAATGTTAAAATTCTGTAGAAAAATAGAGCAGAAGTCATTAACAGCAACAATATGAAAGACGTATTTATACTAATATTTTATTCATACATAAAACAGTGTTGTTTTTTATAAGAAGATAAAAATAAATAAGGATTTCATAACTTACGAGACTAGATAATTGTTGCGTAAATATATTAGTCTCCAAAAATTGTCTAAAAAGATAATCCGTGTAGATCTTTATCTTTATAATCAGTCGTGTATTAAGTAAGTATCACATTTCACAAGATGCAAATATGTGAATAATTCATAGATATTTACATATGGCAGCTCGTTAAAATTAATTTAACGAAATGAGATAAAGAAGAACGTGAGCTTTTGTGATTCACGACGACCTCTTGAATATTTAAATAGTAATAATATAATTATGTAAAATTATATCATAAATATAGTTTTATTTTGAAACATTAACAATAACGCTACCTATATGGTACACTTTCTTACAACGTATGTATTGTAAGAAAGTGTTAATAATAAACTTTAGATAATTATAAAAAAGATAAAAAGAACTTAATCGTATATTATTAAACGTCATCCATATATGATTGACATACCTCCAGTTCACTTGAAGCATTTCGCTGCTACATTTATCATTCGTACGGCGAAGGAGTGGATCATTGCCATCGTCTTTGTTCCCCAAACTTAATAATCTGGGTGTCATCAAGTCAAGAGTTGCCTAGAAGATACCTTGAATAGGTAAGCAATTTATACCACATCTTAGGCCGTATCATCACTTTCGATCAGGTGAGATTGTGGTCAAATGCTTGCGTATCAGGCATTTTTTTTTATTTCTTTTATGGTAGAGTTTGACCACTATCTCACTTGATAGCAAGCGATGATGAGGTCGAGGATGGTACGCCTGACACTAGGCCTAAAATTATTGAATTCTTATGTTTAGTTTCCATATCCATTTTTAGTTTTTATGGTTACAGGGAACTGTTATAGGTGCCTTGCGGCTTCAGCCGCATCAAAACTGTCAGAGTTCTACAACAAACCGCATGACACCGCCTTCTATTCACGTTTTCTAGTCGTATTCTCTAGATATAAAAACTTGTTGTATTTAAACTAATCGTCGGCGACCCTTTTAGCTCAGCGATAACCCGCTAACCTGCTGTCGCCCGCTCTGTCGCCGCGCCGTTAACCGCCGTTTTAACGGCCTCACTACGCACGCGTTTGTAGAGCTACCACTACTGGCCTTCTGTTGCATTCTGTTATCGGATAGCGATTATTGTTTCACTTTGTTTACGTAATTAAACGCTGTATTTGAAATCCACTCGTTTGGTTACACGATACGGAAGGGCAACTTTATGCTGTTCAATGTTCAGCTTTGTTTTACTGAGTTTGTGACAGAAACAGAAACTTATTAACGAATGTAATCACAATGATGTTTTATTTGTTAGGATATTTTGATAACATATGTTTTGATTAGTAATTAGGTACATTGGAAAATGTTGAGATGTTTACATGTTAATGCAGCTGACTGTACAGCCCAAGGCGGTCTCTAACAGTTACTAATTACTTTAATATGTAATAAGTTCTTATGCTATCACGGTACCTCTCATTACAAATGTTTGTAATAGTAAATATAACTAACTACTAATACAAACATTTATAATATACTAGCGATCCGCCACGGCTTCGCCCGGGTGTGATAAATGAAGACCCGCTCGACCGATTTTGTGCAAACTTCACATAAACCATCTACGAAATAGTCCGAACAAAGCCTAAACATTTGGTTTGGATAGGTGAGCCCGTTCTTGAGTTACAAAATAACAACGAAAAGTGGCATTGATTTTTATATATATAGATATAAGTATCTATTTAAGTTTCTATTTATTTGTATCTTATATAGGTATTCTGATTATGTGTTGGTTATACATACATATGTAAGTAGTATATTGTATTTGTTTAAATATATATATTTTTTATTAATTATTCATTTTTAAAATTATTTGATCTAGTTCATTTATTCTAAAATCTCATTTTTTATTTTTTTTATGTACGCGTATCTTTTAGCTGCAAGCCCAAACACTTTTCTTACACGCCCAGGAAAGCTGGTAGATAATGCTTCATAGCATTAAGCTATTCCTTGTACACTGTTTTGAGCTAAACTATTAAATAAATAAATAAAATATCTGTTTTATTAAAACTCGAATAATTTCACAAGTAAGAAGAGAGAAAATTCACGGTTTTGAAAACTAAGCGACCTGAAAATTTCAATCGAAAAGTAAGTCTGCTACACCGGTATATGAAAGATATTCCACAAATGCGGACGGAGCGTTTTC
Organism: Lomographa bimaculata; assembly: GCA_948107665.1. Lineage (NCBI taxonomy): Eukaryota > Metazoa > Arthropoda > Insecta > Lepidoptera > Geometridae > Lomographa > Lomographa bimaculata. Next base: position 210,917 of record OX403603.1, read on the forward strand.
CTTCCCCATTCATTGTGCGAACCGCAAAGGAATGGAATTCCTTATTTAAGTTGGTATTCCCTGATAGGTATAATATGAAGTCTTCAATTCGCGAGTGAATAGGTATCTTCTAGGCAAGCGTGCTTCATCGTCGAGCGCATTGTCGCTTACCTTCAGGTGAAATAGTGGTCAAACGCTTGGCTATACTGAAAAAAAGCTTTAAAGATTATATAGTGACACAAACTTTTTTTGATCAGCGGTCAAACTCTAGACTTAAGTCTAGAGAAACCGCCCATGTACATGCAATATATACACTTCACTATACAGTCTGCAATTAAACTTTATAGGGTCCCCTATAGAGCAAGAAACATTGTGTATATCAACCATGTTTATTCACGTACCAGACGTGCAATGTACGTAATCTTCGAAACTGGAAATAATCAGCCAACGACTGCCAACCTGCGCTCCAAAACGGCAGATTCTCATTCGACTTTTATTTCTTTTCTCATTCTGAACACCTCCATAAGTTTCTGTTACGATCCCGCAAACAAGATTCGCTAACACTTCACGAACATAACGTACTTTACGTACTCCTTGCTTTTCGAAGGCTTTTAACATTTTACGAACATATTAGTATGTTTAGTGTCGATAAACTCTGTAAGTGTTGATGATGGGGCCGTATTTGGCGAGATGTAACGGGCCAGATAAGGAAGACACTTTATATCCAATAACAGTACATTGGGATAATTTAAATAATCTTTTCGATGATATTACGCAGCTAACAAGCTGAATGGCAAAGGATGTTTAACTTGGTTTTTATGAGGATCAAGCTGAGATTCGTTTTATTTTTTGTTGTGGTTATTATACCTTAATGAATTGCTCTTATAAAGCCTTTTACGATAATATTGGATGTTTGAAGATACAATTATTTTGACTGCTTCTAAATTTTCTGCGATCGTCATTATTAATGTATACTATTAATAAATCAACAACAGGTAATTAAGAGGGTTTATTCCTTTTGTCTTCTCTCTCACTCGCACAATTCGATATTCTTAATAAATACAATTATGCACGTGTGTTTTCGAAATGTTTTCAACTAACTACTATATGGACATTAATACAAGGATATTTTATTTTGCTATCATATCCTTCAATAAGATGAGAAAAAACAGAGTTTCCAAATTTTAGTGTGATTTTCACGCTTTCTTCGTTTAACTTAAGGATATAAAAAACGAAGGCTAGATTAAAACATTCATTGTATTAATGTCCATATAGTTGGTTGAAAACATTTTCAAAAACACACGTAGCTAATTGTATTTATTAAAAATATCGAAATGTGCGAGCGAGAGAGGAGACAAATGGAATAAACCCTAATTAATCGTTTCTCAAACTATTTTGCCTTAGCTATAAATCCTTTTATGTCTCATAATGACTATGTACTCGTTATTTTAATATATGTTATGTTTGACTCTCGAGAACCTGCAAGTGTTTTCTAAACACTTAATTTTGTTACCATATATTTCTTCGATTCCTTGCACTACGTTACTAGCATGATTTTTTCGTGACGACAACTTAGGTCTAAAGAATATAATATATCTTTGTCAACGGTCTAGTAACCCAATTAAATGTACTTACCATTTATTTACATTGTATATTGACTTGTGCCAACATTAATTTAGTTTTTTCCCTGATTCTTGAAGTGGATTCCTCGTAGGGATTGCTTTGTTGCATCTTAATGTACAGGTCAGGAATTTGCTTAAAAAGTGTAAGTACTTAATCAGAAGATGGAGTTGTGAAGGCGATCAGATAAGGCTTGCTGTCCAATGTTCTGCATGTTGCGAATGCCGCGTGATGGACGGCATGCATTCCGGTGTAATTGCCCGATGACCCGGGCCTGCGCCGAATTGCGTGCACTTTGGGAACCTAATTAATTAGTGCCTCAAAAGTATTTGCGTATGCTCGTTATAGGTTCTTTAATTACTGTAGGATTCCTTTTGCATGGCTTTAATTGTGCGTTTAATTGCATGATTTAATGTATTGTAATATTTCCTCCTTCACATTTTGAAATATTTGTGTGTACATTCAATTGATAACACATAAGCAATACTTTAGACATTACATTAATTAAAACTTATAATAATACAAAACTTACAAGAACAAGAAAGCTGAGTCATACACAATTTAAATAATTATAAACACACAGGTTCCGGAGTATGAATCAGACAGATTGAATCTGAAACATCAACCGAGCCGTTAATGATCGAACCCTTGTACCATCCAACCTCTCAACCTTGGGCCGAACATTGCAGATCACAATCAGACGAATTGGTATGTCGCATTGGACGGATGGACCTGGCATGACGGACTTGTTTCTGGATTGTTGCCGTCTGAATCAATTACAAGCAACGGACGGACGGTCAGACGGTCGGCCGGGTCGGGTCGACCGATTGGAGAGATAAGTTTCAGAGCAGGAGGGTTTGTGCAACATATTAAGTGTATTAAATGGTTTACCTTACTTTCAGTTTAAACACAATACCGTCTGATACACATGAGACATATGAGCTTGATTCTCAGGATGAGAAGTGTAGTGCAGTACCGCGCAGTATACCGTTTACCTATCATGAATAAAAAATAAACTTTGTCGACGTGATATTAATGTAAATGTTTGAATGAAACAAACAAACAGTCAAAACATTTTGTGTTTCTAGAAAAATATTTGCACCTAATATTGAATTTTGTAAATTTGATATATATATATATATATATATATATGAGTGGACCTAGGAAATTAAACTACCTTTATAGTGGCTCTGTAGTGAGCTCGTTAAGCATAAATATATTACGTTAATTTAATAAATATTTGATATAATAGGCAGGTACCGATTGCGATGGTCTGGCGTGGTACCCAGATTCATTTTAGAATATATAGGCAATTGGCCCTATAACTTAGTTTCCCATTTGTTATATTATTGCAATGGCTACAGAAATATGAAAATGCCCTTTTATTAAAAGCTTGCCATTAAATTGCAAGCTCCTCGCCTACACTGAATGCAGGCGAGCTGCGAGTGATCGGTCACAGTTCAAGAACGCACCGATCAGGACTGAAAGTAGCTCCTGCAACCGCAAGCTCGTTTTACGCTACGAACCTAAGTTAATACTTCGGAGGTATAAATGTGTAATAAATAAGAGTATCTCAAATGTTCGGCGGTAACCTAATCCAAATAATCAAATCCGAGTAAATTTCCAATTCGCAACACCACCTAGTACTTCAAATTAGTGGATCATATTGTTTAATCAAAAACCTCAACATTATATATGCTCATTTATTTAAAAAATGTAAATGGATATCATAAGTTGTATATGTGGTAGAGACGCTGAGATCGTGCGGATCGAAAAACTAGCATATGCTTAGCTCAGCGAATTATCATATTCAATGCAGTAATGCTGCCAGGATTTTGGGAACGCTTCCTATTAGTTTTTGAAGTGAAAACTTCTTCAGCGGCGTTGTGCACTCTTTTGGGATGGGTGAAAAATGTTAAACTTGCGTTAAACAACGTGACCTAAACGAAAATCCGTTTTTTTTTTATGGAAAGTTTTAGTTTAACTATACAAATTTAATTCGGATTTCTATAAAGTACTAATACGAATATATAAAGACTATCAGACTGTTTGGTCGATGCTGGCAACAGGCACATTGCACAGAAATTGAGCATTGCCATTGCTACTAGTATTTTGGGCACTGCCAACTGGCGGTGGTCTATTAAATTAAGTTTTCTACATATTGGTAATTGTTTCTTAGTTTTTAATAGGATTTTCTGGTTAACTATATTTTGTATTACAAAAGCATTATTTTCGAATTATTTCAGTTTACAATTCAAATCTAAGTTCTGATTGACAACGTATTAAACAAACAAACGCATTCACACTCACAGCCCCACACTAATTTCAAAGACTTGCATCGTGGGTGCCGGAAACATTCACATTACACCCAGAACCAGGAGCACAAATATCCCTTGGGAAGGAATTTGTGCTCCTGCCGGGAATCGAACCCAGGACCCAAGGCGCAGAGGGCAGACACCTTTCCACTGCGCCAACTGGGTCGTCAAATTAATATTAAAATATATTTGTTATAAAATCATATCCGGTTTCAACAATTTTAATGAAAGGAACTTGTTACTGACTTGAGTTACACTTTAAATTCAAACACTGGCTTAATGATGACTTAACTCTAGCTTCTCGAGTTAAATCTCATGAAATCCGACACAGCCACAAGTAACATACATATTTGTATTCCTATGTGCTCGGGTTACAGAACGTTGGGCAACATCTCGTTCGTTATGGCAGCGTTATGATAATTTCTAAATATACGAGTATTAGTTCACGCAGCTGGTGATAATTTATCGATAAATATGAAATTATACACACATTTGTCTGATATTAAGCGGACCTGGTATTTATCTTTTTTGTTGGAGCACATGTGACGTTAATTGAATTCCATGTAAGCTGCAATTTTTTAGTAATATGGCTATCGTTTTTAATATATTTTACTTGGTATGATACCTACTAAGTGTTTCCAGCTGTTATCTAAAACCTTTTCACTACATTATTATTTCAAAGTATAATTCAAAAAGTAAACGTTATATTGGAAAAAATAAAATGAAAATGTTTTTTTTATCCTGTAACCTAGATTTTCTTTAACCTAAGGCAGGTTGGGACCAACATTTTTGACGACTTTTAGTACAATATACAATTGTCTTACTGTTTGTAAATTACTCAATTAATATAATTTATCTGATTGATATACTGCTTGATATATCTTTATTTCAATTCTTCTTTGTGCCTTTTCAATCTTTATATTTTTGCCCGGTTTAACCGGCACCTCCCAAAATCAGCAAAGAATAGTATTAAAATAGATTGGGCTAAATCTATGTTAATTTTATTAAGAAGGTTTTTTAGATTTATTTAGCTTTTTGACGCAAGTTGCATAATTTCTGAACTAATTTTAATAAAACTCAAGAGGTCAGCTTATTGCTTTATTTATTAGTGTATCAGATACATAAATAGAAAAATTTAGCCTTGTAGACAAGATCTTATCTGACACAGATAAAATCATAAATGCAAAGTTAGATATACAACTAAAATTATCAATTTAGGAAACTAGAAATGAAAATAAATTTGCTATAAAAATTAAGGTAAGAATAAATTTTAAAACAAGCTGCATAATTGTGCGACGACATAAACAATATATTTATTTACTTAGACACGTGTATCATCCATATCGTAATAGGATTTTTTAATCATGTTACGCCTTCCCAAACCCGGCTAATATTGTCTTCAAGCTAATTTAACCATTAATAAATTACTGTTATAATTACTAACCATCATTATTATCAAAATAGTTAAATTTGAGTATGTTTAATTATTTTAATTTAACTAAATCTAGTTATTTTAAATATCATATTTGAATCCAGTTATCTCTTAACTAGTCTCTGTTTTTGCTCTATTCTTCAGAAGGTAAGATTAACCTTCGGTACCGGCAGTCACGTAGTCCATAAGAACCACGTCGTATGCCTTCAAGATTCATCAAAGTATCACCTTTTTTTTTAAATGTATATGTAATTTTAATGTCTAGTTTTTTTTAATGTACATTGGGATTTAAAGTAAGGATTTGAAGCTTAAAAGACATCTAGCCTTTGCTCTACTTGTATACATTAAACCCATGCATTTTTCTATGTTCCTCCTTGTAAACGCCTTTCTTGAGTAAAGAAATACAGCATTCATTGATATAAGATTTAGCGTAATTGCCTGAAATATAATATGTCACTGAAGAATAATAAGAAAAAAATTTATCAACCCATAGTTAAATATAAACGCTTTCACACTCTCAGTCCCATACTAAGCGATGACTTGTGTCCTGGGTGCCGGAAACATTAACATCACATAGACAATCACAAGCAGTAGTATGGTTATTATAAATCTACCACAGACAACGTTGAAAAGAAAGTGTTTGAAATACATACATTCAATAAACCGAAAGCAACATGTTCGTTACACGATACTTTCTAATAAAACTCATAAATATTGAGGCAATTGATATCGTACAACTTACATTGTTTCAAGCTAAGCAATCGATGTTTTTAAACACTGATGAAGAGGACATATGCAAGACGTTCGGCTGATGGTAAGCGTCCGCTGGTCGGTAATATCTACAGTGAAACTCGGTACTTATAAAGTCCCACGATGCATACTCTGCTATACATAACACAGTCGGACCACATCAACGAACTCTACTAGTAACTACACTAGCAACTTGCTTTTCAGTCAAAACCAAAAAACCTGCTTGCGCAGTGTTCAGCAGTCGAACGCAGCCTTGAGTATCTATAGCTTAACAACTTAACATGTTTTATATACCTTAAAATACTCCTAAATATTATATATACTAAATATATTCAATATTCTATATACTTATATATTCATAATTTTTTTAAACGTAATAGTTAAAGAGCTTCTCACAGTAACATTGATATTTTAAGATCAAAGTGGTTGTCCCAAATTATCGACTTATTATTATTTAAATACCATATTATCATAATATTGTGTATCATCTCTAAACAAATAAATAATAATACTATCTAAAAATACCACACTTATCGCTTCATCAAAATAATACTGATACAGATCATTTATTTATAATTCCATAGTTACAAGTCAAACATGGTGAAAAATATTAATAAATTGCTTATTACAAAAATAGTATTAATACATTTTTATGACTTAAAAATATACCTTTATATGTTATTAAAATTCTGGTAAAATTTAAAAATAAATTATGTCATAAAAAGTATGTTCCAGTAACCAATTTTTTAATCAGAGTATGGAGCTTCTAATGGCAGGCGCATTATGTACATCAGGAAGCCTATTATAGACCGAAGGTCCCATTATATAGACGGACCTCTCCGATTTACTCAGCTTATGGGTTACTAGACGATCCCTATATTTGTCACTTCGCTGAAAATAGTTTAGCAGTCGGTTTGTTATTTGTAGAATTTGTATAATCGAGTTATTTTTGCAGCATAAAAATATAAATCCTACCTAAAAATAGCATTCAACACCAGACGTTTCACTACGACAAATAATTGAGTTTTTGTCCTAAAGATAATTTTCACATCAATAACACCTGTCCGTTGGCTTAATTGCGCGTTGGGTGCGCGATCGCCTTCTCACCACTATATCGGGTTCGATTCCCGGCTGGAACACCAGTTTTCTCCCAAAAGAAATTTGTGTTTCTGGCTCTGGTTGTGATTGTGTGTGTGATGTGAATGTTTCCGGCACCTACGACACAAGTCTGTGACTGTCAGAATCAGAATCAGAAACAATTTTATTGCATATAACTGTGTTAACAAAAGGGTCTTACAAATTTAGTCATATAAAAGTTTCAACAGTAAATGTCCATTTCGGACGTACAATAACATTCAACTGTGAAAGCGTTTAGCGGTAAATTGCGTACATATCTAATATATGTATGGTTATAATTAAAATTAAATCATACATATCTTTTAGGTTCGAGTACACCAATCTCCAGTAAAGGACATGACGGTCGTTCGACCGGTTAATGGCAGTTAAATGTTAAAAACTGTCATAATGAAACGTCATCCCATGTAATGCTGCATGACTACCGGAGAATTAAGCAACTGAGCGTTTACTTATTTGATTAACTGGGGCCTTAATATTTTTTTGATTTAATTAATACATTCTCGATATCTACAAGTTGTAGTGGACAAATGACTGGTAATAAAATATAGTTTATTGCAGCGATACCTCATATTACGTATACATCGGAAAAAATGGCGGATCTGATCGGAGCGGCGAACTGTCGCACAGGGATATGCCGCTTTTATGAATCCGGTTGCTGTAGAGATGGGAGCCCGATGAAACCACAGCAGTCTTAATACATTTTACTTATAAAGTTTTAGTTTCATTTACTATATTTTCATTCTAGTAAGAAATAACAGTCTTTAAGCTTGTTGTTTGATTGTTCTCTCACTTTATCATGCGTACAAAACATTTTAATGATAATTACTTTTGATGACACACTGAACCAAAGTTATGAATTGACTTCTGTCACTTACAGTAAGCATAGTTTAAATTTTTTTAATACATTTCATACAAATAAATAGACGAGACTTAAATATCTTTGTTAGATACTAATTGTAATCTAATATATAAAGATATTAAGAAAGACGATGTTTGTGGTCGCACTCTTCCGAAACGGGTAGACTGATTTAAATGCTTTTTTTTTGTAACCCTGAATTTGATAAATGTGAACGAGGTAAAACACATTTTCTTTACGTGGCATTGCAATGAATGCCGGTTGCATAATAGGTTAACAAAGTAATAATAATAATATGCTCGCGCTTATTCCCTTTTCTCACTATATGCGATCAGCACTTAAAATGTGTTTTTACAGAATCAATCATGGTATTTCATCTGCGCCTGTCTTGGCGTCAGGAAGGGGGTCTCAGTGCTATCACACTATTACCACGGCTAGGCGCCGAGGGCTACTGCCCTCGGGGAATCTTGGCGAGAGCTCCTTACCTGTCTTGGTTTGGGCTCCCTACTGAGTCTTCCATTCCTATCTTCGGTCATCAGTCCTTGTCGTCTCTTGCTCCCTTTTTACAGAACCATTTTACACCAAGACTCCATGACCCCATCCTTACGCGCAAGAAACACCGCGATTCATACTCCTCGCGTATTTCCGGCGGTTGGCGGACAATCACTCGCTTCTAAGAACATTACCCGAGATGTTATCAAAATATTTATATAACGTCTGCACTAATTTATTCGCCGACAATCGAGTCGTTTCAAAACGCTTTAATGACTTGTGGTATAATGGTGGTAAATAGCTCGAATTGTCGGCAGTCATGCCGGATTAACGGTCAACTCACTGTTTATGATAAAAATAGTTGTAAGATGGGTCAATGAACTTTTCCAAATGGTAATGAAAATAATAATAAGAAATTTTAGAGTTTGAAAATTGTCAGGCTAAATCTTAACGTGGATCATATGTTTTCAAGGATGTGTATAGAACATATAATAAGATAGTACAATCTCCTGGACATTAAATTGGTTGTCAGTTATAAAAAAGTTGTAATTTAATGAAGCATACCCCTTGAGGTCACCAATAAAGATAGAGATCGCCAATCAAACACTGTTTCTACTCACTTTGGCTGGCTTAAAAATATAACAAAATTAATATACAGCAGTTTTTAATAAATTTTTTGTCAAACGTTTATCAACGTCTTATAAAGATTTATTTAGGGTTGGAAAAATAAAACGAATTACACAAAGCCTATATGGGACTATCACATTAAAAGTCTCCGAAAATAAAGACATATTTACCAAGTAGTGAATGGATATAATTATTTCTTATGATAATTATTTTATTTTCTAATTTAAGTGTATTCTATAAATAGCATAGATTAATTCTTGTTAGTTGTTGAAATCACACCACATATCTTTAACGAAAGCAATCGTAAACTACAAAATTGCCGCATGTTTTAGTAAACATATCTCCAATCTCGGCTGATTCATGACGCCACAGTCGAATGCTACTCGGCCTCCATCTTCATGTTTTTAAAGATAATCTAAAATAGGTGTTGCGGGCGGCATGGTAACTATCGCGTGCAGCCGCGGTCGTGTCTGTCCGGCTGTACTACCGATCGCAGATTGTGTGCTAGTTACTTTGAACTACTTTAACAGCAAGGTACTAAGCGGCTTCACCTTATTCAGAAAGTATTTCTATGCAAAAGAAAGCCAAGCTCCTTTAGTAAAACACCAGATCCAGCCTTTTGACAACATATGTAGATAAAATATAGTTAGGTTTTAATAACGTGGTAATAAAGAGTTTATTATGTAGTTGTCGTTGGCCCCTAAGTGAGACCGAGCGCCTACATTTTTTCGAATAGAGAAAACTTTAAAATTGCTTATAACTTAGTAATAATTGTTTTATGTATGTATATGTCGTTAAAATACAGAATATATTTTAATATAAGTTTAAGATAGACCCTAGGGCAAAACAAGTCTTAAAACAGTGACTAAACAAAAACAATTTAGTAGACCGGCCACCAAGGCCTGCCAAATTGTTATTTTCTAATAAAGATATAAAAAACTGTTTCTTACTCTACTTGCAAAGATAGCCAAAATATTAAATAATTTTACCCAATCGTAGGCTATATTCATTTACATCGTTTTAACTTAAATTTTTGGTCACACATATTGGGCTATTGTTTTACATTATTCTTACGAGAATTTGAAGTTATTCGCTTGTATGGTTTAGACGCTAAATGTTTCTGACAGACAAATGGACCGGCGGACGGACGGACAGACATAGTGCTGCACTACTCAAAGCGACTTTCGAGAGCTCGCTTCGCACGGTCAATTACATACCGTACAAAACGCTACATTTATTTATTTATTTATTTAATACTTTATTGCACAGTAAAAAGTGTACAAAAGGAGGACTTAATGCTAAAAGCATTCTCTACCAGTCATCCAGCGGTGGAAAATGAAATGACATGAGGCGTGCATCAATAAGGGGTAAAGAAAATATATGTGAATGAAATTTATATCGAATTGTAATGTACATAAATATAAAATACTTAAGATTATACATACTAATAAAAATTAAATAACATAAATATCTAAAAATTTAATATATAAGAAAACTTCTAAAAAATATATAACATATATATATATATATATATATATATATATATACAAATAAATATATACTAATAACTGTGCTCAGAGAAGTTTGTTAACATTATAAGGCTTTGGTAATCATTTTAAGATAATGATCTTTTACGTGCTTTTTAAAACAAGCTTTTGAGGGTGATTTTTTAATATCGGTTGGGAGATCATTCCATAGCCGCACCGCTACTATGCCAAAGGAGTGGTCAAGGAAATTTGTCCTATGAGCCGGAAAAGCTAATGGCATTGTATCTGATGAACGTAGAGTCCGTATGTGAGTATCCTCTAAGAAGCAGAACTCATGTTTCAGATATTCAGGAGCAAAAGGGTCAGTGAGGATTGAAAAAAGCATATTTAAAATTCTGCACTTCCGTCTTTCACGGATTGGAAGCCATTTGAGTTTTGCCCTGAATTCCGATATGTGATCAAATTTCCGAAGCCCATAAATAAAGCGAATGGCAGCGTTGAGCAAACGATCCAACTTATTCATTAGATCTTCGGAAACGTTAAGGTAGCAAATGTCAGCATAATCTAAGATGGGGAGAAGAAGTGAATTTACAAGGGTTATTTTAGTGTTAATAGGGAGAAAATGTTTGAAACGTAAGATAGCATGTAAAGAAGCAAAAAACTTTCTGGACACTTCCTTCACTTGAGCTGTCCATCTAAGGTTAGAATCCATGAGAACACCAAGATTCTTAACGGTTGTAGAAAAGGGGATAACACTGTCATTATAACGTAAGGGAGTTAAATTATGGATACTGACTAAAGCAAGCTGTCGACTGCTTCCAATAACAATCGCCTGGCATTTATTGGGATTCACTGAAATTCCATAGCGTTTAGACCATGACAGTAGTTGAGCTAGATCATCATTGATGGAGGAAAGAGTAGAGTTCAGGTTATCAACACTAGCGTGTTGATAGAGCTGTAGGTCATCAGCGTAGAGATGGTAGTTACAATTAAGATGAACGGAAATCGTGTTGATAAAAATGGAAAACAGCAGAGGAGATAATATTCCCCCTTGGGGAACACCGGCATCCAAATCCGACCAGTCAGAAAGATTTTGGCCAGATCGCACTGCCTGCCGACGTCCCTTTAAGTAGGAGGTGAACCAAGAAATAGAAGAAGATGAGAAGTTTAATTGAGAAAGAACAGCAAGTAGTAAGTCATGGTTTACAGCATTAAAAGCGTTGCTGAAGTCAACAAGCACAAGAACGGTGACCAATGACATTTCTATGTTTTTTCGTATATCTTCAGTGACTTTAAGTAAGGCCGTTGTAGTGCTATGTCCCGATCTAAAGCCTGACTGGAGAGGATTAAATAAAGCCGATTTTGAAAGGAAATTAGAAGTCTGTTTATGAACCACAGATTCAAGGATTTTAGATAGGAAAGGTAAAATAGAAATAGGACGGAATTGGTTAGGATTTTGAGGATTGGGTACTTTTGGTAATGGAAGAACATGAGCCTTACGCCATTGGTCAGGAAATTGACCTGAGTCAAGTGACCAATTAACAAGGTGAGTCAAAGAGGGGAGAATATGAGTTAAGATGTGTGTAATCATAATTCGACCGATGTCATCACATCCAACAGCTTTTGACTTGAGCGCCAAAATAGATTTATGTACTTCATCTTGGCTGACGGGAGAAAATTCAAAAAAGGATGCACTGGGGCGCGGCATGTTCTGAATTTCTAATAAAGTGGAATCCTTCGAGGTCTGATCCAGCTTTACGCTTGAAGTAAAATGCATGTTAAGGATATTTACGTCGAAAGAAGAAATGGGGTCCTGGAGCTTGCAACTGCCAATGCCTAGCGACCTGAGGAATTTCCAAACCCCAGCTGGAGAAGAAAGTTGAAGTTGTTCAGCAATGTACCGACGCTTTGCGCTCCTGCATAAAAGATTGCATCTGTTTCAAAATTTTTTGTACGCAGTCCAGTTTTCCTCAGTCCTGCTGTGCTTGTACACCCGAAATGCTTTGTCCCTCTTGGATCTTGCTTTGCGAATGTGGTCATTGAACCATGGATTGGGCCGATGTTTAAGTTTGACTGGATGCATAGGAGCATGGTGATCAAACAGGGACAGAATAAGATTGTTAAGAAAATCAACTTTTTCATTTATGGATGACAGGAGTTCAATACTTGACCAGTCAATCGCAACAACATCCTTTTCAAATTCGGTCGAGTTAATTTTAGTAAAACTACGCTGGTTTATAATGATTGGTGTAGGTTTAGGAGCTTTGATTTTAATAGAGCAGTAAATTAAATCATGATGGGAGAATGCTGGTGCTAACAATTGGCCATGAGAGGCAATAATGTTGGTATCGGATGTAATCAACAAGTCCAGTAACGTGTCATTTGTGTGGGAGTGTTGAGTAGGAAAAATATTAATAAGATTTAAATTAGTGGATTCAAGGATGTAGTGCAATCTTTTAGACCTGGCATGATGGTTCTTTAAAATGACAAGACTCGAAAATAAATGTTCCGTATCCTCGTTTTTTTTGTGTTTTTATAAACATTGTGTGTTCTTATCTAGAACTGTAATTAATTAATCTTATAGGCTTCAAGGGTTGGTTCTTTCGGCAACGCTCTTTCCGCTCCACGTCAACGATCTCCTTAAGCACGGTATTCTTTGGTACGCAGACGATAGCTCTGTTATCGAAAGATATATATCCAATGCACGAGCTGGTGAGGCACAAGTCCAGTCACAAAGAGAGGAAATTATTGGTAGAGCTCATATTCAAGCTTATTGGCCGTGGCCGATTGGGGCGATGCTCACCTGGTTCAATTGAATGCGTCCAAAACACAGGCGTGTCTTTTCTTCGCCAAACTGAGACCTTTTCATCTGTCTCCGACCTTCCAAGATGTGCCAATACCGATATCAAATAAACTTAAGCTTCTTGGCGTTTCCTTGTCTTCGAATCTAAACTTAGGTTTCTACATCGAAACCAGAGATAAGCTGAAATGCTTGGCATCCTTGCAAAAGTTAGGCAGTACTTCTCACCGGGGCAGCTTCTCAATTTATATAGAGCTTAAGTCCGATCGTGTATGGAGTACTGCGGCCACCTGTGTGATGGATCCACTAACAACCAGCTTGAAGTTGTTGAGTCCATTTACCGACAAGTGAAAAGACTCATTGGCGATGATAGTCGAGCCCAAATTGCAGTCACGGTTAGGTTGCCAGCCTATCGGTATTATATCATTTACAGTTCGGAGAGTGCGCAGGAATTACACGAGTTAATTCCCTTATACCCGTTTTACCATCTCACGACAAGACAAACTGTCAAACGTCATCCATACCTCCAGTTCGTTCGAAGCGTTTCTCTCCTACGTTTATCATCCGTATTTCGAAGGAGTGGAATTCACCCGCGTCTTTGTTCCCCGAACGGTATAATCTGGAATCTGGATTTTCAAGTCAAGAGTGAATAAATATCTTCTAGGTAAGCATGCTACATCATTGGCCGCATTATCAATTTCCATCAGGTGAGATAGCAACCAAATGCTTACCAATCCGGAAAAAAAAACTTTAAAGTTGAAGGTTGTATTAACTTGGTCCTCCTATACGCCGGCGCAGATTATTAGCTAGTTAGCTGTAGAGGTCCTAAACAAAGCGGGATCGATCTCAATTATAGATAGCCGTTCGGCTCTGCACCGCCCCGTCCGGCGCCGCACTGCGCCTCTCCACTCGGTACACTCGAGGCGAACTAGTAATTGACTAATGAGCAACTGCAATGCACAGCACGGCACGACTAATGCTAAAATCTTTATCTTCAAGTCAATTTATCCAGAACAACATAAACACAAAGCGTTTTGTTCAGAAGCATTTTGTTAGTCTGGGACTAACACAAACAAAGAAAAATATATTGTATGCCTCAAGGAAACATAGTGCGCAATAGGCGACTAGTTATCTCAACATATTTGCATCACAATTCAGAAATGCAATGCCACCAGCATGCAATGGGCATTTTGGCCACGGCCAATGGGCTTGATCATTTAATTTACCTATGAGCCTAGGGTTTACATCCTTCATATCAATTGCATACAAATTTGTCCACCTTTTACAGAAATAATTCTTCACAAAACTGAATCATTAAAACATTCGGATTTTTATATCAAGTGTGATTTTGATTCAATTTACTTTGTTGAGTTATTTTTCTTAAAAATAATACATATTAAACGCTTTGTGGTCGACAGTACACACAAAACCAAACGAGCCTAACTACTGCCCCCTGGTGAGGGCCGCGACCTTTTCTCTGCTAAAATCAAAACAGACAGCAATAGGTTGTGTTTTTTGTACGTCGGACAAAGGACCTATTTATAGTACCAACAGAACATCAGTGTACTAGAGATCGTTAGCCTGGTTTATGAATTGCTAATTATAAAAATTAAACGCAAGCGAACCTAAAAAAACCCTTGATCCGATTAAAGGAATTAAACACAGGATATAGAGGATAACTCAAAAACTACTAGTTAGATCTTAATTAAATTTAAATTTGGACCAAACGGAAAGTAACAGCTTTCAAAATAAAAAAGAATCGTCAAAAACGGTTCACCTAGAAAAAAAAAACTGAGGTAACACACAAAAAAATACAGACGAATTGAGAACTCCATTTAAAAAAAAAGTGTTTCGGTTAAAAAGTGGTTCTGCCAAGCAAAGGGTTTCTGCCAACAGTCTTGTTAAATCAAAAGGTAACAAATCTAAAGATGTTCTACGATTTACTACTGTTTATTGGTACGCCTCGAGTCGAACGCCGCGTCGCGTCGTCCGTTGTTAATACACTTCACCGAACAAAAGAGTTCAACGCGCAACGACGCTGTCGGTGAGGCGCTGATAGAAATATTGAGTACAACAAAGAATTTTATATTAGACTCTTAGAAAAGGATTACTTAAATGTATATTAGAAGAAGACTTCTCACCTTTATTTCTATAATGATACGCCATTATTTTTGTTATAGTCAGTAGATTTAGAATGTTTTACGAAGTTTTAGTGACAGTTAAATATGAGTGTATATTTATCACACTAATAGAATTACACTATGAATATTCTACTTACTTTTGTAGAATGAACCACAGTTTTTTTAAGTAATTAAGAGAATGGTTATAATATCTTTGTTGAGAGACGACACGAGTAAGTCACTCGCTTCGCCATTGGATACCGTGAAGTACTATCAGGCGACTACTATCTTACTGTAATGACAGTACAGTGCCACCCAGAGTTATGAAGTTCATTCTATAGTTAACAAAATTATGTCTCATAATATTTGAGCGCAGTGCATTAGATGTTAAATCTCTTTATGCCTGTAATTCACTGGAGACATTGTCCAAAATACAGTAATTTTGGCACACTAGCGGTAAAATGTCAGGCAATGGTGTGGTACTGTCCCAGGCAAACTCTGCAAGATTTCCACCACTCAAATAATATAAAGACTACATTTAAAGAGACAGTAAAATAAATTGCTTTGTAACCTCGTTTGATAAGTTGTAAAAACTAAAATGGAAAGTTTATTTGTAAGTTGCAAGCCCTCGATATATTCTCCTCGTTTTGAGCGCCTATTGTTACAGTAGTCGTCTCCTATTGCAAGTAGCTGTGTCTTGTTCCCAGTCACAGCCATCAACACCGATTACCACGGGTCCCGGCCCGGACCGTGACGGACCGGTCACGTCGCGTCACGGTCCCGCCGCGGACCACCGCCTAGAATAAATTAGATTACATGCTCGAGAATCGGACGAATTAGATTTGTGACTTTTTCTGTTTGGGATTAGAAGGTTTAATATGCTCGGTTTAATAAGAAACGGTGAACGGGTGCCACTTGATGCCATGGTTTGATTATGAAAATAGAAGTACTTTGAACCTTGAAAGTGTTTCTGTTCCGCTCTGTTCTTAATTTAACTACTAGATCACCCATAGTCGTAGGTATATATGAGATTAGAAAATATTACCACCACATAGTTGGCTGTACCACACTATACATACCATTATGTACTATACCACACTATATATACTATATATAATATTGAATTCGAACCAATGAATTACTATCTATATAATTCATGTTATAATTCCTTACTAAACACATAAGAACTTACATTATAGTCTTTTACTACTTAATAATTAGTCGTACTTTATGTGCATCTATTTGGTAGTCGAGCCGACCCTTGCTATGTCTAATAATCGTTATGAGGAGAAAAACTCTTTTAGTCAACTTTGAGCATCCAAGACGCCGTATATATGGATTAACGTGTCAAAACATCATCTGTAACAAACGCATAGAGACACAATAAATAACACCAAGTTCCCTGACAAATAGGCTAAAGCACTTATTAAGTTATGTTAATGCGATGCTGGTGAGAAGGAGACGTGTGTCGGGCACAAAAGAGTGCTATTATACGTCATCGCTGAACACAATGCGTGTTTATACGTCAAAAGCGTAGGTGTAGGATGGTTACTGTAACTCAGTTCTTTCGATTAAATGGAGTATTTGTACTCCTCACTAGAAAATTACAGGATAGCCGAGCTCAATATATTCCAATGTTGTTCTGCTTTTTATTATTGTTTTTTGTGCCGAGAACCCTCGCGGCTTACCAGAGTTGCGTAATAAACGGATGCTTGGTTTTGAAATGCATGGAGAACAGACAAGAAACATGTGTGAGGGTGAGACTCTGTGAGGGAAATTAAGGGAGAACCAACTATGACTGTTCCATCGAGTAAGCTAGTAAATTTAAAATAAAAGTTTAACTACCATTGAATATTTGGATAACCAGCACATCGTACTAATATTATAAATGCGAAAGTTTATGTGTTAGTATGTTTGTTTTAAAGGCTGAACGGATTTAGATGAAATTTGGAATGTACACAGCTTATAGCTAGAATTAACACAAATGCTACCTTTTAACTTGATAATAGCGGGGCATGGCTAGTTATG
This sequence comes from Lomographa bimaculata, assembly GCA_948107665.1. NCBI lineage: Eukaryota > Metazoa > Arthropoda > Insecta > Lepidoptera > Geometridae > Lomographa > Lomographa bimaculata. The sequence continues at coordinate 228,560 of OX403603.1, forward strand.
ACAAATTACAATGAGCGAAGCCGTGGGGCAAAGCTAGTTATGACATATTACAATAAGCATGGAACTATAGTTAGGTTATAATCGCTAGTAGCTCCGATAGAAACGTTAAAATATTATTACAATACAATTTAATGTTTAAAGCAATAGAAGGTACAGTTGCTTTTATCATTTAAATGTTATGGGCTTACAGAGTAAAGGTTATCTGTATTTGGAAGAAATTTCTTAATCGTGGGTCGCACGCGCTTCTTTATCAGCTTACTAAATAACTGATAAATAAATTTGACTTTCACAATAACGCTGCGACCACTACAATATTGGAAATATATTTTAACTACAAACACAAGCTTTGCATTTCTTGTTGCCGTCTAGTGAACATTACATTCTGTGTATGCACGAGTAGCTTAGGTCTAAATAAATAAGACCTACTTATAAAGCATAGCAACGAAATAAATGGCAAACAAAACTATTGTTGTCTAATAAATATAATTGTAACTGCTAATTGTATTCTAAGTTGGTGATAACATCTTGCACGGTTTTTCATGACTGACGTCATTCTACATTCTAGACGTCAGCCTTCTTTGTCGTTGCTCTATATTCAGCAGAGGTCCCACAGGTGGTAGTGAGGTGCAGGTATGGATGTCTTGAGTGACTAAATGTTGCATTGCTCATATCCCTCCATTATGCCTTCTGATGATAACTAAATTTAAATTTGGACAAAAAATATTCAAAATTCAAAATCGTTTTTTCACATGTGCCCCAAAGGGGCACTCATAAAGTTAATGACTCTACTACCAGATTCGCAAAATTACAGCCATCTTGACAAGAACCTGGCAAGAAATTTGGCGGCGCATTTTTTAATTCATTTTTAAAACAGTCTCAAAAACGAATACAGGAATTACATATATTTAAGATAAGAATTTTTTTATGCAATAACATTAATAAAAAGCATTAATTTTCTTGGTTTTTTTGTATAACCAAACAAATTAGGAACCACAATAGGCCTATCGCGTGGGCGACAGGGCATCTCTACTAAATAACTTGATAACCGACGTGCCCGAGCCCGACCTATCCACGTGCATACATATATTGTCCCATTACATCCGAGATGACAAAACTTTATTTAAAACTTAATTTATACGCCGTGGCATTACGAAACATTAGATGTGACATTAATTCTAAATCAGAGACGTTTAGCTTTAAATATTATCTATCGATTTGATTGCTAGCAATTACTGACCAAGTTATGGTATAACTCGTAATGTGGATTGAAATCACGGGAGACAAGAAAATTGGCACGACAGGGACAGTTGCACAACCGAAGTTTGTGAACGCAAATAATTTGTACATTGTAACTGTCGCAGGCGTGCCGATATGATGGATACCTCCCGACGCTCGCCCCGGGCATGACGAGGCAGCTACACACGAGACTCTATGGTACCCTGTCACACAAATTATTCCTGAATTTTGTACTAAAACAAGCAAGTCGTAACGATTAAATCAGTAAGATAGAGTTCCATATTGTACACAACAGTATAATCGACTACAAAACGCTAGCGTGTGAACAGCGTTACAAAAGCGAGCCATGTCGACCACTTACGATTATGCTCAGTTTGGCACATTCATGTATTTCGATCATGATATACCCATTCGTAGAGATTGTAGATCCAGACAGATTGCTGGTTATGCAAACTGATGAACAAATACGTAGAACTATTCAGCGTTTCGGAGATAAAGAATAAGTAACGATGTGGCCATTTGTAACATTGTAAAAGATAGTAAAGATCGTTCGTAGATTCAGATGAAGACGCTTTGACGGCTCGTAAATCATAGTGGAATCTTTGAAATTAATTTGCCTGATAATCTCTAGTAAACATCGACAAGTATCAATAATGATACGGTTCAAACGTGCTAACAGTTGCGTCGAGTGATATTATCAGCGGTCCGTCGGTAGCGCGCCCCGAGGGACCCACCTGGGCCCGACGAGCCGGCCACCTCGCCGCCCAACTGGTGCCTGCAGGCTCTCCAGTAATGGCCTTCCACCACCACACTACTCACTCAAAGATATTCCGACCCGTTCATCTTACAACGACTATGATAAACACGCGAGCGCGAACACGAGCTTAACTAAACCGGCATTGGAATGAAATACGCGTGCAGCATAAGATGGACGTGCTTGAGCTGGTAACGTAAAATATAGGATTTTATTAAGGCTGTTACAGTGCGTAATGAACGATGTCCCGGGGCCGGCGACACTTTATGAAGACATTCCTCACACTAATGAGATAATAAAGTCGTTCGTGGGAAGTCGACACGCGCGTCATGCTGCGGTGTACTCGCGTTTTTTCTTTCGTCTCATAATGTGGTGTGGTGAAAAAAATATGTGGAAAATGAGTCGAGACCGCCCGCGCGAGGGCGAAGGCGAATAAAACCGCGTCCACCGTGAGAAACGAGCCTCAGAAATATTTACAGCTTTCGCTTAATTCTTAGGAAATATCTCATCTCGAGCCTGCACTTTAATGACAGCATTAAAGACTGATTTGAATTAATCGGTAATTAAACATTTTGATTGCACTTGCGATGATCCATTAAACTTTCTATTTGGAGAGAGTGGGCAGCGGGTACTGCAAGCACTGTAATTTATTAAACTGTTTTGCACTAGATCCGTAATGGCCGCTTTTAAAATTTATAAATACCAGTGGTTCACACAACATTCATAGAGGTATCACTTAAAATAAAATTACTTTATATCTCATCTCATAATAAGTGACTTCTAGACAGCCAAGATTAATTTTATTACGCTTTCTACTAGAAAATTAATCCTGCGCTCCAATTGAGCATGATTATAACGAATAGGAAGATAATCATAGTTTTCTATTGCATCGAGATCACGACGCCCACCGACATACCTACATACTTACTAACGGGTATTACTAACATTCCTCGATATCTGTGAGAATCAATCGAGAATCGAATGAGAAAAATTAGATAAATGGGAATTGGTATCCTGCTCCCAATTTTAATGACAAACTTTATAGTCGTTCCCGCCCACACGGACCCAATCTATTCGAAACCTGTTAGTACCTTATTACTTTATGACTGTAATCTTGGCCATAGTAAAATAGTAACAGTAGTAGAACTCAACGTGTTTACAATTCTACGCCGTTATGAAGCGATAACGTAGCTCGCAGATCAAGCTGGTTAAATTTGCGTAAGATTTTTTTTATTTAATAAAATAATACAAAAATTAAGTTTTACAGAGTACGATGTTTATATAATTATATTTTTTGTTTGAATGTGAAAACTGTTAGTTTGAAAGCGTTTAATTAAATTTTAATGTAACGATAACACAACTTCTGACTTTTACATCTGTAGTTCCACTCAATGCTCTTGTTCCTAAATTTTAAGCTCTTCTGTCTCTGATAAGCTCAATGACAACTTTACATTAAAAAAATGGTCCGATGCATATAGTAAATATCAAGAGTAAGAGTATATCTGGTAGATGCTTTCATTTTGCTCAATCTGAGCGCTTTAGTAATTTAAACTACTATCTCTCTTTTACTGTGTCCAAGTTTATTATGTATATAGAGTAGTATTATAAGTTCAATTTTACACCTGCCTGTGGTATGTTTTTGGTAATGACGCTAGAACCGCTACAGCAGTTTTTGCTGCAATTAATCACGTCGTGCGATTGCTGTCCAGACGCTAATTGCAAATAAAAAGGTGAAATTTCAAGATTTTTTAACGGTTATTGACAAAATTAAACTAATAAATTTGTGTCACAATTCACTATACCTACAAATACTACACAAGGTCCAGCTGATCGGTGGAATAAGCTCTGAGTAAATTTAAATTATTTTTTTATATTATGTATATTAAAAAATAGCCTGATCAACAAACAGGCTATTTTTTACTTAAGTAAACGCGAGTGAAGTCGCGGTCCATAACTACTTATTAATTAGATATGTAAATCTGGATATACGTGTGTCCAGTTAATTTAAGTCGAACATAACTATATTAAGATAATAAAATATTTACAGCTGTATCAACCTATCATGCCTTCAGACACCTTGAAAAACCCTGGCATCGGGACTCCCACTAATACTTTTCGGCATGCAAGCAAACAAGGCATGATATTTTAATACAAGATTTGTAGTAAAAGACGCGTTTGATTTGAGTGCGGCGGAGCTCCAACAGCTACCTTCAGTTATTCGCATGGAGGATGGATATGACATGCCCAATAAACCAGCATTAGACCATCCTGTATGACGACCATGCCGGTTCCAAGCCTAGATAGACATTAAGATAATTAATAACGTGACATTATATTTGTTCGTAACTATTTAAATTATTAATTGTTTAGTGTCACTTGTTTGTAGTATATATATGCCAGCTATCTACCTTTTATAATTTTGATATTCATTTAATTATTTTATTTTATGTGCCACGTATTGTATCTTTTATAATGTAGTGTGCTTCTGTTTTGTTTATTTACGATATAGTACTGAATATGATCTGATATGTTCGAAATAAATTATTCAATAATAAAAAAAAAAAATTTGAATTAATTGGAGTCACGGGAAGAATTCTTAGGGCCATTTTAAATATTTAACATGTTCGGGATTTTTTTTATAATGTTCCACATAACTAATATAAATAATATTCACAAAACATATAATGTTCACGATAACAACGCCGACTTTAAAAAACAAGTAAGACCAATAGTATTGCTGTTATTAGCAATACTGGCATAAACCACTCGAGCGTACTGACATATAATTTGCACAAATCATTGTCCGTCTGTCTGCAACGAGCGAGTTAGCCCACATGTCGCAAGACACGTCGTGAGAACCGCGCTACGTGTGAGATCGACAAGGATATACTTTACATTAATTATTAAAACTAAAAGAGTTAAAAAAAAAAAAGTTATTTGATCAGTAAAACCTTGCTTTGGTACATTTTGTACTGAATTCACAAAAATGGACTCACATTCTCATTTCTCATTTCTCATTCATACTCACTTCGACTGTATTTTTTTTTCCACCTAACTTCTTTCCACGTGACCATTTTTTTTTTTAATTTGTTGCTTTCCCATTGGTCCCATTTATAATTTAATCAAGATCTGATTAGTATTTTTTGAGTTATCGTCAATAATGCGTGTTTAATACATTTAATCTGATCAAGGTTTTGTAGATAAAGCGGTTATGTCGGTTTTTTTAAGCTTTGCTTGCGATAAATCATAATAAATAGACTTGATACATAAATAGTACAATAAATGTATGTGGTACTTCGTGATTTTATGTCCCACTAAGACTTTATGATAAATAGCTGGTAACTGCGGCACTTTCACAAATATAAACCTTATTTTTAAATACCTTGTATAATAGTTATTGTTTTATCTCCTTATAATGGTTATTTTAATTGAATGTTATATGATAATATTTTTTATAAAATATCCTTCTTACGTCAACGGTTAATTAGCCTGGAATCAGATGTTACTTTTATTAAAATTATGAACGCAGATCTAAATAATAGGAAATAATAATTTATTGATAGCCAAATTTCGGTTTTAATTGGTACCTACATCGGATTTTGTGTAACTGCAAATTACATAAAAGTAAAGGATCATTGCCAATTACTCCATAGATGTTTGTTTAGGGTTAGGTACTATTATTTTTCCGACAAGTTTAGTCTTGAATATCACTAAAATTACCGTTCATATTTAAAATCTATACAAGAATAGTGCCCGCGGCTTCGCCCGCATTTTATACCGGAAACTAAACTATATACTTTCTAAATTTTATCAAAATTGGTTAATTTGTTACGGAGATACGTGGTAAAAAACATTCACACACACAGATAACAAACTTTCGCATTTATAATATTTGTAGCAGTAGGGTTCTTACGGGTTGGCGTCTACAAATATTAAAAAAGCAGGACACAATAATAACAGAATTTTCATATATACATATATAACCATGACAGCACAAACAAATAAATCATCGGCTATTATTGCAGCGCTCACCGGCCACTGCCACACAAACGTATAATTTGAGCCAATCTATACCGCACAATAGCCGAGGCTTCAGATATAATTCTCGTTTAATTGTGGGTAATCTTTAACTGACGGTTAGGGGCGAGGTAAACGATTAATTCGAGGTGGCCATTACTGCGCATGACTTGACGCTACTGGATATTTGGGAATGAATAGATGAGGAAAGAATGCCAGGTAGCCACTAGACAGAACTTCGATTAAAATTTTATCAAGAATATTCAACACGGGCTATTTGTTTCATTAACGATTGAAAACTAATAAAAATTCCAACTTTTAAGTTATCGATAGAGATTTATAATAAATTTAACTGCTAGTTTATTTTTAATACAGACATACGCAAAGAAGCAATTAATTATGAATGTACAATGTTGATTAACTTTTTACATTATTTGTTGTAAAATTATTATTATTATATTATTATTATTTTTTGTTTTATTATTATGTGTATCTTTTTTTGTTAAACCTAATAAATAAACATAACATAAACATAAACATAAACGTAAACGCTTTCACACTCACAGCCCCACACTAAGTTCAATGACTTGTGTCGTGGGTGCCGGAAACATTCACATCACACACACAATCACAACCAGAACCAGAATTAAATTATAATATTAATTTATAACAAACCAGCACTAAAAATTGTTTTTAATGTTACCTATAAAATAATTTAAATTATGATATTCCTACAATAATGAACACTGATATTTCTTTGTGAAAATCAACAAAGAGTTTACATTTGTTTTTCATATATGATAGTTTTTTTTTTTTTTTTTATGCAAAATAGGCAAGCATTACCACTATCTCACCACTATTCACTCTTGATTTGAAGACTCCCAGATTAGGTATACCCCTCAGGGAACAATGACGCAGGCAATGAGTTCCACTCCTTCGCTGTACGGATGATGAACGTAGAAGCAAACCGCTTCGAGCGAACTGGAGGTATGTCAACCATAAATGGATGACGTTTGTCAGTTTGTCTGGTTGTTAGATGGTAAAATGGGCATGGTGGAATTAGCTCATGTAATTCCTGCGCACACTCTCCAAAATGCAAACGATAGAATACCGATAGACTTGCGACCATACGCCTGTGACCAAGGCACTGCAATCCGGACTCAATCAGCTTACTATCGCCAATAAGTCTTTTTGCCCGTCGGTCAATAGCCTCAAGACCTTCAAGCTGGTACTTAGCGGATCCATCCCAGAGATGGCCACAGTACTCCATACTCGATCGGACTTGCGCTTGATATAAGTTAAGAAGCTGGCGAGGTGTGAAGTACTGCCGGACCTTGGCGAGGATACCCAACTTCTTAGCGCCCAGTTGAGCTCTGGCTTCAATGTAGGTGCCAAAGTTAAGATTTGACGATAAGGTAACGCCAAGAAGCTCGAGTTTGTTTGCTATCGGTATTGGTACATCTTGGAAGGTTGGAGATAGGTCAAACGGACTCCGTTTGGCGGAGAAGAGACACGCCTGTGTTTTGGACGCATTAAATCGAACTAAGTTAGCATCGCCCCAATCGGACACCGCCAACAAGTTCGAATTCAAACGCCCAATCATTGCCTCTCTTAAAGACTGGACTTGTACCTTACCGGCTCGTGCATTAGATATAAATCTCTCGACAACGGTGCTATCGTCTGCGTACCCAAAGATACCGGGCCTAAGCAGATCGTTAATGTGTACCAAAAACAAAGTTGCCGAAAGAACTGACCCTTGAGGTACCCCGGCATTAATTGCCATTAGATCGGACGAGCAGCCGTCAACGACAACTCGAATCGATCGTTCCCTCAAGAAGTCCGAGATCCAAGCACATAAACCGGGAGGTAAACTATAAGCTGGAAGCTTGCCAATAAGGCTATCGTGCCATACCCTGTCAAAGGCCTTGGGAATATCAAGCGATACCGCAATCGCTTCGCCGTGTTTTTCCAAGGCCTCACTCCATATGTGAGTGGCATATGCTAGAAGGTCTCATGTTGACCGGTTCTGGCGAAACCCATATTGCCGGTCACTCAGAAGGTCATTTGCTTCTAGATAGCCTAGGAGTTTCTTGTTCAGTACACGTTCCATTGTCTTACAGAGAACGGACGTGACTGAGATCGGCCTGTAGTTGACAGGGTCGGCGCGACTTCCTTTTTTGGGCACAGGCTGCACGTTGGCGGACTTCCATGCTTTCGGCACTTGACCAGTCTCCATAGAGAGGCGAAAGAGGCGTGTCAGTATCGGAGACAATTCAGGCGCACATGTTCTCAGAACTATGGCTGGTATGCCATCAGGGCCACAGGCCTTGTTCACATCCAGATTGCGCAGCGCTTTACGTACATCGACCTGTCGAATGCGGATTTCCGTCATGGTCGACTCGCACACAGGTAAACTCGGAGGTACAGCGCTACCAGCATCTAGATGTGAAGATTCCGCAAAGAGTGAAGCAAACAAATTAGCTTTCTCTTCAGCGGTGTGAGCCAGTGTCCCATCAGGCTTCAGCATTGGAGGCAGTGAGGAACGGCAGAAGTTCGCTTCAACCGACTTAGCCAGGGACCAAAACGCTTTACTCCCTGAGGGATACGAAGCAAGTTTGGCCCCAATCCGGCTAATATGGTCAAAGCGTGCCTTCTTAAGAACCTTCTTGCAAGACTTGGCAGCTTTGTTAAAGGCTCTCTTCTTTTCACGTATATTCCTAGCCTTGCGAATTCGAGCTTCAGCCCAAGCGGTGTAGGCTTCATGTTTTAACGCTTCCGCGTGTCCACATTCGGCCCCAAACCAGGGGCGAGCTTTACTGGATAGAGGTGCGTCAGAGAATGGAATGAAATACTCCATGCCTAAACGCATCACATCTACCACAGCATTCGCGCAAGCAGAGGGATCGCTCGAAGAGAAGCAAACTTGCCGCCAAGGATAAGATGCATAAAAGGAACGCATCTCATCCCAATCTGCTGACTTGTATCTCCAAACCCGCCGAGTGCCTTTTGGGCTGAGAACAGGCGGAGAATGGACAGACACAGATTTCACCAGACAGTGGTCGGAGCTACCAAGCGGTGATGAAACCGACACAGAATAGCGGTCTGGGTCTGTTGTCAGCAGAAGGTCTAAGCAATTGGCTGTGTGGCCATCAACATCCGGTATCCTCGTTGCCTCTTGGACCAGTTGGGTGAGGTTGAGCGTCAAAGCTAACTTACGCATCTCTCTCCCAGCATGGTCAGTGTTCTGCTATGGGAATAGTCACTCCTGATGGTGAGCATTGAAATCCCCCAGAACCACTAATTCAGCAGAAGGATACCTCTGATGTGCCACGTCGGCCGCCTCACTGAGGTGTGTCATGAGCCTATTTGTCTCCACGTCTCCAGAGTGCGCACGGTAAACACAGGCATAGAGAATTTTCTCCATGCCTGTATCCACCAGAACCCAGATAGTTGAGGAGACGCCGATAGCAGATGTCATCACGAGCGTACATGCAAACTCCCGAGCGCTGCTTGAACTTATGTTCAAGGTTATAGCCCGGGTAAGCAAGATACGCCGCGTCAGCTGGACATCTGATCTGCGTCTCCGTAAGGAACAGTAGGTGAGGTTTTGCGGTTTCAAGATGGTGGTGGACCGGGTTGATGTTGCTGTGCAAACCTCTTATATTACAAAGGTGCACATGAAGAGCGAGGACGTGCTTCCGTTGTTTAAATGCCTTACTGTTCTTTTTAACTTTCATTTTTGGGGGGGAGTGAAGGTAAGAAGACGAAAGTGGGACAAAGCGCTAATTACTGACTCAGTGACATACAGTATCAAACGACCCATCAGTGGGAAATCAAAACCGGAGACCGCGGGGACGCCCGAGCCCCCCCGGGAGTGTCCATCGGGTCCTCGCATCCGGTCGCCAACCGGCACGATGGCGCACTCCTAGGATTTTTCGCTAGATGGCGGGGCAGCCTTTCATGAGTGGCTAGCTCATTACTTGGGCCCCAACTATCTGCGGTCGGCCAGCGGAGAACCGTGCCTCGGATCCCGCTGCTCTCCGATCTTGGCTACCCGATGCGACGTTATAACTGTGTCACTCATCCTGTCATCTTCATTAGCGCATCTGTACCCGACCCGTCTTCCTGAACGGCTAGCCCGGACAACACGGTGGAACGCGAATCGCTTGGCGAATAGCTTGGCACCGTGGCTTTGTCCGGGGGGTGGTTCGAAAGCCGGCGGCCAAGGCCTACCACCACTTATGATGTTGCTCCTTTAGCGCCACCCAAGGGCCACGTGTGGGACAACTGGGGCTAAGTCCCACGGACGCGAGCAAACATGGACCCTCAAAGTAAACTAGTCTCGGTCCGAACCTATTCTAATATCTTGGCATCTGTCCCCCTCATTAGCCAATCTATGACGAAACACTTGTTATTGAAGACTATAGAGAAGAACAAGTAGAGTATACTAAATGTTATCTAAATTCGTTCATTCGTTCGATACTTTAAATAAACTTTCCTATAAAAGGAACCGTTTTATAATTTGTTAAGTAAGAGTATAGAGTATCACATAGTATACTGTGTGACACTCTAAAAAAAAACCTGTGGATTTATAAATCCACTGGTTTTTTTTCTGATGGATAGTTTATGGGTCAAAGAGAAACATGGACATAATTATCTTCATCATCATTCGTCAATAATAATGAACGAGTTCCAAAATAGAGACAAAACATAGATAAGTGTTCCGAAAGCCCCTGAATACTTAAACTACATAACCACGTTTATGTTATAAATCCGAAAGTATGTGTGTGCGCGCGTTTGTGTGTGTGTTTGTTAGTTTCCTCTTCACGCTGCAATGGATGAACGGATTTGATTGCAATTTAGAGAGTATATAGTTTATATTTAGGATTAATATCTAGACTGCTGTTACTAACTTTATTAAAGCAGACGGAACCGCGGGACTAATTTAAAGTAAAGCTTAAATCTTAAATCCATTCCGTCTTCTGTTACAATATCCGTTTTACGATTTCCAGAACAAGCAATAATTCTAGCAAACAGAACAGAAATTAGTTACGGAAACCGGTAGCCGAGTCAAATGGACCGTAACCGAGTTCCGAAAACGCCCGCGGCCGGCGGCCCCGCCTCTAAAGCCGCTCGTTTAGCGCGTCTATCCGGCTTAATTTCGTGGTTAACTCGCCAATTACCACTTACCGTGATTTAAGCAATTATGGTCTTTAACTTTAGGTGTTAAGAGATGAAACTCTGAATCATATTTGATGGTAATTGCGGGTCACTGCACTGTTAGCTTCCGACAAAAAGTTGCAATTGAATGTTGTATCTGGAGAGATAATATGCGATCGGGAGTACGTGGATGGCAGCATGTCTGCATCAATTACTTGTTTTTTCTTAATTTATTTTGGCTTCGCGAACTGTGAGCATTTAGCCAGAGTCAAGTAAGATATATTTTTCAAGTTAGACAGGTTTTTCATGAATATAGTCCAAGTCACCAGTCAATTAAGAGAGTCATGGTCCAGTCACAGTCAAGTCACGCCGTAATAAAGGGGTAGAAACTTTACTAGAACTTCTTCTGGAGTTTTGGAAAGAAAACGAATACCAATTTTTTCAACTTTATATGATTGGCCTACACTCATGCACGTTCAAGAACTATTAACGGTTAATAAATAATCAGCCATTATTACACATAAACATTCGATGAATCACAACTTTTGGAAAGTATTAAAAAATTAACAACGACATTTTAATTACTTGTTTAAAATAAGCCACGTTTGTATCTACTGTTGCTATAGCAACGGCTAAAGAACGCGTCGAGAGTAAACAAATATTTATAATAATATTTACAATATAGTTATGCATTCTCCCGAACCGTCTGTATTAGATTAAGATTTGCTGACATGGCTCCCTCGGAGCTGACTCAACATTGTCGCCTCTAGGGATCGCTCCCACGCATTGTCTTCATGTATTTAGATAAGTTTAATTAGAGTAGAATAAATCTAGCCTTTGCATCGGTTGGACGTATTTTTCATTTTATTAGTTTTTAAAAACCCTTTCCCCCAAAAGGAAAGCTTGACTGGCGCAGCCGGTAGGATCGTTTCAAAGGGCTGCGCCGTCGTTTGGTGTTTTTCGGGTGTCCAAATTCACCTGCCTAAAATCTCACGAACGCGGCGCGAACAGCTGTGGAGCGATCTACGAACCACAAACAAATACGTCATTCTTCTTATGGTGGTGCCGAAAATGGGAGTAGCGGTCGGTTGGTGAGTAAAACTCTTTGCCTTCCTTACCATTTATTTTCCCCATAATTTTCAAACAAGGGTTTAAATATAGTGTATGTGCTTTAATTGTTATTTTAGAGATCGAACATTTCTCATTATAACGTTATCTGGTTTCTTTGGTATAAGACTCGACCGAGTGCCTTATCTATTAAGTAGTTCTAAGAAAGTCTGGAGAGGCAAAGATTATTCATACAGAAGGGTCATTAGAAAATGTACCTATTTTTGCTTATGGAATTATTTTTAGTATAAAGTGTTTGCTTAGATTTAGTATAAGTGCGTTAGAAAAGAGGTTACAATTTTGTACACAAATTTTTGACTTTTACGGAATTTTGAAACTTTTACAATTTTATCGACCACATTTTATGCTATTGTTTTATACTGTTATACTGTGTTAACTCTGTGTTGTTTGTGTATTTTATTGCCGTTTGACACTTCCGAATTGTGCATAACTCTACCAAAATGGCAGAGCAAGAACCAATTTCTGTTGTGCATGTCACTCCTGTTCCAAAGGAGATGCTTCAACTAATCCCGTATTTCGGAGGTGATAAGCGACAGTTGAGTTTATTTCTGAGAAAGTGTGACTATGTAATAAGTAGATTCAGGGGTCATGAGGAGCAGAATATATACATCTTGCACGCTATTACGAGTCGATTAATTAATGAAGCGGCGGTGTTACTATCAGAAAGGGAAGACATTACTAGTTGGACCGCGTTAAAAGAATTGTTACAACAACACTTCGGCGATCCGCGAAGTGAAGAATGCATAAGTATCGAACTAGAGTTATGTAAGATAAAATCCGGGGAATCGTATTTAGACTTTTGTAATAGAGTGCAAAACATTCGTTCACTACTTATCTCAAAAGTTAACTTACTAAATGATGCCGAACTTAGACGTGCAAAAGTTGCTATTTATAATAATCTGGCGCTTAATGTATTTTTGTACAATTTGCCCGAGAACATGGTTCGTGTAGTTAGACTAAAGTCACCTACAACAATAGAAGATGCTTTAAGCGTAGTACTGGAGGAGGTCAATTTTCATGACCAGTACATGTTACGTAATCGTATGCACGGCTTACAGGGTAACAGTTCCGTTCCTAAACCGGTGCCACCGACGTTCACTGGGTCAGGATTTAAATTCGGTAATTCACCAGTGACGTCACAACAGCCAATGGGCTATAGGCCATTTATGCCACAAACAAGTTTAGGCGCAACCCCAAAATTCAATTTTGGACTTCCGCAAAATACGCAAAATATACGACCACAAATCGGACACCAACAAAATTTCGGATATAGACCTCAGTTAGGCTACCGTCCCCCACAGCTAGGCTATCGTCCTCAGCTTGGTCCTCAACAACAATTTGGGTACAAACCACCTCAATTCGGCTATAGGCCCCCACAATTTGGCGCTAGGCCGCAGCAAAATTTTGGCATGACTACACAACAATTCGGCTATAAACCACCCCAATTTCAAAAACCTAATTTTCAAACAACTGACGTGTCAATGAGAACAATCGCCCCTAGGCCACAGCAGCCTATGCAACAACAGGGCTTTAAGTTGAACGAACTTACACTAGACAACGACGAGGTACAATATTACGAAGACCAGAGCAACTATTATGCAAACTGCGATTACGACACTAGTGACGTGTACTACAACAATGACGTAGAGGGAACAACCACTCAAGACTATAACACAGAGGATACTGATATTATGCCTAATACTGAGAACCAAAATTTTCACATACAGGCCTCCCTGAAAGACGAGAACTCATAGAATTAAATTGTGACCCTAACCTAAAACTGCCATACATTTACTTGCCCGAAATAAACGCGAAAATGATGATAGATACAGGTAGTTCTAGAAGCTTCATCAGCCCTCGCATGGCTTATCAGTACTTTCCCGACTATGTCAGGCGTGAACCATTCCAAGTCGTTAGCACTCATGCTTCTAGCCGACATGACGAGGTTGTAGAGATCCCACTGTTACCGACATTTAAAAGTACCGACCACCACAAGTTTTACTTGTATGACGTAGATGAGCGCTATGAAGGACTTGTAGGTAACGACTTACTTAAACAATTAGATGCAATTATTGACCTTAAACACCTGAAACTGAAAACAAAAACCACATGCATACCAATCATAAATAATTTAAACCATGTCATACAGTTACCACCCAGATGCGAGCAACGTGTCATGGTTCCTACTGACCAGCACGCGGGTGATGCAATAATTGAGTTCAAGGAATTCACTTCTGGTGTAAGAATGCCTAGTGCATTGGTAAATTGTTGTAATGGATATGCATCAACCGTTATTCAGAACACCTTAGATACCGCCATGACATTGACCGTTACTCGACCGTTCCTAGTTACTAAATATAACGTAACGGACTGTCATCTAAATTTTACGGAATATACTGAAAAAGAAACAGACCAATTACTCACTACTAATTTACAAAAACTCAGACTAGATCACACCAACACCGAAGAATACGACAAATTAATGGCACTTTGCAATGAGTACAAGGACATATTTTATTGTGACCAAATTCCCTTAAGCTTTACGAATCACGTAAAGCATAAAATTCGGACCAAAAATTAAGATCCTGTTTTTGTGAGACCTTTTAGACAAGCCCCTGTACAAGTTGAGGAGATTAATCGACAAGTCGACAAATTGTTAAAGGATAACGTGATCCAGGAATCCCATTCCCCATGGAACGCACCAGTACACCTGGTCCCCAAAAAAATGGATGCGTCAGGGGAACTCAAATGGCGAATGGTGGTAGACTTTAGGCGACTCAATGATATCACCATTGACGATAGGTATCCTCTACCTAATATCAGCGATTTATTTGACAAATTAGGAAAGAGCTCATACTTCAGCACGCTTGATCTAGCCAGTGGTTACCATCAGATAGAAGTAGAGGAACAGGACAGAGAAAAGACCGCCTTCAGCACTCAAAACGGCCATTTCGAGTTTTTAAGAATGCCTTTTGGGCTGAAAACAGCCCCGGCAACGTTCCAACGGGCCATGGACAATGTCCTCAGAGGGCTACAGGGAATACACTGCATGGTGTATCTAGATGACGTGATTATATTCTCTGCTAGTCTTGAAGAGCATATCCAAAAATTGCGATCCATATTTGAAAGATTCAGGACCACTAATCTAAAAGTTCAGTTAGATAAATCGGAGTTTCTACGAAAGGAAGTTCTTTACTTAGGTCTCACCATAACAAAGGATGGGCTCAAGCCGAACGACGATAAGATTACAGCGGTATTAAATTACCCCATTCCCAAAACAACTACCGAAATAAAAAGCTTTCTAGGGCTTGTTGGATACTATAGGCGTTTTATCAAGGATTTCGCACAAGTAACAAAACCTTTAACATCTTGCCTCAAGAAACGTAATAAAATAGTACTCAACCAGGAATACATAGACGCGTTTAATAAGTGCAAGGAACTCTTGACAAATGCGCCATTACTACAATACCCTGATTTTGAGAAAACATTCATTTTAACAACGGATGCATCGAATGTCGCCCTAGGTGCAGTACTGTCCCAAGGACAGGTCGGAAGCGATAAACCAGTTGCTTATGCTAGCCGAACTTTAAGCGACACCGAGTCACGCTACAGTACTATTGAACGCGAGTGTCTCGCCATTATTTGGGCAGTGAAACATTTCCGTCCCTACCTATACGGCCGCAGATTTACCATCTATACTGATCATATGCCCTTATCATGGCTTGAAGCTCAACAGGATTCGAGTAGCAAACTAACACGTTGGAGACTCCGACTTTTAGACTATGACTATGATATAGTTTACAAAAAGGGCAAACAGAATACCAACGCTGATGCCTTATCAAGGATTAAGGTCAATGCTCTATCTGAAGCAGAAGACGAAGGACAGTCTATGAAGGTTAACGTTGACAATAAAGAACAGAAACTAAGGAAACATTTAAAGGAAATTGTCAAAGAAATTTCTCAATTATCAACAAAAAGGAGAGAAGCTCGGAACGACTCTTCCACCATCACTATAAGCGATTCAAGTGATACGGCTACCGCTAGCCATATTTCTATATCAGATTCCGATACGATGTCAATTGAGGAGTTAGATAGAGAGCCACATTACCCTGTCAGGGAACCATCAGAGTCTTCCAAAACGGACACGGTACATTCAGCTGCAGACGTGGACATAACTGACATCCCAATTCTAAAAGAGGCAGTAGATACCAAACCAAATCAAATTCTCGTCTATACATGGTTTAAAAATGAGGTACAGGTTCAAGATCTTTCTCATACAAAACAAAAGATACTTGAAGTATTTTTACCAATTGACCAACCGCAGTTAGTAACAAAGTTTTTAAAAGAATACGTACGACCTAAAATCAAATACTTTATATATTTTGAGAGCAGCGAACACCGTAGACAGTTTGCTAATACAGTCAAAGAATTGTTCAGGAAAGGTACAGTACAGTTGATTGAATGTACGGAGAGAGTAATCTATGTAGAAGATGAAGGGGAACAGAAAGCGATTGTGATAAAGCATCATGAAGGAAAGACGTGCCATCGTGGCATAAAAGAAACCCTGGCTAGCATACGTAGAACTTACTTTTGGCATAATATGCAGGAAACCATCGCAGCGCTATTAAACGCCTGTAACGTATGTCGTAAAATGAAATACGATAGGAAACCCATAAAACCCATCCTACAGTTAACCCAAACGCAAGATGCTCCATTTCAAGAACTGTTTATAGATCTTTTCCAAATTGAAGGCCAATATTTCCTTACCCTTATTGATGCTTTTAGTAAGTTGGGTCAAGCCATTCCAATATCAAACAGGTCAACTCCTGAAGTAGTCCGAGCCCTTATGAAATACTTCTCTTTTTACGGAGTACCAAAAAGAATAAGTGCAGATCCAGGAACTGAATTTAATAATGATCTCATAAGAGAGTTTGTGAGCCTACATAGAATTGATCTCCATATTGGAACCCCTAACAGTCCAAACTCAATGGGTCTAATAGAACGATTACACTCAACTATCAGCGAAACTTATAGATGTGCTAAATATGAAGAGAAGTGCACAGACGTGGCATCAGTCATGATGTACTCAATTCTAGCCTACAATCATTCCATTCATTCAGTTACAGGCTTAACACCATTCGAAACTGTTTTCGGACATACCGACACAGGCAACCCTTTTGGCATCGAGTACGAAAAACAATACATGCAACAGTTGGTAAAAGATCATGCTAAAAGAACAAAATTTTTATATAAGCAATTGGCAACCAAGATGTTAGAAAATAAAAAGCAAATTAAGGAAAAGAAAGGCGGTGAAGCTGAAATAGATTTTCCAGAAGGAAAAACTATATTCGCAAAAGATGGCAACAAGCGTAAGGGCAAAGACAAACCCCGCTATACTAAAGCAATAGTTGTAGGCAAGGCAGAAAGGAATGTTGTTCCTATAAAGATAGGTACAAGATTATCAAAGATACCGATTAAAAATATAAAACGCCCTCCACAGGTGGACCGTTCTGGTGGTAGCAATGCCGACGCTGGCCCTTCATTTGCGGTCACTTGAAGGGAATCCTGGCATACTCCCGGTCAAAAGAGGTCAAGCCTATTTGCAAACGGATCATTGGACTATTATTAAAACTATAAATCTAAAGCAGCTTTATGAGAACTTAAACTTTGTGATACATACCTATAACGAATTTAATGACCTGGTTAAACTCAACGAATCATACCCTCGCGATTTTGTGACTTTAAGCACGCATTTAGACTATTTACGCGATATAACTATTCAGAAGTATAGACAACTTGTACCGCAACAGCGTTTTAAGAGAGGCATCATTAACCCCATAGGCTCAAACATCAAAATTGTTACTGGAAACCTCGACCACGAGGATGCATTAAAATACGATAAACTAATTTCTAGTCTGAGCCAAAACGAAATAATTGTTTCCAAAAAGCTCACCATGGTATCGCAAATAATAGATAGTTTTATTAATACAACTGACACTCTTAATAATAACACTATTATATTAGAGACACGCATGCAAATCTTAGAAACTATGATCAAAGAGCTAGCTTCTCAAAGGAAACGTTGGGACTATTCTCAATACATAGTAGGTTTTTATAACCTTTTCATTAGTAATTTTAGAACCATTTATATAAAATTATCAGAAATAGAAACTGCATTGTCATTCAGTAAAATATCTATATTACATCAGGCCATTGTAAATTCTACAGAATTGTTAAATCATCTCAGGGTAATATCTGATATTGAAAACTTGGTATATCCAGCAACAGAAAATAATTTGATAAAATTAGAGGAAACTGTTACGGTTAAATCTTACACCAAACGAGACCAGATTACATTTATAATTGAGGTTCCATTAACTAATAACAACACCTACACTTATTTTAAACTGTATTCCTTACCTATGTTTCACGAACACGAAAACAAAACCCTCTCCATTTTCCCAAAGTATCCTTACCTTCTGGCAAAGGGGATGAATTACTTGCCGATCGAGAAACCATGCCGGTCCATCGCCGCTGGAGACCAGTACCTGTGCGCCGACAGCGACCGAGCCCCCTACCATGAACCTACCTGCATCGAGCAACTCATGAGATTTGAAGAGAACCTCACTCACTGCGTACAACACCAGATTCAGATAGAAGATGTTCGAGTTCAACCCATCGATGACGGAAGCTGGATTCTATACACACGTTTGAAAACTATTGTAACTATGTATTGTGACACGGAAGTTACTAAGCATCCAGTCTTCGGGACATATATCGTCACCCTGGACGAGCCATGTGACTTCGAAATTAACAGCATACGAATTCGCTACCATCGTGCATACATAGAAAGTGATACAGCTACACCAATACCTGTCGTCCATCTGCCTCGATTGACAAGTACGGGCGTCGGTACAAACTCGCCCCTATCCGGTACACATGTACTGAACATGCAAGGAATCAATCTGGACGAAGTGAAGTATATGTCGCATGCATTAAAGCATAGTGAAATGGTGAATAGTGTTTTGAGAGAACCAGACTCTAAATTCAGTGTAGTTTTAGTATATTTTACCCTATTTCTAGTTTTGTTATGTATTCTAATGATTTTGTGCTATGTTTTACGTAATAAGATTATAAAGTTACTCTTTTCGCGAAATTATCGGAATGTTATTAAAAATGAACAAACCGATAATTTCCCTCTTGGGGAGGGAGGAGTTATGCATTCTCCCGAACCGTCTGTATTAGATTAAGATTTGCTGACATGGCTCCCTCGGAGCTGACTCAACATTGTCGCCTCTAGGGATCGCTCCCACGCATTGTCTTCATGTATTTAGATAAGTTTAATTAGAGTAGAATAAATCTAGCCTTTGCATCGGTTGGACGTATTTTTCATTTTATTAGTTTTTAAAAACCCTTTCCCCCAAAAGGAAAGCTTGACTATATATCATGAAACTAATAAGTACTATGGGAGTACTTCATGCAAAATATAAAGATATTGAAGACATAAAGACATCACTCAAGCCTCACTAGTCATGAGGACTAAAGTAGTGGGGTTAAGAACTTGAGTTACCTATGAGCTATACCTATAAGCGGTGCCTTTTAGCGTCTTTACTGCGTAATTGTATTGTATCTGGAACAAGGTATTTGAAACGGCTTCACACTGAACGATGAAACTTACGTATTATATCAGTTATATCCTGTACTTGAACAACAAATACAAAAATCAAACAATTATTTTAATGAAAAAAGTTATAGGCAATTAACCTCAAAAGTTTTTCGCTCTGGGGCAAAATGTAGGCGCGAGATCTTAGTTCTGCACGAACGACTAGGATTTTTATACTCATAATCTATTTTGTTAATTTAATTAAATCACATTATTCAGTGAAATATGACCTGTCAATTCGTAATGTCACTGGCCATAATATTTAGACAAAAATAAAAGTGATAACACAACGCTCGTTTTGCTTCGAAAAGGTTATCTGCGATCTTTATCTTGATCAAACAACGCATTCGATTCATTTACAAATTCCATATGCAAGCAGGTAGGTAAGAGTGGGTTATAGATTTGACGCATATCTCAAGGCCAGGCAGCCGGATTTGATAGCGATGGGAGATAAGAAATCGTCAAGTAAATGTCAAGGATTGAGAGTCTGGGAGGCAGGTATACAGGTCAACTGCCTAAGTGAATCATCAAGGACAACATTTGATAGCATTTTTCAAATGTATGAACACGTCACGCTATTCACCTTATTTTGAGTGATTACGGGAGACACATCTCTAAGTATCATAGTTTTTTTATATGCTACATAGGCAAACATTTGACCGCTATCTCACCTGATGGAAAGCTAATACATGCTTACCCAGAAGATACCTGTTCAGTCAAGTTTGAAGACTCCCAAATAGTTCGATACCCCTGCTTAGAAGGCGAACGCCACCCAATTAATCCAACGATCATAGATATGACGATATAATAAGTTTAAGGCAGGTTAAAGGCAGAGAAGAATTCGCTGGTGTAAGTAATCGTGCGCACACTCTCCGAAATGTAAGCGATAAAATACTGATAGGCTAGCTACCCTACGTCGATGACTGAAGTATTGTAGCTAGTATTAAGTTACATAGTACAATTTTATTAGTTGACTTGAATGGTTTGAAATACACATGTTCCAGTTTAATTGTTCGAACCAACATTTTAAAAAGAAAAAATATGAAATACAAGCTAATGAAATGACAGCATACAAATATTAATGGAATACAGATAATATTTACATAATAAATTGGATCTTCTTTTCACCATGACCCATCATAAAATTATTCGAATTATATGGACGTGACGTGCACTAGTTCGTCGAATAAATGACAAATTATAAGTTCACGAAACAGACGAATATCAAATATTTGCGTGTGAATTAACGAACATTAAAAACGTAGTCACCGTCCTCTTGATTGGAGTTAATTAGTGATAATGAATAGCAATGACTTTGCATTCTGTTTCTATCCCATGGTCCAAACCCATGACTAGTGCCATAAGAATTTCTGACAAATGTTTGACCTCACCTTATTAGTAGAGCTTTTTAACCGACTATGGCGAAGCGATAAATAGGATATGAATAAGATTTTGTGACAGTGGCGAAACTAATGAAATGATTGCATTCTTTTCATCTTTTTCATTGGGCACGTTGCATTTATCTAATTTATGAAAGGAGATAGATAATAATCCGAATTAGTAGAAAATAACGCAATGGCGGTCACGGTATCATTTCAAAAATATAATTTTCTGATGTGGATACGTCAAACTTTTTTTTGTGACAGCCTTTGGAAGAGAATTATCTACTGGATTAATAAATCATTACAAAATGGCGGTTCTTGCGCCGCGCAAAGTCGTTTACTTGTAGTAGTCAAGTGAGCTTTTACTTTAGCTTTGCTTCTTCAATTAACAATCCATTCCGATAAACGATATCGCATATTAGGTAGTATGGTATACTAATAAGCGATATCGTTTATCGGAATGGATTTGAAATTATAATGCCCCATTTCCATCATTCCATATCATCAGAGAATAACTCATGCAAAAAGACAATTATTATCAAATCTGCTTACGAAATTTCTAGACAATCGGTTGAGGAATGCCACCTGTAGAGGAGAACATACGGATCTACAGAAGCATTTATAAACGCTGTCACACTCACGAACTATTGCATTGTGGGCCCCGGAAACATTCGGATACCGTTCAGTAAGGATTGTCTTTATAAGTCCAAACGAATCAAGTGTAATTACTGAATTTTAAATGTTACGTTCTGTATTAATTAATAGCCACAAGAAGAATTAATATAAAGTTACTTGTATATTCAAATTAAAAATGTATTTCATTCGAACAACACAGATCCATTTCTTACTATGAACACTATAAACACACACAAAACAAGGCAATATAAAACTTTTTTTTTCTACAGTTAACTTATTCATTATTGGGTCATGCACCCGAGAGGCACCCCGTGCAGTCGGTAACCTATAAGTATAGGGGTGGTTATCTCTTATTTCAGTCATCAAGCGTACGTAATCCCTCAGTACAGGACCACGCGTGAATCATCCGCTACAGCTTTCAAGATGCTGTTATCACTTCCCCGCACTCTTCTTAAAAGAGATGCGGCTTTTTTCCTAATGACGGCATAAAAACCAGGCATCTCAACATTACTTCCAATATAACGCGTTTAATGAAAGCCAAAGAAATGCAGTCCGATCACGCGCGGCGCAAGAACCGCCATTTTGTAATGATTTATTAATCCAGTAGATAATTCTCTTCCAAAGGCAGTCATTAGCCGCAAAGGCGACGTTTGATGAAAAACACAAGCGTGAACAAAGTTTTTGCCATGTAAAGGTGATCAAACAAAGTGAAGCTACGTTGTGTTGTGCCGTGCCCACTCAATCTGTTTTAAAGATAAAACTTTGTGTTGTTCTTTGCGAATAGAAGCCGAACAACGAGATACGAATGAATAAGTAGACTTACTGCTTCTCATCGCACATCTTTCACGTTAAATAGGCGTTATAGTAACTGAAACTCTTAAAGTGACACCACACATAAATTGTCTAATAATTAATCCAAAAGTTAGGATGTTGTAACTAGCCAAATATGAATAATTTTTTTGGAGGATTACTACTTCATATGACAAAGTTGCGTATAACAGCGAGTTTTAGTCATCATTTATTTAAGTGTTATTTTTAATTACTGCGAATAGCGTAGCTGTAGCCTAGCTTGGTGTTGAAGTCATGCCCCAGTGTCGTGCGCGTCTATCAGAATGCTTTCGCTTCACCTGACTCGTCCGCATTTCACACCTCCAGGAGGCTGATTGGTTTTACTTAGTAAGTGCTAGTTCATGCTCGCCTATTCAGCAAAAACTTATCGCTTCTTGTAAGTAGCTAAGGCGTAGAAACATATTTAATTGCAGTATTATTTTGCTTTTATGGCATCTAAATAAGTATAATATTGGGATATGCATATCTGTTTTATATACACTAGTAGTAGATATACGAGTCTGCTGTAAATGTTTTAGATTGTTTATTACCTATCTGTTTTTACGATTGACGATAAAAAGCATGCTTGAAATACTTATTTTACAATCGCACTCTACGCGATTATATAATCATTTCAATTAATTCACATAGCGTTTTTTATTACGGATCCTTCAACTTAATCTTCAAAAGCATTTCTTATGATCCTCTTGGATTACTTTTAACATTTTTAATTAAAATACTTGTTGGTTTATTTGTGTTAAATAGCTAGGCTGCCAGGTCCGTTTGCCCTTGCGTGGATAATGATAACACATGGCAGGTGGTGGTCCCCTGCTGTGCGCTGCGGTGCGGACTCTAGATTTACGGAGAGCCTAACTCAAACACTACCGTTGTACCACCACAACTACCACAATCTAACCCGTATGTTTCAATACCTTGTCATAATAACGAAACGTATAAATTTCGCCAGTATTAGTAGGAAGCTTTCGGAGATTTAATTTTTACAAGGTTGTTAAAGGATTTCTACCGGGTTTGAACTGTATTGCGAGGTGTATCCCGCAGGCGCTAGGTCAGATCTTGGTCACTTCATCTAGATTTTCTTCGTATTTACTGCCTATAGTGGACAACTTAATTTGGAAATGAATCTAGATAATTCATAATACAATTTAGTGAGATGATACATTCTCGTTTGTAGCTTCTTTATTTTGTAAACGTCCAGCCCGCAGCACTTACTACAATGTACACAAATAAAATAAACGCATCTTTATATAAACACACTAGCCATGTACCGCGGCTTTGCTCGCATTAATTAAGTAAAAAGTAACCTATGTGCTAATCTTCAGCATAAGCTATGTACGGAAATGTCAGCCAAATCAGTTTAGCTGTTACAGGGTAACGAGAAAAAAAATCTAACCAGTGGCTTGAACACGTTTTTAGGGAAAACGCGGCAAATTGAACATGAACTCGACAATCTATGGCGGACCTCTCCGAGCGCGCGCCCGTCGGCAGAAATTCGAGTGTTAGGACCACTTAGAATGCTCTGTTTGCTAAACAAATGACCATTATGGGCTCGTAAAAGATTACCGCTTCATCTCAAGTGTTTATTTTAAGTGTGTTACAAAGTAATTGATTGAATTAAACACGTTAGAAGTTTGTCACAGGGAAAAATGAGGAGTTCTTCAGATATCTTTATTTTTTGTCGTAAATAGCGATCGATAACATATTTTTTTTTTTTGTTAAAATGATGTATTTTAACTATGCTTTTGATTGCATATTAATTTATGTCATTGTGCAAATGATTAATTACCTTAAAAAATTGAGGAACGATTGAGTAAATTTCCCGCGCGGCGCATTAATTTGTCAAAACGCGCGCTGTAAATATGCGTTCATTGTAATTCATTTAAAACATGCAGGTGATAAAAAAAAGTATTGCTATAATAAGCCGTTCCTTACCTTCACAATTTCATAAAAAAATAAACACCTTTCTCAGAAAAACTTGTTGTAATATCGGAAACTCTGATCGGAAAGAAAAAAAAACGCCTCGTTACCATAGTCACTTTTGAGTGACAATTGTTATTTGCCTTTTGACTTTCTTAGTAAAGAAACAAAATGAACATAGAGAAAAGATCCTCTTGTTGTCAGAAAAGTGCGCCAAATAATAACACTGTCATAATATTTACACAAAACAAATGGCTGAATTAGCGCGCGAAAGCATCGTCGCCCCGCGTCGGGCGAGTCCATTATTTATATAAAAGGCAAAACCATCATTCTACATATTCAACAAATAACGAAATTGTTTAAATTACATAAATGCTAAAACAATGTTTTTTCCAATGTATAAAATTCATATCATAACATAGAAATTGGCGATTACCCCTTGAACTCGAGCCAGCAGTGCACCGAGAGCCTGGGCGAGTCCATTTTGGCGGCAGTAAAGGATTCTGCCGCGCCGGCATAATACGGTGATTACGCGTAAACGCAAATAATTAAGTATAGCAATATGCACATAAATCTAATGATTAATACCTACCACGTCGTATTTCAGTAGCAGTTAGAGCAAATATAAAAAAATACGATAGTTATTACTTGACAAAAAATCATAACTCACGCAATTTTCGTCAATGTTGTTACTCGAAGAAAATATTTATTACTTTACATGCGTTTTTCATAAAAACCCATTACGTAAATAGATACAGCTTAAAACAAGGAATAAATATTAGTATAACACTCAATAAAATAACTTCTTACGGCAATTTTGTATTTTTTTTTAAAACACTTAACTTTCCTTGCACTCAAACGACTTTCTCATTTTCATTGTTTGAAAATGTCTAATAGTTTCATTTTACTTTGACATTTTAGCGATGGAAAATATTGCTACATTATTAATCTTAATTTCCCCATAACTTAAAGGAGTGCACACACGGCCAAACTTAAAATTATGACGAAAGATCAGAGATACGGACCGACCACACCGTTTTGGTTCCAATTGGAACCATGTTCAATTGGGCTTGGCAGAAATCGGTGCCGCGTTCAGTTGAGTCGATAGAGCATTCACTCTCACACTAAGTTCAAAGACTTGTATCGTGGGTACCGGAAACATTCACATCACACACACATTACACCCAGAACCAGAAGCACACATATCCCTTGGGAAGGATTTTGTGCTCCTGCCAGGAATCGAACCCACGGCGCAGAGGGCGGAGACCCGCTGCGCCAACTGGGTCACCAAAACAAACAAGCATTAGGTACTACACACTTACACACAATTTTTTGGAATTATAATATTAGTATGATTATAATAGAATTAACTACCCGTTACAATGTAATGGCTGATTAATAAAATTATTACTCAGATACAATTTATATCACTTTAATTCATAAATAAAATATTTATCGTATTAACTTACTTAATTACCCATTGCACAACCTTAATGCACCCCTGGCAAAAAGTATTAGTAGCACATATTTTTTTTAATTTTAAATGAACTACTCAAATACCAATTTCCATCAGTGTAACATCATAAATAAAAAACTTTCGACATTAACTTTTATCCTCCATTGGTCCACCTTAATGCACCCCTGGCAAAAAAAAATGCTGATAGTAAATTTGTTTTTGTATTCAATGAACTACTCAAATTTATACCAATTTTCATTGCTATAATTTCAAAAACTGGATAAATTTTAAATTTTACCCCGATTAACCCTCATCTGGGTAAAATTTATCCTTTTCTACCGCCTTCACAAAACAGGAGAAGGTACACAATTCGACTGTATTTTTTTTCTTTTTTTTATGTGTGTGAACCAATTTTGGATTTTTTATTTGTTTGTTGAAAAGCTGTTGCTTTTTCATTGGTCCCATTTAAATTTGATCAAGATCTGATCAATAGCTTTTGAGTTATCGTCAATAATGCGTGTTTAATACATTTAATTTGATCAAGGTTCCGAAGATAAAGATGTGAAGTCGGTTTTTTTAAGCTTTGCTTTCGTTTAATTATTTAGTACATCTTTACTTACTAATACAGATGTACTCTCTTTGGGTACTTACTTATTTTCTGTTGATTTCTAAATAAATATTGAAGGTCATGTCTTCAGTGTATACCTAGCATAGAAACTATAACACCTATACCAATACCAATAACACCTATACCAATAACTATAACCACCAAGTATATCGACCAGGTTTTCAAACTTAATCAATTACCCTGTTATATATTAACCATAATAAAAAAAACGGTCACTATAGAAGCTGATTGATCATTACGCTAAAAGTACAAATAAACGCATTCGGACTCACAGCTCCACACTAAGTTTTAAGGCTTGTTTTATGGATGCCGGAAACAGTTACATCACACACACATATTATACCCGGCAGCCATTGCAATGCCACGTAAAGTGTTTATGTTTGCCTAGTACTTTACTAAGTCCGACAGTTGTATTTTTGTTCAAAATTATAAAAAATAGTTCCATACAAAATATTAAAATTTTTATTAAAATATTTGTTTCGTGAATTTAACCAAAGACCATAAAAATTGGTCCAGCCGTTCTTGAGTTATAGATGGTGTAAGTAGCCTACATATATTTTATTTAATATAAATGTATACTGTTAGTAGTACTTAAGGCGCCGGGTAGTGGTTGATTTGCCCATACAATCGTAATACCGAAATGATTTATAATTCAAGCATATAACCACCATACTGTGCTGTTATTCAAATTAAAAACGTATTAATCTAGGTTCCTGGATAGTTTTTATTCCAAAATAATTACCTAAAACGAAATATAAACCAATTGATTTTCACACATTATTACGACGTAAATGTCGCATCTTTAACTTATTCGTTTTGTATTAAAAACGAACACATTTCTTTTGTCATTACAACAGGAACATAGATTATCATTTCAAGGTACTATTAATACAAAAAACAATGGCTAAACATTACATTTTCATTCATAATTTTTGGTATTACGGCACCTATTATAATTGTTCGTTCGGTAGTGCAATCGCATCAAGCATGGGCACAGTTTGCAAGTTAAACAGAGACAGCCTATAGACTCGTTCAAAGCCACCCCGGCCTCTTAAATGAAAATAAAATAACTAGCCTGAAAATGATACAAAATAACTGTGGAAAGTTATGAGGTAACTTATGTTATATGACGCGACCGCCTATCTATATAAGCTGTCTACAAGAAAGGCTCGCTCGCTCCTCATCATAAGTTAAGCGCTCACATCCACGTCACGGAAACCAAAACGGAACAAAAAGCGAAGCCTCAAGGAGCCGGGGTCGACGACCTCTAGATCCTGCGCCGACCATTGATATAATAATCTCGGAGCGAGGAACGGTCCACAGTGTAGCGGGAAGGAGAGTGAACGATCTCGGTACAAAATGGAAACCTCAAGTTAGAACTAAGATATTTAGATATTTCACGATATCTGTCGTTTGGAAGTACTGTTAACTAGAGTTTATAAATAAAACAATAGACGTATCGAAGCGTTGAGACAGGCTAATGGCAAATGAAATACCCTATAACCAAGCTTCTAAATCAAAACTTTACCTGGATTTTTGAATTCAAAACCAATTTTCCGTCTTGGACTGCCTCTTCAATTATTCATCCCGCTTCGTGCCATGTTTTAGCCCCTTCAAATTAGAATAAAAGCGGAATAGACCGGAAGCTTTATTTTTCATATAAACGAGATAACCGGAGAGACACAGTGACGTAGTTTTCTAAGAAAAAACTTGTCTTTTAATAAATAAGTATAGTTTAGAACCGCGCAATTAACATCAAAATATTTTCAAAAATAAGTAAGTTATATGTTTGTTCTTTTTTCACCACCTCACTTGATGGAAAACCATGATGCACCCAAAGATGTAGCGTGCTTACAAGATACCTATTCACTCTAAACTTAACTCATTATAAAAAAATCTCCCACGGCAAAGAGCGGTTTATGAAGTGAAACATCAAACAACTACCCTATTTTGTATTTCAAACGGACAACATTTTTTTGTTTCCCTTTTTTTATATGAAGCTTCGTTACTGCCTCGGTCAGTGTACGGTACCTGCGCCTCACAAAAACCCCGCCCCCTCATTACGGGCATTCCGGGAATCTGATTGAGAGAATCAGGGCGTTTATTTAAACGGAGGCTGTTTGTTGCTTTTTGTACCGATCTAAGGAATAACCTTTTAATTTGGAGAACTGCTCGTAATTGCTACCTTTTAATTTTTAAACTTTGACGATTGAGGACGAGCATTTTGGGCTTGAAGCCTTTGTCTGTCTGTGGTGTCGCATTTTTCATACGGATGTTCTGATTTCTATGTTGTTCATTGTTGTTTGTGCGTGTGCCTAAAATATATAAATATTTGTTATATCCTACTAAATTTATAAATCCGAAAGTTTGTGTGTAAGTATTCTCCAACCTCTTCACGCTTTCACGGCTGAACGGATTTGGATGAAATTTGGAATGTACATAGCTTATACCTAGGATTAACACATTGGCTTTTTAACTTGATAATAGCGGGCAAAGCCGCGGGGCACGGCTAGTAATTTCATATAAATCCTTTTCATACTAGCGTACTCATTTTATTGTACTTTTATTTAACTTCATGTTTTGGCCAAGTTGCACAGGTCATGGTCTCGAGTCTTCTCGTCTCGGCTTAAATTTACGGTACAATCTTTTTAAATTACATTCAAAACGTTTAATACGTACATGTTATATTTAGTTACTATATCGAGATAGAAATAAAGTGAGTTGTACTAAATTTGCTTGAAAGTTACTCCAGCTCCAGCTATGAGAATTATTTAAATTAGCTACAGTTATCTTTTGAACGTTGAAGTGGTAATATAAATTAATATTATTACTATTCACGCGCCGCCGCCGCCCACTGTGCCATAAACCTTTAATCTCTGCATAGCTTCATTCGCACTGCACGCATTAGAGCTAAGGGCTAATCCTCACTACGCGACATTGCATCATTCACAATTTCACACTACAACATCTAAGGGCTAATCCACACTGCGCGACTCCTGCGGCGACCAACAATACGGCGCGCCTCCCGAGGTGACGACATAAATCGAGGTGGCGACGCGGTGACGGTAAGCAAGAATGATAGTGGCTTCCTGTGAGCAATGGCACATTATACTGTAGAGATAGGTCACTTAGAGCGAAGGGAAATGCTACAGCCCCTGTATAAGTTCACAATCCACGGAAATGATTAGAGTTTTAAAGATAAAAAATGTTACATAACCATTATTTTGCTTAACTTAAGGTAGTTGAATACCTAAATTATAAACATAACCGTGTCAGAAGACCCTGCTCTTCCATATTAATTTCTTAAATATTTTATGTTTTGGGAAGAACATTTAGGTTGTTGTCCTCATAACACTTATCTCGCTAATATTATAAATGTAAAAGTTTTTTAGGGTATCTGTGGGTGTGGGTTAGTATGTTTGTAACTTCTTCACACTGATACAGCTGGACGGATATAAATGAAATTTTGAATAGATTTAGTTATTATGGATTTAAGATCACTTGTATACTCGGAATAACACATAGGCTACCTAACATACCAAAGAAATTATTCAACCGTGGGTGCATAGAGTAAAATTATATAACTTAATACAAAAGCGAGTCAAAAACAGCGGCTTAGTCTTCTGCCATCAATAAATCATAGGAAGACAAGATATAATTGTATTCGTGAAAGTATAATTTAATTTACACGGATTCCTAGAGCGTTACAGCTCACATCTTACACAATGTTTATCTCGATTTACCTCGCAACACAAACTTGAAAGTTAGCATAAAAGCTTAACAACCTGCACCTTGCAACCCAAGATTGTGGTAGCATTTAGCGACCCCAAACTATCGCAACCAACGACAGGCGACAAAACAGCGCTTTTAACCAAACGATAAAATAAACAAAGTGCATAGCTCTGGACGATAATATAAATAAGGTTTACCATCTTTGCGCGGGTCGCTAGTCTTCAATGGATATCTATTGTGCACGCATTTACATGATAAGCGCGGTAAACGCTCTGTCCACATTTATAACGCGTTTTCTATCATCCAGAAATACGTTTACAATGAAATCTAAACTTTATCTTGTGTAAGTTAAAGTCTAGTATGTATTTATTGTTAGCTTCGTGGTGTGAAGTATAATTCAGGATGCAGAACTTGCAGAGCGTGCGAAACGTTCTGGAAATTACATGCACAGTCAGAGTGAAATACACTCGTCAGGGCGCGGATTAAAATATATTTTAATGGTAAGTTGTGGCTGGCAGCTAATTTATTGGACGCTGTCGCTGTCGGTGATATTTCCTGCTCCGCGGATCACTCACAGTCGGGAGAAGTGACGCGAGGTGACGGTAAGCAACCACATAAATTAGCTGTGGACGACTCGGCCGGACTCTGATTTGAATGCCCTCGTTAGAAACTAAGCGCTGGATTTTAAATTTAGTCCTGAATCATTAATATATTTAAGGTAAGATAATGAAGATATTTTTTATTGGCAAATATAGTGCAGTATTTCGCGAGATCTCATTGCAGGTGTAATGTTAATACAGTTGACCCATCTTGGGCATCCAATATTATATAATGTTATTATATATTATACAAGTAGTTTACAGCGAACGCATATATTGCCTTATGGAGCTTTAACCTTTTGGAGTTAATTGCTAAATACATGCGTGCCTCCATAATATTTTAAGTGGCATTTTTTACTTTGCATCTTAGTTGAAGTTATTCACTTGTATGGTTTATTAATTGGCCTCTGACAGATGGACGAATGGACAAAGTCCTGAACCACCGAATTCAACTTAAAGTTACAAACTTAATTTATATTATGTTTAAAACATGCAAACCAAAACAAATAAGTTACAATAATTATGTTATTATTATAATTTTGTGAAATATAATAAAACACAATTTCTTTTGTTGCTTTTAAACTGCTTGTCGAGCAGCTGCCTGGCGTTATTGGCGCTTCTGCCTTGTAAGCACTGGTATCGGGTTCGATTCCCGTTATACAAATTTTTTTTTTCCTAATGAGAAATTTTTGTTTCGAGCATTTATTTGAATCTCTGTATTTTATCAAAGTCTAACTAATTTTATCACCCAAAATGTCAAAAAATTTAAATTCAACGAAAGTATTGTCTGAGATGTATTTTAAAATAGATAGGAAAATATCTCTTTGTCCTAGTCAAAAAATAAACAACCACCAACTATGTAATACGGGCATACAAGACAGTTTTAGGGATAGGAGAGTTTCAAATTTCAAATTCAAATGTTTAATAGCAATCTCTAATAAAAAGTAAAAAAAAAGGCATTAGAGCCGAAAGGGTCTCTAATGCCTTTTTTTTATATTAGAGCAGTTTTGTAGTTCCACGCGGTGCGGTGCTTTGTTACCTACAAACGCTAATAAACGCTTGTACACTCACAAGTTCCAAGTTATATCGTGGGTGCCGGAAACATTCATATCACACAATCTCTTTTAGAGCTTTATTACAAGTTCCAGGTAGCACTGTAGGTGTACGTATAATATATAGGCTAGCTAACAACTCATGGTTCGTGTCGCGAGCGCTCGCGAGCGTCTTCTTTGTCTACAGCTAATTCTGATGAATTAAAAGACATCAACAATCTCCGTCGACGGTTCAATATATCCTAAAATGTACACCACCTAGCCCCTAAATCTCCAGCATTCGCGTCTATAAAATACATAAAATTTACAGAATACGATCACGATCGCGTGTTATGTACCAGCGATCACGACTGTTTTGCGTTCCAAATCGCGCGTACCGACGGTCGTTGCCGATTGGATCGCGCGATCGGTTACTTTCTAAGCGCGTAGTTTAGTCGATCGGATCGCGAGATCAAATCGCGCTCGAGTCGCTGCGACATCTATACCACAATAGCCCATCGATAGCATCTCTTGTGCGTGGCTTTGGACAATTGCTACTGTTTTGAATAACCTTTGACATATTTGTAAATATAATATGTATACTTGTAGTTCATCCCAAACAGAGACCTCGCGCCTACAATTTGGTCAGTGGAATAAATTTTAGATATTAAATTTGAAGAAGATTACCGACTTCCCAAAAAAGGATGAAGTACTCAAGTCGAACGCATTTTTTTTTTATGTGTTACCTCATAACTTCTCTCCACGTGAGCAGATTTCAAAATTTTTTTTTTTTGTTTGAAAGATCAAGCTTTCTAATTGGTCCCATTTAAATTTGATCAAGATCTGATCAGTAGTTTTAGAAATATCGTCAATAATGCCTATTTTGTACGCCTACTTTTACAATGTTCTCGTTTAACCGACTTCAAAGGTTATCTCATAACTTCTTTCGTTGTGAGCCGATTTTAATGATTCTTTTTTTATTTGAAAGCTGGTGCTTTTTTTGTTGTCCCATTGAAATTTGATCAAGATCTGATTTCTTGTTTTTGAGTTATAGTCAATAATGCGTGTTTAATACATTAAACCTGATCAAGATTCCGAAGATAAAGCGGTGAAGTCGGTTTTTTTAAAGCTTTCCTTGCGTTTAATTATTTATTTGATATTATACGTAAGTATTAACTTTAATCATATATCCGTTTTTGAGATAGACCCTGGGACAAAAAAGGTCTAAAAAAAGCAACCTTGATGTCTGTCTGCATCCTAAATAAAAATTAAAAGTCTTTTAGAAATAGTTAAAAAATGTATATGAAATAATACATACAACTTCACGCAGTTTAAACTTTCATAATCTTTGGGGTGAAATTCGGAAAGACCATCAAACTACTTAACGATTTTACTGGTGGCTTTTCATATGATGAAAATTTATAAAAAGATGAGTAATAAACATAAACATGATAGGCAAAATCTCTTCGGCCTTTTAAAATAGATACACCAATTTACGATTTGCATTCCGAGAAGTACTATATCTAGACTTGTAAAGAGTAGTATAAACAAAAGTTCGTGATTCGCTTGTGAAACAATCTTGTAAGTTAAACAATGAAACCTAGGTTCTAGGCAGTGATTACAAAATTGGGGAGTTGCTCTTACATTAGCCCAGATTCCTCGATATTGTCCGAGTGGATAATGCAGTTAAACGCTTTGTAATTCCGACAGCAAGCCACAGATGGTTTCATAGTCAGTAAACAATAAGCCACAGGTAATTACAAAGTTAGCTACAGTGTAGTAAATGGTAGCAGTAGTATAACGCAGTGTTTTGTGAGGCAGGAGTGTCAGGTACCGAGCTCTACACTTAGTTGGCACACCTATTTGTTGTTGCTTCATTTTATGGTAAATAAAGATTAGAGGTGCAATATACATATGCATTGTGTATTATTCCTCTCAATTGTATTGTAATGTTTCAGAACAGTAGCATATTAAACGGGTAATGTGTTTATCAGCCATGTGTGTTTGTTCCTTGCCGGATGACCAATAAAGATTTATAACGACTTAAAGTTGACTAGCAAACATTCTTAATAAAATGTTCAATACTTAAAATAATTAAACGCAAGCAAAGCTTAAAAAAATGACTACACCGGTTTATCTTCGAAACTTTGATCAGATTAGATGTACTAAACACGCATTATTGACGATATTTCAAGAACTACTGATCAAATCTTGATCAAATGTCAATGAGACCACACGAAAAGCACCAGCTTTCAAATAAAAAATAATCATCAAAATCGGCTCACAACATCTAGTACGACGGTAACTTTTGAAGTCGGTTAAAAACGAGAACATCGTTAATGTAGTCCACATAATACGCATTATTGACGATATTTCAAGAACTACTGATCCGATCTTGATCAAATTTAAACGGGACCAATTGAAAAGCAACATCTTTCAAACTAAAATCGGAAAAATTTTCGGAATCGGCTCACGTGGAAAGAAGTTATGAGGACACAAATAGAAAAAATAAAGTATACAGACGACTCGAGTACCTCCTCCTTTTCTGGGAAGTCGGTAATAAAGCTGTAACAAGTTCTGATATAAACGCATAATAAAAAGGTCTTTAACGAAAATATTTTGAACCAGATAAACACACACTTAATTATATTTATGTGTTGTATTTAAATCCTTCAGATCCCTACACTTAAAAGAATCTGTATGAAGGGCGCCGGAAACTAATATTTCCGGGATGATGTGAATACATCACACACATAATCACACCTAGAATCAGAAACACAAATATACCTTAAGGAGAAAACTTATGTTCTTACCGGGAATTTAACCCGAGTACCCGCTGCTTAGAAGGTTGATGCGCATCTACGCCACCGGGCAGTTCAAAATAATCCCAAATCTGTATCAAAGATCAATATAAAAGCAATAAATCCAATTCCGTCGCCATCGCCTTGTACGCATTACTCGGACACCCATTACAAGCACAATCGCTCTTAGGCCGACCATTCACGCGCCGACAACCGATCTCGAGACCATTTCGGTGCCGATTTACTGCAACCGTACGTAACTAGCCCGAGCATGCCAAATAGGGCGCGAAAATGCCGCTAGATGGCGACGGGCGACTCGCCAAGACGGATGGGGTGCTTGCAGGACCCTTAATGGCCCGTTTTGTCGTGAAATGTCGGCCGTGTGGGAAGCAGCGCGGTTGCTTATTAGATCTATAAATATTCATAGGTTGCGAAAAATCAAAGTAAGTTTGCCTAGGCCATTGTGAAACACAAATGTCTTGAAACTGTAGCTCCAGCAGTGTAATTTGTTGAGAATCACGAGAACAACGATATGTCCATGCCAGATGAACATATCGTATACAAGGTAATGTTTGACTTCGCCGCCAAAATCTACGGTAATCTTATCTTATTGGACTATACACCCTTTAAACGAAAAAACAGATCATACAAACGGTTCACATGCGGCAGAGATAAAATTAGGTAATTTAACTTACCCAAACAAAATAGTAAAAAAGGCATTTCATTTAGTCGAATTGAGGACCTCTTCTTTTTTTAAAGTTGGTTTAAATGTTCACTTTCGTAGGATAAAAGGAGCCCGTTCAGTAGGTGGCAAATACCTAACAACACATTTTAAATGAGGCTTTATTGGCAGGTACCGGAGTGTCATGCCTTAATCCAGATTTATAAGCCACCAAACATTAAAGAAAAATTTTCCAGCTTTTTACTCTCATTATACCATAATTGTTTTCAGCCCATATTCATTTACCCCTGGTCCATAGCTTATATTATAATTGTTGTATAACCGTGCCTAAGCATAAACGAAATGTTCTGCATAAGAGAAATTCGTCGCTTATTTCGACACGAGTTATAGAGCCTCTTGTTGTTGACCGCGGTTATAATGCCTAACAAAGTTCCGGGCACAGACGGAATATCGAAATATATATGAGAAATAATCATAAACTTCATAAAATATAAGAAACTATGTAAACCAACCCTGTACTAGACTGCCAGCAAGCTTTTTATTGCTTGCATTAAGGATAATAACACCAGTTTCCTTGATATGTTGTACAACCGATTGCCGTGAATCATAATTGTACGTTGCACAGCTCACGCCCACGCTTTATTTTTTCGCCATCAGAACTAGACGTAATTTATTTAATAACAAGTTTTAATATCTGGATCATGGCTATAATTCACATTACTTTCTAGTTTAATTGCAGTTAGAGGGAGGGACGGGGAGGGAGGGGGGGGGGGGGGATGAGGACCATTTGGGTCACTTGTGCAACGCTATTAAACTCTTCTAGAGATTCAAAGGTTTATAGTTCTTAATGAGTTGTTGCGACATACAAAGTACTTAATTATAACGTTATTAGCTGACATTACTATGCATCTACTATCTTAACTCTAGTATGGGGACTATTAATTCCAGACTCCGTATTGGTATGTTTGTTTGAGTGTGCCCACCCATGAACATAGTAAATATTCTACTACAGATTATATGAAATCATTCTTACAGGTAGATGTTATTGACATAATATGTAAATTTATAGTTTAGCTCGACAAAAATAAAGATAATCAATAAAGTAATTTTTAGTTAATTTTGATTCAGCTTGACAAACAATATCTTACCACTTAATAAATCATTGGATTGCTGTTAAATAAAATAAGGCAACAACCTTAACCGCCCTTACAGAAACGTGAGTTACTCGTATAATAATCTATATCTATACTACATTATATATATATACTATATACTATAATATTATAAAGAGGTAAAGTTTGTTTTTTTGTAAAAGGTAATCTCTGAAACTACTGATCCGATTCTGAAAAGCCTTTCACTAATAGATAGCTACACTTTGTTGAGTGTCATAGGCTATGTTTTATTGGATTTTTTTTTTTATTTATTTAATCACAAAAAACAATTACAATGTGTATGATTGTAACTTACAATTAGAACCTTATTGCCAAAAATCAATAACCAATTATAACCAATTATATTAAACAAGATCAACCGATTCGCGTGAAATATTGTGAGCAGCCCCTAATTCTAAGAGGGCAGGTTCGATAACTCTTTTTTTTGTCAAAAAATTTTTAAAGATGGCAGAGATATGGGTAATGTGGTAGAACACGTAAAAAAAACATATTTCAACCATTTTGCGAGATCTTCAGCTCACAGAGTAACTAGGTAGTGTTCATAATAACATGACCCAAATTTTTGTTTCCAACTAAAGGTTTTGGATGTGGCCATACGTTTGTATATCTCATAAAAACAAATGTATTAATTATGGATTATCAGTATAACTATATACTACAAACATAGAACAAGGCGCAGCGCGCTCTGGACGCCCGTCGGGCCTAAGCCAATGCCACTACTCTAATGGCGACCGCTCGTCGTGTAAACAAACAGAATCATCGCCCAAACACCATTGATTTCAATTGACAATTAACATCGCCATGTCGGTCTGTTCTGGCCAATCGTCTAATAAAACCTCAACGACAGGTTTTAATATCTTTTAGGACTGTTAAACACACTAAACGCAACATTTATGTAGGTTACGATGGTAATGAATATCTATGGCTTTAAATGTAATGGCCGACAGAGAAGTTAATGTTGTTTGTATGTGAGAGAATTCAAGTGTTCCAGATAATTAATAGACAAGCAATTTTAACGGGCTTTTAAAGAAGGAGGTATCTCAATTCATACAGGTTTTTCCGTTTTTTGTATGTTACGTCATATCTCCGGCGTACGATAACTGATTTTCATGATTTTGTATTTGTTTTTAATCATCTTTTTTCCTAGAGAGATAAATAACGTTCGATATTTTTTAATATACTTATGTCATGACTAAAACTACATAAAATATAGTGTCTAGGTCAACATTCTCTTAGTTTAGTTTAAATATTTTTTCTTTATAAACGTAACGTAAAATCTCATACTCACAGCCCTATACTAAATTCTACGACTAGTGTTTTGGATGCCGCAAACACACACACACACAATCACACCCAGAACCAGAAACACAAATATGAGAGAATACCTGTTTTCCCACAGGGAATCGAACCCGATACCCACTGCCAAGAAGGCGAACGCGCACCCAACTGCTCCAGCGGGCAGTTCTGAGAAGATTTTTTAATTATTTTTCCTATACTCATATGAAAAATTGTTAAAAGTCAAAAAAGGGCACGGTAGCTAATTCTTTTGGAGAGTAGAAAAATACAACAAAAAAGTACGTCATGACGTTGTTAAAATATATTACATGTTTTTTTTATTTATATAGGTATAGTTGGTTTATCGAATACTTGTTATAGATAGTGCTTAAACACTAGCTATCAGAGATAAAAAAAATCTATTTTACATTTCATTCATTATTAACGTATAAAATCATGAAATATTAAAAATAATATATAATTAATAACAATACTATTATTTTAATTTAAAATATTGGTAATTTTTTTATTTCAGTGAGATGCCTGAAAGTCTCCGTACGTATCTATTTCGATAATATTTCATGTCCAACAAGAACAGGAAACAAGATCACCCAAAAAAGGCAAACCATAAGTGCCGCGACCTATATCCTTTCAATTCCATAGATTACAACATAACTCCAATTGACAAGCTTATCGGTTGATCTGCTGCAAAACGTATCAGGGACCAGGGTCGGTGCCCAGGTTTGACCATAAACAGCGTGATGATCAGCGATAAGCCTAGATAGTAAGCCAGGACGGCTCGTGGTAATTATGGCTGCCACCTCGTTGCTCTCCAATTATTATTGTAAGCTGATTAGTAAGGGAGATGCTGTTCAAATTAGTTACAATAGGAAGACTGAATTGGTCAGCAAACTAACGTTCCTACCATTTTCATAACTTGCTTGGCCCTAAAGTAGAATATTAACGTTTTAACAAAGAATGTGTTCGTAGCGAGAAGATAAACAAAATAAATACACTAATAATGATTACTCGATTGTAACAGTTTATACCACATAGAACTGCTCGTTGGCTAATAACTTAGAAGGTTTCTGGTATTGTGAATGATT
This sequence comes from Lomographa bimaculata, assembly GCA_948107665.1. Lineage (NCBI taxonomy): Eukaryota > Metazoa > Arthropoda > Insecta > Lepidoptera > Geometridae > Lomographa > Lomographa bimaculata. Next base: position 267,781 of record OX403603.1, read on the forward strand.
TATGTGCGATGTTTACGGTACCCACGACACAAGTCATCGAAATTAGTGGGGGCCTCTTATAATGGATGCGTTAATAATAATAGTAGGTATAGCAAAAGAAGCCATCTGAAATTTCATTTTTATAATTCTCTATCCCTCAATCAACTATATACGCTCGCAGGACCCGCTAGTTGCCGGCCAATTATGGAACGATTTATTTCACCGAATAATTACCAAGTCCTCATAACGACAGGGCGGGTCGTCGCGTGTCGGACAAAGCCGGAGAAATACGGATTATTGTAATAACAGGCTGGAGATTATAGCCCTTCAAATGTCAGAGATCACGATGAACGTTGACATTTAGATTTAAATGATGTTATAACTATTCGTCAGATATCACTTCGAGAATGTAGTAGGCCGATTTTCCATATAAAAAAATGGGATGCAAAGAAGGATAAATATTGCGACAAGAAACGGCGCAATCAAGGATTCAGACAGATCGTTTAATATTTATTCAGCGTCGAAGAAAAAACATTTTTGCTTGTCACTTATAATTTCATTGCTATATAACAATTAAAACTTTATTAAAAATCTAAGGGCACTTATTTTATTAAATGTGCATTTAATAAAATAAGTAATAATTCGTAAGTAAGAATTTGAAAACGTTCTCAAAGTTCCTGTAACAAAAAGCCATCTGTCGAAACTCAGGGATTATCGGCACGCTATTCATTTACGTATGCGTTGCGTTGACAGTACACTCGGGGATTACGTCCTTTAGCAGATAATCCTACAAGTGGTCGTAAGTGTATTTGAACCTTTTCAAGTTTCACATTTCAAAAAAAACGTGCCAACTTATAATAAAAATATAAACTTTTCTGGTAGACGGATTTAAAGAAAACACTTAATTATGTAAAGTTAACTGATCTAGTGCTGAAATACTTATAAAATATTTTGACAAAGATCTTGGATCAGGGACTATTGCGGAAATTTACGGTAAGTAATACTTTTGTAAGTTAAGCAATAAAATAAAATACAATATTCACAATGACGTAGATAGATATTATTGTGAGTCCAAATTCATCATTATAAATGAATGAATTTGGACTCATAACCGCCATTAAAACATAACGTGCTTATTTGACGATCCATATTCCATAGTCTAAACATTGGTTATTTGTTGGTAATTTCAGGTCTGAAACGAATAGACAGATTACAAAAAAGTTCTCCATAATATCAAACCATACAGTATATTCATATGCCCGCAGATTCAGTAATGCTATCCTACTTAATACTATCCTCATTTAAACTCTATACATGAACATGAATAAATAGTGAACATTAATTAAAAATTAATTAATTCGCTAGTAATTTTATTAGCTGTTAGCGTCAGGCTGCAGAGCACCCATTCGCAGTGTCCACAGGATGTATAAAGCAGCTTGTCTTACAACTGCGCACTCCACGAGGAAATGTCAGTCAAGTTAGAATGTTCCCGAGATAGATGACGAAAAGGGATGGTCTAGAGTACTAAGGACAAAGGTAGCGATAAAATTAAGATGGCAACTTTTTTATTTATCCGGCGAGACCGCACTGACCAGCTGGTGTGAAACATTTATGATTTTAAAAGTTGTGCCCCGAAATTTATTTGTGTAAAATGTATTATTATACCAAGTCAAGTCCAAGTTAACCAAATTTTGGTTAGGGACTTGATATACAAAAGCGCACCGGGCGTACGGCTCGGGAGCTGTGAAGACAAAATGTATGGCGCCTAAGGGATCTTAATGTACAAAGCTGCCAGGGCGCACGGCTGCGATGCTACTCCCTGCGCTGCCGAAGTTTTGTATAGGCTCTAGTGTAACAAAAATAATTATTACTACTTAAACTTTAAATTATATTTCTAAAAATCTAAGAAAACTAGCAAATAACAAACTAATCACATAAACGTGCAACATATACGCATAAATAAATTAATAAATCTTAATTTTTTTTAATAAAACATCATATCACTATACTAAGCACGCACTTTATAAACATGTTCTAAAACTCTCTTGCAATCCAAATCTACATTTCCTATGAACGACTAGAAAGTTGATGATATATAACATACGTAAACACACATAGCTCTTGAAGACTAACGATTACTTTCACGATCGAGTGAGCACCTCACGATATCTCGAGTTAAATATTCGCCAATCAGATGGACCTTATCGAACATGCTGGAAGCCTCGATGTGGTGATAGTGTATCCACGAGTTTCATGACTCGACACCCAAATGTATGTTTTGCTCGTATCTAATCCATCTGGGTGGCTATAAAGCACGATACAAAGCGATAGGTGTACGATATAGCCGGTGTGTAGCGAGCGTTAGGGAGGGGTGAAATATAGGATAGGAGCTTTTCTTGCGATTCGCTGCAACTCTGTCAGTGTTGACGTAATGCTCACGACTTCACGCTGGAAAGGTCGGTAGTGAAGTATTACTGAAAATGATATTATAATGTACTGGTACACAATAGATGCAATAGGTACAATACAATACAATAACTCTTTATTACCACAAATAAATATATATAAAGTACAGAAAATAAATAACCAACCAATAGGTACAATGGGCGGTCTTATCGCTAAGAGCGATCTCTTCCAGACAACCTTTGGATGAATATGAATAATTTAGAATTAAGCACTCCTTCGCTGAACAGATGATAAAAGTAGAAGTCAAACGTTCCTTCGGGATGAAGGTATGTCAAATGGAGTGCCTTTCTAGGGGCCCATGTGAATAAACAATATTGAATTTGATTTTGATAACGTTTTATAGTTCATAATATCAATAGTAAATAGACCAAATATCAATAAGTACTTACTAAAAAAGGTAGGCTAATGTTTGAGTATTGGCTGATCTACTATAGGTACTTGGGTATTCAAAAAGTCATTTGTGAATAAACATAGCCAATCATTGAGATGACTTGCAGTTCTGTAGTTGTGGTTTTTTTAACTTGTTTATTTACTATTCCTTTTCAGGCGACACACTTTCAATATTAAAACGATGACAGCTCAACAGCTTAATGAGAGAACGCCACCCGATTGGGCGGACGCTATTTAAAAAAATCCACACTTCACTTACTATAAGGTGAAATTGATTAAACGCTAGCCTATCAGTGATATAAAAAGGAGAAGAGTGACTTACCTTGTAAATACACATTTTAAATATATCATTTAACTTTTAACGTTTTTCTTTCAAGCGATCAATATTCAAACAGATTTGTGGTTAGAACCAATGAACCGTTTCTAAGTACAAAGTCACAGCATAGATTGCATAACAGTTACTAAGTAAGCAGAATCTCATCAAAGTATCTCGTTTTCAAACCACTCCCCATATTTACTAACGTCTATAGCCATAACATGACCGCAAGCGATCGAGCGCGCAACGATCGCGACCGCAAGCGATCGACGAATCGATCGGTAGTGGAACGTTTCATTGTTGTAACCGCAGATTGTATTAAGCGTCGTCGTTTATATAAAGCCGTCTTTACATCGTAAATTGCATTGAAGTTTCATTCGACTAATTGAATGTTTTGTAAAGAATATGTAACGCTGTTTCTAGAAGTTGCTTACCGATGCTATCCTTTTGAAAGATGTTTCCGAATTACAGGTTAAAACCTAGTAAGGTCAGTGGCAAAGATAACCAAAAACTAATCTGCTGGAGAGCTCTGTGTGTTGCATAGAGATAAGAGACCTATGATTTGTATGTAATGTTACTTTTCAAAAGTAAATTACAGTTAACATCCAAACAAAATTCATTCATTGTGAACTACCGCTAATGCTGTTGGGTGCGCATTCCCCTTCTAAAAAGTATAGGGTTAGTTTTCCGGTGGAAACACAAGATTTCTACATAGTTTCTGGTGATTATGACACTCACAACACAAGTATTCGGACTTAATTTGGGACTGTGAGTGTGTAAACTTATACGTATCGTGGGTGCCGGAAATACATACATCACATAGGTAATCACAATCAGAAGCAGAAAAACAAATTTTCCTTGGGGAGAAAATTCGTGTCAAAGCCGGCACCTAGAAGATAAAAAGCACTCATGTAACTAAGTACACCAACGAGCAGTTCAAGATAGCGTCTTCAATGACGATGGCTTTGCTTGCCGAAGATATGAACCAAAATCTTCACTCAGACCTGACTGAGAAGTGAGAAAATAAAATGTTAGTTCTTTTAAAAAGTAATCCAGTCAGTATTTTGTGTAACCCATTTTCCTAGATTGCACTTGTAACGTCCAACACGGCTCGGTGCGTGTAATAGAACCTGTTCCTTGTTTATGTTGGCGCGGTCGCTTCCCGGATGCGGATTTGCATCTTTAAACCCGCACTATCTCACGCGAGATCTACTTTGAGTGTGTTTTACATGTTTCGCAATGCTGTGAAATATTCTAATGCGATCGTTTCCCATTGGCAATTGAAAACAAATAAACTCAAATGTTCTGTGATTTGGTTGGAAAACGTGTCTATTTATAACGCATAAATTATCTGTCCTCTACGCCTTGGATCCTGGGTTTGATTCCCGGCAAGAGGATAATTTTCCTTCCTTCTGATTCTGTAATTCTTTGTGTGATGTGTAAATATTACCGGCACCCAGGATATACATTTATGAACTTAGTATAGGGCTGTGAGTGTGAATGCGTTTGTTATTTTTCTTGCTATGAATGTATGCAGCATCCTGAAACAAGAATGGATAGAACAATTTCTCTATTAAATAAGTAGATTAAATTTACTAGATTTATAGGTTTGATCCTACCGTTGGTTAAATTGGATGAGCGTTCACCTTTTAAGCAGGGGTATCGGGTTAGATTCCCGGCGGGAATACTAGTTTTCTCCCCAAGGAATATTTGTGTTTCTGGTTCTGGTTGTGATTGTGTGTGTGATGTGAATGTTTCCGGCACCCACGACTCTAGTCATAGAACTTAGTGTGGGGCTGAGAGTGTGAAAGCGTTTAATAAAAATAAAATATGTTTTTCCAACAGGCTCACTGATACATTTTTGAAAATAGAATTACGACTAGATTATGATTATTGCTAGTCCTTGGTCAGACTGAACGGCAATTTGATCTAAAACCGATGTAACTTATAGTTAATGCTAGCCATGTATCATAAGGAAGTATACACAGTGCAGGCATCGCGATAAATCGCTTGTATCCTGTATCGCATCTCACTTGCGAACATGCCCTCTAACACCTTGATAGCGCTCTGTATCGTAACACACGGGAAGTCTGTGTTCCTTTACAATGTAATGAACATATTATTTACGACATTTACAGAGTTACAATGTAACGTGAAGGACTGCTGTGTAACAAGACGGTCACATTACAGGCACATTAACTAGTTGACTGCAGCCCTTAAATTCCTTTCTCACAAAAGGGTATGTATTTGGAAGCAATTGTATATAAGAATATAGGCAATTGGCCCGTAGGTAGAAGATTAAAAAAAAAAAAATTCTTTATGATAATTATAAATTATTGCCTCGTCTCCAGCCCACTCTCGTGAGTTCTTTAATGTAGGGTGATTTTTGCGCCATAACATTTATGCGCTATTTACTACTTTTGTAGTCTTTGGGTCGCATCATGAACAAAATGATTGCCAAAAACAAATTACAACAACACACCGTTTGGCAACCCTATAATTAAACCAATTATAGGGTTGCCAAACGGTCTCTTTGTCATACGAGATGTAACAATTTGTCGTCGGCGCCTGAATCAGTACATACGATGCTTTTCTCCTATTTCTTTTGTGTTGTAATAGCAATCAATATATCGGGTTTATAATTTATTCATCATAAAAATCCTTGTCTACCAGTAAAAGTCAAGTAAAAAGTTATGGTCCAGTCATAGTCAAATCATGCCCTACTAAATTGCTACTTTTGTTGGAGTTTTGGAGCGTTTCAACATTGAATGATTTGCTTACACCCATGCACGTTTTCCAACAATTAGCTTTATACTTATACTAGCTTTTGCCCGCGGCTTCGCTCGCGTTAAGAAGTATTATTTTAAAATTGATAAACTTTCATCCCCTATTCTATCCCCTTGGGGGTAGAATTAACCAAAATCTACCTGCATGCCAAATTTCAGCCCGATCCGTCCAGTGGTTTGGGCTGTGCGTTGATAGATCACCATGTCAGTTAGTCAGTCACCTTTGAGTTATATATATTTAGAAGATTCAAATTCAAATTCAAATTCATTTATTGATTATTAACGGTATGCTGAAAACCATTACAGGGCATTAACACACGTTTTTAAAAAATAATACAAAATCACCAATGCCTATTTTACTTTCACAGCAAAACCTCTTGATACTCTTTATTTAAAAGAAGTTAATCATGCCTACAATAACTATATTATCGGTATCTCGCCATCTAACCTATCATCGATATATTCCAACATCCGAACTACTTGCTCCGATTCTCTATAAATGAGTAATTCATGGGCAATTAACTTTTAGCCCGAAGTCACGGACTCGTGACGCGGCCGCCGTGCCAACAAACATCCAACGGTAAAGCTCATAAAATTATTTAAATGAATATTAATTGACTACTGAAGATAGCACGCGCAACAATATGAAGATATACGAAACCATTACGGTTTTGGGTTCCATACGAATGAAATTGTCATTAAGGAGAAAAAAGCTTTTTAATTAAGCATGCTTACATATAACCTGTATCGCTAAGTTAAGTTTAATTCACATACCTCGATTTATTTCAGTTCCTAAATATTATCCTAGACAGTAGGGAGGACATATTATAATAAACACGTAAACGAAAGTACTATCTTAACTTCTGCTCCCCTTATTTTACAGTCTCGTAGATCAAGTCGTTATAAGATTTTCAGTAAATTCCTTTGAATGATTAATCAGTAAATTGCTTTTATACAATAACTCTTTATTGACACCAAAAGATAAATATAGCTTTTAGAGAAACTTATAAAGATAGGTACACTGGGCTGTCTTATCGCTAAGAGCGATCTCTTCCGTACAACTTTTGGATGGAAATATAAACGAAAAGATGATGTAGGAATGGTGGTGCGATTAAATGAACGAAATAAATTTAAAATAATAGAAATACTAACATTGTTTATACTACATAATCTGGCTCCTGAAATAAAGTTGAAGACTAGCCTATGGATTCATTTTAATAATGATGTACCCTATTATGTCAATAAATTTATTTGTATTTGATTTGTATAATAAATACATACCAATATATAATCAAATAAATTTACATAAAATAAATAATTAAACGCAAGCAAAGCTTAAAAAAAACCGACTTTACCGCTTTATCTTCGGAACTTTGATCAGATTAGATGTACTAAACACGCATTATTAACGATATTTCAAGAATTACTAATCAGATCTTTATCAAATTTCCATGGGACCACATGAAAAGCACCCGCTTTCAAATAAAAAAATAATCATCAAAATCGGCTCACAATGAAAGAAGTTATGAGGAAACTTTTGAAGACGGGTAAACGAGAACATCGTCAAAGTAGTCCACAAAATAGACATTATTGACGATATTTCAAGAACTACTGATCAGATCTTGATCAAATTTAAATGGGACCAATTAGAAAGCAATATCTCTAAAACTAAAAAAAAACTTCGAAATCGGCTCACGTGGAGAGAAGTTATGAGGTAACACACATAAAAAAATATTGTTTTCTTTTGGGAAGTCGGTAAATAAATAATTACATATAAGTACTTATAATACATATTATTTAACAAATATATTCACATTTAGTAATGTTTTTAAATTTTATTTATTATTGACTGGGCCCCCCGACTATACTTACGTTAAAAAACAATACAGCTCTTGATTTTTGATTAAGATAAAATATGTCTGCTGAACATAGAACTAAAGTTTAAGCTCTTAACTATTTTACTTATATCTTAGGTAAATTGAAATGTTGTCAGTTGTGTACAGTTTTATATACAGAACCCAAAAACAGAACTCAAGTGCTACTCTACCTTCAGATGCGCAGACCACCCGCCCGTCGCGTGTGCCTTATCGCGACACATCCGAGATAGCCGCTAATGGACGCGACTCTATATCTACAGATTGGAGACTCTATTGTAGAGTAGTGGCTGAGATTAACAAATTAGAAGGAGGCGCTTGTTTCAAAATCATAACTACGATGAAAATAATGAATAAACTGTAGTGTTTCACATGCAAGTTTTTAGGTAAATCATTGCGATTATCATTTAAAATTTAAATTTACCTCAACAAACGAGGCTCCGGTGAATCACAGCCTAGCTTTCCCAAGGAGGCAGAAGAGGTGCGTCTGTCAGGCGTCCGGTCATAAATACTTCAAAATATGTCTACAATAAGAATTCACAAGTGAGTAAATATGCCACCACACTCTGTAAAAATAATATTTAGCCTGAAGGTATAAATATAGACGTATAAAAAATATCGTTTGATGAATCGATATTTTTCATACGCAAATCGCCAAAGTTTGATCATTATCTCACGTGAGCGACAGCAAAGATTAGTATGCTTACATACAGTAATATTGTAATATTTTCTGCAGAGCCCTTTCTTGATTTGGAGCAAATAATTCCTACATATGAAAGATAACAGATTGTATAGATCGGGTGAACAAACGCTCTGGCACTGAATTCTATGCCTATTTATTTTTACCTGAATAATAAATGAACAAGAAAGGCGTGAAATCAGATTGCCTTATTGTCCGATGAGAGAACGTGCTTTTGGATATTTACTAATGCAATTCGTAATCACTAGAGCACACACTCTAAAACTTAAAATATAATATACTGGAATAAATGCTATAAAGCGACGGTGAAATCAAAAAAAAGATAAGATTTAGGGCAGAGTACATCAAGACTAGTAAATAATCCCCTAATTCTTAATTGTCATTCGCCGTTACATGTAATAACATTCGATTTTGTCAGCAGTCCAGCGGTCTGCTTACTCACTTTCTGATCCCTTTTTGTCTATTATTCTGGCCATTTATTTCAAAAACTATCGGTTAAACGACCGTTATGCTCGTAACCTTTAAAGTAGCCCGCAAACTTTGGTGAACTCAGACCTAAGGACACCAAAACATTTCTAGAAATACAGTGATTACAATATATTGTTATCACTTGCAATAATTCATAATAAACAGTCATATTATAAACCATTATAAACATCTCGTCGTTCATAATTGTCACGTCATAAAAAACAACGACAATAACACCATTACCCAAATATAAAGACATTTAATACGTATTTATTACATTAATTTACATATTTTTCGAGTAAATGACCCTCTAATGTGAAGGTAATGTGATATTTGTAAACACTATGGTAATTCTGCCATAGACAATGTGTGAAACAAAACTCTTTAGAGGGAGAGTGCTGGAGGGTCACACAACTCTCGGTAATGTGGGGTTTATATTACAATATATTCCCTGAAGAGCTCGTCGCTGAGGTGGCCAAAACTCAAGAGTAACATTAGGTAAAACATGCAATAGAGGTGTCGTAGATAAATTGTTAAAACGGCCACTCAACTCGATGCCTAGGTCGTGGAATGATGATATAAATTACGCCAAGTCTTTAGTTAGATGATTCTGATTAGACCTGAAAGCAGCTGAAAACTATCAATTTGACCAACGTTACTTTGAACAATTATCTTAGCTGTTTGATCGAGATCCGTCATTTGATGAAATTTGATAAATTAGGCGACTAGTAGAGTAGCCGATTTAACTATTAACTGCGACATATAAGCAACGCCTAAACACACTTTTAATGCACTCATCTATTTGTTTCGCTTTCTCAAGTTACTTATACGTTAATTATTTAAATATTTACGAAATATTAGAACTGATTTAAAAAGTACTAAAATTTTATTTTACTATTACCCAAATAGCTATTGAATAATATTATGACCAAAGAAATACATATTTTACCACATACTGATAGTTTTTTTGTTTTGGTATAATAATAATTATACCAATTTTTTTTTCTTTTGCCCATATCATTACGAAACTCTGGTGCTAGCTACCCTTTAGCCACATTGTAGGCCTATCACTTCGCGATCCTCTAGCTTCATCATTGGCTAACTAAAATAATGGTCATAACCGAAACAATCAGAGATACAAAAAAAAATACAAAGAAAACTTTACATAAGTCCGAGCTATTTTTATAAATTTCAATTTCTATCTTTTCTGGTTAACGTATTAGCTGGTTTTTATTATTATTATTATTTTTAAAATCAAAGCATTATATAATTAACAACCACCATCCATGTTATTTAACCTCCAATGCAATAAGAAGGGTGTTATAAGTTTAATAGGTGAATCTGTGTGTCTGTCTGTATCATCATAACTCCCAAACGGCTGAACCGATTTTGATTTAGTTTTGTTTGATAGGACTTGACTCTTTGACTGTTGACTTGATTCTTGGTCAACGGATTTTCATTAAATATAACTAAGAACTTTTTCGTAAAATCCGTGTAGCGGGTTTCCAGATAAGAGTCGAGGGTATTTACAAAATTTTGATTGTGTTTGTTATGAGTTTAATACATTGTAACTAACTTAAAAAGAGTAGGTGGTTTTCAATGTAATGCCATGCTAGATAGTTCATTCATATGAACGGCAAAAGTAATAGTATAAATGTACTTATGTGATTAATATTTTTGTAATGCGGCCATTTTTTTCTGTTGTTTTCAAAAAATCCATCTTTTGGTCGATTAACATAGAATGAAAAATATAAGCCAGTATTGAAAATAATATAAAATATACGCGATAAAATGCATTCAAAATTGCGACATAAAATCCAGTTGAAGGAATAAAACTTCTAAACGCAGAAATTTTAAATACAAAATGTTATTTAAGAAGATTGCCTGGTAGAGATCGCTATTAGTGATAAGGGCGCCTGTTGTGATACTTTACGTATAAGCTTTTTTTTATGGTATATATGCAAGCATTTGACCACTATCTCACCTGATGGAAAATGAAGATGCGGCCGAAGATGTGACTTGCTTGCCTAGAAGACTTGAAGACACCCAGATTGTATTTATTTTTTAAACTTGTTTGTTAACTTTGTTTTATCTCATCTTGTAAAGTGGATTAATAAAGTATTATCTATCTATCTTTAATTTCGCGTCCTTCGCACTGTAGAACTGAACGGTAGTATTCCGAGTCGATTATTTCTGAACGCATTGTATATTCCGATTGTTATACAATTGTAGCTGATAAATAACAGATAAACATTTACAATAAATAAGCTGGTATCTTCCACGGAGCCGATCCATCTTGTGTTCATTGCACAATACACAAAGAAACTTCACCTTTTTAAAGCTTATCAGATCTTTGTTGTAAATATAACAAAATGTTTCTTCAATAACTACATTATTCTCAAAATAGAACTTTGTCGAAATCAGTAAACAAAAGCTTTCTATACATTATTACAAAGTTATTTTTAATGTGTTATTACGATACAGTTGTAAAGCAGAGACGTATTTTTTTAGTAAAGACACGTAATTACCAATACACGGCGGTTTACAACAATGGTCAATCATGGTCGTGACCTGCGAACTTACTGGAACAGATTGGGTAGTGAACTTAGCGATGAGGAATGTATCATAAAATATAAATATAACAAACGCATTTACACTCACAGCCCTGGACCAAGTTAAAGACTTGTGTCTACACGTCACATAATTAGCTTTACCGTCAAGTACCGGATGATGTTCTGGTGGCTATCTTTGACAGCAACTATCTTCGATACAAGTTTAAGCGGAAACCTTGCTATGCGAGCCCCACTCGCGCTTGTCCCTTTTTTATTTTTCTAATCCAAAATCCTTAATATTGTAAATTGAATGTTATTTCAGTTAAGCCATGCAATGTCATTAATTGACTAACTGCATTAAATAGATACCCTATCAAAGGGGACAATCAAACTCACCATAGACCTATAAAAATCTTGTTTAATAAATCGAAATAGCGCCGAAAGCAGCCGTGTAGTCGTAGTGAAACTTACACAAGCGGCAATCACACGCGATCCCGCGCCTGATATCGATGGATAGTGGACAAAGCGAATTACCGGACGACGCTTACGTAACTAAATACCGTAAGGAACACATTGGGACATACGGGATGAGACTTGGAGCGCGAACGTTGCGACTAAACAGGCACCTAGCACGTTTGTTGCCGCACTTTAGATCATTCAACTTATATAGTAAAAAAGGGTCGCAATAGAACAAAAACTAAATAAGAAAAAATCATGAAACTGAAACCTAATTCATTTTACTAAATATTATTATAATATGCTTGTGCAAAATAAAACAGCTTTAAAATATTCTGAGAGAAAACATAATTTTATTTATAAAAATTGTATGTGAAATTATTATATTAAGGAAATGTCAAAGGAAATCATACAGATAAAAATTGACATACTTGATAGTTTTCTATAAAGTGAAGCTTCACAAAATCTTCTTAAAATAACGCGATTTTTAAGGTAGCCTCAATTCAGGCTGTAAAAGACATCAACGCGCGCGGATCTAAGTTTAACATGCGTAGATAAATAGTCATTATTAGTTGTTACATTATTATACAGTATAATTATTACAAATTCATTTATGACAGATGACATTAATATTAAGAACGGGCTCACCTATCCAAACCAAATGTTTAGGCTTTGTTCAGATTATTTAGTTTATGTGAAGTGTGCACAAAATCGGTCGAGCGGTTCTTCATTTATCACACCCGGGCGAAGCCGGGGCGGATCGCTAGTATTGTATACACCTACTAAGCCGGGTTCGATTCCCGGCGGGAACACAAGTTTTCTCCCCAAGGAAAATTTGTGTTTCTGGTTCCGATTGTGAATGTGCGTGATTTTTCCAGCACTTACAAGTCTTTGAACTTAGTGTAGGGCTGTTAGTGTGAAAGCATTTATGTTTTACACATAAAAAAAACAATATAAATGTATTAGTTTATTTTTCTTTCACACAATACTCTGACTGAATTTAACTTAACATTTCTAAAACTAAGCGTATAGATAAATAATAAAAAATACAATGGTGACAATTATTCGAAAAAGTGGTAGTGAAATCGATTACTGATAAAAAAAACACAAACTTATTTTAAACATTGTATATGCAAAAAGTCAGCAACATAGCTTTTAAATGACGCTGCCACAATGTCAGCTCAGAACCCCATCCCGTATGTTTCCTCGAACACGCTTGCCCATTAACTCAGATGTTTTTACTGGTAAGTGGACAATTTCTCTGATTTATGTTAATTTGCTGCGGCCAGCCGTTAACGTGTCAAAATTGAATTCCCTCGTTATTTAGTGCGGCCGCGGTGACCCCGCCATACTACCGTTTAATGGCGAGCTGGGTGTATGCATGCCCGAAAACAACACTATAGATTACTTGATGCTGGCTCTTCGTAGTAGATTAATACTGTAAATGGCGAAAAAATAAATAAAAAAATAAATTATCTTTCCTTGACAAAGTTAAATGTTATTTTGAGGTTAAAACAACCCGGCGTGTATTATATTATACCGATTAAAGAAAATGAAAATAGTTCTCAAGTCGTTGCGTATTATTTTGTTTGTTACCTTAGAACTCCTATATACATGAAAAATCAATCAATTTGTAAAAATGTCTTGTAATTTGTACAAATTAACTGGAAAAAATATGTTATTCAAGTAAACGACATTCCTATTTTTTTCTAACTGTATGTAGGTATACCTAATATTATATAATTACTTAAGAAGTTATATAATTTTCTACCTAACCATAAGTTTCAGCTCCAAATCACACAAGTTAATATTATTAATGCGAATGTTGTGTGTATGTATGTTTGTTTTCTCTTTACGTTGTAACGGCTAAACGGATTTGGTTGAAATTTGGAATGTACATGACTTATACTTAGGATTACCACATAAGTTTATTACGCGGGCGAAGCCGCGGGGCACGACTTCTACAAAATATATTTTCTTTATATAACTGTCTGCATATCACAATGTATACAAAATAATTCTAAAAAACCAGTAGATTCCACATACTAGAATTTCAAAATAAAATTATGATAAATAAAAAATAATGTAGACTACTCAAAGGTCAGAGATCAGTGGAGTGATCCGGTACGCATACTCCAAATATTTTAACCACTGTCGAAACATTTTTATAAGAACGCCTTACACACCCGACTATTCAATAGGTGTGCTTAAATCCGGAGGCTTTATTATTATTTAAGGCGTCGTTAGCTTTAATAGGGAGCTGTTTTGTAAATATTTACGGAATTTGTCACATAAAAGCAGTTATTTTGAAGTATTCACGCATATTGAATGTGGCTGCTGAGAGCCATTGATAAAACTAATGGAGAATTATTACTTAATATACATGGCATATCATTATCATCTTCGGCACATTTCATTCCCACAGTTGAGACTTAGCGCATATTATCTCACATTACCTGACCTAGAATTCATATGCCAATTTGACATGTGGGGCAAAACAATACAAGAAACTGCAGTGCACGTGAAGTCGATAATTTGGATGGCTCGTCAATAATTAAATTCATATTGAAGTATTTATTTTATCTCACGGGTCTGTGCCCGGATCTTTGTAAGGCATTAGTGGAGCCGTAGCCAACGCTAAGAGGCCCTTTGGTATCATTACATTTTAATAATTACATATCAGGCGTGTCCAGACATACGACGGACAACTCTTAAGGCAAGCCGAGGATCAGGGGTCTCACGTAGCCCCAAGGACGAGACACTAGGAGGTACGAGGTATCGCCACACACAGACGGTTCACCACAAACCGCCCCTGCCCGCCGCCCTTTAAATTATTATAATTATTACTTTCCGTTCATAAACTTTTGCCTTATGTCTTGTATACAATCAAAGAAGAGAAGCAAGTTTTAAACTAGTCAATTTTTTATTTTTTTAACCAACTTAAAAAAGGGAGGATTTCAAATCGACCGTATCTTTTTATGTGTGTTACCTTAGAACTTTTTTCTCGGTGAACTTATTTTGATATTCTTAAATTATTTGAACGCCTTTTTTTTCTTGTGGTCCCATTTATATTTAATCAAGATCTGACCGGTAGTTTTTGAGTTATCCCCAATCCGTTTTTAATTCATTTAATCTGATCAAGGGTTCCGAAGATAAAGCGGTAAAGCCGGATTTTTAAGCTTTGCTAGCGTTTAAATTATTTAAACTCCGACTCAGACAGATGTTTGTTATAGTTTTGAAGCCTGTTAACCAAAAAAATACACCTATTTTGGTATAGTTTTTATTTTAATATTGACGACCCACTCAGCTTCACACCAAACAATTTCGTTGTTTAAACCTAACAATTATACACATACACATTAAAAACGCCGGTTTTATTGGAAAGTGTTTAGCCAATCCAAATCTCAATGCTTGGTGAATATCGGTTTAGCCGCTATAAAAAAATGTTGAGTTAAAAGCTGTATCCGGCATACATTGCAATGCCACGTTTAGAAAAAGTGTTTCACCTCTTTCACGTTTTTGGTCGCCTAGTATTAAAAACCACACTACGGACTAAATACCATAACTAAAAACTTTTTGGATATTGTTCATACAAAAATACTATAATCACGATAAAAAAGTGGGGGTGGGGGTAGGAGGGTGAAAAATACTTTACGACCTATTCTCATACTTATCACATATACAAAAAAAGTCATTAAAATCGGTCGAGCCGTTTTGGAGGAGTTAGAATATTATATATTGAAAATAATTCCGTCACCTCGATTTATCATAATATGAATAACACTGACTATATTTTATAGTC
The DNA here is from genome assembly GCA_948107665.1 of Lomographa bimaculata. NCBI lineage: Eukaryota > Metazoa > Arthropoda > Insecta > Lepidoptera > Geometridae > Lomographa > Lomographa bimaculata. The sequence continues at coordinate 283,570 of OX403603.1, forward strand.
ATAATACGACATATTCAATCTCAAATACATTAGAAAAATAGATCATACGTGTTGACCTTTGATTATTTAAATTAATTTACATGCAAGTTATTTATAGATGCCAATCGCTCCACGCGCGGACTCCCCGTGGAGAAGCCGTCATATTTCTGCTCAATATTACTTTATTACATAGTATTTTATAAAATTATGATCTTCACACAACTCTACACACATTCCATAACAAATATCTTATTTCTCAACCGCATCAATAGTGTTCAATAACTTTTAATGCGTTGGCATACTAGCGATAAAACTGTGCTGGTAGCTAAGGTTTTGCACTTCTTGCGGCATTTACAATTTCATCTAGTTTTTATTACAGCTTTATGTAATTCTAAGTACCTGTCGTACAAGAATTGAGATGTAATATTGCTCAATAAACATTCTGTGCATTTTTAATCGTGGTTGAACGTGTGTGATTATTTTTGCTAGGTTCTGCCTTATTTTTTTTCACACTTACAGCCCCACACTGTTTTCAAAAACTATCGTATTGAAACATTGATATTACACACATCATACCCAGAATTGGAAGCAAAAAATAGGAGAATATATAATAGAATCAAAACCGGGGTCGACTCATATATTACACAAGATATCATTTTTTTTTTGTTTTGTTGTTAAATGCTTATTTTTAGATTGACTACAACGAAAAGTAACCAGATTCATTTTTACCAAATAAAGTTTGCTTTTGTACGTTTCTAATATGCTTGATAACTTTAAACTCATGGGTTGTAGAGTGCTCTTTAAAGTTCATATGCTCCATGCTCACGTAGGCCAGTTTAAAGATCACTTTGGGGCATATTCAGAAGAGCAAGGGAAACGCTTTTACCAAGATGTGATGAATTTGAACAGCGTTATCAAAGACAATATAATGAAAACATGATAGGTGACTACATTTGGAGTCTAATACGGGACATACACAGAAGAAAAACTAAAACTCTTTATTTTTAATGCTTAGTTGTATTTTTTTCTGTATTTAAAAATTAATCCTTATTGTTCTGTGTAAATAAAAGTTAATAACATGTAAATAAATTTTTTTTTTTGCTTTTATATACTAAGTAGGTACTGAAACATAAAAATAGAGAATTCCTTAAATTTTGAAATTTCTGGTAGTTACTAGTTTGTAGTTACAAAAGCAATTTTTTTTAGATAAAACTATTTTTTCTTTCATTAGTTACACATAATTAATCAAAATCAGATCATATAGAACCCGGACTCAAAAATTGTGTTTACTTGTGTTATATAAGTGCCTTGTTGCGCGAGTTGGTGGAATTATTTTTTTAATATTTCGAAACACAGACGTCACTCTTTTTTTAATGATTTGAATAATAATGCTAGTCATTCGTGAACCTAACTCGTTTTTTGTTATTTCACTGGACTGTATCAATTTCCGTGTTTTAGTGGGCTAATCGTTTCTTTAAACTACTACTTAATAATGTAACTTTTTTTCCTCTAGTGATAGAATATTTTCCTTCAATGTTTTGTCTGGAAGAGATTGGTCAAGTTTTTTCGTTGGTTAGCCAAAGGTTTTGTAAGAAAATTTCGTATTCAGTGAATGGCAATCAATCACAAATATCATAGAAATAATTGAGTATAATGACACACTTGTCAGAAAATTACACCATATATATATATATACACATACCTTATGTATATACATACCTTACTTACCGTAATAATATTATATAATAGAATTCATATAAAACCATTATCACTAGACATATTTTAAATACATATGTTGTACCTGAATAGACAGATATCTATCTAAGTACACCACGATGCGAACAATCCAGTTTGTAGCAATAGTAACATTTTGTAGCAATTCAAACATTTCCCTCAGTGAACCTGCTAAACTGTGTAATAACAACTCGCAGGAAACAAAATAAATCTGCTTTTAGTACCGACGAAGAAATTACAATTTAGATTTAGTTGCCTTAAACATCGTGTAGTTTATTAAGCTCTCCACAATCAATTAACGAGCAAGTCGAACGAGGAAGTCAATTATTAACGAACATCCTTCTTTCAATTAATTGATAATATCTAAAAGCAGGGACGGAGCAGGGCTGGCTGTGTATTTATTAAGCCAGGGACGGTGGAGGCTGTTGCTATCCACCAAGGTTAATGAAATGACCTAGGTAATGTTAACGCCTAGGTTCCTAGTGCTTGCGGTTGATTCTCTAATCACGACTGCGAAATGGCCGTGGCAGTACAGTTGCTTGACCGTATTCTGTTTGCCTATTTAATCTGCTCGAGAGATGGATAGAAAACTGTGCATTGCTCAGACTTCAAAATGATGCATTTGCAGCGGACTCAATGTACAAAGATTACTTTGAATGCAAATAAAGTCACGATACACCTTTAGACGATAAACGAATATTCATTTTCTTAGTTTTTAATTAAGTTAGGCTAATAGATTTTGTCATGTATATTTTACATTACTTTAACTACCATCGATTACATCAATTTGCAGTGATCGTTGTCAGAGGGAGGCACTGCAAAATTACGTAAGGAATAAAATAAAGCAAAATATACGCGATAAAATCCGTTTCAAGTTATTGAATAAAATCTTGACTTGCTTATTCTATTAAAACATGAATTAATTAATCTACAAAAATGTTAACCAATTTTTTCATAAATTTACCCACTGTGAATTCTCTAGAACAGAAATTAACAACGAGAAAGTTATTTTTATGTGTTCCATTAAAATCATTGTTATAGTACATAAATAATTCTTTACACCCGACGCAACAATCAACAGCATCAACAACTTCACTCATAAACAAAGATTTCAATTCGGCTCATGTCTACCCACCAATAAAACGTTAAATTATTATATCGTTATCTATCGTACAAGATATCCCATACAAACATTCCAATAATGAAATAAGCGCGTTTCGAATATTGAAACAATTCCATAAATCTCCCATTCTCGGCGCAGCAGGCAGGAACAATTAGTTATCGATGCAACTTGCCGGACAACAACGTATTCATGTGTTTTGTCCAAGCCACTTAACGTGCTTTATGTCTTTAGTACTGGAACCACCTGTATTAGTCACGACTTGATAAATCATTAGTGAGTTTTCTATTATTTCCTATTAGTACGGGTACAAAAATATGTTTTAGTTATTTTAAAGACATTGATCTTATTGATGAGACTGCCCCGTAGATGTATATATGGTATGAAGTAAGTGTATGCGACCACACGCTATCCTTTCAAATCAATGCGTCTAGTGTATGCAGTGCAGAATACAGTACTGTATCTTTCTCTTGTGAGTAAAAAAAAAACAATGATACAATATTGTTCGTATTGTGTTATTGTTTTTTTTTTCTACCGACTGCATACTTAATCTAATAATAGTGGTTAATAAGATCAGACTCATAGTTTTTATAAATAGGCTTTTATTTTACTATTTATCTATTATTTGGGCGTTATAAAATCACGCTAGGATTACCTTATCATTATATTATAGCATAGATTGAAAATATTATCAGTTCTCGATTTGGTGTTAGTATAACCGGTAGTAATACAAACATAAACGCTCTCACACTCACAGCCAACACTAAGTTCAATGACTTGTGTCGGGAATCGAACTAGATACTGCTCAAAAGACGTAAGCGCACTCAACTAAGCCCAAACTAAGTTCGTAAACATAAAAACTTGAGGATAGTATTTGCGGGAACGCCATCTTTCTTCGTGATCAACTTATGACGCCATCTACCGGAATTAGATTCGTTGGCAGACTTTATTCGTAACAGTTTTTTTTTATGCTCGATAGTGTAGCAGTTGACCACTATATCACTTAATAGGAAGCGATGATGGATGAAAAATAGGTAAAATATATGTAAAGATAACAATATATATATATAAATGTAAAGGTAGTTTCAAACTTTTTTATTAATTTCGTCGTTTCAGGCAGGGCTAGAGTAGCTCAGCGGTTAAAGCAATACCCATGACACCTTATGGCCTCAGGTTCAATCCCCGCCTCAATCATCGCCCAAGTGATAATTTTTCCTTTCCAAATTTACTACTTTAGGTTCATATAAATTCCAAAAACAAAAATGGCTGTCAAGAGACGAAACCTTGGCGTTTTTTTATTGTAAATTGTTACGTCAATACTACTACAGAGAAGAGTAAAAATCAGACGTATTAAATTGTTGCTTCTGTAAATAATATCATTATGTATTAAACGAGGTATCTCTATAACAGGCAATTTGATGGCGTAGTTAGTAACTCAGTTCAATTTTGTCATGTGCAGATTCACCTCAGCTACGTTCGATATTTTCTAACCAAACATTTTATCAAGCTAGCTAATAATGATCAATAACATTCAATATTGTAATATTCCTGTTAAATATAATTAAAATTAACCGTCAAAGCGTCTCGTTCAAACTTGCTCCCAGCACAAAAAGATCAACCAATAAAACTCACAAGTGATCACAAAGCACTTATCTCCACATTATGAACAAACAGACAGACTGTGTATAAACATGCGCCCACGCACGGAAACCACGAGGGCTGGAGTGTTTACTCGGGGACAGATGGAACCAGTTCACTTGTTTTCGTTAAGAATACTTGAGCTGGATCTCGAAACTTGGAAGGGTTTTGGGAAAAAATCCTAAGAGTTTACCCACCTGTGGATCGTATAGGAAGGAAAAAGAATATAATTCTTTTGTAGACACTGTAAATGACGTGCCATACTAGTGGGGAAAACTTTAGCCTATATTAAGACATGAAAAAGTAAAATAAATTAATTTCTCCAAGATGTACGAGACAAGTTTTGCGAATCCTAAGTTCGATGCCCGGCAGGAGCACAATTTCTCTCCATGTGTATGATATAAATCTTTATGGCTCGATACAAGTGTTAGAACTAAATTTAGAGCTGTAAAAGAATTTGATTAATTTATAAAATGTATCTGCTACTGCAAGCTAGCTTATTTAAATGAGCCCAAATATTATTAATCTATTGTTAAAGAGTTTCTTCAACATCTTTCTTCTCCGTAATCAATCAAAACAATCCGTCTCTCACGAACCACCCTCACCCTTAGCATTTACCACCCATTTAGACCTATACCAAACCAAAATCAAAGCCTGTACCTAATTATTGACTAAAATTTTACACATATTATAAACAAACAAACAAACAAACAAACAAACGCATTCACACTCACAGCCCCACACTAAGTTCAAAGACTTGTATCGTGGGTGCCGGAAACATTCACATCACACACACATTACACCCAGAACCAGAAGCACAAATATCCCATGGGAAGGAATGTGTGCTCCTGCCGGGAATCGAACCCAGGACCCACGGCGCAGAGGGCGGACACCTGTCCACTGCGCCAACTGGGTCGTCGTTTAGATTCAGATTCAGATTCTTTATTCACCTTAATAATAACAGTGATCGTTATTCTAGGCATGTCACATTACAATTTAATAATTCGTTAATAACAATTGATACTATGATAAAGCATGTGTCAGACATCAGGTAATAAAATAAAAATATATAATTATAAGCATTAGGTATGTCAAGAATAAAATGATTAATAAAATAAAATAGTAATATGATTAACAGTCAAAATATATTTGAGGTAATTTAGTCAATATCAAAAGAATTATTGCTTAAGTGCATGTCCATAAATTCATTAAGGCTGTAGAAAGAATTGTTCTCAAAAAAAAATTTATTTTTTCTTTTAAATTGTGGCAGTAACCTATTTATAGTAACCATTATAGTCATATATATGTATAGTGACCTGATTAATATTGTGGACGGTTCCTCTTTTGCTCGCTTTATTTATAACTATTTCTAGCAAACATTTTTTATATCCCTGCCAATAATGTTCCGACGAGCCATTTTACAAGCCAATCCATAAACAGGAAGAAATATGGCAACTATTTGCACTGAGTACGCCGCGGCGGGTAGACGTTCGCTCGCGAGCGGTGGTAACTTACGTCAGTATTAATATCGGTAATTGGGCGATCGGTTGGTAATTACCGATCGCGGGACGACTTGATGGATGGCATGCCGCTGTCGGCAGGCGATAGCCGCACAAGGAATGCCCGGGGCACGCGGTCACAGCGCAAAAAATATAAACATAGACAAATTGTAGTTTCGATATCCGTGAGCTTTGTTAATAATCAATTCCTTTTATTGATGCGAAATGAAATTTGCTATAAATAATGAAACTTCCGGTTTAAAGAACCGCGAGCGACGAACTACAATTTATTATGAAACATTCTTTTTTGAAGATAGCAAAATGTGAATGATGATATTTTGTTTTTTCTGGTAAGTGGTGTACCTGATAGTCCAGAACTGGCTCAAGATTAGTTGCCAGATCATCAATTTTAGTGTTCGATGGATTTTTCAACTTGGGGATAGTAAACTATGACTGTATTTCGATATAGTGTTGCAAGCCAAGCGAGTCGGAGAAGATGCCATAATAACGTGGATTTCATCTTGATGTAACATTCGTCTAAAAAAATAATAATTGAATCTATATCTACATTCAAAATCTGAAAGTTTGTGTGTATGTTTGTTGTCTCGTCACGCTGTAACGGCTGAACGGATTTGGATGAAATTTAGAATGTACATAGCTTATGTATAGGGTAAACACACTGGCTACTTTTTAACTCGATTAACATAAGAAAAGCCTTGGCCTTGGCTAGTGTTTTAATAATACATCACATATCCACAACTGAATTTTAAACTTTCAACCATCTTTCAACATACAATTTTCGTACTGAAACTCCCAAAGTAGTAAGTCTACCTACTGCCATGCTAGACAATGCAGTACGCTGCGCCTCCCATCGACTCCATATGGATTTATAAGGCGAGAGATGGACCCGGCAAGTGCTATTGATAACTTTGAACGGCTATCCGTCTGTCTCAGACACGGATGTATGGAGTCGGAGGAGATGGATTGAGCACGACTAGTGATTGAGAAGGTTGTAGTGGAATCAATCAGGACTGGAGTGATGCCTACAGCTAATTTGTAAGCACTTAACTGTTTACAGAACTTACTTTTTTTTTAAATTACGAGAACATATTGGAATTAGAATAGAGTAGAAAAGAAAATTCTTTATTGTACACCAAATAAAGTTAGGTTTCAGGGGTATTCTTAAAAAAACTAAAGTACCATTGGCGGACTTTGGATAAGAGCGAGATATCTTTCAGTCAACCTTTGGAAGGAGAGAGGGATAATTTTAAATAATGAGGTCGGTGGTGTAAAAAACAATAATACACATAAATACAAAAAAATGATTGCATGAATTATGCGTTACTTTTCGGCAATCGTTAATAAACGTTAATTTATTATACATATTAGTAAATCCCGGTAACGTATTCAGCTTACATACAACTTACATAAAAACATCCATATACATATTAGGACGATGAAAGTGTGTTACATGAGATGGAACCATGATAACATTTCCGAGTGTGAACGGGATGGAACTTGGAGTCCTTATTCGCTCCCAATCAGTCTAGGGGTCTTCAAGTATTAAGTAATTACTTTGAGATGATAGTCATACATCAGCCTATTTTCTGCAATTTTAAACAACTTACTAAATATCGTTTCAGAGGTAACCCGATTAGTGACTATACATTTTGGGGTATTTATATTGATAATATAAGTACACTTTTTTTTAAGTCGGATAGGTAAGCGTTTGGACGCTATCTCAACTGATGGAAAATACCTATGCCGAAGATACCTTCTTGAAAGCTAAACCTTAAAGATTCCTTCGAAGAGACCTTCTTGAAACCTGAAGATTTTCTCTAGACTTTAAATATTATTATATCTTTTCTTACCATCAGGTGAGATTTTGGTCAAAAGGTTTCCTATCTTGAATAAAAAAAAAAACCAAGTTATACAGCTCAGGGAACACAGACATGGGCAGTGAGTTCCACTCCTTCGCTGTACGGATGATAAATGTAAAAAGAAGCAACGCTTCGCACGGATATGAGATAAATCAACCATAAATGGATGACGTTTGTCAATTTTACAAAATATTAATATCTAGGGTAGAGTATATTCTTTTCTATGATTAATATTCACAATATTGACACGAATGTGAAACCTTCTTCTGGAACGTGAAAATTATTTCTATGTGTAAAATGTTAGTGAAATATTTTCAGAACATAAATTTTTTTAGTCATATATTATAGAAACTTGATACTATGTGGCTTTACCCGCTTTAACTTGGGATTAGACGTGGCTTATGTCCTTTTCCCAGGTTTATGTAGTCTAAAAATACAGTATCTTAAATTTCATCAAATCCGTCCAGTCGTTACAGAGATACCTCGTTTCACACATCACACACACACAAATCTTGGGATTTATAAAATTATTTCTGAATTTGGAATTAAAATTAAGAAATCGGTTGTCAGCGTTTCGAAACACAATTTTATGTTTAAAATCACGAAGAAATCTCTCAAAATGAATCACGAACGAACTATCATACTTTAACCATGGCTAATAAATTGTTTGTTATCTGTATTATCAGCCGGACGTCTTTATATCCCATACAAAGCATTTATGCTTATTTCAAATCGGGTATCGATTACATGCAATTACAATAAACATAAAATCGATAACGGACTGGACGGGGCAATTAACTCGATATCGGTATACAATAATATATACGGTATCGGTATTCGCGTACCGGTCACGCGTCCTGAATATTACGAGTACCATCTTCGTTATCGCTTTCTCGTGACAAGTTCATTAAGATAGGAACGGTTTTACTTCGGATATGCCGTGATAAGGCGCAATTCCAGCTTAATTAAGGGATTTTATTTTGCCACTGGTCGGAAGATACCGAGGATTCTGCTGTCTTGGACAGTATTTCTTATCGCTCGACATAACTTCAGTTTTTTTTACATTTATATCTCCGATAGACTAGCGTTTAGCTCACGTTTTGTTAAGTGATGTTGCCGTCAAGGGTGACAAACATATATCATAATCTATATCTACACTAATATCATAAAAGATAGTTTCTTTGTTTGTAAGAGACGATTTTTGAAACTAATAATCAGATACTAATCTTTATAGGCCGATGTTGAGATGACATTTTGAGTCATTCATTCGTATTAGCATTGCAATTCAGAGAAGCAATGCCGCCAGCTTAATGGGATCGCTACCCAATAGTGCTAGTGCTAGTGGGCTTGAGCACTTAAATTACCTATAAGCTTGATGCTTGTAGATAACGGAGGTCTTTGTTGTATAGATGTATATAGTTTTAGTTTAGCTTTAGGAAAATAGGCAATTAAATTGGCCCGTAGATAAAGAACATCAATATTGCAATTCAATATTGGCCCTTATCAAAATAAACTATTTATTTATGTTATGTATTTTATACGGAAACAATTTTCCCTCTAATGAGTACAAATTGGACCAATAGTCTAAGTCGAGTATACATCTGAAAGTTTGTGAGTAAGTGTAAAATCGCGGAGTTATAAACAATTTAAGACAAATCTGTGATTCTAGAAGTTGCAAGTTATAATTTGTATTTTAGAAAGTAACTTTGTATTCCAAGCATCTCTCTAGATGCAATATTTCATTTGTATTATTCCAAAAAGCCATGTATCATCTGATCTCACGTAACGGCACATTTACAGCATCTAATAAGCATGCAGACCGCGCCTGAAACGTCCGCAAGCCGCTTAAATGCATAAATCGTGTCTCCAAATAGATCCCATCTAAAACAACGAAATTTGATGGTTTTGACTTGTTTTAGATCTCATTTCCCGGCAGTTATTGTAAGGCTTTAGACATACTGGAAATATTAAAATGAAGTGTTGATGTCCACGGTTGTCAGCATCATCGATATTATGATTTTAACAACTGAAATCCCGACGCATAGCTGGTTTTTTTAATTAATCTAACAGATTATAGCTTATTAGATATGTGGATTTAAAATAACATTTGATGTAATTTAGCAGTAAGATAATTTTATTCATGGTGCATACCTGACAAAGACTTTCTGAAAACTCGATCATCATCATCAGTCACAAAGCGCCAACTACTAAACATAAGGGAACTCAAATCCAGAGATGGCGAAGGCCATAACAGTTCTCAGCTGTTTAGCCTTTAACCTTATTTGTATTTTTGGTTCAACTTCTAACAACTTCATATTTCATCACCATCTACCCACAGCCGTACCTCATTACCGACAGTTAGTATGCCACCAGCGTTCATCGCATCAGCTGCACCAGAGCCTGCCTCCACTCGAGTCCTCGGCACTCCAAGCACGTCCCTAATTGTACAGTACTTTCTAAACATCTGGCGAAAAACTAGAGGAATGCACGGGTTGAGGTGTGATATCATCTCTTAGTACTCATTATATTAAATATTATGAAGTGGTTTTTAGAATGTGTACAGATTTTAAAAATACCTTACGAAAGCAAGATGTACTGAGATGGAACGCAGAATAATGTTTCTACCTATTCGTTGTTTGATTATATTGTAACATAAACGCTTTTACACTCACAGCCCTACACTAAGTTAGATGACTTGTGTTGTGGATGCCGAAAACATTCACATCACACACACAATCACAACTAGAACCAGAAATACAATTTTTCCTAGGGGAGGAAACTTGTGTTCCCGCTGGAAATCGAACCGGACAATCCCTAGTTTAAAAGACGAACGCGTACCCAATTAAGCTAACGTGCAGTTCCAATATTTTAATGTAACCTGTGTGTCCATGAACGTGACGTCTTCAAGTCAGGAGTGAAGGTATTTTCTAGGCAAACAAGCAATATTTTTGGTCACATCATTACTTGCCATCAGATGAGATAGTGGTCAATCCAGCATAATTAATAAAAACTTCTGTACAAGAACTATCACTAAACTACGCCTGTGTTATATTTATTTAACAGAAGCCATAAAAGAGTCTACTTGAGAGAAGAGTTATACACCCAGCTCGGCTCCCAAGTGAAGTCAATTAGCTCAAAGGAATCAAAAGGATATAGAGTCTACGGGATACCTATCAGGCAATAAACCGAATTGTAGTAATAATCTCCTGTAACAAAGATGTCAATTATCATCGCGTTGGCTCATTTTCTATGTACATTTTGTACTTCAAATCGCTCACGTTGTTATGAAACGATAATTACATCGGAATCGTTTAGATTTTCTAGATAGATTAGAAACTCCGCTTATATTGTTGGAGGAAATGGCATACAAAAGACATCAACGCGCTCGAACTTCTTGTTTTATGGATAAGAAAGTTTATTTATTAATAATCGTTGTAACTAAAAAAGGATGATAATGATAATTTGATATGACATTGAAAATACATTAACATTTATAAGTATATATCTTTATATATATATATATAACTAGCTGACCCGGAAAAGTTGTTTTGCCATATTAGGGTTGTATGCATTTTTCAATGCTGAATCATAAAAAAATAAAAACATTTTTTTTTGTCATAAAACAAGTTTGGATTGGACCACCCTTAACATTTAGGGGTACGAAAAATAGATGATGACCGATTCATCGGTCGATCAGACCTACCCGATATCCACACAAAATTTCATAAAAATCGGTCGAGCCGTTTCGGAGGACTTTGGTAACAAACACCGCGACGCGAGAATTTTATATATTAGATTATTCTGTACTGTGTGTATGTAACTGAACTCTTCCTAAACGGCTGGACCGATTTTGATTTAATATTATAGTTGATAAATAATTGATTTTTAATTTACGCGAGCGAAGCCGAAGGAAATGTGCTCGGAATACTGGCTGCATTTCCACGTTGAATAGCAATACTAATATAAAAAGCATTGACAGAGCATTATTTTAACTTTTTTAATATCATAAATTCAAAAGTGTGTTTATCCGATGTGGGTTTACGTTTAATTTAAGGTTTTTTTTTTTGTGATGATTTATAATAAGATATCTTTTTGGGTACAATAAACCCTAAACCGATTCATTAACGTTTCGTAATTTGTTTATTTGTGGTATTTAGATCAATCTCCACATGCTGCCTTCGTAGACACATTTTTTACACTAAAACTTTCAATTATGTACAGATTCCTGGAAACGTAGATATACCAAAATATATTTTTAGATATTGTGCTAACCTAACTAGCTATAAAGTTACAGTAATGTATACTTGTAAAGTATTACGAGATATTATTTATGTGTACGATTAACGAATAATAATTCCCTCATTACAACATGAAAATAATCTTACGCCTCCAATCTTCGGAATTCTTGTGTTGCAATAAAAACTCGAGGTCCGTTCTAGCTATTTTGAACAAAAGCATTAATTGTGAGTCGGTAACCCGAGCGCGGGATCGGGTGCGCTTGCGCAAGCCGTACCTACAGACTGCGCACGCGCATTACACAACTACAAAAACTAATAAAGAGAGCGGACTGGACGATCGGATAAGGGCCGCGGACCAGTGGACGCAACTTGCATGTTTGGTTACATAACGTTCTAGGCCTAGTGTGTTTACCACCTAAGACCACATCAAAATCAAATAAAATCAAAATCGTTTATTGCACATCGTTGATATCATGGGCCCCAAAGAGGCACTCATGAAAGTTAAGGACTCTACTTCCACATTCGCAAAATTACAGCCATCTCGAGATGAACCTGGCAATAAACTCGGCGGCACATGTTTTTCATTTTTTTTTTTAATTATTCTTAATCTCTAATACATAATTATATTAACCTAGGTGTATCAATATTATGTAGTCGCTAGAAAGCGCTTGTCACTTACAAACAGAAGAGATAATGGTCAAACGTCTTTCGCGTACTGGTTTTTACCGACTTCCCAAAAAAGGAGGAGGTACTTCGACTGTTTTTTTTTTTATGTGTGTTACCTCATAACTTCTCTCCACGTTAGCTGATTTCAAACATTTTTTTTTAGTTTGAAAGATGTTGCTTTCTAATTGGTCCCATTCAAATTTGATCAAGATCTGATCAGTAGTTCTTGAAATATCGTCAATAATGCCTATTTTGTGACGATGTTCTCGTTTACCCGACTTCAAAAGTTACCTCATATCTTCTTTCGTTGTGAGCCGATTTTGATGTTTTTTTTACATATAGACAAATATCTAGCTATTTTCATCTTTTAATTCAATATGTTATTATCTGTATTTCAACTGTTTATATTTATTAGTTAATACGGGTTTTTTTCGCCGGCGGCAATAATTGCTTACCGCCGCGCTGTGGGTACAGCGGTAACAATCATTATAAAGTGGATACTTTACACCAGTGATAAGGCCACAATGGTGTGTTTACGAGCTTCGTAACACCCGTGCATCCTACTGGTACCGTCCACCTAGTACACCTAGTGTATTTTGTATTACCTCTACTACCACAAGTAGGTTGAACCAATTTCCATCGGCAAAAATATGGCCTTCTTTCTCAAAGTTATCGAGCTTTGTTTCTGACTAACAGCTAATTTAGTTTTAACCTCGAATTTCATCCTGCTTCACTGGAGGTCCGACTTAACCAGGTCACGCTCATTGTTTACATTCACGAGCGAGGCGAGGCGAGGCGAGGCGAGAGGGGGTAGATGGCCAAATGCAATAAACTGCACTCCTTTCCCTTCCGTCGACCAATCGCAAGCTCGCACCACGCCCCGTCTGCACCACCGCCTAGCGACTGGCCCACACTAGCCCCACTGCTGGTGACTTGACCCCGCTTAGCCGCACCAGACCTATGACAGTTGTACCCCACTCAGGCGGTCTAAGATCAAGATAAGTCTAGCGTGATCTCATTCGGAGGTAAGAGGGTGTTGCTCAGGAAATAGCTGGCTGATGACTGGTGATTTAGATTACGATATGCGATATGATCTTGGGAGCTAGCGAATTATGGACGTGATACATACTAAAATACCTTCTTGTTATAATAAATTGTTGTTGTTGATCATGTGATCAAGATGTTTCTCATGTGTTGCAAGAATATAAACATTAACCGTGTTACACCGTCGTAAGTCATTTAGTATGTCCAATTTCGTGAAGCCAAGTCTATACGAATAAGCAAAGAAGCCTTATTGCGCAGCGACTGATACGGCACCTGATCGTGCAGTTGCGGTTTCGAATCCTACCAGGGGTTGAGTTTTTGGTGAATGTAACATTGTGATGAAGCCCAAAGTAGTACGCATTGACTTACTCGATGGTAGTTAGGAACACGCTCGTGCCTGGCGTCCTATTCTGTTCCTTACAACACAGAATACAATTGTAGTATACCCACCTTCAAGTAGAAAAAATCTGTTGCGAAGCTTTAAAACAGTGCACCGGTAGCCATCCTTAAAAGCTCTAAAATTGACATAGTGGTCAATCGCTAGCATATCAGAGATTAAAAGCTTCTGATCTTTGTTGATATTAAACAACAACAAACGCATTCACAGCCCAACACAAAGTTCTAGGAATTGTATCGATTGTATTGACAATCACACCTAGAACCAAAAGCATAAATATCGTTCAAGGAAAACTGACGGGAATCGAACCCAGGACCCACCGCTCAGAAGGCAGGAACCTGTCCACTGCGCCAACTGGGCCATCTCATCTGGATTCGTAGTTGTATTCTGTTTAGACTATTAGGCTATATAAATTAAAACAAACTCCTTACAAGTTTAAGATTGAAATCCGCAACGAATAAAATGTCGTTCCCTGTAGCCTGCCTGCCTATCATGCGATCTGCGCGATATTGGCTCGTTTGTTTGTTCCCTCACGCTCGCGAGTGCGATAAATTCACACCATCCGTAACGAGAGCTAACGAGCCCCCTATCGCCGCATCAGGGACAGTGGTGACGGGAGAGGAGTACCGTAGCTTGAGAGGTTTGATGAGAGAGTTTGCGATTGTCTTAAGTTCGACCACAAGCGCAAGAAAGAGTTCCAATCACTCCTTTGTAACGAGAATCCAAGATCTACTATAAAGGAAGAGATGTAGTGAGTGACGCTAGCTTTTATATATCCTACTCACCATACAGTGTAGGATTGGTAGGATTTGTAGTTTGTACTGCAATTCATGTTAATTACACTTAAGTATATACGTGCCATCCTTTCTAAATTCATTACATGATTTATACATAAACTGCAACAACAACATAGACGAAGCATAAATAAACGCTTTCCTGACTTTTATAAATTTTTTCATTATTTATTATTTATTTTGCTTAAAGTATTAATTCAGAGACGACCAAAATTTAAGATACCTAGCAGTTAAAGAGGAACGATGAACACTTCTTCTACTTTTTATGCAACTACGACAAATCAAAAAGGAGGGTTATGTTAGGTATTAATCTTCTCGAGACTATGGCCAATGCAACTTGGCCGAAACGTTGAGGTAAATACAACTAGTTTTTAGAGAGATTTAAGTCTCGTAATATTACCTAAACTTTATGAGAGTTATGGTTTTAGCATCGCATGTATATATGATTGTTTGTTCTCTCAAAAAGTATATAACACATGTGGTGATGGGGGGACAAAATTCTTTGTTTAAGCTTTTAAATTAAAGGAAACCCTTTAATGTGTACTAGTGGTCTGATTTTAGTCTTCGTATTGTATAGAACTAAATTAATATGAAATGGATGTCGTTATTTTTATACCAAATCAATTTTGTAGATCTTAATGTTTTTGTATAATAATTAAATTACACATAGCAAACGAGTCAACCTCGAAAATAAAATTAATTTTATATTGTGTAAGGTAACGAAAGCACAGCCAACATAGCACAGACCTCAGAAATGAATCAAGTACATTGTCCACTGATCATCTTATTCGATCGACAGTCTGCTACCACAGAGGAGCAGAGTCGATGTTGTGAGATGGTGCGCGATCGGGACAAACGATCGGGGAGCACGCCACCGCACCGGGACAATAGTGGGCACGGAGCCAGTCGGCTGAGGGGAGGCAGGAGAGTCGGGGCGAAGGGTACTTTCCAATTAGTTTGGAAATTTGTAATTTTAAACATAAAAGAAAACTACGTGAGTTCTGCCTAGCGTAGCTATATAGGAAAAAAACACATTGCCTATATTTCCTGAAACAACTAACATAATGTACGAGTATCTTTGTCTGATGGATAAAAGTGAGGACTATGTGAATCTGTGATTACTCTTTAATTAATAATACTAATAGGAAAATAAACATTCATCGCGATGTCCGTTCGAGTGACTAAGCTGTCGGACCACGTGTTCTCTGGGCGCATTAATTATCAAGGTGGCAACAATTAGAATTCTACCATGAAAATGTTGTGCAAGATTTAAGCAAGGACAGAAGCACTCATATTTTTACGCATAAAAAATTGGTTATAAACACTACTCAAAGTAAATATCTTCTAAATAATGTATTTAAAAAAAAATGATTTTTTATGGAAAAATAAATAATCCAGGAAAAGATATTAAAATGGTTATACAGGAACAATTTAAAGTTTTGAAGTCTTCCTTTTATTTATTTTTTGTTGTGATCAGTACAATTAAAGAAATTAATAAACGCACTCACGCATATAACCCCACACTAATAAAAAAAACATCTTTTTAATAGGTTTCATCTGCAATTAGGAAGTAGAGTTTAAATCGTTTCTGACTAACAGTCCTGTTTTTTATTGTATTTAAAGTAGGTCGTGTGCTCTCTGACAAAAGTTCAAACCTCCCTTACGTAAGTGCAGAGAAAAAACGATCAAATAAAAAAAAAAAATGAAATTTTAAATGCAACATATGTTTGCTAAATTGGCAGTCGATCTCCCGGCCCAGGCGCTGCAGCGCGCTAGATTCGTGACCGCTCTGCAATTACACGTCACGGCGCTCCGACATCGCGACGATAATTTATGAGAGCCACAGCCCGAGCCCCCTGCCCTGCTCCTGCGCAGAATAGCCACGAGTTGTGCCCGCGCCGTGAGTGTAGGGTGGACACGAGTGAGGTAAAATGAGGATAGTTCTGATATTGTCTTCATATAGTCCCATATTATTTTGCTATTATTATAGGGATTTATAATAGGACAGAATATTTTTCCAAAAGAAGCCTGGAAGAGATACGGTCTTATCGTTAAAGCATAACGATAAGACCGTCCATTGTACTAGCCTAAGTTAATATTAATTTCTTATTATGTATTTGTTTTGTTTTTTCAAATGATGTATAATACAGATTCTGACCTCTTCTTGCTCTATTTCTGTAGCTCTATCCTGTTTCCAAGCGTTAGCCTTAGCTATGCTGCTGCACAGAATAAAATAAACATTGGTAAAGATTATGCTGTGAGGTTACCATTTGGTAGTACTTTACAGCACATAAATAAGATATATGAAAGCCTAGACAATAAACTATGAGGTGAGACCAGTTTTTTAAGAGAAAGACCTACAAGATCACACTTTAGAAAATATATATCAAAGGCAAGTAAGTTATATTACCGACTAGCGATCCGCCCTGGCTTCGCCCGGGTGCTATTTCCGGTGGAATAAAAAAAATTTAAAATACAAATTTTGCCCTGACAATTACAAACACATAAAAAGAATCATCCAAATCGGTCAAGCCGTTTCGAGTTTTTTCGTCGCTTGGCTGGACTTGGGTAGTTCAGCGGTTAGAGCAATAGGGCATAACACTATAGCTGCGGATTCAACCCTTCGCCTCAAGTGGTATTTTTACTCGTATATGGCGAAACAAAAAGAAAGCGCTGGTTCATCTGGTACACGGACCACAAAGATTGTAAAAGGGAGAATAGATCCAAAGTCTTAATAATGCTACGCTAACTAAAATGATGAACACTTCATTGTAGTTAGCGTAGCATTATTTGAGTCTGAATTCCAATCGAGCATGGTCACCCTGGCCGGGGTAGCAGAGGTCGGCAATCTATCTGTCATGGATGCGGTTCATTGTGTGCATTTTTCCGCCGCCGATGTATCTGCTCATTTGCCGTCGTGCTCTGTTTTTACTCGAGTTATGAGCCATATTGCGCAAGATGAATGACCTCGGGCTGGAATGTGGGCTAGACGGATGAATGTAGTTATATTATATTATAAGGAAGAATAAGTGCTCGTGTTGTGTGCTAGCTACCTACTCAATCTAAAACGTTCAAGTTTTACGAAGAAATTAGATAAAAAGCCTGCATATGCCTGCAAGAAACCTGCACCTGCAAAGAAAAATAAGTGTTTTTATAAAAAAAAAAACAATTTACCGTCGAGGTGCGATTTATTTGGATATGGAATGCTAAGGTGCGCGTTCGCCTTCAAGTAGCGGATATCGGGTTCGATTCTCGGTGAAAACACTCGTTTTTTTCTTAAGGGAAAATTGTGTTTCTAGTTTTTGGTGTAATTGTATGTGTGATGTGTACGTTACCGACATCCACAACGAAAGTCATCGAACTTAGGTGGGCTGTGAGTGTGAAAACTTTTGTTTTTGTGTATGTGCAAAACCCGGTCTAGAAGCAAATCTTTCCTCCCTAAGACGTTTGTGCTTCTGGTTCAGGATGTGATTGTGTGTGTGATATATAAATATTTTTGGCTCCCACGATATTGATGTTAGTTTGGGGCTCTGAACATCTAAAGTACAGAACTTATGCAGTAACTTAAGCAATGTTTAACACACTTATTTTCGGTTAAAGACTAACCAATCTATTCTTGACTATTACGAATTAATTTAAATCTTCTGCTACACATGAACGCTTTACAGTTACAACCCCACACTAAATTCGATGATTTGTATCCTGGTTATCGAACACATTAATATCACACTCGCAATCACACCCAATGCCAGAAACGCCATTATTACTTGGGGTAAAACTTGTGTTACCACCGGGAATCAAACCCGAGCAGCGAGCAGTTCGGATACATAATGTTTATTTTGACAAAGCTATAATGATTATTATTAATTAAACAAAGATAGCTGTAGGTATGTTCCACAGCCGAGAGAGCGCTCGTTAAAAACATCGTTCAGTGAAGATTATGATTTTTAATTATGATCCGAAATTAAAGACTAATATTCATATTCATTAAAGCATTTAAACGATATGACATCTATAAATGTACCGTTTATGTTGTTGCTCACACATCTGGTTGCCACCTCTTCCAAGCCTGTAGATGTTTCGTCAGAGGCTGTACGTAAATGGTTTTCAAGTAATTATTATTTTATTGTAATCGTGTCGATAGTCAAACGGTTATAATATTCCGATGTAAGCTCATAAGTTGTCGGAGCAGTCGATAAAGCAGAAGAGTGGACAATGCAAGCAACTTATTTATAGGTATTGTGAGGTTCCGTATAAAAGTGTATCTCATATCAACACAAATTCAATATTTTCATCATATAGTAGTACGTATTTAAAAACAGTAATACTTTATTTGAATTGTACGCAACTGGGACTTGTGGCAGACCTACACAAAATTCAAAATCGTTAATTCAACTTTTCAAGGACTCATCGCTTATATTCCGGGTAAGGACTCATGAAAGCTTAAATACTCACTAAGTTGTTACTACACAAGTTCGATTAATTGTGTCGTGGGTGCCGGGAACATTCATACCACACACACAATCACACCCAGAACCAGAAACACAAATTTCCCTTGTGGAACTAGTTCCCGCAGACGTGTGCTCAACTAAGCCAACGGACAGCCATCTTGACTTCTCAAGATGGCTGTCCGTTGGAAGAACCTGGCAAGCAACTCGGTGGCGCATTGTATAATTTTTTTTTTATTCAAACGAGCTGACTTCTCTAGTTTAGGTACATCTATATTATCAAGTCGCCAGAAAGCGCCTTAGCAGTATGCCTCCATGCATACTTTTTATTAATGTAGTGATCAATTTAATAATAAACTTTCTTAATTAATAATTTTAATCTTATTTTATTACTGACTATTCCAGAGGTAATTCAGTAAGAACTTTATTGTAAATAGAATTTGCAATTAAAGATTTATTTGTTTTGCTTAATTATTGCGCGCATCGCTACTTTATTCTTGTATTTAGTGTGATTGTGTGTGTCGCGTCTTATAATTTTTGGTCGAGCGAAGCGAGATCTCAAAATTTACTTGGTTGGTTCAGCAGTTTGTCCTTCCGTCTGTCTGTCAGAGGTCCTCGTATATATATATAATAGGTCCTCGATATTAAGTATCTAAGCCATACCGAAACCATAAGCGAATAACTTAAAATCCTCATAAAATATATAAAACTATGGTCCAAGGCAAAAAAAGGCCGACAATTTAATGAACACAATATTAAATATATCCTGCGACGTGAGCCAAATTAGGAAAAGTTTGTCAGTGTGTGTATGATTTAAATCGTATAATGGAATCAATGAAAAAGACCTCCTTATAAACATCATAACATAACCAAGGTTCCACAGAACCCTAACAGCTAATCAATACAAAACGAGCGGCTTGTCGCGTGGGCGCGCATCACGAATTATACAGCATTTGTCCAATAAATAGAGTCCCCGCCATTACCATGCTAATGTGCTGTTTGAACGTCCCGACTTGCCCGTGCCCGTGCCCCTGCTCGTGGGCCACGGAGCGAAGGTCACAGCCGGTTCACATTAGGTATACACGACACTGATTGACGTCCTTTAATATCGGTGAAGAAAGCTACAAAACCAAATATCATTATACGAGTAACTAATACCCTAAAAAAATTACTAAATAACCCTAATAAAAATGATAATTCACATGGGCCACAAAGAGGATCTCATGAACGTTAATGACTTTAATAGAATCAACACCTTTAATTGCCAGGTTCGTAAAATTACATTTATTTCGAGTAAAATCTGGCAGGAAACTTCAATCATGATATAATCTGAAAGTTGCGTACATACAAACTCACACTCACACTCAACAATTTCTGAAACCTGGTCGGAGCATTTTCTTCGTAAAAACAATAGATGACTGAGTGCCAGTTAAGATTAACATGACTATATTAAATAGGGAACTCTGATTCCATACATGTAGAAACGTTTAATTTTGTCTATAGTGCTTGCTAGTTTATCTAATGAACTAATAATATTCGATTAATGAACTATAAGTGAGTATTTGTGACAATGTTTTCAGGCCGCCTGAAAACCTTAAAAATTGCCTAACAATTGTCGCGTTAAGAGCGCGATATAAGCCAGAATAATTTCAAATTTCACCCGAGCCTCTTGCACCTCCCCGGATTGACCGATGCTCAGATCTTTCTAAGCTTCCTCCTTGAACATTTGATGACTTTTCGTAGCTCGGAATTTTATTTTCTAACTTTTAAGCTTTATGCGATGATTCCTTTGGTATTTATTTAATAGCGATGACTGGGATATGCATTATGCATGTTTTAAAAGCTGACAAATGCCGCATGGAATCGCTTCATGGTTATTAGAAACGCTTGTTTTGTAAGCACAGGTTCTACTTATACGTTCTACACATCATTAGCTGTAATTTCACAAAAGAAAAGTCGAACATATTTTCAAGCCGTAACTTTTCTACCGGTGTTTACGTAATTTTTTCTATCTCGCGTCATATCTCACCTGATGGTAAGGATGGTAAATGGTAAAACTACGTCTGTATTTCGGTTCAGTTGCCTTAATGTGAACTTGCTCTGCGACGTGTAGAGTCGTCAGTTATGGAAATGTGATGGGAGTGGGATCAATTACATCGCTTCTTGACAATAATTAGGTGTCGGAGCTGTGGGGCTTAGTGACGAGACATGTCGAAGATATCGAACTGCCCGTTGGTTTAGTTGGGTATACGTTCGCCTTATAATCAGTGGTATCGGGTTCGATTCCCGGAGGGAACACAAGTTTTCTCCCGAGGAAAAATTTGTGTTTCTGGTTCTGGTTGTGATTGTGTGTGTGTGACCCATGACACACGTCATCGAACTTAGTAGAGGGCTGCGAGTGTGAAATCGTTGATTTTTATGTTTACCTACTTCGGTAGACAGGTTCATAACTTTTTATGGAGCTGCAGTGAATAATTTTCAACCGACTTCAAAAAAGGAGGTTTTCAATTCGACTGTATGGTTTTTTTTTGTATGTAAGTTACGTGATATTTCCGCTAATTATGGATCGATTTTGATGGGTTTAATTTTTGTTTGGTAGAGTATACTTCAGAGGTGGTCTCATATTAATTTTATCGAAATCGGTCAAGCCAAAACCAAAATATAAGCGATGAAGTCGGTTTTTAGGCTTTGCTTGAGTTTCAATTCTCGCATGTTATATCTACGGAATTGTTTATCCGATCGTGATTAAACTATGAAACCAATTATTATTAGACAATAGAGTCAAATACAATTAGTTAAACTACGTGGTATAATTAGATGTGAGGCTATCCTCATTCAGATTTCAGTCAGATGAGAGCTGGTATGGTCGAACTTGCTGTTATTAGTTACATACGGGCGATTAGGACAGCGATATTATAGTATAGTACATATAATGTACTGCTAGAAAACGTAATATAAATAAATTCAACAGAATTTTTCAATTAGCCCACTTTTCAATAAGTTTAAAGTACTTAGCTATTTTAGGTACTTACCCGATTATATTATACCTTTAGGTTAATGAAACGCTTTAATAATTGATTTTATTTTCAATTATTATGTAATGTTATTAAATTTCAGATTGAAGGGCAATGTTTCCAGTGAAATTACAGAGCTTAAAAAGATTTCACACGCTGGAAGACACACGTCAAGAAGAAAAAAGAAGAATTAGAAGACTCAAAAGAACAAACCGTTTAGTGTTAGTGTAATAGTGTAATGTAGTGTTTTATAAGTGCTGCTCAAAAAGAACACACGAACCAAGTCTTAATAAAGACAGTAACAATAGTGTTAATGGACATATTTTGAATCTAGCAGAATAGGTTAAATTTAAGTTACTTATTAGCAAAATCTTGACTAGATTGTAACAAAATAGGGAACACGCTATCGTGACCAAAACTAGTAAAAAAAACTAATATCTCGGGATGACGAGTGTAGTGCAATGCCGCGCAGGATTTAGAACTATCTATAATGAAAACTCTGGATGGCACTGAACTGTAATAATATATGTACGTGACGTTTACCATCAGTCTCTAAATTACATATTAAAAAAAAGACGTGTGGCACTCGGGGACTGCCGCGGTAAAACTATTGCATAGCATTTTTTATTTTTCAGTTTCATTTTTCTTCACAAAAAGTTTTCGGTCACGTTGAGATGCGAACTCCGTACCGATGCATACGACTCAGTATCCAGTACCAATCGGCTACCGAGTCTTCTTTTTTTTTAAGTCAATTGTCTAATCTACGGGCCAATTGCCTATATTTCCTAAAACTAAACTAAAACTATATACAGCAAAGAGCCAAGTTACCTACAAGCCATCGAGCCTATAGGTAACTCAAGTGCTCAAGCCCACTACCAGTGGGTAGCGTTCCCATCATGCTGGCTGCATTGCCTCTCTGAATTGCAATGCTAATACGTTGAGCCAAATAAGTGCCAGCATTTTGGTCACGCGTCGCCTCAACCAGGCGCTCTGATAGAATTTTGAAAATAGAATGAGCTCCCGGTCCCCACGGACCCAGTGTCTCAACACCAAACGGCTCAAATATGTAACCACTGCCGAGGTTTCCATATTTTCGCCGTTTGCGCTGCTCTGCCGAAGTTGCCGCGACGCCAACCCCATTCTGTGATTCAGGAAGATGTGACGGAGCTAAAGTATCAGAGTCTTCTAACTATGACTTCGAAATAAGCATATAGATCTTGACGTTTACTTTAAAAACGTAAACGTCAAAACCTTATTTCGATGTTATAGTTAGAAGACTCAGTAGCCTATTGGTATTGGATACTGAATCGAATGCGTCTGTACGGAGTTCGCAACTCAACGTAACCGAAAACTTTTTGTGAAGTCGTGGGGGGCGTTAGGTTTTTTCGTTACGGAATTTCTGGATTAGGTCTCCACGCTCAAGGCCCGCGATAGAAGCTATGCAATAGCTTAAAAACTTATTCAACGAAAACATTAATATCGCCGACATTTTGTAACTACCTATCAAACAAATTTCGTTGGGTAATTGACTAAGTGAATAAATGACCTACCTTAGTAAGTAGTTAGGTATTGAACGTGTCTAGGAATGCTCGTTTATTGAAACAGAATTAGCAACATTAAATCCAATACGCCGTTAAATACTTAGACCTCAGTAATTGCTTCATGTCCACGTAATGGTTCGCTCACGACCGCGCTCCTTTAATTTTCGCGCGCTTTCCCTACGCTCCGATTTCTAAAATGGCCGAACACGGCTTAGATAAACAGCTTAGATAACACTCCAATATCCGGGACTACTGGACACGGACACTTAACTCAGGATTAAAACGGGTACCTACGGGGTTAATTAAGCCCAGTTGGGAATGGACAGTATAGGGTTAAGTGGCTATTTAAGTTACATTTCGTGTTCGTTTAGTCTACATCTGTTCCCTACGTTACATCTTGAATGTGACTCTAGATTCGTAAAAAAAATACAAAAAAAAGATGAACATGAATGAAAGATGGCGCGTTTGCGCAATTTATATATTTACAAGATTGAGCCAAAATTCTTCGATTTATTGGGTAAAATTTTTTTTTTTTTTTTTAAGGGTATTTTAATTTAAATCTATGCATAAATAAAGCTGATTTTCTCATACATATATACTGGTGTGGTATTGATGTAAGTGACCTAAGGTTTATACAGAGCCAATAGCCCAAGGGTTTTGTATAACCGTATCACGACCAGACTATCGCAGTTTACTGCAAATTTGCTATCGTACAGTTGGGTAACAAACCGATCTAGTCCGGCAGCAATTAGTCGCTATGCGGAGACAGATGCGCATCGAGGGTCAGGGGACGTGACCCCGCCCGCGCCCTCGCCCGCGACCGCGCCCGGTCCAGGCAATGGAGCTCTAATGAACGGACCTATATCTAATGTGTAATGCCTATAACTAAACTATTAAATACATAAAAACTGTGCTTTAAACGAAATTTTTAAATTTTATACAATAAAATAAAGACGACACCTACACTTATAACTTTGTCGAATTATAAGTAGGTATAAGTGCACGATTATCTTTAGCTTTTATCCGACTAGGCGACGCAAAAGAGGATAATATATACCTATATTATAATGAGTTTTATAAAAATGGTCTACCACCAGAAACATCTGTTTCTTTGAATCCATCTCTATCATACAAAATTCCTCTCTCAAAAAAAGTTTAAGCTTTCTACCTCTACTAGTGGTAATAGCAATTTTACAGTGTAAATTAGTGTAATGGTGTAGATAAGGGCTCACGACCGATCTAGGTTCAACGGACCAAGAACCCGTGATTATGGAGATCAGGCGGATCTAGATTGGTTTAAACTAATTATTGAACATAGTATATCTCGTATTTAATTAAAACTTGTATGGTAGAATGTATAAGGAACAAATTAAATTAATATCCATCATCAATGTATACCTACATTCTAGCAAATAAATTATTTTGATTTTGATTTTTTGATTTTTTGAAAATATTTAACCTCTATTATATTATGGTGAGGAGCGTAGCGCATTGATAAAGCTGAACATTATACGACACTAACTGTAATAGGTGTAGCATTATGAAGAGTACAATACTATCAGGCAAAAAACTTGCTCGTCTCATCTCCCAGTTTGATAAAAAATCTAATTCAAATTAGAATTAAAATTGTTTATAAATCGTAAACATAGGTATACATGCTTGTGCTACATACATTTCGCATCACAGAGCATACAATTTTCAAGAATTAGAGTAATTTATACATATTTATAAATGTCTTTAATGATACAATTGCCGCAAATTTCATTATTAAGTCTGCAATATTATAAGTTACAGTGAGTATGGCAACAGAACTATTATATTAATTGAAATATAATGATAAATTTAGTCAAAATGTCCATCAACCATAATAATAACAATGATCGCATATTTAGTCACAACTTATTATCCGAAAAATCTTTGATAGATTATAAGATTATTCAATGAGTTTATAAATTGTTTTTTAATGAGTACAGCTCTTCAAGAAAAAAAATGGATTAGATTTAAATTGACCAAAGTAGAAATGTTAGGTT
This sequence comes from Lomographa bimaculata, assembly GCA_948107665.1. Lineage (NCBI taxonomy): Eukaryota > Metazoa > Arthropoda > Insecta > Lepidoptera > Geometridae > Lomographa > Lomographa bimaculata. The sequence goes on from OX403603.1 coordinate 309,592, forward strand.
GCGATCCGTGGCTGGCGTCCGGTCCAGCGGCAGGCGCTGGTAGTCACGACGCTCGTTAGACGCCGCATTTGACTTTTTGATGCTCGTGAGTGTGAAATAATGAGACGCCGTGACAATAGTAACAGATGTAGCCGATTTGTCGATACGTTACCATGACACGCGATCCAGGAACCGACGCGATCCGCCGCGCCGGCGCTGGCATAATGCCGCGCCCGCGCAGACCCGCTCGTTAGAGAAACAAACGACGCAGGTGATGTAGTCAAATGGCTACACGGACGATGGAAACCGACCTCGCGAGATGGATCGCTCCGTCCGCCGACGACGCCGTGTGAATATCTCGACACTTGAAAGCGCTTTTCGAAATTTATCTCCCGATTCAAACGCTATTCCAATTTATTTTTAATACTGTCCGCGGGCATTTCCTCGCCCATTTATTTCCATATCTCACAAAAAACGCAATAAAAAACTAAATTAAACACGCTAAATCCCCTTATTTATCGTTCAACAGTAGCCATCATTCAAATTCGGATTCGACACGATCATTCATGCCACTCGATTATTCTAACGGTAGCGATAAAAATCGTTTACGATAATCGCTTGTCGACGATCGTTCGATTGAAATGGTTCTTTAAATGATCCGATTTCACGCGGCGTTGCGTTGCGCGGAGAACTGTAACAATAATCGCACTAATGAATAAAAAAACCGCGAGGGGTCGCAGTGGGAGCGCATGTGTAGTAGAGGACCTTATTTTGATAGGGCGACCGCATGTCGCCTTTTAAATAAATTAGATGAACAGTTTAATCCCATTTTTGTCACGATCGCAGACAATGGAGCACTTGTGCAGCTGACGTCGTAAAAAGCGGTTGATTGAGGCGACCCCTCGCTGCGATGAGCGATATCACTATTGTTGAATAACGTTGTCGGCAACAAGTGGGCAATCTGCAGGCGGCGCACGTCGCCAAATGTTTTTATCGCTGTTGTGAATATACCAACATTACCAACCCCTTGCCGACCTGAACTGCGATTGTTCCCAGATTCATACATAACACATGGCGTAAAAAGGAGACTTTGAAAGAGATATCAAACATGAGGAAACGTTTATCAGGTTAATTGTTTTGCTTAGTAACTATACTGTTTTGTAGTTGTTACGTTTCATCCTAAATATCCCATAAATAGGTACTAATAGTAGGTAACTGAAATTAAATCAGCTGCCAAAGAGATAAGATTAACGGAGTCAATCTCCTACAACAAAATGTTAAGACCGTTAGGGACAAGAGATTTATAGTACTTTGTGTGTATAAAAATACAAAGTAGGCTTAAACCGTATCGGTAACATACCCACGGTAGGGTTCTGTAGCTATTGAATAGAAGAACTTATGTGTTTAATTTATAATAACACTTTAACAAGCAGTCAAGCACTTACCTTCTTACTTAGTTACTAAAAACCACGAAAAACTACAATTTTAACCTAGGTGATTTCATTTACTAATTAATTATATCACACCACAGCCCTACACTAAGTTTAATGTATTCATTTCCGGATGACCGAGCTTTGCTCGGTTTTTTGTTTTTGGTAGAATGTGTTTGAATTTGTAGCCTCAGAAAGCTCTATCTAGTGTCGAGTAGAAACCGTTTTTTACATCGGTCATGGCGTAATAGATGGCGCTGATAGTTTCTTAAACCCGGTTTTTCAAATGCAGTTTGGGAACCGAGCATTTCTCGGACCTGGAACGTTGATAAATCGATTGGGCCGAAAAACTTTATCTGTAACTTTCATTATAATCGTTGGAGACGTTTCCGAGATCCTGATTACACATATATATATATATATATATATGAAAACTTTAGAAATTGAAACCGATTATTTTGTATGGTGATTGATTTTTTTATATACAATTTATTATACATTAGGCCTGTAACCTTGTAAAGCGATGAAAGCTCAGTTTGGTGATAGATCTGAAGTCCACTATCGTACAACTCTTGCAATTTTGAATCCTACCACTGGCTAAGATTTCAGTAAAAGTATAACATAGTTTAAGCATGTGAACAACTACATGATATCTTTATAACTAGGTATGCCTTACTTAAATTATGAACTAAAAATCAATAATCGGTGGTCCTATCTATAATCTCTTCCATACTACCATCGGATGGAGATCTTTAATAGAACTGTAAAACGGAGTGTAGTGTACCTAAGTCAAAGTAGATACTTACTTACCTATAAAAAACTTTAACTATGAACTAAAATTTGTGCTACTGATTCTGTTTGTGATTGTGTGTGATGTGAATGTTTCCTGCACTTACAACACAAGTCATCGAACTTAGTGTGGGGCCGTGAGTGTAAAAGTGTTATTATTATTAGAATAAACTTGTAGGAATGCACAAAAATAAATGTAATGCACCAGTGTTACATATATATTTTCGCTTACTCACCTACTCTTCCCAATTAGACAAGGCACCCAGGTCACCTCGGGAATTAGTTCGCAAGGGACACCCATTACATCGATTAGGATCCCTAGAAGGCGCGTAACTGGTCGTTACCGTGCCTAAAATAGTAGGTCTGTACAGTCAGCATTACATTATCTATACATGTATGTAAAAACCTGGTGACCTAAGTACAGACATAATTGAACGCTGTCACACTCAGAGGATACGTTAATAAGGTATGATTGTGTTCTTACAAATTATTCTCATCAACAATCTCAGTTTATTATTAAACATTGATACACAAATCATACAAATATTATAAATCCGAAAGTTTGTGAGTAAGTATGAAAGTATGTTTGTTCCCTCGTCACGCTATAACAGCTGATATGAATAGATTTGGATCAAATTTGGAATGTAGGTACATAGGTTATAACTAGGATTAACACATAGGCTACTTTTTACGTGATAATAGCGGGGGAAGCCGCGTGGCACGGCTAGTAAATACTAAATAACACTTTTAAACTAAAACCAATAACATTAATCATACATTATCGTATTAATAATATTTTATAAATAACATTAATGTTAACAATCAAAATATATACTTATATATACAAAAAAATTATACATAATTGTAATCTTTTTGACCGCCGAACACTGACATGTTTTTGAGGCTGTCTGTACCTACTGTGTTTTTGTCCTGAGATGCTGTTCGCAGATAGTGGTGACCCCCGACCCGGCCCGGTTCTATGAGGCGCTATTGTGTGAACGGTATTGCTTCATTACGGGAACATTTTGCCATTTGCTAGATGTTAGGGTGATAACGAACACGCGAACTGATTGTTTTTATAGCGACGCGGACGTCTGTTTGGAATTTGGCTTCGACGCACTTAATATTGATACTTCTAATGGAAAAATCTGCCATAGCCAAGCATAGCACCTACCCTTTGCGTGAATTTATCAGAAAGAAGGCCGTAAAGTGACGTAAAGTGAGGCAAGCAATATCACCTCAAATAATTTATTTACGCAGCGCTGAAACCAAAAAAAAAACCCCGTAGGAACCTACAAAAACCACGACATCTCTGTCCATAATGATAAGATTGAGAACATTTACATATTTTTTTCTAAGCAGCGGGTATCGGTTTCGATTCCCGGTCGGAACACATTCTCCCAAAAGGAAATTGAAATTTATGTTTCTGGTACTAGATGTTAGGTTTGATGTAAATGTTTCGGGCACCCACGACAAGCCATCGAAGTCAGTGTGGGGCTGTGAGTGTGCAAGCGTTTACCTCAATAGATCTCTCAGTAGGATTGGACTATAATTATTTCCCGCTTTTAAGACTTGTCTTTTTTACCAGAGCTTCATAGGGCTTTTATTCACGTTGCACGCTGGTCGATTGCATTGTTATGGCTAATTACGTCATCAGTGTAGTAAAAAATACAGCACGGAAGTAATAATGACCCTTAGGTAAAAAAATTGTGCTATAGCCGGGAATCGACCCCAAGACCCACGACACAGAGGAAATAGCACAGCGGCACAGAAACTTGCCCACTTTGCCAACTGAGTCGTCAAATTTGTGAGTCAAAAAGTGTTTGACAGGATAGTAACTAAAGGTCGGAAAATAAAACTTCAAGCCATTATTATCTATTTTCACCGATTTAATAGACATGTAGGATTACATATACATATTATTCTCATCATAAAACTATATTATACGCATTATTTACTCAGCTAAGTGTCCTAATAGTGAATCAGTGAACAAACAACAAATATATATATTACAATGTACGCAAAACGCCTCCCATTCTTTGAAAACTGAAAACAATAACATTTGAGACTGCAATCTAGTTTTAAACAATGTTAGATGATACAGTTGTTTAAAACTATGTGATATTCCCAATATAATAGTTACTACGAATAACAACTACTTTTTATAGTCCAAAAAGCCTCCGAAGAATGGAGTGCGTATGCGCAGCAGACTTGTAATATTATCTGTGTTAGCTACAATCAATCAACACAAACTAGTTAACGTACGGTATTATATAAGGCGAGGCACAATAGCAACATTCTAAAACTCCATCAACAGGCCTAGCATGGCGGGTGGACACTAGACCTTGGGGGAGTACATAAAAATATTCTCCCGCCTGTCATTTTTTCCCTCGCTTCGAGCATGGACGCACAGGTGTATTTATTAGCCACGGTGGATAAGGAGGGAAACGCCATGTCCCGTTGCTAAGTCAAAATTAAACCCACGTCCTGCAAACGAGGATAGTTTCTCACTGCCAAATGTCAAACAGAGCAGTTTTATCCCCTTTTCGTTGCGCCCATGTTATGAAGGAAGAAATATATATGTGTACACCAAATGTCAAACAGGTATATACTTTCCCTTTCCACTGCTGCCATGCTGTATATGGTGGAGAGGACAATGTTGTCCCTTGTCAGTGGATAAAAACAGGGGATAAAATATATAACCCTCCGCCATGCTAGGCATGCAGATTATAATAATTAAGGAACCGAGAAAAATACCCATTTCTAAATTAAAGGTACAACTAATCCCATGGATATGTGCTGAAACTACATTACTTGTGAAAGAATTCAAGCTTCATAGCTTCAATACTGTCCTCGGTATACATATATGACGCAGACAGCTACGTTTTTAATAACAGCGAACTTACCTGATTGTAAGTATGTCCTAATTCTTGGATTTCGCATAAACGAGGCTAGAAAAACAGTGGATATGCAGCAGTGACGAATACGCCAATTTGGAATCAAACAGGAGAACTGAAGAACTCCGATTCGAAGAATCAAGAAGTGGTGTTAACAATTAAACAATTTTAAAAACATGACCTCATAACTGTGCTTACTATACTATCTTTCGATTTACAGAGGTCATTTGAAAATGGCAATTTTATATGGAAAATAAAATAACGTCAAAATTCAATCTAAAAACTGATTTTGCTGGCTGAGGTTGTCCCTGTTTGTCTATGTAAGAACTAAGTATGCTATTCTGAGACTGTTTTAGAGTCCGCAATGTCATAACTGAAGAGTTTTTGACGTGAACAAGCATGAGTTTCGACAGTCCATAAGAGGCTAAAAAAAAACATTCGTTACAGATTTGCATGTGGAGGATAGAAGTGAATACTTTTCTCGGTGGATTAAAACTTTGTACCGAGAGATTCATGCACCTCGCCCTAGAATCAAACAATCATACATAAAACTTACCGATCCAGCACTACTTTTACAGTGGCAAGATATATTTCAACTAATACAACAAAACTGGCTTACAGCCTCTTTGTACGTAATCCTTCTTTGGCTATATAACACCTCTGTGAAGCGTAAAATATATATATTTCTCATTTACATAAAGCATTTTAAAATTAGTTAAAAAATAAATTATGCATATCCGTGGGTAATCTTCGTGAATATATTTATTGTTTGTTTTGGTCCCGTGGTAAAAGACGTAGTGGGACATTTGACAGATATTCTACTATTTATATATCATATATTTATATACTCATATATTTTTGTGCGATTTTAATTCTATCATTTCACGATTGACAGAACTTTATAGGACTGTTTTGAATTTTATTATTTATATTGTAGAAAATACTCAACTTTCTGTATATAGTACATACGGTATATAACAGTGGCCAGTTTGTTGAAACCTAAAGATCTTGTCTAGATACATAGATATTCTGCCTATTGAACAGACCCCCTATTACCTATCTTTGTTGCAAACGGTTTCAATACTAAATTGACAAAACTCCTAAGAAATAAGGTTTATTTTTGCTAAATTCAAATAGAAACCGCGTGCAACAAAGATACGTAATAGGGGCACATATTTGTGTCCATACATCTGAAACTGAATTCCTTAAAAATTACACATAATGAATGCCATAAGAAACCGCTGGAAAATTTGTCGATGGATTATTTGGAACCTATAGAAGATCAGAGCGTGTGATCGGAACCCTTATGACGCAACTTTGAATTAAGCAAAAATAAACCCTATTTTCTTTGAAGTTTTGTCGTTTTCGAATTGAAATCTTTCGCAAAAGAAATAGGTGACCAGGGGTCCAACCGCCTGAAATGTCTTTCACATATTTCTAATAAGGACGTCGCAAATTGGAAGAGAACGGAAGACATTAGCGACATCTTAAAAAAGTCGAAAGATGAGTCCACCATTGCAAACATAAAGAAAATCTTACAATTGAAAATGTACCTCCAACTCTCATCAAAGTGGGTTACTCTCGTGTCTACGCACAATTAATATGCTCGGTCACCGAATTGAGTTAAAAAAGGATAAATAAAAATAAGAGCATTGTTTCTTTATAATGACATTGAAAGCTAAGAAAAATATGAATTCTGATACACAAAGACTAAGGAAGCGTAGACATCAACTAGACTCAATGGAACTCAGTAGACTTAGTCCGGGGCAACAAGCCGGGAGAAAGATTTACGTATGCTAATAGTGGAACTGGTAAGTATAGTGAAAGTAAACAAGTACGAGTATGTTATTATTATTTTGTATTTATGAGAGGCTAGGTTACCATCTCAGCTGTTGGTGAGCGTGGCACGTTAGGCCTTAAATTATTATATTAGGATAGCTGTCGGAACACCGTTTAGTGATTGACGACAAATAATCCACTAAGGAGTGGAAACTACGACTAGTGTCAGACGTTATGGTATAAGGGACTAAAATGCAATTATTTGTATAGATAGGTATTATAAAGATATTAGATTTAATGTCCTTTTTTGCAGTTATATAATGTCAATCATATGATAGGTAGGTATTCTGACAAAAAAATGACTTAAGTTTTAATAGAGATTAATATTTACGAAGATTACGAACGAAACAATCACAAAAAGAACCAATGGTCTATGTTTGACACAGGACGACATGGTATAATAATTCATATAAATTTAAATACATCACTGATTTTGATATAAATGTAAAATATATTGTTAAAAAAACAACGAGAATACAGCGTGATATGTCAAGTTACAGCTAGCGTTAAGGCCCGTCAACACAACGAGTCCCGTCACAGTGCGAAGGGGCCTTAGTTACAAAATGGCATCGAATAGCGTTACTGTATCGTTTAATGTTGAATGGACGAACGAGCGACCTTGCAGCGACTGATCGAGCGCGAACATTCGCGAACGAACGTTCCATCTTTACTAACAACTTGTTCGTTTTGAAACTAACCGTAATGACTAGACTTATTATTATTATAGGCATTCCATTATCGATACAATTTTACTTATCGACGTTAGTGATTGTACAGCGTCGATCAGTCGTAATCGCTTCAAGCTGTGTGTACAAGCTATTTATAACAGATGCGGAGAAACTTCGCACATCAACCGGTCAAAACCAACAATTACAATAATCGTGTTACGGCTAGAACCTAAGTGCTGTCACAATTTTGCACGATTTAGAAAATAAATGTGAATAAGCTATTAAAACGTAGTGAGAGTGAAATTTACAGAAGCTAATATCCGCAATGACCGGTCAATGTTGAGAGCCTGTTTAATTCGATACTTTGGCACAATCGGTGACAGATAGAGAACTGAGATGCGCTATTACAACATTACATCTTTAAAGAGAAGATTTAGAGGAAGGAAAACAACTAAAATATATCTATCGAAAGCGGAACTACGTAAGATTTATTTATCTAATTGCTCCTGTCACCAAGTAATGAATGTACGCACCCAATATGCCGATAGCTTTATTTGACGGCAGTGTATCAGTTTATGTTCGTTCACATCGGGCAACGTTCGCGGCGCGAAGGGCCCCAGTGTGGACGAACATTTATATGTTAACATTACACGAAAAATTAATGCGCCTGAACCTTAATTTATTAACTTAAAGTAATCTTTGTATATTTATGTCTATGTATAATTATGTGTGCTAGTCTATATAAATAGCTTCATTTAGTGCTGTCAGTTTGTACATACACATAGCGACTGCAATACGCTCAATAACTACAAATTGTACTACATTTTTAATTAACAGCTATTACGTAACACTACATAATAAACGATAGAGAAATAAAAATTTGTAAACTTTCAAAAAATTAAAAAATAATTCATATAAAAATTGTTCAGTGTTTCTTTTCAAATAGGTCGGCAAACGAGAACCTTGCGCTTTGGAAAATAATCGATATCGAAATCGGACTCGCAAAGGAATCGAATCACAGCTATCGATCGTTCGCGCCGACAAATACGGACTGACTGGAGAAACGTCACATCCAAAAAAGAACAACAAAAACGCGCGAATGCAATTATAATTATTATTGGCGCGAATTAATATACTGTACATTTCTCCAGCTGAGTGAGACGGCATAATAAGTTTAGTAACGACTACCGACAGTCGCGCGACAGTCGCACCGGGCGTAATGTATACAAATCTTCATCTTCAGATCTTACAAATTATGGTATCCAAATGTTACATTGTCAGTTGCATTCATATTTATCAATGTATACTTAAATACATACATAACTGTATAAGTATAAACAAGTTTTTGTACCGTTCCTATTATTCAGTAACCGTCGCGCGTATCGGCCACTTGCACACTAATATACAACCACACACGCACACAACGAACGTTAAAAAACACATCGTGAACGACACACATCTATGAAATCATTATAATAAATAATAATAGTGCTTGGGGCGTCGGTCCGCCCCACGGCCGTTCACTCGGCGTCGCGACGCCGCGCGAACGGAAAGCTTTGATGACGCGAGGCGACGCTATAACCTTAACGACTATAATATATTACTATCCTCTATATTTTCTTTAGTTAGTACGTTTCACATCAAAAATTAATTATTTGCAAGTTTCGACTTACGGCTAAGCAACATTTACGGCCCATATTTTAACATATCATATAATAATATACATTTAATTATTCGTATGGAATTTATATGTTGATATTGCTCAAAGTGTCGGTAGAATACGCTTCGAGTTATATTTGATACTCTAAAGCCGCACGCACACAACACATGCAATTGTGTTATGAGGACGTGTCTCGACGCTTCCTTAGAATATGAGCCGCGTCATTTAAGACTATTTCGGGTCATTCATTGACATCCGTCAATTAATAATATTACATATATATATTTTTATATATCAAAAGTAACTCGGAAATAATCAGCTGTGCGGTATATAGACAACCCTGGTTAAGGTAGTACTCGCATCAAATTAGATTGATAATAATAAAAACTTAACATTAAATATATGTCAATCAATTAATACATACATAACATTTCGATACGGGAACACGAACATAGTAATAATTATTATATTAATAATATATCTTTATTATATTTATACACTAACGACTACATAAAGCATTAAATTGTGCATCTAGATATCAGGGCCGCTTTTCTCTTAAATGACTTCGCACAAATATCTCTCAACAATTATTATACTATTATATCATTATAATAATTACATAACATAACTTTGGTATACAATTAAAAACTAAACAAATAATACTTATAATTCAGAATACTGTCCGAGACAGAGTTAATGTGATTCAACGAAAAACTACATGATATTAGTATTATGCAGTTATCTTGTACTTAAAGTACGAAGTATAATTAGAAATATATTTATAAACAACTAGAAAATACGAAATAATAATCTCAAAATAGGGGGTTACGTAAGTAACGCGAGTGTTTACACCACATATACTAAAACACAACCTTTCCAGAATATATAAATAATATTAAATACATAACAATGTACTATATTTTTCCGTCTATAAAATATAGATAGCTTAGCAGTTATAATCCATAATCTGTTTATATATCTGATTTTTTAAATATTTTGTGTGATTTTTTCATTACACAATTTTCATAAAAATATACTACAGCACACTACCTGCGCGCCTGATATACGTAGTGTAAAAACTCGCATAAAATATATTTAAATGAATACTGACTGTAACAGGTCTTGGTCTATAATACTGTTAAAGAAAAATATCAAGAATATATCTCTTTTAAATAAGAAAATATTGTTCTAGGTGTAATTCTATAGCTATATTAAAATTCATGACCTATATATAAATAGATAGATCAAGGTATAGGTCAATATATTGAACCAAAGTAGATGGTAGAAAACACCATTGCTATCTTTTTTATCATAACAAAAACCAATATGTCTTATTCTACCTACTATATACAGGGACTAGCGTTATGAATGGATAGCCCTATACCTACAGATAGGGGATATCATAATGGTCCAGAAAAAAAATGGGTCTAGTAAAAGTCTCACAGTTTTCGACATAATCGTCGTTGAAAAACTACAAACAATACTAAAATTGACATCTTTAGTTGTAATTTACCTCCAGTTAAATATTATTATTACAAATCTTTGCTTTTTACTTTGATTTAAATGTAACTTGTAGATAATTTCAACTAAAGAAGTAAATTTTAATATTATTTGTAGATTTTCACAAAAAAATATCTGGACCGTCGTGATCTTCCCTATCTGTAGGTATAGGGTGATCCATTCATTACGCCACACCTATTATTTCTTTTACAGTATCACGGACCAGCCTTCGAACGTAAAGAAAATAATACTACAGCGCGAAATGTAATGAGTATTGGAAGAAATGCCGCTGATTACGCAACACGACGCGGACTAGAAGCGGGGTAACTGTATACTTAAAGCCTGTATTAATATTCAATCCGAGGAACGAATGCACCGATTATATATAACAAAGGTGTTGTGGTAGATGGTGCTTCGGAGTTAACTCCAGATTGTTTACGACTGGCCGATGGCTTGAAACGACGACGAGCGAGTGTAGCGATTTAATGACGTTAGATGTGCCTTACAACATTTGTTTTCTACTGCACGGTGACCGCTGTCTGCTTTATTTACTAGCTATTGTATATTAAACTGTAAAAAAATACCGGTTAGCTCTTTAATTTAAGCTAACGTAATAAGCAACTAGGAATCGGTTGCATGCGAACTGTCTAAAAACAACAGCAGTTTATGTCATACCTCGCTCGCCGTCTGTAAGCTTACCTAAGGAACCAACCCTGTTATCACACTCTCGCTTTAGCGATCAGAACGAGATAGCTATATTTTCCAGTACATCTATATCGAATCGCGACCGAAAAATAACGAAAACACGATACTAAAACGGATTTAACACGAGCACCGTTCGGTGAACAAGCGGAATCGACTCTTCCATCAATTCAGGCCACACACACATACACGACGACACACACATTCGCACTCACAAATACGAAGACATGCAAATTTTAACGTAACTCGCTACTATCGCAAAATTCCATGGGGTTTACCAATTCCACCCGAACCCACTTCCCTAAGACTCTGTGTCGTACAAAACAATAACAGTAAGTGAAATCGACACAGGTCGCTAACGTTATGCACTGTTCATATTTACAACGATAATTGCTCTGAAAGAACAACGGGCTATCGTTTGTGCGAATGTTATTAAATTTATCAATTACGCGTTTGAACTTTTAAAATAATGTATTTAATGGACACGATATTTGTTGCACCTATCACTCTGAGAATATCTGTACTTATATCTATGATCAATAAATATTCTGTGAGTTTTAGCTTAGGGAGCTGCGATTTCTAAACTATGAATATTATTTCTGTAAGAACTGGACCATTTTCGCCCAGACTTATTGTAGACAATGATCGGTCTCTCTCTTTACATTTTCACTGGGTACGTTTGTTGAAACGTATTTATGAAACTCGGTATCTATCAAGTTTTCTCTACACATATAAAACAATAGCAACAGCGTCTTTTAGCACTATTGAGCACATCACAACAGAGATTCGGACATTACTGTGTATATTTTACTGAAAGACTTTTCGTGCATAAAACGTGGCCCGTATGATTAAACTAGCATTAAACGATCTGCGTTCATGAACTGAAAAAGTCAATTTTAATTTAACACAACAATAATACTATATTAATGTTATCATGTGACTTATTATAATAGTTTTTTTTACGGTAGAGAGTGAGATCCCCGTCAAAATCGCTTTGTGGGAGTCCATACTGTCGATACATGAAGCGAATTCTTCGTACTTTTTGCTCGACACGGTACTTTGGTTAAACATTTAACTTAATTAATTTCTTTAATTATATATAATGTCCTGTGTCATAGAACTTACATGTTTTAAAGTCACTCAGTAAAGATTTCAGACAGTTCTGGTTGTGTCGCGTAAGTTAACTATAAGATCACAGGAAGATATCTATGGAAAACGGAACCGATCGGAATCTTACTCCAGTACTCTTACTTTTCTAACTTACTGTAACCAGAACTGATTGAGTAAAGGCTGCAGTAAATAAAAAAAAACTGACGATATCTATAATTGCGCTACTCCGTTTTGCATATTCTACTGGAGCTTTTAGCGAAGTTTGAGTACTAATATTTGTGTGTTTAAAACATATTGAGGTCCCTTTATATGAAATGTTACTTAGGTTGTTAAAATCGCAGCTCCCTCGCACAATAAACTTTTCAAACGTAATAAACGTAATGCACCTGACACGCCGGCCGCCCCGTGCGCGGCGCGGGCGCGGGCGGTTCAAATAAATAAACAATTTGGCATCTTCGGTCCTAGTAAAGCGTTCGTTCGAGGTAACCGTGCCGTCACGAAATGCACCATATTCGTGACGAGATAGAGATTAAACTTATATAATATATTGGTAATCTTGTTACATTTCACAAGTTCGCATACATTCGAGATTAGGAAGTTCAGTAATAAAATTAAATAAATATACATGGCGCAGGTCTGCGTCTCCATCGAGCCCCGATACAAACGGATAATACTTGCTTCGAGGCGACTGACTAGATATAATGGCTTACATTACACTATGACGGCGATTGGCATGTCACTACACATATAAATAAGGTACATAGTTATAACCAGTTAGGCAGAATCTTTTTGTAAAAAATAATACAATCTGCCTCCATATCAGCACAAGCTTGCCTGCGCGCGCACTAATAATATCTAGCTTGCTAACGAGGAGACTATTGATCAATCTGTGCCAACGGCTCGGCACACGCTAGCGATTAGTACTGCGCGGGCAGGAGAGGCGGCGATGAGGGGTAGATACAGTATTTAAAGGTGTTATTTACAAAATCCGTATGGAACGTATTTTTTACAGCATACGTTATCAAAGTAATCACGATAACATACGGATATATCTCTGTTTCGCCTCATTTGAACTCAACAAAATGTTACATGTGACGTGTTACAATGTAACAATGATCGATAGGGTACTTGACTATTTACACAAAAAGTGGTGAATGCTATCTGATATCGATCCTAAAGTAAACGATATTTAAGAAATTTTAGGAAAACACTTCAAAAATACTCGGCTGTGACGTCAACTTACTCAAAGCAGGTCAATTTACTGAAACCTTTGGAGAAATAATATCAGACATTCTACTAAAAATCTTTTTTCTGACAACATTTGACACTTGGTTTGACATGGTCAACTCTGAGGTATTTGACGCATCCATGCATCGTGATTGATGTTAAGTCATAAGGTAAAAAAAAACTGTTCAAATGGCCCCCTCACTAATAAACTAGTTTTGTTGTTTTGTTTTGTTGTTTTGTCTTGCTGTTGCTGACATAAATTGTATCAAGTCAAAACAAGATAAGTATAGGTATAACTATAAAGAAAGGGCCTGACAATTATGACAGTTGATGTTCCATCTCAGTCAATCGAAGTGAAACACCATGATGTCATCTGTCGGTAATCCTTACTTTACTCTAATACCGCGCGGCAGAAGATTACAAATGGGCGATAGAAAGAGAGGCAAATAATAAAGCGTGTCCCGCAGTGCAGGCAGTGAACTGTGACTTTATTGCGTCGGAGCAAGATATATTCTTGCAACGTTTTTGAGGAATGAGATTTTTGTAAGCGTTTTATTAAGAATTCTGTGATTACACCAAGTTTACTAGTAAGGGAGTTACGGGTTAGGCTCTACCGCAGGAAATGTAAAATTTTAGTTTTTTCGATCGTATCGTTCGGGACATTTAAATATCATTTGTTACATTTCCTAAACACATTCAGCACCGATCGGAGCAGACCTCAGATTACGTATCTCTATTGCGATCGGTTTCAAAACAAAATTAACAAAACTCCTCAGGAATAAGGTTCATTTTTGCTCACTTCAAATAGATACCGCTCGCAACAAAGATACGTAATAAGGGGTCGGATCGCTTAAGCCTAAAATAGTTAAATACATTTTAAGTTACGCTTTACCGATGCTTTCAAACGTCGCGAGTTATCGAGGCCTACTAATAATGCACCCGCCTTAGATACAAAATCAAAATATGTCAAAGAAAAGCCTGCCTCAGTTTATTTCGACGTACATTTTTCGGGTCATACTCGAGTTATGGCATGTAAGGATTGAAGTGTGATCATAGTGCGGGTCAAGTGCCCCATCGATCGGTGTAGTGTCCTGCCAGCCCGTGCAGTGCGTGTAGTCGCGAGTGGCGGCGGGGGGAGGGGGGGAGGGGCCTACGTGTTGGGGGGAGGGGGAGGCGCGGGCGCGGGGTTGTAGTCCTTGTTCACGAACGAAAACCCGCGGAACTCCTCCTGCAATGTTCACACAACATTATGTACCTCCTGTAAAGTGCTCGTGGCTTATAAAAATATTTGAATGTTTGGACCGGCTGGCCGACAGCATTAAGCCAGAGTCGAGTAATGCAAATTGATAATTATATTTGTAAAACACTTTTTTATCAGTCCCGGTCGCCTAAAGTTTTGTTTCAGTCATAATACTCAAAATCAGGTCAAACTGAGTGCGTGGTTTATGAGTGAAAGAGTGACTGGGTTAGTGTGAGCGTGTGTAAATGTAAGTTTGCGAGAAAGAAAGAGAGAAAGTAAGTATGCAAGTGTGTGTGGGTGTGTGTGTGTGTATGTGTGTACCTGGTTGATGGTGCGCACGACGTCCCCCGGCACCGGCGTGAGCACGGGCTCCTCCTTAGTGAACTCGGCGTCGAAGTTGGCCGCCTCGCGCTTGCTCTTCTGTCACAAACGAACAAACATACTCACTACCACTCCCGCTAGTAACCATTATCCTACTACCTCACCTGATGGAAAGTTGGAAATGCAGTCGAAGATGAAGCGTGCTCGCACCGCTGGGTATTAACAGGAAATGTTTGAGTCTAGACTCAGACTCCCAGTTTATACCGTTTGGGGATAAAAGATGTGGAGTTCCACTCCTTCGCGGTACGAGGGAACGTCACATAGCCTACAACCAGCGATTAATTAATAAGCTTCCAACAACACCTCATTTGTTAAATTATGGTAATTTATTTTAAGTTAAAGAAAGAAAGAAAGAAATATAATTATTAGTTAGTTGTATCGTATACCAAGTAGATTAGAGGGTAGGTGAGAACAGCTGAACATTTATTTACCTACTTATATCATGTTTCAGTTCAAACCACAATTTTATCGCTTTTTTTTCTTTTTATTCAATCGTTTAGACCTCTATCTCACCGATGGATCGAACGATGCGGTCAAAGACGGAGCTCGCCCGGAAGATACCCGGTCCCCCGGGATTAAATATTCGTCGGTTCGCCAATAGTTCGCTCGAAGCGTTTCGCTTCCACGTTTATCACCCGAACCGCGAGGGAGGGGAACTCATCGGTTGCGGTTTCGGTCGAACGGCATAATCCGGGAGTCGTCGAGCCAAGAGGGAATAGGTCCAACGAGACGAACGAACCAACGTCGGCCATACACGGTCGACATACCTCATTTCCGCTCGAAACGTTTCGCCTCAACATTCGTCCCGCGCCCGGCGAAGGCCCTCCCTCGCCCGCATCCTCGGTCCCCGAACAGTATAATCTGGGAGTTTCCAAGGCTAGAGCGAATAGGTATCTCCCGGGCGAGCGAGCTTCATCTTCGGCCGCACCGGCACCCGAGGCCGAACGCTCACCTACGTCGTAAAAAAAATAGGTATCCTCGAGGCGAGGACGTTTCACCTTCGGCCGCCCGACGGAAAGCACCAGGGGGGAGGGAAGGCAAACGTTCGCCTATCGAGCATAAAACAGTGTAGGAATAAATAGGAGGTAGGTTACCACTTTGGGTCGGAAGGGCGGGCGCAGGCGGCGCTGCGCGAGCGCGTCCCAGTCGACGTCGCGGAAGAACGCGTGCGCACGGATGCCGCCCGCACCGCCCGCCACGCCCAGCCGCCGGGACGGACTCTTGGTCATGAACCCTGCACGGGAACAACTACATCATTACATATTATCTATACTCATATTATAAAGCTGAAGAGTTTGTTTGTTTGAACGCGCTAATCTCGGGAGCCGCTTGTCCGATTTGAAAAATTCTTTCAGTGTTGGATGGTACATTTATCGAGGAAGGCTATAAGGCTATACATTTTCAAAAAATTAGGGATCCAAGTACGATAATCACGCGGACGAATTCAAATTTTCCGTGGCGGTAGAATTCGAATCGATCATTAAACGGCACGATCATTGTTACATTAATGGAAATTAAATCAAATTACGCCCGAAACTACTCTGATTATTGCGATGGATAGCGATTCATTGCAGACGTGGTGCGCTGGCGCCTTCTCGATCAAAAGTGCCGATTCTAAGATGGCTGCCCAGCTACCACAGACACGACGCTCCGCTAGAGTAACCGATTGCCTATATTTCCTTAAACTAAACTAAAATTATATACAGCGAAGAACAGAATTACCTACGAGACATCGAGCCTATAGGTACCAAAATGCTCAAGCCCACTAGCAGAGGGTAACGTCCCTATCGTGCTGGCGGCATTGCCTCTCTAAATTACAATGCTAATACGTTGAGCCGAATAAGTGCCAGCATTTTGATCACGCGTCGCTTCAAAATGCTTTCATTCGTTCTTTCTTTCTTCTTTTTTTATTATTGATGCATGTTGAATTCATAAAAAAAAAATTAAATTATTTTGAAATTGACGAAAAATACATGTATATAATTACGTATATACAAATTTGTAGAAACGAGTCCCGATACACATTTGCCCCGAATCTTCTAATTTGTTTACTGTTGTCCCGGTGGACGACAGTGACTCAATTGAGGATCACAGGAGATGTTTGTGATTTATTTTGTTCTGGGTGTAAATATCCTCGATACACCTTGGTTAACTGGAAGAAAATGCTTTGAGTGCATTAAGTGTAGTTTGTAAACACCAACATAGCATAATAAGTAGGTACTAGACACCTGAGTCACTCATTATTGCCTTCACGTAATAAACATCTATCCATCAATATATATCTTTATCGATCGTGCAATATATGATATGGGTCCACGCGAATCTCTCAGGGAATTCTTTAAAGAAACAGGCATACTTACCATGCCTTCGCTTTACATCTTTGAAAATATAATGCATGTTTGCAAAAATATTGGTAAATATAAATAAAGAAGCGACGCACACAATCTTAATACTAGATATAAGCATAAAATTACAGTGCGCGCATTTAGATTAAGCAAAACGAATACTTCTTTTATGGCAAATGGGGTTAGATTTTACAATAAAATTCTTAAAATCGTAACTGAATTACCACTGGGAAAGTTCAAATCTGTAATAAAACGGGCATTAATTAAGAAAGCTTACTATAAAACCACAGACTATATTAATGACAAGGATGCATGGAGGCAAACTGCACAAGCTCTTTCTAGCGACTACCATAATAACACCTAGGTTAAGAAAATTATGTATTAGAGATTAAGTGTTTTTTAAAAAATGAATGAAAAAGAAATGCGCCGCCGAGTGGTGCGAATCTGGCAATAGATTCATTAACTTTCATGAGTGCCTCTTTGGGGCCCATGTGAATAAACGACATTGATTTGATTTGATTGATTTGATGCCTACTAGCAATACCACATAACCTAGGATATCCATTATAAGATGACGTCTCCCCTGGGTTAATCCTATATCACACATTAAGTTCGCTTACGTACCTATTACGTACTGTTTATGCAATAAAGAATGTTATCCGTCTAACTACTTAATTATTGCGTGACGTAAACGTTTCCAGCATCAACGATGCAAATCCTTGAAGTAAGTCCGGGGCAACGAGTGTAGATATGATCGTTCGTTCCAACAAAGTTTCTATATAGATCTTCCAGTTAAATATATTAGGCACATTTAGCGGGAACGGACGCAGGACACCCCTCCCACCAAATGCGACGTGTGAACCAAAAACGGTAAAGAGTCAACAGAGGAGTAATCAGTTAGGCTCTGACCCTTGAGTATGGAGACGGCGTCCTTGGAGAGCCACACGGGGTAGAGCACGTCGTCGTGCAGGATGGACTCGAAGAGGTCGTCCTCGTTGTCGGCCTCGAAGGGCGGCTGGCCGGCCAGCATCTCGTACACCAGCACGCCCAGCGCCCACCAGTCCACCGACGGGCCGTACTCCAGCTCCTGCAGGATCTGCGCACACGGACACGATCAGGTATCACTGATTCATCGAACTATTGCTATTCTAATGTATTTATGTATAATGTGATGTGAATGTTTCCGGCACCGGGTCGGGTGTGAATGCCTTTTTTGTTTATTAACACAACGCACTTTAATCTCGATAAATAAGTATTAAGATTAAATTGCTACTAAAATTAAAATTTTGCTAAGACTAATACAAAAAGAAATCAGCTCCATCTAAATTTCAAGTAGAACCTAGTTTAGGTTCTACTCGAATATGATTACAACTCGCGCTAATTCACGAAAGTCGGATAATAAAACTTACCTCTGGGGCGATGTAGTCGGGTGTACCGCAGAATGTCGTAGTTGTGATTCCCTCTGAAACACATTCATCAGTAAATTTGTTAGCACTGTAAACACTATTCAGATACAGCAGGTCTCCAAACGGGCGGGCGGTGTGTGTATGTGAGTGTGTGAAAGAGAGAAATAGTGAGTGATAGAGATTGTGTGTGTGAGAGAGAGTTAGAGAGAGAGAAAGAGTGAGAGAGTGAGAGAGAAAGATAGAGAGTGAGAGAAAGAAATAGTGAGAGAGAGAGAGAGTGTGAGCGTACCATGTATGCCCTCCTTGCACATGCCGAAGTCTGCGAGCTTGCAGTGTCCGTCCGCGTCCAGCAGGATGTTGTCCAACTTCAGGTCGCGGTAGATGACGCCGTGCGAGTGCAGGAACTGAAGCGCTAGCGTCACTTCCGCCGCGTAGAACCTGCCCACACCAGTTGTACCACTTACGTATAATACATTATTAGCCGGTGGAGACGAGTGCCACAAACTGTTTACCCTCCGCCAACGCATGCGTTCAATGAAACATCATCATCATCTAAGGTTTACGCAGTACTTTTTCAATCAATTCAGTCGTATATAGGACCATTAAACCTCGTCCAACTATTTCTTTTTTTTTTATCTTTTTTTTCCAATCTACGGGCCAATTGCCTATATTTCCTAAAACTAAACTAAAACTATGTACAGTCAAAAACTAAGTTACCTACAAGACATCGAGCTTATAGGTAACTCAAGTGTTCAAGCCCACTACCAGTGGGTAGCATTCCCATTATGCTGGAGGCATTGCCTCTCTGAACTAAAAAAAACATAAGCACGCCTTTGAAGTTCCATAACGAATCGTCAGATTTTTAAACTCCATATGAACTGGAATCACTATCACGCATCAGGACATCTATTACTAATCGATTACTACTCGAGTCGTCAAAACTTGAATAAATGGTTGGAAAGATAGGCGAGCGCCTCGCTCGTTTTTTTTTTGTATCGCTTAAATCTTTAAACCAGGCCAAAACAAAATTAAACAGAGTATATTCGGCATTCGAAGAGAGAGAGAGACAGAGCAGGAGACAGAGAGAGAGAGAAGGAGACGCAGGGAGGGAGAGGTATAGAGAGGGGGGGAGAGGGAGAGAGAAGGAGAGATTGAGAGAGGAGAGAGAGGGATAGGGGGTGAAAGAGAGTAGCGGCATAGAACGCACCTGGCACGCGGCTCGTCGAACTTCCTGGCGCGCTGGATCTGGAACATGAGGTCGCCGCCGTCCACGTACTCCATGACGAAGAACAGCCGGTCGCGCGTCTGGAACGCCGAGTGCAGCGCCGTCAGGAACGGGTGCCGCGCCGCCAGCGCCAGCACGCGCCGCTCCGTCAGCGTGCACTCCACGTCGTCGTCCTGGATGATGGCGTCCTTCTTCAGCACCTTCACGGCGTACACCTGCGGGGACACGCCGAGCCAGTTACGACGCGTCGACCCTTCGGAGCGATCGTGCAGTCGGTTGCCGCACGAGCCTACATTCTCCTCCACCGAACATGCCTTTACTAAAGCTGAACTATCTCAAAGACATTTCGGCCGAATTTCGGGTTGCATACACCTAAAAAGCCGAGCCCTTGAGAAAGATTTGACCACTAACACCCGAACGGTTTAAGCACTCGCCCGCTCGAGCCTTCGGCGGCTTCGCGTCCTGGAAGAGTCTCTGCCGCCTATGCGTCATACTACTGAATACTATCACCGAGTCACATAAGCATCCCGGCACACACCCGGAAGTGCAGCGTTTTACTTCCAAACCACAAAACACTCGATTTTTTAGGGTAGGTTTGTTTTAAAGGGTAAGACGGTTACGGTATATATGCTAGTCTAATCTTAAACACCATTTTTATGCTTTATAAGCAAGCATTTGACCACACCACACCTGATGGAAAGTGATGATGCGGCCGAAGATGTAGCATGCTTGCCTAGAAAATAACTATTCACTCTTGACTGAAGACTCCTAGATTCACGGCGAATTCATGAGAAATGGATCAGACGTTAGTTGGAAAACTTTACCAACTTTGCGGCGTTCATGAAACTGGTATAAGCATACGTATGCCTTTACTTAAACAACAACACCTTCACGTTGTACACTGTGATAAAGTTAGTCGGTGTTAATAGACGCCTGTGCCGTAGGGCTTTACCCTCTTTACGGCGTACACGCTTCACTTTAAAACACTTTCGACACTTGTAAAAATCACCAAATTTGTTGTATGCCACAAAGGTGACAATTGTAACATACAAGCAAATAAATACATTTATTTTAACCTAAAGAACAGCAGCTATTCTTTAGAATGGAACATCTCTTAGAGCACTAAATCAAAAAAATAAACAGCCGCCTTTTAAAAAGAACTCGATTTCTTTTACAGACGTAAATCTAAAATAATGTTTTATCTATCGCCCTGTACCCTTACCTCATCCGTGCCCTTTTTCTCTGCCAACATGACCTTCCCGAAGGATCCCTTGCCCAGCACCTTGATGAAAGTGAAGTCGTCCAGCGTCACCTTGTCTCGAGCCGTCATCGTCGAGCCCGTGCACTCGCTCGCTGGAACACATGCGCAGTGTGGCTTGTATAGAGTGCTCACTGGTTCGGGGATAAAGCGAAATTATGTGCGAGGACGTTAAGTTATCCAGCATGGCCGTGTCAGGCATCATACTAGTGATATCTGAGCTTTATGAATCTCATGAAATCATATTGTTATCTGTTCAATAGCCTTGTAACGTAAGTTTCCATACAAGTTAAGTTTACATTACTGTAAAATTTGTTAGTTTTCACTACAAAGTGTAGCCGCAACCGAAGCAGATATATTTGATTCATCCAGTGCAACTATAGCGAGTGCTGATTACTGCTGATGTAGGCAGCGGTTATGATATCGACCTTGATATTAGTGAGTTGTTTAATAGTACCTATTAATATTATATTGCGTTTTATTTGTTGTTCTAGATAGGCACACTTTTGACTACTATCTCGCCTGATGGTAAGCGACGATGCAGCACGTAATACACGCACCTTAATTTTAAATCAGAGATGCAAATAACTAGAACTAATACAGGAAGGAAAGATAGGCCCCGAAACATTATTTTTTGTAACATAGCAAGGTATTGCAAATCTTAATTAGCAATTTTTTTTTACTTATACCACTGTTAGTTAGGTTTACAATATTGAAGGAAAAATCATGTTAAGTTATAACAAAATGTGTATATGTGATACAGTGATGTAAATGAACAGTTAAAATCGCTATCAGAGTACTATACTCAAACACAAATTATGTTACAGTTCAAGTTCGTGCCATCCACCGCATGTCAACACCGATTTTTTCCGTCTATAATTGCCGTATAGAGAAACATGCAAACCAAAGCGAACCAGCCCATCCTCCACCGTAAACAAACAAGCCACCTTGGAACGAGAATATATCCTCCAGGTCGTCCCAGTGCGAGCGCCACGCGACCGGGGACTGCTTTCCTTCTGCGCCTACATGTCAACAACACGTCAACAACACGTCACACGACACAATATAAACTCCGTTTATTTTTTCACGCATTCACAATCGAAGCTCCACACATGTGTAATTTGAATATAAATCATTTATTGCATTCTGTAAGTACATTAGATGGTATAATATAAATGTTTTTAGTTACATTACAGGCCTTGTTAGGCACAGCAACAATTTAACGAAAGGAAGCTCGTATAGCATTCATCGATATATATACAAAGTTAAAGTTTAATTCTGATTTAAATGAAGGCAATGAAAAATTTATTGTCAGTTAAAATAATGATGTTTCACAATTTTTTTTTTCAGACTTTTAATTATGAAACTTTTGTGGAATATCGGGTCTCAATTTATAGAAATTAAAATGTTTTAATTTATGTGGCATTCATATCTAAGTGGAAATCCTAAAGATGGAAACTCCATGAACATACTTTGTAATCAATTATCATCATCATCACAGACGTCAATGAGTCCACTGGTGAATATTGGCCTCCCTTAAAGATTTCCAAAGAGAACGGTTAGAAGCGGCCTGCATCCAGTCTTCCTGCGACCGTCATAATATCGTCTGTCCACCTTGTGGCCGGTCTCCCCTAATCATTAATTTAAACGAAAAACAGAAGGACTTTAAACTAGAACAAACTACTAAAACACGTACAATGTTAAAGAGACTTCCACAATCATTCGTCACAAGACTCTACTTCAACAACGTAATAGTTTTATATGATAAAGATGTATAATGCAACTCACATTTGTCGTCTTGTTTGTCGTCTTTGGTCTCAGATTCGCCCGAAGAAGTCAGTTCGGGAGCGCCTTCCATCAGAGCCGTGTTCAGGTACTGTGCAAAAAATAACACATTGCTTTGTCGAGAGAAAGTATCTCGTATTCTTAAGGCGATTTGGCTCTACCTTGTTTGTACCACATCCATAAACTTCCCGAAGAAGTCGTTACTGCGATTGGCTCAGAGAACTAATTCTAGTACTCGGTATCTGCATGCCAAGTACTAAGCTCCATTGAAGAGATTTGGTGAAATAGGGTCACTCTGTAGTATTCCACTTTCGATATATAATAATATATGAGTCAAGCAGTTAAGTATGACTCTTTTGCAGAGTCCGCCAGGTACCACACCATTGGCAAACATTTAACCGCCAAGCAGGAGTGTGAAAACATAAACGAACTGCCCGTTGGCTCAGTTGTGTGAGCGTTTGCCTTCTAAGCAGGGGTATCGGGTTCGATTCCTGGCGGGAACACAAATTTTCTCCCCAAGGAAAATTTGTGATTCTGGTTCTGGTTGTGATTGTGTGTGTGATGTGAATGTTTCCGGCACCCACGACACAAGTCTTCGAACTTAGTGGGGGGCTGTGTGTGTGAAAGTGTTTATAAAAAAAAATAAAAAAATAACTGTATGCAGGATTGAAGGACTACGTTTCCAGTGAAATTGAAGGGGTTAAATCATCACATCTAATATTTCAGGGCGACGAGCGCAGTACTTTGCCGCACACAGGAGTTCAAATTATATAAGTTCAAAACTGTGGGTGGCACTCAACTGTAATGGGCAAGCGTGACGCTTACCATCAGGCGAGCGACTTGATCGTATCGTCATAAAAAAAAACCTCAGCAGTAAGGGCATACAATGTAACTATAAAATATAATATATATTATCAAACAAACGTAGAATCATTAACTTTCATGAGTGCCACTTTAGGGCCCATGTGGATAAACGATTTTGAAACTGAGAAACGAGTCGAACATTTCGCTCACCTACATGTAAGTTCCACTCTTGTCCACCACAGCTCAGTGCACCCATTCCAAATTCTGCTCAGCAATGCCGAGTGCATTGAATTAAATTTTAAATATCTTTTAATGTACTGCAATTTACAAAATTGCCCTTCTACTCAAAATACTATAATGTTTCCACAATACAGCCTCGCGTTCCAATGACTAGTAGTATGATTGACCCAAGCAGACAACAAGAGTCCTACCACTGCATTCCCTCGTGTTGACGTGAGGTGTACCTTAGAGGCGCGTGGGCGCGGGTTCTTGTCCGGCGAGATGCCTATCTCGTTGAGTATGTCGGCCATGGCCTTGGTGTTGATGCCGCAGTTGTTCGCCACGTTCTTCTGGCAGCGCTTGTGCACGTTCATGCTGCACACTGGAACGGAAGGATTCAATACCATATTTAAATACTTATTGGAAACCACCTTAATATTATAATATTACTATAAATACACTATATAGAAAGACACTATATATGGTGTATTTATAAAGAATAGATTGCCGAAGTAGTGTTTATCAAGTCAGATAAGTGATTGTACCAAAATGTTTTACTGAATACATACAAAAAATTGCAAATATTGATGACTATTTACACTTAAATGACTATTAGATAGACTAATTATTAAAACCGCCAAACGCTATCTCGAGCAATAGCGTCGCACTGAATTATGATGTCACACTTCAGTTAGTAAACATGTAAGTCAAAAGACAGAATTATCAAAGACAGATTTACTGAACGCGGGAAACAAAGGTACGCAAAGCACGGTTACGTGATTCTAAAGACTGTTTAATGTGCAAAAATGTCCACTTGTGGCTTAATAATGACTTGCAATCATTTTCATTGTCGATGTCAAATTTTTTGATTCCAATGTATTGAGACCACCTTGAAATGCGCTACTGTCTCTTTAAGAAATATTTTGTATGACCAACTTACCCTCACACTGCAGCCCCTGCTTGATGAGTCCGTAGAGCAGCGACCCGCAGTGGTCGCAGAATGTGAACCGCTTGTACGAGTGCACCACGAACCGATGCGGCACGTTCACGTTGAACCGCTGCCCGCTCGCCACGCTCACGGCGCTCGTTTGCTGCGGACGCCGGATACACGGGACATTAGCGGAGCACGCGAGCACGGCGGGATTAGAGCGGAACACATCGGGGTGAACGAGTGTGGTGATTTGTGCGAGAGCCGGTCAACTCGATATATTTGCAACTAGATATAATTTACTCAAGCATAACATATCGTAACACCGATTTCAATGTGATTTGCTTAGAAGTAACCGATTTTAGCGATTGGACAGGTGTTAAGGCTAGTTGACAGATTATTTTATGTAATAGCTGATTATTAATCGACCCGATTGTAGAAAAATATATCAATAAAAATGTATAAGCAGTTTAATTTCATATGTATAGATAAAATTAATTTATTTGTTAAATGCTGTCATGTCGCAAATTTCACCGACCCTCAAATGCCAACTCTTTCCTCCCGATGCGTGGGCTAGTGATGTAAAGGTCCGATATGTACATTTACCTCTTCCTTCATGCCCGGACACTTGGTAACGACGAGGGAGTGACAGCGCTTGTGCACCACGCAAGTGCATACTGGAACATGGAAAAAAAAAATTAAGGAATATGGTTTGTGTGAGAAAAAAGTTGAAAGAATGAGGTATTCAACTGCCTGAGCTCATTCTAAATGGCGCTACTGTTGAGAGTTCCAGCAGAATAAAAGTATATATTGTATATTCAAAAATCAAAATCGTTTATTTAAATTGGGCCCCAAAGAGGCACTCATGAAAGTTAATGAATCTATAGCCAGATTCGCAAAATTACAGCCATCTCGAGAAGAACCTGGCAAGAAACTCGGCGGCGCATTTTTTTTCATTCATTTTTTAAAAAACATTCTTAATTTCTTTTTTAGACGACCCAGTTGGCGCATTGGTGGTAGATGCTCGCCTTCTGCGCCGTGGGTCCTGGGTTCGATTCCCGGCATAAGCACAAATTCCTTCCCAAGGGATATTTGTGCTTCTGGTTCTGGGTGTAATGTGTGTGTGGTGTGAATGTTTCCGGCACCCACGATAAAAGTCTTTGAACTTAGTGTGGGGCTGTGAGTGTGAATGCGTTTGTTTTGTTTTTTTGTTTTTTTTTCTAATACATCATTTTCTTAACCTAGTTGTTATTATGGTAGTCGCTAGAAAGAGCCTGTGCAGTTTGCCTCCATGCATCCTTGTCATTAATATAGTCATAATTCCTTTTTTAATATTCATAGAAATAAGTTACGCCCATTTCTTAAACATGACAATATTCCTAAACAAAAAAAACACCCAAAGATGTTTTTAAACATAAAACAAATGCACACACACTGAAAACTAGAAACACAATTTTGCTTAACGAGAAAATTTGTGCTTACATCGGGAATCGAATCCGGTCTCCAAAGCGTAGAAAGTGTGCCAGCCAGCAGTTTTTTAAAATCTCTTATCTAAACTTTGAATTACACTCCATGCCAGATACATGTTTTATTACTTAAATTGTACTAGGCAACCATATAGCCAAACCAAGCAATATGGTGGTTTAATAGGCGGCTTAATAATCCTTTGCATTAAAGTAGTATAATTGATTTTATTTATATAGCATTAGCCATGCTAGGCAGAACTATAGTGATAAATTTAGAAAGGAAAAATTATCGCTTGAGGCGGGATTTGAACCCGCGGCCATAGGGTCTCATGCCCTATTGCTCTAACCAGTAGCTCAGCGGTTAGAGCAATAGGGCATGAGACCTTATGGCCGAGGGTTCAAATCCCGCCTCAAGCGATAATTTTTCCTTTCTAAATTTATCACTAAAGTAGTATAAGCTATAACTATTTAACTCAGTTGTGAGGAGCTTACCTTGACACTGGTAGCCTTGTTTTCCGAGACCCCTGAAAACAAAACATACATTTGTAGAAACAAGACTCAAATATTATCTAGAGAAATACGATTTGCTGAGTTAACGTTTTTTATTCAGGATAAGCAAACAATTGTCCAAAAAAAAAAATTGGCGTTACTTTTCGTTAATCCATAACGACAAAGTTAGTTTATTATATTTAGGGTTAATCCCGATAAGGTTGTTAGGCTTCAAGCAGGACGCACCGCTTGTCCACTATTTCACCTAATGGTAAGTGATGATGCGGTCGACGATGAAGCATGTTTGTCTAGAAGAAACCTGTTGACTAGTGACCCGCATTATACTTATCGGAAAACACAGACTCGGGCAAAGAATTCCATTCTTTAGCGGTGCGCATAATGAATGTGGAAGTAAATCGCTTCGTGCGTATTTATAAAATGTCAAATACATAACGATGCCGCAATGCTGTTTGTCTGGTCGTCCGATGATAGAATGAGGATGGCGGAATTAGATCGTGCAATTCTGCAGCACACTCTCCGAAATGTAACCGATAAAAGACCGTAACACACGCAACAAAATGTTATGATTTACTCTGAAACAGTAAACTTTACTGTTTACCGTTTACTTTAGGATTTTTTTTGGACTTGGAGTATTAGCATTTCTTAGTTTGGGAGCAGTTGTGTACAAATACTAAACAAGTAGCATTGGTTCTGCTAATAGCAATGCTGACAGTGAAATTACTGACTACATATAATGTGACATATCTTAATCCTTAGTGGGAGGAATGCAGGAGTTAAAAAAAAAAGCTCTAGAGGCACTATTTGATGATATATGTTTCGAATATTTCAAAAGTATTTACGTCATAAATCCTGTAAATTCTATGAACTTCTTTGAACCAGGAAAGTTAGAATAAAAAAAAGACGTGTGGCACTCGGGGACTGCCGCGGTAAAGCTATTGCATAGCATTTTTTATCAACTTATGCAATTATAATTATTTATTTATTTTATTTATGCAGTTTTTTTTCCTGCCACCTAGAGGCGAGTTGCTGAACTAAAGAGACAAGCGTGATATTTAAAAAAAGTCATTAAAAGTTCTGCTATTCATCGATAGATAGCAAAACTAAAAAGTATCACCGCTGTGCCGGTCGGAGAAGGGGGTGTTAGGTTATTTTCGTTACGGAATTTCTGGATTCGGTCTCCACGCTCAAGGCCCGCGATAGAAGCTATGCAATAGCTTTAAATTTAAGAAGGGAAGCTGATTTTGAAGTCTTGGTGGTGTAGCAGTCAAAGCGGCCTCCGATCAGTCGGATGCGGATTCGAATCTTGATTTTGCAGTGAAGGTAATATAGTAATGAAATTCATATTTTCTGATCACGTTTAGTCGCAGAATGATCAGCTAACCCGTCAAAGATTTAAAAAAAACCTTCGTCAAACCCGGAGAGATGTTTAAACTTTGAAAACGGATTAGTTTTAAAATCATTTAGTGTCTACATAGATGCTGTAGGGAAGGTTTGGAGGGCACGCTAAGCTGTTGGTCCCGGTTGTTCGTCATAAGACAACAGTCGTTAAGCCATGTCGGATTTTTTTTTTATAATTGAAAGACGAGATCGGCAAGTCGCTCGCCGGATTGTGAGCGTCACGGTTACCCATTACAGTGTCACCCAGAGATTTTTCAACTTACTCAAAAGCCTGCGAGGCGAAACACTGCGCTCGTAACCCTGAGATATTACGAGTAGATGATCTATTTAAGCCCTGTAATTTTACTGGATGCCTTCAAGCGGCCTGAAAAATGCTGATACTAGGCTATACGACATGCAAGGAACTAGATTGTAGCAATAAATACACGAGCTGATTCCCCCATGCCCGTTTTACCATCTAACAACAAGACAAACTGTTAAACATCATCCATATATGGTTGACATACCCCCAGTTCGCCTGAATCGTTTCGCTTCTACGTTTATCAACCATACAGCGAAGGAGTGGAACTCATTGCCCTCATCTCCGTTCCCCGAACAGTATAATCTGGGAGTCAAGTCAAGAGTGAATAGGTACCTTCTAGGCAAGCGTGCTACATCTTCGGCCGCATCATCGCTTTCTATCAGGAGAGATTGTGGTCAAACGATTGCCTATAGTACATAAAAAAACTTGAGAGGTGTCAAGGGACACCCGACGGAACGAAGTTCAATTTCCGTCTAGCCCCCTTTCGCAACGCGCGATAAGGAACTTTCGTTCCAAAATTAAAAGAAACATGCAAAAACCAACATCACGCCGTGTTCGCAGGCGGTCACCCATCCAAGTACTGACCGAGCCCGACGTTGCTTAACTTCGGTGATCGGACGAGAACGTGGTATGGCTTACAACTATAGCAAAAAGTGTCGTAACAACTTTTGGTCTTAATTTTTTCCGTCTAGCCCCCTTTCGCAACGCGCGATAAGGAACTTTCGTTCCAAAAAAAATTATGAAAAATGGTAAGTGTAGAGTAATGTAGTGTGTTGCAGGCTCACCATATGAACTCGCGGCAGTGGCTGCAGAAGGTGGGCTGGCGCAGGAAGGTGGCCATGAACTTGTGTCCGTTGACCTGGTGCACGCGGCGCCGCATGGCCCCGCGCCGCCGCGCGAACCCCGCGCCCTCCTTGAACTCGCG
This sequence comes from Lomographa bimaculata, assembly GCA_948107665.1. Classification (NCBI taxonomy): domain Eukaryota; kingdom Metazoa; phylum Arthropoda; class Insecta; order Lepidoptera; family Geometridae; genus Lomographa; species Lomographa bimaculata. The sequence goes on from OX403603.1 coordinate 339,584, forward strand.
CCCCGCGCCCGCGCCCGCGCCGCGCGCCCGCGCCGCGCGGTGAGACTCCGCGCCGCCGCCGCACCCGCCGCCTGACACACATACACACACACACACATTAACATAACCGCTTTCACACCCGCAGCCCCTCACTTATTCGCCACGATTTCAAATTAATAATTTAAGCGACAATAAATTGAAAAAACAATGAAAAATTTGTGTTTCTGATTCTGGTTGTGATTGTGTGTGTGATGTGAGTGTTTCCGGCACCCACGACACAAGTCATCGAACTTAGAGTGGGGCTGTGAGTGTGAAAGCGTTTAACTTTTTTTTTATTGTAAATTGCCCTCATTAAAATTAAATTTTAACTTTAAATTTGTAAATATTGATGAATACTATAAGAGTTTCCTCCCTTTAAACTGTTGCTGTACCTAACGAGACCTGTAATGTAACTATAAACATTCATACTATACCATCTAATGTACTTACATAATGCAATAAATGATTGAAATTGAAGTTCGATGATTTGTGTCGTGAGAAACGTTTACATCACACATGATCACGATCACAACCAGAAACACAAATTTCCCTTGAGGAGAAAACTTGTGATCCTGCCGGGAATCTAACCCGCACCTAACTAATAATTAAGGTAAAAAAAAATTATTAAGTAATCATTAAGATGATGATATAATCTATAATTTTTTATTAATATTTGACACTTGACAACTTAGGTATAACATAGAAGATAAATAATACATTTTAAAATTAATTTAAATGATTTGAATTTATTTATATAACATTAGCCATGTTAGGCAGAACTATAGTGATAAATTTAGAAAGGAAAAATTATCGCTTGAGGCTGGATTTGAACCCGCGGCCATAGGGTATCATGCCCTATTGCTCTAACCGCTAAGCTACTCAAGCCCTGCCTGAAGCAACGAAATTAACCTTTCCTTATTATTAATGTCTTAAGGGGACGTGTGACGTCATCTACCGAAACAGTTTATAGAAACTACTACGGCTAACGAGTCTAACATTGCAGTTCGCTACACGTTGTGTTGATAACGCCCACCCAAATCAATTTAATTTATTATTATTTTTCGTTCGCTTCAGGCAGGGCTTGAGTAGCTTAGCGGTTATAGCAATAGGGCATGACACCTTATTTTAATAACTTTGAAAAGTGAAATAATATGCTGGTATTGTTGACAGTTGATGCATTGTAAAAGACGTGATTGTTTAATTAATTTTTCATTATAGTTACAGATGGTACCGGCTGCACCTTGCTGCCAACTTTAACTAGGTGTAGCTGCACTTTGGGTTTTAACAGTAACATATTAATTCATACTCTGCTCAGTAACAAGTCATTCAGTCGCTAGAACCCAAAAAACATTACTCCAAGTTGCTCTCCCTGCTACACTATGAACTTAGCAACCACACCTTAAGCAACGGGATGCTAAACAATTGTTCTTTGAGGTTGGTGCGTCTTGAATTTTAAAACCAACATCTGGTAAGTACATCGCAGAATATGTTTTATTGTAGTCATTATTATTTTGTTGAGCAAGTTCGTAAGGGTCGATCTAGGCTAACATATCTCGACCAGCTCGAAAATGTTTTAAAGAAAGGCCAGGTCAAAAGTACCTGCCACCAAGGAGCACGTATAAAAATACTGATGAATGTAGGAGAAGCGAGAGATGTCAGAATCGTAGCAGTGAGGCAATGTGGTCTATGCCTACCCCATGGGAAAGTACAGTGACTATATATATGTATGTATTATTGCTTTTTCCAACACCATTTACACTTTTTTGACTAATTTAATTAATATTCAGGGACAGAAATTTGCGAATTATTAACTAAAGTCAATTAAATACAGTTTTTTTACGTGTTTGTCAAGTTTTTTGTATTCAGGAAAATGAATGACTAATATCTATTGTACATCCTAGTAACTACACTATCCTATACATTTTACATTATGGCTAACATGCCATGTTTCACTTTAGCAATGAATAATTTATCTCGAAATTACTTGAAAACACAGTTTTTTTGTTAAAAGGAGATGTAGATGTTCAAGTTATAGCTGCAGCAAATTATTTCTAAAATCTAGGGAATATACCTGCCAATGTCTGTTTATTTTACTTTTTTTTTTCTTGATAGGCAAGCATTTGATCGCTATCTCACCTGATGGAAAGTGATGATGCGGCTGAAGATACAACATAGATAGAGCACAGAAATAAAATACTTTTGAATTTTGAGACTGTTCTGGTTCTGGATGTGATTGTTTGTGTGATGTGAATGATTCCTGCACCCATCACACTAGTCAACAAACTTAGTGTGTGGCTGTGAGTTTGAAATGCTTATATGATTATTCAAAAATTTAAATGACAAAACAACCAGTCTGTTCAAATTGCTTTGAACTTCAGATTTCCCTGTTTACAGATGACTTATGTCATCAAATTTAGTATTATTTGAGAGTTTAGGGAATTCCTAGAGATGTCACCCAAACAGAAGGAATAAAATTCTATGAATCAGTCGAAATAGATATTGATTAGTTTAGTAGCAAAGAATTTGGTATGTTTAGTTAGTTCTTAAATATCTTCATGATCCTATAAAATGAGGGAACAAAGCAATGAATATAAAAACTTTACTGACCTTGAGAATTCCATTTCAGATCTATTTGTAGATGTAATTTTCCTTGGGGCTCTAGGTCCACCTACAAACAAATATTATTACACAACAGCAAATGTATTAATTAATTAATTAACGGAAACTGTATCTTGTCACAAACTACATAAATACCTAGGTGATTGTTAAGGAAAACAATTCAGTTACAGGAATACAAAAGCCATTGTTTTATAAAATAACTGTCAATGAGGTAAATGTACACATAAAGAGAGATCAATACGATAAGGTGCATAGTAAACTTTAAATCAGGAACAAAATATTATGATTGGGCCACACATGGAGACAATATGAAAGTGCAGGCTTCAAGGTCATTCTGGAAATCCCAATGATTCATCTCAAATAAGACATTTTCACAGAATTAATTATCCAACATTTATTAAAGCAGATAAACAACAACAATGAATCAACAACAAAAATATTTGAACACCTCATCTACTAATTGGACATATTTAGGATCGGGGCAAGAAAATCTTCTCCTTAAATTATTCATAGTTAACTTAATTATAGAAATTAAAGCAACAAACTGCAGACTTTCAAACTCCTCGCAATGGAGGTTATCTGCCAAAACAAACATTATACAAACACATTGATAAAACATTCTTACAGTACAAACAGACAATCTGTGTATCTTATCTGGAGATTACCATGGATAAATGTCTAAAGATAAACTGATATCTTTGAAATTTTTGTAATCAGTAGTTAAGCAATGGTGTTAGTAAACGACGGTGTGGACTCACCCAGAAGTCTGGCGCATCTTTGTCTCTATTCATGAGGTCTTCAAAGGGTATTGTGCAGTTTGCAACAAAGTCATCTGGAGGGATTGCGGCGTCGTGGAACACAGTGATGCCCAAACTACAATAACACCGGCTCATTAGTTCTCCACTCAGCGGGTGAGCAAACACTCAGTACACTGATGACATACCTGGTGACATTGTGCACCTCATGAATGAAGTACTCATTCCACACTGGGTCAAATGTCTTAGCCTTGGTCGTCGAACGGTCTAGGTGGTGCTCGTCCGCGTCTATCGCCACGTAAGGGTCTATCGGCTGATCATCTGCAACGATACCTCGTATATTTACATACTATAGCAACACCCATTTTGGTAAACATACTACGCCTATAGAATGCGCAATGTTACGCGCTGATTGTGACTTCGAGTCGCGGTTTTTATTCTTATTCATGCGCGAGGAAGTCCCTGGCATATGATAGAGACGAGTTTCTGGATGTACCTGGTTTCCCGAAGGTCATGTTGTGCCGTTTCTGAAAGTCGGTCGGTCTGAGGCCCGTGGCCTCACAAATCCGCACTCGCACCGTGCCACTGAACATGGTGCCGCCGACTGTCGTGCAAAATCGCCGAGACCGCGCCGCCACACGATCACTTCCACACTATAAACCCACTTAAAAACATTGAAAGTGCTTCATTTTCAACGCAAAAAACTAAAAGGCTTGACATCGACGGGATCCGCCATGGATGGAAATTTAACTCTATGGTCATAGTATTTCGATTTCCTGAAAAAAGTTTTCTTTTTTTTTTTTATTAGGTTGAGGTACAGTCAGTAACAACAGGGTTTGAGTTGGAAGGAAAAACTTGCATTGTTTTTTTCTAAGAGCGCGATTAGTGCGTAACTAAAGGAAAGATTGAGAATATTAGATACTGCTTATTTTACTAATGAGTTATTGAGAAAAACTAACTGTTAAAAACCATATTACGTATGGGGTAAACGCAGCTCTTTATCCTCATTCCTCCTTAACTGACAAGTCTATGACCGAGCTATACAGGGGATGGTAGAAATACTGACAATTGACATCAACATGACAGTATGATAGTTATTATTGAACAGTCATCAGTCAACTGATCGGTAAACTGTCAATGTTCACCATCTGTTTTCGATTACATTTCAGGATTTTCAAAGATCTTCAATTTTTCAAGATTGTAGGAAAATTACTAAATCCTGGAGTAAACAAAGGAAAATATATTATATCTTTTTATGTTATAGAAATTTAACATGGGATTCCTGACTATTTTAAAGAAACTACGGCAAAAGGAGAAAGAAATGCGTATTCTCATGTTGTATCCTTTTCAAAACAACCTAATTTGAATTAAAATACCAAATTATTATATATCTTGACGTTGGACACATAATACATCTGAAAAGTAGTGTGTGTGAGATTTTTTAAACCGAGAACTGGTACTGCTTATCATCAAATCACTAAACATAATGTTCCGGTGGCTTGAGAGCCAGTTAGACCTGGCGTGTTTATCATCCTCGACCACATCTTAGTGGATAAACAGTAGTGTATTAGTGATAAACAATAAGTTAACGTCTTTGTTTTAACTTTTTTCTCATCTTTGTTCCCTGAACAGTATTATCAGGGTGGGAGTCTTCAAGTCAAGAGTGAATAAGTGTCTTCTAGCCAAGCATGCTACATCTTCGGCTAAATCAACGCTTTCGATCAGATGAGATTGTGGTCACCTATTGAGCATAAAAAAAAAAGAAATGTTAAAAATCTTTTTTTTTTAGACCTGGACTGATTTGGCAGAAATTTGGTTGATTGAGAGTGTTTTTATCTATGTGTGGTGAAATTGGTTCACCAGTTTTAAATATTTTTATTGAGCCAGTATTGGGATATTTTCAAAATTTGAATAAATTAATTTCTTAATACAAATGTACCAGAGGCCTAGACAATGCTGGCAAGACAACAATACTGAAGCGGTTTAATGGAGAGCGCATTGACACTATTTCACCCACACTCGGCTTCAACATTAAGACATTGGAGCACAAGGGCTACAAGCTGAACATTTGGGATGTCGGAGGACAGAAATCTTTGAGGTACCTTTACATTAACTTCCAATGCCTAGTTTGTGCAAAATAAAAATAACATAAACACTTTTACACTTACAGCCCCACACTAAGTTCAATGACTTTTGCTGTGGGCGCCGGAAACATTCACATCACACACACAACCAGAACCAGAATTACAAATTTCCCTTGGGGAGAATACTGGTGTTCCTGTCAGGAATTATTAATTTATGACTAATGAACTTAAATAACTAGTACCACTCCATCTATTGAAAGTAATTCAAAGTTGATATTCCCATACAAAACCCATAGAAACAGTCAAAAAGTCCAAAAGTGGTAATTTGGACATTTTGACTGTTCCTATGGGTTTTTCATAATTTTCTTTTTCCTAAAACAGTATTGAGGACAACAAAACAAAAAAAAATACACATTGGTCTAACCATTTTCAAGTTTTTGGGAGCCTTTAATATATTTTAATATATTTGATTTGTATATGTCATACACAATGTTATAAGACAAATTAGATATTATGATAAAATTAAAATCAATATGATAAATATGAATAAGAATACAGTGTGTTTTTATTTAAAGATTCCTTAAAAATAGTCACAACTCACTGTCAAGTAAAAGAGTCACGGTACTGTCATAAGTCTTGCCCTAGGGTATGACTGTACTTGGTAGAGACTGTTAAAATTGAGAGATACTATTGAAGTTTTCAAGCAAAAGCGAAAATTCTGTTTTTTACTTTTTCGAACTACCGATAATCAATAATCGACAATTATTACATACAACCTCCTGACGAATCACAAGTTTTGGAAAATAATACACGTATATATTAAATAATAGACATCTTTTTACTTTCGCGGCAAAACTCCGCGGCTAACATTAGTAAGGGTCGTAGAGAATGGATCCATAAGGAGGCAGGTTGCAGGTCGTACTGGAAGAACTACTTCGAGAGCACGGACGGCGTGGTGTGGGTGGTGGACAGCGCGGACCCGCAGCGGCTGGCGGACTGCGCGCGCGAGCTGCACGCCTTGCTGCGCGAGGAGCGCCTCGCCGGCGCCACGCTGCTCGTGCTCGCCAACAAGCTCGACCTGCCCGGCGCGCTCGCGCTGCCCGAGATCAGAGAGGTACCCACGTGTTCAAAGTTCAAACACACCGCATGTCTGACTCGTCCTGATGAAGGACAACTAATTTATGTTTTTAAGCTGACATGTTCACGACATTCGAATTATTGTTAGAAACGGGACACTTAGCAACGAACGCGAGAAAGTGAGGAAGAGGGTAGACAGATATGTCTGCTCGTAACATGGTTGTTGCAAATACTTCAGTCCTCATGATTGCTTGTAATGGAGTCGAAATATTGTATCATAAATAAATAAAAAACCAAAATAATTCAACATTGTTAGACTTTAGGCTTTTTGACATTAAAATATTTAGTTATTACGTTCAAATTATTCCATTTTGTCTCTGTTACACAATATACACCGTCGATCGCATCAGGCAGAACACACTTCCACACTAGTAAATATCACTTGCGCGATGGAGGCCTCGGGCTGTGATTGGCCGAGCTAATCGGTGGTCTATCAGTTATTCCGATGACTATGTAGTTTTGCCACTGTGAGGCAGATGGCGCTGTATATATGTAGGTATATTTTAAATCATAAATAATAGTTAGTAGCCCTTATACTGCGCTACCACAATTTTTTTCTGCACCTACTTGGATGACTGGCAGAAAATGCTGTATTAGCATTAAGTCCTCCGTGTACATATTTATTGTGCAAAAGAATGAATAAATAAATAAAATATCCAAATATAAACGATTTCACACTCACGGCCCCACACTAAGTTCGATGACTTGTGTCGTGGGTGCCAGAAACATTTACATCACACACACAACATTCACATCAAACCCAGATCCAGAAACACATTTCCCGTGGAGAGAAAACTTGTGTTCCCACCTGAAACCGAACCCGGTACATAGAAGGCTTTGGATCTATGTCATAACAACTGCTCCAGCTGATATTTCGCAAGAATATAAATCTGAAATATATCTCTCTATTCCAGGCCTTAGACTTGGATAACATCAAAACTCACCACTGGCGCATAGAGCGCTGCTCCGCCGTCACCGGAGAGAACCTGCTGGACGGAGTCAACTGGATGCTGGATGACATAGCTTCAAGGATATTCACGTTAGACTAATCCAGGCTTACGCTAAATCCTGGAGCTAACTAAGACTTTACTTAGGCTTCTAATATTGGTGCCTACATATCTAATTGCAAAAACGTATATTATTGATATCTAAACACGCGGGTCGCGATTTCACCCACAGACAATATGTTATTAATCTTACCAATAAATAAAAATGGATAAATTCGTTGAATGTAGCGAGGTTTGGATTGCTCAGTGGGTAGAGTGTTAGGGTATGACACATTTTTCTTTCTAAATTTAGTACTTTAGCCAAATATAATTTAAATTAATGTAAAAATCGCTGCTTCAATGTTTACACTATCAAGTACAGTTTACACTAACAAGTACGGGGTTATGCCGCGAAATTAAAAAAATACGTTGTTGATTTGGTAAAATTTACAAAACCTGTGATTTTTCGAGTGTTAATGAGTAATAATGGTGGATTATTAACTGATAGAATACTTCGTAAACGTGCATAAGTGTAGGCAATTCTTACCAAGTTGAAAAACGTGATTTTCACCTTCACTCCAAAACTACAATACAAGTTCTAGTAAAGTTTCTACTACTTTACTAGCGCATGACTTGACTAAGGACCTTGACATTTTTACTTGACTTTGAGTGTGACTTGTGACTAGGACTTTAATGTGAAATACACTTGAAATATATTATAACTTGACACTTGGCTAGCCAAAATTAAAAGAAAAACAAAAGCACAGTATGTGTATAGAGTTATTGGTCGTCAGTGGAGTCCATTATGACGATGACCAATTTGTGTAGCAATTTGTGGCCTCTACATATAGGTCGTATTTGGTTCAAACGGACCGCGTGTTTTCCATTTACCAGTCTAACAATAACAGTCAATAATCTAACAACTGCGGTTAGGGCTAAAATGTTGACGTGATAACGTCTTATAAATCGATGAACACCGGCAGCACGCACGAAAAAGTGTCACGTTCCGCCTGAGTCTAAGCGTGCAAGCGAGAGCGCGGAACAAGCGATAAAGAGGCACGATCGGCCAAGCGTTCGTCTTCATAAGACGAACGCTTGGCCGATCGTGCCTCTTCGTTATCACGTAAAATTATCGTACGCGAACCAAATTTACAGACAAACATTTTTTTGGAGCATCTCGGCTTCGTCATGATGACAACCGGCCGCGACGACGTACGCCATGCAAATGAGCTAGCGTTTTCATTCACGGGTTCTTCCACTTGCCCCCATTGGCGTGGTGGGTTTAGGCCTTGATTTTTTTTTGTATCTTTGCCTGGGCTGGGCGCTGGGAGCGATTACTCCCAGGGTGCTTGGCGAGCAATATCATTGCTCTTGTGTGGATGTTATGCCCGTACTTGGTCGGAGTCACCCTCCTGGGCCGCCTCGGGTCAGTTGGCCCGGGTCTGCCCATCCGGGGCTCTCACGACCTTTCCTGGGTGGATTAGTCGAGGTAGGTGGTGATGAGTTAGCGTGCGATATTCAGCGCGGTGTATATAGCGAGCTTGACTAATAAGACAGTCTGAATATCGCACTGAATATCGCTTGGTCTAATAGGCCCTTTAATAGTAGTTCAATAGCCAAGTTATTTTTTAGGATTTCTCTGAAGCAATTTATTATATAATTGACTTATTTAATCTCATTATTAATAGCTTTACTGGTATAAAACTGCAGCATTATATTACATAATAGATTCACGTAAGGCGCGTTTTATATTTGCGTACTCTTCTCAAGTATTAACGTTGACAAATTCATTCCAATGCTGTAATTTGTCTACGAACATATTATAAAACAAAAGGTTTACGTGTGTGTGAGAGAAAGAGAGAGGGATAGAATGTTTGAAACAAAGTATCTCTATAAAGGCTAGACGGAATAAAATGAAATGTGCACTGTAAATTGTGTAGACCCTGTTATATAACAAAGGCTTCATTTTATCAATATCGACCCTCTTAGCGCATTGGGCAAATCTGCCCTTTGCGCTGTGGGTCTTGGGTTCGATTCCAGGCAGAACCACAATTTCACAACGGACATTTGTGCCTCCGGTTCTGGGAGTGATTGTGTGCGTAATATGTTAATGTATCTGGCACTCACGATACAAGTCTTTTAACTTGTTGTGGGGCTGTGAGTAAATGAGTTTGTTTGGGTATGTTTGTTTATCCCAATTAATACGAGCGGAGTCGGGGCACGGCTATATTGTAATATAATAGCTTTTACGATAATTACGACGATGTCAAACACAACATAGTGTTGAATGAGACTTTAAACCTAACTTGTAAAGTTGTTTGCTTGATGTAACGGTAGGTCTATTTATAACTGTGATGCTTTTATATTTTGTAAATTATAAGTTTTATTAATAAACTTTTATAACAAACATGCAGACTCCTGTGTTTTGTTTCATATAGATCCTAAAAACCCATTTCATCACCACGCAACCTAGTTCATCAAAAATAGAAATACCCCGTTTCCGGAGAAAATTTTTCAAACAAACATATAAACATAAACGCTTTCACACTCACAGCCTCGTGGTTGGCCGAAACATTCACACCTAGAACCAGAAATACAAATTTACCTTGGAGCAAAAAACCCTTTCGTCCACGTTCGTAACTGAACTTTCATAACCAGCTTCAAAAGCAGAACTAAATTGTCGTTTTTGAAACTGATATTTATACCAGCTACGAAAATGGATTTATCTTTGTTCATAAGTAAGATTTAAACAAGAAAGGTCTTGATTTATTAGAAAATTGAAGCATGGAAGTTTTTTTTTAAAACCGATTTCAAAAAAAGAGGTTCCATTCGACTGTTTTTTTTGTATGTTACGCGATATCTCCGCCAATCGATATAAATCGATTTTGATGATTTTTTCTTGTTTATTAAAGTATACTTCAGAGGTGTTCCCATATAAATGTTATCGAAATCGGTCAAGCCAGAACCGAAATATAAGCGATGAAGAAGTTTTTTTAAGCTCTTCTTGCGTTTCAATTATTTAAGGGTATATAGTAGTCGAATTTTAGTGTCTACCTTACGTCTTGTTATATATAAATACGATCACAAGTTCTACTAGTCTACCCGGTATTTATTGCCACCTACAACTTACCATTACACGAAACTGTTTGCATCCCTTTCTAATTCACATAAGTGTTCGTAAATAAAACTCAGTAATTTAGCATCAAGTCCACAATTGTATTTTACCTATAGATACAGAAAGCACACACACAGGCTTAGGTTATTGTTAGGAATGTAGTTCAGCAGTCTCTGTCACTTCCTGCGTCCCGTCCACATCGGGCTTCACTTCCACATCCAAGGAGTGCAGCGAGAACATCGTTTGGTCGGGCTCCTCGCCGGGGACGGGGGGGATCTCGGTGTCTATGATGGTGTCGATTGAGTCTGTGGTTGTTTCCATTTTTGTTTCTTCTGATGTTTTAGCTACGGACATAGAAATTAAATGTAAGTATTAATTTGCCATGAGAGTTTGTAAATTTGCTGTTGGTCCTGGGTTTTGATTCGAAGCAGGAGGACAATTTGTTTTCCTAGGGACAATTTCTGGTTCTGCGTTTGACTGTGTGTAATATGTAAATATATCCGGCACCCGCGACACAAGTCTTTGAACTTAGTATGAGGATGTGAGTGTGAATGCGTTTCTTTGTTTTTTTTGTATACATAACAAATGTTGAAATAAAGTTTGAAGTAAATTATTTTTTTGAAAAAATATTAAGGTAGTGGGTACTAGTAGTCCAGCTTTTAGATAAGCTTTCGTATTGTTACCCGACTGCGCGATGCAAAGAAGGGTAATGTGTTTATACATCTTTGTATGTTTATTCCTTTGTGGCATTCTAGAGACCAACACGTGGACCGATTTTGACGATTCTTACGTCAATCGATTTGTTATTACTGAGCGAGTGTCACTAAATATATGACAGTTATCAAAATTCAATATGGCTACCGCCAGACGCCATAATGTCAAAAATAAAATTCGAAGAACTGTGTCAAGTAGGGTATCATTGAATAGGTATTAGAAAATCATGTTTAGGTTTCCTAAACCATTTTTCTAGTTGGTTAGAAACAATTCCAACTTAAATGTTCAATACTTATAAGAAAGACGTGATAAAGTTCTTATACAATCGCATAACAGCTCTTAATAACGAAAATGTGTAAAATAATTTAAACATAAGCAAAGATTAAAAAAACCGACTTCACCGCTTATATTTTGGTTTTGGCTTGACCGATTTCGATAAAATTGATATGGGACCATTTCTGAACTATAATCTACCAAATAAAAATAAAGAATTTTGGGAATCGGTCCACAAATGGGGGAGAAATCGGTAAATATACAAAAAAAAACATACAGTCGAACATAGCACCTCCTCCTTTTTTGAAGTCGGTAATAAAGAAAGTAAAGTCACTTTTTAGACAGTCTAGTTTTTTTCTTAAATTACAGTATATTAATTTGATTTATACATATACGCATGTATATCGTTAACATTACCTGTCTCCAGTTTGAGTGGTTCCTTGTCGTGCTCGTCCTTGACGGCCACGTGGTCGTGGTGGTCGTGGTGGTCGTCCCCGTCGCTGTCGTCCTTGTCCTCGTGCGCCGCGAACTTGTCCCGCTTCCGACCCCTGTCTTCATCGTTTAGTTCTGAAAACGTATGTACAAACATGTACAACATAAACACATAAACATAAACACATTTCAACACTCACAGCCCCACACTAAGTTCGATAACACTAAGTTTGTATCGTGGGCGTCGGAAACATTCATATCACACACACAATCACAACCAGAACACAAGTTTTCTCCCCAAGAAAAATTTGTGTCAGAAACACCTATTTTTCTTGGGGAGAAAACTTGTGTTCCCGCCGGGAATCGAACCCGATACCTCAGCTTAGAAGGCGACCGCCATCCAACTAACCTAACGAGCAGTTCTTCAGTCCCAAAGTCTTTACAAAAGTTTTTTAACTTTTAAATATGAATGGATCACCCATTCATTTTTAAAATTTTAAAAACTTTTGTCTGCCCGTTGGCATAGTCAGTTACGCGTCTGTCTTCAAAGCGGCGGTTATCGGGTTGAATCTCGGTTGAAACAAAACTATTATCTTTTTTTTTTGTTTCTGGTTCTGTGTGTGATTGGGTGTATGACGTGAATGTTTCCGGCACACACAAGTCTTCGTACTTAGTAGGTATGGGGTGGGCGTGTGAAAGCGTTTGTATTATGTTAACTTAATCGACACATTTCGTAACGCGAAAAACTTGATAGCACAAGAAATAAATCGATTAATTACATTTCCTCTTTAATAGTTACTGTTATCGCAAATCAAGAAATATAAATAGTAGGCATGATGACGATATAAGCTAAGCGTCCAGAGTCCTGCATCGTATGGATCATAACATACGGATTTTAGTAACACATAGTGTTACAAATCACCGAAATCGGTCATATAGAAAGAAATATTGAAATAACACAAAAAAAATACAGTCAAATTGAGAACCTGCTCTTTTATTGTGAAGTCGGTAAAAAATTTGCTAAAGCAAGAAAATACCTGTTTGATCATCCTTGTTATCATGTCCGTTCTTGTCACACGCCTTGTCCTCTAAGCTGGTGTTGGGGTCGTTCTCTTTGGCTCCGGGGCCTCTCATGCGCAGGCACCGCTGCTCTATCCGATGCAACTCATCTTGGAGTTCTAACCGCTTTTTGGACATGCATTCTGTAACATTCAACAGTATGGTATAAAGGTTGTGTGGTAGACTTTACTTACAGTGACAAAGCTGCTTAAATAGAACTACACACGAGAAACCCCAGCCTATCACATCTGCACGTGGTTGTCTGCAAGTGCTGATTTTTTTTACTTGAGTGTAAGCCAGCGTTTGACCACAATCTTAGCTGATGGAAAGCGATGCGACGATGCGGTCGAAGATGGAGCTTGCTTGCTTAGTAAATATCTATTAAGTCTCTTCTTGAACAACGCCTTCTCATAAAGAAAGTGGAAGCGCAACGCTTCGTGCGAATGGTCGGTATTTTTACCATAAGAGAATGCCGCATCGCCGTCTGCCTAGACTTTTGATGTAGGAATAAGATCATGCAATTCCTTTGAACACTCTTCGTAATGCTTTTGCCGCTTGTAGAATATTGAGAGGCTGGTTACTTTTCGCCGATGATCGAGACTCTAGTCGAGACTCAATTAATGCATAGTTATTGATGAGTCTCTTAGCTCATCGTTCAATAGATTCCAAAGCCTCCAGCTAGTACCTGGCCGGACCATCCCAATGATGGCCACAGTACTCCATACAAGACCGAACTTGAGCCTGGTATAAGTTACGCAGTTGACCTGGTGTGAAATACCGCCTAACCTTAGATAGAATGCCATCTTTGCAGCAGTCTTGGCTTTGGATTCTAAGTACGACCCGAAGTTGAGATTAGAAGTGAGCGTAACGCCCAAAAGCTCGAGCTTAGTGCTGATTGGAATCGATACATCCGCGACAGTTGGAGACAGTTGAAACGGGCTCTTTTTTGAGGAAAATAGACACGCCTGTGTTTTTGCAGCATTAAACTTAACCAAGTTAGCATTACTCCATTCGGAAACAGCTTTCAAGGACAAGCTTAGTCTGTCCACAATGGCTTCTCTCTACTGTTGGATGGTGATACTACAGGCGCGGGCATCACATTGGTTTCTTTAGATAATGGTACTGTTGTCTACATATCTAAAAATGCCGCTGATCAAGCGGCAGTCGGCCAGACATATTGCCAAATTATTTTACGACATGGATTCATAAGTGATAACACATTTTACCTTCACTCGGTTGGAAAAGAACAAGATCATGATAAGATAGTATTGTAGTCAAATGATGAACCAGTTAGAGTTTTATGGTATTAAGAATGAGACAAGCAAGACCTGTGCTCACCTTATGATAAGCGACATCTGCCTACATATACTTGAGCAGTGCCACCCAGACAAAACTTTGAATAGTATTTTGGTTGGTAGATACAATGAGTGTATTGTAGTCCCATGAAATTCAGCACAATTACTGTCCGTGCATTACGTAACAAAAATTCCATTGTAATCTGTCATCATTGTAAGCTATGATACCTTGGGACATCTCTTGGGTACACAGGCAACTACTTAAGATGGATAAGAATAGTTAAATACCATTATGATTGAAGAAAATCGAAACACTCATGACCCCTTAAATAAAATCCATACAAATTAGTTTCAAATCCAATTAACTATATTTTTACTTACTGCGATACATGAGACCATATTTAGCTGTAAGTTACAATAAAATTCAAAAGGTTTATTAAGCTATTCAGAACAAAATGTACATTTGTTAAGAAAATTAATATAATTAAAACAGTAATAATCAATACAGATACAATAAAAAACAGCTCAAGAAAAATATATAATTTTTGTTGGATATCTCTGTGGATTTTTATGGTTTCAAGTCTACAGTTTCCGAATATATTGATATAAGTACTGAATTGGCTCCGTTTTTATGATTTTGGTTCTGTTATATATATGAAAAGTTTAAAGGTGGAGTATTTAATGGTTTCAAATTCCGACATTTATAAAATAATCATAATTTGTGAGTTAAACTAATATTGAAAACGGAACTTGGAGAAGTTTGGTTCTGGGTGTAATGTGTGTGTGATGTGAATGTTTCCGGCACCCATGAAACAAGTCTTTGAACTTAGTGTGGGTCTGTGACTGTGAATGCGTTTGTTTGTTTGTTTTATGTAGGTAGAAAATTTTCTAGGAAACTTTAAAGCACCAAATTATAAGGAAATTGTGCACAAGATATTGGAAAGCTTCAAAATTGTATGAGCAGATATGACCATAAAACTACACTTTCTCCAGTCATCTGCATAGATTTCTTTAGAATCTGGGCAATCATATTAAGGATTGCTTTTTGCTGGTCTTTGTAAAGTGTGGTTGAGATTGTCTCCAAAAAACTTATAAAAGAAGAGCTAATAATAAGACTTTTTTCTGAAGTTTAATATATTTCTTACAATTATGCCTCTTTTTCAACTTCTATATACATTAGTTAAGTATTAAAACAAAATTATTCATTATATTTTTAAATTAATATTCAAATAAAGATATTTACTTATTTCTATCTTTACAGATTTTTTTATAGAATATTAAAATTAAGGTAGTAAAAAACAGAGCCAATCTTCCAAAAAAACGGATGGTTTTCGTTTCAAGAATTGTATGAATAAGAGATATTTGAAACTACCCTTACATCAAGGGCAACAAAACCATTGTTGACCAATATCAATTGATGTATCCATCTGGTATCAAAATTGGACTTTGTCTCAAAGGTTTTAAAATTTAAATTAATAAATTGTGAAGAACTGTACTTACTTTCGTGATATCTTCTACTCGACAAAAGTTTTTCTTCAGCCTTTTCCGTCATCTTCTTAGGTATCCAGTACAAATGAGGCTTAACTTTAGTTAGGATAAAGTTTCCCAAGTGTTTCTGTGACTCCTCCCACTTTTCAAACTCCTGGACTCGCGCCATTTTCGCCTCCAAAGCCTTGATTGTGGCTTTTTTGTGTTCTCTCTCGGCGAATAATGTCTTTCTTTCTTTCTGTTCCCGTTCCTTTTCCAATCGTGCTTGTTCTTCGATTTTGCGTTCCACTTGTGCTTTTTTATCTTCCTGCAATTTATTGTCAATAAAACATTACTATTGTAGGAGACCTGTTAATGTTTGTTGGTCTTCTGAGATCTATCTGCAGTAAGGTTGATGCTACGTCAACATAAATATGAAGCATTCATTCAAAAATGTATTCAACACTAATAAACTTAACAGTAACTCAATTTACAATAAAAAAAATACATTATCAATGTTGAAAAATTAATTTCTAGTTTGATCTTTTAGCTGGATGGAAACGTGAAAAAACAACCAGTAACTGTTAAAGCCGTGAGTGTGGGAACATTGGTTGGCCCCATTGATGCCTCGTGTTACTGTCTTCTAGTCTGTCACTTACCACAAGATGCCTTAAATTTGCTACTGTACTGCTATATTTACACAAACAGACAAACATTTATTGATGGAGCCTACAGTTTCATGACAGTATGGTTGTATCTTATGATGTCAATAAATCAATTTGTATTTGTATGCTATTTTAACTGCCAGTTAGATTAGTTTGGCACATGTTCACCATTCTAAGCAGCAGGTGTTAAAATCAAAATTTTTTATTCACATGGCCCCCAAAGAGGCACTTATGGAAGTTAATGATTCTACTGCCAGATTTGGAAAATTACAGGTCTACTATCTGGTTTAGTTCTCGGTGTGATGTGAATGTTTCCAGTACACACTACACAAATCATCAAACTTAGTGTGGAGCTTCGCTGCGCATAATTGTTTGTTGTGCACAGTACATAAATGAGATATACAATATAGGGAAATATACCTTTTTTTTTATTAAGTACATTATTACATTTTTCATGTGCGACATCACCTACCCTTCTCAACGGAAGACCAGCGCTGGTTTTTTAAACCAGCATAATGCTGAGTTGAGGACGATTTGTGGTATAAATGTTTAAAAAAAACTATTTGTACCCTTTTGTCAATTTAAATTTTTGCCACAAATAAATCTATGTCTACATCATTGGTTAATCATCCTGCACATTAGCTGTCCATCCAAAGGTTGTCTGGCAGAAATCGCTTGAAGTGATAAAACCACCCATTGTACGACTTCATATAACTCAATGTATTATTTTAAGTTTTACAATTATTGTACAGTATTGTTATTTCTTCACCTTAGTCTGTAAAACAATTTCTTCCTGCTTGAACTTCTGTAAAGTCCCTAGTAGAGATCCAAAGATTCTTCTATTCCTTGTCCGAGCTTGTTCGTCGTCACCCTGTGCTCGGAGCACGGCTGCTCGGGAGGGAAGCTCGCGGGACACTGCAGAAGGCATTCTAGCCCGCTTCGGACCCACAGCCTCTTCTTCACCATCACTGTCATGTGTCCGGGCTGATAACCTGGAAGTTGAAAGACTTTAAGCATTTCTATTTTACATGATTACAACAGATTACTTCTAGTAAGTTTTGAGATGAAATAGACATATTATCTATATAAATGTTAAAACTAAACAGAATATGATATACTACTAGATATAGATGTGATGGTGTGTGTGTGATATTAATGTCTCCGGCACCCACATTACAAGTCATTGGACTTAGTGTGGGGCTGTAAATGTCCAAAGTGTTTGTTTTAACAATAGAAATAACGATTTGACTCAAGCAAATGATAATACTAAGCTGAATTTGTAGGTTCCTGGTCCAACAGATATTTTAGAATAGATAATTGAATAAGTTAAATGGTGTGAATGTCGAAACAAAACAGGCTAGTAGCTACCTAGGTTATCTACTTCAATTTACAAGAGCATGTAATAAATGTCTGCGGTTTTGACTAATTTAAAAATTCAATCATAAGATTTAATTGATTATTCTCGGTCGAAGCCTACCTGCTAAATACAGTCTTCGTTTCTTGTTTCCTTTTTCCAAATTGCTCGTCATTTTTGTTGAAGCTGTTACCGGACTCTCCGAAAGAATTACGACTTCCTAAACGATTGTTGCCTCTAGCATAATCTCCAGATGCGTTGAATCTACAATCAAATAAATATTTACGTCAATAACACAAATATACCACCAAAAATAAAGCTTCCCAAGGTAAATTGTTAACCTATCGTTCGAAAATCTTCCGCTAGTTTGTACAATTTTCTTAATGTTTTCATCTATTTTATACAAACTGCTTCTTTCATTTTCTAATTGAGCACGTAATGTACTAAAAGATATTGCAACTTCCGTCCCCATTTCTGGAAAAACAATTATATTTAAACCAACAACACTACTTTTCAAGAGGCAGAGCTCGTATTGGTTTTTTATCTTTTTACTTAACGCGTACAGATTAAAAATGTTACGCTCCGCAGTCCGCTTGACGTATTGTAATTATAAACGTCAGAATTAAGGCGGAGTATTAGAACGTATGTACCTTGAATATAATATCAAAGTATATAGTATTTTTCATACATGTTCGACCTAGCTTTCGAGATTATTGTGATCAGAATTTAATAGTATTTCTAATATATTTACTGATAGCGATGGAATAGTTATTTTAAACATGCTACTCGAAAACAGATAGCGCAAACAACACGTACATTAATCTAGTCTTTCTAGTTGATCATAGATGGCACTACTAGTCCCAATGACCATAAATACAGTTTTATCGAGTGTTACTCGATGGATAATTTGTTCCCCCAATGAGCCCCAATCATAAAAAGGTAAAACCTCTCTTACCCTTTTTTCTACAGCTAAAACATGTTTTGAAGTATTTTATTGTGTGTTACCGCAGAACTTTTTTCTATGTATGTGAACTGATTTTGATGATTCCTTTTTACAGGTAACTGTATCAAAACATTTTGTCTCTCTACCCGACTGCGCGACGTAAAGGAGGATACCTATTGTTTTTACTCTCATTTGTGTTAAAAATGGAACAACCATCCAACCACCCATTTATGATATATAGCCGATCTTCTGGTTGTCTAGACCAGTACCTATGCTTGCATGCTACAACCCTCATCGCTTTCTACCAGGTAAAATAACTGCAGGATGAATGCAAATTTATTTAGGTTACAATTATGTACAAAAATGTATCACCACATTTCAGAGAGAACACAAATTAATAAACATACTTATTCTATTAATCAATCACCTGTCTTGCTAAACGAAATCAAAAGCTGGCTGGTTTAATTTCACGCATGTCCGCCACTCCCACGCACAATCACTGTCCGTCAGCGTCGTGGTCGCATCCGTGGCATCTATCTAGAAATTCATGGCCATCACGATCGTATCACAGATGTCTAGTCTAGACTTTTGCGTCTAGACTAAACTATCTATACATTAATTTGACATCAGTTTTTGTTTTGATTGATGTTTCATTAAAAACATGTTAAAAATACTCACTCAATGCGGATGTCGTTTTTTGCAGCGAAAATGAAAAAATGCCTTTTTTTTTCAAATTGTGATAGGTACTTCGAGTAATAATGAATAATAACGGTGGATTATTTAATTAACCTTTAATAATTCGTGAATGTGAATGAGTGTAGGCAAATCATACAAAATTGAAGAGCGTGATTTTCTAGTAGAGTTTCTGCCACATTACTAGAGCATGGTTTTACTAGGACTGGACTATGACTTTTAACTGACTTTGACCGTGACTGATGACTATAACTTGTTTCAATATGTTATTACTTGGCCTAGTGTCAAGTAGTAAAATATTTAAACAAATTTATGTTTAGACTGATCTCTATATCTACCCAAAGATTTAGTGTCAGGGCCTTTCACCCCCTGGCATTGTCTCTACCTGTCTACCTAATAATAACTTCACAAACAACTATATAAGTAGTAGGTGCTTATATTTTACTTCCATGATATTTTAATAAGTTCTTGAGACAAATGAATGACGATTATTACAACTTTTCGTGTAATAAATACCGTCAAATTCCTGAAAAGCGGCACATTTATATTTCTTTCATATTTGGAAACAAAAACGGGCGAGCTAAACATCCAACATGCGCCGGAGCGTACTTCCTCCAAGTTTATGAACTTTATGAAAAAACCAATTAACTGAAATGTGGAGATTCTGAAAAGAGAATCCGTTCGGCGGACGCCGAGCGTTCACGCGTGCATGAAAAATGGCTGAAGCGAGGAGACACTCGCGCACACAAGTGTTACAAGTTAGATATACATTCTATATAAAGTAGTACATGGGTGAATTACCTTAAGGTACCTTTGTGTATTAAGCATTAGGTGGTAGTGCTATACGCCATATCTGTGGTCTAAGTTACCCAAGTAATCACTAATATTTTAAATCCGAAAGTTTGTGTGAGTGTGTAAGTATGTTTTTTTTCTCTTCACGCTGTAATGGCTGAACGGATTTGGATGAAATTTTGAATGTACATAGATAATACCTCGGATAAACACATAGGCTACTTTTTAACTTCTTAAATAAACGTGGGTGAAGCCGCGGGGCACTGCTATTCACCTATAAGCCTTGGTGTTTAGGTTATCCACCGCATGTGACAGATGGTATAGTAGACAGGAGAATTGCCTTCAATATACGCGGACACTGCTAGTTTGTATATTTCGAATTAGCGAGAATTTATGAAACGGTATATTTAACATGACCTAAAGGCCAAAAGTTCATAGCTAAGATGAAAACTTCATAATTTTCTATTAATAATTTTTAAAAGATCAATATCGTAATTATATCATCAGCAAATAAGCATTTTTTTTACTAAAATATGTCTGGACATAGGTCTCTCGCAATTTCTTCCTTGACTCACGATACAATCAATAAATTAACTCATGAATTAATAATTTATTGTGATAAATTCAGCATTATGCGTGTTTATATGTATAATTATGAGTGTGATTTTGAAATACTTTTGGCATGAGCTATTGTTGCCGAGTGTACCGTATCTCCGTACTCAGTGTTTGTATTTGCTTGCGTCCTCCGCTCGGTCGCGGCGTCACTCCGTCACAGCGTCACGCCGCGTCGCGTCACGGCTGCTTCCCGAGATTGATGTCACTCCTGAAGATGCTATAGCGGGACAGGGGACAGGGGTCACGTCAGTTCATTCAACGGGTTACTTTATCGGTACTATGTTTAGTTACATATTAATTCTTGCATGTAAAATTGCTGTATGTGTAGATCCTCAGAGAAAATAGAACGAAGTATCCGATTTTGACCTAATTTGTATCATCACTTAACTTTACGCATCACACAGACACACACACAAAACACGTTTAGTCATTTTTATTATTCATAAAATATATAAATCACTCATTAAAGAAGTTCACACCCTCTTTATCATTGGAATAAAAATAACACTGAAGATAACAACAAGGACGAAGTAAGGTAATATGTGCCAATTAGCATTAGTAATTGATTTTTGGAAGAGGAAACATCAAGTCAATACATACTTTAACTCCTCGTTTGAAGGGTGAATTTTAATCGATTGTTCTTAGCATTGTTTGGTCGAAAACTGCAGCCGTTTTCCAAATAGAGTATCGGGGTGTTATAAATAATGATGTTGCCATTTGAGTTACGATTTTAGTTTGATTGGTAAATCCTATATTTTGTATAGTACCACAGAATAAGTATTTAAATAAAATAAGTACTTACAGAAATTTTTAGGTAGGTAATTAAGTTTTCAAAATCGAAGTAGGTACCTACTTAAGTTGTACCCCCTATTTTTTTTTAATGAACTGCTTGTCATTTACATCTTCACTTCAGCTTCTTTTTTACTGTAATAAGAAAATTAATCAGCAACAACCAAGTACAATCAAAGCAGCCACGCCAGAGCCATTTGCAGCAAAACGACGACGCCATCTTGTTGTATGCGCGAGCTGTCACTCGGCGCGACGTATTTGGCGGAACCGCGCCTGCGCACTCCGACACCCAACAACAGGAGGAATAATAAAACGCTTACTCTGATTAATTGCGACGCCCATTAGAAATAACTCAGACACGCCGACACGGTTTGTTTGTTTTACTCACCATGTTAAAAAATAAAAGTGAAAAAAGGCGCGGAACTAAAATGTTTTCATTGCTCTAACGTGGCGTTTCGGAACTGATCTTATTTTTGATTCCACTCGGCTGGAACGAATTTCATAAATCTTGCACGCGGGCGAAATTCAAAACATTAGCAATAATGCTGCTGAAGTAGCATTTTAAAGATTTTACGACTGCTCGGTTCAATGAGATGTAAAGAAATAAATTTTGCAAGTTTGTTGTTTAGACATGATAATAGCTTTACAGCTGTTAACACATAAATTGGTTCTGAACAAGGAAACGTATTCGAACGTCTTGTCATTATATATTTTTAGCAGTTAGGTATATGAATGGAAATATAATTATTTCGGAATGATAATTATACATCTCATGGTATTCTGGGATACCTAAGTATTATAATAATAAACCTATAGTGTCAGATTTACGCTTTTGGTCGATTGTAAGCATTGCATTTCGTTTAAAATAAATATCGACATAGTAGGTACACTACCCATGACTACAGTGAAAGAAAGGAGACCGGTGATTGTAATCTAAAACGCGAACTCTGTCGTCACGAACGGTAATAGCGTGTGTTTTGCTAATTGTCCATACAGTTTAAAGTTTAATCACGTTTTATTCATTAAATATCCTAATTAAAAAGCATTTCCATAATAAAATAATGTTATAGTGTGTATATATACTACAACTATGTTTAATGCTCACTCATATTCGCTGTTGTCTCTCCTAACGATAGTCGTGCTAGTGAGTCTTAGCAGATATCATGTTATCATAACTAAGGTACAAGACAACTTCCATTACTAAGAACACCCTTACACTCCGATATAAATTGCCCCTACTTGAACCATATCGTCCCAGCTACGCAAGGCTACGCCACGCTACGCCACGCCACGCTACGCAACGCTACGCGACGCTGCGCCACATGTAGCGGCAACAAGGTGTAGCGCGACAAATGGCCTGCGCCCGAGCGCGGCCGGCGGCAGGCGGGCGGCGCGGCTCGCCAAAATACTCTCCTCAGGTTATTTCTAATATAATTAGACATGCAAATCTCAAACCAAGTTCATTGTCAATTGAGATATTTATTCTCGCCCCAATTAACTACTCATACAATGTAGCTGTACGTACTGAACTAGACTACGAAGTATCAATTTTAAGAGTACTAGATATAGCCCCAGATAATCAAATATAGGTAACTCAATATTGGGAGAGTGATGTGCGCTGATCAAAATAGCGGATCTTAATAATTTTGTGTCTTGACTCGTATTACATTGATGCAGATAGTATTAACAGCAAGCTCACACAGGTAAAGTAAGATACCTATTCACTCTAGACGATTGTACCGTTCGAGGAACAAAGACGTTAAAAACAAATATTCAGGTGGAGGTTCATCACAGAGAGCCTGCGTACTCCAGGTCTAGTGTGTTTACCAGCTTCGATCACATCGTCACTTACCATCAGGTGAGATAGTGGTCAAACACTGGCCTGTTACAAAAAAAAAAAGTTATGAAAGTTTCATTTCTATTGTGTGTCTTTACGACACATCATTTTTAGGTATCGTCCAGCATGCTACATCTTCGGCCGCATCTTCCCTTTCCATCAGAGATAGTGGTCAAATGCTTGTTGTGTATCTAGCATAAACAACCTGTTTTTATTAAAGTGTCTGTTGCTTTTTTGTATTGTACCTATGTATATTTTAATATTAATTATATTAATAGGATTATAATAGGAATAGAGCGCGTCACCTAATGGATAAGACTAAGAATAAGCGCTGGGAGGAATCCGCAGCATCATGCTGTGTCGTGACCATTTCCGACAGTACGACATGCGGCACCAATTTTAATATTTTTTGAATTTACTATTCATCTTATATATAAAATTCTCGTGTCATAATGTTAGTTACCTTACTCCTCCGAAACGCCTTTACTGATTTTTACCATATTTTATATGCATATTCAGTAGGTCTGAGAATCGGCTACTATCTATTTTTCATACCCCTCAGTGATAAGGGTTGTTCGCCCTTAACATTTTTTTTTTAATTTTTGGACAACATTTTTAGTTTTTATTTTTCTATGTTTCAGCATTAAAAAATACATACAACCCTAAATTTTCATCTTTCTACAATCAACCCCTATTTTTTTATTGAAGAAAAAATTTCCTAGAAATAATGTATATATGGCAAAACAACGTTTGCCGGGTCAGCTAGTATAATTATGAAAATATCTTCTTCTACCAGGCGACCATAAACGTAGAAGAGGTAAAACACTTTTTCTAAACGTGGCATTGCAACGCATGCCGGGTACAGCTAGTATAGGTGTACTTTTTTGTTACATTTTTATGTTTGATTATTGTTATTTTTGTGTACAGTTGTATTGTATTATTGTACCTGGTCTACAAAAATTGTCAATAAAGCAAATTTGAATTTTTAAAAACCATACATAAAAAAAATTTGTGTGAATAAAATAATTTCCTTCTTTCTTTCTATAAATACAGTTCTGACTTAAAGTTTTGAAAAAAAAAAAGATTTATACATTTATGTTTAGTCAGTAAGAGATGACGATGCCGATAGTGACCTAGAGGCGAGTAGTTCAAGAATGTTGTCAGTTCTGGCACGAGGCACACCCAGAGATTTGGCGAGTGCAGCTCATTAATCAACTAATTTGACGCATCGTACATCAGACTGAACCTGCTGACGTTAGTGTATTTAGTTAGGTACTATATCAAAAAAATAATTCATAAGTAAAGGTACAGTCGGCTGCAATAACCTAATGTACCTAAACATCTCCACACTTTCAAATATTTCTCATCTTAACGGAATTTCCATTTTAGCTGAATTCAAAGCATAATAACAACACCCACACACATCCTCTGATCCTAAACGGTCATTCGAAATGGAAAACGTAAAGATGATTTTCAAATAACTATTCAATGATTATAATTACCTCATTAGATACAATTCATCGAATTTCTTTTTTTATAATTCACAATAATATATCACCCGGCGGTAGCGAAGTAGAAAAAAATCAATTTCCTGGGGTGGCAGGATACAAAGTTGGTATATTATATAGGTAAATCTATATATATAAAAGAAAGTCGTGTTAGTTACTCCACTTATAACTCAAGAACGGCTGAACCGATTTAGCTGAAAATTGGCAGGGAGGTAGTTTAAAGCCAGGAGAAGGACATAGGATACTTTTTAAGAACGTACATTTCTTTAATTTTTTTTTTTACATTTCGACATGCTTTCCATTTTCTCATACGTCACTCGGATTTCAAACATAAACATGAAGGTTGTAATAATATAGTCACGTGACATTGTAACGCATGCCGGGTATGGCTTCCTAAATATGAACATTCATTGACTGTTAGGCGGAACGGGACAGCTAGTATAATAAATAAATAAAGTTACCGTGCTTCTAGTTAAATACAATAGTGAGTTGGTAAGATTTAGTGGAGACTGTCAGGGCTGGTTTATGAATGGTGAAGTTTTGGCTAACTGGTGGTGAAGGCAAGCGGCAGCAGTTGACATGAAAGGGAGTTCCGCGAAGTGGTCGCCCCAGTGCAGTGAGGCGGCGCGGGCGCGAGTCGCCGCACGTGCGGTGTATCGCCGCCTTTATATTCAGAATACACTGCTTTTTAGATTTAGATAAAACTAGCAGATCTCCGCGGCTTCGGTTGCGTTCAAACGTATAGTTAGTATACTTTGGCCTTCATGGGTTTTTTTTGTGCGGTAGATACCCTAATCTAATCTAATACCTTTAAACGAGCAATATATATATATGTGTAATCTGGATCTCGGAAACGGCTCCAACGATTTTCGTAAAAGTTACAGATCAGGGGTTTTTCGGCCCAAGGAATCGATTAATCAACGTTCCAAGTCCGAGAAATGCTCGGTTTCCAAACTGCATTTGAAAAACCGGGTTTAAGAAACTATCAGCGCCATCTATTACGCCATGACTGATGTATAAAACTGTTTCTACTTGACACTAGATGGAGCTTTCTGAGGCTACAAATTCAAACACATTCTACCAAAAACAAAATCATCGGATAACCGGTCATCCGGATATTATACACAAATACAACAACAATGTTAAAAATACATAATTATAACATCTTATTATGAATTAAAAGAAGCAACTTGTCCTCCTTTGCTCTAAATTGTTGTGCCCAACAGGGTCTATAATGTACTGTCATTTATTTGTACCATCTACATTAAATTTTAGAGAACTACATTTAGAGAATGCAATAAAGAATTTAATTTGAATTTAATTATTTTTCTAAATATAAGGAGTCTAAATTACTCCTTATAATATCCGCTATATACCAGTTAATGTCACGTCAAAATCAGTCGAGCCGTTTCGAAGATTAGCCGAAATAAACTGACGGAAAAGCACTCCATTTTACAATATTTGTATGGATTGATAAAAATGGCGATGATTTTTTTCATTATAAGAATTAGCAGGAAACAATCAGGAGTTCGTTTTGAGACTAGATTGATTTCTGATTCACTTAATTTTATGTGATATGTGTTTCAGGGTAACATAGTTTTCATCCCCAGGTGGAGGATAGTAGAATGCTCGTTGGGAGTCAAAACTCTCCAGCGTAGGAGGGAAATATAACACCTCCCGCGGACAACAAGGCTGGAGATAAGTGAGTCTATAACTGAGAGTCTGTCTTGCCCGACAAATACGTCTGGGAGTCTTCAAGTCATGAGTGTACAAGTATTCTAAGCAAACGTGCTCCATCGTCAGCCTCATCTTCAGTTGAGATAGTGGTCAAACGTTTGCCAATCGCAAATAAAAATAAACTTTTTATTAATATGTCCACTTGTGGTCATGGTGGTGCCATAATATCCCACCAAATCAATATATAACCATTATGAAAAACTAAAAATACATTCAGATTATTTTTAGAAAGAGTAAACTAAAAATTGGGTCCAACGAGCATTGTTTGTTTTCTGTTAAAAATAGACATTTTAATCTAAAAAATGTTAATTGATATTTGTCTATATCTACTATCTTATTAAGTATTTGGTCGCGGCGATTGTCGTTACGGCCTTGTTGCGACGCGCGATGGTAATAATTATGTAGGCGTCATTAACGGTTATAATAATAAGTATTGACCGAAGAACAAAAAGGCTGCTATATCGATAGTGGACTTCAAATTACAAAGTCTCGGTCACCGACGTAAGGTATATTCTATCTTTTACATTTTGGAGCGTGTGCGTATGAATTTCCCATCGAACATAGAAGACAAACTGTCAAACATCATCCATTTATGGTTGACATACCAGTTTCTCGAAGCGATTCGCTTCTATGTTTATCATCCGTACGGCGAACGCCTCATTGCTCGCGTTTTGTATCCTTAACGGTATAATCTGGGAGTCTTCAAGTCTAGAGTGAATAGGTCTATAGGCAAGCATACTTTATCTTTGGCCGCATCTTCACTTTCCATCAGCTCACCTGGTGGTGAAATACTTGTCTACAAAGCATAAAAAAATTATCGATATTTGTACAGAGTAGTACAGACACGCATTAAGATACGCAACTCGCAGAACTTCGAGTCTTAGTAGGCTCAGGGAGAGGAAAGCATTGTACTTAATTTGGCTCTCGTCTATTATACATCTGCACTAGATGTATAATAAAGACTGATGTGTTGCTTACCATCGGAAACTGTGTTGCTTGTATCCACAATAACAATCTAGGCACCAACTTAACGCTATAGAAACTAGTGCCTGGGCATTTCTTTTTTCAAATTTGCAAGCTCTTTTTCCCGGCTAGCGTTATTGTCTCTATCACATATATTTTTATTTATGCCGGATAGGTAAGCATTTGACCACAATCTCACCTGATGGAAAGTGATGATGCGGCCGAAGATGTAACTCGCTTGCCTAGAAGGTATCTCAGTATCTCTTGACTTGAAGACTCCCACATTATACCGTTCGGGGAACAAAGACGAGGGCAGCAGATTTCGTTCCCACTGCTGAAACTCGAGGCTTTCTCTGCCTAGGAGAGTCTAGTCTAGAGTTCTAGACCGCATCGGTGCATGAATCAGTCATACATAACCCTCGGTTTTTTGTGATTTTTGGATATAAATTTAGCGTTTATGTTATATTCTGCGTTTATTATGAATATTATTGCGGACCCAGTTGGCGCAGTGGGCAAGTGTCTGCTTTCTGCGCCGTGGGTTCGATTCCCGGCAAGTACAACATTTTCTTCCCAAGGTTTTGTGTTTATGGTTATGGGTGTGATTGTTTGTGTGATATAAATTTTTCCGGCACTCTCTATACAAGTACTTGAACTTATTGCGGATCGTGAGTGTGAATGCATGTTTGTTATTATGTTATTACATATAAGTATTTGCATGATAGGAGCTAATTATGTATTTTTATATTGATTAGTTCAATTAATTGTTTTCTTTCCTTTGTTATTTCTCTCTATACCTTTTTGATGCACGCCTACATACCTCTTCTCGTTTACCATGTGTGATAGACTGGTAGAAAATGCTCCTTACATTATATCCACCTTTAGTTCTTTAAAATAATAAAAAATCAGTGTTTCGATTTGTTCACGATGTGTCAATTCGCCGAGCGAGTGCAAATTCCACGCAACGTGTGTAGGTACATGGGGCTAAGTGGGATTCAAAACCAGGTGCGTAGGATTTTAACTTTACCACCACTATCTCACCTCATAATAATGCTGGCAAGTTACATAACATCAAAAAACCGTAATTTAAACATGATTGAATAAAAATGTAACAAACACTATCGCACTTAGGTTCGAGTGTACCGCGGTCGTTTAATCAGGGGATGGCGATAAAATGTAGAAATGCTGTCAAAAATGCTGTATTAAAAAAATAACATAATGTGACCTATATATGTTTAGATTTTGAAGAAGGTCGTGGTCGAGGATGGTAAACACGATAGTTCTAGAACGTGACTGGCTTTCAAGGATAGCTGTCGGACCCGGTCAGAGCCTGCGACAGATAGTATTGCGACGTATAAAACTGAGTGACAGTTAGTAGCAGTTACAGCTTTACAGTAACATAATCCGTTTCCACGCGGCGCCCCAGACGTTTTAATAAGCCGCATGTGTGACAGTCTGTCTGTCTGTCGGTCACGCTCTGCCAGCGGCCCCTTTGAACCCGACACCCGCGTCCTTCTGTTTGTTTGTTAGGCGAGCACCGGAAAAAATACCGGGAAAATGTAGGGTAAATAGGAGAGTACAGCATGCGTTGGGTTGGCAGTGCCGACGTTGGCAATATTTGACTTGGTAGTTAGATATAAATATTTTATAACATGTTGGCTCTGATTATCACAGACATGTATTACAACGCATAATAATTATTATGATAATTTCTTTATTCGTTGTTTTAATTTTTCCTTGACTGTAGTGTACACCTGCACCCTCTAACACATTCCAGTTAATTTATGTTTACACTAAGATTGTCTGGAAGTAATTGCTATTCACGATAAGACCGTTATTACCTTTAATCCTACTTATTATGAATCCGAAAGTGTTTGTAAGTATGTTTGTTCCCTCTTCACGCTTTAACGGCTGAACGGATTTGGATGAAATTTGGAATGTACATTGATTGTACCTAGGATTAACACATTGGCTACTTTTAACTTGATAATGGCGGGCGAAGCCGCGGGGCGCGGCTAGTAATGTACAATTCCTAAGAAAAAAAAATTACACTTTGTAACTGGTTATACATTAAAGAGTTTTATATTACTTTGTACACCGGATTTCTCAAAGTTATCATTATGACTTCTATGTTAGACGAACGACTTGGCGCAGCGGACAAGTCTTTGCCCTCTGTATAGGGTTCAGAGTTCAACTCCCGGCAGGAGCACAATTTTACTTCACAAGGGTCATTCGTGCTTCTGGTGCTGGGTGTGATAGTGCTTGTGATGTAAATGTTTCCGGCTCCCTCGATACAAGTCTTAAAATTTAGTGGGCGGTGAGTGTGTGTTCGTTTGTATGTACTTTTTATTCAATTGGGTAATAAAATTCTCATTAAAGCAATAAGTGTTGGTAAAACTAATAATATAGAAACAAAAATGCCATATGTTGTTAGATATACATAATAATAGCAATTATGCTATTATGCTATTATTATTATTAGCAATTATACTATTATTATGTATATCTAACAAAATATTGCATTTTTGTTTTACCCGTGTTATATGCTCGGAATTCAAGTTTTTCTTGAAAAACAAACATTCAATTTTAATTTAAGTAAAATATTGCTTTTCAACATTAATTAAATAATCGCCATTTTTCGGATAAGCGATGAAATATAGTGTCCTTATCCGGAGTTTTGAAAAATGTAATCTAAATAATTGTGTCTAACAAATTTAATGTTGGAATTCTAAAACACATACATAAATATACCAGTTTCCGTTTTCATTAACTGTACCAATATCACAGAATACTATTACTCCCTACCGGGACCAATATAATATGATACATATTGTTACGTCACATTGATTTAGAGTCGATTGCTTTCATTGTTTATGGTAGACTGTGCAAAGCATAGAAGAGAATATATTCTACCCGAAGCGTCTTTGGTCAGCTGACAGGTCGTTGCCGACTTGTTTTTTTTATATTTTACCACCTGGTAACATCACCTTCCTTCAAAGTGACATTGGGTGGCTGTGATGGCGATCTATAGTTACCATCTATGGTCGACTGTTCTCTTTAGAAGTTACCTTTTTTGAAACGACGGTTGCTCGCCCCATTCGATTACCGACGACGACGATCAACTGGAGTGGTTGTTCATTTATAGTGATTTTATAAGTAGGCACAAGTAATATGTGATGCCTTTGAAAGATATAATATACTGCGCAGTCAAGTTGTGAAGCTAAATAAATTGTTGTTCCGAATAAAAAGGTGTTTTCTTCATCGACGTTACAATGTAGACATATTAGACTACGATTTAATAGCAAAAACGTCCACCATGGTTGATAGTATCGATCTAATTAAATAAACACTTAATCTAACGGATGCACAAAACACTAACAGACGATTGCAAACCCGAAATGAAGGTTCAATTATCGCATCGGATAACTCGCGTTTCTTAATTAAACCGTCTAATTAAAGACTGAACGAGATACCATCGGCATGGGTACCGCTTCCGTTGTCTTACGCCTTTTGTACCTCTCGCAACACAAAAAGACTTAAAAGTCAACGCCATACGATTCAAAATCTTATGTAACTGAATCCCGTAAGATTCAAAACGGCAACACAAAGTAAATTCAACTTTAATTATAATTAGATAAGGTTTATTTTTGATTGCGTGTGGTTTGGTAAGGAGTAGGGTAGGCGGCACTATTACCGGTGGCAGTGGCGCGGAACGCCCGCCGCTGAGATCTGAAGCGCATGCGCGTTTGGGAAGTACCATCACTATTTATAGGGAAACGACTCGCACTGAGCTCTCTTGTGCTCAAATGTTAATGACAGGGTTTTTACTGACTGCCTTTGTGGACGGCGACTGTCAAAATAATTATATGAGGAAGATGAACTACACTGAAAATTTCACTTAAAATACATATAGCATATAATATAGTATACTATAGCATATAATTCTTAATAGTACAAGCATAAAGTGGTAGTAATAAAGTAAACTTTCTATGAGAAAAGAAAGGAGGAAATTAGCAGTACTCTGCTATAGATAAAAAAAGAAAATTTTAGTCAACGACTAAAGATCAACTAAAACCAAACTCAATAACTATATTAGACCATCCTAAAGAAGGAAGTTTTATGTTAGATGTGAATGTTTTTTTTTTTGCTATGTTTACGTAGATATACGAGTATCTCCAGGATTTGAATTTTTATTTGTATTCATTGTCAGTGTGTTGTAAAGTCAATCCCTTAAAAAAACATAAGGATCTAATGCAAAATTCTGGAGATAGTGCATGGCGTGAAAATAATTAATGCTACTCATTTTAGTAGGAAATTAGTATTTTATTGCATGTTTAAAATTAAAAATGCCTTCAATCCTCGTATTCTATTTCCACCGTAAACCATGATCACAGCACATTAAAATCATGTAATTCTCCTAATAATAGTGCAAAGGGACGGCTCCGCGCTCAGCCGCGCGTGGCCCGAACGTCTGCCGACCGCGATCAAACAATCGCTCCTTGCTCCGCGCTGACATTTATTGCAGATGAAAGTCACCACTGATTCTTATTAATGACATCTGACTTGACAACTTTTAAGAGCTGGCTTTAAGACTAATTATTTGTTTTCGGAAAGTGAAAAAATGGCGTAGTCGATTGTGTATTATTTTTAATAAAATTTTTATAAAATTTGTGAGCGTTAATGTGTAGGTAATACTAAAAAAACTAAAACTCCAATATAGGTTTTAGGAGAGTCTCAGGGCATGACTTGACTATGACTGGACCATGACTCTTTTACTTGACTTTGACTAGTTTTTAGGGCTCCGTACCCAAAGGGTAAAAACGGGACCCTATTACTGAGACTTCGCTGTCCGTCCGTCCGTCCGCCCGTCTGTCACCAGGCTGTATCTCAAGAACGGTGATAGCCAGACAGTTGAAATTTTCACAGATGATGTATTTCTATTGCCGCTATAACAACAAATACTAAAAATAAAATAAAATAAATATTTAAGGGGGGCTCACAACAAACTTGATTTTTTATAGAAAATGGTACGGAACCCTTCGTGCGCGAGTCCGCCTTGCACTTGGCCGGTTTTTTATTTTTTTCTTATTATGACGTACCAATTTCGTTTGGTACACCATTGGAATTACAATATAGCCTTAAGACTAATAAGTAATTAGATTTTGACCTAAAATGCTAAGTAGAGTAGTATACTAATAATGTGTACAATAACACTTTTCTTACTGTCTCTATTATCGGGAAAACACTTTGTTCTTTGTTAATAGCACTCACGGCATTACACTAACTCAAATGGCTTAGTTCTCTTGAGTCTTTGACTAGTGACTAGGATGACTACAGATTTATAAAATACTTAATACCTACTACTAGAAAAATTTTCATCACTTAGCACTGGCTAAATGCAAAAAGATCCTGGACTGAAGCAGGCACATATTCTGCTGCAGTAAGTATTGATTGACGGCATCAGGGCCTAAGTGCAAAATTATTTGGCTAAAAGCCATACACTTCGGATTGCCTTGAAGCTCTCTTTAGTACCACTTTAAAATACTCCATGTTCAATTCCAAGTATAAAATGGCTGCAATGCGAACATTTACATCGTTATGCAATTCATTATTCGAGACTACCAAGAACTGGAGCTAGCTTCTAAAATAAAACCTACCCGTTTATACCTATATGTACTTCCTTTATTATATCTATAGAATTTCTCATAGTTGGCAAACATTTGGCCAACGGACGGCCATATGCTGGCCCATATTTCTATCCTAGATCTTCTAATTTATGTTGGGCACTAATGTTTTCAAGAATTTGTGAGGTTAGACAATTACTTTGTTTGGCATTGATGTACAGATTTTATAAGTTAAACATATTTTAAATTATCATCTATTTATAAAAATAAGTCCATAGAATCTCTGTAATACAAATGTTATACATTTTACTTTATTTTATTGTTTTATTTAGGATTATATTGTTTAAATAATATTAATGTTACAATTTTATCCAATTCAATTTATTTTTAAATGACTTATGAACATTTTTTATTTTTCCGATTTAATACGTAGAATCAAATAACTACTATTAGCTATTATTTTATTAGCAATTAAATTTATAAGGAAGTCAATTGTTACTTGCTCTAAATTAATGTGCATACAGTCTTCACCTGTAATTGTAATGTCACTAACCTTTTCCACAGTAACATGTTAACTTTATACTTGTAACGGTGTTCATTGTGTTGGTGATCAATAAATAAATAAATAATCTGCTTAATAGGGAATATGCATAAATTATTTTATGCTTTTGATAGAATGTTTACGTAAATACATTGCGGTAAATATAATTTTATTCAAATTTTACATTGCATCGAATATGAATAAAATATTGAAAATGCGAGAAGATATAATCGTAGTCATTTTGACGTTATTTTTATAATCTACAACCCAAGCATGGCTGCCGTAAAGGAAAGTTGATCAATCATTCAAATCATACAATGGCGTGCGTTTTGCTATTTAAAAGTTCCCGTGGATCTTTATAACTTCTTATTAGGTAATTAAAATTAATTACGAAAATATATTATAGGTGTAATGGTGTAATAGGATATTAGTGTTTCTGGTTTTAATCATTGCATTTATGCGTGGCTGTGAGTGTGAAAGCTATTTTAATTTTATAGCTTTAACGATTAAATTAAATAACAATTAAGCTATATTTAAATGTTGTGTATATAAACGAACAAATTACAAGATTTTAAAACATTGAAAAAAGGAAACTCAAAATAATTCAACAGTAGTAATTTATTTTTCGCAGATTACTTAAAGTTTTAGTTCCCACTCTGTTCGAGTAATGTGTGTTTTCAATTTCAAACACATTCTAGTTTGGTGACGTTTATCTGACCGTTCGCGCAATCCCATTCCGTTTGATAACATTTCATCGATAAATTCTAATGAAACACAAAGAAAAATGCGAAAAATATCGGTTTAACGACAGCTATAAATCGAAATTCAATAGAGAAAGATAAAGGTTAAACAATGGTGTGTGGGCAGGGGGTCGCTTTCCAATCTGCGGGCCGGAGGACAATTGGGCATAAACCACGCAGCGCGCTCCTGAACAATAGCCTTTATAGCTTATTTATTAACGTCACGTAGCCTGCGCCTGCGCACCGCGCCAAAACTGTTGTAAAAATTGTGAAATAATTCCGAACAAACGAGCTTGTTATTGATATTTTATTTCCGCTTTAATTTTTAGTGGAACTCTCCGGTGCTCGATCATTCTCGAGAAATAATTGGATCGGAGCATAATATTATTAGATCGAACAATGTTTGCAACTAATCGAATGAAATAAAACAGCATCGACTTTAATAAGGTCTTGCTCCTCCGTACAGATTAATATGTGCATTTTTGTCGATTTTATCCTATTACATAAATGACATTGAGGCCTGTTTTATGCCTAATAAATAATAAGCCGTTATCTCACCTGATGGACAGCAATGATGCAGCCGAAGATATACCATGTTACCTAGAATAGGGATCGGCAACCTTTTGAGTCAAAAGAGTAAAAAATTGCAATTAACAAAATTTCAAAGTTTTATAGAGTCACAATTTTTTTCTTGCCAACAATAATTCTTAATGCCAATAATAATATCTGCTGTACTATGAGTATTGTATAGAAAAGGTTATGCACGTGTTATACCTACCTAATCATCCAATAATTTACTTGTTTAAACTGTATAAATGTACTTTTTTACTACCTTTGGAGGCTTGTTAATGGCTCGATAGAAACGGTGCCAATCCTCGATAATCGATTCAGAACGTTTTTTTAAATGATTATACTTTAAATAAATTATATTTGCATGTGGAACTAAAGAGCCGCAGCTACACATCCAAAGAGCCGCATGTGGCTAGCGTGCCGCAGGTTGCCGAACCCTGACCTAGAAGATTTTACTGTAGTGCGTTTTCAAGTGTACGCGTTTACTTTACACTTAAAAACTCCTAAATTATACCGTTTAGGGAGCAAAGAAGCGGCAGAGTTCGACTTCTCCAGTACAGATAATAAAAGTCTGTGCTTGAAGTTTAGATACATGTAGTCAAGCATGCTACATCTTCGGCCGCATCATCACTTTCCATCAGGTGAGATTGTGGTCTAGAACTTGCCTATCAGGCAAAAAAAAAATAGTTATATGGATAGGCTCAGGTTTCAAAGCGTAAGGGAAAATCAATAGGCATGCATTCTAATGCATGGTAGAGATCGCTATTAGTGATAAGGCCGCCTGTTGTGATACTTTACGTATATCTTATAAAGTGGATCAATAAAGTATTATCTATCTATCTATCTAAATAAGTTTTAAACGCATACTGCAGTACATCTTAATGCAGTATTTATATGTACTGCAGTTCATGTTGTAACAAGACGAAACCTAGCTTTTTAAAGTGAAAACTTCTTTGGGCACGTTGAGCACTTTTTGGGTGAACAAAAATCATGGAACTCGCGTCATCGTCACCGAACACTTTCCATCAGCTATATAAAACTGTGTATATATGTGTACTTTTTGGGTGAACAAAAAGCGTGAAACTAACGTCTTCGTCACCGCACGCTTCCCATGAGCTATATGTATACTGCGTATATATACATTATATATAGTTTTCACTTCTATCGGCAGCCCCCAAAGACTGCCCCGCATGTTTTTTTTAATGCTAGATATTAGGCTGACTTTAGACTTCTAATTAAACCTGTAAACTACAAAATATATAAACATTTGTTCACGGATGATCCTGGTTTCGGCGATATCAAAAGTTTGAATTTTAAAAAGCATCTGCATTCAATTTAAGAGTTTTTTATAAAATTAAATTATGTTTATTTTGAGTTATATAATCTCATAATTGTTTATTTTTCTTAATAAAAAGGAACATCTCGCAAAGCTAGTGACATTCGGTTTCTATTATCTCTAACAACGTGATGAGGTGAGATAGTGGTCAAAAGTTTGCCTATCTAGAATAAAAAAAAAAGGTTTCTTGAGAAATACAATTTAGAAGTTAAAATTCAAAATCGTTTATTCTCATAGGCCCCAAAGAGAAAGGTAGAGTCTTCAATTCAACACTGCATTCTCAACAATAAGCCACATATATTACAAACCATAATAGAGTTGCTTATATATGAGTAATAGAGCTTTTTAAAGGGAAACAATACCTTAGTGCTTACGGCAATAATATTGACAACAAATATACCTAAAACCCTAAAAACGCCGAAATACTCGAAAGAGGAAAGAAAAAGGTGATTTTCTTTCGAGTATTTCGGCGGTTTTAGGGTTCCGTAACTCAAAAGGACAAAACAGAACCCATATAGGATCACTTTGTTGTCCGTCTGTCTGTCAAGACCATTTTTCTCAAAAACGCGTTTAAGTATCAAGCTAAAATTCATATCAAATACTCAAGTCTACTGTCCCTTGGAGCTGTGAAAAAATAATTATTTTAAGCCAACACAATAAAAAAAAAATCCGTATATGCTGCAAATTTTCAACACTCGCAAGGGAATCAAAACCTACAGGGTATTTCCCGTAAATTCAGAATCTTGAAATTTGGTACGAAGCAACGCTATAAGAGCGGAATATAAAGGAAAAATTGCTAAAAGCATAAATTTTTAGTTACATCATTATAAAGATATTTTTAAAAATTTTAAACTTACTACCCCTTTCCTCATGAACGCGTAGGTATTAAATTGAAATTCATATTAAATACTCAAGTCTATAATACCTTTAAGCTGTAACAAAATGAAACTTCTATGTCAACGCAATCAAAAGAAACAGCAATTTAAGCCGCATATTTTTTGAAACTCGCAACTACTCGCAAGGTAATCAAAACCTAAAGGATACTTCAAGTCGATCTAGAATCTTGAAATTTGGCATGAGGCAACTTTTTATTAGATCTAATTGTCATTAAACTGTGAAATTACTTATATACATACAGATTTATACGGAACCCTCGGTGCGCTAGTCCGACTCGCATTTGACCGATTTGTACTTTAAAATAAAAAAAAACAAAAACAAAAAAACAAACGCTTGCACACTCACAGCCCCACACTAAGTTCAAAGACTTGTATCGTGGGTGCCGGAAACATTAACATCACACACACATTACACCCAGAACCAGAAGCACAAATATCCCTTGGGAAGGAATTTGTGCTCCTGCCGGGAATCGAACCCAGGACCCACGGCGCAGAGGGCGGACACCCGTCCACTGCGCCAACTGGGTCGTCAAATACTAGTAATTTAACTAACCTCGACGTTTCGGCAGAGTTGCGTCAGCCGAGGTCGCCAAAGATTCCGAAGAATCCAGACTTTCTCAGAAAAACGTGACTATATTTCGTTACAGTTTAAAAAAATATTATTTCTTTCATTGTCGAAATCGGTTCAGAAATCCGACCTGTAGAAGAGAACAGCCGGACATCCGGACACCCGAAAGTTTTATGCCTCTTGTAATAAAATGTTATAGATTGACCGCGATTGAATAAGACTTCAAAATTAAAATTAAACAAAGCAAACTCTTTCATTTTAATATAAGTATTAGGAAAATAACTAACAACATCACAGTTTTCCATACAAACCAGTCTATAACGGGAACTTCCATACAAAGGTCAACAGAGATCACGCAGTCGGTGCGTTTGAGTCTGCGTTTTGTCGCGCATCATTTGCTGCGCGGTAATTTGTTCCCATCCGCCGTCGTCGCGTTGCGTGTGACAAAGCCGCCATACGTTTTTATAATTTTTTACCGTCGCGACATATTTGCGGTAATTAACAGAAATACGCCTGCGCGGCGTGATTGAGGCGTTTTTGCAGGATTATGCATGCCGACTGTAATTGCTGGGGATTTGCTACTGCATGTTGTGTATTTGGCGAAGCAGATGTATTTTAATCATTTGTTGCGTTCCAATAGTTACAATCTGTTGTTTATGTTCATAATAAATTCACAAATGTAATATCTTTAAACGAGCAATTCTTGTATATATATATGTGTTATCAGGATCTCAGAAACGGCTCCAACGATTTTCATGGAATTTTGTATGCAGGCGATTTCGGGGGTGATAAATCGATCTAGCTAGGTTTAAATTTTAGAAAACATCGTGTTATCCGTGTTTTCAGCCGAGCAAAGCTCGGTCATCCGGGTACTATGTATAATAATTATGTTATGGCGGGAACACCTAGTGCTGCTTGGCAACAGTATTATTATATGCCACGAATGCTATGACTTTATTGTATAGAGTATAACAGCTAACAAATGTAAGTAATACTTTAAATGGTTTCTGGTGACAGCTTTTTTTAACCGACATCATAAATGAGGAGGTTCTCAATTCCATTGTATTTTTTTATGTGTGTTTTCTCATATATTCTTTTTAGTTGAACCAATTTTAATGAGGCTTTTTTTATTTGAAAGGTAGTGCTTTCCATGTAGGCCCATTTAAATTTGATCGAGATCTGACGAGTACTTCATGAGTTATTATCAATAATGCGTATTGAATTCAATCAATCTGATCTAGGGTGATGAAAATAAGCTAATGTTTAGATATAATGCATCAAATAACTTGGGCACACGGATATCTATGAAAGATTAGGAATAACTTGACAGTTTGTGAGCTATAAAACGATATTAAAATTTTAGAAGGAAATAGCCTCGAGATAAATTTGAATGACTGGCTCTTAAGTTAAATTCACGCTATGCAGTTCCACCAGACACTTTGAAGGATGTGTAGTTCTCTACTCTTGAAATAGGCTTCATTTACTTTTTTTAAGATACTAGGTAGTTACTACATTTAAAATATTTCGTAAGTGTTATTTAGGCAAACTTGCACTCGGCTTTAGTTACTTAAATTCCAAACTCAAACTCAAACGCGAAATATATGCACGTCTGCATGCAGGCTGAATACTTTTATTCATTATTTCAAATTAAAAGACCTTTTTAACACGTATTCTGGTAAAAAACGTTTGAGTTTAACTTTGGAATTTAAGAAACTAAAGCCTAGCGCAAGTTTACCTAAATTACACTTACGAAATATTTCAAATATAATACTACTATCTTAAAAAAAAAGATAATTTAGCCTATTTTAAGAGTAGAAAACTACACATCCTTCAAAGTGTCTGGTGGAACTGCACTGTGAATTTCATATATCTTCATCTTTAGATAGGTAGTCATAGTCTTTAGACTATATTTAATAGCTAAGAAAGTGATAGGTTAGTTTACGTTAAACAATAAGTACTCAGGTATAGAAATAATAATGAAATTATCACGTGCTATCGACTTGTAGAGTTTAGTTTTTACATTTGTAGACAAAGAAAAATATCATTTACATCACCAAAGTATTATTTTATTGGTTTCTCCTTTAACTATGTAATACCTATTGAATAAGTAATATAGGTACATATACCTACCACTTTTATTTCACATTCTATAAATTCAAAAGTCTCACGCAGTTCAACATTCGTTTTTAATGTAACCAAGCTATATAGCAAGTCTAAGTCAAAGTAAATAATTAGGTATTTATTATAATTTTACTATTAGAGCATCAATTGCATTTTTTGCTACAATATCCTGTAAAATATAATGGCATTACATCAGCGACACGCACACACTCGCATTAATTTATCCATTACCCCAGTAAATTACAGCGAGACCGTACGCGAGTTAGAAACATAATTTAACGAACATAAAAATATCAATTACAATCCCCGCGTACAACGACATTCGTCACGCGGCACACATACATAGCCGAGCGCCGCGAGTATGTAGCGGAGCGCACCCACCGGTGCCAGTGGCCACATTATGTGTAGTTTACCCTACCTACTCGAGCGGGACGCATTTTCCTCGGCTCTCGTCGCGCTCCTGCCCGAGCGCATCCGACCGAATGGGAAAACAGACATATTTCTTCTAAGCATACCATTCGACTACCGACTCTATCTCGACATGCTAAAGTCGAAAATCCATCGTTGAAAACTGAAGATGCATCAACACGCTTCAAATAGAACGCGACATGGAAAAAGGAAAGCGTTTGAAATGGAGCGCGGTGATTGGTTGTTGCGCGCCAATGGCGGCGGCGGGGCGGGACGGGGTGCGCGTGCGCCGGCGCTGCCGCGGTGACACACGGACAGTGGACACACGTCTCGGTGGCGCGCTGCGTGACGAACGCACGGCGGTGTCTAGTGTGGATGGTGTAGTGACAGTGCACGATGCTGGGAGGCATGGACGGCAAAGAGTACGGCGCGCTGCATGCCGCAGCAGCAGCCGCCACCTACGCCATGGACACTGGTAAGCCTTCGCTGAACCAACTTATGAGATCACCTGAAAAGTAGGTAAACTGGACAGGAATAACCTTTAACATTATATACAAACTGTGTTAACGGCAATAAGGTAATTTATTAATATCACTGGCAGTCTTCATGCCCGAACTTCCATGCCGACGGCAACATAAAACGCGCTGCGGTGCGGCGTCTTTAATCTTTAATAAAAAATATTTGCAGCTTTAAACTTAATCTCATAAAAAGTTTGATTTCTACATTAAAAAAGTATTATATCAGCCTATAAACTAATAAAATTACGTACAATTTTATCTAACTAAATAACACAGTCCCGATTGTTTCATGTGGCCTAAAATACTAACTAACTCATCCTGACTGCTCAATACCATAAGCAAAAAATATATCGTGGCAAGCAGAGCTTTGCTGGCAATGCCAGCGCAAAAAGGTTGACGATTCACCCATCGTGGTAACACCGTAACTGTTACTCGATGCGTTTACCCTACGCCTTTTGACAGATGAGACGAGCGGATACTCGCAGAAAATTATTTCCGCTGCGAACAGACAGAAAATGTGCCTTTTGGATTCGGGAGAAAAAACAGAAACGGAAGAGAAAAAACAGCGTCGTCGAATGTATTATTTTCGAGAACTTGTGATTTTTCGAGGGTTGATGTGTAATAGTACGTGAACATGCTTGAGTGTAGGCAAATCGTACTTATATGTATACACAGTTGCAAAACTTGGGCTAGCCAATAGGGAAACTATTTGCTAGTCAGTAAAACTTCTAATACTTCACTAAAGCATCACTATGAATATGTATGTATGCTACTTGTACCTGGCTAAACACACATAGCGGAGCCAAAATAAAAAAACAAGTGCCTTGTCGAAGTAAAACTAGCTCTTCTAGCGTACTAGATGCCTGTGAACAATAAATGTATTTAATATTCTAAGGTTTACAGTCGATAATATCATAATAATTTCCAAAAGAAATTCGTTTAATCACGATAAAAGTTTTCCCATCGTCAAGTATGATAACTCGTTGTAGGTAGGTAGAAGAGAAATATTTTTGCATTCAATGATGTAGAGTTCTAAATTGAGCATTTTATGTAAGTAATAAAAACCTAAAATTTGATAGGATGCTGGAAACTACTTCTTCCCATCTCGGACGATTATAAAATAGGTCAGAAAAATTTGCATCAATTTTTCTCACACACTTTATTGTTTAAAAGCCTGTAGGTATAGGTAGATACTTATCAGTTTTTGAGAGCGACTAACGCATGGCAATTGATAATAACATTTATATGAACGTATTTATCAATGTTTTTGCTCAATAGCATATATATGCTATTGAGCAAAAACATTATATATATATATATATATATATAAGCTATAGTATAACGATCCAACTGGCCAAGCGCAAGTCGGACCCGCGACTTTGTGTGGTGGTACGGTGCCCGTTTCACCACAAGTAACAACTAACCAAAAATATTCAGCAAATCGTCAAGTATTTTTAAATAAACTACAATTATATACCTTGCACCCTGCGTCTACGCCCGTGTAATTAAAAGTAAATTAAAAAAAACATTATTTCTCGCATCGAATTGTGTATTGAAACCATTTTTGAATTCACCAGAATATACACAAAAAGTT
This sequence comes from Lomographa bimaculata, assembly GCA_948107665.1. Taxonomy (NCBI): domain Eukaryota; kingdom Metazoa; phylum Arthropoda; class Insecta; order Lepidoptera; family Geometridae; genus Lomographa; species Lomographa bimaculata. The sequence continues at coordinate 382,347 of OX403603.1, forward strand.
CAGTCACATACACATGTACAGAAGAATTATATATAATTATAAAGATATACTGAAAAAGATATAAGAGAAGAGCATATAGGTAGCTCAAGTAGTCAAGCCAACTTGTACTTAGCGAGCTCATCATGTTAGCGAGCTCATTATGTTAGCGGAACAAAAAAAGGAAAAATGGCAAATATGTAAACAAAATGCGACATATCTATGGTAAACGCGCATTGATTGTACATCCTTCGGTCAGGGAGCTAAGAGGTACGATGCAAAGCCACAGAAAATCAGTAAAGACAGAAAAAGTAAAATTCTGATAACCAAAACTCTACAAAAACAAGAAACTGAACAACAATAAATGCAGCGTCAAAAAAATATTAAATACTAGCTGCGCCTCGCGGTTTTACCCGCGTAAGTCCTGAACCCGCGGGAATTGAAGAAAAAAAGTAGCCTATTTGTTAATCCAGGGTGACAGCTACCTCTATACACAATTTTATCAAAATTAGTCCAGCCGTTTAAGCGTGAAGGAGTAACAAACATAAAAACACACTCACAAACTTTCGCCTTTATAATATAAGTGTGATCTGTGATGTAATTGTTATTAAAACTATCGTGAGTCGTATTCATATTGATTTATATTTTTATCATATTGGCTAGCGGCTGTACTCACATCTTTTAGCTACCGCGCATACTCCGGAGGATAGACGTCTGTATCGCTCGAACACCGGTTGAGTTTCTCAATTCAATGATCGCTGTTTTTAGGGTACCGTACCCAAAGGGTAAAACCGGACCCTATTACTAAGACTCCGCTGTCCGTCAGACTGTCTGTCCGTCTGTCACCAGGAATATGTCATGAACCGTGATAGTTGACAGTTGAAATTTTCACAGATGATGTATTTCTGTTGCCGATGTAAAAACAAATACTCAAAAACAGAATAACATGAATATTAAAGGGGGCTCCCATACAACAAACGTGATTTTTTTGCTCGTTTTTGTGCGATATTGATAACGGCAACAGGTAGACGCTGGAAATATTAACAAATATTTAGTTATACATTCATTTAAAAAATATAATAAAAATAAATAATTAAATTAAATAAAACGAATGTTTAAGGGGGCTCCAATACGATAATGGTACGGAACCCGTCGAGCGCGAGTCGAATCGCACTTGGCCGGTTTTTTTTCTATAAATCTATCATCTACGGGCCAATTGCCTACATTTCCTAAAACTATATACATCCATACAGCAAAGACCTAAGTTACATACAAGGCATCAACCCTATAGGCAACCCAAAGGTAGCGTTCACATCATGTTGGCGGCATCGTCTCTCTGAATTGCAATGCTAATATATTAAACTAAACAATACGTGATTACAAGCGATATTTAATCAACTTATTAAATGCAACAGAAACAAGTTCAATGTCCTAAAATAAAATGAAATACATGATAAAAAAAATGTGCAAAATGAACTATGTAATGAAATACGATTAACACAAGTGACGACAAAAGCAAAATATAGAAACAGTTCGAAATTAATATATTTTAGTGTTAAGATCGAAGTTTTACCAACTTAGTTCGAACAAAAATAACTAGATGGCGTTAGACGTCGAGTTAGATCGCGGTGACGTTATGTTCCGCGACCACTAGTAGGCTCGACGAATTTACTGCAATAAAGACTTGCTTTGAACCTGATTTCGTGAGTTTGATTTCGGGGGTTTTTTGGGGATTTGTACATGGTCCTTCTGAGCCGATTTTCGGCACCGGGAGTGGATTTGGCAGCAGCAGTGTACAGCCCACGGTGGTACTTCCACCTTACTTGAGTTGCGGCAACTCGTCACAGAATCGGCAGCAGTTAGTTTCGTGTAATATCGTACTAGCGGCGTCGGTCTTGTTGACAAGTTCACCTTCGTGGAAGTGGCGGGAATTGCCACAGAAGGTGTAGTAGTTAGTGCGGAAAGGCCGCACTGACTAATCACGGAGCATCATCGAGTGTGGAGGCAATTGGAGTAACGGGGGGAGCAGCCCCTCGTATAACCTGGCATCACGGAAAACAGTGAGTGAATTACGGATTGAAACTGTGAGTACATTTTGAACCTTATTACGTAGCAGTGTTTAACTTTAACTTCTTGGATTTCATTTTATGGACTTTAACTTTTTGCGATAAATTCTAAGTTATATCAGTGATTATTAATTTTTTACAAGTGTTGGCATGGACTTAGAATAATTTTAAGAAATTGGTACCGACGGCGAAGCTACGCCCGTTTGCATAGCGACTTTGATTTGTTCAAACACTTAGAAAAATTACACTTCAACTTTTGTAAAATTTTACAAGTCCTAAGGACTTAGAATAATTTTGTAAATTTTAAGAAATTATTTTTTGAAAATGGATAAGTTAATCAGACTGCAAGGGGATCTTAAAAGTAGAATTGTAAAGGCAAAGATTAATTTTGGTAAGCAAGCTAAAGATAAAATAACTTTATCTTATTTGGAAACTCGTTTAGATGTTTTAGAACAACATTGGAAAATCTTTAATGTAACTCACGAAAAGATCATGTCAGAAACCAATCCGCAAATGTTGGATGAATCGGAATATTGTAAGGACGATTTGTTTGAGCAGGTTGAGGAGATTTATATTGAATTAAAGGCTAAAATCAAAGATCATCTTTCAAAGTTTCAAGTGAATACTCAGAAGTCTACTCAATCTAGCGACACCAAATCGTCAGCGGTAAGGTTACCAAAAATATCAATACCGACATTTACGGGTAAGTATGAAGAGTGGGCGAGTTTCAAAGATCTTTTTACATCACTTGTTCATAAGAACAATAGTCTAGACGACGTTCAAAAATTGCACTATCTCAAATGTCATTTACAAGGAGAGGCAGAGCAGTTATTACGACACATTCCTATAACTTCCGATAATTATGAATCGTGTTGGTCGCAATTAGAAAATCGATACAACAATAAGCGATATTTAGCGAATTATATTATATATTATAAATCAAAAACAATTAACGGTTGAATCGTCAGTCGCGATTAAAGATCTATTGGATACCACGAACGAATCCTTACACGCATTGGAAAATTTAGGCATAGACGTTGCTTCGTGGGATACAATAGTGATTTTCATTGTCAGCCAAAAACTAGATTGCGAATCAAGGAAGTTATGGGAAGCTAAAAATAACGAATGTTCTGGTGATCTGCCTAGGTTGAACGAATTTAAGATGTTTTTGGAAAATAGATTCAGAGCACTCGAATGTATTGGCTCACAGAATGTCAATAAGCAAAATAATTATAGGAATAAAAATACAATGGCATTACATGTAACAACTACAGATATTGGTTGCTCGTTCTGTTCCGACAAGGAACACAAGTTGTTTAACTGTAAGAAGTTTGCCAAAGAGGATGTCGACAAACGCCGTAAGTTCGCCCAAACCAGTAGCTTATGTTATAACTGCTTGAATCCGAATCATTCGGTATACTCTTGTCGCCAATCTGCAAGGTGTCGTTTATGTCAAAGAAAGCATCATTCCCTTCTTCACCCCAAAAATGTTCCGAAGTCTATTGATGAGGTAAAGTCAGATAAATGTGTAAGTACAGATGTTGTTTCTTCAACGGTAACAACGTCCTCAAGCGAGTCCACCAAGGCCATGACATGTCTGGCAAAGGCCAGCTGTCAAGTATTGTTAGCCACAGCCTTGGTCAATGTTGAGTCGAAAACTGGTTCTTTTGAGTGTGTCAGGTCCTTGCTAGATCAAGGGTCTCAGGCTTCGTTTATAACGGAGTCCGCAGTCCAGTTACTAGGATTGAAGAAAAATCCAATTAAAACTTTTGTATCAGGTCTAGGCGGTGATGCCCAAGCATCTTTGGCTTGTAAGTCCATGGTTTCGATCAAGATTCAATCCCGTCTGGATCCCAGCTTTGTCATTCCCGTCAAAGCGTTTGTCATGAATAAATTGACAACTCTTCTTCCGGAAAGGAAAGTGTATGTCCAGGAAATGCCCTCGTTATCATCAGTAGAGTTAGCTGATCCGTTATTTGGTACACCAAATAAAATTGACTTATTGTTAGGGGCACAAGTCTACAGCCAGATTTTGTTGCACGGTTTGATCAGGGGTCCACCAGGTTCACCTATTGCTCAAAATACATCACTTGGTTGGATCCTATCTGGCGAAGTAGGCGATGCAAGTGATAGGTCCGAGACATGTCACAGTATTACGGTTAGTATGCATGCAGCTCATTCAAACGAGAATGACCTTCTTAAGAGTTTTTGGGAACTGGAGTCTGAACATTTTTCTACTGAGAAGAAACATTTCACTGAGGAAGAATTGCAGTGTGAAAAACTGTTCGCAGAAACGACTCAACGAGATGACTCTGGTCGATTCGTAGTCAGATTGCCCTTTCGCACACCAGATCCGAAATGTAAGTACGGTGACTCTCAGCAAATAGCTCACAAGAGGTTTCTTCAATTAGAAAAGCGTTTAGTTAAAGATTCAGATCTGAAAAAGGAATACGTTAGTGTTATGAATGAGTATGTGAGTCTCGGACACATGGAAATTGTAAACGACCTTCAGAAATCAGATGCGGTATATTTGCCACATCATGCAGTTGTGAGGAACGACAAACTCACAACAAAGGTGAGAGTAGTTTTTGATGCGTCATGTCTAGGAACTAATGGAGCATCTTTGAATCAAGATTTGTTAGTAGGTCCGCCTTTACAACCAGAGCTGCGCCATATATTATTGCGGTGGCGATGCTTTCCAATATGTCTAGTTGCGGACGTAATCAAAATGTACCGGCAAGTAAAGGTGGCTGATCAAGATGTAGATTTTCAACGTCTATATTGGCGGGAAAATCCAGATGATAAACTGCAACATTTCCGACTCGTACGAGTCACTTTTGGCACTTCATCCGCCCCGTACTTGGCTGTTAAGTCACTACAACAAATTGCCCATGATGAAGGTGAAGATTTCCCTTTAGCGTCTAGTCGTGTATTAAAAGATTTTTACATGGATGACTTGATGTCGGGATGTCAGACAGTTGCAGAAGGAGCTCAAGTGTATCAGCAAATGAAGGAGATGCTTGGTCGCGCAGGTTTCCAGCTTCAGAAGTGGTCATCCAACAGTGCTGATTTGCTGGAACTTATGGAAGATAGACAAGTGTTAGAGAAAGACCTGGAATTAAAAATAGATCAAGTAACGAAAATATTGGGACTTACTTGGAATCGTAGAAACGACGAGTTTGAATATACAGTCCAGCTTCCTCCACTTGAAATGCCTGTAACCAAGCGAAGAGTGATATCTGACATCGCCAAGTTATTCGATCCCCTCGGATGGATAGCTCCAGCTATTATAACAGCGAAGGTATTTATCCAAAGAATTTGGCTCTCAGGGATTGAATGGGATCAAGAACTCCCCCCGCTATTATTAAAAGACTGGCTAGACTATCGAAAGGATTTGAGTCAACTTACCAATTTTCGGATTCCCCGCTGGATTAACGCCTCCGTAGACGATCAAAGCATTGAGTTGCATGGATTTGCAGATGCATCAAGTGTCGCTTACGCTGCTGTTGTGTATACTCGCGTAATCGATAAAAACGGTTCCATTCATGTGAATTTGATAACATCGAAGACTAAAGTTGCTCCCATAAAGCAGGTGTCAATTCCAAGACTGGAGCTGTGCGCGGCAGTATTGCTTTCAAGGTTACTTCTGGAAGTTTCGAATGTACTGGAGATACAAAATCAACACATACACGCCTGGACAGATTCTATGGTTGTGTTGGCTTGGTTAAGATGCCATCCTAGTAGATGGAAGACATTCATTGCTAACAGGGTAGCAGAAATACTTACCGTCATGGATGGAAATCAGTGGTCGCACGTACCATCTCAGCAAAATCCAGCAGACTGTGCAACCAGAGGAGTACACCCGGCTGAATGTGCTCAAATCCAGTTGTGGCAGCAAGGTCCGAAGTGGCTGAAACATAAAAACATAGATTATAGAAAAGAAGTGATGGAAACAGATATGGAAGAAAAGAAATTAAAATGTCACAATGTTACCTGTACAGATGCAGAAGAAAGTGTGTTGACGAAATTTTCATCGTTAAATCGACTTACCAGAGTTATCGCGTTCTGTAGAAGGTTTTTGCTTCATAGGAACACAGGCTCCCTTTCTGCAGAAGAATTAAGACAGGCATTAAATAGTTGTGTAAAAATATGTCAAAGGGATTGTTTCCAAGAAGAGATAAATAGTTTGAAGAGAACTGGTACAGTAAGCAAAAAGAGTAAACTCACTTCATTGAGTCCTTACTTGGATTCTGAAGACATCTTGAGAGTTGGTGGACGTTTGCAGAAGTCTCAACTAGAAGATAATATGAAACATCCCATGCTGATACCACAAAATTCAAACTTGGCAAAGCTGTTGATAGCTGATGCCCATCAGAGAACTTTGCATGGTGGACCTCAATTGATGATCAATTATTTGCGGACCAAATTTTGGATTATTAATGTGAAGAGCCTCGTTCGGCAATGTGTTAGAAAGTGTGTAGTTTGTGTCCGGCATGCTGCAAAAACTACACAACAAATGATGGGCCAATTGCCAGAAGCAAGAGTAACTGCTAGCCGACCTTTCCTTCGAAGCGGTGTCGACTACGCAGGTCCCATTAGTGTCCGCCCAACAAAGGGTCGTGGTTATCACTCTACCAAGGGCTATATTTGCTTGTTCGTCTGTCTCAGCTCGAAGGCTATTCACATTGAGTTAGTCAGTAGCATGACAGCACAAAGTTTTATAGCAGCATTTAAGCGCTTTGTGGCCAGAAGAGGGCAAGTAGTAGAGTTGTGGAGTGATAACGGAACCACATTTGTTGGCGGAGCTAAGGAGTTAAAGGCGTTGTTCGCTGCGGAAAGGTCCGGTTTAGATCCTGAAATTGCTGACTGTCTGGCTACGAATGGCACGAATTGGCACTTTATTCCTCCATATTCGCCTAATTTTGGTGGATTGTGGGAGGCAGGAGTGCGTTCAACTAAGCATCATCTTCGGAGAATAATTGGTAGCAGTACCTTGACTTTTGAAGAGATGACAACTCTGTTGTCACAAATTGAGGCGTGCCTTAATTCAAGGCCGATCTCACAACTTCCAACTTACCCAGATGAACCGTATCCTCTCACACCTGGTCACTTTTTGGTAGGTGAACCGTTGGTGGTAGTCCCTGATAGAAAGTATGAAGACAGTAATATTTCTTCATTGAGTAGATGGCACCTCACGCAGAAAATGCTACAAGATTTTTGGCGTAAATGGTCGAAAGAGTATCTTACTCAATTGCAGCATCGATATAAATGGGCATTTCAAGTACCTGAGCCCAAATTAGGCGATGTTGTCTTGATCAGGGAAGATGATCTTCCACCAGCCAAATGGCTGTTCGGTATTATCACAGAGAAGCATACTGGTTCGGACAAACTTACGCGTGTTGTGAGCGTCAAATGTAAAAATAGTATTATAAAGCGACCTTTGTCCAAGATTATTGTACTACCTGTAACTTAAATAATAAAAAATACAGTCCACTACCTAGCTTTTAGTTTGTGCTAATTTTATATCGAAGAGAACTTTTTCTGTTGTTTTATTTAAGGTAAAATGTTATTGAATTTTTGTATCGAACATGTATAGTCATAAAGTGGTGAACATATCGTCTATCTTAAATTGTAAAGTGCTAATTTATGTATGTTTAATGATGGACAGTCCGTCCATGGCGGGCGGTATGTTAAGATCGAAGTTTTACCAACTTAGTTCGAACAAAAATAACTAGATGGCGTTAGACGTCGAGTTAGATCGCGGTGACGTTATGTTCCGCGACCACTAGTAGGCTCGACGAATTTACTGCAATAAAGACTTGCTTTGAACCTGATTTCGTGAGTTTGATTTCGGGGGTTTTTTTGGGGATTTGTACATTTAGATCAATATATTAATCAAAATCGTTTATTCACAGCATGGGTCCCAAAGAGGCGCTCATGGATGTATATCTATCGATCGGAATCAGAATCAGAATCAGAATATCGTTTATTGTCAGACTGTGGTTACAAAAGATCTTATATAAAATATATACAGTTTCAACAGCTTGCCCATTTCGATAAAAACAATATTTTCATAAAAATATTAAAAGTATTATCTTAATGTATTAGAATTTGAAACATATAATATATAAAGATAATACAATCGAATTTCTTTTTTTTTTGCATATATCATATATTGTTTTAATTTCATAGCTCTCTTTAATATTTAAACTCATAACTCATAACCAGCATACCAGTGTTGTGCTAGGTAACGAGAATAGTCAGTCGATATTACATCGATGATATCTGTAACCTGTAGGGGTCACGGGTCACTACTCGCACGTCATTCATTTATTGATGGTCATTCATGTTGCTAGAACTACTTAGTCTTATGCAGTAAGTAATTCACTTGAAAAATATGTATTAAAATAACTAGGTGTTACCTAAAAAAACCCAAATAGCGAAGCCAAAGTAAAAAAAAATGTTGTAATATACCTAAATACCGTATCATTAAAGTAATTCATTGAGTAGTTACAGCCTTACAGGTGATATCGCGAGTGTACTCCTGCCTATGTATCAATAAATATCATAAGGAATCTTTTTTTTATGCTAGATAGCCAAGCATTTGACCGCTATCTCACCTGATGGAAAGTGACGATGCGGCCGAAGAGGCCTAGAAGGTAGACTTGACACCCAAATTTTACCGTTCAGGGAACAAAGACGCAGGCAATGAGTTCCACTCCTTCGCTGTACGGATGATAAACGTAGAAGCGAAACGCTTCAAGCGAACTGGAGGTATGTCAACCATAAATGGATGACGTTTTAACATATTTTTTATAGATAGAAGATACCTTGATTAGAAGTCTACCAGATTATATCATTCGGGAAACAAAGACGCGGGTAAAGAGTTCCACTCTTTCGCTGTAAGTATGATGAAAATAGAAGCAAAATGGTTGGAAGTAATCGTTTTGTTTCTTTTAATGTGTATTTTTTACCTGGCTTCGTCTGCCTTTTCTGTTGTATTAGTAAATCTTTGTAATTTATTTGAGTGAATTTCGTTAATTTCACATTTAAATACGATCAAACATAGGCCAACTAAAATTTCGCCATTGTTCTTTTCCATGGGGAGAAAACTTGTGTCTCCGAATCGAACCCGATACACGTGTTTTGAAGGCCAACCCGCTCCAATAACTTAGCCAACGGGCAGTTCGAAAAACCAAACAAAAAAAACCATTGTAATTGTAAGTACCTATATTAAACACAATTAGTTAAAACCGGTATCACAACATCGACAATAGGTAGGTGGGAGTAGTGACGCGCGTGCGTATCGGCGTCGATAACCCGTGGCGCCCTATGACCTGTCGATAAACTCGCTGCAGTAAGCCGAACACCGCACCTCTAATTCTATAATACTTTATTATTTGTTCGTTTAGAACCGAAAAATATGTAGATTCGGCTATGTACTGTCCGAGTAAAGTGAAAATATATGCAGGAGAAAAGTAAAAGCTTGGCCGGGCGCGCGGATGCCACAAATCGGAGCTTGTCTATCTACGAGTATATATATAAAAAAAACAATTAACGTTTGTTTGGTTGTGTCTAATTTTTGGTTTTGAAATATTTGTAGAAGTCCAAGGAAGGCTTGAAAGGTGAGAAAATATAAAGAAATTGCAAGGAAAGTAGTAAGAACCAATATTTTATTTTCCCATACAAACTGTTTTTGCCTGTCGAAGATTAGACAGAAAATTAATTTCTGAACGCACTATAAATATTTGACCACTGACAAATGTGATATATATATGTGAAGTACGCGTTTTTTTTACTATACCAAGGAGAAGACGACCTTTAAAGCTTTCTTCTGAATTAGTTGTATTTATAAAGATAAGTTCAGACAACTTTTATTGGCGGTACGATTATCGCCGGGTTGGCTAGTATATTTATCAATATACTAGCCAACCCGGTCCAAAATTTGGTTGTATAATTTACATCACCTAGCAATTGTTCGTCAAAGTCTAAGTCAAAACGCTTATTAAGTAACAAGACCCAAATAGGCATTTTACGCTTCGCTGATCCGTAGGTATTTCCATAGTAGATATTTCTACTATAGTATATCTTTAAAAATATACACAGTTTGTAGCTGCAAAAAGGATATGTTTAATAATATTTGAAGGGTACCCAAGATTCATTTGGGCGAAACCGCGGGATGAATGTATTATATGATAATACGTAAATATTTTTTTTTAGCGTCTTTGTTTCTCTAAAACTACGGGCCAATTGCCTATATTATATGCTACGAACCGTTATTCTAGACCTTAAACAGTGAGATAACATCACTTCCGGAACGACGTCACGACCTCTTTTGTCTCCCTCACACCCGGCTCCGCCCCACTTGAGCCGGGGGAGGGGGGTGAGCTTGCCCGAACTGTCAGGCGCGCTCCTCACATTGGCATTTGCTTTCGGCGTGAACACACCTCTTTAAAAGCGGGTAACAGCGTTGCTGTTGGTTATAATTTTTATTAATGTTGTAATTTTAACAATTTTATTAGAAAATAATAAACTTTTTCATAATTTTTATTTAAAAAAAAAAAAAAAAAAAAAAATTTTAATGTTAACAATTTAACTTTTATAATATTTAAACGTGACTAATTTGTGCTTTTATTTTGTTATTTTAGCACTCATAATATTTTTTCAAGATTGAAGTAGGTGAACGGGGTCGCCCGCCTCCGCTAATTTCACCACTGATATCTTCGTCATCTTCACCGTTGTCGTCGTGTAACCCAGCCCCACACCGTCAAGTCACCGCGGTCATCGAGTAGCAGGCACAGGGGATGCGGACAGGTTCGATGCGAATTCACATAACCAAAATGATAAAAGAACCCATGAGGGTAAGTTGCACATTCGTAATTAACTGCAGCTTTAAGATTCCACTAGGATTAGGTTTCTGGAATGAGCCTACTTACCCCGCTCAATTTATAAACCAACAATCTTGTTTCAAAAATATGTGTATTGTCTTTCCTAACTGAATTGTACGATGCGAACCTAATCATCCGAAGCAGTCGCACTTGTATAATAAGAGTCGAATTTCTAAAGTTGGACTCGCGAATGATCCACGCAATTTAAACTTTTCAATCCACAGGATTTCTTTTCTCTCTTACAAGTTATAGTTCATAGGCACGACAAAGATATCGCATTAATTGTATATTTTGTTTTGAATTTTAAAGGCTGGACTTGCAAAATATCCACGCATTAACCTTTTCAATCCACAGCATTTATTTTCTTTCTTACTAAGAGCCAGAGGATCAAAAAAGCTGTTTACAACTCGAACGTGAGGGTGAGCCCCCTGGCTTTCCACCAGTGGTACCACTACAGAAGAGGAGAGAGGAGGCGGGCGAACTGCCTCATCCTTGGGATCCCGTACGTCACGTCCGTACGTACGTCCCGTGGGTCAGACTGAAAAGCCCGCTCCGCGGCCTCTCAGTCGGAGACGCAGAAGGAGACCACCGCCTCCGCCTGCCACGATCTCTCACTGTCGAGCATGTCATTAACAACTCGAACGCTGTGGGAAAGAGCTTTATTCGTGTCTATGCGGAATAGGCACGATGTTTGCAAAGCGACCGCGGAAGTCCAACAATGAAACTGAGCCGTCACAATTGCATACTTTAAAAGCTGGTCGTCAACGTATTTTCATCCAAAGGTAAGGACCAAAAGCTGCCAGAAATAAATCCGATCCGAGACAAAATTACAGAAGCAAAAAATTCCCGATAACCGATACATATTAGCTTAATATTTATGATATCAATGCAATAGTTACTATTTATTGACATCAAGCTTACAGAGAAACTTATAAATATATGTAGGTCTTATCGCTAAGAGCGATCTGTTATATCTTAGATTGTATTATAATATTTTTATGAGAATTTATTTAAATGTACCTACATTTTAATAATGTTACTGAATTTTTTCTTTGGCTATAATACCCTCGCTTTTTAAAATATTTTAACAGTACCCCGGTAGCCGAGCGTGTACTTAGCAATAATCTAAACAATATCAAACTTTACTTGGTATTGAAACCAAACATTTTATTTTTTTTTGTTTCTCGGATCGGACTTATTGTAAGCGATCGAATTGTAATCAAAATATACATAGACCCGGATATTTTGTTTACGTAATTATCGCCGGCGCCCATCTACCGTCAGCGAACCCAGAGCGACTACACTAAACAAGTATCGCCTTGCCTGGACGAACTAAGCTCGACAAGCTATTAAAGTCCTCGTTCGTGTGAGTGATGCAGAAGTCCAGTCTGACGCCAACTAAGGATCGTTTTTCCTAGACGGATTAAGCTGCGGCGGAAGCTATTATGTCCTAACCTCATTCGAGTGAGTGATAATGTATCAGAAGTCTAGTCTGACTCCAATTAAAGATCGTTTTTCCTTGACGGACTAAGCTACGGAAGCTATTCAAGTCCTAACCTCGTGTGTGTAACATTGACTTGCCTTGTGTAACAGTCGGTTGTAATGGCCAATAAATGCATTTAATTTATTTTTCTGACGCCAACCAGGGATTGTTTTTCCTTGAAGGACTAAGCTGCGGAAGATATTCATGTCCCAACCTCGATCGGGTGGATTGTGAACTATGAGAAGTGTATTCTGATCCCAACCAAAGTCATTTATTATCAAATGGAATCCAAGCCTAAACTCCACGTATTTGCCCGGGTATAAAAAGTAAATATGGCTCAAATATTCGCTCTAATCTAAAAGCAAATTGGTGGAGTCTGATAATACCTGGTAAGCATATTAAACTTTACGGTTTCGGCCTAGTTAGTAACTGAAGGTATCTGTTTCACTTGCCATTCCTTGCAGTTAATTTGCAGACTACCTAACTGAAATAACGAAGTCTTTTCTTGTAAGTACTTGGTCTTAATAGATACAAAGAATACAATCAGTTCTTGTTTCATACCTTGTAATGACCGTTGTCTCATGCGTTACAGTAGAACCTATTAGATGGCACTATATGTCTTCTAAGCACCAAAGACGTTACAGCAATCTGATGTACTAGTTACCGATACCGATACTCGCATACGTAGTTACTATTTATACATTCCATAGTAATTGTATATTCATATATGTATTATTTAGTGTGTTATAGCTTGTGTTATAGCTGTATTTATTTAGTGTGTTACATTACACTGGTTAACAACATGTACACCATCCTGTTATCATTACACAAACTGTCCAGTAAGTGTACTCTTCTGAAACGGCTTAGGAAGAGACATTGTGAATTTTAAAACGCAGATAGATTTTCTCGCTTCAACGAACACACACTTTCTTTTTCGTTATGTTCGTCTCATACGGTTCTGATACTTATTAAAAGCTCCAACTTACTCGGTGGTTTGGCGTCTGGAACTCGAAAGAGCTGATAGCGGAACACTTCTGATGTTTTTTAATGGTTGATCACATTCTTAATTCTCCGTCATTTTAGTACAAAGTTTTATCTGGTATTTGGCAATAATGATAATGTTGATCATATATCAATCACATTCACATGCTCCCTTTGCTTAGTTAAGCACTCGTTCATTTCTTGCTTAAATGCATTTAAATTTATTAAAATATTTTGTTTTTAATTACCAAAAGGAATTACCACAACGACGTTTTCCAATGGAGTGCCAATAAGAGTTTTACCTTAGCCTGTGGGTAACGGTCACGTAGACTTGATATATTACGAAAGGACTAGCTATAGATCCCAGTCTTGACATGTATAATTTTATTGTACTTGAATAGTGGGTAATAAGTGATCAACCATTCCTTTAAAACAATATTTCAGATGACACGGGTACTTACATAAGGTACGGTTCTCTTATTGCTTCTCGAATGTAGAAGTCAAGCCCGCAATTTTGCACATTTAATTATCGACCCAAAATCAAAGACGAATTTAAACATGTTTATTGACATCCTTTCTTTGGGTCTACCTACTCCACAAGTATAAACCTGCCGTTGCAGTTATTATGGAGATTACAGATCTAATAGAATAAATGTCTTGTTGTAGATATGTCTTGTTTAATGATATAGACGTAAGAAATGTGTTTTCATCTCGTAGGGTATGCAATAAGCTAGTCGGGGGAGAGGTGTACGCGAGGAGAGCGTGCGCGAGCGGCGCGGCGGTCGGCTGCTAGTAGCGGCCGGCTGCTAGTAGCGGCCGGCGGCATCACTCGAGTCAGTGTCATCGAGAGCCGGACCAAGGCAGACGTATAGAACATTCCACCGCACTCCCCGCGTCGTGCCACCGCTAACCGCGTGCTATTTCTTTAGTGTGTGAGCTAATGTACCGGTTGTATTTAATAAAAGTGCTTCAATATGACGTTCCCCGTGTCTTCAATGTGAACCCCCGTACCTAAATCTCAATAGTAATAATGATTCAATTTGGGTAAAGATGATTTTAAGAGGCAAGTATTGAAGCCTCTTCATACTTTGTACTTGGACTACTTCAGTATTTGCAATAACTTGGTTGTTTGAATTAAGTGCTTTTATTTTTACAATGGCCTCTCATGGTAAATGTATGACGTATCCCTACGTCTGAGCCTATTCGAATTGAAACACTGTAGCATAAAAATATACAACAATGTATATACAAGTGTCATTGCTAAACTGTTATTAGATCAATAAATGATCAAATTCTTTACCTACCTGTCTATGCATGTGATAGCATTGTAACTAATAGTCACTTTAACATTTACGACTGTTAATTCCTTGTCATAACATTATTTTAGTTAAGGTACCATAATAATAAAATGTATTTGTCGTGAGTAACATGTATAATTATTCTAATTTCAAGGTTACTTTCATCCCTCTGTTCTGTAGGTACACCTATTTATGGGATATATATCATAGATTTGCATAACCTAGGTACACATTATAAAGTACCTGATACTATCAATTATATTTATTCACACATTGGCATACTTTTTAGCTTGCCACCAGGCGATAATAAACACATCTCACTG
The DNA here is from genome assembly GCA_948107665.1 of Lomographa bimaculata. Lineage (NCBI taxonomy): Eukaryota > Metazoa > Arthropoda > Insecta > Lepidoptera > Geometridae > Lomographa > Lomographa bimaculata. Next base: position 397,362 of record OX403603.1, read on the forward strand.
TTTAAGGTCTAGAATAACGGTTCGTAGCATATAATATGATGTTTTACCTGAAAATAAAACAATTATTATATGCGAAACCTTATTCTAGACCTATATTTAGAATCCTGCCTGGTGGACTTCTTTATCTTGTCCACCGAAAGTGAGATGCAATGTGAGGAGCGCGCCTGACAGTTCGGGCAAGCTCACCCCCCTCCCCCGGCTCAAGTGGGGCGGAGCCGGGTGTGAGGGAGACAAAAGAGGTCGTGACGTCGTTCCGGAAGTGATGTTATCTCACTGTTTAAGGTCTAGAATAAGGTTTCGCATATAATAATTGTTTTATTTTCAGGTAAAACATCATATTTCCTAAAACTATTCTAAAACTATGTACAGCAAAGTACTAAGTTACCTACAAGACATCGAGCTTATAGGTAACTCAAGTACTCAAGCCCACTACCAGTGGGTAGCGTTCCCATCATGCTGGCGGCATGTAAATTTGGTAGGACAACGTAAATAGGGCGTAACAAAATTCACACTTAGATACCATTAAAAGTGTGGTGCACACTACTCTTCAACCACATGCAGGAAAATTTTAAATTACTAAAGCACTGTGAGTGAGGAAGGGTTTTTTATATTAACCACAACCAAATAAATTTGTGTGTGTGCAAAAATTTTATAGTTCGGTCTATGTTATGTTTATGTGTTAATTTTATTTTTATGTGATTAAAATATTGGCTTTGGCGTAAATTACAAAATTTGTACTGATTCTTCTTAGCCATAACGATTTTTTTTCTACCTACTTCTGCAAAATTTTGGTGTACACAAAAAATGTTCTATAGATATACATTCATAGTTTTTCTTACGCTTGTAATCGATTGTTTACGTTAATATGCTATCGAAAATACAATTAAAAACATAACATTTCATATTAACATAAATATTTGATAATACACGCCGGTGCTAGCAATTTTTACCGCGGCCATTTTCACGTCCTGCGACACGATCCAATCGCGGTTCCCGTGAAGAAAAGTTACCTAATTATAGAAATAAAAACTTTTTGCTATTTTGAATGTACCTGCATTTCATCACTTTTCTACCGACGTCACAAAAAGGAGGAGGTACTCAATTCGACTGTTTTTTTTTAAATGTGTGTTACCTCATAACTTCTTCCACGTGAACCGACTTAGAAATATTGTTTTGTTTGAATGATGTTGCTTTTCAATTGGTCCCATTTAAATTTGATCTGTGGTTCTTGAAATATCGTCAAAAATGCGTGTTTAGTAAATCGAATCTGATCAAAGTTCCGGAAGATAAAGCGGTGCAGTCGGTTTTTTTTAAGCTTTGCTTGCGTTTAATTATTATCAATGAAAATTGCTAATTAAATTGCATTAAAAATAATCTTATATTATGGATTAGATATAAATTGTATTCTTTGTAAAGCTTTCAAACTGACGTATATCTACTACTCCTATACTTTTTACTGCAATCCAAATTGAGCAAAATAATGTAAACGAAAGCAAAGCTTAAATAAATTCGACATCACCGCTTTATCTTCGGAACCCTAATTAAATGAATGAAACACACATTATTTAGGATAACTAAAAAAAATAATATCGAATTCAAATGGGACCACACGAAACACCAGCTTTCAAAAAAATAAACATATAAATTGGTTCACCTAGAAAGAAGTTATGAGGTAACACACATTAAAAAATACAATCGAATTGAGAACGTCCTCCTTTTATGAGAAGTCAGTTAAAAATAGCCCCACAGACCCACACCCAAATTTAAAACGCGAATATTATTTTTATCGGTCGATATTACTAAACAGATCGATATGATCGTGTTGTGTCATATATAATAACAGTCATCTGCTCCGCACCGCAGTACAAAAAGTGATTTGCATTAAAATCTTGCCAGCAACCGGGACATATTTCTAGGTCCACCCACATTGCAAAAAAACTGACTCCAAGCCCACTGAGTCGGTCACGCATTCGCCCCACGTCGCGTCGCCAACTCGAGTTGAACTCGAGTATCTAGGGGTCGCGATAATCTCGAGTTATCAAAGGGTTATCCGACGCGCGTCACCGCACGAGCCACCACTCGGTTGTTTTATCTACTGCTATGTATATACTCACTTGATTAATATAGGACCACTCGATACAAGCCACTATCGCCAGTTACAAAACCGATTAATGGATTTCCGTTAATTAAGTGAAAATGCTTATCTGTTCCATTAAATTTAGGAAAATGTTACAAATAACTGATTTTTATGGGATGGATTCTGGCGGATTTACTTTGAGAAGGACGTCATTTAGCTTGTTTTTATTTTATTTATATTACTTTCATGAAACCTCAAAAATATTTAACGAAATTTGAACACAATAATTATGTGATTAAAACAGTTTTACTTAGATATTATGATCCCTAATTATTGACTCCCTAGAATATTCTAGGCCTAGTGTTTTCCCCATTACCGACCACTCCATCACATGTCAGGTAAGTTAGTAGTCAAACGCTGCCCTATCAGAGATAACAAAAGAAGAACGTTGTACCATGTTGTACTGTCAGGTAAGTCCATTCACGACACTATTTCAAACGACGCGACGGTGACGATTACCTATCGTAGGAGATGATACGTTGGGAAGTACCCACCTTTCGGCAATAGCGCAGGCGTTACGCCAGTGACGAAAATAGGGATTCTCAATTTAGCAAAGATTGCTATTCTGAATCTGACTGTACCAGCAACGATTGTGCAGCAGTTGTAATAGAGTCGGCCGCTGACCGGTTTAGAATCTTACTACGACCTTGAGCTGACGGTGAACATCGTGAAGAAATCCATGGTGGTAGAGCATTCTCTTGTACTCGCTCATGTAGAAAAATATGCCGCGAAACTTCATATGCTGTTCCAGTCAATGCTCAAGGGGTCCTTAGATCAGCAACGTTTTCAACTATATTCCATTGTATTCCATTGTATTCCACTGTACAATATAACTACAGTAAAAATACTAGGCTTAAACAAGGACACGTATATTATATTACCTTATCTTGATATTGTTGTTATATTATCTTGTCATGTGAACTGCCATTTGCTATTTCGGGTGAGCGTTCGCCTTCTAAGCAGGGGTATCGGGTTCGATTCCCGGCGGGAACAGTAGTTTTCGCCCAATGGATAATTTATGTTTCTTGTTCTGGTTGTAATTGTACGTGGGATGTGGATGTTTCCGGCACCTACGACACAAGTCAACGAACTCAGTGTGGAGCTGTGAGTGTGAAAGCGTTTATATTATTTGTCTAGGAACCTTTACTCTGAATCTGACCAAAACGTATCGTTTTGCGCCAATGATGCCATAAAGTCTTCTGGATATCTTCTTTGATAGGATATATTATAGTGTTTGTTAGGCGTATAGAGCCAGTCATGTTGTAGACCTAGCGTGCTACAATCCACCAACAGGATAGTGGTCCATCAGAGAGAAAAAAAACCCGGCTGGCAGCCTCGCTGAAAGCAATGTCTCGTATTATTGACGACAAACAGGCGGGCATGTTTGTCTCGACTGTTTGCTCGCCGGCGCGGCAGCAAACAAGGCAGCCGCTACTGGACGACAAATACGGTTATTTAACATTTTTGAAATTTTAAATGTGTGACTGTCTGAGCTACGGAGTACTAGATGTGCCCCGTGGCTTCGCTCGGGATTTTTTAATAATGAGGAATAAAGACAAGAACTACCTCATGTCCTTTGCAAAACTTAAACAACGTATATTCCTATTTACTAATAGTGCAGCGGTTTAGCTTGAATAAACATAAACGCTAATTATAAAAGCTTTTACACTCACAGCATCACAGAAAACATTAACATTACGTACACACACTCAGAGCCAGAAACACGAATTTGCTTTCGGAAGAAAGCTCGAAAAAATAGAGACAGAATTAATAGCTTCTGCTGCGATTCAGCTGTTTGGCAAAGGGACAGATGTTAGGCAGATTCACAAGTTCTACCACCTTGTTTGTTCTCATCACAGATCACTTAGGGTATATAAGTATAGTCTTTGGTTCTCACCCATATCTCCGTCCATGGCCTTCAGTTTCCATGAACATAATCAGCGGCAATCAAAATTTCAATCGCCGGCATTACAGCTACAAATCTGATTAATTTTCCTCAATCCGTCCAAATAAATTGATCCACTTGATCCTTATTGAAGCCAGCGATATCGTCAAACGATGTGAGCGCTGTCCAACTATGTATCTTGCGTGAATTTGGTGTTCATTAATTTAGTCTTACTGGAAAATCTCTACGTAATTCCTTTAGCTTGAATACTTGAGATAGGCTTTTGGTAAGCTATAAATGTTTGTGTCAAACGGGATATTTACCATCGATTTACCTATTTCGTGCCCTTTGGCTTAGTTGGGTGAGCTTCGCCTTTTAAACAGGGGTATAGGGTTCGATTCCCGTCGGGAATACAAGTTTTTTCCCCATGGGAAACTTGTGGTTCTGGTTGAGATGTGAATGTTTCCGGCACCCACGACACTAGTCATTGAACTTAGTATGGGGCTGTGAGTGTAAAAGCGTCAATGTTTACCGATATACAATATTAGTGATTTTAGAAAATATAGGCAATTGCCCCGTTTTAGTTTTGAACATAGAGTAGCATAATTATAATATTTTAGACATTAGCTACAAGTCATATATATCATATACATAGACCGTGGGCCGGTTGTCGACGACCCTACCTGATCGGGTATCAAGATGAGACCGATATGGGCGTATATATCTAATATTACGATGAATTTTCCGTTATGCATAATAAATTGTTACAACAAGTATTAATTGTTTTAAACAAGACGCCGACTTATCCTTTTTCCACCCGTATTAAGTGGCGCCTGGTCCGCAAAAACCCGGTTATTTGCTGAACCATTTGTACCGGTTAGTGCCAACCCACACGTTCCCCGAGGGGGCTAAGTACGAACACAAACAACGAATAATGTTACAATTTCCTGTCGATTAGGGCCCGACGACTAATATTTATACAAACTTACAAACAGCGCCACTGATTTTTGCTGTTTACTTTTCTATTTAATTCAATCAGTTTTATGAATTCTTTATATTATAAGTGGTTAAAAGTATTTTAATAGATGATTTTTTAAGAATTCAATTAATCCCTATTATTATTATTATATTACGTATTTACCTTAATTAAAGTATTTCGAACCCTACGTAAACAAAGGAAATGTGCTGTATATATTTAAGTATAGATATATGCAATAAAATTGTAACAGGCCGATGTCTGTACATTGAAAATAATGGAGCATCAGAAGCCAAAGCTACCATATTTGAATTCTTGTCTGTCTGGATGTTTGTACGCGCATCACGCAAAAACTACTGCATGGAATTGAATGCTGTTTTCACAGATGTATTGCTACTGCAGGTCTAACTTAATATATAGTCTCTATTTTACTCCATATCTTATTCCCACTGCTTTCAATTAAATATTGCCCGGATCTCACCTTCTGTAGAAACTATTAAACACATTTTCATACGGTTTTTACCGACTTCCCAAAAAAGCTCCGACATATTAAATCGAATACCGCGGTAGGTACGATAAAAGCCTTTAAGTACTTTAGGTATTTTCTTTTTCGTATTTGAGCATGGTTAAACCAGCGGACACGGCACAGCACTTCCAGGTTGTTGTTCAAAGCTCCGCTACCGAGTGCGGGCAAACATTTGAGCTGCGCTTGCGCCGCGCCGATGCGCCGACGGCGATCGTCATAAACGGCGCGCCGTGTTTGTTCTTGGAGACAGGCTGATTGCCGATGAGAATTCACATTCCTTTTACCCGACTACGCATTGCAAAGAACGTTAACGTGTTTATCAGACTACTTATACAGCTCGTATCTCGGATTTCAACAGTTAAGTTATCGTTACATTCGTCTTAAAAACCCAATTGTTTTTGGACAGGAGTTTGAAAACTAACTTCATTTTACAACAACCTGCATGTAAGCTTTCCACTTGTATGCAAATGCTTGTTTTACAAATAAATTATATTTATCTTTATCTTTAATACTCTACTATCTTAAGGCTTCCTCCGTACATAACTGCAGCTTCAATCTCAGTCGCCAGCATCCAAAGTATAGTATAAAAAAGTATCCGAAGGTTATATTTCTTAACGAAGTCCACGTTTTAATTTGCTGCTAGAAACTACCTTGGGACTACTTTGGGATCAGGTCAAAATTTAAACACTTAAACCTAAAAGTTTCGAAGTACTCTAACGACGCTCTATCTGAAAAAGGCTGCACTGATTATAACCTAACATAGCTTAGAACACTCTAGATCATGAAATCTTTTAAATAATAATAGCAAAGCTTAAAAAACCGACTTCACTGCTTTATCTTCGGAACCCTTGATCAGATTAAATTAATTAAATACGCATTATTGAGGATTGTTCAAAAACTACTGGTCAGATCTTGATCGAAATTTAAATTGGACCACATCGACAGCACCATTTCGAGTAAAATAATAATCATCAAAATTGGTTCACCTAGAAAGAAGTTCCGAGGTTCACTTTAAAAATATATAGGTATACATACTTAAATTGAGTCCTTCTTTTTTTAAGTCGGTTAAAAATATATATTCTTAGTTCCGTCGTCGCGTCGTCGTAGATACAGTGTGACATGATTTAGTTTTCTTTATTTGAAAGGTTCGATCGTGAGTGATTTTAGCTTTGTTTGGTGAAAATCGGTGCAGCAGTTAGTCCAGATAGGTCATCGGAAGTATTTATAAAACTTTGATCTTGCCACTTCTATTGAATAAGTTTAAGTAGGTAACCTTTTGTAAAACTTGGCGACCTAAGAATCTTCCAGCCGTCTAAGTACCTAACCCTTCTCTCGACGTGAACCTTGTTTGCGCACGCATTAGCCGCAGCGCTCAGCAAACAGAGTAATGGCGGCAAACATTACCCCCCCCCCTCGACTTCCCCCGCAGAAGGGGGAGAGGTACGTGTCGCCTGCGCCGCTACTGTGGACAGATGCGTCCGCGCAACGGGATTTATGAACAGCTAATTGTTTTAAAAAAATATTGATAGTATTTCTTGGTACAAAACCGACTGTTATTTATGTTATTACATAAACATAGTATAAATGCTTTCACGCACACAGCCCCACACTAAGTTCAATGACTTGTGTAGTGGGTGCTGGAAACATTCACATCACACGTACAATCACAACCAGATCCAGAAACACTAAATTTCCTTGAGGAAAAACCTTGTGTTCTCGCAGGGAATCGAACTCGATACTCCTGCTTAGAAGGCGAACGCGCACCCCACTAAACCAAAGGGCAGTTTATGATATAATATATAAGTAGGTATAGAATCAAAATCAAAATCGTTTATTCACATGGGCCCCAAAGAGGCACTCATGAAAGTTAATGAATCTATTGCCAGATTCGCAAAATTACGGCCATGTGGGGTAGACGTTCCAGTAACTAACTTCCTTGAGACGTAGACACTTTCTGGCCCTAACGTGTTTACCAACTTCAACCACATTCAGTGTTAGCCTAAGTAATCGGACATAAACAAAGAGGATATATGACATAGAAATTCGGAAATAAAAAACATGTGGTACAATGCTGTGTAAGGTTCCCCAATCAATCAAAAGCAAGCGTACTTCGATTGCTGAGTTCCAGCCTGAGCTAAATCCAGCACAACACGGCTACGACAGAAATAGAATTCAATATTCAGCAATTGTTCCACACAAATTGCAACATTGGGCCTTATTAAAACAGTCCATGAATACCTCATTACAGCTGCCGCGCGGATATCCGAAAATATCCCGGATTTCTCGAGACGTCGCGTTCCGGACAAATCAGAATCACCTTTAACCCATAAAACTGCCACACAAAATTTTACAAATTGTTGTTACAAATTGCTGGGACAACACTTTCTGAACCTATAGTGATGGGACGTACCAATTTATGATACGGATGTTGTTTTTTCCTTTGTTTAGAAAAATCTATTAATAATAAAATAATAAAGACCTTCCGAATCATCTACTGATCTTTGAATAATATTTGTAGACAGTAAACAAGACGTAGTTTTGTAATAAAGCGAGGTCTTTAAGTTGGCTTGGGCGTCTGTCAGAGGCATTTAGCGTCTATACCATGCAAGCAAATAACTTCAAATTCTTAGATAATATGTAAACCTGTGGCCCAAATCCAAAAATGGCGTTTAAATATGTATAACTAGCCGTGCCCCGCGGCTTCACCCGCTATTATGAAGTTAAAAAGTAGCCTATGTGTTAATCCTAGGTATAATCTATGTACATTCCAAATTTTATCCAAATCCGTTCAGCCGTTAAAGCGTGAAAAGGGAACAACATACTTACACACAAACTTTCGGATTTATAATATTATTAGGAAGTAGGATAGGATTAAATTACATGATAATTTATGGGGGCCCCAGGCCTATCATTTTATTTTCATGAAAATATAAGCCGTATGGCGCATTGTTGAAAAGAGTTTTGCAAGTAGAGCACGCAACTGTTTTAAAAAAATCTACGTCGTTAAATTAAAATTTGGTAGGTCTCCAAAGTCACTGTTTTAGATCCATTTTGTCCCAGGGTCTATCTCAAAAACGAATACACATTTAAATCTGAAACTTATGTATAATATCCTGTACTTGAACAACAAATACAAAATCAAACAAATATTATAAAGAAAAATATTAAAAGCTATTAACCTCATAGGCTTTACTCGTTAGGCAAAATGTAGGCGCAGGTCTCAGTTCGGGGCGAACAACTATGTACTTTATTTTAAGGTTTTATTTAAGACTATTTTGTCAACTCTCCGAAATCAAACACGGGCCACATCCCTATTTGACATTTCATAGCGTGGCACGTGCCAAGGGATGGGACGTGTCGATAATTAGCGTCGCAAGAGAAATGGCCGCAAATAGTTAAAGCCACTTACAGAGGTTAATAAGGCCAGCTGGTGCCAAATAATAGACAAGACACCTCATTTTTCTTGTAGTTTGGAATTCGTGTTATTGATGGTTGAATGTCAAAATAGACGGTAATGTCGGCCAGTCAACTATTTAACCAAAACTATTACTGATTTTAGTTAGTAAAATTAGGATTAGGTAGTAAGATTACTGCGGTGAAATGTCAATAAAGAATGTATTTGATTGTTCTTTGAAAACATAAATTTAGGTGTGTTATAAAAAAAAAACACCCTATTCTTAGACTACGGTTTTGTCTGCTTTATCTACAGGACTAATAAGGCCCTACTTAATTAATATGTTACGGAAAATATTTAAAAAAATTAGTTATTTCGCGTCATCGGCCAACTTCTGAAGCCAATTTAGTAGTACGTACCTACTTAGTGTTTCCTATTCAAGGCAAGGTATTGGTTGACTACAATCTTATCTAAAGTCATGTGCCAACGTGGTTGATTGAATCTGAACTTTAACGGACGCTAATCAACGCTATGTTAACTAGCATTAACGTCAACGTGTAAGTGTATGGATGTCTGTAACACATAGACATACAACGGCCAGTGCGATTTTTTTGATATAATAATAAAAAAATATATATGTAGGTATTATTATATACATTGTTATTCATTCTTAAGTCCACCTGAACACACTAAAAATATAATTATAAAAGGTCCAGCCGTTTAGGTAGAGTTCAGTCACATGCACACGTACAGAAGAATAAAAATAATTCTCAAATCCAAACTAAATGTTAGGTATTTAGATGACGGAACTCTAGGAGGTGATGTGTATACTAGTTTTCACTTCGCCTTTTAGGTTCGCCGAAGTAAAATGAATCAATTTCACCTTTTATAGAAGAAAAAAATCAAAATTTAATAAAATCTTCCGACAAATTGCTTAAAATTAGCAATCATATGGCTTGTACAATTATTAGATTCTGCCTTTTTGTCCCAGATTTTGTCCGCTATGAAAACATGGCACGCTCATCGAGAGCATGGACAAAATCGTAAGAATATGTACTTTTATATCGGTTTTGAATATTGACATAGATGACAGGGCTTGGTCGCAGACCTGTAAGATTAGGAGGCTAAGGTATACGTAACATTTCTAATGTTGCGTTACCGGCTTTCTTGTCCTCAGTTCATGGTACTTCCAAATTAGTCGAAAAAATACTTTCACATAGTTTGGGTTCTTTAGAAATAGCAAACCTGACTGAGGCCAGAAGCGCCTGGGAGATGGCATGCCCAAATACCGGGCTCCCAGTGAGGTTATACTCACAGAGAATGTGGGATCGGTCGCTCTGTGAACTAGCACGGAAACATCTTTTAGATACGTGTCCTATAGAGTGTACTCGACTTCTAGCAGTTTCTGTATGCGAGTCAGGGCTTTGGTTGTAAGCCATTCCCTCTTTTAATACTGTTACACTTAGGTATGGATCCATCTGCTTTCCGTCTCGCTATATGCATACGTTTGGGTGCAAAGGGGCTATGTTGTCATAGCTATCAATGTGGTACTGCTGTTGACCAGCTCGGTCACCAAGGCCTCTCGCGTCAGAAAAGTGCTGGCCGAATTTCCCGCCATGCCAGCCACAACGATATCATCCGCCGGACTTTTACCAGTGCCAACGTTCCAGCCATTCTCGAACCGTATGATGCGTGACGATGGTAAAAGACCCGACGGCATGACTTTAATTCCATGGAAGATGGGACGGCCTTGTGTCACTTTGGCTCCGTCACTTCTTCCTGAAACACAGAATGGGGTTGGCGTCGCGGCAACTTCGGAAAAGCAGTACAAACGGCGAGAATATGGAAACCTCGGCAGTGGTTACACATTTGAGCCATTAGGTGTTGAGACATTGTGCCCGTGGGGAACGGGAGCTCATTCTATTTTCAAAATTCGGCGCCTGGTTGAGACAACGCGTGATCAAAATGCTGGCATTTATTGGGCTCAACGTATTAGCATTGCAATTCAGAGAGGCAATGCCGCCAGCATGATAGGGACGTTACCCACTGATAGTGGGCTTGAGGACTTGATTTACCTAAAAGCGATGTCTTGTAGGTAACTTAGGCTTTGCTGTATAAAGTTTTAGTTTAGTTTTAGGACATACTCGTATAGGCGATTGGTCCGTAGATATTGGTATCAGGGTATAATTACAGAATAATTACATACAAAAAAAAGACTATATCCTGTTATAATAGGACATGAGCAAAATTGTATTCTTATAAATCTCGGGTAAAGCCGCAATGCACGATTCATCTCAATTACTCTACGATCTCATCACAATTACAGAATAATTAATAGTGCGTTACAATAACAGAACACCAATGCGTACTTACTCATTCCGTCTGCGCTGCTCACGCCACCGATCGTCAACCCGAGGTCCGGAGAGCCCTCGAGAGGGCAGCGACCACACACGGCGATAGAGCGCCGACAAACGGCCCGCTCCGCAAACAGCTACCGGCATCGGCAGCTCGAGTGGGCAGCCAATACTCACGTAATACGATAACAAAATGCCTGGTATCAATGCCGAACCTGTTCTAATTTGTCTGGTGCAGAGTGCAGACCAATAGTATAGATAATTCAGAGTACGCTTTGCATTGTTAAAATGTTTACAAAACGGTACGCCTCGCCTCAATACTTTATTAACGATATAAGTACAAATTTCGTCACTATTGCATCCATGAAACGGTTCGTAAGTACATGACGCATTACAATGTATAATATTATGAAATACTTAATTTTAAATTTAATATTGAATTTTGAATTATTGCTTTATATAAGGTAAGATAGTTAGGTACAACCTAATCCAACTTCTATAATTCTAAACTCTAACATAAGCTACTATTACATCGCAGATACAGTCTTATTAGTGTAGCCTTACCTTGAAAAATCACTTCATGGTGTTACATAGTTTTAGTAAGATAGAGTGATAACATTACGGTTATATTATTGATTCTTTTGTATAAGTAACGGGGTGCGCGTTCGCCTTCTATGCAGCAAGCATCGACTTCGATTCCCGATGGGAACATAAGTTTTCTCCCCAAGAAAATGTGTGTTTCCGGCACCCATGTCACAAGTCTTCGAACTTTGTATGGAGCTGGTAGCGTGAAAGCGTTTTTGTTTTTATATTTTATAATTTGTGGTACTATAATTAGTCTCTAAAAGAGTAATTCTCGCGATTATATAATTTTGTTCAAGGGTCATTAGTAAACTGAGCCATCGCTTCAGAAGATCAAACATCTACACAGTTGTTTGGAAATGTTAGCAAACAAATGTGATTAAAATTCAATCCGAAGTTTGTTTACCTCTGGGCGGGCGCAGGCAATGAAGCGCTCTGATTGGCTGGTTGTTTGTGTGCGTACGTGTGTGTTTAAGTGGTGGTTTTGCAACATTTTTGTTGTTGCGTAACTGTTTTACATGGCTCGTTGGTAAAAAATATATAATAATGGTTTAAATGCCTGTTTATTAAATAGTAGATTATTGTTAATATTAAAATAGTAGTATATTAAAATCCGTACTTACTCGTGTATTAGAAGCCGGAATGGCGCCGTCGCGTCGTCGGATACCCGCCTTCTAATCGGGAGTCGTGGTTTCGTATCCTACGACAGGATTGAGCTTCTGGCGAAGGTAACATAGTAATAAAATGGTGGTAGGACATTTTCTCGTGTTCGCCTGGCTAGCTACCCTGTTCCGAAATACATTTTTACATACACATAAACATATACATACGTACCACACATGCAAACAATCGCACACACCACCACCCACACACACCCAAACGTGTATAAAATCTTGTAACTAGCATGTAAGTTTGACATACAATAAAAACCTCAAAATAAGAGAAGACCTGAAACACAGTTTCAACTACATCAGCCCCCTTAGCCCCAGGGGCCACAGGCTTCACAAACTGTTTTTTTTTTTTCACTCGATAGGCAAGCATTTGACCACCATCTCACTTGATGGAAAGTGACGATGCGGCCGAAGATGTAGCACGCTTGCCTAGAAGATACCTATTCACTCGTGACTTGAAGACTCCCAGATTATACCGTTCAGGGAACAAAGACGCGGGCAATGAATTGCACTCCTTCGCAGTACGGATGACAAATGTAGAAGCAAAACGCTTTGAGTGAACCGGAATGTAAAAATGTATATATGAATGTAAAAATCTGGTGTCAATAAATGTATTTGTATTGTATTGTTGTCGTTCACCAATAAAAATGATTTTGCCATAATCAATAAAAATGATTTTCCGCTCTTTACTATCTTTACAGGAAGGGTACATTTGGTCATCCAGGTACTGTAAGTTATAATTATATATATATATATATATATATATATATATATAATTCATATTTTTAAAAATAATGTCAAGGCTTACTATATTTCTTCATAAATCTTCTTGTTCCTTTTTGTTAGTTTTAGTGTTAGTGTTGCCCAAGTTCATTCCTTTTTATTTTGCTTTTTTTTTTTCTCTCCATATTAAATAGACATAATTTTATTATATGTATATATATGTATATGTATGTATTGTATATTTAAAAATATTTTGTATTTTATAATTATATGGTATCTGTTTAGGTGTATGTAAATTTATTATTTATATATCCTCTGTTTTTAATCACTGTTCTTCTATCTAATTTTTTATGAACGTCCTATTACATTGCGTTATTCCTCTCCATCCAAAGGTTGTCTGGAAGAGATCGCTCCCAGCGATAAGACCGCCTATTGTTACACTTATATATTTTTTTACTGTCATTCCTATTTGCGTTCTTTGTTATTTTAAGGTGTTCAATAAAGAATATATCTATCTATCTATCTATAAATATTTTTTTTTTCTTTCATGTGTGTTGGGTGTTACGTTGTTATAAAAAGTATTTACAGTAGAAGTGTGTGTATTCGCTAAATAAATAATTGATTTTGACACTTTTACACAATACATTGTGCGTATTAAATTATTCTAGCTTACTTATCAGTACTGCAATGTGATTAAACTGAAAACATTCGCGTTAATTACTCGCTTACACAACAAAACGAACAGCGATCCTTATCATGCACACAGTAGGGCCGAACGTTACATGAACGTTATCAATTAGCTTTGTTTTATATTGTTAACTATCCATGTTGATCAAGTTAAAAAGTAGCCTATGTGTTAATCCGTGACGCTTCATCAGGCCGATGAATACCCTTTCTTTAATGAGAAAGGTTATTCATTTGCCTGATGAAGCGTCACGGCCTGCCCACAAAACTTTACATAGGTAACGAATTTCCACTCTCTTACGTGTATTTTTAATTTTAATGCTCGATAAGCAAGCATTCGACCACTATCTCACCTGATGTCTCATATATAATTTATTTTACTGCTAGCTCTGACCCTCCAACTAGACTCAAGCCAGCTTTTTCTTTTATTCAGTATCGGCAAACGCTTGACCACTATTTCAAATGATGTTAATCAACGATACGGTCGTTCATGAGGCCGCTTGCCTAGAAAATACCTATTTGCTCGCGATTGGAAGACTCCATATTGTACTTAAAAGGAAATACCGAATCAGGCAAGGAGTTCCATTCCGTTGTGGTTCGCACTATGAATGTGGGAGCAAAACGCTTTGTTAGCATTTGTGGATGTCTACCATATATCAGTGTCGCTCAGAAATTTGTCTGATTGTAGAATGGGGATGGGAAACTAGATCGTGTAATTCCTTTGCACACTCTACGCAATGTATCCAAGAACCTTATAGCTCCTATCGATGTCTTAAGCTCTGAAGTTTTGCTTCAGTCAATTGCTGGCTGTTAATGAGCCTCGCTCAATGGTGTCAAGATCCTCAAGCTGGTTGCTTTTTAAAAATCCTGACGAACCAAGAGTATCGTTGGCGATGTAAGCCAGTCGAATTCCAATTACAAGGTCTTGGTCACTGAAATCAGGTAGCAAGCCTATCGGTATTGTTAGCTTGCATTTTAGAGACTGTACGCAGGAATTATTAGTTGATTCCCCCATTCCCTTTTTACCATCTAACAACTAGACAAACTGTCAAACGTTATCTATTTATGGTTGATATACCTCCAGTTTGGTCGAAGCGTTTCGCTGAATTTTTCTTAATCGCTTCACAGTCACAAAACCACTGCGAAATACTAAGAAAGAATTTAATAACCTTGTCCAAGTGATGTTGTTTTCTTCATCTACATGTGTTTTCCGCGACTGTGTTTCAAACTACATATTATAAGAAATAGTATCAAGTATCCGCTTCGTTGAAAGCGCATCAATTAATAAAATAACAAGCGCCAAAGAAACCGTCGCCAAAAGCAAACTTCACAAACAACAAAGCGTCAAAACATCAAAAACACTTTAAAGTCGAGCAATCAATTAATCACTAAAACCAAAGAATACGTTAAACGACACAAATTATAAAATTTACTGCCGCCTCGGATTTTAACGAACCATTGCAGCTTTTGTTCTCGGGTCGTGCAGGCTTCCTAAACTAAACCAGAAATACACATCTCGCTCCTCTTAAAGTACCAAGTCTCGCTTGGATTAATGAATGTGTTATATTCGCCGAAAACACTAGTAACTGTCAGCACTGAAATTCAAAGGAGACCACTAAATTATCCGAAGAAGAAAGATGTTTCCCGCCGTCGTTGTTGTCGTCCTTTTCTGGCAACGCAGCCGAAAGATATATCTGTCCCGTTTTAGAACCAATTAGTTGAGAGTTAAAAGTGCCGACTGGAGAAGAGTCGATTTTATAGTATCAGTGTAGTCAAAAAACACATTATATCGACTGTCGACATTGTTTTATGTTTTGCACAATATCCATTTCACACTAATTAAATATAATATTTTATTATGTTTTTTAGGATCTATAACGATTTAAAGCTGGTTATCTACCATTCACTCACTTATATACCCAATATTTATAATTAAGTACAGCTTTATAATTATAATAAACTTCTTATATATTTTATTAACGAAAAGTTTAAAACATTTTAAATGTAGGCTCACATTTTTTGCAATCGGTGTTTTTTAATTTTTAGTATGTACCTTGTTTTAATGTTTATTGTTTAATTGGTTAAGCATGATATAACAATTATTGTTCTCCAAACAAATTTTAAATTCACAATTCTATGACACAACAGTTGGGCTCTTTTGAAATGTATCAAATCGACATAAAATGGTACATGTAGATATTCCGCATGTTATCGATAGCACGCGCCCATCACTAAACACAAGCAAGTACAAATACTTTAACATTTGTGTCTGTCTGAAGACGTCTAATGTTAGTTAATTTGTTGATCGCCTGTAAGTCTCTACAACACTGTTTCATTTTGAAATAAAATAAAAAGTTAGCAGATTTAAATAAAACTACGATTTTCAACATTACATGAATGTCGACTTATTCGTGTTTTATCCTAATGTTGTATCGGTTTGGAACTGTTTTTATGCTGAATTTGACCACTGTCTCAGATAGAAAGTGGTAATGCGGTCGAAGATGTGACATGCTTGCTTATGTTCTACCTATTTAATCTAGATTTGAAGACTCCCAGATCATACCGTTCGAGGAACAAAGACGCAGGCAACGAGTTCTACTCCCTCGCTTTACGGATGATGAACGTAGAAATGAAACGCTTCCAGCGAACTGGAGGTATTTCGATCATAAATGTATGACGTTTGATAGTTTCTCTTGTTGTTAGATGGTCTACTAGTCGGCCTATGTTTACCAGTGTCCGATACTACATTTAATAAAAACTTAGCTATATTTATTGGTTTGCTACGCTCGATTATCTTTTCATTATATTTTGGCATGATGACAAGACTTCTACTATTTTGCGATGTGTTGATGGGTCATTCAGGTGATTCATTTCACAATATTGTCACGTTACATTGAAATTGTAAAGGAAGAAAGTGTTTAAAAGTTGTATAATATGTAGATGTAAGTATATCTTCGCGCAGGCTCTATCAATTAGGTACTATGTGTAAGAACACATAGTAACTAATTGACAGAGCTAGCGCGAAGCGCGAGTGAAGCCTCTTCGTTTCAACTTGTTCGAAATTGCTTTCGTGTGTCCGGATTTCCGGTAGTTCTCCTCTACACGCATTTTTCAACCGATTCTCTTGAAATTTTGTCAGCAGGTTCGAATTAAATATATATTTTTCTGTCAACTCAGTATTTGGAAAATTTTCAAAATGGCGGTGATATGGGGGTTAAAAATATAAAAAGTACATACATATTTAATTCATTTCGAAAAATACGCGAGATTTCATCTCATAGAGCTGTTATATTTGTTTGCTTATACATTATTAGTATTATAAGCAGAGTGATATAAAATATAATAATGCGTATGATATATAAACGAAATAGATGGTGCGAAAAATTAAACGTCACAATGATATCTAGAAAAATAGGTGACTGCTGCGTCAATTTACCTACAACAACATAAAGAAAGATACCAATAAGAAAATCTTAAATATGAAAATAAATCAACGCCAATACCCTCGGTGCAAGTCATTGAA
Source organism: Lomographa bimaculata (assembly GCA_948107665.1). Taxonomy (NCBI): domain Eukaryota; kingdom Metazoa; phylum Arthropoda; class Insecta; order Lepidoptera; family Geometridae; genus Lomographa; species Lomographa bimaculata. The sequence goes on from OX403603.1 coordinate 414,817, forward strand.
TTTAGTGTGTGAGTGGGGATGTGAGTGTGAATGCGTTTGTTTGTTAAATCGCCATCCCAAATTATTTTAGGACTTGTAGAGTACTTAGTGCTTTATCTTGCTACAACAATGTCACTTCATAAAATGAACAAACTGCGATGGAAGCCACATTATGGAAAAAGAACATGACATTATTCCTGTAACACAATGTAGTGTGTATTTGTGTACGTTTGATGTCGCCGTCGGGAGTTCCACGAGGAACGGCAGCATTCAAGGAACCGACCTTGGCGACATCTGGCCAAGTTCACACGTACAGACTATTATTTTTTAGAACTTCTGATGAATTGCAATAACGCCAATAACAACATTCTACTAATAAATTCGAGTGACTATAGACTATGTTTATTTTTTTCAAATTATTAATAGACGATACGAGCAAGTCGCTCGCTTGACGGTAAGCGTCACGCTTGCCCATTACCAGATTTTTGAACTTATATAGGTCAGAATCCAGCTTGGCAAAGCACTGCGCTCGTCACCCTGAGATATTATATATTAAATCTCTAAGCCCTGTCATTTCATTAATTAATTTATTGAAGCGTCATCTACGATAATGATTGTGAGGCAATTTACAGGCCTTGTAGTGCTCATTGCTGTGTTTCTTGGTGCTTTCTTCTGTAGTGGGTGTAACATGAAGTTACTTTTCCGACTTCCAAAAAAAGGAGGAGGTACTCAAGTCGACTGTATTTAAAAAAAAAAAAATGTATGTGTGTTACCTCATATCTTCTCTCCACGTGAGCCGATTTCGAATTTTTTTTTTAGTTTGAAAGATGTTGCTTTCTAATTGGTCCCATTTAAATTTGATCAAGATATGATCAGTATTTCTTGAAATATCGTCAATAATGTCTTTTTTGTGACGAATAATTTGACGATGTTCTGGTTTACCCGACTTCATAAGTTACCTCATAATTTCTTTCGTTGTGAGCCGATTTTGATGATTTTTTTTTTATTTGAAAGCTGGTGGATCAAGGTTCCGATGATAAAGCGGTGAAGTCGGTTTTTTAAGCTTTGCTTGCGTTTAATTATTTAGATTTTAACGCGCATATTTGAAAAATCTTCATTAAGTTTTGTTGATCGAGCGAAGCGAGATCTCTATGTTGACTTGGACAAATCAGCACTTTGTCCGTCCGACCTGCCGTCCGTCCGTCCGTCAGTCCTTCCGTCTGTCAGAGGCATCTAGCGCCTAAACTATGGAAGCGAATGACTTCAAATTCTCATAGAATATGTAAAACTATGTCCCAAAGCCAGAAATGCCAATTAAATTATATAAATGAAGATATTGAGGGGGCACCTATACATGTAAGTGGGGAACAAAATAGTTTTTATTTTTTTTTCTACCCTTTTGGGGTATCGTTGAAAAGGACTTGGCAAGTAGAGTACGAAACCGGTTTAAAAAAAATCTATGTTTGAAAACAACAATTTGGTAAGCCATCAAAGTCGCTGTTTATAAACCTATTTTGTCCCGGGGTCTATCTTAAAAACAGCTACACTTTTAAAACTGAAACTTACGTTTAAATATACTATCCTGTACTTGAACAACATAATATACAGAAATGTCACAATTACTTATTACAAAAAAAAATAAGCTATTTACCTCAAAAGGTTTTCTCCATTAGGCAAAATGTAGGCGCGAGATCTCAGTTTGGCGCGAACGACCAGTTTAGGTGTACACATGCTTACATGTATGAGAGCCCCCCTAATATTTTCATTTATAAAATTTTTAATGTCATTTCTGGCTTTGGGTCGTAGATTTACATATTCTATGAGAATTGTAAGTCATTCGCTTATATGATTTAGACGTTAGATGCTTCTGAAAGACGGACGGACGGACAAAGTGCTGAACGATCTAAGTTAATTTAGAGATCTCGCTTCGCTCGATCAATAATCAATTTGCTGAGTCACCAAAGTTTATTTTAATACTGGACTAGGGTTCTATAAATAATGACCTAAAAATGCAAACCGGTGTTAAGTATCATTCATTTTCATATACTTTATTCTCAAACAAAGTCTTGTTTAATGTGCAAACATAAACAACACGGTCACATTAAGACTTTAGTTTTTATTATTAAATAACCCCCATTAATTGTCTCGGGATCCCACACATCGGCTGTACACGTCGTCACCAGCCACACCGCCATCTGTTCAGCCGCCCGCCCCGCCCGTCCCGCCCACTGGCTTCTGAAATGCCGGCGCTATGACTTCAAGGAATTTTATCGGCCTGATCCGCCTCGTCTCTTTGAACTCCTCTTTTTCTGATCCTTTTTATTTTTTTCTATCCCGACCTAAATCGCCAGCTTTAGTGTCAATTGAGATAAGCTGTCATTTAAAATGTTGGTCAATAGGTATTTATCACGCCACCTGAAGGCGTCCAGAATGACTTAACGACTGTTGTCTGTCGACTGACAACTGGGACTGAAAACTTAATGTAGAGCATTTTAAGCACAGTAACTATAAATGTGTACCAACAGTAGAAAATAACACAACACGGCCTTGCTCACCAAGGAACCCCCCAGACAGTTTTGGGGGCTAAGTCACCCACGTCCGTAGGAGGATACCCCTTAAGTCTGACTCCCTACACGTGGTCCCCGGGTGGTGCTAATCAGGTGACATTTGAGAGGTGGTAGAGCATTTTGTGAGTTGCTCGCCTGGCTTGCTACCAAAGTAGCTTACCACCATCTAGTTGAAAGTCTGCCGCCAAGCCAAATACGATGTTCCGGCAGTTATCCTTGAGAGCCTGCGTATTCCAGGTCTAGTGTGTTTACCAGCTTCGATCACATCGTCACTTACCATCAGGTGAGATAGTGGTCAAACACTAGCCTGTCACAAAAAAAAAAGACGTGTGGGCCGTGCAAGCCGATGGAGAGGTCCTTCACTGGAAGCTCAAGCCCGGGGTAGGATTCGAAAACGCGACCACCGATTGGAAGACGGGTTTCCATCGAACGGCGCAATCATGGCTTCTAATACTAATACCTATAATACGATATAGGCGATTTGCCCATAATGTATTGAAGTAGTACCTACAGGATATTTAATAAATATTTTATTTATGAATATATGAGAGATTGATCATTCCTATATATTTATATCAATTTCTGGTCCTGCTAGTGATTGTGTGTGTGATGTGAAATATTTCCAGCTTCCACTACACAAGTCATCGAACTTAGCGTGGGGCTGTGAGTATGAAAGCGTTTATTTTTGTTTGGTAAATTCGGCTATATTATACTACGTAAAGCAACTAGTTAATTTGACAGGATAACAGATATCCACGTTCACAGCGCCGAAGTAATCGCCTATTTGTCAACCGTTTTCAGACATTGCGCGCGCGACACCTCATTCCACTTTTCACCCTCCCCTCGGGAGGGAGTCGGCTGACGAATTGCTGAACTTGTCCTTTTTACGCATTTATTAAGTTTAAGAACATTAATACCTAAGTATTTTGTTTCATTTCATTGTTTCAATGTGTAAATCTGTAATAAAACGGGCATTAATTAAGAAAGCTTACTTTAAAACAATCGACTATATTAATGACAAGGATGCATGGAGGCAAACTGTACAAGCTCTTTCTAGCGACTACCATAATAACACCTAGGTTAATAAAATTATATATTAGAGATTAAGAATGTTTAAAAAAAAATTAGTGAAAAAAATGCGCCGCCGAGTTTCTTGCCAGGTTCTTCTTGAGATGGCTGTAATTTTGCGAATCTGGCAATAGAATCATTAACTTTCATGAGTGCCTCTTTGGGGCCCATGTGAATAAACGATTTTGATTTTGATTTGATTTTTGATTGTTAATGGGTACTCGGTAAACATTTTTCTTCGATTACCTTAGTTTGCTAAAGGCCGCGTCTCTAGACTCCGGATAAGAAAACACCCGGTAAGACTCCTCAAGGTGGGAGGGAAAAAAAATACTCCGCGGACCACAAGATCGAGATTTTAAGTTTTGTTACAAAGCTTATAAGACAAGATGTCTTACGAGTCCACTTGAGGGGGTACCACCGCTTCACCGAACAGCCGACTGGCAGAACTGTGCTAGCTGGAATGGCTCCGGCTAAAAGAACGAGTTGCTACTTGTTAGTGTTATTACTGGGCAATTGGGTATGTGAGACGTAACACATAGTAGTCTCAGGGAGAGGAGCGCATAAGCTTTGAATAAAAAGTTAAGTAATATGCAGATAGTGAGTCTGCATTAACTTACTGTGCAGGAGTGCAGCTCTACCTTGGGCGGAGAAATATAGTGATTCATCGGCATTATCAATATGTATTAAATAAATGTTTAAATTGTTTTTGCATGGGCCTCCATGATAAAGGCGTAAATTGATGTAAGCATTGTCTGAAAAAATATGGGCCACCGAGTTTCTTCTCGAGGTGGCTGTAATTTTGCGAATCTCTCGACTTGACGACCCAATTGGCGGAGTGGACAGGTGTCCGCCCTCTGCGCCGTGGGTCCTGGGTTCGATTCCCGGCAGGAGCACAAATTCCTACCCAAGAGATATTTCTGCTTCTGGTTCTGGGTGTAATGTGTGTGTGATGTTAATGTTTCCGGCACCCACGATACAAGTCTTTGAACTTAGTGTGGGGCTGTGAGTGTGAAAGCGTTTGTTTTGTTTGTTTGTTCTCAATTAGAGACATTATCTTTTATAAGTGCCTCCTTGGAGCCCATGTTAATAAACAATTATGAATTAACATTCAATTTTAATTCCGCATAAATTGTTTTATAATTACATAGTGAATTACTTTTGATTAGTTTACATTACAGATTTGAAAAAAAAGTATATAGTTAATAGTACCTATAATACTGAAGCGAAACTTTGAGTAGATTCACCAGCATTAGGAAAAAATATCTCATTCATCTAGAATCTAGATCTCCATATCTCATTCAAATCTGTCCAACTGTTACAAATATACCTCGTTTCAAACATACAAACACACTCACGTGTGATAACTATACAAATAAAAAAATACATAAAATATTTGATATGTAAAACATAATGAGAGGCCTAATAGGTTTAACGCATTTGCAATCCATTTGTTCAGCCCCCCGATTACCTATCTTTGTTGCAAACGGTTTCAATACTAAATTGACAAAACTCCTAAGAAATAGGGTTCATTTTTGCTTAATTTTAATTGAAACCGCGTGCAACAAAGATACGTAATAGGGGGTCAGCTCCCTCTATTTATATTGCAAGCGGTTGCCAAGCGTGTCACGTCACCCGTCAGCGTGACATGTCACATGATATGTCAGCCCGACGTGTCAGCGCTGACTCTCATTGGCCGGATGTAACGAGATTTTGATGAACTTTGATGTTGCTGCTGAAGATACTCAAAAGTTAACAATTTATAAAAATAATCCCAGAATGTTGTGTAACATGTTTTTCCTGATTAATTTCATTATTTTTGTTAAGAGGCTTTCAACTGTTCAAACGTTGTGAATGTAAAATTATTTCAAATACTTTTTAATCACTAGTGGCTTTGTGAGCTGGAAGACCTCGCGTATTGTTTCAAAATGGCTGAAATAACATTTTTAAAATTTTTACCCCGTTATATCCACCATTTTGAAAAAAAAAACGAAACCTGAAATAACAAAAAAAAAACTATTCTCATTATCGAAACTGTCTCACAATATTTCATGAGAATCGTTTAAAACATGCGACCTGTTAAGGAGAACAACCGAAATACGAAAGGATTTTTTTTCCAAGCTGAAACGGAGACGCTTCGTGCTCGCTCGCTCGATAAGCGCATAAATTAAAGTTTATTATCAATTGAATTAAGAAAACTACAATTTTACGCTACGTTCCTGATTGATTAACATTATAAATAAGCATTATAATTATACATTATCTTTATAAACTACTTATCTGTAAGTACAACAGATTTAAATATGGATATAATATTTTATATTATTCTATTTTTATTTTTTCTTATTGCTGCATACCTATAAACAATTGTATAGTATAAACGATAAAACACTTATCTATACTTCTATACTAATATTATAAAGAGGTAAAGTTTGTTTGTTTGTTTGTTTGTTTGTATGTAAAAGGTAATCTCTGAAACTACTGATCCGATTCTTAAAATTCTTTCACCAATAGATAGCTACACTATCACTGAGTGTCATAGGCTATGTTTTGTCGGGATAGAAGTTAGTTATCAGTTCGAAATAATAATATTCGTAAGACAAGTCGGAGAAAAATTTGCTAACTTTCCGCTTTATCGGCGTACGCTGACTAAACGGTAAGACATAGTTGAATACAATGTATGGCAAAAATGTTGGCCTTCATGAGTTTTACAAAAAAGTCCGCGACAGCATATATCTAACATGTATGTATAGCTCAGAAAAAATACTTTTCTTTGTTAAAAATCTGAAAAAAAAGCGGCCTATGTTTAGTTGGCTTTTTGAGACATTCAGTATTAATCCTTATCAAAATAAACTATTTTATCGTCTTACGTAGTTCATGTAGATACATTTTGCTTTTTACTGCATATGATTTGGATAAAACGTCTATGAGAAATCGTGAAATTAGTTTCACGGGAGCCCGCCCGTGAACGGGACGGGTCAGAAATGTACCGCCACGTACTACGAATTCCTGCACATTAAAAAATAGCGGCTTCTATTTCGTTGGCTTTTTTTAAGTATTTAATATTAATCCTTATCAAAAAAACCTATTTCATCGGCTTACGTAGTTCAGGTAGATGTAATTTGCTCTTTACTGCACATAATTTGGACCTATAGTCTAGGAGAAATCGTTAAGTTTATTTGAGGGTGAAAACGGTGGATCACAGAATGGAACAGTTACTGCGTAATCCGGCATACGTCTATGTTTTGAACCGACAAACATAAGAAGGAGGATATAAATTCGACTGTTTTTTTTTTGTTTAGTCTTATCATTAAACTTTGAACTGCCCGCTAGCGTAGTTAGGTGGGCGTTTGCCTTTAAAGCACCGGGCTTGATGCCCGGTGGGAACACAGGTGTTTTCCCACGGGAATTTGTGTTTCTGGTTTTGAGTATGCTGTGAATGTTGTGTGAATCTTGGATGTTTACTGCCCCTTGATACAAGTCATTGAACTTAGTGTGGGGTTGTGAATGTGAAAGCGTTTATGGGTATGTTTTTTAATATTTACTACCCGGCCGACGCCGGGCGGGTCGTTCCTGAACTTTGAATTGCTCGCTGGCGTAGATGGGTGCGCGTTCGCCTTCAAAGCAGCGGGTTCGATTACCGGTGGTAATTTACCTAGAAAATTTATCTCCACGAGAAATTTGTGTTCCTGGTTTTGAGTATGTTGTGAATACTTTGTTAATCTTGGATGTTTACGGCCCCGATACAAGTCATTGAACTTAGGGTGGGGCTGTGAATGTGGAAGTGTGTTTCTTTGCATATTTTTTAACCGGGCGACGCCGGGCGGGTCATCTTTTGAACTATCAACTCGCGTAAATGGGTACGCGTTTGCCTTCAAAGCAGCGGGATCGATTCGCGGTGGTAACAGAAGTTTTCTCCCTACGGGAAATTTGTGTTCCTGGTTTTTAATATGTTGTGAATCTTGGATGTTTACGGCCCCACGTTACAAGTCACTGAACTTAGTGTGGGGCTGTGAATGTGGAAGTGTTTATGTGTAGATTTTTTAACCGGGCGACGCAGAGTGGGGAATCTTTGAACTTTGAACTACCCACTGGCGTAGATGAGTGCGCGTTCGTCTTTAAAGCAGCGGGTTCGAATCTCGGTGGGAACACAATAACAAAAGTTTATTCCCCACGGGCAGTTTATATTTCTGGATCTGGGTATGACATGAATGTTGTGTGTGTGGTGTTAATTGTTTACGGCCCCACGACACAACTTATAGTACTTTTACAGTGAGGCTGTGAGTGAGAAAGCGTTTATATGTAAGCTTTTGTTTACCCGGGCAACGCCGGGCGGGTCAGCTAGTTTGCTATAAAATGATAAAACACTAATTTTCTAAATATTAAATAAAAAATTGAAATTTAATGCATTTATTTGCTTCAAGTGTAGGTATAAACAGATGTAGGGTTAAGTGTATGAATATAGTTCACACACTTGGTCATAATAGTGACATGCAAATATTGATTTGAGGGCTTTTGATGATTTGATTGATTTAGAGTGATTTATCAGCCTTAGAAAGAACTATTGAAACATTGAAACTTTATTGACCCCCCCGTTGGTGCAGCAGTGGGGCTGCACTGGGTGTCGGAAACATTCACATCACACACACAATCACAACCAGAACCAGAAATCACAAATTTTCCAAACTTGTGTTCCCGCCGGGAATCGAACTCGATAACCCCCTGCTTAGAAGGCGAACCTACCGTTAAAATTAAAAACTGAGAAGTATCAAGAATATGCAGTTGATTTAAACTTTTTAAAATCAATAATCTGCCTCGAAACATGCAGGATACAATGTCGAAATCGCTAGCGGACATAAAATTAAACATTTTAACAAGCTTGAGTTTTACGACACAAAACGAGCATTGGTTTTCGGAGATTTCAAAGGCAGTGTCGCGGTGTCGGGTGCGGTGTCGAGTGACACTCGCGTCGTGTCTGACACTCGGTCACGCCCGGTGACGTCATCGCACGTGACAAATAGCGCCTTTTGAACTTTTGTTTGTACGATTAGGAACATTTAGATTGTCTACCTATAGTATCGTACAATGCTTATAAGAATATTTAATTCTAGATATAGAGTTCGCCCTGTATTAAGACCTGGCGTTCCGGTATTTTCCGTTATTTGACCGATAACGTGTTTTTGGTGTTAACATTTGACGACCCAGTTGGCGCAGTGGACAGGTGTCCGCCCTCTGCGCCGTGGTTCCTGGGTTCGATTCCCGGCAGGAGCACAAATTCCTTCCCAAGAGATATTTATGCTTCTGGTTCTGGGTGTAATGTGTGTGTATTAATATTATAGTGGTTCTGCCCCAGAGTACAACATGTGTGATATGAATGTTTCCGGCACCCACGATACAAGTCTTTAAACTTAGTGTGGGGCTGTGAGTGTGAAAGCGTTTGTTTGTTTGTTTTGTTGTTTCAGGCACCATTCTTTAAACATTTCTAATGTTAAAACTAAACGTGTGTAAATAGTTAGCACAATATAGGCTACTTTTTAACTCGATAAACGCGAACGATGCCGCTTGGCACGGCTAGTATATATCTATGCAGCAAAGACCTCAAAGCCCACTACCAGTGGGTAGCGTTCCCATCATGCTTGCGACATGTCTCTTAATTGCAATGCTAATACGTTGAGCCAAATAATCACCAGCATTTTGGTGCACGCGTCTCCTCAACCAGGTGCTCTTATAGACAATAGGCCTGTAGATTACATAAACATTATTTTGTTCACAGACCCCAGTGGTGGCGGCATGGGCAACGCGGGCATGGCGGGTGCTGGCGCTCAGCAGTACGGCGAAGTAAACCAGCTCGGAGGAGTCTTCGTCAACGGAAGGCCGCTGCCCAACGCTGTCCGGCTGAGGATAGTGGAGCTGGCACAGTTGGGGATCAGGTGAGAAATAACTTGCTGATTCAAGCCGCTATATATTTTGCAGCAAGATGCAAAGCAATGCGCAAGATGCATCCTTCTAATAGTATTAATCCAAAAGATTGTGTGTAAGCGTGTAAGTATGTTTGTTGTCTCTTCACTCTTTAACGGCTGAACGGATTTGGATAATTAATTTTGGAATGTCCATAGAACCCACTCTAAACATTTTTTTATCTCTGATAGGCAAGCGCTTGTTCATTGATATCCTGATGGTAAGTGATGATGCGGTCAAAGGTGGTAAACATGCCAGGCCTAGAACATTATTATTAAAGAACCGCATAAGCATGACCATAAATTCATTATATCCAATTATCAAGTAAGTGAACTTATTTATAACCGACTTCACATAAAAGGAGGAGGTACTCAAGTCGACTGTTTTTCTTTTTCTTTTGTGTGTTATCTCATATCTTCTTTCCACGTGAACCGATTTCAAAAATTTTTTTTTTACTCTGGAAGGTGTTTCTTTCCGATTTGTCACATTAAAATTTGATCAAGATCTGATCAGTAGTTCTTGAAATATCGTCAATAAAGCGTATTCTGTGGACTACATTGACGATGTTCTCGTTTACCCGACTTCACAAGTTTCCTCATAACGTCTTTCGGTGCTTTTTATGTAGTCCCATTGAAATTTTATCAAGGTCTGATCTCTAGTTTTTGAGTTAAAGTCAATAATGCGTGTTTATACATTAAATCTGATCAAGGTTTCGAAGATAATGCGGTGAAGTCGGTTTTTTTAAGCTTTGCTTGCGTTTAATTATTTGTTCATTTTAGATCACAATAATAATAGTATATAATTATGTTAAATTTAACTAAAAACCAAATTAAAACTAACCAACAACAACTATAACAATGAATACTAATATGATCAAGTATGACCATAAATCTAATGATCAAATATATATCCAGGCCATGCGACATAAGCCGACAGCTCAGGGTATCTCATGGCTGCGTATCCAAGATCCTTGCGAGGTACCACGAGACCGGCTCCATCCTGCCAGGAGCCATTGGAGGATCAAAACCTAGAGTCACGACACCTAAAGTGAGTTTTTTTGTTTAGCATGACATAACATAAACGCTTTTACAATCACAGCCGCACACTTAGTTCGACGAATTGTATCGTGTGGGTGCCGGATACATTCACATCACATGCATAATCACACCCCGAACCAGAAACACAAATTTCCCTTGGGGAGAAAACTTTTTATTTCCTCCGACACCCGCTGCTTAGAAGAAGAACCACCCAACTTAGTCAACGAGCAGTTCTACCACTAGGTATATATCTCACCGGAGTCTAAAATTCAGCATCCACTGAAGTTTTTTTGGGATTAGTTGTCCTATTTGATTAGAGATAATAGTTATTACAATAATAAATAATGTAAAAGTACGTAGAGATGGTCTAAAGAATAATTTTCGTTTGTTTCACCATAGGTAGTTTCGTATATAAAGCAGTTGAAAGCCAAAGACCCTGGAATCTTCGCGTGGGAGATCCGTGACAGACTTCTGGCTGACGGCGTCTGCGACAAATACAACGTACCTTCCGTGTCCAGCATCAGCCGGATCCTGAGGAACAAGCTTGGAGGAGGAGCTCTATACCCCGTACCTCCTCTGTACCCTGTACCCCCACAGCGGTGCTGGCCGCTGCACCAGCCCTACGACTATTACGTGTACCTTCAGGTGAGAAACCATAAATGAAACGATCAAATTGATTCTGTACTGTTAAACGACACAACTCTAGTCCAAGGCCTCAATTATAGTACAACTACTGTAGGGACATTTCATAAATATAAAATTTAAATAATCAATAATTATTACCATCATTGAGCGGAGAGCCGAAATACAAATTAACAGTGACTGATGCAAAGCTTCAGAGCTTAGTCCGTCTAGTATCTCGATATTAAATCGATCTTTATTGGATACATTTCTGAGAGAATACCATGGAATTACAAGATCTAATTCTCCCTTCCCCATTCTATCATTGGACAAACACACCGATTGCTACCACTCCGCTATATGGTAGACATTCCGCTAATGCGGATGATGCGTTATGCTTCCACTCATAATGCGAACAGCAAAGAAATGGAACTCCTTGCCTTTAACCTTTAACTCGTTTTCCATCAGGTGAGATTGTGGTCAAATGCTTGCCTATCGTACATAAAAAAAGAGTCAGTTTTTCCTGAAAAGTACAATAAATACTTAAGTCGAGAGTCAAGAGCCGAGGGAGCCTCTTTGCCTAGAAAATCTAGACAAAGAGGCACATACTCGTAACATGTGTTAGTTTGTTAAAATACATATAAGGGGCTATATAAGCCACATCAGAGCATGTCATCTAAACTCTACATAAAAAGCAGAAGTCGATTGCCGTAGCCGAAATCGGCATGGATGATGTTGATACATTTTATCTTTTAATAGGATACAATTAAAACATATTAAAGATTGAATTTGGTCCCACCAGGGCCGGCAGCACGGCGGGGGCAACCCCCACGGGCTCTCGCACCCGCACCCGCAGGCGCCGCCGCACCCGCACCACGCGCACGCGCACGCGCTATGACCCGCGGCCTTCATGTCGCACACCAATCACGACCGATGACGACCAACCAACATGGCCGCGGCTGACAGGGACGGCCGCAGGGGTCCCACGGGGGCAACTCAACGGATGTACTCGATACCCGGCTTGATACCCGGCTCTCATCGGCAGAACTGATTAGATCGCGAATTTATAGACTTTGGTGCAGGTGCTAACGGGCTGAAAGTGGCATATGGACACGTGAAGTGATATATTAGTTTGTTAAAATAAGTAATAAATTTCTTTTGGAGGTCTTTTAAATATCGGTACATTTATTAGACGTTAAAAGATCTGTTTCTAAGCATTATTTCCAAAAATCATCATAATCCAATCTGTATTTAAGAGTTTCTAGTCGCAGAAATAATGTAGCTTCTAATGCATTTTGCGTTATTTCCATATAATATTGTAATATTAATTTGCTTACGAATGCAGCGTCAGCTTAAACCAGTGACTAGTTCGTACCTCGATGAGGTAATTTTAATGGACAGAAGTATAATTTAAAAGTATTAATAGTGTAAATAGTTTACTATATGTAAGATAGTAGATGGTATTGAATTGAACATTATGTAATTTAAGTTTATTTGTGCGTGTCGAGAAATACGTGAAATCAATGGGTGCAATGTTGTAAATAAATATTTATGTCAAGTTAAAGTATATAATTATGTAGGTATGGTGTTAGGGTTTAAAAGTTATCTAATTAATAACATAATAATCTGTGTTACGAGGTGGATATTCATTTATACAGTTGCATAGTTATGTCGTATTATCAAGTATTTTGATAACCTTGATTAATGAACAATTAGGAAAAGTTCATTTTAATTTGGAATAATATTTTATTTAAATTAAATTGGCGAAAGTAAATAATAGTGGAAGTGCGTTTTCATAATTGGGAACAAAATGTTTTCGATTGTGCCACAAATAAAGGCTTAACTCAAATAAATATATTGTTAAGTATCTATATATAAAGCTGTGAGTATTTTACTGAATTGTACAAACTTGGTAGATATTTGCTTATTTTAAGATAATAATTAAATATTTAAAAGCTTAGATTTTAAACGGTATGACAATAAAGGTTTGTTTACATAATTAAGCTGTTTTTATTAACCAGGTCTTACCTAGTTGAATCATTAAGTAGGTTTTTTTTTTAAGTTGGTAAAAGTAGGTACATACCTACATACCTTGGAATCATTGACATAACCTGATACCGAATACCGATATAGAATCATTTATAATTCGCGCGCGATGAGAATGGAATGCAACCTTTTGGCGCGGCGGGCGCGCGCCCTGTACGCGCGCCTCGGGCGCATTGTGTATCAAGTCCCTTAGTATCCATCTAAAAACAAAGACTAGGTAGAAATCACATTCCTAGGAAATCTTCATAAGTGTACGTTTCAGACCGCATAGGCTTAGTATTTGCGAAGTATTTATTGACTCTTCATTTTGGTTTTTTTTGCTTACAAAATGAAATACGGAGTTGTTAATTTTGTATTTGTATTTTTCAAAAGTTGAGGTTCGTCTAGTGCTAGCATGTAATAATGGTGGTTTATTACCTATTTATAGTTCGCGAATGTATGTGATATACATGAGTGAAGGTAAAACATACTTTTAGTAAGTAGTACTAACTAGTAGAAAATGTGGTTTTCGCTTACGCTACAGAACTCCAATAGAAAGCACTTTACTAGGCATGTCTTGATTTTAAGGAGACCATAACTCTTTAATTGACTTTGACTTTGACTGTGTCTGGTGACTAGGACTATTTTGAAAACGTGAAACTTAATAACTTGAAATATTTTATAGCTTGACACTAGCTAAACACAAATAGATTGCGAAGTCAAATATTAAATAAATATATTAATGACCTTAACCTATAGAACATGTAGAGACCATCGAGATAGGAGACAAATCTACGATTTGTAAGGTAGAGACATGTAGAGTTGTCTAAGAAACCAAATTTTTAAATAATAAAAAATTACGAAGTGCATAGTCTAGAATAGTCTAGATCTTTTAAAATCTTTGATTTGGTGGTTGCTTTCTATCGTTCACTGTTATCTGCAAATGTCAAAATTATAATAAATCATACACCGGAATATTATCTCCATTTGCGAGATAAAGTTCCTTCTTTAACCACTAAAAATGTCGTGTCCAAGCGAGCTAACAAGTAAAATATTCTACCAAATATAAGTCTCTGGACATTTTTAATTACCAATTAAATTCCCGCTTTGTTTCAATACCACGTAATAATACGGAATTTTACTGTATTACTAACACGACTTTACGAGCGAGGCCGTTTCGAACGCAAAAAGCGCGGGAGCAAAAAACAAAATGGCCGGCGATCGGCGATATGACATTTGACACCGCCGCCGCCGCCGCCGCGGGTTGTAATTAAAAAGTGCAGGCGGTAGCTTTGTCGCTTTATAGCGTTGAAAATGCTAAAATTATAAAACATGAACTGAGGTTTCATAGAAGCTTCTAATGGTTTTATAATAACTGCAACGTTATGCTATATATATAGCATTGCAAAATAATTTATGCCTAACTTTTTTTTTACCTGACTACCAAGGAAGGGTTTTGTTTTTCGCGCGTATCTTGATCTAATGTAATGTAATGAAATGAGTATTCACACAAAATAGAGTATACATATTAGTTTTCATTGTTGATTCGTCCTTATATTTTGCCATGTGGTGGCGTGTGAAATTGCATGCAAAAGTAATAATATAATTATTAATGTTAAATTAGGTACAAAATTAGATGTCAATAAAAGAATTAAAAATACAAAGTAAAAAATAATAATAACGTATCAAGAAGGTATACAGTTATAGATTTTATAATTGTGATGTCTATCGAATTTAGTATTTAGAAACTCTTTCAGACAATAAAAAATCTAGTCAAGTAACCACTTCAGTTTTTTCTAAATATTCCTAAGTGGGAATATATCCGTGTATGTATATTTGTAAATTTCTTAATACCTTGTATATCCAACGGCCACTCCAAATCTCCAAGAGGCTGGATGGATCTTGACAGTAAATGTATCGTTATATTCTACCTAATAGTAATAGGTACGTTAATACAAAAAATACCAAACCATCAAATGAAGCAAATTAGAAGTGGATTGCATAAAATTACACAATACATAAAAAGTGGGTTCACATTTTACGCAGTCGGCCTTTTTAAAATTTTTTGTGCATTGACTTACTACGTACCTGTAGACTCGATCCTGTGGCCACAGGGCTAGCTAGATATTATGCTATCGTACAGAACTTAAATGGACATGAGCAGCTGTTAGGGGTCGCTGATGACATGAAAACGGTACTTAGTACATAGTAGGATGAATCTTTTCAAATATGGCTTTATAATTTCTTGTAGACTGTTTCCACAAAGGCGGATACAAGCTAGTTGATTTTGTATAAAACTTACTTTAGATTTTGAGAAATCGTCATTGATACCTACTATATTTATATACCTTTGGCATCAACAAAGTACAAAGCAAGTTTTAAAATAGTACAAATCTACCGGAAACTGGTACAATTGGCCCTTCGGTTATATTTGTAATTATTTGTATATACATATTATTTCAAATCTGTTTAAATTATTAAAAACACACAAAAACTAAAAATAATTCTGTATCTAATCATTTACTTATCGGTTTTGTATATTTTTAACATATTAGACCTGCAAAGTCGGTGAAGTTTTAAACTTCACGGTTATTAGGACGTTTGCCTAATGTGATCGTGGAATGATAGATTAGACATGGGAGAAAATAGAAAGATTTTTTTTATTTAGCCCCGAAAGTGAAAACATGGCGTTGTTGACTTTGTATAATTTTTCAAAACCTGTGATTCTTCGAGTGTTAATGTGTAATATTGGTAGATTATTCACCATTTATACTTAGTGAACGTGCAAAAGTATAGGTAAATAATATAAAAATAAAAAACGTGATTTTAGGCTTCGCCCCTAAACTCCAATAGAAGTTGTAGTAAAGTTTCTACCACTTTACTAGAGCGTGACTTTACTATGACTGGACCTTGACTCTTTTACTTGGCTTTGACGGTGACTTGTAACTAATACTTTTAATATGAAATACACTTGAAACATATTATTACTTGACACTGGCCAAATGCACAAAATTGCAAAGCCTAAATTAAAAGAAAAAATGTGTATGTTTTACTTTGACTATGCAAACGTTTTGCCAGGCTTGGTCACAGTCTCTCTTTTAAGAAAAAAATTGCGAAATGTAGATCTATAGGCCGAATAACTTGGGGTTTTCTTATAAGCTTAATGTGCACTATCGAAAAACATATTTTAAATCTGAGCTTCGTAAGTTAGTTATCACGCTATCATCGTTTTGTTTTAATAGAAAGTTTCTTAAATATTAGGTATTGAAATAATATTAACAACTGTTATAACGACTTACAATCTGCTAGCCATGCCCAGCGGCTTCGCCCGCGTTAATTAAGTTGAAAAGTAGCCTATGTGTTATTTCGGCACATAAACTATCTACATTCTAAATTTCATCAAAATCGGTTTATTCATAACGAAGATACGTGGTAACAAACATACACACACACAAACTTTCGCATTTATAATATTATTAGGATAATGTTTAATGTAATATAATGAAATTTAGTGTATAATAAAAAAATATTATATCTTAAAACTAAATTATACAGTCAAAAATGTTAATTAAATAACCAACCCCTGACAGTACCCGTTGCAAAGGTACCCATGACGCTGGCAGCATTTCGTCGCTGTATAGCAATGGCCAGCCTTTGCACCAGAAACGAGCCGGAGCGGGTTTACCTTATCCGGCGCCGCCGTTGGTTTACCTTATCCGGCGCCCTATCTCACTGACCAAATCTTTGGCTTCGACCCCCAACAGCCCATGGTCTCAACGGCGATGGGTACAAAGTAATATTATGGCTCCATCTCCGCATACTTGAGCCGCTTTTCAGTCGCAGCATCCTCCGCAGCTGCTGCCGGTGAGTGGATCGAGCGACTGATGACTAGCGGCGACCGTGCTGACGCCGGTGGCGTCCCACACCAAGCACTTGCCGTTCTTCCAGGGCACTAGAGTCAGCCCGTCCGGCCTTTTACCATCGGATCTACTAAGACCCGGTGGCTCGAGGACGCAAGGGACATTCGCCGACACAAAAGCTCTGCGAACTATGTCATTGAAATATATCTTTACATTACATAGAATTCTTCTATACCTACGTGTGTATGTAACTGTACTCCTCCTAAACGGCTGGACCGATATTGATGAAATTTTGTTGTGTGTGTTCAGGCGGATTTAAGAATGATTTATATTCACAATTCGACCCGATAAATAATGTAAGAAATTAGACCCGTGCGAAGTCGGGCCGGTCGCTAGTATGTATTTATAACAGACTAGCGTTCCGCCCCGGCTTCGCGCAATGGATTTTCCAAATAAAATCTTAAATACAAACCTTGGCCAAACAATTACGAACACAGCAAAAAGAACAGTCAATCGATTGAACCATTTTTGCGAGACGAACGCATGACGATTGATTAAATATTATCTTATGTTTTTTATGACGACCCTGTTGGCGAAGTGGACACAAATTCCTTCCCAAGGGATATTTGTGCTTCTGGTTCTGGGTGTAAACTGTATGTGATGTGAATGTTTCCGGCACCCACGATACAAGTCTTTGAACTTAGTGTAAGGCTGTGAGTGTGAATGCGTTTGTTTTTGTTTAAAACGCGGCCTTCTTGTGTTTTAGAAATAAACTGGAAGTGCAGAAAGTCTCCTAAAACGCATAACTGTAACCGTTATACTCGGCAATATAACAAAACCAGATAAGGTATTATTATAAAATCGTTTTCCAGAATCTATATTATATGAGAAATGACTAGGCACATATGAATGAGATTTACAAAATTTATGGAAATAAATATCAAATTACAAATGTTTTTCGTTTTGAAACCATTTTGTTGGGTAATTTCATATCAGAACACTATAAAAATGATTTCATATACGGATATTTACGAGTCAAATGAGTTCTTCAGCTTGTTTTATTTATTTATTTTTGTTTTAAATGCCCTGTGACACGTGCTACAGTAGAGTTCGCCCGCGGAGATGTGTGTGTAAGTGTAGAAGAATGTCTTACTTTGCATAATTGGCGTTTTACATCTAGAGTCTGGAGGCGATCTTCTTCGAAAATCTTTATCTTTCCATAGACAACAATAAGTAATTTCTGTTGTCGTCGTCATCGAAACCGATGAGGCGGATATATCTATCTAATCTAATATCTTTAAACGAGCAATTGTTGATCTCACAATTATATCGATATAATTATTTACTACTTTGCATTTATCAATTAGGCTGGTCACATCCGTTAAGATAGGCGCTTGTAGGATACAATCTGATTGATTTTTAACATAAACAAGGATTACAAAATGTTGACTCAGTCTTGGTGTTGTTGTGTAGTAGGTAATGTATAGTTTGCCATTGCTACCAACACAATCAAAATGACTGATTCTACATTTTGATTATATAATAATAGTTTTAGTAGGTACACATATCTAATACCTTTAAACGAGCAATTCTTGTGTGTGTATATACATAATCTGAATCTCGGAAACGGCTCCAATGATTTTTATGAAATTTAGTATGCAGGGGGTTTCGGGGGCGATAAATCGATCTAGCTAGGTTTCATTTTTAGAAAACGTCGTTTTAAAGAGCAAAGCTCGGTCCTCCAGGTGCTATAAATATAATGGCGCATTTTATTCACTTTTATTAGTGTATTGAATTCTATTATATTTATATTGTATTAAATATAATAGTATTCAATTGGTCAAGCCATTTATGCCACATATTAAGACTTTCTTGACAGGTTAGCATTTTACCACTATTTCACCTGATGCTAAAGTTTAAGCACGCTAGAATATAGCTATTCAAGTATTTACTCTCGTGTAGACTATTACGACAATCTCATTCGGAAACATCCGAAACCGAATGTTTAGTTTACAAGCATACAAACTATCCATAAATACAACGTTCATCATCCGTACAGCGAGGGAGTGGAACTCATTGCCTGAATCTTTGTTACCCGAACGGTATTACATAATAAAAAGTAATCTGGGACGACGAATCAAGTCACGACTGAATCTTCTAGGCAAGCATGTCGCATCTTCGGCCACATCATCACTTTCCATCACGTGAGAAAATAGTCAAACGCTTGCACCACAGACACAATCACTTACATAACCAGCAGTGCAAATGTCCCTCGTATTGGGTAGAACAATGTGTTCCAGGAATCGAACCCCGGCGCAAAAAACAAAGAATTAGTGACTTAGTTAACTGGGTCATCGAAGTCACTTCAAGAATTGGATAAAAAAGGTTTTAAAGCGTAATCAAATCATCTACAAAACAACGGGCGTTGTATAAATGTATATCTCCCTAGGTCAGGGGTCGGGAACCTTTTGAGTCGGAAGAGTCAAAAATTACAATTTACAAAATTCCATAGTTTTATAGAGCCACAAATTTTTTTCTTGTCTACAATAATCCTTAATGCCAACAATAATACCTGCTGTGCTACGAGTATCGTATAGAAAACGTTATGCACGCGTTATACCTAGTTATATCTTCCCATAATTTACTTGTTTTAACTGTATAAATGTACTTTTTTGCTACCTTTGAAGGGTTGTTAATGGCTCGATAGAAATAGTGTCTTATCCTCGTTAATCGATTCAGAACGTTTTTTTAAATGTTTTTTTTAATAAATAATTTGCGTGTGGAACTAAAGAGCCGCAGCTTCACATCCAAAGAGCCGCATGTGGCTCGCGAGCCGCAGGTTCCCGACCCCTGCCCTAGGTGATGACTGCTTACCATCAGGCGGCAGCTTGTATGCCGCCTTATTGCATAAAAACTCTACCCACAATTGGTTCCCCGAGGCTAGCCGGTTCACTTTACAAAGTGACCGCCGCCGACACATGACACGTGTTGTAAAAATCACAACTTGTAGGAAATTATAAGGACTTAACCACCCTGGTAAGCGAGGGCGACTAATCATGCGGTCAGCGGATGCCCTGACCCGTGCCCTTTGTCAATGCCGACACAGTTTGCCGATTCTTCACGGATCACATGAAATGTGTGTCTGCACGTTTTTTTAAAGAGAATTCAAATTGGGTGATAAACCAGAATCTTCGGCTGTGCTATGGGGTCCAATTCAAGATTCTATTTATATTATATTTCAATTAATTCTCATGAATTCACACTTGCAGCCGACACTACGTTCAAAGACTTGTATCGCTGGTGCTGGAAACATTTACATTTATATTCACATTATCGATAATAATGTAATGTAATTTACTAATTTGTATTTGTTTTGCTAATCCAATATTGTTATGTATTGATCATTATTACATATTAATTATAACGATTTACTATTTATTGACATTATTTTGGAATTGACTTTGTATCTACCTATAATAAATGTATGATGATGTAATGCATAATTGTTAGAAATTTTTTAAAAAGTATTTTCACTGTAGTTATTTATTTTTGTTAATGAGACTTATATGTACAATTCAGAAACTATGTAATAATTGTTACTTATGTCCCTTAAAAAAAAAGAAAATTATGCTCCTGCCGAGAATCAAACCAAGGATCCACGGCACTGAGAGCAGCGAGACTTGCCCACTGCGCAAACTAGGTCGTCGTCGTAGGAACCTAAATTGAAATTATCACTAGATTTCGCTTTACAAATGAAAATATATGTACGACGTACGACATGTACGACGTTTTGTTCATATACGCTGAATAAATGATGACTTTGAACTTTCTAAGAAAAGTAATTGTTACTTTTACCACCCCTGACCACAACTGATGAGATAGTGGTCAAAAGATAACTGACTCTCTCAAAAAATAAATGTCTACAATGTTAATTTGAATGAATTTGCATATTTGTATCTGACCAATATACATTATTAATTAAACAAAGAAGAACAAATAACACTTCTAAATAACTCTATAAATTTTATAAAGACAGACCTATCTGCTTATTTCATTTTTATTTTTGGATTTTGGTGGAGCTGATGTTTGAAAATTTATTTTTATTAATATCCAGATTTTTTTATATTATATGTAGACAAGCATTTGACCACTATATCACCTGATGATGCTTTCCGAATTAAGAACCTCCTTTTTTCGGTTTAAAATAGGTGAGTGTTATTACAGTTAGACCTACGACGCAACGACTGCATGCAAATTTCAATATCTTGTAACAAAAATCGTTCGAATAGTTAGGTCACACTATAAAAAGTCACAATTATAATTAAACGTTATAATAATTCATAGAAACTTAATTAGCTTGAAAATTACGAGATCGATGAGATCGATGTTTTCATGCTTAGATATGTATCTGAATACGCGTATAATCCATCATAATCAACAATCTATAAATGTAAAGAAAATATAAAAAAAATACTAAAATGTAAAAACATTATTAAGTTTGTCCTGTTTGGAACTATTTTAGTATTTATAATACATACAATAGTTCAAACAAATTATCAAGATACCTGGTTTTGTTCAACAAAGATAACAAATGTATGTTGAATGAAATATTATTACATTTAAAACTTTGAGAGAAAAGTTTAACGACTGCCATCTTGCATCGAATATGATTACTACGTGTTCCGAAAACTTGAACCATGGTTTAACTTTTCCATTTTAACACTGCAGGAAGTGCCGCCGCTCCGCGCTAGATGGCACTACCTACATCATAATACCACCCATTGGAAGTTTTCATTGTTTACCTGTAACTATTTAATTTTCACGTTTTATCTTAGGTTTAGATTTATTACTTTATAATGAAATAAATGATTATTTTATTTTTCCAGATAATCGTAAACCTTGATAACTATGAATGTCCTCGCTCGAGTATCGGGCACGTATGATTATTGTATCGTTTGCTATCATTGATTTCAATTTATTATCATCGTTGAAAGCCTTTTTGCACGCGGCCCGCGATCAGACGTGATACGGCACTGCGGATACTTTGGTGACGTGCGAACTACTCTTAAGGGGAAGACGAACTGCACGAAATGTAAACGGTCGTATTTTGCTACCACAGATAACCTTTTTATTTTTATAGTAACAAGATACATGCAATATATGAGTTTTGCCGCGAAAGTGAAAAAATGGCGTTGTTGATTATTTTTTCAAACTTGTGATTCTTCGAGTGTTCATGTGTAGTAATGCTACCATTACTACTAATTTCACTAAGTGGATTATTAACCGTTAGTACTTAGTGAACATGCATAGTAATGAGTAAAGGCAAATCATACTAAGTTGAAAACGAGATTGTCGCTTTCGCTCCAAAACTTCAATAAAAGTTATAGTATAGTTTCTACCACTTAATTAGGCTTATGACTTAACTATATCTGGATCTTGGCTGTCTTACTTGACGTTGACTATGACTTAAATATAAGTCGTGACGAGGATTTATATTATGAAATTTACTTGAAATACTTTATTACGTGACACAGGCTAAATGCACAAGATTGCAGAGCCAAAATAAAATTTTACCATACATAATATAGTGAGATGGCGGTCAAATGCTAGCCGATTGGTCATAAAAAAAGTATACATTTCAGAGAGTTTGCCAAGGAACTCCACGATCTAATTCCCCCATCCCCGTTCCGGTGTCCTCACCCGTGTGAACTTTCTAGATGACTAGATTTCACGGTGAACTGCGTACCACCTCAAAATTGATTTGACTGTAATTCGTCATAAGCGAAACTACACCATTATGAAGGCTAACAAACCAAAATTAAATCAAATCGTTAATATTCGAGATTTTGCCACTAATGCATCGCAATTGATTTTTAATATAGAAGATATATAAACCCACCGGGTAGGTTATATATATTATACAAGAATGATGGAAATAATGACTTGCGTTAGGAAACTGTATATATATATATATATATATATATATATTTATGATAGATAGGTTGATTTGAAATTACAATTATATTACAAGAAGTATTACAATTATAGATTATGTTACAAGTCTTCTCCTTAAGCGTAGTGCACACGGCTCCCACATTTTATCAACGGCTATTTACTATCAATTACTTGACATTGATACCATTTCTTGATATTATCTATTGATTGAAAATATCAGGAGCCGGGATACAAGGACAGTGGAAAGGACAAACAAAAGCTGAATCTCCTCAAAAAATCGATATAGTTTTGATTTTTTTTCATTGTTATATTTATATTGTTGAATTATATGTATAGTTTTAGGTATTTATTTAGTTTGATAAAAAGGAGTACACTTTTATCAAAATAAATTAACTAATAATTATATTTTTAACTGGCCATTGGCTCTTTTAAATGCGGATCGAATGCCTTCTCAGCAGCGGATATCGATTCCCGGTGAAAGAAACACAAGTTATCTCTCCAAGGGAAATGATGTGAGATGTTTATTTATATGAAAAGCTTTGGGATTTCTGTACTTTTCAGATCATGAAAATTGTTAAAGTATTTTTTTACAATAAACTGGATTAATTAAAAGCTCCAGTCTCCAGACGTTTTCAGAGAGGCTTGAGAATAATGTCATATGACACTGATACTTTATATATTATATATCATATACTTATATAACACTGAACTACCCGTTGCCTTAGTTGGGTGAGTGCCTTCGGTTATCGGGCTCTGTTTCCAGTGGGAACAAAGTTCTCTCCCCAACGGAAATTTGTGTTTCTGATCCTGGGTGTAATTGTATGTGTGATGTGAATGTTTCCGACACACCCGATACAAGTCATTGAACTTATTCTGAGGTGAAAGCGTTTATGTTTAATTATATGAAAAACATTACTTGAGATTAATATCAGACAAGACTCATATATATCATCCTACTAATATCGAATCGAATTCTAAAGTGTGTGTGTAAGTGTGTAAGTATGTTTGTTCCCTCGTCACGCTTTAATGGCTGAACGGATTTAGATGAAAATTAGAATGTACATAGATTATACCTAGGATTAACACAGGCTACTTTTTAACTTGATAACAGCGGGCGAAGCCGCGGAGCACGGCTATAATATACTCATATAATAGTCCAAAAACGTAAATATATCTACTTCACCTTAACAAGTGTGCGCACGGCACCAATAGTTCCAATACGTTATCAACAGCTCTAATATCAATTATCAATGATATCACTTGAGTCCGGGACTCGCGCGAATGCACTGTTGCTAACCACTATCTGTGTACCCAATTACTACTCAAAACTGTTTATCTTTTCAATTCAAATAACATCGTAAACTTGGTTCAAAGATAACGCCTGGTGAAGTGGAGTTCTGCCTTAACCTACCGCAACATAATGTTATCATTTTGTGTGCCCTGGAGCTGAAAATGATTCATCTCGTCAAATGTAGAAATTATGAGAAGTTGTTTTTTTGTGCGTGATGTGTATATTAAAGTTTCATGCGATCATTGGTGTGTGTAGGTATGAGTGATTAACAAATCTTATGTAAGATTTGTCAGGCATTTGTCTGGCAATTCGTCATTAAAAAATGTTATTACAAAGTTAGTTATGACGTTATCCTTCTGATTGTTCCTTCAATACACACCGTATCACACATAAACATAAACGCATTCCCATTCACAGCCCCACACTGAATTCGACGATTTGTGTAGTGGGTGCCGGAAATATTCACATCACACATACAATTGCACCCAGAACCAGAAATACATATTTCCGTTGGAGTGACAGCTTGTGATCCCACCGGAAATCGAACCCGATACCCGCTGCTTAAAAAGTAGATGCATTTCGCCAGCGCGCAGCTAAATAATGAAGAGCCTGTTGACATTGCAATCGTAAAGTTATTACAGTAAAGACAAACGCAGATCTCGTCAAATGTTAATTTATAATTAATTTAATTGCTATCACAGACAAGAAATATATTCGCGGCAGAAGCTCACTTCTTCTTTAGAGATTTATGTGCTTCTAATTCTAGCTGCGATGTACATGTACTAACAATAGAAGTCTTTGAGCTTAGTTTGGGGCTGTGAGTGTGAATTTAAGTTTTATATCTCTGAGGCGGCAAATGACGATTTCAATTTTAGAATTTTCCAAGTAGTTTTGTTATAGGTATATTCAGAAGTGTAATCTATATTTTCTTATAATTTCAGTAACAAGTGGTGCTGCCCACTGCTTTAATAAGGTTTCTTTAGGTGTAAAAATTATGTATTACTTCTAAAAACAGAAAATAGATAATTAAAAATAACATTAATATTACATTCATAGACTCACACTCTGCACTTAGTATTAGATCATAGTTTGGGCTAAGTTATTTTAATTAATATTTTCATTGTTACTCCACTAAAATTTTCTTACAATTATAGTCACAGTCATATACAGTAAAATAATGATAATAATTGTATTACCTAGATATGTAAAGTTACACAAACGCTAGTTTTAACTTTACATTTCTGTTACTTAAGTAATATATCCGGCGGAGGTCATTTATATGCCATTACACAGGAATTTCCTAGTTTGGGTACAAATGTCTACAAGTCTGTAATATTGCCATTATCTGTAAAAAAATGTTAAATATACTTGTAAATGTTAGACTAAGTAAGTTAAAATTTAATAAATCATTCATTCATTCATTAGTTCAAAGACTTATGCCGCGGGAATCTAAAACATTCACAATCAAATCACACTAACCATCACACACAAACCAGAAACACAATTTTCCCTAGGGAAGGAATATTGTACTCCAATCGGGAATCAAACCCAGGAACCGCGGCGTAGAAGGTAAAAGAGCTCACTACAAGCCGCAAGGGTCAAAGTCACTATCAGTGAGCAGCGAGGCCATCATGCTGACGGCATTGCCTCTCTGAACCGCAATGCTATGATTATACCAGGATTATGAATGAGTCAAATATATGTCAAAGTCAAAGAGTGAATAGGTATCTACCTTCTAGGCAAGCAAGTTCCATCTTCAGTCGCATCATCACATTCCATTAGGTGAGATAGCGGCCTAACCAGCATATACAAAATTTCAAAGAGGCATATGATATAATACATGAGTTTCGTATGCAAAGAAATCTATATCGCAGACATTACACACATACATATATGGTACTTATTATGCATATATTTCGCGTTTATCTTTGATTTATTATTAGATTTATATTCAAGCAATTTTGTAACAGAGATGAAGTTGTTCCATACATCACAAATCAAGATATCATACGATTATTTATGTGGTTACGAGTAATACATTCTCATTATGGTACCTAGACTGTAGTTTTCTTATAAGGATGTACAGAGATAACGCTTTAACACTCACAGCCCCACACTTAATTCGAAGAATTGTGTAGTTGGTACTGGAAACTTTACATTGTCTTTTCGTTTATATTTCCATCCAAAGGTTGTCTGGAAGAGATTGCTCTTAGCGATAAGACCGCCCATTGTACCTATAAAAAAAATCTGTAACTTGTATTTATCTTTTGTTGCAATAAAGAGTTTTTGTATTGTATTTGTATTATATTGTATCCCATAGATCGATCAGGTGTCAAAAAACTGTAATCAGGGTTTTCCACTTATCAAACATAATGTCGGAGTCAGGGTTGGCGGCAAGAATTGCATTTAGCCGGAGGCGGGTTCGAATTAGCGGAGTCATAGATCGCGATACAGTGTGACCGTAATCTACGTATATACTTCTATTTTATTTGATACTTTTATCTATTTTATAAATATATATTATATACATATTATTATTATTATACAGTAGTTTATTAGACTTGGTAGACAACATATGCGACTATATTACATGTAACTAGCGACCCGCCCCAGCTTCACATAGGTGTAATTTCTTACATTATTAATCGAATCGAATTGTGAATTAAAACCATTCAGGTTCAGAAATCGATCTAGCCAAAACCAAAATATAAGCGTCGGATTTTTTAAGCTTTGCTTGCGTTTAATTATTACTTTATATAACCGATTATTTGTTACAGATATATTAAACAGAAAAAAATACTAAATTTACATTTACTACAATAAACATAAACAATAATCAATATATGCAAACCCATTATTTATTTATTATTTGGCTATTTTTCTTAAAACTAAACTAAAACTATATATTCTAGCGACTACATAATATAGATTTATACCTAGGTTAATATAATTATGTATTAGTATTAAGGAACGATTAAAAAAATTATAAAAAAAAGCCGCCGCGTTTCTTGCCAAGTTCTTCTCGAGATGGCTGTAATTTTGCGAATATGGCAGTAGAATCATTCACAACTTTCATGAGTGCCTCTTTGGGGCCCATGCGAATAAACGATTTTGATTTTGATTTTATATATACAATAAAGATCTCAGCTACCTACAAGACACCGAGGTTATGGCTAACTGAATTACATACAAATCTTGCCCTGAAAATTACAAACAACAAAAAAAAAACAACCTTATCGGTCTAGCTGCTTTCGAGGTTTTGCGAGAAAAAACGATATATATATATATATATATATATATATATATAAACATATATAATATATATACAGATAAAACTTTTAATCAATCACTTGTAAATAACACATTAAAAAATATATCTAAAAATAATGTTTTGAATTGGATGGTCGATAGGTTTTTACTATAATAACTGCGCGGCATTTCAAAGAAGTATTGGTAGGTAGGTCACGTATTGTACGAATTGTTTTGGCCTGTTTAATACTAAGTATTGTTTATACTGTGACTATGACATAAGACTTATGCATAATTATTCTGATTTAGATCATTGATAATCAAGCTATTTCGAGTCGTCATGGTCACTTAAATTTGTAAGTATTAAAATGACCTAGGTAATACTGAGTATTATGACTATACCAGAGGGACTGCTAAGTGATATCGTTAAATGGTAGACATTCCAAAAATGCGGTCTTTGCTTCCACTTTAATTATGTGAACCGCAAAGGAGTAGGATTTCTTGCCTGAATCTTTGTTTCCTGATAAATACAATGTAGCAGTCTTAAAGTCGCTAGTAATTTTTTTGCATAATCCTACTAATATTATAAATCCGAAAGTTTGTGTGCAAGTGTGTAAATGTGTAAGTTCCCTCTTCACGCTTTAATGGCTGAACGGATTTGGATGACATTTGGAATGTACGTACATTATATCTAGGATTAACACATAGGCTACTTTTTAACTTGATAATAACGTGCGATGCCGCGGGTCACGGCTAGTATATGATATGCCCATATTTTACAAAAAAAAATGCTATCTTTATTGTTATCTATACATTTAAGAATAGACATTCTATCGACCATCGGGGATCGCAACGTTTCTTAACATTCGGTGAGGTCAGAACATTTTTTTTAAATTTATATGTTGGGCGCTGTGAGGGAGGGAAGCAGTCAAACGTACATAGTATTATGGTATACGCTATCGAATGCCTACTGTGGACATCCTACTTTAATATTATAAATGCGAACGTTTGTGTGAAAGCGTGTAAGTATGTTTGAGCGTGAAGAGGGATCTTCATAACTCTTCTCTTTGCTCTTTTATACATCATTTGGTGGAAAGTTATAATGCAGCCTAAGACGTATGCTTTGCCGAAGTTGGGGGAAACGCGGGCTTACTTTAAAAGTAGGTATAATTTGTTATATATTTTAACATTAATTTTCAAGATCATCAGACTACTATCTCATCATTTATTTATCACAATATATGTATGATGAGATGAGATAGTAGAAATTAAAGTCTTTTAAGCGAACTTTAAAATAAGAAGGAGGTTTTGTTTTTGTCGATGTATGTAGTAGACTGAGTAATCATCATCATACTCAGAAATTTGCTGATCAACTTATTTTTTTATTTGATAGAGTTATAAGAGGCGAGGTGTCTCCATAAACATTTTCTATTGATTATAGATTTTCAGTTTAGAAAAATATTGAGTCTTCAACATACAAAGTCGTGAGAAGTAATTACCTACGTACACACTGTTTAAATATTCGGGGGAGATGTGGTCACACAACGGGGTTGCTGGAGGATTGTGATGGCACGACTCATCTCGCAAAATCAAAGATAATAATTTTACCAGAGTCTTTGCACGGCAATGCACTGCGCTAGTCGCCCAAATATTAGATTTTAAACCTCCATATGCTATTAAATACAGTGCAAGTGAAACTAAATGACTGGCAATGGTGTTGTGCTTTCCCAGGTGAACTGTGCATAAGAGATAAAAACCTTCATGAAACTCCTGCACTTCAATGTGTATGATAAGTAAGAAGATTTGTATAGTTGGCTCCGGAAACATTTATGTAATACTATAAGAATCTTTGTCCTGACATACTGATTGACTGGCTGATTCACTGACTGACTTAGAGACAACGCACAGCCTAAACCGCTGGTCGTAGAGACTTGGAATTTGGATGGTACATTTGTCGTAGTACGTAAGGGTGTACTAAAAATAGATTATTGGAAATTATATCCCGAAGAGGGTTAAATGGGGTGAACACTTGTGTATGAAAGTTCTTTGTTTTTGAACTTATAGCGATAAAAATTGGTGGTAAATTGATGTAAATTGTATCCGAGTAGTAAAATGAAAATTGTATTAACAAGTTACAACAGTAAATTAGAAATAACTAAGTACTCTAATATTTAAGCTGTAACGGCTAAACT
This sequence comes from Lomographa bimaculata, assembly GCA_948107665.1. Lineage (NCBI taxonomy): Eukaryota > Metazoa > Arthropoda > Insecta > Lepidoptera > Geometridae > Lomographa > Lomographa bimaculata. The sequence goes on from OX403603.1 coordinate 444,616, forward strand.
GATTTGGCTGAAACTTCCAATGTACTTAGCTTTTACTCAGGATTAACACATAGGGTATTTTGAAGCCGTGGGACACGGCTAGAATCACATAGTTACACCTAGAACCTGAAACACAAATTTCCCTTGGGGAGAAAACTAGTGTTTCACCGGGTATCGAATCTGATACCAACTGTTTAGAAGTCAGACGCGCTACCAACAACGCTAGCGGATAGTTCAGATCAAAATACTTATCTCAGAAATGTAAAAAATCATCAATAACGTCTTGCACTAAACTCCGGATATGGACATTTAGGTAATTATATATTTATTGAATTAAAATCCATAGCTCTTTATTCATTCGATAAAAAATACAACAATCACTATTAAACAATTAAGAGTGTTAATAATACAAGTTTGGAAACAATATTATGTCACTTTTATAAAGTGTATCCTACATAGTTTGTGATTGAGTGTATGTTTGACCGGGAATAAAGACGAAATTATGAATCAAATGTCAATCAAAGGGCATCAAGTACAACAGTGAACAACGTACCGTTTACTTATCTTGATGAAATTGGCGTGTATAAGTAAAGCGTTATTTAGAAAAAATTCCATTAAGGTATGTATAATTTAGATGTCAGGTACGATGGAATTTGTGGAACAGATGAACATCTGATTTCTAACCATCACCATGCAGTAGTGAGCCACTCACCGGCATTTCCCTATATTATTAATTTTCCCACTCATTCCAATTCTTCTTCTCGTGAAGGTGAACCTGGAATGAGTTAACATCTGTGGTTATCTCGTTCCGGTCGTGAATTAAGCATGTTTTGAATAAGATGAGAGAGCCTGCAGTCACTCTAGCACCCAGATCATCACTTACCATCACATGAGATAGTAAATGTCAAACATTAGCCTATCAATATAAGAGTTTAAAAAACTAATAACTGACTTCAATCACAAATATATCCGGAACGAAGAGCATAAGATTTTGATCAAATTATAATGGGACCAACTAGAACTTATACCCTTTCGAACAAAATTATTATTTTCCAAATCGGCTTACATTTGACGGAGTTCTGAGTAACATACATAAAAACAAGATTAACCTATACGAATTGAGAACCTTCTCCTTTTTTGTAGTTGGTAAATAAGGAAGGGCAATAGTTAAATGGTCAAATTGACCTCAGCTACCTGCTAGACACTTTTTAATATGTCCCGTTTAGAGCTACTTTAACCCCGTAAACGGCAAAGGTCATCTTGAGCGGCTACATGTTAGAACGTCTTATCCCCATATCTCTGATCCGATCACGGATTAAGTATATCCTGTAATAGCACAATAATAACTATGGTTATCTAGTTACTGAAGCTTAATTCTGTACGGTCAATTAACCAAGATACCACAATACTTTATAGCGCATACGTGGTGTCTTGCAGGACAGTCGTCCGCCGCGCTTGTCTCTGTACACTCGGTTGCTCATATAATTCTATCAGTTTTCAACTTCTTTGGAGAAACAGTAAGTTGCAATAGATCTTAGACTTTTTTACGCAATTTAATGTCTTTTTTATGCTTATGGCATATATGTAATGCACTTATGTAATGGCAAACCGTTACAAATTAATTTGATGTTTGATAAATGTTGAACAAAGAAACAATTGCGTTCTATCTAGGTATTAAAAATAGATATGTAATAGTATTTTAATTTATGATACTTACAGTAACAATCAGTATAAAATACTTTTCTGACCTGGGGAACTTCGTACCGCCAATAGAAGTTGTCTGAACTAATCTATATCTATATCGGCTACGTCATCGCATTCCATCAGGTCAGATAGCGGTGAAACCCTTGCCTGTCAAACATAAAAAAGAGACAATTCTTCATTTGCTCATGATGCCATATTGTGAGCATGAAGACTGGCGTGAGTTTACAGGACTTTTTTGATAGGTTTATTGTATACAGTATATAACTTAAACCATTTGCTTGATGCTAGATAGACAAGTATTTGACCACCATCTCTCCTAATTGAAAATGAAGATGCGGCCGACGATGTAGCATGCTTGCCTAAATGATACCTATTGCTTCTAGACTTGAAGTCTCCCAGATTATACCGTTCGGGTACAAAACAAGACTCGGGCAATGAGTTCCACTCCTTTGCCATACGGATGGCGGGGAATGGCTTTGAACTAACTGAATGTGAATGACATTTGAGGGTTTGTCTTGTTGATAGATGTTTGTTCCTCTTTAGGCCTTACCGGCTGAACGGATTTGGATGAACCTTGGAATGTACATAACAATTATACCTAGGATTGACACATAGGCTACTTTAAAATATTAATGTGATACACATCTATTGCCGTGCGTTCCTCCGCAAAAGCTCGAGATTGGCCGATGACAGATTTTAATAATATTTTTTTGGTTTTATTTGCCTTAATACAGGGTGGATTATGGAAAAATGATATAAGGAATCACCCTAAGGTACGGCTGCAAATCATAGTTCGTAATTTTGTACGTTAGTCGTACCACGCCATCAACGTCGTACAACGTTCACCGGGTCATCTAGTCTTTATATAAATATAATTCCCCTGTACGTGTATATGTGATTGAACTCCTCCTAAACGGTTGGGCCAATTTTAATGAAGTTTTTTGTGTAGATTAATAATTTGATCCGATAAATAATTAAGACATTACCATTAGAAATTGGGGCTAGTTTCTCATAAAAATATGATTGCAGTTCGTAAAAAATTAAAACAAACAAAATGAATGAAGACAGCATAATATCTGTAGTAGAACATGAGTTAGGTACTTTTATTTAACGCCGCAGTAGAGCCGTAACCTTTAGAATATACGCCACTAACATAAACCTACATTTTTAATGACTAATTAGAGATGTCCTAAAAAGAGCATAATTTTCATTGAAGTCATTGTTACGAGAGAGAGTTTATCGGGTACCTTTTATTTGATGCTTATATATTAAAGTGTAGAGCGCATGTTTCTAAAAATATTCGCCAAAACTGGCGTAATGGTAGAGATGAAAGTAATAAAAAAAATCTGTTGTTTTTTCCACCAATGGTAAAAATAATACAGCACTGTTGCGTGTACAAGATTTGTCATTAATGGGAAAGCAAATGGTAAAACTGTTCTACCGCCAAATATGGTAAAACACCAGCCTATCTGAGAGATGAAACGAGTGGGGAAAATCTAATAGTAAATGTATGGAGACATGTTTTTATCAATGAGTTGGAAATAATATACGGTTATTTTTCATAAAAGTATTTTTATTTCTTCTAGAAAACTATTACACAACTGGAGAAGCTAGAGAAGTTAGAGAGTATTTAAAACGCTGTCACACTCTTTGGGTAGAAAACTTGTGTTTTCTCTGGAAATCGAACCCGATACCTGCCTCTTACATGTTTACAAAAGTTCTCTCCCCCATGGAAAATCGGGTTCTGGGTGTGATAGTGTGTGTGATGGGAATGTTCCTGACACCTGATGCGAAGCGTCAAAAGCCTTGAATATCGTCGCAGGGTCGCAAGTCTATCGGTCTTTTATAGGATACATTTCGAAGAGTGTGCCACGAAATTGCATGATCTAATACCCCCCCATCCCCCTTTCACAATCAGACCACCAGACAATCAGCCACGCGACCTCGGTTTATGGTTGATATTCCAAGGGAGCGTACGAAGCGTATTGCTTCCATGCATTTACGAATGGGACGGTTTGAGAATGGGACGTACTGCGAATGGGACCGTTTGAGAATGGGACATTCTGCGAATGGGACGATTTGAGAATAGGACATTCAGTGAATGGAACGTTTTGCGACTGCGTGACCAAATGCGAATGGGACGTTCTGCGAGTAAACCTATTTATTATACGTACGCTAAGGAATGGGACTCTTCGCCTGAGTCTATGTTTCGCGATAAGTACAATCTAGGAGTCTTTAAATCTCGAGTAAACAGGTACATCTAGGCAAGCATGCTCCATCTTCGACCACGACGTTACTTTCCATTAGGTGAGATAAAAAATAAACCCACGACACAAGCCATCGATTTTAGCGTGGGGCTGTGAGTGTAAAAGCTATAACGTTTATATACATTACCTTTATGTTCAGTCTCCACAGCCTTATCCTAATATCCCACCGATGCATGATTACTCTAATAAAGCTATTTATGTTGAGTTATTACCAGACATTATATCGGGTTCATATTTAGTTAGATAACCTAACGAGCAAGCACAACCTCTTTGTAAAAGCTAACGTTGTTGTCCAGGGCATCGCACTTACTTATCGTAATGACGGAACCACGGCATACTATACCATGTTACAATATCTACTAATTCTAGATATATTCTACAATCTGTAGCAGAGCAGTGTTGTGTTGATTTTTACCCGACTACTCGACGCAAAGGAGGGTAATGTGTTCATCAGACTATGTATATATGTTTGTTCCTATGTGGCAATATTATCGGCTGATTTTGATTAATTCTAACGTCAATCGATTTTTCTTCATCTTGCGAGTATCATTAAAGACATGTCAATAATCATAATATGATGCCTGTTTAGAATAGAATAGAACATTATTTATTGTACACCAAATACAATTAGTTACATAGGTAATCTTAAAAAACTAAAGTACAATGGGCGGACTTGTCGCTAAAAGCGATCTCTTCCAGTCAACCTTTGGATGAAGACAGGGATATTTTATATAATGAGGTCGGTTTTGACTTGTATGGAAACTTTAATGCGATGTCTAATTCTATCCTGACACTATACGATACATACGCCATGTACCCGTTATAAGTACTACAACACTCTGCTACAGATCGTATATTATACGCTAGCTGTGCCCCGCGGCTTCGCCCGCTATTATCAAGTCAAAAAGTAGCCTATTTGTCAATCCTAGGTTTAAGCTATGAATATTCCAAATTTCATACAAATCCGTTCAGTCGTTTAAGTGTGAAGAGGGAACGAACATACTTACACACAAACTTTCGGGTTTATAATATTAGTAGGAAGTAGGATAACATTCTACTAGCCGTGCCCCGCGGCTTCGACCGCGTTTATTTAGTTCAGTAGTAGCCTGTGTTGTACAAGCTATGTACATTCTAAATTTCATCAAATTCTGCTAAATCATTACAGCGTGAAGAGGAAACAAATAGATATAGATATAGATAATAGATTGAGAGGTGGTAGAGCATTTTGTGAGTTGCTCGCCTGGCTTGCTACCAAAGTAGCTTACCACCATCAAGTTGAAAGTCTGCCGCCAAGCCAAATACGGTGTTCCGGCAGTTATCCTTGAGAGCCTGCGTATTCCAGGTCTAGCGTGTTTACCAGCTTCGATCACTTCGTCACTTACCATCAGGTGAGATAGTGGTCAAACGCTAGCCTGTCACAAATAAAAAAAAAATATATTTATATACATACATATTTACACAAAAACTTTCGAATTTATAATGTTAGAGTTATGTAGGTTCTTACTTTTTTTTAATTAATGTAGTAAATGTTGATAAGTTTTATATATATAAATTTTTATTGCTCTCTTAGTTAATGTTATATAAAGTAAATCCATAATTGGATGTATGTATAATACTCATGAACCTTACCATGTTTAAGATCTGTGGATTTTATAACACAAATAAATAAATAAATAAAAAATAAGTATCTGTAAAAGATTTTAAACAAAGACAACTGTCAAATAAGAGTCAAAGATTTAAATCAAAATTTTTTTTTTGTTTTATTGAAATAGATACCTAGTTGTTTTCAATCAATCAAAAAATTTTTTTTATTCTCTCACTTAAGTAAACATTTTTTGCCGAGTCTAGGACTTAGATATAGAGGGACTGGTGCCTGAAGTAGGTTGATAACAACCTGTATTACAGGTCACCAGGACTCCTGCTAGTACATTTACAGTTTGGCAACTATTATTAAGAAACATAACTTAATACATTAAACGTTGGAGAATATCGAAGGTACCTATAGTATAATATACTTAATGCTTGCGTAACTAAGTAAGATTGTTTGTGTGTGTGTGTTTATGTAAGTGTGTGTGTGTGTGTGAGAGAGAATTTGAGTGTAAATGTGAAGGTGTAGGGCAGCCACTTATCCAAGTTTGTATATCTATGTTTATTTCAAAATCGTAAACAGATTTTCAGTCTGTTCATAGTTCAATGACAGTAGTAATTTTGTTAGACTCACTTTAACGTTAAGCGTATTTAATTCTTGAAGACTAACCTCTTTGCATATTCTATTATAAAGAAAGCCACCAAGGAAATATTGGAATCTGCGTATAGAAGATGTGTTACATTTAGGGATGTTAAAAACTTTATTTGTACGACCGACGTTTGCTGAGTGATTTTGAAGTTGCTTGGGAGTGCTCGTTGTGTTTTCTGAGAATAACTCTGAGTATGAAAAGTTTTCGCACCGTTAAGACCTTACATATACATATATGTACCTATGTATCTAGGAAACAAGAACGAACTACATTGTTAGGTAATACTGAGTATATAAAGTAGAATAAGCCATAAATCATAATTGAATCTTTTTATTTTGTGCCGTATATAAAGTTGAGACAATCATGTCGTTACCTGATGATAAGTGACATTTAACATTTGCTTGCATCTGCACTCTATCCGGGATCTTGAAATACCAAGTACGCTAAACGTGCATTAAAGTACACTTTCAAAAGTATTATGTCAAGTCAAACTACTTTGTAACTGACATAATAAAAAATCGTTTGCCGAATTCCAAATATCATCAATTGAATTTTAGGCAACGATCACACGAGCGACCACACTTCCTAGTCGACTCGTGCGGCATGCACGCATGCAGCCTGCGCGCGATTTGCAAATATTTACGTCATATATTAAGACGTTAAAATTTCAAATATAAAAATAAAAATTGTGAAGATTAAAAAATTACTTTAACATTAGGGACTCCTGTGCTGAATAATACAAACACATTCTATTTTTTTATTGTTGTTCGTGACAATCACTTTCGGAAAGTCTCAATTATAGAAAACAACCAACCTCGACACTGAATTTTTAAATAAACCATCAGAACTCATCTGTGATTATGTCCAACCATGTTGAACATCTATTTTGTGTCATTATGCTATACCTAATTTCAAATGCGATTATTTGTTGAAGCCATAACCGTCGCTCCGTGTAAACAACGTATAATATTTCGTAATCACTCGCGCAATACTGGTTCCGCGGCTAGGTCGCCCGCGCCGCTCACAAACCGCGCAAACGTAGACGCGCGAGCACGTTCCCGCCAAAACACTGACAGCTGTCACTCACGATAACTGTCATCCACCGCGAGTGTACACAAATCTCAAAATCGAACCTTGAAGGAAATTAAGAATCTCAATCGCCTGTGTTACTATTAACCTCTTTTCTAATTAATTTGGTAAGTTTCTTTGTTTTTTTAGGAATTATATAAAGATGGCCTTGTCAAGTAATAGGTTGCGTTTAATAATAAATGTAAGTGTTCATTAATTGCGGAATATATTTTAAACCAGCTTTTTAGTTTTCAAATTGTTTCCTAAAAATATAGAGTTCATAAATACAAAACAGTGTCTTTTTAGCTACAACATTAAAATTATGAAATCATATTTGGCAATTACTTAATTATTTTCGTTTTAAATGACTTGTCACAAAATATAAATTTAAGTACCTATTTATAATTAAACGAAATTAATAATAACGCTGAGTATGTAGTACCGAAACAGACCACATAACAATATTATTAAATACTTTAAGTTATGTTGTAGGGAGGTACATACATATACCAAAACAAGCCATGTTTGAGTTCTGTTCATTATAACTTGTTTTTGGATGGTATAAATAATCTTAGATATTTCAGGAAAAAGAAAACACAATTAGTTATCTACAAATAATACATATTCTTTATGTACATTATATTTGATGGTTACGATATGGTTATTAGAGGTAAAATAATAATATGTAGAGTACCTTAGCAAGTTATGTAGTATTATTAAAAAATATTATATAAATATCCTAGAATGTGCTGAAGGTCAACTGTGTGGACCTTATATCCACTACCATTTTTTCATTTTCACTCAAAATTATAACGAAATGAATAGGTAGGCAACCGTGCTCCATCGTCGACCGCATCGTCGCTTAACATCAGGTGAGATAGTGGTCAAATGTTTGCCTATTACAGTTAAAAAGAAATTATTAAAACAATTAATACACTTCAAACTAAGTAGTAAGAGTATTTATAACACTCAAAATTAATTTGAATTTAACTAAAAGCTTTTTACAAAAAGAGTTAATTAAGAAAATTTCAACTGAAACAAAACTTATTCTGAAACTCTAACCACTATCAGTGGGTAGAGTTCTTAAATTACTGGCAGCATTGCCACTTTGATTGACGCGTTAAATGGGAATGCTAATCTTCTGTGATAAGTATAAGCCCAGAAATATAACAATATATATATATATATATATTTTATTATTATTGAATGGCTAAACGAACAAGTCGCTCGCCTGATGGTAAGCGTCACGCTTGCATATTCCAGTTCAGTTTTACCCAGAATTTAGGTCAAAATCCTGCTCGGCAAAGAACCCTGCGTTCGTCACTCTGAGATATTAGACCTATTTAAGCCCTGTAATTTTACTGGAAACATTGCCCATTAATTGGTGTAATGGTGTACTTAAATAACGCTTATTTAAACCAAAAACCGAATTCATCGGAAACCGTACAACTTATAGATTCGCTTTTCAAGGAACCAATGAGACTCTTTCAAACAACAAATGCATATCTTACAACGTACCACTAGAGCTAATATGTGGTACCCACGAAAATTACATATTTTTTCAGTTATTTCGATTTAAAAAACAAACTACTGAACCGAATTTGATGAAATGTCTGTGAGACGAGTCTGAAACTTTATCTTTTCAAATAAATAATTGATACGCAAGCAAAGCTTAAAAAAACCGACTTCATAGCTTATATTTCGGTTTTGGATTGACCGATTTCGATCAAATTTATATGGGACCACCTCTGAAGTATACTCTACCAAACAAAAAAAAAACATAAAAATAGATTCATAATTGGCGGAGATATCGCGTAACATACATACAAAAACACACAGCCGAATTGAGAACCTCCTTTTTTGAAGTCGGTTGAAAAGAATACAAAATCTATTTATAAATGACGGAGTTCTGAAGCAACAAAGATAAAAAGAACAACCGTACTTATAACCTCATTCTTTTTTTAAGTCGATTATCGGACATCCCCGAAACCTAGGTCGCAAGAGTCGACCTTAAATCGTGAGAAAAGCCGTATCATTTGTTAAGTATAATGTGTCAAACTCACGAAAACTTTAACAATAATACTATTTATATACCGTCCACGCTTATTGAGTAAATATGATTACTCGGGTACTACTCAATAATTATCTAACTCCTAAAAATACGTATGTATTGCTTTTTTCGTAATTATCTCTCGGTTTATTACTTCCGAAACAATAAAGCATCGACATGAATATTATCTGCAATATGTAAATAAAATGCATGTATTTCAAATTTTAAACTCATGTATATTTATTTGATTGTTCACGTAACGTGTGACCTCACGGCCATGAGGTGCAACATTTCGAATTTATAGCCGTAACTAATTATTTTTCGTGGTCTCATAAAGAATTAATATACTCCATAATGACACTGCGGTTATGTGATATTTATTCCATATTTAATGTTTTTTTTACAAGTAGGTATTAATTGTAATTAATCAATGTACAAATTGTACTAACCTAATTACCTAATTAATAAATAATACTAGCTATACCGGCATGCGTTGCAATGCCACGTAAAGAAAAAAAAACATTTTATCTCTTTCACGTTTATGGTTGCCTAGTACTTTACTAAATCCGAGTGCATATAGTTTTTTAGTTAATAAATATGAATTTGCTTGAACTAAAACATTATTCAATCCACCTGAACGCACACAAAAAAATCATCATAATCGGTCCAGCCGTTTAGGAGTTCAGTCACATACACACGAATAATTAATCTAATAGATAAAAATCTCGTGTCACGGTGTTTGTGTTCGAACTCCTCCAAAACGGCTCGACCGATTTTAATGTTTTTTTTTGTATGTTTGGTACGTACGAGAATAAGTCGTAAAGTATTTTTCACCCTCCTATATAATATATAATCTCACAAAGCATATGTCTCTGACAAAACAGCAATAGGTATTCTTGTATATTATATAATGTGTCCGGCGCAAACTACTGATATTTACGGGTTACACTTTGCATTTTCCTTCTTTTAAATGTGTGGGTAAACGCATGTTTTTACAAATAAAATGATATTTATCTAAATCTTGGAATAACAGCAATCTTTATCTTTCCTTACAATTATGTTCAAGTACGAAAATAACCTATTATTATACTACTTTAAGTAATAATTTGAAATATTCGTCAATACGGAGTGGAACACCTGCCTTACTACGGTATCGTTACATCGCGGTATCTACTATCTGTCACGTCATGTTTACATAATGTAACCTTTACAAAGATTCCGCATAGACTATTACTCTTTATTTTTTAATTTCCTGCTCGGAACGTGATTTTGAATGGAATTATTTTTGCGTACCACCCGTACGCAAAAATAAATTGCAATTAAGTAGTAGACACTTACGAGTTATGGTAGTTTTTACATCATTTACCAATATACCAAAATTAAGATCTAAGATTGAAGAAATACGATGATTCTGATCAAATTATCGAAATCAAAATTGAGATTTATTTTTCGAAAATTAATCGTCTTTAATTCTAGATCGTCACAAAAACCATATAAAAGTTACAAAATAAAGATTGATTGGAAATAAAGATAATAATTTAGATGAACCAATTAATAGATTTTTGTCTTTTATGCACGATACCAGTGGTCACATAATAATAAATACATACCTGTTGAAGTAATTCATGGCTATCTTTTAAATAATTTGTATATTCATCTTCCTCCATCCTCCAGACATTATTATCATTGGTGTTTAAGGAAGTATCCTTAAACACCAATCACTGATAATAATGTCTGCAATAATTGATCCATAAACGTAATCTCTTAGTTTTTATCTTGTAATTAGAATAAATACTGCGATAAAAATTATTGACACACCTAATAATTATGTCTTACCTATCTAAATACACAATCATACCAATAAATGCAAAAGTTTGATTGTGTGTGTGACGAAATGTTTACGCCACACACGTTACTAGTCTTTAAACTTAGTGCGGGGCTTGTGAAATTAAAGTGTCAATTAGAATAAAACTATTAATTGTTCTAACGGCAGGAAGTTTATGGCATTAGTGGAAAACCCCCCATTGATTCCAGGTAAATCAAGTTATCCTTATAACTTGTACAATGATTTTGAATTTAGGCGAATTTCTGTCATACCATATACAACCGCCGATTAAATTATATATATGTACATAACACAAAAATGTCCTTTATAGCCTTGAAACTATCCAACCGATGTGCCCCAAACCGGTTTCATTTGAAATGCAATAACGTTGAGATGGTTTTATACCACTAAAACTATGCATTTAATGTTTTTCTTTTTTAGCGTAGTAGCACACGGATGTGTATCGATAAATTTGATAAAGTCACCTAATTTTTACCTTCGACAGTACACAAACAAATGTTCAAAAAATGTGCAAAACAAATTGATGTTCCCAGTTATCTCCAAAATGTTTTAACCGACTTATATACGGTTTATTTCAAAGGTTACTCGTTCGAGAGTTTTCAGAGTGAAAATCGGTGCAGACGATATCCAGACAGGTCGTTAATGTATAAAAAAAAATTGCTACCTCTTCTATGTTTTAATTCTGATTGTAACTACCTTGTAGAGTACAACAGGCACAACGAGTACTTTTAGGTATTCTGTCACAGGCAGTATAGTCTCACAGGTCGTAGGCAACAAGACGGGAGGCACAAACAAACTCATTCACACTAAGAACAAGTACTTATATCGTTGGTTCTAGAAGACGAAGAAGATAATACATACAATCATACTTAATATAAAAACCATTATTTTTCTTTTAAGAAGCAATCTTCCTGCCGAAAGTTGAGCCAGGAGCAGCGGCGTAGAAAGCAAAGACTTGCCCACTGCGCCAATAAGGTTGTTTGCTACTGTAGAGCGCTTGTACAGTCCCAGGATATCTCAGATCGCAAATCTGACGATGAGATGATTGCGGCCAATCCTCCAATGAAGCTTATTGTTTTAAATTGCATGAAATGGGCCACTCGACGCTGTTCCTGTGTCGCACCGTCAAACACATTGCTATACATACATACCAGTTTTATTATAACTGCACAATAAATAATACATATCATGGCTAGGATGGCATTTTGATCTTCGAATTTGGGACTCGGTTAATTCGTAATAAAGCGAGTGTAGTTCAGAGGTAGTACATGCGACTCTTTATGCTAGGTAGTCAAGCATTTGACCCCTATTTTCACCTGATGGAAAGTGAAGATGCGGGTGAAGATGTAACAAGCTTGCCTAGTGCATAGAAGATTCTTCGATTCTCTCTCAATCTCTCTCTGCAACTAATGAATATACCTGAAGAAAAACATCGTACGAGGAGATCGACATATCCAAGAGTCACAAAAATTCGCACGACTTATCTGATGACACCTATTCTCCCCCTTATCCTACCTATTTTTTGTGATATACTGATACCGTATTTTGACTTTGACTTTTGTATTGACTCTCCCATTAAGAGAGTGCCTAGAGTCCATAAGGTCAGTTGTTTTATCAGACCAATGAGCTGATGTTGGATTAGAAAAAATAGCCGAAGGGTATTTTTCTTCGCCGTTTTAGAGCATATAACATTTTAGTTTGTTCATGGATTAGATCATTCGAGACCTTATGGGGTTCCCCCCATGAAACCCTTACGATCAATGCCTTTGACTACCGAGTAATCAACCACTAAACTTTGAAAACTTTGGACTTGCGGTGAACATCTATCGTACAATACTAATTTTTAGTCTTATATTAAAATCCCGCCCTTTACCTGACCTTCAGTCATAAAGGTAACAGATACGATTCAACGTTTTCTATAATACAAACTTCTGTAGACTACGCCAGCCTCTCTAGCTAAAAACCAAAACGCTTCGTCTCTATTCTATCAAAAGAAACTCTTTTAAAATGTAACAGAATTTAAAACTTGTGCACAAAAGTTTCTTATACTGAGTCTACGACTTATACTGGAGACCAGAAAACATATAAAAGAGTTTAGTTTTTTCATTAGACAAAGGATTATCCATTTATGGTTGACATACCTCCAGTTCGCTCGAAACGTTTCGCTTCTACGTTCATCATCCGTACGGCGAAAGCATGGAACTCATTACCTGTGTCTTTGTTTCCCGAGGGTTTAATTTGGGAGTCTTCAAGTCAAGAGTGAACAAGTATCTTCTAGATAAACATGTCACATCTTCGGCCGCATCATCACTTTCCATCAGGTGAGATAGTGGTCAAATGTTTGTCTATAATTCATAAAATATATATATATTTTATATTATTATGTTATTATGTCATAATCGATAAAAGTAATTGAATCACTTAAACAAAAAGTTACCATCGCCATGTCGTCACGACTTTCATCCTATATGTGTCCATTTATCTCATCCCACTTTGAACAAGATAACATCATCTTGAGATAAGTTTTTAAACACGTGTGTAAATTCACACCACTGATACTCAAATTGTGCTATTAGTTTCGTCTGCAACACTACTTTGTATAGATAAGGTTCTACTTCGTATATCAGCTTGCATTCATCTCTTCTATTATTAGATAAATGTTATCTGTTTGTTTGTTAGTGTATCACGTACAAATTGCTGAACCGGTTTTGAGGGTTTTTTTGTGTTAAAAATGTTATGAATAGATTTTAAAATAGATATATTTTTATCATCACCATCACCGTCAATAAAATAAATAATTGATGTAAGTAAAAAAAAACAGAAATAGCAGTAAGTCATTCATAACAAAAAGTATCAATAAATATAATGAAATCCAATAATAGGAAAAATTGTATCAAATATATTAAAACAAAATATAATATCAAATTTTAATCATAATGTCATTAAGAACAGGTGATGAAAATTTTAATTCTATAAATACTACAGTTTATGTTTAAACGTGTAAGTGTGTAAGGTCGTTTTCTCTTCACGCCGTAACGGCTGAACAAATTTGTATGAAATTTGGAATGTACGTAGCATAAAATCGATGTATTAAACATTGATTTTAAAATTTAATTTACTCGGGCGAAGGCCCGGGCTCTACTACTCATGTATATATCTACAGTCCACGTGGACAAAATCCGGGCAAAAGCACATATTAAGAATGGTACAAGTAGCAAAAGTTTTGCAAACCCTTTGAGTATGTAAGATTCAGGAACTTATGTAGTGTAGATTGTTATATTATATATATAGTCTAGTACTGGAGAAACAAAAAGGCATAGAATAGGCTGTACTTTCTTCGTGTGTAAACATATATAGACTGATCCCAGCGTTGTAGAGGTCGGGAGAGCTAGGAGCAAGAGTCACGATCTGCACCGGCCGAGTCCCAAACAGGTTGAGCAAGCCTTCTAACTGTAACTACTTATAGCTTATTTTGTCGTCTTTGTGTTTGGGGTGACTAACCTAGACTAATCTTATACAGATACAATAGCTAGGGCCTATGCTAGGACGAATTAAAAGTTGATTTGACTCCGGATAGCTTTTTAAATTTTTTATAAACATATGCATTCACACTGACAGCCTCAAACTAAGTTCAAAGACTTGTATCGGGAATACCAATGTCGCAATTGCATGATTGGTTAAGACTTAAACGCTAAAACGATTTCACACTCACAGCCCACACAAGTTCAAATAGTATGGTGGGTGCAGGTAACATTCACATCACACACACAATCACACCCAGAACTAGAAACATTAACTTCCCTTGGGGACTTGTTTCTCTAGGGAATAAAACGCGGTACCTGCTGTTAAATGTGTTTAGATTATAAATAATTATTTTATTTTTATGGAGATACGTCACATATCCAGTAACAAAATGGTAGGTATAATTGTTAAAAATAATCATTAAAAAAGGCCTTTACTTCAAGTGCAGTAGCTATGTCATTATGACACTTAAAATGGGCGATCATAAATAAATGCGTACACAAAATTTCGTATCTGTGTTGTTGACAGTTGAAGAGTTCCTTTATCTGGAACTAATCCTGGATGTCGATTCAGGTCATGCTTAGCATAAAAATGCATTGTCATCGAAACTGAACCAACGTGTAAAAATTCAACTCCGTAGAATAAGAGGAAGTGGTTCTAATTTAATTGCAACTTAACATACAAACCTTGCAAATTATATAAAACTTGTAAAAAGAAACAAAGTAATATTCAGTGGAATTGAGAACCTCCCTTTTGAAAGTCGGCTATAAATGACTAAGAAGTTGTTATAACATGTTACACACAACTAACTTCTCTATTGTGAAATTGCAAGTCGTAAAATGTCTGAATGTATACATATATATATTATATGTACATTTTTATTGTTCGCTTATCGTTAGGAATATAATTGAAATATAATTTGCCCCAATTTCGTCACAGCTTAGATATTAAATGCCTCTTATTATACATATAATAGCTGTATCACTACTTCATATGGATTAATATTTTTTACTTACATTAAATCAGAATATACATAATTACCGGGTTCCCCGTTAGTTAATTAATTATAAAAATGATTTGTCGGATCGAATGTTATTGTATCTCTACCTATCATAATCTAAACCATCCGCCTGAACACACATTATAAATTTAATCAAATTCGGTTTAGCCGTTTAGGACGATTTCAGTCACATACACACGTAGAGAAGAATTATTATATATATAAAGATAAATAAAAAGACAAACATTGCCCTAGAACTTTTTCAGGGTAAATATTCTGTAAGCAATAGATATTGATGATGAAAAAGGACTTTAAATATCAATTTAAAACATCAAATAAAAACAAATCAAATCAAAAATATAAGCACAAAAACAATAAAAAAAATAAAAATGTATACATCATTTTTAGGGTTCCGTATCCAAAGGGTAAAAACGGGACCCTAGTACTGAGACTTCGCTGTCCGTACGTCCGTCTGTCACCAGGCTGTATCTCAAGAACGGTGATAGCTAGACGGTTGAAATTTTCACAGATGATGTATTTCTATTGCCGCTATAACAACAAATACTGAAAATAAAATAAATATTTAAGGGGGGCTCTCATACAACAAACTTGATTTTTTTACCGTTTCTTGCTTGGTACTAATAACGGTGACAGGTCACCGTTATTAGTACCAAGCAAAGTACGTAGACGTACGTAGACGCTTTAACTATTCACAGAATATTTCGTTTTATGTTCTCTTTAAATATAATTAATTAAAATAAAATAATAATGATAATGGTACGGAACCCTTCGTGCGCGAGTCCCACTCGCACTAGGCCGGTATCATTTTAAATTCATATGCATATGGGGCAAAATTCTAAAATTAGGCAATATATAAGGACCTTATTTGATTTTTTTTTAAATACTTTGATATTCTTCGCCTCGATTAAAATTAATCCGCGCGCACATCAAAACCCGTCATCAGTGTAACTCCAGTGGGGTATTAAACATAATATATAGACAGGTTTACTTTGTTCTTCTTCATTTTACTTTGTTACATTATAGAAAAATTATATTCCCACCAGTAGGAGTATTGCCGCAAACGTGAAAAAATATTTATTTTGTATTATCTTCAAAAAAATTTGATTCTTCTAAAGTGAATGTGTAATGGTGGATTATTTAACCGTTAATAGTTCGTGAACTTGCGTGCAACAATGTAGGCATTAATTACTTGACACTGGCTAATCGCACAAATTATGCGAAGGCAAACCTAAACAAAACTGATATTTAAAATTTTAAATATTCACATTTTACTGAAAGTTTGAAATTTTTTTTTTTTTTTTTTTTTTTTTTTTTTAATAATGTTAAAATCATATAATAGACATAGACACTATGTATACATTAAACTAAAAACTAAATTAAAATTAAACAAAAAAAAACTATAATTAGATATAAATATGTACAAAACTTAATCTAATAAACCGCTACCAGTAGGCAAAGTACCCAAAATGCTGGCAGCATTGCCACGTTGAATGGCAATACTCAATCTCTGTCCAAAATATCTGCCAGCATTTTGGTCACGAGTTGCTTCGACCAAACGTTTTGTTAATTCATTGTAGAATGTATGTGCTCCCGGTCCCCACGGTCCCAACGTCTCAACCCCAAAAGGCACAAATATATAACCACTATCAAGATTACTATATTTGCGCCTTTTGAGAGTCTCTGCTGATTCAGCCGCAACACCAGCCTTATTTTTAGTTCCAGAAAGATGAGACGGTGCTAGGGTGTCTACGCAAGTTGCATCCCAAACCAAAGGCCGTCCCATCTTCCATGGAATCAGGGTCATTCCGTCAGGCCTTTTACCGTCATCACGCGCTAGACCATTTGGTTCCAAAATAGCCGCACAGTTGGCGGTGGTAAGAGCCCGACGTATGATATCATTAAGACTCGCGTGGCGGGGAATACGTCCTGCACTCCTAGAGCAAGACAGACCGTGATGACCGAGCCGGTCAACAGCAGTACCGCACTGACAGCGGTGTGGAGCACAACACGATGCGCCTAATCGAAGTGATGCTGCGATACGGAAAGCCGATGAATCCAGCAGCGTTCCCGTATTTGGCGATGGGAGAGCCTGTAGCCACAGACCTGATTCCCACTCCGAACTTGCAAGAAGACGGGCACGATCTGCGGAACTTAAGCACGTTTGAAATAAATGATTCCGTACTTTGTCGCAGAGCGGCCCGTCCCAAAGCTTCTGAGAAGACAGATTTTCTGGGAAATCAGTGCCTGAACAGGCTACCAACCACGCTTTCTTGGCCTCGTCTATAAATGATATTTTTGTATTAAATGGTAGAGCTACTTGTAAAATTTTATTAGTCAATTTTTGAGTACTGTGTACTGATGACAAGAAAGCGGGAAGGGCGACTCCCGAAATTGATCGAATGCCAAGGCCTCCCAAACGCACTGGCAGTGAAGCTTGCAACCACGCCCTCTCGTCTAAATTCATATTCAAAATAGATGCCAATGTGTTTTTGACAATGTTATCTAAATTTTGAATAATATGTTCATGTTTCCATAGCTGGCAACACCGTAAAGTATATGTAAATTTTGGGATAAAAAGACAGTATTTGAGTATTGTGAAGGCCATATGAGTATTAATTTTTAGTAGACGATCTGAACTCTGTTTAAAATTTTGAATTTTTTCATCAAAAAATGAAGGGAATGATTCGTTAAGAATAGGGGAGCCCAATAACCGAAGGGATTGTTTGTTAATAATTTGAATATTTGGAGCTAACGAGTTAAATTTTTGAATTACTTGGTCTCTTTCTGTATATTTTTCGGAAACATAAAGTTCACATTTTGAAAAATTTAGTTCTAAGCCAATTTTTTGGAATTCGTCTATGAGAAGACGAAGATCTTCAAAAACAGTATTTACATCGCCACCTAAAGTCCCATCGTCCAAATACCAAACATTAAGTTTGGAGCGAAGTTGTTGGATAATGGGATGTACAGAGAGACCAAAGACTGCTGGACCCAATGGGTCTCCTTGCTGACAGCCTACTGCTGATTTAATTTGGTTGCCATGATATGTTAATTTTGTGTAAGAACCATAACACTGCCAAAGAAAATTGTACAAATTTGGAATTTTATCCTTTACTTGCGTCAAAAGGGCTCCTCTATCCACCGAATTGAAAGCATTTTTCACATCCACCTTCAATAAAACCTCTCCACAATCCTCGTTCAAAAAAGTTCTAACTGAATGGACGGCGGCTTCACAACCCCCTCGCGAGCCAAACCCTAACTGCAAAGGCTGAAATAGGTCAGCTAGATGCGTAGCTGTTTTTCTGCAGCAAATTTTTGCCGCAAGGCGTCGGTAAGTCATACCAACCGCTATTGGTCTGATTCCGCCATCCTTTTTTTTTAAAGCGCAGAGATTAGCACCGTAAAGAATATCAATAATGTCACTGTTTACTCGCCCAGACATCATCAGATTAACCAAAGCCGTCAGGTCCCTCAAAAAGACTTCGCCAGTTTCGCCGTTTCCGCCACACAGCAAATCTTTCAAATGTTGTGGCGTAAGCGCGTCTAAACCACCAGCGGAACCGCTTTGGAAAGACATGACGGCTGCGAAAACATCCAGGGCGGTAGCTTCTACAGTGACATTTGACTCTTCCGGTGCTTAAGTTTGAAATTGATTCAAATATAGTAAACAATGTATGTTACTACCTGGTAACTGATCATTTAATCTTATCTTCTGTAAATACCTAAATAACAATAACTTTATCTGTGAGATCTTTAAAAATATTTATAAATTTATATCTCATAATCGCCACGTGATCTGTCAAGGCCAAAGGATATAAAGCCATCTGACATATTACATTATTTGGCGGGATAACGCTGGACTACTAGTTTGATAATACTGCCTAGTGTATATTCTTTTCTATAATACTGCCACTCAATTGTACGGGTTAATTATGTTAGTTTTCTTTATAAAAAAAGTCATTATTCTATAAAGAAGTGTCAAAATAAAATAAAAAATAACAATGGATAAAACTTATCGTGATGTGTATCTAGAAGAGAAGAAAGAGAATTGAGAAACTCTAAAATAAAATTTAAAAAACCACACAAGTGGTAATAAAATATTTTAGGGCGTTTTTTTCGGCTTAACATTATAGGAACTTTTAGTACTGGTAGTCGGGTTTTAGGTCTTAAATATTATTCTTTGGTTTATGGATATTAATGAGTGTGTGTGTAATGTAAACGTCTTACACCCATGTTAAAGTCTTTGGACTGAATTAGGGCAGGCTGTAAGTGTGAATGTTTCTTTTCATCAAATACATTCGTTACTCTATCTAAATAATCTCTTATTATCTAATCTAGGTATCATCTTTTTTTTCAAACTTAAAACGTAATTGGTAATTAAATTAAATTGTAATTTAATTAAACTTGGCAAATAAAATTAGACCAATTTAGATCAAATTTGGTAGCTGACACCCTGGATGAACACATAGGCTACTTTTTATCCCGATACAGAGGGTAACGCCGCGGGGTGCAGCTCGTGTTTTCATAAAAACTGCGTTCATCTGACCCGGGCACCAACGGGCATCTACATGTTCCTTTCCTCCTTTGTTCTGATGATGACTGCAGGTAGAAAATAAAACATTTTGTGATGACCGGGCTCCAAAGACCGGAAGTCCAATAGAATGAATACTTATCTTCTATAGGCAGGCAAGCACACCACATTTTTGAGCGCATCATCATCTTTCACTATTTTTTTGTTGTTACTTCCGATAATTTTGTGGTTGTGCAACATCACCTACTTTGTAGAACTGCTGAGGTGTCTGATGAAAGTGATGAACCAGTAAGAGGCGGCTCTGGTCGAATTCTGGTTGTGTAATTTGTGTTTATTATGAAAGATTGCAGTCTACCAACCAGTTTATAGTGTCCCAAATCAAGTGACTGACCACTGATATACAAAGAAGTTCTATGAAATATAGTTCCAAAAACGTACTTGTATGCACTTACTCGAAGTATGAGCTGTGTATAACTTTTTCTCGAACAAAAAATTATTATTTGCAATTAATAATTTACAATACAAATTAGGCCGTAGGAATCTATAGATCGTTACATGAAGAAATTGGATAAAAAGCATGGCTCAAGAAGTTACGGACTAAGCAAAAAAATATTGCATTGATGCAATATTTTGTTTTTAATGCAATATTTTTATGGAATCCGATAACAACACGACCAAGTCCTTCATTTGATTTTAAACGTCACGCTTGCCAATACAGTTCAGTGCCCCTCCTAGAATTCTGAATTATTTATTCACTACTTAATCGCAAACCTAGTCACTTTTTCGTTGAAAGACAAAGATATAAAATAAATGCAATTATCCCAACCGAAATATGACCCAAACCTGTCAAACTTGCAAGTTGGTAACGAAGGTCAAATCAGTGTCGAGCTAGAGTTGCACAAGCAACCTTCGGAAGCAGGTGACCGCGGCCACTTTCCAAGCGTTGACCTGCTCCGAGGGCTGCTGCTGTTAGGCAACTTTAGGGCTTATTCAGTTATCGTTAATCGGGCTTTGGAATAATATATAATAAAAAGATCTTCGTATAAGTAAGAAATTTACTGAAGTATTTGTTGTTTTTTTCAGTATTTAACGATTTTACGCTTCCACTTTCATTATAAGAACTGATACAAAATAGAAAGCCTTGCCATCCGTCTACTGTATTTCCCGAAAAGTATAGTACGATGTTGTTCAAGAAGAGAGTGAATAGGTATTTATTGAGCAAGCGTGCTCCATCTTCGACCGCTTCGTTTCTTTTCATCAGGTGAAATTGTGGTCAAACGCTGGCTTAGTTACAAATTAAAAAAAAATCTAAAATTAACTCAAATAGTTTCAACAAAGTAAACACTTTCACTCGTCGGTAAGACTTAACTATATCTAATAAGACCTAACTATATCAATAACTATTTAAATGATGTTAAAAAGTCGCAAAATATCTTTCATAAAAACCTTGGCCTGACAATACGAGCACAACAAAAAAAAACTAAATCGGCCGAGCCATGCGACGCTGATTTTATACATGTATTAATTGATTGATAATTTATATAGATAAATTAAAATGTATTATAATCTTATGGTGGAAGGAGGTGCCCGGTTATTCGATCACATATACTTACCCGGATCCTAAATATATATATATACTATTGAGAGACGAGACAAGCAAGTCGCTCGCCTGATGGTAAGCGTCACTCTTGCCTAATACAATTCAGTGCTATCCAGTTACGAACTAATATAGATCAAAATCCTGATCGGCAAAGCACTTCGCTCTTCCCCCCAGAGATATTACATGTTAATACTCTAAGCCCTGTAATTTCACAAAAAAAGATCATTAAAATCGGTCTAGTTCTTCTTAAGTTATAAATGGTATACTGGCATGACTTTGCTTTTTACTTAAATTGCATGTGAAAGGGCTACTAAAGTTAGTCCTCGGGCCTGTAAGTTGAAATCACCATCAAAGTACCAGCACAAGTACTTAATTTCGTCACGGACACGCGCGGGTTACGAAATAACTCAAATTGAAATCGGTCAAGCAAACAATATCTTGTTCTAAATTAGATAAACAATTCCACAGATAAGGTTCCTATCGTGTTGTCGCTATCGTAATCAAATAATATCATGTAAATACATGTAAATAATCCATTTGTCTAGTCGACCCTAATCGATAATTGGTAATTATCGTTATAATTTATGGAGTACTAGTCGATCCCTGCCGCTTAGCTCGCGTTAAAATGTAACCCTTATTCCTATGTACATTGCACATCTCAGCCAAATCGATTCTGTAGTTTTGACGTAAAAAGATGCAATCATACTTACTCATAATACACTTACACATACAAAATTACACACAAACATATCACATAAAATATTATAAATACAATAATATTAGTGTGTCGTGTTAAATAGATTCATTTGAATTTGACAGCTTATGTATAGCTTCTGGAATACCATATAGAGTTTGACGAATTTTTTTTCGGCTTGAGGGTTAATATACAACTAGTTATACTACCAACTACGGGCCAATTGCCTATATCGGCAATTGGCAATTTATAAGTTATACTACCCCAATAAAATGCTGTAATTTTGCGACTCTAGCAGTAGAATCATTAACATTCATGAGTACCTCTTTGGCCCAAGTGAATAATTTTGATTTTGATAAAAACATCTTTCGCCATTATCAATAAAAAATATGTTCTGGCTGCTATTCCTGAGAGGTAATAATTCTAAGCAGTGTGTATCATCATCGACCTCATTTTCACTTACCAGCAGGTCATAATAGTCAAACACTAGCCTATCCGAAGATAAATATAACAAGGAAGAGCCCTTCTGTACACTGTATAATTATAATCTGGTAGTCTTCATGTCTAGAGCAAATAGGTATCTTCTAGACAAGCATGCTACATTTTCGGTCACATCAAGATGGTATGAGAATTTCAAATGGTCAAAGGAGTAGGTTATTATAAATTGTAATGAATTTGAATCAAAATTTTTTTTTTTATTGTTGTAATTTATATAATTAGTGTAATTTTATTTTTATATTTAATTGAATTTTCGTAATTGTATGATCAAAACTTGATTGAAATAAATGAATTATTATTATTATTATATTATTTTCTAGATCATTCATGGTATAATTTCTAAGGTTGCATAATTTGATAACATTAAAAAGTTAATTAAAATGCTACACTGATTTTTAATTAAGAAAAGCCAGTAAACCTGCGCACGAACTGATTAAAACGAATGTCTTAGCAAGATATTTTGAGTTCCACCCCTTTAGTTTCTGTGATCTGTGGATCCCCCTGGTTCCGAGTTTCGTGCATTTCATTAACCCATTACTTATGACACCTTGGTTTATTTATTCAGTATGCAACTACGAAGTTCCCATTCTAGATCTAACGTGCTTACCACTCTCGACAACATAACCTACCACAGAATTTAGTCATTATCTAGGATTTTGCCACTGCGCTCCACGGCAATTGTCTATACTTTGTATCCACTGGGCTCCACCAAACAAAAATTAAAATTGTATTTTTAGTCGACATCGCTCTACGGAAATTTGAGTTCTGTTGACAAAATAATTGTCGGATATGGAGTGTGGGTTCTCGTAGGGTCTCTCTATAGGGTATTTTTAATTAAACTACGATTTCACGGTCTGATATGGAAGAAAATTTGCATAAATAATCATTTTTGCAAGTCATTTTTTTAGTGTTCCCATTTGACAAAAAGTATAATAATATTATTATATGCTACGAACCGTTATTCTAGACCTTAAACAGTGAGATAACATCACTTCCGGAACGACGTCACGACCTCTTTTGTCTCCCTCACACCCGGCTCCGCCCCACTTGAGCCGGGGGAGGGGGGTGAGCTTGCCCGAACTGTCAGGCGCGCTCCTCACATTGGCATTTGCTTTCGGCGTGAACACACCTCTTTAAAAGCGGGTAACAGCGTTGCTGTTGGTTATAATTTTTATTAATGTTGTAATTTTAACAATTTTATTAGAAAATGATAAACTTTTTTATAATTTTTATTTTAAAAAAATATTTAAATGTTAACAATTCAACTTTTATAATATTTAAACGTGACTAATTTGTGCTTTTATTTTGTTATTTTAGCACTCATAATATTTTTTCAAGATTGAAGTAGGTGAACGGGGTCGCCCGCCTCCGCTAATTTCACCACTGATATCTTCGTCATCTTCACTGTTGTCGTCGTGTAACCCAGCCCCACACCGTCGAGTCACCGCGGTCATCGAGCAGCAGGCACAGGGGATGCGGACAGGTTCGATGCGAATTCACATAACCAAAATGATAAAAGAACCCATGAGGGTAAGTTGCACATTCGTAATTAACTGCAGCTTTAAGATTCCACTAGGATTAGGTTTCTGGAATGAGCCTACTTACCCCGTTCAATTTATAAACCAACAATCTTGTTTCAAAAATATGTGTATTGTCTTTCCTAACTGAATTGTACGATGCGAACCTAATCATCCGAAGCAGTCGCACTTGTATAATAAGAGTCGAATTTCTAAAGTTGGACTCGCGAATGATCCACGCAATTTAAACTTTTCAATCCACAGGATTTCTTTTCTCTCTTACAAATTATAGTTCATAGGCACGACAAAGATATCGCATTAATTGTATATTTTGTTTTGAATTTTAAAGGCTGGACTTGCAAAATATCCACGCATTAACCTTTTCAATCCACAGCATTTATTTTCTTTCTTACTAAGAGCCAGAGGTTCAAAAAAGCTGTTTACAACTCGAACGTGAGGGTGAGCCCCCTGGCTTTCCACCAGTGGTACCACTACAGAAGAGGAGAGAGGAGGCGGGCGAACTGCCTCATCCTCGGGATCCCGTACGTCACGTCCGTACGTACGTCCCGTGGGTCAGACTGAAAAGCCCGCTCCGCGGCCTCTCAGTCGGAGACGCAGAAGAAGACCACCGCCTCCGCCTGCCACGATCTCTCGCTGTCAAGCATGTCATTAACAACTCGAACGCTGTGGGAAAGAGCTTTATTCGTGTCTATGCGGAATAGGCACGATGTTTGCAAAGCGACCGCGGAAGTCCTATTATTGCAACAACAATGAAACTGAGCCGTCACAATTACATACTTTAAAAGCTGGTCGTCAACGTATTTTCATCCAAAGGTAAGAACCAAAAGCTGCCAGAAATAAATCCGATCCGAGACAAAATTACAGAAGCAAAAAATTCCCGATAACTCGATACATATTAGCTTAATATTTATGATATCAATGCAATACAGTTACTATTTATTGACATCAAGCTTACAGAGAAACTTATAAATATATGTAGGTCTTATCGCTAAGAGCGATCTGTTATATCTTAGATTGTATTATAATATTTTTATGAGAATTTATTTAAATGTACCTACATTTTAATAATATTACTGATTTTTTTTGGCTATAATACCCTCGCTTTTTAAAATATTTTAACAGTACCCCGGTAGCCGAGCGTGTACTTAGCAATAATCTAAACAATATCAAACTTTACTTGGTATTGAAACCAAACATTTTATTTTTTTTGTTTCTCGGATCGGACTTATTGTAAGCGATCGAATTGTAATCAAAATATACATAGACCCGGATATTTTGTTTACGTATTTATCGCCGGCGCCCATCTACCGTCAGCGAACCCAGAGCGACTACACTAAACAAGTATCGCCTTGCCTGGACGAACTAAGCTCGACAAGCTATTAAAGTCCTCGTTCGTGTGAGTGATGCAGAAGTCCAGTCTGACGCCAACTAAGGATCGTTTTTCCTAGACGGATTAAGCTGCGGCGGAAGCTATTATGTCCTAACCTCATTCGAGTGAGTGATGATGTATCAGAAGTCTAGTCTGACTCCAATTAAAGATCGTTTTTCCTTGACGGACTAAGCTACGGAAGCTATTCAAGTCCTAACCTCGTTCGAGTGTGTCACAATTTTTAATATACAATTGCAGATAATTCTGTAACATTGACTTGCCTTGTGTAACAGTCGGTTGTAATGGCCAATAAATGCATTTAATTTATTTTTCTGATGCCAACCAGGGATTGTTTTTCCTTGAAGGACTAAACTTCGGAAGATATTCATGTCCCAACCTCGATCGGGTGGATTGTGAACTATGAGAAGTCTATTCTGATCCCAACCAAAGTCATTTATTATCAAATGGAATCCAAGCCTAAACTCCACGTATTTGCCCGGGTATAAAAAGTAAATATGGCTCAAAAATATTCGCTCTAATCTAAAAGCAAATTGGTGGAGTCTGATAATACCTGGTAAGCATATTAAACTTTACGGTTTCGGCCTAGTTAGTAACTGAAGGTATCTGTTTCACTTGCCATTCCTTGCAGTTAATTTGCAGACTACCTAACTGAAATAACGAAGTCTTTTCTTGTAAGTACTTGGTCTTAATAGATACAAAGAATACAATCAGTTCTTGTTTCATACCTTGTAATGACCGTTGTCTCATGCGTTACAGTAGAACCTATTAGATGGCACTATATGTCTTCTAAGCACCAAAGACGTTACAGCAATCTGATGTACTAGTGGGAGTTTACCGATACTCGCATACGTAGTGAAGTTACTATTTATACATTCCATAGTAATTGTATATTCATATATGTATTATTTAGTGTGTTATAGCTTGTGTTATAGCTGTATTTATTTAGTGTGTTACATTACACTGGTTAACAACATGTACACCATCCTGTTATCATTACACAAACTGTCCAGTAAGTGTACTCTTCTGAAACTGCTTAGGAAGAGACATTGTGAATTTTAAAACGCAGATAGATTTTCTCGCTTCAACGAGCACACACTTTCTTTTTCGTTATGTTCGTCTCATACGGTTCTGATACTTATTAAAAGCTCCAACTTACTCGGTGGTTTGGCGTCTGGAACTCGAAAGAGCTGATAGCGGAACACTTCTGATGTTTTTTAATGGTTGATCACATTCTTAATTCTCCGTCATTCTAGTACAAAGTTTTATCTGGTATTTGGTAATAATGATAATGTTGATCATATATCAATCACATTCACATGCTCCCTTTGCTTAGTTAAGCACTCGTTCATTTCTTGCTTAAATGCATTTAAATTTATTAAAATATTTTATTTTTAATTACCAAAAGGAATTACCACAACGACGTTTTCCAATGGAGTGCCAATAAGAGTTTTACCTTAGCCTGTGGGTAACGGTCACGTAGACTTGATATATTACGAAAGGACTAGCTATAGATCCCAGTCTTGATATGTATAATTTTATTGTACTTGAATAGTGGGTAATAAGTGATCAACCATTCCTTTAAAACAATATTTCAGATGACACGGGTACTTACATAAGGTACGGTTCTCTTATTGCTTCTCGAATGTAGAAGTCAAGCCCGCAATTTTGCACATTTAATTATCGACCCAAAATCAAAGACGAATTTAAACATGTTTATTGACATCCTTTCTTTGGGTCTATCTACTCCACAAGTATAAACCTGCCGTTGCAGTTATTATGGAGGTTACAGATCTAATAGAATAAATGTCTTGTTGTAGATATGTCTTGTTTAATGATGTAGACGTAAGAAATGTGTTTTCATCTCGTAGGGTATGCAATAATCTAGTCGGGGGAGAGGTGTACGCGAGGAGAGCGTGCGCGAGCGGCGCGGCGGTCGGCTGCTAGTAGCGGCCGGCGGCATCGCTCGAGTCAGTGTCATCGAGAGCCGGACCAAGGCAGACGTATAGAACATTCCACCGCACTCCTCGCGTCGTGCCACACGCTAACCGCGTGCTGTTTCTTTAGTGTGCGAGCTAATGTACCGGTTGTATTTAATAAAAGTGCTTCAATATGACGTTCCTCGTGTCTTCAATGTGAACCCCCGCACCTAAATCTCAATAGTAATAATGATTCGGTTTGGGTAAAGATGATTTTAAGAGGCAAGTATTGAAGCCTCTTCATACTTTGTACTTGGACTACTTCAGTACTTGCAATAACTTGGTTGTTTGAATTAAGTGCTTTTATTTTTACAATGGCCTCTCATGGTAAATGTATGACGTATCCCTACGTCTGAGCCTATTCGAATTGAGACACTGTAGCATAAAAATATACAACAATGTATATACAAGTGTCATTGCTAAACTGTTATTAGATCAATAAATGATCAAATTCTTTACCTACCTGTCTATGCATGTGATAGCATTGTAACTAATAGTCACTTTAACATTTACGATTGTTAATTCCTTGTCATAACATTATTTTAGTTAAGGTACCATAATAATAAAATGTATTTGTCGTGAGTAACATGTATAATTATTCTAATTTCAAGGTTACTTTCATCCCTCTGTTCTGTAGGTACACCTATTCATGGGATATATATCATAGATTTGCATAACCTAGGTACACATTATAAAGTACCTGATACTATCAATTATATTTATTCACACATTGGCATACTTTTTAGCTTGCCACCAGGCGATAATAAACACATCTCACTGTTTAAGGTCTAGAATAACGGTTCGTAGCATATAATATGATGTTTTACCTGAAAATAAAACAATTATTATATGCGAAACCTTATTCTAGACCTATATTTAGAATCCTGCCTGGTGGACTTCTTTATCTTGTCCACCGAAAGTGAGATGCAATGTGAGGAGCGCGCCTGACAGTTCGGGCAAGCTCACCCCCCTCCCCCGGCTCAAGTGGGGCGGAGCCGGGTGTGAGGGAGACAAAAGAGGTCGTGACGTCGTTCCGGAAGTGATGTTATCTCACTGTTTAAGGTCTAGAATAAGGTTTCGCATATAATAATTGTTTTATTTTCAGGTAAAACATCATATTTAATGAACATTTAGAAAAAATTACAATCTTTAAAAGTAGGTAAACAAAACAAATCGATAAACCGATTAGAAGTTTATGTATTTATATATTTAGGTTAATTATGTTTTTTGATTCGATTATAATTAATTATTCTATACACATAACAAGTTAAAATTTTAAGCCGGGCGGCGTGTAATACAGGCCGGGTATTAGCTGCCTACGTTTGTGGAAATACAGTTACTTATTGTTATCTAGACCCAGGTGGCTGCTAATTTGCAAAGCGGTGTTGACATTCCCGAAATTGCAACAAACGCGTTTCTATCAATATTTTCCGCGCGTATCCGCCGGGCGGCGCGGCGGCGGGCTCTATACAGTATTTTGTAATATCTAAAACTATGTGGTACCAGGATGTTTACTACCACCTGGCTTCCATAATGTAGGCAATGGCGGGATCTGTTTTGATAATAGAACTTCGGTAGACGTTTTACAAAATATGCACCATGTTTAGATTAGATTTTAGTAACATGTTTAGCTCTCAGGTGCCATTCACCATTAGTTATTCGTACCGATAGGTAGATTGGTTGGCAAGGACCGGGACAGTTGTATGTTTGTTCTGTTCGTCTTTACCGACACTACAGAATATCAGACGGGCTGTTATCTTCAGTTTCCCTCTCTTATATGTAAGTACCAATACATTATACTTACATAAACATAATTATTTATTGGGGAGTCGTGGTCAAGATTTAATTCGAAGGTCGAAGCGGCCTGATATGGTTAAACGACTGCTATCAGCCTAGTTCTTGCTTATGCTGTTGGTTATCGGCTTCGATTTTTTTTTCATTTACGGAAGATAAATACATTGTACTATAATAGTTCCGGCGGGCCCCTAACTAGGCATGGCATGTATCTTGTGTACCCAGTTTTATGAATAAATGGGCCAAATGTCTACATTTTATAAAAACGCAAATTGTATTTTAACTGCGAAATAATATCATAATTTTCAATCCGTATATTTCTATGTATAACATAGCAATCCTTCAGATGTAGAATTATAAGAATAGAAAAGTTTCTTCAGCGCCACATCACATTTTCATATTTTTTTATTTTTTTCTTCATTTTCCAGGTGAGATAGTGGTCAAATACTTGCCAATCAAGCATTAAAAAAAATTGGCTATCCTACATTGAAGAGGGTAAGAGAGGCCGGGAACGACCACTACAATAATTGCAAATGATTTGAAACTGTCGAATCTGAAGCAGATACAACCCGCAATCGTGTGATGTGGCGCAGAAGTATAGCTATAATATACCAAAAGGCTGGGATTCAAGTTCCACCCTTATCAGTAAGCATTACTTCTTTTTTCTCTATGTTTTGGTCACAGTTGAATAAATGATCGATTCACACATGAAATAAATAAAGTCAGGACCCAAAAACATTTTGCACACCTATCAAGTATTAGGGTATAAAAAGGGGTTTACATAAAATTATGTGCAAATTTTTCGCAGTCGGGTATTTGGAATTTTTAGGACATTGACTTATTTATTTTATTCTATTATAAGACGTCATCTTATTTTTCTAAATTTTTCTCACACTTGTTTTACGAATATTGTTATATTTTCGAACTGAAAACTAACTTTTATTCAGATAAAACATAGCCTACGACACTCAGCGTTAGTGCAGCTATCTATAAGTGAAATAATTTACAGAATCAGATCAATAGTTTCAGTGATTACCTTTTACATAAAAACAAACAAACTTTACCTCTTTATAATATTGGTATAGATATTATATCATCTTGACTCTAATTCACCACACTAGCCCGTTATGAGGTTGTGAAGTTGGCGAATGTTGTCGAAGCACAGAATGACACCATCCGCCAACTTTCGGTTTGAATCTAGTACATTGAAGGTCGTTATAATTTCCTTCACCTCCAACTTGAATAATACGTTACTTGAATACCGACTTATTGTCTAATTAGACAACTCATTTGTATTGTTCTAGGAACGTGATTAGTTGCTCGAGTCCGCGCATGACCACAGATTAAACAATAGTTTGTGTAACATGGCTGCATTGTTAGAGTTGTTAGCTACACAACATTAACTACAATGTATTGATCACTTACTAATAGACACTGTAATCGCAATGTTTTTATTAATGAGAGAAAAGTAAACATATTAAATTTGTTTTTGATTTTATGTTATTTAAATGTATAGAAAATTAATTAACATTCCTTTTTACAAAACACGATTTGATACTTTTTTGCAATCGAAAAATAGGTGATATAATTAAGTTAAATATAGACATTTAGTAGATACGAAAAATCCTTATTTGAAATCACATAGAACGAGGAGCAAAATCAGAATTTAGTCCCCCGACTCTCTATCTTGAAAACGGCTGCACCGGTTTTTCACCAAACATAGCTTAGAACATTCTCAATCAAGTCACCTTTCCTACAGAAACGGAATCAAATTCAATCTGGACCGATCTCTCTGGTTTGAGTTGATTCTGTTTAGTTGGTTCTGTTGAATCTCGCTGATCTGACCCCCTATTACCTATCTCTGTTGCAAACGGTTTCAATACTAAATTGACAAAACTCCTAAGAAATAAGGTTAATTTTAGCTTAATTCATATAGAAACCGTGTGCAACAAAGATACGTAATAGGGGGGCTGAGTCTGGTTGAGGCATCGTAGAACCAGACACTGATACAGAAATACACAGATACACACTACAAACTTATAACACCCCTCTTTTTCGTTAGGAGCTAAAAAAGTAATGTTTTAAGGCGCACTTAACATTATTTTTATCAAATGGGTGAGTGATAGTTAGCATTCGTTCTAGAAGCGCAATTTGTAGACAATTGCTCCTTTCCGGAGAGGGTGTGGTGCTTCTAACAGCGCAAATTGGATTAACAGTTTTGACATGACACATAACCGATAGATTCA
Source organism: Lomographa bimaculata (assembly GCA_948107665.1). Classification (NCBI taxonomy): domain Eukaryota; kingdom Metazoa; phylum Arthropoda; class Insecta; order Lepidoptera; family Geometridae; genus Lomographa; species Lomographa bimaculata. Next base: position 476,577 of record OX403603.1, read on the forward strand.
CAGCGATCAAAATCTTCACGCTTCACATACAAAAGCTTCACGACTGGAACAGTGAAGCCGTCAGAAAAAAAACAAAATCCACCCTCCGTTACTTTGTAGTTCGGGTGGATATGGTACTAGGTCCTAACAATCCTTCTGAGGTGGGTGAGGCGGCGTTTCGGATCACCAGTTTGATAGGCAACGATGCGGCCGAAGATGTAGCATGCCTGCCTAGAAGATACCTATTCACTCAAATGACTCCCAGATTATACCGTTCAGGAAACAACGACGCGGGCAATGAGTTCCACTCCCTCGCAGTACAGATGATAAACGTAGAAACGAAACGCTTCGAGCGAGCTGGAGGTATATCAACCATAAATGGATGACGCTTGACTGTTTGTCATGTTGTTAGCTCACTCTCCGAAATCCAAACGATAGAAAACCGATTGGCTCGCTACCTTACGTCGATGACCGAGAGTCAACAGTTTCGACTCAACTAGCTTACTATCGCCAATGAGTATTTCGGCTCGTCGGTCAATGGAGTCCAGAGCTTCAAGCTGGTACTTGGCACCTTGGCAGACACGTTCGTTTCGGAAAGCTTGGTTTTCAGTGGGTTCGAGCCATACATACCCCTTTCCTTCACCCCTGGGAAGGAAGAGAAGTGGGAATCATTTTTACCCCACAAAAAAAGTGGTTAATGAACCCCAAAATGTTACACCCGATACACCCCAAGCGGGATAGCAGTGTGCGGGCCGTAGACGTTAGTTTTCCCACCGATTCAACCAGCGTGCAGCTCGAATAAATTATTGCTCTCTATAACACACGCTTATCGCTAGCAGTGTGTCTAAACCTGGCTGCATTTACCGAAGGCGAAGATTAATGGTCGGGAGGCCTCATTATAGTACTTGAGCTGACTAGATAGTTAATGGTTAGCGCTCCGAGAACAAAACGTAAGCTAAAGCTACTAGAACATAGCAGTATCAAGGTCGTAGTTATTATTGTTTTGTCTGACATTGCATGTACGAGTATAATGAACGTTAATAATAATTGTCTATTCGATAATATCGATTGTAATAGCAAACAGTTACCTATATTTTCACTGCTAATTACAGCATCGAAGAAATAATTTATTTTACGCTTACAGGCTACAGATTAGTTAGTTATATATTTTTATTTAAAAGACTATTAAAATAAATTCCGACCTTACTTTATTTATTTTGCAAATTCTAAAATAATCTTTGACTAGCTGACCCACCGCAGGCGTCGTCGCTTGGGAAAAAAAACATACACATAAATGTTTTCACACTCACAACCCCACGCTAAAAGTACTCTTTGACTTGTACCACACACACACTCACACAACATTCACAGCAAATATCTAACATGTATATGTTAGATAATTATGCTATCGCGGACTTTTTTTGTAAAACTCTTGAAGGCATTGATTTTTGCCATACATTGTATTCTCCTGGGTCTAACTGTATGTTCGTGGTGGCGTTCGTCTTCTAAGCAGGAGCATCGGGTTCGATTCCCGGCGGGAACACAAGTTTTCTCCCCAAGAAAAATGTGTGTTTTAGGTTCTGGTTGTGATTGTGTGTGTGATGTGAATGTTTCCGGTACCCCCAACACAAGTCATCGAACTTAATAAAAACGTGATAAAAATGCACAAGAAATCGTACGCGAAAGCGTCGTTAGTGACAAACGGTAACTTTTACATAGGTATAATTTAGTTTATTATTTATGGCCATCTGAGATTCGGTTACCGTATTTACTTTACTTGAAGTGTTAATGGTGAACAGAAATATTGAGGCACTTACGACGATGTTTGCTGAAAAATAGCACCTTCTAAAACAGTTATCGAACCACATTTTTGTTTACTTACCTACATCGTAAGTTTTCACACGAGAACTGTTCGCTGGAAATAGGTAAGTACGTGTATACTCAAATGTATTCTCATCACATGCAATGGAGCTATAGAATTTGGACCTATTAATTAAAAATACTTACTAGCTATGCCTTATACTAAGTATTATGTGATCATATGTAGATTACGCATCGAGATAAAATAAGATATATAAGACATACCATAACATTTAGAATACGTTTACAGTTTTAAGCGTTAATTTCATAGCTAATTATTTATGCCCGCGTAATACATTGTTTTTTTCTCACAATTTTTGTATTATATACAAGAACATAATTATGTTTATTGTGTTGGCATTATATGAATATTTGTAGCATTGTAGCTAGTATCTTGATTCGTAAAATATTATGAAAACAAACCTCGAAAATATTGCAATACAATATATAATTTTTATAGAAGCTTCATGTAGAGTTTTATTATTAAATCTATATGTAAGAAATAGCGTCAAGTCAGCTCTGCGGTTCAAGCTGTTACTCGTACATACTGGCTGGCATCTTGTAGACTTCCGGTCTGAACGAAATACTTTCCAACAAGAGTAGAATAACATGCTAACAAATTGATTTATTTGTTTTTGTTGTTCATTTAAAGATTACGGGTCAGAATTCCGTTTCCGAAGGACCACGTTGATACTCCATTATATTTGCCAGTTTAAAAATACTTACTTTTCTAAGACTTTCTCAAAAATTCTGTCAATAGAATATATAATTAAACGCAAGCAAAGCTTTAAAAAAACCGACTTCACTGCTTTATCTTCGAAACCTTGATCAGATTTAACGTATTAAACACGCATTATTGACAATAACTTAAAAACTAGTGATTAGATCTTGACCAAATTTAAATAGGACCTCATGGAAAGCACCAGCTTTCATATAAAAAAATAATTATCAAAATCGGCTCACAACGTAATAAGTTATGAGGTAAATTTTGAAGTCGGTTAAAAACGAGAACATCGTCAATGTAGTCTACAGAATACGCATTATTTTTATTCTTAATTTCGGAGCTTTTTTGCTAAGCGAATATAATAATAATATGTATTATTGACGATATTTCAATAACTACTGATCAGATCTTGATCAAATTTTAATGGGACCAAATGGAAAGCAACATTTTCAAACTAAAAAAAATTTTCGAAATCGGATCACGTGGAAAGAAGTTATGAGATAACACAAATAAAAAATAATAAAAAAATACAGTCGACTTGAGTACCTCCTCCTTTTTTTTTGAAGTCGGTAAAAATAATCTGTAAGAATTTTTATATTAATTCTTTACCTAGTCGGTCAGGTTTTACATAATGATGTACCTAACTACTGCCTACATTACGTAAGGCAACGTTGGCAAGGTTTACCAGAGTATGCTAGTACCTACGTGCCATCCGGCCGCGCACATCCTTGACATTGCGCGTCATTCGACCTGACTTGTACACTACAACATTTGCTGTTGCATTCGCTTGCAAATCCTGGTTCTAATATTAATTTACTGTAGTTTCTTTGTCAGCCTTTTTGTCTCCACTGCTGGGATTAGGGCTTTCCTCCTTTACGTCCTTAAATGTCGTCATTTACGGTGGCAAATGTATCATGGCTTTTAGTCATTTATTTACGTTTATATATTGCCGAAAATAAAATTTAATTCATAAAAATTTGCACATTATAAATTGCTAGTATGTTCGAGCAATTTAAATGTGGCTATTTTGACGTTCTTTTTGTGATATTTATAATCCCATCACCAATATAAAATTTTTAGTAGGAAAGTTATAAATTATAGAAGACTTCAAAATATGTAAATTGACGTCACGTTTAAGTCTAGCCATAACGTGCGTTTGCTATTTTGAATGCACCGTGATTTTCCTAATTTTACATTATAAAAAAAAATAGATTAAAAAAATAAAAAAAATAACTAAAACTAAAAAAAAAGCAAATAAAAAACTTTACGTATAGGTACTATCTCATACAAACTTCCTAATATACTTTGACTACTTTCACCCCGCTCTTGCCATGATGTGGAATCCTAGAAATATTTGGAAGGCTCGCATAGTTAAAGCTCAAAGGTACCTATTTAAAAAATAATTGATAAGTCAAAAGTTCTATGTTTGTTTATTTTTCTACATATCGGCATGTTCATATGATCACACCGCGACTCTACAATTTAAATTGCCTCGATCTGCTCACTCAACCGATTTCAAGGTAAACCGCGTTGTGGCATGCGGTAAAGTGGATGCATCCTAGGTAACTTAAAGTTAACTTTAACTAGAAACAGCCTTTTATCGGAAACAAAGAGTTTAAAGTGTACACAGTACGAATTAAGGATCTTCGGTCTTAATCTAGTAAGAGAAAATGTTCATCTTACGATAGGATATGGACTGCTTAACATCGTGAAAAAATCTTCCTGGCATTGATACTAGGTTTTATTCTTGTTCGACAAATATTCATAAAACGACGCTTTGAATCCTCGATGATGGATAACGGATGACTTTTCCTAAAATATTGTGGTTAAATCTAGGAAATGTTTACAAGTTTCGAGTACCAGAACCAATGCTGGATTTTCCAGCTGTTGATTTCACAGTTATATCACCTCATACATGTAGGTATTATTAACTTCTGAATCATCTAAAAGCTATGATATGAAATCTCTCTTATCTCCCGCTATTGTTATTTTAGTTTCGTTCTAAAAATAGCTGATCTTGGCGTGTTTTTTTTTCGTTTATTTATTGTGGACTGCTGAGCATATTATTATAGTCTATGGGTGGACTTCTCTAAGAATAGGTAACGATCTGTTGCTTTTTTTTCCTATAATTTTGGCTTCGCAATCGTGCATTTAGCCAGTGTCAAGTAATAATATATTTCAAGTGTATTTCATATTAAAAGTCCTAGTCACAAGTCATAGTCAAAGTCAAGTAAAAGAGTCAAGGTCCAGTCATAGTCAGATCTGGTGCTTAATTCTCATGTTACGTACAATATGTCATCTGTCATTCACCGTTTCATAATGATGTATTATTTTGACATTTAATCACCATCTCTCAAACAAACTACAGAGTAGAAAAAATGTGCCACTTTTGTGGATTTTAAACGACTGCTATAAATATCCTAATCGGAGTTTGTGGAACTTAAGTTTATACGTGTCATATGCTTAATTCACCAGCAAATAGCTAAGTACTTCTAATCTCGCACAGGATCCAATACGAGTAAATCCAAGTAAATAATTACATATAGAAGGGCTCTGTACTTCAATAATCATATTTCTGCGCACGCGCATAATAACTCGCTCCTTCATGTAGAACGGAACAACAATACAGTAATCGGACGAGCATTGGTTCATGCTCTAATTACAAGAGTAACGTAATGGTTAGCGTGGTAATTATGATTACTCTTTTTGGTTGATGCGTTACTTGTTTAAGATTACGATAACGTGGGACTAAGTTTAGAAACTAGTATGTCCAAGAATAACAAATTTCGAGACTGTATGCGACAAATCACGAGCTGCCCTTTAGGCGAAGTATGACAGATACACCGGAGACCCGATGGAAAAAAAAAGCGAATAGTCGCTTATTTTCCGAATATATATTCGGAGCACGCTTTATTTCGATTTCGTTAATATTAGCCCTAATAAAAATTTGTTTACATTTCATTTTGTTGTTTACAGAAATTTGTTATTATTTCTTTTTGACGCTCCTTATTTTGGGAACAAATTATTAAAGCGATTTTTTTAAATCTGTAGTACGAAGATATACCTATTCAATATCTTTTCATGACGTAGTATCACACATACGACTAACGTTCTCATAAATTGAGCTACTCAGAAAAAGCAATAGACGTATTATACATTCTACTACTTACGAATGAAGTTCCAACAGTTTCGACAAAACTATGAAACTTGAGTAGTGACCGATGTAAAAATGTATTTCTCTAATAATTGTGTAAGATCATGTATATCTCGCACTACAACGTTTACGACAAAATGTACTTTAGTCATTATTATGTTTTTACATCAATGCTATGGAACGAAGCAATCAAGCAAATGGTATACAGTTGAGCAACCGCAAAGTGTGAACAATCTTTGTTTTTGTTGGCGAAGGTCGCGCGCGGGCGCGGGCGCTCCGGGCTTAATCACGAGCCGCGCACGGTGCACGGTGGTGGGAAAATAAAAAACATGGAAACCATAAAGTTACACAACCAAATCGGTGATAAAACCTCAATGCCACATAAAAACGAACTCCACCAAAGCTGCTCAGGCGCATTAAACAAATATAGGTACATAGGACAAAGTACTGAACGACCGAAGTCAACTTAGAAATATCGCTTCGCTCGATCAATAATTTTGATTGCTATTTCTGCCTTTGGGCCACAGTTTTACATATTCTTTGAGAATTTGAAATTATTCGCTTGTAAGATTTAGACTCTATATGCCTCTGACAGACGGACGGACGGACGGACTGCCAAAGTGCTGAACCACTCAATTTAACTTAGAGATGTCGCTTCGCTCGAATTATCTATTCTCCCCAATTATTATTCTATATATACTTCGCATTTTTACCTACAACCATGCCAGCCCACCTACCTAATATTTTTGAGTTTTCTACAAAGAACATAGTTATAGGAGACCAAACAGGTCTCCTATAATAATACCTCGCTACAATTGCATTGAAATCTACAGGCTAGAGTGCAGTTAGCCGAGTTTGTTGCGCAAGAGTCGACTCCGAGGTTGCTCTGGCGAGTGAAAGTGTTATCTTGCACAAGTTCTTGAAATGAAATAAGTTTTCCTACATTTTCCTGTATTCATCTCCAATCATGAAGTTAAATTACAATTTCACCAATTACTCGTACGTATCGATATGTTCGTACGAGTAATTGGTTTTCCTCCTTTCTCTCAATGGAGTATAATATTATATCTTTCGCCATAGGAAAATTTAATGCATTCCAAATATTCAACATTAATTATCTTGTACAGAATACAGTAGTAGTTCGTCATTTAATACGTACAAAAAACTATCGCTAATTACTTAATGATGTTTCGGCTGGTCTCCTTGAAAGCAATGCTTGGCCTATCGTATATCCGTCTTCATCCCCATAGACATTCACCAAACGCTAGCCTATCAGACACACAAACATAAAATTAGGTAGGATAGACACCGGGTTCACAGATAATAGTCAATTCAGTAATTTCCTGGTAGAGTAAGAATAAATTTTTTTTCCCCCAAAAAATAATGAAAAACTTAGTCTATTAATTATTAATTTGAAGTTACGAAAACGCAGTGGCAACCAAGAAATATTTACACTTTCTCTTTCTAAACTGTATTTTTAAAATAGAGTTTAGAAATTAAACTTTTATTTTTATTAAATAAAACGTACTGGGAGGGAGTGGAACTCATTGCCCGCGTCTTTGTACCCTGAAGGGTATAATCTGGGAGTCTTTAAGTCAAGAATGAATAAGTATCTGCAAGGCAAGCATACATATTTAGCCGTATCATCACTTTCTATTAAGTGAGATAGTGGTCAAATGCTTGCCTTTCGAACATAAAGAAAAAAGAACTAAAGGAAAAAGGACGCAACGAAAGGAATTATTTTGACTTCTAATGACCATAAATCTTTACAAGACTACGATACGTGTTTGTAAATTATAATAATTATTCCATGATACCTATAGGGACTTGATATAACCAAGCGCCCGAGGCACGCGCCCTGTACGAACGCCTCGGGCGCATTGTATATTTTGTTATACTAGAGCCTATACAAAACTTCGACAGCGCGAGGAGAAGTGTCGCGGGCGCTCGCAAGCCGCGCGCCCTCCGCTAGGTCGCTTTGTTTGACGACCCAGTTGGCGCAGTGGACAGGTGTCCGCCCTCTGCGCCGTGGGTCCTGGGTTCGATTCCCGGCAGGAGCACAAATTCCTTCCCAAGGGATATTTGTGCTTCTGGTTCTGGGTGTAATGTGTGTGTGATATTAATGTTTCCGGCACCCACAATACAAGTCTTTGAACTTAGTGTGGGGCTGTGAGTGTGAAAGCGTTTGTTTAAAAAAAAAAACAACTATGAAAGGGATATTCGATACTTCTATTCGATACTTCTTGTATATCAAGGTCCCTTAGGCGCCATACATTTCATCTTTAGAGCGCCCGGGCGCGCGCCTCTGGCGCTTTTGATATCAAGTCCCATATTCTCCTACGCTTATAATTATTACAAACAGATGGTACATTCCACTGTATCATTTTCAGTTCACAGAACACCTGTTCTACACGTCTACAATCATCAACAAAGGTGAACTGTGAATCATTGAGTCCATATTTTGCGTGACCGAGGCGCCTATTGTGGTTTTGTGTAACACAGAATAACAGCTGCGGCAATATTCATCATTATATTAATTTGCACATGTAGGTAACAGTAACAAAAACACAGACATTATATATATACGTACATGTCTGCGTACATAAGGCACTACTCAATTCACCCGCAGCGAGTGGACAAGTTATTACGAAAGTAGTTTCCATAATATAAAAAAAATAGTGAGTCCCTGTGCTATATAATATTTGTTAAGTGTTTGAAACGTCGTCGCGTCGCGTTCTAGGGAATACATACAACGTTATAAAACCCAATAGTTGAATTTATTTACAATAAAAAGGTAAATTCTGGTTTTTTACTTCGCACATTATAATTATTATCGCATTCATTGATATTTATGTTTGATATAAGATATTTAACATACACATGATCATGGCAGCACGGTGTACGTACTATCAAGCTCTTAATCAAAATCAAATTGCACGTTGTAAATATCTCGTATCAAACATAAATATCATTTGATATGTTGATTGTAGAAGTGTGGTTAAAAGAGTGTGACCTGTGAACGTTTATAAAATAGGTAACTACTTACTGAAAGACTTTGGGTGTCTACCACGGAATAGCATCTAGTAAGCGATTCTTCGCAAGTATTTATTTAGTTTCTAAATTAGCCCCACTTTCCGATGTTTGATTGGACTCAAATTTGGGCTCGTATCTTCGGTAACAATACAATGCTATGGTAGCAAGGAGCTTGGTCTGATGATGGGGACGGAACATGGCCATAGGAACTTCGGAACTAAACAATAAACCCATTGAGTTTGAGCTTGTTTGATTCGTCTTGACAAGTTCTCTAGTTATATAGCTTTTCATTCCTTTTTTTGTTTACATCTGGTAAAAGTTTGATTTTTTAAAAACGTTAAAAGTATTACTTGTTGAATATGCCCACTTGTTGCCTTTTGTAACACAATAAAGGATATTTTGGTAACTAACTGCTATTTCCTTCATGTTGCAGATTGAGCTATCAAGATGAGCCACGATCACCACGAGCACCAAGACCACCACGAGCACGGTGACGACTGCGACCACGGCGGCCACGGTCACGCCATGGTGGTAAGTCATATTTGATCAATTGTTACACATTTCTTACTTATTGTAAACAAACACAACTAAACATACTACACTTAACTCACATGTTGGAGCTAACACTAATTGACCAAGCGAGCGCGGAGCGCGGTTCTGGTTGTGGATGTCGTCAGTCAAAAATATGTGTTAATATGTTTTTCCCATATACTTACGCAAATAAAGCTAGATAAGATAATAAAGATTTGGCTGGGAGACTGAAAGAGTCGACACGTGACCAAAATGCCGGTTTGTATTTTGCACAGCAATTAAGTCTCGCTGTGCAACGAGGTAACGCAGCCAGCATTTTGGGCACACTGCCAACCAATGACTTTTTGTATTAGGTAAGTAGTTTAGTTAAATCTGTATTTTCTTTATTTATAAACCATAGAGATTTATACCTAAAATAAATTATATATAAAGCTAGATATATATTTATCTTCATCCGAACTTAGCTTGGTTATTATTTTTTAACACTGATAGACTAGTGTTTGACCACTATATCACCTGATGCTAAGAGATGGTCGAGGATCGTAAACAAGTTAGGTCTATAATGACTGGCTCTCAAGGATAGCTTCCGGAACATATTTTGTAGTGATTATAATGATATAATACTTAATTTTTATTTTTTGAGATGGTATATTTAGCAAGATGGTAGTAGGGGGTAGTTACCCCAGCCTTGTAGACGAATTGGATAGACACTATGACCTATTTATGCCTCATACAGACCAGGCTGAGTATCTGGTATCACAAAGTAGTGGCCTATTCGTATTTTTTTTATTTATCAGAGACTCACTTGAGACTTCTATCTTTTGGACTTACTAGATGCTATTACTTATTCTATACAAATGCTAAGAACACTGTTTATACGCCTATATTAATTACATTACCATCATTGATCCATATTCATATTGTATATCATCATTATCCATATTGTATAAAGATCTCACTAGGTTAAGTTTTCTGTTATTACTTAATAATATTTTTACACGATGCTTTGGATGTATCTGTTATGTCGTGTAATTTAATTGAATAAATTTGAATTTAAATTTGAATTTGAATAATCGCCGTAAAAATTAAAATCGATGCCTACTTGATTTGCCATTTTCTTGTCATCAAATTGATAATGGCGACAAATGGACCTGTTTTTGTGGTAAATATTACTTTGCTCAAGGCATGTGTACACAAGTACACAAAAGTTGTACACAACATTGCAACCATGTCGTTTATCAGTGAAAACCGCGGCCACCGGTAGCGGTACGTATAGTTGATAACGATAGCCATGCATTCCCATCGATAAACGTTCGAATGTGGTCAACTGTCAAATAGGTCGTACAAGTACTTATACTTGATCATTTCATTTGCGTTTTTTCATTATTTAGTACTTTTACGAGTATTGGTAGATATTTCCAAGGAAGTGGTGGCAGTCTACGCTGGCCTGCAGGGCAGCCTCTGCCAAAGTATATATATTGTAAGTGCAGTCGTTGCCATATCTGTCGTCAAACACCAAACAATGTTTTTGCAGGTAATTTTCTGACAAGTTGTCTAGCGTGTTTATCACCTTTGAATATCATTATGTCTTACAACAATTATAAATTAATAAAACGTTGCATCACTCTTGATTAAACTTTTTGAACAAGATAAAACTAACATACTTACACATTTACTCACAAACTTTCGGATTTATAATGTTAGTGTGATTATAATAGAGCTAACAATGCGTTAGAGTAGTTATTTCTAATTTACTGTAAAGACTCATTAATAAATTACCTTTCATTTTACTACTCAGATATTATATTCACTCCTGCCAAAAGTATTATTGTCATCATTTTTGTATTTTAAATTATCTACTTACTCAAATACCAATTTCCATCAGTGAAACTACATAAATAAAGAACTTTCGATATTAAGTTTCATTCCCCATTGCACATCTTTAATGCACACCAAAAAAAAATTATTATCTATTTTTTAAATATTAAATGAACTACTTAAATACCAATTTTCATCGCTATAAGTTCAAAAACATAGAACTTTCATACAAACGTTTTCATCCCATTTATCCCGCTTAGAGGAAGAATTTCCAAAAATCCTTTCTTAGTCTCTACGTACTAAGACAAATGTATCCTCTAAATTCGAAGTCTAGGCCAGCGGTTTAGGCTGTGCGTTATCTCTAAGTAAGTCAGCCAGTGAATCAATATGTCAGGACAAAGATTCATATAGTACTAGCCGTGCCCCGCGGCTTCGCCCGCTATTATCAAGTTAAAAAGTAGCCTATGTGTTAATCCTAGGTATAATCTATGTACATTCCAAATTTCATCCAAATCCGTTCAGCCGTTAAATGAAGAGGTAACAAACACACTTACACACTTACACACAAACTTTCGGATTTATAATATTTATTTATATTTATAATATTTAAAGCTCAGCTTGATGCATTATAATGAAATAATATTTTATTGAAAAACGTTTAGGAATAAGAGCCAGTGGATTTCTGACAATTCAGTGTGACAATAAGGTAAAAGCCTGGAGAAATATAATTTCCTCAAAAAACGTATGTTATTATATTAGCCGCCCTCCTCTGGATGGACTCGCAGTTAAACTCATAGAAGCTTCTCAGAGAAGTGACGACATTATCCTCAACAGTTGCAGTTCTTGAAACCTACATTAATGAAATCATCTGCATTCTGGTTAATTAGCCCAATATTTGAACCACAGGTATGTAACTTCCCTCATTTAGCGGTAGCGCCACTTAATATACAAAAGTTTGCTAAGAGCGTACCCATACAGGAACTTAGCGTATCCTCTAATACTACGGGAAATAAACGGGAAAGTGATTGCTAAATGAAATTATTTTTTAATTTGGTCACTGTCTCACAGAGTGCTGACGTAATCAAGGGTTGTAGCACGCTGGGCTTAGAACATGCTCTTTTGACAATTATTGTTCGCTATTTTCTGTTAAGATTATATCTTAAGAATTTTGATTCCCTGTGCTTTGCGCTTCCCACTTTTTGTTTTCATTAAGCTCGACTAACAACTGAGCTCGTGCAACAGGGGTACTTATACTGAAATCCATCCTAAACAAAGTCAGCCTAGACCTGCGTAGACACACTGTGCACTGAGCTGAGTCTTATCCTTTTTGTATCCCCAGCATTTGAGTGCTGTATTGTAACCAAACAAACATTTTCACGATATTTATGTGTCAAACCGTTATATATTTTTATAAATATTTGCAAAAAACATTTGGCCGCCATGTCGCGTTGGTGCACTGATCCTAAGATCAGATGGGAACAACAGTTATGATCGGTTAATGTGAAAATCTGATACTATGATCCGTTGAGAAGTTCCCAATTTGAATCGTTAGCAATTCTCAAGATAGTTTTTATTTTGAACTGCCCGCTGACTAAATGGGTTGCGAGTACGCCTTCTCAGCAACAGGTACTTCCCGGTCAGAACACTTGACAAGTTTTCACCCCAAGGGAAATTTAGGTTTCTGATTATGGATGCGATTGTGTCTGTGATGTGAACTAATCTGGCATCAACGACACAAGTCACCGAAATTAGTGTGGGGCTGTGAGTGGGATAGCGTTTATGTTTATATTTAACTTCAGGAGAAAGAGCATTGTTTTATTTATGTTTAAAACATTGCAAATAAAACGAAGTTCGCTTCCACTGCGTCAATCGGGTAATCTACCACAGAATAAATAATAGTGCTATAGGTAGGTAAGTAATGCTATTATGTACGTACGTACTAACTACAACAGAGAGCGTGTATCAATGCTTCTTCGAAAAAGGTATTCTTCGAAAATTGGGCGAATCCGGCAACTGTTCGGCTAAACAATAGCTGATGATTCAATAACATTTAAATACATTCAAACTTGGTAGTTATACGGTGGGTTTTCCTTGTTACTAAGTAAGCGCTGCAACCTGAACAGGTAAACTTTAAACTGTAATTAATGTTATGATTATCAAACTACGCTCTAATTTGCACATATTGTTACACTCACAGCCCTACACTAAATTCAAACACTTGTATCGCTTTATGATAAGGTATACTCGTACGAAGGAATCTCTACTCAGTACCTTACCATTTTCAGTTTTTCAAATCAGTGATTTTAAACGTAATATACTACAGTATGCAACTAGATGACTGCATGTGAACTGTGATAAGTAAATAGGCTAATAATACATAATAATTGTTTTTTTGGAAATGTTGCCTGTAGAAATAGGCTATATTTACTATACACGTACTACGATGTGTAGGTACCTACACATCATACAGAAACAATTTGATGAAGAATTTCTTCCTCAAAAATAAATTTCTGCGTGTCGCGTATCTACGTAATACTATGCGAGGACTTCCACGAATTCTAGGTATCACTAAACAATCTAAATATAAATTCCAAATTAGGTATAGTAAATATAATCAGGCCAAAGAGAAAGTCGGGGCAAACGCTTTCAAAAAATCCTTTCGCATAGATACGTCTTTACACTTGTAACGCAGGTGCTAGAAATATTTACATCATACACTCATTCGTACCTCGGTGGAAGTAAATTTTTTTTATCCGCCTTCAAAAAAGGTTCAAGTTCTCCATTTGACGGACTTCATTGACCTTTCTTTTTTTGATTGGGTTAACTCAGAACTTTTTTCTAGATGAACCGATTTTGATGGTTCTTTTTTGTTTGAAAGCTGGTGCTTCTCATGCTGTTTCATCTTCATAAAGATCTGACCATAAGTTTTTGAGTTATATTCAATAATGCATATTTAATTCATTTAATCTGATCAAGGGTTCCGAAGATAAAGCGGTGAAGTCGGTTTTTTTAAGCTTTGCTTTCGTTTAATTATTTTATCTAGCAACACGCACTTACAACTACAACTATATCAGTCCATATCATGCTAACTGGGAATTGAATCCAGCACAACCATGCACGCATTTAATCCTGAATGTTCTTCTCCGTTCCAGTTCCACACAAACATCTCCCAAGAGATTCTATTCAACGGCTGGGTGACCACCACAGCGCTCGAGCTCTTCGGCTCAGCAGTCGCCATCTTCCTCGCTGGAGTTTTATATGAAGGTCTCAAGTACTACAGAGAAGCCCTGCACGCGCGGGCGACCACGGCTACCGGAGACTCCAGGGTTAACATCACGAAGAGCGAATGTGGGACCAACGGCGCTTGCGGAGGAACTGCTGTTGTTAAGTGAGTTTCATCTTTTCTGATAGTATAAAGTTGACCCAGTTGGCGCAGTGAGCAAGTGTCTCCTTTTGCGCTGTGAGTCCTCGGTTCAATGTGGAAGGAAGGGGAATTCTTTATTGTCTGTCTGCTCGTTACACATTTCGTAATAGATCGACAATTATATCATACTAGCCGTGCCCCGCGGCTTCGCCCACTAGACTATACTACTATACTAAAAAAGTAGCCTATTTGTTAATCCTAGGTATAATCTATGCACATTCCAAATTTCATCCAAACCCGATCAGCCGTTAAAGCATGGAGAGGAAACAAACATACTGACGTACTTACACACAAACTTTCGGATTTATAATATTAGAAGGACTACGTTTCTGGTTGTGATCGTATTCATATTCGGTATTCTTTTGTTGATAACCTTTTTTTGGTATTAGAAAGGAATAAGTCTTTCCATCTCTTAGTTGCATATGTGTGTATAATCCGTTGCTGTTGTTACAGTGTGACGTGCGGCTGTCTTTATGCATTTGTGCTTATATTCGTTTATTAGTGTTGTTGGGGTTTTGTTAGTATGCATGAGATTTACGATTATGTGTGCCGTACGTGTATTTTTGTTTCTGTGTAAGTAAAGTGGGAGAAACGCGGCGACATCGCGACCCGCACCGCTAATGTACTTATTTCATACCCCCTTGTTTTAAAAATCCGTGGTTACAACTATCGTGATTATCACACATAATATTTCAACCTTGAAATTTTTACGTGTTTTAAGCCGTATTTAACATTAACACATTCTGCATTCTATTTGTTGTTAATTGGTGCTTACTCAACAAGCTTGCTTCTTCCATCGCTTTCTACCATGAAGTGAGATTGTGGTCAAAGTTAGCAGTAAAAGTCACAAGGTCGCGGTACTCGCACGGTCTGTTGAGGTCATCGGACCTAGTTACCTACATCGTTACGAACACACTTTATTACCAATCGAGGTTTTTATGGGAGCCAATATTTATAGCCGGAACGTACACGTTTCGAATGAACAAAGTCATGCCTACACGAGAATATTACTTATTTTCTATTTTACTATTTATTCATGATACTAAAGTTCTATTTACGGGCCAATTACCTATATATTTCCTAAAACTATATAATTTTTTATAGCAACAATCGAAGTTACTTACAAGGCATCGATCTTGTAGGTAAATAAAGTCTACTAGCAGTGGGTAGTATTCCCATCATGCTGGCCGCATTAATTGGTGGCTTTCTCTTTATTCATTGACATAATAATTAACCTTTATTCAACAATCTTACAAAACATGTATATATGTATATAATCTATCATTCATCAATCATTCAACGTAATTATTTAACTAAACTATTGGACACCGTATTAAGATTGTGTTGCGTTTCCGCTAAGGTCAACCCTATAGGCACTTTCCGATTTTGGGTCATCCTCCTCAAAGTAATTCCAGTTATTCTTCTAATATCATATTCCCATGTAAGACGCTGCCTCCGTTTTATTATTTTATTTTGTATTGGACACCAGTCGGTTACATCCTTAGCCCATTTATCTTAATTGCTTCTTATATGGCCTGCCTACCTCCATTTTAGTATTTTTATGCAGTATGCTACATCGTTAACTAACGCCGTCATCTTGTAAAGAGTCACTTTTTGACAAATCTGTCAGTCTATCTATGGCAGTTTGAAAGGCGGGCAGCTGAAGATACCTGACAAAATTCCTTACTACTAATAAACGGTTTTTAATTAAAGTCTAAATTGCACATATTTGTTAAAAGACTTCTTAGAAACTACTAAATTTAAAAAAAAATTGAACTCCATTTTTCTTGTAAAATAAATATTTTATATATTTTGAGAATCTTATTACCATCGCTATTAATAATATTATATAGAAGAAGAAATATTATCGTTGAATATCTTTATATTTTTTCCCTTGACTAAACACACATTTCTCAAGAATAATCTAGATTGTAATAAATGATCCGCACTGCTCGCTGGCAAAGTTGAATGCGTTGTAGTTTTTCTCGTTGTTTCCATGTTGGCCGCCATTCCCAATTTTCCATTGCACAAAACTCACTTGATTGCAATATTGTAAACTTCTTGTATGTTCATAAAGGGAGATTTAATTAGCTAGCGTATACAACATCTTTGTGTGTGGATAAAACCTCTTTATCTGAGGCAACAACAACGCCCCCTGCAAATGTCAGTCAAGTGCAACAAGATCCTTGTCACACTGTAAAGTCTAAGGGTTAATAAAATACATGAATCAACTTTTTTTTTCTTAGCTTTGAGTGATACCAAAATTTACAAAAAAATATTCCTACTACTACTAATTATTACTAATAATGGCTACTTAAACGATGAATTCGTAAGTTTTTTTTTAGTAGATCTATACCTACACCTGGATTCTAAATCTAAACATTTTTGCAAACTGGACTGATTTCGATGGAAAGGGAAAAATTGCTAATGAATAATTGGACTTGAGTCATTTAAAGTAAGGGGTGGAGTTATGGAGCATAATAGGTACAGTAAACGAAAGTAGGTAGTTCAAAGGCCTAGTAACCACTGAAGATGTTTCAAGCAGGCTTGAAGAACAAGCTAGCGAGGTTGTCATCTAATTTTAAGCAGGCTTGACGAACAAGCTAGCGAGGTTGTCATCTAATTTTAAGCAGGCTTGACGAACAAGCTAGCGAGGTTGTCATCTAATTTTAAGCAGGCTTGACGAACAAGCTAGCGAGGTTGTTATCTAATTTTAAGCAGGCTTGACGAACAAGCTAGCGAGGTTGTCATCTAATTTTAAGCAGGCTTGACGAACAAGCTAGCGAGGTTGTCATCTAATTTTAAGCAGGCTTGACGAACAAGCTAGCGAGGTTGTTATCTAATTTTAAGCAGGCTTGACGAACATGCTAGTGGGGTTGTCATCTAATTTTAAGCAGGCTTGACGAACATGCTAGTGGGGTTGTCATCTAATTTAGCTTAATCAATATGACAGAGAATAACACCTTATTTTCTCAATTCCAGATATTCGATGCTATCAATTGATCACATACTTCAAACGTGTCTCCACGTGGTGCAGTCTACAGCTTCCTACATCCTGATGCTTGTGTTCATGACGTACAATGTGTGGCTTTGCATCGCGCTCGTCGCTGGGCTCGGCGTCGGATACTTCTTTTTCGGATGGAAGAAGAACACGGTGGTCGACGTGACCGAACACTGTCAGTGAATACCGGAGCATACAAGCAAGAAGAACGAGGAACACCAACTGTCAAAGTGTTTTATATTTGGAGAGGTGGTACAAAAGACTTAAAAATCAGTATGATAAATAGGTATCTCGAAATTATTGGCTTCATAAATAAATATTTATGGTTTCAATTGCAATATGTTTACAGATAAACATTACAGACAATAAAGAGTATCTACGAGGTACATTAAACAACATAATAAGTAATACAATCCTCATAGTATACCTAACTGTCACTCTGTATTATTATAGTAATAAATTAATGATCGCTTGTATAATGCTTGCAATAGCCCCGACAGAGATTAAGTAATAGTTACTACGAGTATATAGTTGATATCTGATAAAAAAAACTCAAAGATGGGGTTGATTCTTATTACCCACTTTGTACCTCTAAATCACAACATAAATGACAAATATATCTGACATCATTTACGACAATCATAAACATTAAGAAAACGATTTGTTTCTGGGACCGCGTTCACCAAGCTTTGTTACATAACAGTCATTTAATCAGGAACTGGCGATTAAATATCTATCAAAATGATACGTCGTCACATGCAACGGCGAAAGACAATGAAAACTTAAATTAACGGAACTTGTTGTGTTGATGAATTCGGGCCTTAGTGCACCAGTTTATTTCTGGTAATCATTATTATTATTTAACGATGTCGTCGGCAGTAAAATTCTCTTTATGCGACGTGTGAATTGACAGCAATTTTGCTTATTTTGAAATCAATGCAATAATTAATGCCATTTTAATATGTTTTCATAAATAATAACCAGTTTTAATTAGATACCTATAGGTACAGTTGAATTCAGAAATGCAGTCATATCCAGAGAATCATTCACTCGACTCACCAGCCTGTGTTGCCATGCGCCGTGTAAAGACCTATAGTAATAATTATGTAGTGATTTATCTTTTATATTATATTATTATTATGTAAGTGCTTGTTCATCATGAAAATGTGACAGCATTTATTTACGCGGCTGCGCATGGCCAACGCCATTTTGTTGATCTTTGTTTACCATGAATAAATAATAAAATGTTATTTGTATTGTTAGTCTTGCCAATTAAATATCTTCAGCACAAGTAACTATCAGTGTAGAGCACTATATAGGTTACATTTAAAAATGACTACGTATAGACCTATTTGATATTTAAATAATATTATATTTCCTAAAAATACGATTCGTTGAGTTCAAACACCTGTAGATATTGTTTAACTATTAATCGAAGTTCAAACGCCTATCAAGATTATTTGGTAGCCATTTTGTATATTTATTAGGGACGTTTATATGAATTAAGATTTTGATAAATCTGGTCAAAAATGTATAATGCCTTATCGATAATTTAACCGGGAGGGCGTAACCGGTAAATTAAGCACCGGAGAGATAACTTGGCTTGATGAACTCGGGCCTGACTACATACCTACTTTTTAGGAAAAAAATACTACTAATTTTTAGGAAATATAATATCTATTATTTGTTTATTATTATTATATTTTTAGTAATAAACTTGTGTTCTTAGAGGGGATTTGTTAAGCTCTTATTCAGAGATCAAATGCCTATCACAAAAATAAATTGGCTGCAATTTATTGGATCTATTTCGGTTATTTAATCTTAGAATAAGAGTTTGAAGTATCAGCCCTCGGTCGAAGATCTTTTCAGGGTTTTATTATATACATCAAAAGAAAGATTATATACATAAGCAATCGATAATAGTTTTAAATATTAATAAACATTCCTTTTATTATAATGTGGACTTAGTGAATAAAAGACAAAAAATCTACAAGGTAGGTATTATTTATTTATATAATTATAAATACCTTGTTGTCATAATCGATTAATGCCAATTTTATGAAAAGTTGCGGAAAATGTAAAGAAACAAATAAAAAAAACTATTACCTATTATAAATAAATGACATTTTTTACTGAGGTTGTACATACCTGTCACTGTTAATAATAATAATAGTTTTTATATATATACATATTAGATATAATACATATTATATGCTACAAGATTGCTTTGTTAAAACTTATGATTAAAAAAAATCCTGGCTGTATTTTTTTACGATTTTCAAAGAATAAATTGTAATGCAAATCATTTTCTAAAACGTAAAATTTTAATTAAAGAGCGTGTCTTGGTTTCTTAGCATACAGCTATGTATGTACCTACTAACAATATCCTTGTCAACAATGTATCAAGAACATCTGCCAGTTATAAGTGGAAACATGTCGTAGCCAAACATTTTATTTAACTTTCGGAAATATGTAGGTACCTATTATAGAATTTTCATAGACACTCAAACTAATATGGCTGGTAATTTTTCGCATAGGTATTCTAAAAACAATATATTGTTGATTAGTATGAGTATTAGTATTAAAATAGTTTTAAGTTTTTGTATAGAATACGTATTATGTAAATAAAATATTCTTGCGTACCGTAATTTATTTAATAATTATTTTGTATTTTCTATCCCACTCAATAAAATAATAATACTTACATTTCAAACACCGTTTAAGCTTCCAACGTTTACATCAAAGATAATATTTGGTTCACACGTATTATGACGTGACGTGTGTGCGGTCGCTGAGCATTCCAGCGTAAATCGTCAAATAGGTTAGATTGCGTAAACAATTATTAACTACTTAAAACCAAATATTAACTACTCGCTAATTTGGCGAGTACGCTAGAGTACCTATACAAGTATTCCCTGATTTCCTAAAAGCCGCTTCCCATGCGAAACCAACAAAAAACGTGCCAATACATATTGCGAGTCCGTTATAAGGGTGGTACCAATCCTTTGTCAAACGCCGCGGTAATTATATGGCATTCCTTTATGTGATTTAGACACGGGATGAGCAAGTTGCTCACCTGGTGGTGTGCGTCACGCTTGCATCACCGAAAATTTTGAACTGATAAGCTCGTTAACCTGAGATTGTAATTCTCTTCATGCTTTTAATTTAATGAGAAAGATTGTCCTTCAATCAGTTCTATAAACTTGTTTTGTATTACTGACTCTGCAGAAGTCAGCAAAAAATTCCAGTTCCAGTAGTGCCTACCTACCATACGTAATATACCCATATGCATCGGGAAAGGAGCGCATAGCAGTGTCTACAATTGGTTCTATAAGTCTTTGTTGGAACTATAGGTAGGTACACAAGCGCTCGTTGAGCTTGCCTTCAGGCGAACGCCTTGCTTGTCTCTCCCTAGCTTCACTAGTCTTTATATCCCTTAGGTCCGATCGTTCTACTCAATCTAGTACCTATAGTTTAATCATGTAACCGAGTCTAGACCTGTGGTCTAGACCTCAATTTCTATTTGGCCATCTTATACTGTTATAAAGGTATCGCTTAAATTGAGTCTTATACTGAACAAATGCTTCATTAATACCACCAAAACGTTTTAGTCTGCTACCTTTTGCACTTTCCAAATTCAAAACAACGTTTTTTTGGTTCTACATAAGTTTTATACCACTATTTACAATTACTATAGTAAAACTTGGCATAGTCTAAATATAAGGTACAAACTAAAATCCCATTGTTTTACGAGTGAATTCCATCAAGACATATAACAGCTGTTTTCACCAACCTTAAGACTTTCCCGAATGAGATACCTAAAGTATTTAGGAGTTGGCTAGAGCAAGAAAACGTATCAAGAAGCCTAACAACCTATATTATGGAGGCACCTAAACTTAGACACCGATTCGGCGCGCGCTTCGATTTAGTATTATTCAATGTTTAACGCTAGATATTAACCTACTTATACTATACACCTAACTACAGCCAATGGGAGTTTTTACCTTGCTTACTTGGTTACTTCTTAGCTAAGCTTAATAGCAAATATCTTCTTACAAATTTGAGATTGAGTTTACAGGCGTTTCAAATAGTTAAAATAGTCTTGTCTTAGCTACTAATAGTTACCTACTTGCCACTGGTAATCATTAAATTGAACTAATCTCGAAACAATTTAACCTCATTTAATGCACAGACCACAGAGAGTACTATTTAATGTTTATTAGGCAGAATCTGCTGTAGTTGAGTGGTTGTAGTGACCTACCTACGACGTGGGTAAAAAAGCAGAAACTATTGACTAACTGCCTATGCCTGTTCCTCGAAGTCAAATGGACTGAAAGTGGACTACGTTCCAAGTTATTGATTATTTTGTAATTTTTGATAAAATTATTGTTGATTTATATGATCAGATTTTTTATAGACAACGGCGATCTACTGTGGGAGACCCCACACTCAATTTTGAATTTGTAATCTATAGGTACCATCACAAATCTACACAAATCCTACCAAATTACGTTCAGAAACTAAGTAATTTGATGGTATTCCGTTTTATTCGCAACACTAACAAATTGATTATGAAAAAACATGAAGCATATTTACTCATTTAATTTTTAACATGTTACTTTATTATTTGCAAAGATTTTTCATCAATTTAGATATAAAACACTTTGAAACATTTCCCTTGTCAACGTCAACGAATGAAACTCGACCTCGACAGTTTTCGAACGGAGCCAATGGCTGTCACATCAAGTCAATCAATGTGACGGGTGTTTCATGTTTTGCCTATTGTATTTTACTTGTTGATTTTATTGTGTAAATTGTGTGGAAAATTTAGTGATTCGTACATACTGTGCGTGCGACAGCTATGTTTTAGTGCTACAGGTGGAGATATCCCGGAGAAACCCCGCGCTCGTTCGCTGTGCACCGATTGATCAGGTAACGGTATTATTTATTTCTGACGACGTCGATGCTCTCATGCGACTTCATGTGAAGTTTTTATTGATTCGTGTTACTCCTACTAACATGCCTTTATCCAAATCTTACCTTGTTAAGTGAGATTGTCGTCTTAATTAGCCCTTTTTTGGTATTGCCAAATACGCGAATGCCGAATCGAGTAGTTTGAGTCGCTCCCGGAACTAGCCACTGTGGCGTGACTGAAAAGAACCAGAGATTGTTTTTCGCTCTATTTACTAAATCTACAAGCAGAGCAATCGGAAATATCTACCGTCTCATTTGCTGTAACAAATTACAGGATTCACATTGTTATCTCAAGTCAATTCAAGTGCAAACAATTGTTACATCATTAACTTGACCTAGTATGTAAATAAACTATAAAAAGCATGTTATGTTAGCCCTGAGGTTTAGTTAAAGCAGACTAGAGAACCATCTGAACACAATGTTATAAATAATAAAACTACACTGTAATGTATCTAAACTCATTTTAATTTGAAATCTTCATTTTCTTCATGTATGGGTGCTTGTGTTCTATAGAAATTCTCATAGACATGGTCCCAGAACGTCAGCCTTTGGAAGGCAGCTGTGGAGCTCATTGTCAGACTGTTGTCCAATAAGAGAAGCGATGCAGTTCGAATGTTGATCCTTCCATCTGAGTCTTCTTGTATCGGCTGCCAAATGATAGGAAGTGAAGCTGTAGTTATTGGTGTTGGATCTCTGAAAAAATAACAACACTTTATTTTGCTGTTGCTGTCATCAATACTGTTTTTAGGTAGGGGATCACAGATGTGTGAAATTTGCGATACTATTCCTGTTAGAAAATTCTATAACATTATGTTTACAATGTTTATAATATTTGTAACACTAAGATTTTTTTAGACATTGGATAGATTGGATGTTTGTTAAATTAAGATGTTCTCTGCTTTCCTTCAGGTTAAATAGTGGTCAAATGATTGCCTCTCTAGCACAAAAAAAAGGTAATTTGTTTGATTTTGATCTTATAATAGCTGAACAGATTTTAATGAAATGTAGTAGGGAGGTGAGGTCCCACACTAAGTTAGTGACCTTGTGTCGTGATTGCCAGAAACATTTACATCACAACTAGAACCAGAAACACAAAATTTCCTTAGGGAAAAAACTCCACTGGGAATTTAACCTGATACCCTTGCTTAGAAGGTGAATGCACACCCAACTAAGCCAACAGGCAATTTAAGCCTTGTTCAGTAAAATCAGATCATCATTTTTCCTATATTTTGGGGTCCTCAAAGCCACTAATAGAAGAGGATTTACACTTACGACACTTTATGATATCAAGGATTTGATTCAGAGAAAAGAATTATGGTATTTTAAATATTACCAAAGTTTAGGTAATCTAATATTGATTTCTCCCCTTCAATTCTTCTTAAATGAATTATCTTTGCTCTATAGTAAACTCCTCCAAGTGTCTAAGTGTGTTATTTAACACTTACTTACAAAACCTATAATTTTTTATAATGCAGAATAGGCATGCATTTGACTGCTATCTCACCTGACGGGAAGTGATAATGCGGCCAAAGTAAAATTCAAACTAATATTAAAAACTAATTAAAATTAATTGAAAAATAATTTTATATCTTTTATTTGAACTATGTATTGTAGACACTGGATCAAGTCTGAGTCTATTTAATATTCTGACTAGCTAGATTATTTATTATTATGAAAATCTACTTATTAAGTAAATATAATTTTGAAAATCTTACCCCATTTTTATAAAGTTACACAATAACATAATGAGTTTTTCAGCTACATTACCATCCTCTTCCAATTCATCGGGCCTGAAAACATAATCGCTAATCTTTTCAAATTCTGAGCCTTCGACTAGTTTCTTACCCTTTCTATTGTATGCAAACTTAAGTACATAGATTGGAGTAGAACTTTGCTCAGCATAAAGTATCGCAGATTTAATGATAGGGTACTCATAAAGAACATCATGGAAGTAATCAGCATAATTTTGTTCAATGCTAGTGTTGATATCATCAAAGTAAAATTCTTTGACATACTGCCCTATTTTCATTTTGGTCTCCCCATCGGTAAACTTTAAATTACTGGGCAAAAGTTCATCAAAACGTTTTGGCAAGCTCTCAAAATGTTCAATGTTTTTTATGACCAAAGACTGACCATCTTGGCTTGAATACATCGATATGATAGGTACTTGTTGATAGCTTCCTTTCTTCAACACTTCTATGGGGTCCCAATCCAGCAGACTCAGATCATAGTCATGGCTTTCAATACATGGAAGAAACGTTTCAGTGATATCTGTTAGCTTTTTTGCTGGTAATTTCTGGAAAAATTCAGCTAAATGGTTTACATCTTCCCCACCTTCATACCCTAATTTTGCAGCAGTGTTCAATGCTAAAGCTACCGGCTCATAATTAAGTGATAGGGGTGACAATGCAGAACCGGATTCCAGCACCACCTTATGGATCAAACCCTCTGTTAACCCTGACAGGAGCAGGAGATGCACAGCTATTGCACCATATCCTATTCCATAAACCGTGATATCTGTAGGATTCCCACCAAAACTGGCTATGTTCCTCTGCACCCAGTAGAGAGCAGCAACTTGATCCTTCAAGCCAGCATTGCCGGGAGCTTCTGGTGTACTCAGACATAGGAAGCCAAGCAGCCCCAGTCTGAAGTTAAAAGTTACCACAATCAAACCCTGATTCAACAGACATGCTGGTGGTTTATAAGCTCCTCGCCTGAAAGAGGAAACAAATAGAGGCAATGAAATGATAATGTACCATGTCTATATTACTGTGACCCCAGAGTTTTGCACTAAAGATTATTATCTCCATATAGTATTGCATGAGTCACATCCAAATACATTAAAGATGCTGCAATATACCGTTAAGTTAAGGTGCACATTTAGATCACGCATCACAGTATCATTAATAGGGGCATAATTCAATCGTGATTGTCACTAGTGCAATCACTGTTGTGATATCTGTAGGCTACAGTAAAAATACACCTTATGGATTGCGAAATATGGTTCGATGTAGTAGCCACTTTATCTTCTTATGCTGATTCAAAGTCCATCTTACAAATAGGCACAATGCTTTTGCATGGCGAATGCGATATTTCGCAGTTATTATCAGTGTCACACTTTTGTATTTTTTTTTACTGGTGACCTAATGCGCGAAGATTTTACGTAAATTCATAGGGTATACACGTATAACAATAGTGCAGCTTGCAAGCATAGATCCTGTAAATATATTAAGTGCAGTTAAAAATTCAGTGACGTTTAAACACAGGTCATAAGAGAGAGGGTATATACTCTAAGAACTGTGTTTAAATAAGTCACTTAGAGGATGTATTTATTTCCTGCGGATCTATTCTCAATTATTTTAGGTATTTGACGCTCATTGTAACACTGTTATTAAAATTACATTCGGTATTGCATCATATTATAATTCAAGTTTAATGTTATGCGAAAGTATAATTGACCGAGAGAGCAGCGCGAGCGAAGCTTTCCCGTTTCAGCTTAGGCAAAAAACCTTTTTCATGTCCGGCGGATGTTCGACTGTTCTCATCTACGGATTTCTTTGTCTATCTGCAAATTTTTTTCGAAATGGCGGGAAGTTATGGGGTTTGAAAATGTAAAACGAAACATGTTTTAGCCATTTCAGAAGACACGCTTGGTTTCATCTCACAAAGCCATTAACTTGTCTTCATCATCTGTGGCGAGGTGTTATAAGTTTGACGTGTATGTGTCTGTAATTTTGATTTTGATTTTTTTGTTTGAAAGGTGAATTAGTCGGGAGTGTTATTATTATCTATGTTTGATGAAAATCGATGCAATCGTTTTCCAGATAGAACGTCGGGGGTGTTTTTGAAATTTTGATTTTGCCACTTGTGTAGTGCTCAAAGTAGGCGCTGACTCCGTTATTAGGCACGATACGCTGAACCAAGTAGCTCTTTGCGCCCACCGACCCACGGGCATGGGATATATTCAGCTGATTGGAAAAAGGGTTCGCCTCAGTTTGACTTAGAAATAGTACCCCCTCGTTTGATGCCAGAGTTTCATTATTTCTCGTCTACCAATGGGAGCGCGGTCCTTTCCGCCACCTGGGAACGCTATCTCGTTCGAATCTGATTAACACAAGACCCTTATATAACCCTTACCCCGTCTGAAACTGTCCATCATGCACGACCACGACCACGGACAGGTCAGTCCCGTTTTCAGGCACGAACACGTTGACCACGAGGCAGTTTTCGTCGCCGGCGCCCTGCTGCGGGCATTTGACCCGGTGCGTCGCCTCGAAGATGCCGTCCCATGAGGGAGGAGGTTCTGGCGCCTTGGGAGACATAGTACTTTTACTGATGGGTGCTATCTATTGTCGGCCTATGAGTCTGTATTTACCAAGAGGAGAACAAAACAAGATTAATCCATCTAGTTTGGGCTCGTTTGATTCGTCTTGACAAGTTCTTTGGTTGTATAACTCTTTAGTCCTTTTTTATTAACAACTGGTAAAAGCTTGATTTTAAAAAACTCATCAGATATATAATATTCTTTGAAAAGCATATATATCTATATATATATTTATTCAAATTAGGCAAAAGTGACCACCATCTTACCTGATGGTAAGTGACGATGCGGTGGATGATGGAGCACGTTTGCCTAGCTAGAAGATGCCTATTCACTCGCGAATTAAAGACTGCCATATTGTATTTATCATGTAACACAGACTCAGGTAAGGAATTCCACTCCTTTGCAGTTCGCATAATGAATGTGGAGGCAAAACGCTTCGTCCGCATTTGTGGAATATCTACCATATACCATATTTATTATGTCAATTGTGACCTTCAATATATCCTCCCACCTATTTTAAAGGAAACCGTAGTTTCGTATTCCAGGCACCCATTCTAGTATTGTTATTGAGAGTGAAGGATGACCGGACCCATTTTGGCGTTCCAACTAACTAAAGTTCAATAGCTACGAGCTCAGATAATATTCTTTTTTCTGACAGTGATGGATTGCGCATTGCGCCTACGGCAACGGCATGCCCATTTTACAAACTTCGGCCGAAATATTTAGCCAATAACATTCGTTTTCGGCTTAATTTGATTGCCTTTGATAAGTACAGACTACAGAGCCACATCATTACAAACAGTTGTAGGTACTCTACGGCTCCCCCCCCCCACTGCCGTTGTTATTAATTTTTGTTGTTCTAAAAGTGTTTTCAAGATTAGTTAGTCGTATGTATAGTCTGGTCCTTCTCCCAACAAGCAGAACGTGAATTAACTTGTTGTAATAATATTTGACAAGAGTTTTTGTGACCGGCCGCCTGTTCGACGTCCACACTTTGGAATGCTTTTATGATTCACCGGTACCTCATTTGTTGATCGTTATGTTCATTATTATGTCGTATGCGAAATGATTATTTCATAGCAAAACTTCGCCGTTGCTTGCTCACACAGACTCATCAGGAAAGTCGGCAAAGGTCTTCATTTTCTTTCGGTCGTCGGCTATGTGATTTATATCGAAAAGATGATAGACAAACAAGAAACAACGTTTGTATGGAAGTATTAAAATTAAATTACACTTGATACCTATAATGTTGCTGCACTATGAGAGCTGTACCTTTATTTGTGTTTCTGGTTCTGATTGTGATTGTATAATCAAAAGCAGAACCAGAATCACAAATTTTCCTTGGGGAGAAAACTTGTGTTTCCGCCAGGAATTGAACCCGATACTCCTGCTTAGGCTGTAACTTTGCGAATCTGGCAGTAGAGTCATTAACTTTGATGCCTCTTCGGGGCCCATGTGAATAAACGATTTTAAAATTTGTTTCTTTTTTTAATTTAGAAGGCGAACGCTTACTCACCTAAGCCAACGGGCAGTTCAAAATCTTGGTTTATTTTTTAATTAAATATGAGAACCGGTGTAGTTAATGAAACATCTCGTCGGCGACATCTCGAATGTCTCGAGTAGGTAGGTGCACGTCAATGCACGTCAATAGTCTCAATACCTACCGTAGCGGTATCGTCAGGCGCAGCCATACTTTCACTGCCATGACTGGTACACAGATGAAATATCTGTGCGATGACGATGGCTCGCCGGAGTCGACGAATTCGTCATTTACAATTGAGCAAAGAGGTTTCCTACATATGTTTCTACCTTCACTATACCACAACGAGCTTTGTACAATCTACGCTCATGAAAAAAGAATTAAAACTGAATTTTTTTTTTTTTATTTATTTGCTTCCTTCTTATATCGATATAATGGTACCGAAATGCTTTATCAAAATATTTTCTTAGTAGCATGGTCCAATTACGATTAATTTACCTGATCATTGACACTTTATCTACATAGAAGATTTGTTTTTTCAATATCAAAATACTTAAACATGAGGATTCTACAAAATTTAATAATGATTTCAGGTTCTTGCGTGGAAATAAATGCTTATTAAAGATAAATAAATAATAAACGCTTTAACACTCACAGCCCCACACTAATTTCAATGACTTGTGTTGTGGGTGCCGGAAAAAATTGCATCACTCACGCCAAGAACCAAAAACAAATTTCCCTTGTAGATTAACTTGTGTTCTCGCCGGGAATCGAACCCGATGCCTGCTTAGAAGGCGGACGCGCACTTAACTAAACCAACGGGCAGTTGTTTAATGTTTATTCATGTGTGACAATCAGATGCACATACAAACTTAAATAAATGTCACGTTTCATGAGTTTCCTCATATTCATTTTATTTATCAATACACATAGATAAGAGTCGAAATTCGTACACACGCACTTAACGAGCCCTTCGTGCGACCTCAATAACGTCGGATAGCAATCAGCGTCGCAAATGGGATTCCCGTCTGTCAACAAATGAAGCAGCTGACCTTAAACCTGTTGGGTGACGTGGGCGCGCGCGCGTACGGGAGGCCGAGGAAGGCGTAGTGCGGCGGCCGGGGGGCGAAGTACCCGCGCACCGCGCCCTGCGTGCTGCGGACCTGGCGGAACGACCGCAGTCTCCCGCCCCGGCTCCGCGCGCCTCCCGCGCTCAACAGGTGCACCACCAACCCCAACACCACCAGCCCCCGCAGGCCGGGCCGGCCCGACACACGTGAGTCCATCCTACCCACCTCTCCTAACCCGATTGACCTGCACTCGGTACTCGTTTCGGAAGCGGCGCCAAAACATTCGCTAACTTAACATAAACATGCGGCGGACGGAATTCGTGACTCATTGTGTTTTGCTCAAACTGTTTATTAATCGTAATACCACTTGCAATAATATTAAAGTACATGGCTCTAATTAGATTTGTGGTCCATTAGCGTTGTGGGTAGTTGTGCACCCTTTACCGGGGTAATATAGTTAGTAGGTTGCCATCCGCCACGCGAGGGCCGCAGCTAGGGTGAGGCAGTACCGTGCTGCGAGCCGGAGCGCAGAGTTGTGCTCGATGAAGTGCTCTTCGTACAGGTTGGTCCACAGCCGAAGCCGGTCCACGTGGATACCTTTCATTGGTTTGGGCTCCGAGTCGATGAGCAACCATTCTTCTTCGGCTTCTTCGGCTTGCTTAAACTCATTCCACACGACGTTTTTCGCCGCTGGCTTTCTGAAATATTGCACAAACTTTTGGATTTATAATAATAGTGCAATTCACACTTAAAATTTCATATATTTTAAGTGCCATATTTAGAGACCCGTACACGGGTGCACCGAGTTATTAGTAGTGGACCACATGACATTTTAAATTTACTAATTTCTAATTAAATTGGCTAATCTGTATTAGGGTGTGGAAAGGCTGTGGAGTACGGGACATAAAGTCCACTGGGATGTGATTATTTGATAATTGATATTAGAAATGCAGAAAAATTGCGATTCATAAGTAACATAACATAATAAGCACAACAAACATATCGGTTACAAACCCGGAATTGATGAACGAGACCCACAAGTCCACCATCAGATTGATCATGTGCTTCTCCGAGGAGCCCTCTTCAACAGTCACGCCGTCCTTACGGAACAGGTATCCCACGATGTCGCCTCGCACCGCCCCTGGCACGAAGTTGTTTAAAGCTTCTAACTCTCTGTTCAAGCTTCCCACGAAGGCAAACTCATACAGGTATACCGTCGCGCCTGCCTCTAGCAGCGGTCGCGCCAGTCGAATGCCAGGACTCAAGTACGAAGCGTCCGTGTACCACAAAGATAATTCCTTTGCATGATTAGCCGTAATTGTCTCATTAAAATATTGTATTTTCAATTTTGCCGCAAATGTGTTCCTTTCGGCGTCATTTTCGAAAATTAAATCGTTAGGCAGAAATTGACCAAAATTAGTATTGAGTGCCTCTATTAAATCGACTGAAATAGCCGCAGCCTCGTGCGCCCCTGCATAGCTTGCGGAACCAATCATGAAAGTGGTATCGATCTCCTTATCGTGAAGCATTCGCCATGGAGTGACTTCCATAAACGGTTCGTTATCGTGCTCGATACACGGATTGAATCTCATATCTTGGGCTGCTTTTATTATTGTGGACAATGCCGCTTCTTCAAACGTGTTGTTAAGTTCATCGTCAGGACGCTCACTTCTAATTCTTTTAGCTAGCTCGTAAGCTTTTGCAATCGGGTTTCTGTCAAGAGCCCAATGAGATAGTGGCGATCCGCTCTCTGTGATCACTTTGTTGATGTAATACTTAGTGCGAGAACAGAGCGCTAAGTAACCAGCGTATGCAGCTGCGGCTCCATCACCACTTACAACGATGTTCGCCGCGTTCCCACCGAACACATGGATGTTTTCCTTAACCCATGTTAATGCCAAAGCCAAGTCTTTCAGTCCGGCGTTTCCTGGCGCTGTTTCATTTTGCATACACAGGAATCCCATTGGACCGAGCCTGTAGTTGGGTAATACGAGTATGACCCCTTTCGGAACCAAGTAGTCGGGACCGTATATTAGCGGGTCTGCGCTCTTACTTCCAAAATAGCTGTTGTGAATGTGAAAAAGAACACTGGCATTATCTGCTTCCTTTGGTGTAAAAATGCTCAACGTCAAACAGTCTGTATCGCCAAGATACTCGTCATTATCGTATTGAGGACAGAGTTTGGAGTGTTCTGTGATTTCGTGAACATCTGACCAATCCACTTTAAAAGGTGCCTGTAATTAATAACGCAATTCATTAGTACTTCAAAATCTCACTGAACTTTAGACTATGTACAATAGGCAATAAATACGGATGAGCAGCTAATTGATCAGTATGTACGAGTATTTGTAAATATACTAATACATTTATATACCTTCTTTACGGCCAAGCGGCAATTTTTTATATATTTATTATTGTTTTACACATAATGTAGTGAATAAAAGAAATGTATCGTGATACATCATCATTGTGTACGGATGGGTTGTGAAACCTATAATTGAAGAATAAGAATTGCTCCGAGCTAATACATTTCAATCAGGTATATAAATATTCCTGGTAACGTACCTCAAAGGATCCATTAAACTTTCCGTACGGAATATCAATGAAACCAACTACATCAGTATTGTTGTGCCATAACTGCCCTCTGACGGTGCCATGCGCAGTTTGCACGAGCGTGCCCACTTCATCAGATATCGGCTCACTGTCTGCACCACTTGCAGATCTGCTCACAAATATAGGCATATCCCCACCCTCAGGTTTTTCTTCCGACAACACTTCGCCTCCTGGGTTTTCATTGGAATCAGGTTTAATGCTATATGTTTGAGTCGTTGTCTCTGCGCTTGGTTTTTCATTTGAAACTTCGCTAGTATTATTAACTGGACCGATTGTTTCTTCACTAGGCGCATCTTCTGAAGTGCTATCCGTACTATTTGGTATTTGATTGGAAAAGTTTTCTTCGCTTTTTGACGTTTCGTTAGAAGTACTTTCGCTAGATTCACTCGTCTGACTACTAACAAACCTTGCATCGGATAAATCAGGTAGTACGTTATCATCGTTACCGGAATTGTCGCTTAAAGATGTGACTGTAGACGATGTACTGATACTTGTGGAATATAGAGATGAATTATAGTTGTCGACATTTTCTTTGGTCGTCCCATTTTTTGCTGGATTTAGAGAGATGTTGTTGTCAATAGTCAGTGTCTGTGCGCTCGCTAGAGTGACCAGGGCGGACAGGCTGATTAGCCCCCACTGCATGGTGCGTGATTATATATTCCTAAAAAACAACAATATTCATTAGTTTTTTTTTTATATTGACATACTTATTTCGTTGGGTACAACATTAGAACTACGATCTAGTCTTAAGACTAATAAGTAATCTAATTTTGACCTATACTGAAAAATGTGTCCAATAACACTTTTCCTACTGTCTCTATTAAAGGGAAGACACTTCGTATGTATTCATAAAAGAAATAATATTTTTCGTTGATTTTGTTTATATAGCATTAGCCATGCTAGGCAGAACTTTATTGATACATTTAGAAAGGAAAAATTTTTCCTTTCTAAAATCAAAATATTTTCCGTACTAAAAACTTCAATTCCTACTATAGTTATCTACGATATCGAACACATAATCCATATTTAGTTGTTTTACTACGAGTAGTTTGATTACTGGTCACTATATATCATTAAAAAAAAATGAATCTATTGAACATATAGTCCGCCAATTGTACTTTAGTTTTTTTAAGATTACCTCTATAACTAACTGTATTTGGTGTACAATAAATAATGTTCTATTCTATTCATCCATAGGACAATTTATATTTTGATTGTTTGTGTGCACCCACCCACATTACAATCCTTTGAACTTTGCGTGGGGAAAGGGAACGAGTAGTAGAGTGACGTATATTTTAAGCATAACATAATTCGTAAACTAAAACGTTTGTACCTGTATATTAACAAAAAGTAATATATACGTATTTTACTCATCCTACTAATATTATAAAACCGAAAGTCTGTGCGTAAGTGTGCAAGTGTGTAAGTATTTTTGTTCCTTCTTACGCTTTAACGGCTCAACGGATTTGGATGAATTTTGGAATGTGCATAGCTTATACCTAGGATTAACACATTGGCTTAATTTTTAACTTGATAATAGCAGGCGAAGCCGCGGGGCACTAGCTGCGGCCCGCGGTTTTACCCTCGTAACTCCCCGTGGACCCGTAAAAAATCCGGGATAAAAGAAGCATATGTGTTAATCCAGGGTGTCAGCTATCTCCATACTAAATTTCATCAAAATTCCAGCCGTTTGAGCGTGAAGAAGTAACAAACATACAAACACACTCACAAACTGTCTGATTTATAATGTTAAGTAGGATAGTGTGATACTGACACATTTTCATCGTTGGTCTGACCAACGTATCTCATCCCTATCTATCTATCTATCTATCCCTACACTGTTTGCACAAGTGAAGCTTTCTATCTACGTAATGCATTAAACAAACACTTGCGTGTACGAGCGAGTACTTCAAAACCTTTATGTATTGATTTCACCTGTAATCCAGACCGACGCGATTCCTAATATTTGAAAAACTATTGACTACTAGCCGTGCCCTGCGGCTTCGCCCGCTATTATCAAGTTAAAAGTAGCCTATGTGTTAATCTTAGGAATAATCTATGTACATTCCAAATTTCATACAAATCCGTTCAACCGTTAAATCGTGAAGAGGGAACAAACATACTTACACACTTACACGCAAACTTTCGGATTTATGATATTAGTAGGATATTGTTAAATAAAATTATTAATCAGTATGATTTTTCCTAGATTTTTCCATAAAGGGTGGGTGCATTTCATAGTGTTACTAGTCTTCCTTAACTTATGTAAATTATATGAAATAAATAAATAAAGAGGATGTAATTAATATCAAACGCTCGAAGCGTTTCGCTTCTACGTTTATCATTCGTGCTGCTAGGAAGTTGAACTCATAGCCAGCGTCTTTGTCCCCTGAACAGTATAATCTGGGAGTCTTCAATTCAAGAGTGGGTAGGTGTCTTCTAGGCAGGCGTGCTACATCTTCTGTCGCATCGTCGCTTCCCATTAGGTGAGATAGTTATCAAATGCTTGCCTAATGAACATTAAAAAAATACGAAATATTACTGTTCAACAAAAGAAAACATGTTTTTTAAACCTAAGCTCATATTGTTTGGTAAATTTGAAGATGTGTCAAAGATGGCTGCTATAATACAGACGTTCCAAGAATTAAGTATATTTGAAATTATCATCCTACTAATATTATAAACGCGGAAGTTTGTAAGAATGTATGTATGTATGGATGTATGGATGTATGTTTGTTACTCTTTCACGCAAAAACTACTGAATAGATTTTGATGAAACTTTCCCATAATATAGCTTACACATCAGAATAACACATAGGCTATAATTTATAAAGATATAATGTTATTTATCCAAAATATAACGATAAGTGTCAAGTAAGTAGGAGAAAAATCTGCCATCTGCGAGTTATTCTGGCGTGCGCTGCAGAAACCGTTGAAGTTATACGTATATAATGTATAATGAAAATGTTTATCTTAAATATTCCTACAAAAAAGCCCGCGACAGCATATATCTATCTTTTATGTGTAAGCCACTATCGCCAAAATAGTGAAACAGAATACAATAAAAAATTATAATTTATTTCTAAGACACATTTGGTAGTAACAAATAGATCCTTATATAAAAATAAATACTTTTATCGCATTTGGGATTTTAAGTAAATAAAATTTGTCTTTTACACTACATTATTTAGACAAATATCTGAATAGTTATGACGATAAACAACTGAGTGCGCGATATTATTGTATGGTCCGGTGGCAGGCGAATGGGACGGGCGCGCGGGGGCGGTCGGACTACTGCGGGCGGGGTAGGGGAAGAGTCAGATGTCGCTCAGTGCCGAGCGCGACCCGAATACGGACAGACGTCGTTGACGGTTGTGTCTGTATCGTGAATTTTCAAGGCACTAGCGATTTGTTAAAAACTCACTGTACCTATATAATGTAATAGATAGCTATTGGCAGGTTTATTTTTGTGGTTAGGAGACACGTATAAGAAGATACTTCACTTTTATTTTTATTGTTACATCGGTAGGTTACTTAACTTAACAGTTACATACAATAATTCTGATGGAAAGTGATGATGCGGCCGAAGATGTGACATGTTTGTCTAGAAGATTCCTATTCACTCTTGACTTGAAGACTCCCAAACTTTTGCATTACCATCAATCATCGTATACATCCGTAGAATATCTTTCATTCTTAATGTGCACGCCCCTCCTCCAAAGGAGATGTTTCATTTTGGGCCAGCACTATATACCATACATAGAAAAATAGGGAAAAAATATTGCATTTTCTTAAAAATACAAATAAATTAATCTGCGGAAGATTACAGCTGTACCCTCAAATTATTATTTTTAAATAACACAATGCAACCCTATTTTTGGGGCAGTCATGGCAAGAAGATACTGAATGTCACTCTGTTCCGAGTTTCAATCGAGTAACATATTCTATAATCCTATTATAATTATAACAAAACCCAAATATTTCAGAATTGATATGTTGTTTACAATAAATGATCAATGACACGTCAAAATGACAGTTCAATATTGTCGCAATCCGCCATTTGTAATTGTGTTGTGTTGCTATCAATGTACCAAGATATTTTAAATGTACATTAAAACGAAATATAAGTAAAGAAAATAAACATTAAAAAACGGTTACCTACTATATAGTATAGCTATATGGTGCTGGCCCAGGCTCCTTCAATTTTGAAACATCTCCTTTGTCAAACGATCGAGTGTCTAATGTATAAAAATGTTTATGGAGGGGCGTGCATATTTAGAATGTAAGATCTTATCTATCTATCCTTACAAACTATAGCGTTTATAATACCTATAAGTGAGATTATCATAAAAAATACTTAGTTCCAATTTACATACATTACATAATTTCATTGTTTTCATGATTTTTAATTTGTCTCCGTCCTGAATAGCAGAATAATATAAAAACATTGAAAAATTGACGACATAATAAAATACTTTCTATCATCATTATCATAATTTTCCATTACCACGCGGGTGAAACCGCGGGGCGCAGCTAGTAAAAAATAAATTTAGTTTAGTCAATAATGATGCTATTGAAGAAAATCATCGCGTTGTGTTGTTAAGAATGACTAATCCTTGAGATTTAACTAATTGTAGTAAATTTCTATTATAATTAAGTAATGTTTACGCAATAATAAAGACTACGAAAATAAATAAATTAGTTTATGGTACGACTGTTAACAGACCCATTAATAAATCAACAAACATACACATTAAACTTCGATGTAAGTACTGAGTACATTAAAATATTACGTGAAAGTTATTTTTTTTAACTTTCTAAATATTATCAAAACATAGGTGTCATCATTATCAATTAATACTCGTATATATACAATACAATATTATTAATTTGAACATTTTCATTTACAAAGATTTGTAGAATCCCTGCCTCTTTCTGAAGTCATAGTAACTGAGTTGCAGAAGGCAGTGTCATCATATTGTTATCTTACTAACATTATAAATCCGAAAATTTGTGTGTAAGTGTGTAACTATGTTTGTTCTCTCTTCGCGCTTTAACGGCTGAACGGATTTGGATTAAATTTGGAATGTACATAGCTTATACCTAGGATTATCACATAGGCTACTTTCAAATATTTTTGATAATAGCGGGCGGAGCCGCGGGGCACGGCTAGTAATTAAATAAGTAGTTTCTTAAAAAACGAGAAGCGTATTTTACTTTACAAAATCAATACGTTATTAAGAAATAAAAACATAATATCCTACTAATATTATGAATGCGAAAGTTTGTGTGTGTGAATGTCTGTTACCATGTATCTCTGTAACGAATGAACCGATTGCGATGAAATTTAGAATAGAGATAGTTTAGGTTCCGGATTAACACACAGGCTACTTTTTAACTTAATAAACGCGGGCGACGCCGCGGGGCACGGCTGGTTATAATATATGCAGCAAAAGAGTTCAATATATACATTGTCGCACTTACCAGGTCCCAGCATGTGTTCACTCAAAGGAAGATATGTTTCTTTTTCATATAAAATTGGGAGTGAGGTTGGGAAGCGTCGGAACACATCCGTTTAATCCTCTACACTGCTGGAATCAATGATTACGGGATATCGATCCGACGGGGCGTCGGGCACAAAAGCTTCTGCTGCTATTATAATTAAGTAAATAACAGAAATAAACATAAACGTTTTCACTTTTACAACCTTACATTCACAACACACAAATCTCACTCGGAACCAGACACAAATTGTTCTTAATTTTAATTAAGATCTGGTTATTAATTATCAGACTCATCTGTTAGTATAGAGCTCGTTAGTATCCCATTAGTGTTTTTTATATATACGGAATAAGTTCCATCTAAATAAGGATATCTATACTAATGTTTTAAAGAGGTGATATTTGTTTGTTTTTATGTAAAAGGTAATCTCTGAAACAAGTGATCTGATTATGAAAATTCTTTCATTTGTAGATAGCTACACTATCCCTGAATGTCATAGGCAATGTTTTGTTGGAATAAAAGTTAGTAATTAGTAAGAAATAATAATATTCGTATAATATTCGTAAGTCAAGTCTTTGTAAGGCAAGTACTCTGACTAAACAGTTCGATATAGGTGAATACAATGTATGGTAAAAATGTTGGCCTTCATGAGTTTTACAAAAAAGTCCGCGACAGCATATATCTAACATGTATATGTAGCTCAGAAAAATTACTTTCCTTTATTAAAAATCTAATAAAATAGCGGCTTCTGTTTAGTTGGCTTTTTTAAGCATTCAATATTAATCCTTATCAAAATAAACTGTTTCATCGTCTTACGTAGTTCAAGTAGATACAATTTGCCCTTTACTGCATATAATTTGGAATATAGCTTAGGAGAAATTAAATTTATTTGAGTGAGAATTCGATGGGTCACAGAATTATTTAGAAATATTTTAACTGTCAACAACCACACCTGATCGAAATGTTAATTTTTGTTGTTGGAAAGTGAGTTTAATCTTAGGTAGAGCACGCTTGCTGAGTAAACGCCTATTCACTTTTCTTTTGAACATACCCAAAAGTTGTACCCCTCGGGAAATACAGAAGACGGCAAAGAGTTCCATTCTAAATTTATTAAACGCTAGCCTATAAAACACACAGCATTTTGGAGGTCTGTTGAATAAAAATATTTGCATCCATTTTCCATCCAACAGTACAGGAGTCAGCTATCTCCTGGCGGATCCATCATCCCTCGCTATCACCACTCGACAGATAACGAACACTTCATTTATTGCCGCTATACATCATACACAACATACTATACTGCCACAGTATTTATTTGGAAAAGTCTAGTTACAATTTAGATTGTTTATTACCTGGTAACACCAAGTAATAATCATTTAGTAGGAGTTTTTGCCGCGAACGTGAAAAAATGGCGTTGTTGATTTTGTATAATTTTCCAAAACCTGTGATTCTTCGAGTGTTAATGTGTAATAATGGTGGATTATTAACCGTTAACACTTAGTAAATGTGCATAAGTGTAGGCAAGTCATACAAAGTTGAAAAACGTGATTTTCGCCTTCGCTCCAAAACTCCAATAGAAGTTCTAGTAAAGTTTCTACCACTTTACTAGGGCATGACTTGACTATGACTGACTACTTCGAATGTGACTTGTGACTAAGACTTTTATTATTAAGAATAGAAATTGTTAATATTTGTTTAATATTTCGACTGAAGGACTATGCATCCATGGTCATGAAATAATAATTAAAAAAAAAACATTTAGTAGTGTTAGTAGTTATATGGACTGTATTGCAGAGTCCCCCTAGGGTTGTACCAAACCATTGCTAGACATTCAACCGCCAAGCAAGAGTGTGCAAATATGACTGTATTCCGGATTAAAGGGCAATGTTTCCAGAGTTTTTTTTTATTTATTTAAGATAGGCAAACATTTGACCGCCATCTCACCTGATGGTAAGTGACGATGCGGTCGACGATGGAGCACGTTTGCCCAGAAGATGCCTATTCACTCGTGACTTAAAGACTGCCATATTGTATTTACCAGGGAACACACACTCGGGGAAGGAATTCCATTCTTTTGCAGTTCGCATAATGAATGTGGAGGCAAAACGCTTCGTCCGCATTTGTGGAATATCTACCATATAGCGGTGTCGCTTAAGAGTCTGTCTCGATGTCCGAATGTACAGGGCTTAAAGAGATTTACCTGATATCTCGGGGTGAGGAGCGCAGGGCTTTGCCGCGCAGGATTTTGACCTAAATATTAAGTTCAAAACTTTGGCTGGCACAGAACTGTAGGGCTAGCGCTTACCAACGACTTGCTCGTCTCGCCTCTTAAGTAAAAATAAACACCGTATCGTCGTTACTCATAATCCCTCTACCTATTCTAAAAAAACACCAATAAAAGTAGAAAATTTCTGCTACTTTACTAGGTCATGACTTGACTATGGAAACCAATTCTTTCTCAATTTACTACTTTTGAAAACTTAACTAAAAAACTTGAAATTATTGATCACACGACACTGGCTTAATGCACTTAGATTGCGAAGCCAAATATAATAGAAGATAATTAAACGCAAGCAAAGCTTAAAAAACCGACTTCACCGCTTTATCTTCGGAACTTTGATCAGATTAGACACGCATTATTGACGATATCTCAAGAACTACTGATCAGATCTTGATCAAATTTAAATGGGACCAATTGGAAAACAACATCTTTCAGACAAAAAAAGAAATATTTCACAATCGGTTCACGTTCACATCGGAAACTTTTATAAAAAAAATTTATATACAGTCGACTTGAGTACCTCCTCCTTTTTGTGAAGTCGGTAAATGCAGTCATTCCTGAGTACGTATACTTGCTGATACTGATACAAATACTTCACTGACACTTGTGTATTACACTTCTATAAACATCTAGTATCGCTTTCCATGTATAATTTAAAATTTTAATTATTTAACTGTATTTAAGATGAAAAAAAATATTGCAAATTGCGTAAAATAAATTAATAAATGTAAAACCCGACTGCAAAAAACAAGTAACATTAATTCTAATGCGGAATATATAAAAATTAATGACAAAACATAAAAAATAATAAGTCGATTGAAATCAGTAGAGTCGTTCTCAAGTTATGGCGTGACCAAGGTAAATAGGGATTATTTTTTATATAGGTAGACATATTGTTTTACGAGAAACGTATTTAGGCGTACAAATTAAATCACATTACTTATAATACTTTGTAGAGCCTTTCTGAGTTGTCACA
Organism: Lomographa bimaculata; assembly: GCA_948107665.1. NCBI lineage: Eukaryota > Metazoa > Arthropoda > Insecta > Lepidoptera > Geometridae > Lomographa > Lomographa bimaculata. Next base: position 517,321 of record OX403603.1, read on the forward strand.
AGGGGATAATTTCCTGTTTACTTTATTAAAGAGTTATCGAACGTCCTGACATAACTTACCTACTTAAACTGCGTTGGCTTAGTTGGGTGGCGTTCGCCTTCTTAGCAGGGGGTTCGTTATCGGGTTTAATTCCCGGCGGGAACACAAGTTTTCTGCCCAAGAAAAATTTGTGTTTCTGGTTGTGATTGTGTGAGTGATGTGAATGTTTCCGGCACCTACGACACAAGTCATCGAACTTAGTGCGGGGCTGTGAGTGTGAAAGCTGTTATGTTATGTTATGTTTACTGTATTAATTGTTCTGTGTCCCAGACCCGGCAACTAAAGTGAGAATATTGGAATTACAGATATCTTTCAATTTTCGGGAATCATGTAGCATTGCCTTTAATAAATCACACATTAATTAAGTCCTATTGATCGTTTCAGGTAAAGCCAGACAAGGGTGAGTTTGATTACCGCGCCCCGGATTAAAAAGCTCATAACTGACGACTGAGTTAATTGCTCTGGTGATATGTGAAGGCGCTCGGCTCATTACGTAGGCATACTGGCAGAATATATGGGTCAGGCAGGCTGCAGCTAGAAAACAATAATGCGGAGCGCTACGTCATAATGTTTACATTTTATCTGTGTACTAGAATATAAAACATTTGTTTTTTTATTTTAATTATTTCACTACAGACCTAGGGTCCTCTCCCTTTTTTAACAGATAAATATATAGTTTTTCGCACAATACATTAAATAAAGAATAGCAAATAAATCTATTACTACATTATAAACAAAACTAATTATAAATATCGTTTATTTGCTTCAAATGTGAGTACATCAATTATTTATTGTTTAGTATCAAACACTTACACATTTCACCAATTTAATTAGCATTTTAAAATATAATTTAAATTCAAAGTTGTTTATTTATATATATAATAGGCACTCATTAAATTTGAATCTTATTGTCAGATTTGGGAAAATCACAGCCACCTCGAGAAGAACCTGATAAGCATGATATTATATATGATATATGTTCCATCTTTGGCCGCATCGTCACCTTCCATCAGGTGAGATAGCGGTCAAATGCTTGCCTATCTAGTATAAAAAAAAGCAACTCAGTGGCGCTTAGACATGAATTCTTTTTTTAAATAAAGTTTTTATCACTTATACATGAATTATATTAACCTAGTTATATCTATATTAATGAAGGCATTAGAAAGCGCTGGCGCAGTATCTCAATATAAACTTCTTAAATTTTGTTTATTCTAAAATAACCACTATCTCACCTGATGAAACGCGATGATGCGGTTGAAGATATAGCATGATTGCCTAGAGGATACCTTTTCACTCTGTACTGACTTGGCTTTGTTTACCACCTGCGACAGACTGATCATGAAGTTAAATGACAATGAATTATTTTGATTTGATTAGGAGTGATCCTGTAAGACTTGCTTTTTTAAAGAAAAGCGAAATATTTTAAGTACACTTACACTAAACTTTAATATAATTTTTAATTTTATTTCGTTTATAGAAACAAATAAATAATTGAAAACATAGCTTTAAGGAGGAATACCTAGATAACGTGAAAACGTAGACAAAAACAAAACTTGTCTTGAAAATGTATATTATATATAATAATAACACAAAATTAATTCATTTATTCAGAAATAAACAGTGAACAAATATACCTATATATATATATATATATATAACTTAGTCTTCTTCTTCTTAGCGTGTCGATGGCAAACCGTTAAATAGCTGAGGCCCAGAACTCAGCTACCCGAACTGCATTTGGTGCAGCGTCCATGAGCTCTTGTTGCGAGCAGGTAGCAGGGCACGCAGGGCATGAGATAAGATGTGCCATAGTTTGATCTGCTGCGCACAAACAGGCTATATTGTTGACTTCTGAGAATCCCCACCTGACCATGTTATCCTTGCTCCGACCGACCTGAGTACGGAGTCTATTTAAAGACTTCCAGGTCAGCCAGGGTTCTTGATGGCCAGGTGGAAGATTCTCAGAATGTGGGACGTAAGGATTAGGGAGGGGTGTTCTGTCTCGCCAGAGGCTACATCTCGATAGTGGGAGCTCATCTGTCAAAGGACTGACGCATTTAAAAAAGCTTTTTCGGCTTTTCAGCCTTTGCTGTACTGGGATGTGGTGGAACATCGGATGTCGTACGTCATTTTCCATTTTGGTCCGTTCAATGGAGCTTGCCATGACTCTGCGAATTTCTGGCGGTGCTATACCGGCTAGGGGATACAGCAGATTGACCGGTGTCGGTTTTAGGCAACCAGTAATTTTTATTTTATTTTATTTTATTTATTAATTGTAGGGAAACTTACAGCTAGTTACAAAATATAGATACACTGATACATCATGAAAGCCAATTAAAAATTTCCACTTATAAACATAATTATGTTAAATATAACTAAAAAATAAAAAACATGTAGACGTTAATTTATGCTGATACAATATCGCTTAAGTGACAAGAAAGAAAATAATAAATACAACATTCATCATATAGTTACAATATCATCATAAGGTTAAATAGTAAAAATATTAAACATTGAAGAATGCACTACTCAGCAGCCTTTTAATTTGACCGCTAGATGTGTTGTACAGGTCAAAATCGTATTCCGCCAAAAGCTCGTTGAAGGACCTACACACTCTTATTAGGTAAGAATTTTGTCTATAATTAGTATTAGCTCCTGGCACGTACAGGGTGCATGGTCGCCTAGACGACACGTGTGCTTGCAGCCCGATACGCTCCAAAAGTTCTGGACAATCGACCGAGCCATTTGCAATGTTGTGTAGGTAAACTAGATCAGCAATGCGCCTTCTCTCGTAAAGCGGTAGCATATGAAATTTTCTGCATCGCGATTTATAATCAGGAATATAATTTTTAATTCTAAATTGCAGATATCGTAAAAAACGTTTCTGAATGCGTTCAATTCGTATATTATAAACGTTGTATTTAGGGTTCCACACCTGTGAAGCATATTCTAAATGACTTCGCACGTAGGCACAGTAAAGAATTTTAAAAGTTTTTATTGAGTTAAAGTCAGCTGACATTCGCAATACGAAACCAAGAGCTTTAGTTGCTTTATTTACAATATTGTTTATGTGATCATCGAAAAGTAGCTTGGAGTCAAACGTAACTCCCAGATCACGGATAGAATTGACTCTAATTAGTACCGTGTCTTTAAGTTTATAGTTATATAAATAAGGGCTTACCTTTCGCGTATAAGTGCAAGTGTAACACTTCGAGACATTCAAATCTAATTTATTTAGCATGCAGTATTTTTCAAAATTATTTAAGTCCTCTTGAAGTAGTTGTGCACTTTCTGGTGACTTAATAGGACATATAATTTTCATATCGTCAGCATATAATAAAATTTTTGAATAAATAAAACATGATGAAATATCATTAACGAAGATGTTGAAAAGCAAGGGACCTAACAATGATCCCTGGGGAACGCCAGAAGGTATATGCATAGCTGTAGAAGTGTATCCATTGAGTACAACTGTCTGGCACCTATTCTGAACGTAAGAGGTGAACCACCTAAATAAGTTACCATGTATACCTAAGCAGCGAAGCTTGCGTAATAGTATTGTATGATCTATACGATCAAAACATTTACTATAATCTGTGTAAATCAGGTCAATTTGTGATGCTTTTGGTTCTGACATATATTTCGATAGGTAATCACTGCATTATATGAGATTTGAAGTCGTAGACCTATTTTTTATGAACCCATGTTGGTGTGGGCTTAATGAGTGTTTTAAAGAAGCATACAGTTGCATATAAACTACTTTTTCGAGTATCTTAGCAAAAAGACATAATTTAGAAATAGGCCTATAATTTTCTACATTATCTTTAGGTCCTTTTTTGTGGATAGGAGTGATATAGGCTGATTTCCATAAAGTTGGAACTTCGCCTTCAGAAAGAGACCGTCTAAATAATAAACTTAGAGGCACTGCCAAACTTTTGGCACACTTGATTATAAAAACCGCTGGTATGTTGTCAGGGCCCGCTGACTTAGTGGAGTCTAGTGATTGCAGCAGTTTACATACATCCTTGATATTAATTTCTATATTACCTATGTCTACTAATGAGAAACAATTTTCAGTAACCTCTAAATTATAATATGTGCTAGCGGTGTTATTTAGAAAAGTGGAGTGAAAGTATTCGCTAAATAGATTGCAGATGTCTTCCCCACTATTTGAATAACGCTGTCTGAAACGTAGTACAGAGGGATACGAATTAAGTTGGTTTTTGGATTTGACAAAACACCAGAAGGCCTTAGGATTCTTCGCTATGTTATCCTCAATAGTTTTTAAATATGTATTAAACATGTCATTTTCTAAAGATTTAGCTCGATCTCGTAACATAACAAATGAGTGTCGATCAGACAGGTTACCATAGTAGACCGTGGGCCGGTTGTCGTCAACCCTACCTCATCGAGTACCAAGATGAGACCTATATGGGGGTGTCGTGTGTAAAAAGTTATGCTAAAAAAATCAGGGTTGCCTGTTCCTAGCCTGGAGCATTTTGTGCAGGGGACAAAAAACTGATCCATTTTTTTGGTGTAATTTACCTCATCGAGTACCAAGATGAGACCTATCTGGGGGTGTCGTGTGTAAAAAGTTATGCTAAAAAAATCAGGGTTGCCTGATCCTAGCCTGGAGCATTTTTGGCAGGGGACAAAAAACTGATCCATTTTTTTGGTGAAATTTACCTCATCGAGTACCAAGATGTGACATATGCCAATCGATAGCCCCGTTCTTCCTTCTATTAAAAAAATTGGGTTGCCGGCTCTAAACCTGGAGCATTTGTTTTTCGGCCTACTTTAGTGTTCAGGCATCAGAAGTAAGTTTTATGAAAATAGCATCGAAATGATATATTTTAGTTATTTAAACAACAAAATATTGTAGAAAATGATGATGCGCATCATACAATTGACTATTTAGTACTGTCAGAAAGAAAGTGACCTCACAGTGAGCCAAAACCGTGGTGGCGGAGAATACAAAACTTTGTTTTACAATTACAACGAGTTTTGATTGAGCAACAAGATACCATATATGGCGATCGATAGTTCTATTCATCCTTTTACTAAAAAAATTGGGTTGCCTGGTCTGATTTCGAAGCACTTGTTTTTTGGCCTAGTTTAATATTAGGGCGTCAAAAGTAAAGTATTTATCAAAATCACTTCTAAATTACATTTTTAAGCAGTGTAAATGACAAAATATTGTAGAAAGCAATAATGAGCAACGTAATTTTGACTTTCAAGTCCAATCAGAAAAGAAGTGAACACGTAGTAAGATAAAACATAAATCACACAGTAAACAAATCATATCATGCAATTACAACGTCTGTTCATTGAAATGAGATAAATAATGTGTGGCAATTAATAGCTCTACTCATCCTTTTATTAAAAAAATTGGGTTGCCAGGCCTTACATTAGAGTATCAGTTTTTCTGCCAAGTTTAATTTTCAGGCAAAAAATTACCTCATCGAGTACCAAGATAAAACATATGCCAATCGATAGTGCTGGTCTTCCTTATATTAAAAAAAATTGGTTGCCGGCTCTAAACTTGAGCATTTGTTTTGCTGCCTGCTTTAAAGATCAGGAATCAGAAGTAGGCTATATGAAAATGCCTTGTTTAGTTGTTTCAACGACAAAATACTGTACAAAGTAATAACATGAAACATACATTTGACTATTTAGTACGGTCAGCACAAAAGTGAACACGCAGAGAGCAAAAACAGTGATCCACAAAATTGGTATTGTGCACATATTACGAGTTTTGATTGTGTACTAAAATACAATGTATAGCAGTCGAAAGTTCTATTCATCCTTGTATTAAAAAACTTGGGTTGCCTGGCCTAAATGTAAAGCATTTGTTTTTCGGCCTATTAAAATATTCAGGTATAAGCAGTAGTTTTTATGAACAACATGATATCTTTTGATGATTCAAACGACAAAACACTAACGAAAGCGATAAAAAGCATCATAGATTTGACTATTTAGTACTGTCAGAAAAAAAGTGAACACAAAATGAGCAAAACAGTAATAACGCCATATACAAAACTATACTATGCACGTGTTACGAATTTTGATTGTGTACTAAAACACAATGTATAGCAGTCGATAGTTCTATTCATCCTTGTATTAAAAAACTTGGGTTGCCTGGCCTAAATGTAAAGCATTTGTTTTTCGGCCTATTAAAATATTCAGGTATAAGCAGTAGTTTTTATGAACAACATGATATCTTTTGATGATTCAAACGACAAAACACTAACGAAAGCGATAAAAAGCATCATACATTTGACTATTTAGTACTGTCAGAAAAAAAGTGAACACAAAATGAGCAAAACAGTAATCACGCCATATACAAAACTATACTATGCACGTGTTACGAATTTTGATTGTGTACTAAAACACAATGTATAGCAGTCGATAGTTCTATTCATCCTTGTATTAAAAAACTTGGGTTGCCTGGCCTAAATGTAAAGCATTTGTTTTTCGGCCTATTAAAATATTCAGGTATAAGCAGTAGTTTTTATGAACAACATGATATCTTTTGATGATTCAAACGACAAAACACTAACGAAAGCGATAAAAAGCATCATACATTTGACTATTTAGTACTGTCAGAAAAAAAGTGAACACAAAATGAGCAAAACAGTAATCACGCCATATACAAAATTATACTATGCACGTGTTACGAATTTTGATTGTGTACTAAAACACAATGTATAGCAGTCGATAGTTCTATTCATCCTTGTATTAAAAAACTTGGGTTGCCTGGCCTAAATGTAAAGCATTTGTTTTTTGGCCTATTAAAAAATTCAGGTATAAGGAGTAGTTTTTTATGAAATATATAGACAAATATTTTTATTGGCAATTCACACAACTGTTGTGATAAGCAGTATATGTGCAGTAATATGGCTGGTCCCAAAAAGCCAGTACAAAATATTACAAATATTTTGAGAAAATTATGATCAGTTTTATACAAAACTTTGCCAGCTTTACATGCATACACTATGTGACTACACCGCACGATTTAGAAGAAAAGGTTTAACTATTAAAAATACTGCAACAAAATAGATCACCAAAAAATATCATGTCGTTCATAAAAACTACATCTAATACCTAAATATTAAAAAAGGCCAAAAAAACAATTGCTTTACATTTAAGATTTTTTTATAAAAAATATGAATAGAACTATCGATTGCTATCCATTGTGTTTTAGTGTGTTTTAGTTTTGTATATGGCGTGATTACTGTTTTGCTCATTTTGTGTTCACTTTTTTTCTGACAGTACTAAATAGTCAAATGTATGATGCTTTTTATCGCTTTCGTTAGTGTTTTGTCGTTTGAATCATCAAAAGATATCATGTCGTTCATAAAAAACTACTCCTTATACCTGAATTTTTTAATAGGCCGAAAAACAAATGCTTTACATTTAGGCCAGGCAACCCAAGTTTTTTAATACAAGGATGAATAGAACTATCGACTGCTATACATTGTGTTTTAGTACACAATCAAAATTCGTAACACGTGCATAGTATAGTTTTGTATATGGCGTGATTACTGTTTTGCTCATTTTGTGTTCACTTTTTTTCTGACAGTACTAAATAGTCAAATGTATGATGCTTTTTATCGCTTTCGTTAGTGTTTTGTCGTTTGAATCATCAAAAGATATCATGTTGTTCATAAAAACTACTGCTTATACCTGAATATTTTAATAGGCCGAAAAACAAATGCTTTACATTTAGGCCAGGCAACCCAAGTTTTTTAATACAAGGATGAATAGAACTATCGACTGCTATACATTGTGTTTTAGTACACAATCAAAATTCGTAACACGTGCATAGTATAGTTTTGTATATGGCGTGATTACTGTTTTGCTCATTTTGTGTTCACTTTTTTTCTGACAGTACTAAATAGTCAAATGTATGATGCTTTTTATCGCTTTCGTTAGTGTTTTGTCGTTTGAATCATCAAAAGATATCATGTTGTTCATAAAAACTACTGCTTATACCTGAATATTTTAATAGGCCGAAAAACAAATGCTTTACATTTAGGCCAGGCAACCCAAGTTTTTTAATACAAGGATGAATAGAACTATCGACTGCTATACATTGTGTTTTAGTACACAATCAAAATTCGTAACACGTGCATAGTATAGTTTTGTATATGGCGTTATTACTGTTTTGCTCATTTTGTGTTCACTTTTTTTCTGACAGTACTAAATAGTCAAATCTATGATGCTTTTTATCGCTTTCGTTAGTGTTTTGTCGTTTGAATCATCAAAAGATATCATGTTGTTCATAAAAACTACTGCTTATACCTGAATATTTTAATAGGCCGAAAAACAAATGCTTTACATTTAGGCCAGGCAACCCAAGTTTTTTAATACAAGGATGAATAGAACTTTCGACTGCTATACATTGTATTTTAGTACACAATCAAAACTCGTAATATGTGCACAATACCAATTTTGTGGATCACTGTTTTTGCTCTCTGCGTGTTCACTTTTGTGCTGACCGTACTAAATAGTCAAATGTATGTTTCATGTTATTACTTTGTACAGTATTTGGTCGTTGAAACAACTAAACAAGGCATTTTCATATAGCCTACTTCTGATTCCTGATCTTTAAAGCAGGCAGCAAAACAAATGCTCAAGTTTAGAGCCGGCAACCAATTTTTTTTAATATAAGGAAGACCAGCACTATCGATTGGCATATGTTTTATCTTGGTACTCGATGAGGTAATTTTTTGCCTGAAAATTAAACTTGGCAGAAAAACTGATACTCTAATGTAAGGCCTGGCAACCCAATTTTTTTAATAAAAGGATGAGTAGAGCTATTAATTGCCACACATTATTTATCTCATTTCAATGAACAGACGTTGTAATTGCATGATATGATTTGTTTACTGTGTGATTTATGTTTTATCTTACTACGTGTTCACTTCTTTTCTGATTGGACTTGAAAGTCAAAATTACGTTGCTCATTATTGCTTTCTACAATATTTTGTCATTTACACTGCTTAAAAATGTAATTTAGAAGTGATTTTGATAAATACTTTACTTTTGACGCCCTAATATTAAACTAGGCCAAAAAACAAGTGCTTCGAAATCAGACCAGGCAACCCAATTTTTTTAGTAAAAGGATGAATAGAACTATCGATCGCCATATATGGTATCTTGTTGCTCAATCAAAACTCGTTGTAATTGTAAAACAAAGTTTTGTATTCTCCGCCACCACGGTTTTGGCTCACTGTGAGGTCACTTTCTTTCTGACAGTACTAAATAGTCAATTGTATGATGCGCATCATCATTTTCTACAATATTTTGTTGTTTAAATAACTAAAATATATCATTTCGATGCTATTTTCATAAAACTTACTTCTGATGCCTGAACACTAAAGTAGGCCGAAAAACAAATGCTCCAGGTTTAGAGCCGGCAACCCAATTTTTTTAATAGAAGGAAGAACGGGGCTTTCGATTGGCATATGTCACATCTTGGTACTCGATGAGGTAAATTTCACCAAAAAAATGGATCAGTTTTTTGTCCCCTGCCAAAAATGCTCCAGGCTAGGATCAGGCAACCCTGATTTTTTTAGCATAACTTTTTACACACGACACCCCCAGATAGGTCTCATCTTGGTACTCGATGAGGTAAATTACACCAAAAAAATGGATCAGTTTTTTGTCCCCTGCACAAAATGCTCCAGGCTAGGAACAGGCAACCCTGATTTTTTTAGCATAACTTTTTACACACGACACCCCCATATAGGTCTCATCTTGGTACTCGATGAGGTAGGGTTGACGACAACCAGCCCACGGTCTATAGGTCTTATACTTATTGTGATATTTATATTTTTCTTTTAACATTTTAATCAGAGGTTTTTTAAACCATGGAGGATATTTTTGTGTTGGATGAACTGTCTTAGTAGGTATATAGGAATTACGCAAATCGGTTATAATATCGTAAAAAAATAACACTGCTTGTTCTAACGATCTAGAAAACAGTTCGTGATACCAGTTCATTGAGTTAAGTTTGGATGAGATAGTGGCGTAGTCACCAGAGTGATGTAGGAATTTAGTGTAAGGGCGAGGTCTGAGAGTGTGTAGCTGAACAAATTCAGCAGACACACAGAGTGCCGGGTGATGGGAGTCTTCCTGAGTAAGAGGTGTTGAGCAGTGAGACACTGATACCTCACTATTAGAGAAAATTAAATCTAATATCCTATTATTATGATTATGTATGCTATTATACTGAGACAAGTTGCATATGTTGACATTATCTAGTAGACTGTGCTGACTGGAGCCTTGAATATTCTCAGGTGTTAGTGACTGACTATATTCAGACAAATTCCAAATTATATTCGGCATATTAAAATCTCCCAGTATTAAAAATTTATCAGTAGGATTATTCAGAATAATATCAGTAAGCTGGTCCGCGAAATTAGTTAGCTGAGCAGATTGAGAGTTAAGCGTACTCTGCTTACATATATAAACAACGCATAAATGAAGTTTATACGATACCTTAGGCTTCTTACAGTGAAGGGTTAATGTTACCCATAAGTCCTCTGCGTTAGAACACCAGTCGCTACGAGCCTCGGCTTGAAGCTCGCGCTGAACCGCGATAAGGACCCCTCCTCCTAATATTTGATTAGTTTTACTATAATCCCTATCCCGTCTCCATACGATATAGCGATCATCAAAAAGTTCACTGGAATTAATGTTGTCAGAAATCCAAGTCTCAGACAAACAGTAAATATTGTAGCTATTCATGCACATATTTCTATAAAAAAGTGAGGTCTTAGTTCGTAAACCGCGAACGTTCTGATAATATATATTAACCGCCATTATAAATAATAAGCAATAGCAGCTGAATAGTTATAAAAACGTATAAGAATAGCGGAATGCCAGGTGAGTTTATAATTATAATAGATTTGTCCCATAGCAATTTGCGAAAGTCATTAAGAGTATGCAACAAAACAAAAAAGGTATGCATGTAATTAGCGCGAGCAGAAGCAACAGGTAGGCTGTGATAAATAGTTGGACGAGCGAGACAGAGCGATAGTAAGTGCAGAATGCAGAGAGAGATGCGCATGCGCTTAGCGATAACAGAGTAAGGTGGCTTGTGTTGATAGGTATTCAACGAGCTTGCGATTGTAATATTATAGGAAAGAATATTTAGCAGTGAAAACAATAAGATTATAACCTTTGTTGCATTTATGAGAGTTTTTTTAAGTCTTTTTCCGATTTTATTGTAAGTACGTGAGATGTGGGGTTCTTCCGCGCAAATATTTTGCACCCTTTTACCCAAACAAAGGCAAAACCCCTCTGCTTCGCTAGGGATTTAACTTCGTTAAGTAGCTTCTTATTTTCAAGAGTAAGGTGGTCGTTTATGAATATTCTCCCTTCACCTTGGAGGCCTAGGTCCGCTGGGACCATGGTGCATTTCTTCGCAGATGCCACGAAATCATCCTTAATGTACCTGCTATGTACTGCGACTATAATAGTTTTGTTGTGTTTTTCATTCCGCATAGGAATCCGGGCTACATAGTTAATTTGCTCCTTGGGGATAGGGCATTTTATATGAACTCCTATTTTACTAATTATGTCAAAAAGGTTTTCGGAAGATGTAACTGGAACCCCCTTGATTTCTATGTTATTCATTCGTGATCTTTGCTCAAATTCTCTCACGTTGTCTTCCATAACTTCGAAACGCTTTTGCAGCATATGTACATCTTCTTTTGTCTTGAGTAAACCCTGAACTTCCTGGCTTACTTCAGATAATTTTGAAGCCATTGTATCCATGGAGTGCTGCATGAAATTGACAGAGTTTTTAATCTCAGCTACTTCAGGCTTAATGAGCTTTATGTCAGCAATGTCGGCCTTCAATACCTTGAGGTCTGCCAAGTCCGTCTGGATGGCATTAATTGTTGCTACCAAACCCGGGAGAGAGGCCATTTGAGCGGAGAGCTGCTTAAGTTCAAAAGCAATACTGTCCATGTCAGCGGGTATCGGAGATTTAACTGTAGCACCCTTTCCCAATGGCAAAAGGAGTGGACTTGAAGTGCCCGTACTTTTACAGGCCGAACACCTCCATCTATTTTTCCTGTCGCCAAGCTTCCTGTATCCATTTTCGGTGATTCCGGCGCAAGAAAAATCAAAATGTTCCTGACAGACAGAACACTGAGCTCCATCGTTAAAAAGTACATCACATCGCCCGCACTTAAACATTTTGTTAACAGTGTAATTAGTTTGTCGCTCTGTGATCTAGTGTGATCAAGTCTCATTTAAGGCTGTATCCACCAGTTTCGCATGAGCAGAACGGCCCCATACTGAGCATGCATACTCACCGGCTGAAAAAGATAGCGCTAGACCAGTAGTTCTCATTACCTGTGGAGTAGCACCCCATTTTGTGGTAGTGAGACGCTGGAGGAGATTATTTCGGGTGTGAACCTTTCTTTTTAAGCTTTCGCAAGTCTTTTTGTATGTTAGTGACCTATCCAACAGGACACCAAGATATTTGGGAGCACTGCTATGCGTAATAGGTACGCCTCGCCAGCTTATGTTCAGTTTCCGACCCTCCTGAGCATTACGAAGGTGGAAAACGCATGACTCGGTTTTGGTTGGATTTGGCTTAAGTGAGTTCTCTTCATAGTATTTGGTTAGGTTGTTTAGTGCTGCAGTCAGGTTCACCTCAATTACCTCAAAACTATCAGATTGGGAAGTAAGTGCAAGGTCATCTGCGTATAGAAAGCGGGATGTGTTTGGACTGGGTGGTTGATCATTTGTGTAGATGTTAAAGAGTAGCGGAGACAAGACGCTACCTTGGGGTAAGCCGTTTTTCTGTGATCGCCATCGACTTTTTTGAGAAAGTAATTGAACCTGGAAGCGACGATTATGGAGAAGTTCACGGAGTATATTGACGAATTTGCGATCTTTGGTCATATTCTCCACTTTCCATAACAATCGCCTCAGGTTAACTGTGTCGTAGGCCGCTGAAAGGTCTACAAATACTGCGCCAGTGATCTGCTTAGTTTCGAAACCATCTTCGATGTGTTGAGTCAGCTTAAGTATTTGGTTGCAACAAGATTTCACCGGTCTGAATCCTGCTTGCTCCGGGATCAGCTTTGGGTCAATGATGACTGTAAGGCGTGCCAACAGCAACCGCTCAAATAGCTTATAAGTGTGGCACAACAGTGATATAGGCCGAAAATTTTTAGGGTCATCTACTGGTTTGCCTGGCTTTGGAATAGCTATAACTTTCGCTTTTCTCCAGAGTTGAGGCACTCGGGCAGACTCTAGACAGGCGTTAAACATTTCGAGCATCCAGGAAACTGCAATCGGGCCCAGATGTTTTATCTGCTCTACTGAGATGTTATCGACTCCTGAGGCTTTTCCGGTCTTGAGTGACTGTATGCCTTCAACTATATCAGAAATGTTAAATCGGTTGCTAAGGGAATTAAGGGAATCGGAGGTTGGAGTAGCATTAGGAGATAATTCATTAGACTTGGGGATCTTTGGGAGGCGCCTAGATGGTTTCCCGTTTAGTATAAGCTGGTGAGCAACCTGGTTAGCGGTAACTTGGGAAGGAGGTGATGGTGCTGGTGGATCATTTGTAAGTTTGCGGATAGTGTTCCAAGCCTTTTTACTGTTATGTGTCATATCAATATTAGTGACGGTTTTAATCCATTTGTCTTGGCGGTTTTCGCTAATTCGGGATAACAGCTCTTCACCAGCTTTAACAGTTTCTTTAGAGAAAGGGTCAAGGTTGTATAAAGACACATATTCTTTTAGAAGTGAGACGGAGTCTTTCGATAAGCCTGCGATGTAAGATGTACGGCAACCTCGTGGGATACATTTTCGAGATGCAGAAGAGAGAATTTCTACGAATTCTTTGTAATTTTGAGGAGTGGGAGGTAAATTGAGCAGTGCATTGTCTATGGACTTGGCATACTTTGTCCAATTTGCTTTGTTGTAGTTGAAACGGCGTCTAAAAGGAACTTGTAAGGGCTGAACCACTGGAGTAATCTGGCACATTATAGGTCGGTGTTGCGTATGAGGTATGGGGGAGCATACGGTCTTAGTGCATTGCGAACTTATACCTGTACTAACAAACAATAGATCCGGGTTGTACCCTTTCCTCCATCGTCTACTGTTAAAAGAGGCTGGCTGTTTTGAGTCATGAATCAGAATCAGGTCGTTTGCCTCAGCCCAAGCCTCGACAGCTTGGCCACAGTCGTCCAGGTCTTTGTAGCCCCATAAGGGATTATGACTGTTGAAATCTCCAATCACTACTTTAATGCGCTGGTCATCAAAGTTTTCGGGAGGTTCGAATCGGAAGGGAGTCCCAGGGGGTTTGTACACTGATGTTAAGGTACAAAGGTCAAGGTCTAAGGTGATTGCCTCAACGCCGTTTTGGTTCGAGAATTTAGCGGAATTAATGTTCACTCCGGGAGCAACAAACACTGCGTTACCGTGTTTCGGGTGGTAGATCTCGGAGATGAGATTGAGTCCAGGTATGTGTGGCCGGCTTTGAGCTTCATCTCGATGGGTTTCTTGGACACAAAGGACGTCACAATGTGTCTTACAATGTAGTTCAGATAGAAGTTCTGCCTTATTCTGCGAGAAACCCTCGATGTTAATCGAAACTACACACAGAGCCGGCTTTAGTGCTGGAATTGGTTGGGTTGGTTTTGGTTTTGCCATCGTGGTGAAAGGATTTGCCAATCAGCAGGGGAATTTAGCTGATTGTTGCCCAGGGTGCGCCAGGCGTACAGAGTATTGGGTACGCCAATTCGGGGAGGCTCCTTTCGTGCACCCCGTAACTTAGTAAGATATTAGATAAATACAAGTTATATAGTTGTAGTGATGACGCGAATAACAAAAGGTTAATGATGCAAACTGAAGTAACATACGTATTTGAACTGCCCGTTGGCTTCAAAGTAGGGGTATCGGGTTCGATTCCCGGCGGAAACACGAGTTTTCTCCCCAAGGACTATTTGTGTTTCTGATTCTGGTTGTTGTTGTGTGTGATTTGAATGTTTTCTTCACCCACGACACAACTCATCTAACCCAGTGTGGGGCTGCGGCTGTAGTGTGAAAGCGTTTTATGTAGCCCTAGCTCACCGAACCCTAGGAAATTCTCTTCAACCCCTGTATTGGTAATTCTCTTTCGTTTTAGATACAAGTAGAAACACAAAGAAAGTCAATGAGGTTCAAAGTGTGTATGTGTGTGTGTTGTATCGTTACATTACAGACAAAATGGTGAGAGATACGGGTTATTATTCGTATCATGTACGATGTAGATGGAATATGTTAGGTGCGCATTCTCCTTCTGAGCAGAGGTATCGGGTTCTATTCTCGATGGAAACAAGCTTCCTCACCAAAAGAAGTGTGTGTTTTTTGTTCTGGGTGTGATTGTGTGTGTGATGTGAATGTTTCCAGTAACCACGACACAATTCATTGAACTTGGCGAGTGTCAAAGCGTTTATGTTAGGTATAGTTGTAAAATGAGCAAATGAAAAATTGTAAAGAATTAATTGTAGAACATAATTATACAATCAAATAATAAAGTTAATTATATAAATGTCAAAAATGTTTCCACCTTAATCCCATCCAGCTCCAAGGTATTCAGTGATGTATCTGAAAGAAAATTAAATGGAAAGAGTGTTATTTATTTTGAACATGTAATATAAAGGTACAATTATTGTTAAAGTTATCTATGTCTAGCCTCTATCCCAAAATGTGTGAGCAATGGTTTGTGTAATTTTAAATGTATAATTTAAACGCAAGCAAAGCTTAAAACCGCTTTATCTTCATCATCCACCGCTTTATCTTCGGAACCCTTGATCAGATTAAAGTAATTAAATACGCATTATTGAGGATAACTCAAAAACTGACGGTCAGATCTTGATCAAATTTAAAAGGGACCACATGAGAAGCACCAGCTTTCAAATAAAGAAAGAAAATCAAATAAATAGGTTCACCTATAAATAAAATCTGATGTAAATAAAGTCGTTTATTGAAGTCGATTAAAAAGTATATTTAGTCGAAGATGTAATCAAGGCTGGGTGGACATTTAAAAAAAAATCTAATCCAGTTCGTTTTAACTATTCCAGTTGGAGCACGCCAAAAGAATCAAATATGGCACACAGATAGCTTATTACCGGGGTAAACACATGAGATGGGACTTTGTACCTACGCAGATACGCAGACGAAGTCGCGGGCAGAAGCTAGTTTTTTATTAATGTTGTTTGGAGCTGGTTGCCGGAGCCAGTACTTGGATAGCGAAACTTGGATACTTTGTACCGCGTTACAGACAGGATTGTATTTAGTTATTTTAAACTATATATAGTTATAAATAATATGTTTACACAGGTGCCCATTAGCACGCCAAAATATTATATATTCACCTGCTTTCTGGATCTATACTGTCATGGAACTCCACCATCTCTAGTTGCTCCCTGGTCAGTTTTGTCATTGTAACTACCGAAGGTTTTTTGATGTCGTAATATTCATTCTTGCCCTTGGAAACTGGTGCCCACAGCGATGAGGGGCCGCAGGGCGCAGGATTACTGCAAAAATATCAAAATTTATAAAGTTAAGTGTAACCTGTTGTTGTTAACCTTCTTTAAAATTATTTTTTTATAGACTTTGTCAATTTACCTGAACTAGTTCATGTAAATTCTTTTTCGTTTTTCTTCTTCTTTGTAGCGTTAATGAGTACACACAAACGTTTAGTTTTAATGGAGGAAGCATTTAGTTAATATTTTACACAACATTCGATCACATGCGTCTAGAAACTTTATATGTTGGTTTAGGCGCTGTTTTCCTATTCTTACAATAAATTTAATGTACCAAGATTACACTGAAATCTTACCCGGTAGCCATGAAGTTAGTGATTAGAAAAACCATATGAACTTTCATGACATCATCTCTATTCCGGGGAGGGTGTATGCTGTAGTTGCCCATCAAAGAGTTGACGCGGAAGATAAAAGCCAAGTCGTCCATGTGTGCGGCGCCTTCATAATTCGTCCAATAAGCCTCTTTCATAAGGCTCCGTAGCGCATTGTAGGAGTACTGTTCTACGTACATAGGAGCGCCGCCCATTGCCACTCTCCACTGGGCTAGTTTGAACACTGGGTACTTGAAAATCAAGTCCGTAAAGTAATCCACAATCCTTTTCATCGTAGGAGGTCCTCCGTCGAAATACTTCTCGTAAATCTTCGCTGTAATCGCCAAAATTTCCTCCCTTGGCAAGCTGTACAACAATCTTGGTTGCACAATACCTGTCGGTTCTTTCTCCAGCATCCCCAATATATTTTTGGAAACTAAGAACCACTTAGCTAAATTCATCTCATTATTTGTAAAGCTTACGATCGCAGGATATTCTCGCCCTCTACCCTTTGCTATGAGGGTCAACGGATCATCATCTACTACCCTCGTCATTCCAGGAAACTCTACCTCCTCTATTACCGGATTAAAGGAATTCATGGCTGTTTTGTACTGGACTGCGGTATTGGCCTCCATGATCTTTAAGAGAGGCATTTTCACCAGCTGATCGTGAATGTAGACCGGGTCAGTAGAGTTAATGCCGACTTCCTGCAGGAACATGGCAGCGACGTCACGTGCATACTTTGCAGATGTCGTGAACCAATTCGGAAAAGCAGTGCAACTCATTAATATCAGTCTGGAACATTAGCTTTAATAAAGTATAATACATAAAAAAAAAAAACTAGAATTTGTAACAGAATATGTGACGGCCGCTAAGAAAATGTTTGCAACAGTTGAATGAAGAATAATTCGGAAGATTGCATCATGTGGAAGGCAAGCATAACCCAATAAATAAGCAAAACTATTGCAAGTTGTAAAATGTAGCCATTTGAGTTTACCTTTGAAATAGTCCTTTAGCTGCCTTCGATAGAGCTATTGTATGGATTGCGGTTGCACCGCCGCTTTGCCCCATCAGCGTTACATTGTTTGGATCTCCACCAAAGGCAGCCACATTCCTCTGGACCCATTTAAGGAGCGTCAATATGTCGCGGTAGCCTTGGTTCCCGGGGATTTCCTTGGTGCCCAAAGACAAGAATCCAAACACGTTTAACCTGAACATCAAGAAATACACATGTTTAATTGAACTTATGTCGGAAATTTTAAAGTATGCCATAATATGTAGACTTAGCTTTTTAGCATAAGCTATGTAAGGCAGAAAAGTTGCAAATTATAAAGGAAAATGTAGTAATTTTAAACTATTCCGGAAGACAGCGTCACACCACACGTAATAATAAAAACAGGATAAATTCGTTGCTTTCGTTTGTAGTAAATACTTTCACGGCGGGTTCATGTTCCGTTGGAAGCAAGATGTCTTTCGTCAAGGTTTTTGTGCTTGTAGATATCAGGAATCTTACCTGTAATTGAATGTGATGACAACTACGGGCCAGCTCATAAAGTATTCTGGGCCATATAAGTCAGTGAGGCCCGAGCCGCTCTGTAGCGCGCCTCCATGGACAAATACAAGAACAGGCAACAAAAATGTCTTGCAGCTGTACGCTGGCTGGAATACGTGCGAACGTGATGTGTGAAGGTTGAGATAGATGCAGTCTTCGCTCTGGCCTTTGGTTTGGAGTTGAATTCGGCCGAAGACTATGTCTGTTTGAGGGCACGCCGCGGAGTCTTCGGTCGCGTCGTAGTCGCCATCCCATGGGACTACGGGCTCCAACTCCTGGGTGGAATTGATTAATTTACTTTATTCTGATTCCTCTGACACGCGCGCTAACCACTCTCAACCCCATTGCCTCACAACTAGATATATTTTGTTCTACTTACTCCGAGTGAATTTAAGAGTTTTATGTTATGATTATTATTTGAACACAATCCTTAACAATAATCATGAATTCATTAAACAATTAATGAATTCATGATTATGCCATTACATACATCTTCATTTTTGTTGACAGATTCAGTAGCGCGACACATTGACATAGAATAATAATAATAAATTTGACATTTGTTTTTTTTTTTTTATATTGACATAATGATTTAAATGTATTCTCTGATTATTATTATTTTATTGCAATGAACATGAACACACGACATAAATACTGTCTTTAATTTTGTTACTATTTGTTTTTCTGCTTATTTTAAATGCATCTATTTATATAATTTATTGTTTTTATAATTTTTGTAATTAATGGTTAGATAATAATAATATATGAATTGTAATTGACATACCTGTTATAACGTACTTTGTTATAAGGTGAATAAATGATGATTATGATGATGATTATGATATGTTAATTATCTAAAGAATTAAGAAATTACACTATTGTATTGGGTTTATCCTGTTATAATAGATGTAAGATGGAGAAATAAATAAATAAATAAATTTGTAAACATATTTAGACTTATAGTGATAAATTTAGAAAGGAAAAATTTATTTAAGGATTTGAACCCGCGCCCTATTGCTCTAACCGCTGAGCTACTCAAGCCCCGCCTGAAGCGACGAAATTAACCTTTCCTTATTATTAACGTCTTACGAGGACGTAATTAATTTTTTTATTTAATTTTTCCTTTCTAAATGTATCACTATAGTTCTGCCTAGCATGGCCAATGCTATATAAATATAATCAATATTTAGACTTGCTGCAGTGTGCAGACTTGACCCAAAAAGATTTTGTGAGACCTGTTTTAGATTGGGACTCCGTTTAACAAAGTGGCGAGTACAAGTAAAATGACGAATAGCGACTCCTGGACCAGTGACACTACATGCAGACCAGTATCAACTGGCATTTCTCCGCTGAAATAGAAGGATAGTGTCGTGAAATACGTCCGATTCTGCGTGTTATATTTTAAATTCTTATAATTTATGATTCAAACTCGCACTTGGACGGATTCTATCTCAAACACGACTTATCGCCAAAAATTTATAGTAATGTTTAAAATTTCATTAATAATTTCATAAATGTGACAATTAAAACTAAAACTCATACATATGTGTCAGTAAAAAATGTTCGGTTCAAAGCTCAACGTTGTTATAATAATAGCTACAAACGGTTTCTCAACAGGCAAACAACTTATAATGAGGTCCCAGTTCTCTGCATAGTACAATTAGTGTCTGTTACATTGATAAGTAAATGTTTTGAATAATATGCATTCTTATATTTGATCGAGCGAAGCGAGATTTCTAAATTGACTTGAGTCGTTCAGCACTATGTCGGTCCGTCCATCTGTCAGATCTAGCGTCTAAACCATATAATTGAATGACTTCAAATTCTCACAGAATATGTAAAACTACGACCCAAAGCTAGAAACGACATATATATTTTTCCAAAGATAAAGCGGTGAAATCGTTTTTTTTAAGCTATGCATGCGTTAAAACAACATTCCACTGCCAATAAGGAACCTGCAAAGTATATATGTATTTAGACTAAAGCCAAAAAGATTTATTTGCGCGCATTAAAAACGCGAGGAAATTCTTATTTATCCATGTTATGGTTTGATTCATAAAAAACAAATTTTGTCAAACTTGTAAACTCCTCATTAACTAAAATGTAATTTCTTTAAACTCCACATACATTGTGCAAATAAATTATGTTACGGGTAGTGTGACGACAATGTTGCCACACTACCCACTTCACTGCGCTGCTTTTATGTGTTTGAATAATGTTGCCCGTTTCACTTAAATTTAATAACAAATTGTTTGTAATTGTTTTCCTGTCACAGCTGTTCAGTGTTGTTTTTTCGTGTGCGACGTCACCTGCCGTTCTCAACGGAAGACCATCGCTGGTTTTTTTAAACCAGCATTATGCTGAGTTGAGGACGGTTTGTGGTAAAAAAGTAAAAAAAGAAAACTATTTGTACCCTTTTATCAATAGTTTTTTTTTTTGCCACAAATAAATATATGTCTTTATGTCTTTTAATTATTAAAAAAATCTATGTTGGAAAATAACGATTTAATAGGTAAATAAAGTCGTTTTTTAGACCTATTTTATCCCGTGGTCTATCTCAAAGACGGCTTCACACTGAACATTGAAACTTACGTATAATATCCGTTATATCCTGTACTTGACCAACAAATCAAACAATTATTATATACAAAAAAGTTATAAATAAGCAAGGAACCTCAAAAGTTTTTCTCTATGAGGCTAAATGTAGGCGCGAGATCTCAGTTTGGCGCGAACGAATAGTTAATCATTTTAATTACACGACTGCCCTGGTTTATCTATGTACGAGTATGTATACTTGCTTATCACTTTTTACCGACTACCCAAAAAAGGAGGAGGTACTCTAGTCGACTGTATATATACAATTTTTTATGTGTGTTACCTCATAACTTCTCTCCGCGTGAGCCGATTTCGAAAAAAAAAAAATTCTACATCTAGTATTTTGCGAGCTATTTATATTCAGCGAGACAACGCCAAAATTATCAGTTTGCACCACTGTATTTGTTGTTTCCCCGGGTTCGTCATGTGGCCTTTTAGACAAGGATAATTATATTGACCTGGAATCTCCTCTTTCCCAACGGTGGCCTGCCATATGGCAAGCCACAGAAGCTTGCGTACGGGGTTCCATCTTCAGCGTGCCTCAGTCGGCCGCACACAGAACCCGCTTCGGTGTGTGCTCGCACCTCGCATACCGCAGGCTTGCATCCACCATAGTTGTTTGCACAGCTAGCTGGAAATATACCGTTTTTACATAACAGCGCAGAGTGCGTATATGTGACTTAAGACGTGTCATACAGCCTTAACATCTTATTTGATTTTGATAAATAAGATCTGCGTAATTGTGGTTTTTATCAACTGCATTCCACATTTGCCGGCCTAGTTGACGCAGTAGGCAAAGGCTTTCGACTCTACACAATTTCCCATTGCGCTTCTGGTTTTCGTTGATCTATGGTTACGAAAATGACGGCGCCCACGATTACAAGTATTTTCTATCGGTTATAATAAAAGGTATACTTCAGTAAAAAAATCTTCAAAGCTCTTCTCACTCTTTACAGCCATTGCTTTAGTATGTTTAAAAACAATACAGTTGAAATCCTATATACAGTATAGGTACACTTATACATATTTCTAAATTAATCAATGTCACCACGTTTTACGGTACCTACGTTCGCATACAATAAAGCGTTGCCTCGGACTGCTATTAATATTAATAAATAAAATAATCGAATTATTTATGAACACTAGCTGTACCTCCTTCACTAATCGGTTTGTCATTTACAATACTATTAATTGGTCGATACTGTAAAGAAGACAAAATCAAGATACCTAAGTATACTCACCAATGACAATGAAGTAGAAAATAAGAAACGCTGCTAATCCATTTGTCATTGTTATAATTTCTGCATTCACTTGCGCCATAACTATAATATACTGACTTGAAACTGATTCTAATACTCCAAAAACACTTGCGTATTACACTTCTGTAAATACCTACTATCAATGTATCGCTTTCTTTGTATTATTTTGTTTATAAACAATATAAATGTATAATAATGCTTAAAGGTGATTGCATACTCATGGCACTTCATTGAATCAGAAAGAAGTACAATTTATAAAAAATGATAAAATACATGTGCCGTTACTTGCACATAGGTGCAAAATTAACTGAGTGTTTACAATGCCTCTGGAAGCATTGTGTAAGTTTGCACCAATTGTACAAATTTTCCCCGAGCCGCAAACTAAAAAAAACATATAAATCAGCATTATTTGCTTCGAATAACTTTTCGGTAAATCAAGAGGTGCTCTGAGATAGTCTCTACTCCTGGTTAAAATTTCCTAGAACAATCGAATGCGCACCCATCTACGCCAGCGACTAAGTCAAAATTTAATAAAGACCCACCCCGCGTCGCCCTGTTAAAAAATATACACATAAACACTTCCACATTCACAGCCCCACACTATTTCAATGACTTGTAGCGTGGGGCATTAAACATCTAAGATTCACACAACATTCACTACATACTCATAATCAGGAACACAAATTTCCCGTGGGGAGAAATCTTCTAGGTAAATTACCACTGGGAATCAAACCCGCTGCTTTGAAGGCGAACGCGCACCCATCTACGCCATCGAGCAGTTCAAAGTTCAAAAACGACCCGCCCGGCGTTGGCCGGGTAGATAATAATAAAAAAAATACCCATAAACTTTTTTACATTCACAGCTCCACACTAAGTTCAATTAATTGTATCGTGGGGTCGTAAACATCTAAGATTCACACAACATACTCAAAACCAGAAACAAATTTCCCGTGGGGAAAACACCTGTGATCCCGAGAATCAAACCCGGCACCTTAAAGGCAAACGTCCACCTAACTACACCAGCGGGCAATTCAAAGTTCAATGATAAGTTATATACGACAAAACAAAAAAAAACAGTCGAATTTATATCCTCCTGTTTATGTACCTAAGTCTTATTACGCAGTAACTGTTACTTATTCCGTGACCCACCGTTTTCACCCTCAAATAAGTATCACGATTTCTCCTAAACCATTGGTCCAAATTATATACAGTAAAGGACATATTGTATCTACATGAACTACATAAGACGAGGAAACAGTTTATTTTGATAAGGATTAGTATTGAATGCCTTAAAAAAGCCAACAAAACAGAAGCCGCAATAATTTCAGATTCTTAATAAAGAATTTTTTTTTTTCTGAGCTATACATATATACATGTAAGATATAAGCTGTCGCGTATTTTTTTAAACTCATGAAGGCCAATAGTTTTGCCATTCATTGTATTACCTATGTCTAACCATTTAGTCAGCGTATGGCGGTCAGCTAGCAATTTTTTTTCCGACTTGTCTTACGAATATTATTATTTCTAACTGATAACTAAATTTTATCCCTATAAAACATAGCCCATGACAATCAGGGATAATGTAGCTATCTATTAGTGAAAGATTTTTCAGAATCGGATCAGTAGTTTCAGAAATTACCTTTTACATACAAACAAACTTTACCTTTTTATAATATTATTAAGTAATTAGGTATATTAATATAATAAAAAAGATTCTGTGTCCTAAACCTGTTCAATAGAGTGAGAATATAAGAAGGGCAGAGTTCGTTCATTAATGAGAAACCCTGAATAAAACAAGCATTCATTAGGTTCTATTGGTCGTTCCAGGTAAAGCCCGTGAAGGTTGAGTTTGATTACCGCGCCTCTGATAAAAAGCTCGCAAATGACGACGGAGTTCATGACTTTAGAGTAATATGAGAAGGCGCACGGCATATTACATATGCATACTGACAGAATATATAGTTCTGGCAGACTGCAGCTGCGGCGCTATGTAACAAAATGTAGAAGGTTACGTGATCTTTAGATTTTATACTAATGTTCTAGAATATAATTTAATTTTGTTTATTTGCGTCAAAAGTGAGTACATCAGTAATGTGTTTAAATATTAAAATCTTAAGCATTACACCAATTTAATTAGCATACAAAATATATAAAAATTTTGATAATGATACACTTCATAAATTCAAAAAAATGTTTTAGTTAATTCCATCCTGCTCCCAGGAATTCAGTGATATATCTGAAAAAGAAGAAAAATAAATATATAAATATTTTGGTTGATTTCGAAACTACAATTTTGAAGATATAGTAAGTTTGCATCGATAGTATAAAAGTATTACAGTTGTTGATATAATTTTCTGTTTGTTTTTAATAATATACATATGAATACATATAAATATATGGTATATAATATATGGTAAATATATTTCTTGTAAGGTTTAGACGCTAGATGCCTCTGACAAGCCTAGTCGACTAAGAAATCTCGCTCCGTTCGATCAATTACTATATGTAGTTATTTACGCAAGTGCCCACATGCACGCAAAAAAAAAAACCAATCACCTGCTTTCTGGATCTATGCTGTCAAAGAATTCCACTATCTCTAGTTGCTCCCTGGTCGGTTTTGTCGTTTTAACTTCCAAACGTTTTCTGATGTCGTAATATTCAATTTTGCCTTTGGAGACTGGTAGCCATGCTGATGCGGGGCCGTAGCGCATAGGATTACTGCAAAGAAAAACAAAAAAAGATAATTGTCAATTTCAAAGTTGTTTATTCTTTTTAGCGGTAATGAGTACAACAAACATTTATTTCATTATATAAAAGGTTTAAGTGATATTTTATACAGTATTCGCATGAACCTATGAACATGAAACTTTTTATTTTATTGTTCAAGCGCACATTTCTGTTCTTATAATAAAATGTACTAAGATTAGATTTAAATTTACCCGCAAGCCATGAAGTTAGTGATCAAATACACCATATAAACTTTCATGACATCATCTCTATACCGCGGAGGGTGTATGCTGTAGTTGCCCATCATAGAGTTAACGCGGAAGACGAAAGCTAAGTCGTCTGCGTGCGCGGCGCCTTCGTAATCAACCCAATGCGCCTCTTTGATAACGCTCCGTCGTGCATTGTAGGAGTACTGCTCCACATACATTGGAGCGCCGCCCATTGCCACTCTCCACTGGGCTAGTTTGAACACCGAATGCTTGAAAATCAAGTCCGTAAAGTAATTCATAATCTTTTTCAGCGTAGGAGGTCCTCCGTCGAAATACTTCTCGTAAATCTTCGCTGTAATCGCTAAAATTTCCTCCCTTGGCAAGCTGTACAACAATCTTGGTTGCACAATAGCTGTCGGATCTTTCTCCAGCAGCGCTAAAATGTTTTTGCGTACTAACAGCCACCTAGCGAAATTCATCTCGTTATTAGTAAAGCTTACGATTGAAGGATATTCTCGCCCTCTACCTTTTGCTATAAGAGTCAACGGAGCATCATCTATTACCCTCGTGATTCCAGGAAACTTTACTTCTTCTATAACCGGATTAAAGGAATTCAAGGCTGTTTTGTACTGGACTGCGGTATTGGCCTCCATGATCTTTAAGAGAGGCAATTTTACCAGCTGGTCGTGGATGGTAACCGGGTCAGTCGAATTGATGCCGACTTCCTGCAGAAACATGGCAGCGACGTCACGCGCATACTTAGGCGATGTCGTGAACCAGTTCGGAAAAGCAGTACAGCTCATTAATATCAATCTGAAACATAAAGTAAAGTAATGAACCCATCTACACACAAATAAAAATTCTCTTGAATTGACATGGAACAAAATATGAGATGACTGTTCCAAAACAGTTTGCAATAGTTGAAATATGGAGAATAACATGGCAGAGTCATGAAGCGGAAGGCATAACCTAATAAATAAGCAAAACCTTTAGAGGTTCTAAAATTTACCAATTTAGTGATACCTTTTAAATAATCCTTTAGCTGCCTTTGATAGAGCTATCATATGGATTGCGGTTGCACCGGCGCTTTGTCCCATCAGTGTTACATTGTTTGGATCTCCACCAAAAGCAGCCACATTCCTCTGGACCCATTTAAGAAGCGTCAATATGTCGCGGCATCCTTGGTTCCCGGGGATTTCCTTGGTGCCCAAAGATAAGAATCCAAACACGTTTAACC
This sequence comes from Lomographa bimaculata, assembly GCA_948107665.1. NCBI lineage: Eukaryota > Metazoa > Arthropoda > Insecta > Lepidoptera > Geometridae > Lomographa > Lomographa bimaculata. Next base: position 543,815 of record OX403603.1, read on the forward strand.
TGAATACCAAGCAAAACACATATTTAATTAAACTTTGATTAGAAATTTCAAAGTATGGTGTATGTAGTATGCTATTTTTATGTCATTGAGAGACGAGACGAGCAAATCGCTCGTCTGATATGGTAGGCATCACGCTTGCCCATTATAGTTTAGTGCCACCCGTAGATTTGAACTTATATAAGACAAAATTCTTCACGGCTAGGCACTGCGCTCTCATACCCTGTGATATTAGATGTTAAATCTCTTTACACTCGTAATATCACAGGAAACTTTGCTATGTATTGATTTATGTGTATTCCCTTCTACTATTTATTAGCTATATAAGGCAGAAAAGTATCAGACAAAAAAAAATCAAACTGATCCGGAAGATGGCGTCACACGTTCCCATAAAACGTTAATAATAAAATAATATTAAACTCGTCACTTATAGCGAGGTTAGTACAGTTCAGTTAATAGAGCGGTAGGACATCACACCTTATTATGGCCGCAAGTTCATGTACCGTTGCAGGCAACATTTACAATTTTATTTTATTGTGTATGTTTTTTTACATTTCTACGCTGATGATCTACAGCTCTATCAACACTCTAGTGTTGATAACCTGAACTCTTCTCTTTCCTCCATCAATGATGATCTAGCTCACCTACTGTCATGGTCTAAACGCTATGGAATTTCAGTGAATCCCAATAAATGCCAGGCGATTGTTATTGGAAGCAGTCGACAGCTTGCCTTAGTCAATATCCATAATTTAACTCCCTTACGTTATAATGACAGTGTTATCCCCTTTTCTACAACTGTTAAGAATCTTGGTGTTCTCATGGATTCTAACCTTAGATGGACAGCTCAAGTGAAGGAAGTGTCCAGAAAGTTTTTAGCATCTTTACATGCTATCTTACGTTTCAAACATTTTCTCCCTATTCACACCAAAATAACCCTTGTAAATTCACTTCTTCTCCCCATCTTAGATTATGCTGACATTTGCTACCTTAACGTTTCCGAAGATCTACTGAATAAGTTGGATCGTTTGCTCAACGCTGCCATTCGCTTTATTTATGGGCTTCGGAAATTTGACCACATATCGGAATTCAGGGCAAAACTCAAATGGCTTCCAATCCGTGAAAGACGGAAGTGCAGAATTTTAAATATGCTTTTTTCAATCCTTACTGACCCTTCTGCTCCTGAATATCTGAAACATGAGTTCTGCTTCTTAGAGGACACTCACATACGGACTTTACGTTCATCAGATACAATGCTCTTAGCTTTTCCGGCTCATAGGACTAATTTCCTTGACCACTCCTTTGGCATAGTAGCGGTGCGGCTATGGAATGATCTCCCAATCGATATTAAAAAATCACCCTCAAAAGCTTGTTTTAAAAAGCACGTTAAAGATCATTTTCTTAAAATTATTACCAAAGCCTTATAATGTTAACAAACTTCTCTGAGCACAGTTATTAGTATATATTTATATGTATATATTTATGTTATATGTTTTTTAGATTTTTTCTTATTTATTATATTTTTTAGATATTTATGTTATATATTTTTATTAGTTAGTATGTATAATCTTAAGTATTTTATATTTATGTACATTACAATTCGATATAAATTTCATTAACATATATTTTCTTTACCCCTGATTGATGCACGCCTCATGTCATTTCATTTTCCACCGCTGGATGACTGGTAGAGGATGATTTTAGCATTAAGTCCTCCTTTTGTACACTTTTTACTGTGCAATAAAGTATTAAATATGTTGATATCAGGATTCTTACCTGTAATTGAATGTGATGACAACTACAGGCCTGCTCATAAAGTATTCTGGACCATGAAAGTCAGTGAGGCCTGACCCGCTCTGTAGAGTGCCTCCATGAACAAATACGAGAACAGGCAACAGATTTTTTTTATGACAGTACGCTGGCTGATGTACGCGCGAACGTGATGCGTGCAGGTTGAGATAGATGCAATCTTCGCTCTGGCCTTTGGGTTGGAGCGGAATTCGGCCGTAGATGAAGTCTGTTTGAGGACACGCCGCGGAGTCTTCGGTGGCGTCGTAATCGCCATCCCATGGGACTACGGGCTCCAATTCCTGATGGAATTTATTTATTTTCTTTATCTGTAAACTTATTTCGACTTGGAGACTAAACTCAAATAGTTTGTGTAAGGCCTGAATTAGATTAGGTCACCGTTTATATTGAATATAGTATAGTACCTACTTGTATCTGGTAAATTGATAAATAACTATTTCAAACTAGCAGAAAACTTCGCCCGGGTGCAATTTCCGGTGGATTAAAAAAAATGTTATATACAAACCTTGCCATGACAATTACGAACACAACAAAAAAGTTATCAGTATTCCCGTTATTTCAATTTGAGAGTATTCTGCTGTCATTTCAATGTCAGATATAACCCAGGTTTACTCTAGGAATCTTATTAAGTACAGTGCTATATAGAGTCTGGACAATATCACAGTAACAAAATACTGATCGTTAGATGACTAAAGCCTGGTCCAAAGCATGTAATATTTCAACCGTATATTGGCGTTAAGTTAATGTGGCCAATAATTATTACACCTCTCATTGTCTCAGCGAAAGAACACCAAAATCATCAGTTTGTCTTATTTGTTTCCCTGTGATTGTTATGGGGCCTTTCAGGTGAAGATATTTGTACTGACTTGGAATCTCCTCTTTCCCAAGGGTGGCTTGCCGTATGGCAAGCCACGAAAGCTTGCGTACGGTGTTCCATCGTCAGCATACCGCAGCCGGCCGCATACCGAGCCCGACTCGGTAAGCGCACGCACCTCGCATGCCGCAGGCTTGCATCCACCGTAGTCATTTGCACAGCTAGCTGGAAAAATACAGTTTTTAATAGACTGCGTAGAGTGCGTAGACTATTATTAGTTTTGGACGTATGTTTGCGACTATTGCGCACTCTATAGCTTGTTTTTTTTCTGCTTAGGTCTGCTTAGTTTTACTTTCTAGGAGGTAAATTTGTATAGTCAGCATCAATCTCGCTTAGTATGTGACGTTTACCTAAATTAAAGACCGGTGTACTTCGTGTCAATCTAACCCCGTATTTTTTTTGTTCGTAAGTTCTTAAGTCTTAAATAAAAAGACTGGCTGGAAATAACTGCAATTATTAAAAATAATGAAGTAACACTGGAATTCAGTTCTTTCATATGAGATCATCTTGAATGGCCTAAGGCTTAATTTTTTGCCAAAATCTTTTAATAAATTAAATTACACGTTTCATAGCATTTATGGCGCCCATCGTATCAATATTTTTAATGTTTATGGATTAAACTCAAAGACATAGTAGGCACTACACACAGTTTTATTTCAAAATGTATCCATGTCACTCCATTTTACGGTACCTCTGCAGCAGACTAACAAAGTGTTGCGTCTAAAGACTGTATTTCCAGGTTATATTAGCTGTTTCATATTAAAAAATACAATAAAAATTAGATTAATATATACATGAAATATATTGATATTGTAAAAAAGAAAATGACAATACCCGAGTATACTCACCACTGAAGATTAGGTAGAAAAGAAGAAATGCTGCAAATCCATTTCTTTCTGTAATTATTCCTGCGTTCGCTTCCACCATAACTATACTTACTTGAAACTGATTCAACACTTCTGTGACACTTGTGTGTTACTCCTGTAAATACCACTATCGCTGTCATTGTATTCTTTTGAATTAATACAATAAAAATGTGTTTAAAGCTGATTGTTTACTCGTGGCACTTAAGGGGTTGGTACCAGAATGTCTCCAAAAACGCGTGACTTTGTAACTGTTTTACTCAGCATTCATACATAACAAAACCTTATGAATAATATTCGTATCAAAACCTTATGAATAATATTCGATGGAATTTGCCTTACATAACCCACTATATAAGTTGTGCAATATGGACCTTATGTACAAATGCGTAAAGGTATAATTGACTGTGGTTAAAAAGGCGCTCGCATTGACGTATATCTGACCCTTAATACAAACGTATGACATCTTCTCCGTTGAAGTAACCTACACATAACGCAAACGTTTAAATTATTATCTCTTTCATGTACTGAAATTCACATCTTTCTCACGTGCTCCAAAGTAAAATCCATGAGTCCAAACTAGAGTGTTTTAATAAGTTAAAGTCATGTTATTATAATAAAGTTCCTCTATCCGCCTCATGTCTCCATCATCAGAGAGTTGTGACCTCCTCACTGCATGATCCTTTTTTTATGCTCGTTTGGCAAGCATTTGACGACCATCCACCTGATGGAAATTGTTGATGCGGCCGAAGATACAGCATGCTTGTTGCCTAGAAGATACTTATTCAGTCTTGACTTGATGACTCCCAGATTATACCAATCGGGGAACAGAGACGGAAGGAAATGAGTTCCACTCCTTCGCAGTTTGGATAATAAACGTGGAATCGAACCCATAAATGGCAGATGTTTGGCAGTTTGCCTTGTTCTGTATAACGTGGCATAGAGGAATTAATAGAATACCAATAAGTTTGCGACCTTACGTCGCATCAGTAATCGAGACTGAATTTGGACTCGACTTATCATCACCAGTCGATCTTTTGGACGCAATACTTTCCAGCTCGCACTTACCGGCGTGTGGTCCAATTTTTTCCCGGGCAATGGTCTCATAATGTTTCAAGAATCCTTGCCATTGGGCAGAAACAAAACTAAAGATTGGTTGGAAACAAAATTAAAGAAAAAAAGACGTGTGGCATTCGGGGACTGCCGCGGTAAAGCTATTGCTAGCATTTTTTATCAACTTATGCAATTATAATTATTTATTTATTTTATTTATGCAGATCTTTTTTTTGCCACCTAGGGCGAGTTGCTTAACTAAAGAGACAAGCGTGATATTTCAAAAAAGTCATTAAAAGTTCTGTTATTCATCGATAGATGGCAAAACTAAAAAGTATCATCGCTGTGCCGGTCGGAGTGGGGGGTGTTAGGTTATTTTCGTTACGAAATTTCTGGATTCGGTCTCCACGCTCAAGGCCCGCGATAGAAGCTATGCAATAGCTTAAAAAAATTGAAAAGTTTTATTGCTTTGATTGTTAATTGTTATGTACGATGCTTAAATGTTTTAAAGCCAACTGTGTATTGTAGCCGCCCACAGCTGGCGTTTAATTTTCAATTTAATTGTCATTTTTTAATTTATAGTAAATTATAAATGTATTTGCTAGCATCTGATTATATATATCATATTGCATGTTGTTTAAAGCCAAGAATTCTTCACAACAATGTAGTTTTGTTTCTATCCTGTACTATAAACATATTTTTATGCTAAATATGTAAGCATTTCACTTCTATTTCACCTGATGGAAAATGATGATGCGGCCGAAGATGTGACATGCTTGCCTTGAAGATACCTATTCACTCTTGATTTTAAGACTCCCAGATAATATATATGTAACAAACAGGTATCTTCTAGGCAAACGTGCTCCATCGTCGATCGCATCATCACTTACCAGCAGGTAAGAAAGTGGTCAAATGGTCGCCTATAGTGAATAAACTTTAAATCCAATAATTACAGTTTGCATATTACATTTTTGTTCAGGAATATAAAAAAGTTGTTCACAGGAAGTCCGTTAACATTTGGAAATACATGAAAATGCGTTTCTACCACCGAAAAACTAAAAAAAAAACACAATAAACTGTATATATTTAAAATATCTATGTTTTATTCGAAAGAACATTAAAATACCTACTTACACGAAATATCAATTAATTATGTTTGCTAGAAGTATCTCAAAGCATTCTGAGCTAACGCCATGCAGCAAAATTAATTATTACTAATATTGACTCTCGCAAATAAATCAGAACCTACAAGCGCAGGGAACTTTCCGCAGAATTTACATCAAATCTGATAAGACTCAAGGTCTAACGGCTCCGCGGCTTAAGTATATGAAGGAAAAAATCCGATAACCGGAAATTTGTTGTTAGCAATGAGAAAAAAATATTGATGTAATAAAACGGGCGAAAAGCGCCGAGGCTCGATTCCCGACATTGTAGAAACAAGTTTGTATGAAACCCTCGGAGTACGAATAAGAATCGCACTTGTCGGATTTATTTAGGTTAAGGCCTTAAACTTAGGGTAATTACAAAATTAAAACAGGCGTAGCACTTCCTAATACTAATTAATGTTTAATTTCTTTTTCCACATATCAACATGGCTTTGCCGCCTTCTTCAGTTGTTCCGTGACTTTTCTGTAATATAAAAAGAGAACTTAAAATCCCTACAAGTTTACATTGACACTCAAGCATTGTGAAGTCTTAATTTTTACCCGACTGCGTGACGCAAAGGAGGTATATAATATGATTTTCAACTTTTGGATGTATGTACGTTTGTTGTTTTGTGACGTTGGTTGTAGAGACGAAACGAGTGAGCCGACATTTCATGATTCATTCTCAAGTGTCACTAAAGACATGATAGTAATCAGAATTAAATTTGCCTACAGCAAGAATCCGTATCGTCAAATATAAAAAAGTTGACGAACTCTGTCAAGTGGCGTATCATTGAATACTTGAAGGTATTTTAAAATCAGTCTTAGTTTTTATTTTTACCATTTTAGTTGATTAGCAACCATTCTCACTTATATTTTCAGTAATTATAATGAAGCTTTGAGCAAGAGTGAATAGGTACCTTCTAGGCAAGCATCTTCGGCCACATCATCACTTACCATCAGGTGAGATTGTGATCAAATGCTTGCCTATCAGGCATGAATGCTGGACTAACGCTTTGGTACTTGATATTAGTAAACTATCACTGTGTTGTTCGGTAATGTAATAGCTAAGCGGATGAGCAACCTGCAACCGACAATGCCATCTTCGAAAGATAAAGTAGTTTGTATTATGATGTGTCCTATCAACACCAATCATTGCCATTTACCTGCATTCGGCGTCAACTCCGTCCATGAACTGCACCATGTCCAATTCATCAGCGGATGGCCTCTTCATCTCGAACACCATAGGCTCCGCGATGCTCTGATATTTAATGTCACCGGGAGATACCGGTAACCAGTCTAATTCATCCTCGCTGCACGTAGGGTTACTGAGAAATATACATATACTAGTAAATGCGTACTTACTCATGATCATATAATTTTAATTTATCTGGTATTCATACTTACCCACATTTGACAAAATTACTGACAATCGTAGTCATCCAATCCCTCATTTGATCGTCTTTGTTTTTTGGTGGGAACGAAACATGATCTCCCATCATAGAGTTCGCTTTAAACACGTAAGTCATGTCTTCTATATGCGCCGCACCTTCGTACGGCGTCCAAAGAGCTTCCTTGATGAGGCTTCTCTGACTCTTATACGAATACTGGTAAAAGTACACTGGTGCATCACCCGCTGCTCTCCACGCAGCCGACTTGAAAGCATGATACTTGAAAAACTTGTCTGTCAAAAGATTTATAAATTTATCCAAAGTCGGAGTGCCATTAAAATATCTCCGATTCACTTCGTTGGCTAGCTCTGGAATTTCGTTTGGTGGAAGGCTAAACAAATGTCTTGGAGTTAGAAGTAGGTTCGGATTGTCTGCTACGATCTTTATAATATCCGAGTTGATGCAAGAAGGGGATACTCGCTTCCTCGACCTTCAGCTATGAGTTCCAAAGGTTCTGCGTCTAAAATACTCGTTACATTAGTTTGATCCCTCTCCACCAATGGAACGAAGGCCGTAAGGCCATACTCGTGCTCGATAATATTGTTAGCATACATTATATTTTCTAGAGGCATTTCGGTGAGCTGCATGTGGATTGCGGCAGGATCAGAAGAGTTAAGACCAAGATGACCATGAAAATCATATGCTATTTTCTTTGCGTATAATGGAGACGCTGTGAAATAATTGGGTACAGCTGTACCGCTCATTAAGATGACCCTGAAAGCATAAAATAATTAAAACATTGTTATCACAGTACACTGGCGTATTAGAATCGTCGTGAAAGCCATTGATACCTGTGAAAAAGACCTTTAGCGGGTTTTGATAAGGATAGAATGTGAACACAGGTCGCGCCTGCGCTCTGACCCATTAGAGTAACGTTGTTTTTATCACCGCCAAAACTCCACGCGTTCCGCTGCACCCAGCGCAGCAGTGTCAACTGGTCTCGGAGGCCTTGGTTACCGGGGATTTCCTTTGATCTTAATGAGAGGAAGCCGAATACATTAAGCCTGTAATTGAGAAAATTCACAATAGAGTTATTAAAATCACCTACTTATAATATTGCTTCCAATTAAAATAATTGTTTACCTGTAGTTAAAGCTGATGACAATAACGTCTTTCGTCATCAAATACTCAGGGCCGTGTAAGTCGGTCAGCCCTGACCCGCCTCCGTGAATCATCACCAATATTGGAAGACCAGAAAACTCTGTTTGTCCTTTATTCCAAAAATGCTTAAGAGGAACATGGAGATTCAGATAGATACAGTCTTCGCTCTGACCTTTAGCGTGTTGGGCTAATCTTCCATAAACTAGGTCTTTTTGAGGACATGCTGCGCTATCTTTTGTGGCATCAAGAAAGCCGTCCCATGGGTCCAATGGCTCCAACTCCTGAAATAGGTAAACATTCACGCTTTAAATTCTTTTACCAAACGGTCACTAAAAGTCAGTTCTTGCAAGATATTTTTGTATCTCTGATAGGCTAGCGTTGACTACCACTATTTTATCTGTTTGTAAATGATAATAATCCATATGACCGTCCGTCAATTAGAGCGAAAGTATTGATCGCAACTCAAATGTAATCACCATAATTGAAGTTGTGAGCAAGAAACAGTAGCCAAAAAAAGATTCTAGAGGCCTCTGTTCAAGGTGATCCACTGCTACCTACTTCAACACATACAAAAGACTCCAAACGAGTTCCACTTGCGCTTTTTGTAGCAGCGGCATCGGCACTGGCAAGCAGGGCTTATTCCGCGCGAAGTTTTCAGTGTTTCTATATTAAGTACAAATTCCGCCAGCATGATGGGAACTCTACCCACTGGTGGGTAGAGTTCCAATCATGCTGGCCCAAGTGGGCTTGAGCGTTTGAGTTACCTATAAGCTCGATGTCTTGTAGGTAACTTAGGTCTTTGCTGTATATATAATTTTAGTTTAGTTTTAGGAAATATAGGCAATTGGCCCGTTTTATATTCCAACAAAAAAAAATGGCAAAATTATAATTTTGAAATCAGGCTATCCGTTTGGGACCTATGATGCCACATATTCACATACAAACACAGCGGTCAAACTAATAACACCTTTTTTGAGTCGGGAGTTTAAAAACAGACAGAAGAACTAAAGTCTTTATCGCATTGTCACTGAGGCTATTCAAACCTCTGGGTGTCATATGCCAGAGCCTACTCTTAGACGAACTTCTTACATTTCTAAAATTATAAAAAACGACATATATATTACCATAAACCGTCTGTGTCTTAAGGGTGGCTTCCCATATGGCACTCCCCTGAAGCTGGCGTAACGGCCGCCATCCTCCGCGGCCCGCAACCACCCGCACACCCACCCCGCGTCCGTGCGCAGGGGCACCTCGCATCCTCCCGTGCTTGTCTCGGAACTACAGCCCTCGGCGCTGACACACGAAGCTATAATAGCAATTAACATATATATGTATGTTACTCGGGTGAAGGCTCAGATTAATTTTAACCGACTTCAAAAAAAGTAGGAAGTTCTCAATTCGATTTTTTTTTGTGTTACCTTGGAACTTTTTTTTAGTTGAACCGATTTTGTTGGTGCTTCCCATGTGGTCCATTCCATTTAAAATTTATCAAGATCTGACCTATAGTTTTCGTATAGTACGTATTTAATTCATTTAATCTTTTTCAAGGATTTCGAAGATAAATCGGTGAAGTCGGTTGTTTAAGCTTTGCTTTTCATCGTAAAATCTTTTGCAATTCACGTTACAATCATAGTTGTTTATTCGAAGAAGCGCCCACGAAATTGATGACATAAATCTCAAGAGGAACCTAGCAAGAAACCCGATTGCGATATCTTTTTCACCTGTTTTTTTTTGTTATACATCAACATAGCCAATCATTTATATATATTTATAATACACTAATTTAGCAACGATTAGATAATTGATAGTCAATATACAATTAAACTACAAAAAGGTATTTCAGGTTAGTCAGGTTATAGGTTCACAATAGAAAAGGTCACCAAGAAACTGCAAGAACCATCTGTAAAAAAATATAATAAAAAATACAAAAATATGTATATTGATTAAAAATCGCTTTCTATTCGCCACTTATTACCTACGCACTATATATAACATTTTTTCATTCCTATTTTTTGTCTCCTAAATGAGGTCACGTTCTATAAAACCGAAATATAACCGTTCTATAAATACCTGAAGCGACAAATCTCCGAATAATGTAATAATTGTATTCAATCTAAGAACTCCTAATATAAATGATACACAAAATCGCCACCTAACTATACAAAGGATAATTCAAAATAAAAATCGTTTATTCACATGGGCCCCAAAGAGGCACTCATGAAAGTTAATGATTCTATTGCCAGATTCGGAAAATAACAGCCATCTCGAGAAGAACCTGACAAGAAACTCGGCGGCGCATTTTTTTTCATTCTTTTTTTTTTTAAACTTCCTTATCTCTAATACATCATTTTATTAACCTAGGTGTTATTATGGTAGTCGCTAGAAAGAGCCTGTGCAGTTTGCCTCCATACATGCTTGTCATTAATATAGTCAATTATAGTCAATATATCAATTATAGGCGATATAGAATTCTTCATTTTTTTTTTGATTTCTATGGTATCGCCACCACAATTTCGCTAATGTAACTACGGATACAACCACGAGTACAACCAGCCCACGCATGATAGTTAACTCGTATGTCAGTCTGACGATTCGATCACCTCTTGCTATTTAAAGTATAATTAGATAAGTACTTTGCAGGTGTAGGGCCTTGACGATGAACATTTAATCATTATTTTGTTATAAATTATATATTGTTATGTATAGTGGCCACACTTCAGGAGGTCAATTACACATGTACTAAATACGTATTCAGTCTACTCTACAAATGAAAAGAGGGTCTCAAGTCGAACTTTTGTGTCAAGTTTATTATAAGCATAATAATTATTGCCTACTTCACACCATTTTAGGTCTCAGTGCATTAAAAAGAAACAAGCTAAAAATTCAAATAAGATCGACTGCTTAAAAGGTGTTTTTTCTTCTTTACCGTTCTTTCGTTATCTCACAATTTTCTATTTAATAAGACATATTAAGGGATAATACGAGAACTTTAGAGCTTTAGTTTATGCGTCTAGTTGATGCCATATTTAATATGGTTAATGTCATGTCTTGAGTGACACTCGCAAGATTAAGACAAATAGATTTACGTGAAAATCTTTAAAATCGACCCGCGCGTTTGGTCTCTAAATCGCCACAAAGAAATAAACATTTATACATGTATACATTGATTGTATAGAATGCTTGACGACGAAGTGATTCTATAGATTCGATCTGTCTATCAACACAAACAGCCCTTTTTCTTGCTGCATATTTCGGGTTTTTTTGATAATCACATAAATATATCAAACCTACTGGGGTATCTTTGAAACAGATTTATAAAATTTGCCAAAAAGCAAGGTCATCAGAATAAATAACGAAAAAAATCTGAAAATTGTAAGTAAACATTTCAAAATGGTGTTGGTGTGCCATTGCCAGGCCGGTTTTTTTTACATAGCAATTTCAGCCTAGTCACAGTCCCTACAAATGGTAAAAATCTTGGAGACTATTCCCTTGATGGACGGTCAATCTACAACAAGTGTATGGAACACGCGGCGCGCGTCTACTTGTACTTGTTACGATATTTTTTGTTTCACAGTTGTTGGCACTGGCTAAAATTGTCTATCTACTACATACTCAAATGTTAAGGAATATTGTATTTTTTTATTTTTTAGTTATATTTAACATAATTATGTTTATAAGTGGAAATTTTTTATTGGCTTTCATGACGTATCAGTGTATCTATATTTTGTAACTAGCTGTAAGTTTCCCTACGATTAATAAATAAATAAATAAATTGTTATGCTGTTATTTATTCTGTGACATGCGGTGTCACCTTACCACATTTGTATTTATTCGACACTATACGGTGTCATAGCAGGCAGTAGTAATCCTCGTATTTCAATGTCAATGTCAATAATTTATTCAACGAATCCATTATCACTTATTAAAATAATAATTTAATAATAAAACTAACTAATAACAATTAATTAATAGGCAATAAAATATACAATAATATCTTCAGGCGCGATATACCGATATAAAGAGAGACATTTTTTTTACTGTCGAATCTCCCCTTCACATACCTATTACCCAACTCGCGTCCCCAGGGAATGACAGCTATTTTTGTTTATAATTATGATCATGTTAATAGAAGTACCAAAACGATATAAACTTAATACATAAGATACATGTGAAAATATAATTAGTGTATTGTAAGCAAGAAACGTTCTACCAAATCACATACTGATTACATTTCTACTAATCATATAGGCATGCCTGTAGAAGGTGTCTCCTTGTTTAGGTACTGGTACAAACATCAGATAAATCAGGTGAGGTGGGCTGATACTCTGTCAGATGAGTACATTTTAGAATGTGGAGTACGTCAGGGTGGCTTGACGTCGCCAAGCTTGTTCAATCTGTACATCAACGGGTTGATCGAGGAACTCAGCAGTGTACATGTCGGATGCTTCATTGACGGAAAGTGTGTCAACAATTTTAGTTACGCTGATGACATGGTACTGCTGGCTCCCTCGATCAACGCGTTGAGAAAGCTTGTTAGAGTTTGTGAGGTTTACGCTACTGATCATGGCCTCAAGTATAATTCATGTAAAAGTGAGGTACTTATTTTCAAGGCAGGTAAACAGAAGCCTTCATACGTGCCTCCTATTGTACTTGACGGCTCTGTTTTAAAAGTTGTAGATAGGTTTAAATATCTTGGGCATATGTTGACTGAAGCACTAAGGGACGATCTAGATATAGAGCGAGAGCGAAGGGCGTTGGCAGTGAGAAGCAATATGCTGGCTCGCAGGTTTGCTCGAAGCTCAAAAGAAGTAAAACTAACTCTTTTTAGAGCGTACTGTCAAACTTTCTACTCGAGCAGCCTGTGGGCTCAGTATACGCAACGTACTTACAATGCCCTCAGGGTGCAATATAACAATGCTTTTAGAGCACTGTTGGGACTACCATGGCGTTGCAGTGCGTCTGGAATGTTCGCGGAGGCGCGGGTGAATGGTTTTCACGCTGTCATGCGAAATAAAGTCGCCTCAATGTTTCACCGTCTACGTGCTAGTTCCAACAGTGTTCTAAAAATGTTTGCGTCTCGCTTTGATTGTCCTATCCAAAAATATTGGATAGGTATTGTTACTGGCCAGACTAAATAATAATAATAATAATAATTGTAATACTAACATAGATTTAATTTAATTTAATTTATAATGTAACTAACCATTCTATGGATTTATCCGAAATAAACAATTTTTATTTTATTTTTATTTATTTTATAGGAGAATTAAAAAATGTAAAACAAATCTGTATAAGTATGTAGGGCTATTTGGAATATTCCAGAAAGCTCTCAGGCCCTGCATTTTGTTCTAACACTTAACTCATTTAGTTCTACGACTATCTTCTGAATGCAAAATTTTCCATAATTATAAGTAATGTATTCTATACTATCTATAATTAAGCTTGTTCCATCGTCGACCACATCGTCGCTTACCATCAGGTGAGATGGTGGTCAAAAGTTAGACTATAACGAATAAAAAAAAGAAAATAATAGTGGTTTAAACTACGCTGTCCCGCAAAAACCATAGCCGCGCAGCGCCTCGTAATATGCACACCAACACACCTAAGACTTAACAGAGAATATAAATAATAAATTTTATAATATATTTTTTTAAACATTACACAGAACTTACTATAACCGTACCACGAAAGACGTTGGTCTCAATTGTTAGAACGATGTCCCCAGAGGTTTTTAGTAATTTCCTAATTGCCCTGTATATTAAATTTGTTTTGAACCGGAACTGCTCTCATTTGGATCGCATTTAAAAATTAGCGAACGGTACAATCTGGGTGTCTTCAAGTCTAGAGTGAATAGGTATCTTCTAGGCAAGCATGTTACATCTTCGGCCGCATTTTCACTTTCCGTCAAGTGAGAAAGTTGTCAAATGCTAATCTAGCATTAAAAAAAGCAATTTTAAGTTGTATTTGAGACCCTATAATTATAATAACCTACTGTTTAGGATTTCCAACAATCAGGTCAAGTAAAATAACCGGCATGCAATACTGGTCACACAAAATTCTTTATTCACCTAGGCCTCATAGATGATATCATGAAAGTCAATGACGCATTTAAAACATTAAGAATGTGCCAAAACTCGACTAAGATTACTTGGCCATAAAAAAAACAGTTAAGTCTAAGTATGGATCTCATAACTACGATATTGACACACCTCTTTCGCTTCTTTTTGAAGTCTTTCCTACGCCCTCGTCGCTGTCGCTCGAACTTGTTTGTGAGTTACATGTCACAGACAAACACACAGACACCCGTTTATTTATTTATTGATAATTAGAACGGCCAGAACCACTTACACTAATTAACACAATATTACATCATTAGTTAAAACATTTATAAATCATTGGTAAACTTAAAATTACAAATTATAATATCATTAAAATTATATAAGAATTAAATTATTTTACTTACATATAATGTCAGTCATTGATTAGCAAAGGTTAATTCTATAACACCCCTCTTATCGGGTCGGACGTAAAAAATAGGTGGCTTGCTAGAATACAAATGGGATAATATAATAACAAATCTTTATTTGATGTTATCTTTATTTTCAGGTATGACAATCGGTAGTGAAAACGATTACTGACATTCATGACATCATGACTGAGCCAGAGGGTAAGTGGAAGTATTTTATGCAAGATAGGCAAACATTTCATCTGATGAAAAGTGATGATGCGGTTTCTTGATGATATTTGTTCTTTTTTTTCGTTACTTAGTGAATACCACGGACGTCACTTCGTTTTTTTTAACATTGGATATAACGATAACAATGATGTAATTAATTTAAAAAATAATTAGAATTTTAAAATCGATAGCTACAATTCATACCTATGTTATAAGATGTCGGTTTATATCTCAAAATTATTTGTGAATGCTATGTCGAGCTGTGGGCGGTAAAGTTTTGCTTACTGTGTAAGAATTTTACTGTAGTTTAAAACTAAAACGGGTTACGACATAGGCAGACGGATTGATTAAAAAATAACTGAGACCTTGTTAAACTTATGTATTACAACAATATTCCATAACAGTATTATCCGATTTTCTATAAAGTATTGCCGTCACTTGTTACATTGATCGATGTACCAGTTGAAGAGAGTGAATAGTTATTTTCTAGGCGAGCATGCTACATCTTCGGCTTCATCATCATTATCCATCAGGTGAGATATGGTCAAATGCTTGCCTATCGAGTATAAAAAAATCTCTATCGACCAAAAAGGCTCGAGTTAAACATACATATAGGTAGATGCAATTTTTTATACATATTTATATATACTGTTGACTCAAAGTCTGTCTCTGTTGACAAAATAATTAAAATGCAGTGTAGTATGCTTGTGGAAACTTTTTTTTTTTTATTCATGATAGGCAAACTTTTGACCACTATCTCACCTGATGGTAAGCGACGATGTGGTCGACGATGGAGCAAGCTTGCCTAGAAGATACCTATTCACTCGTGACTTGAAGACTCCCATATTGTACTCATCAAGAAACACCGACTCGGGTAAGGAGTTAGATTCCTTTATACTACGCCCCCACTCGGTTCCTTTCATAGTAGTACTTCTCGTAGACGTCGTCCCACAGGCTGCTCGCTCTCACATGAGGGTAGTCTGCCATCTTCAGCTCGGTCCCTATATCCAGGAGTCGAGCGTGGTCGGGGTCGAAGGCTTCCCATTGCATGGACTCTTTGTACGTTGGATTTCTGAAGACAGATAACGCAGAATATTAAAGTAGATATATTTTATTATAATAATATGTCATAAAAGTAGTCGTTCGCCGCGAACTGAGACATCGTGCCTACATTTTGCATAATAGAGAAAAACTTTTGAGGTTAATTGCTTATAACATTTTTCTTCACAATAATTGTTTGATTTTTGTATTTGTTGTTCTAGAACAGGATATAACGGATATTATACGTAAGTTTCAGCATATACAGCTGCTTTTTAAGATAGACCCCGGGACAAAATAGGTCTAAAAACAGTGACTTTGGTGGCCGACCGAATTATTATTTTCTAATATAGTTTTTATTTAAACGGGTTTATACTTTACTTAGAAAGTTTTTTTCTCGGGCGGAAAATTATAAAATTTTTTTGTTCTCTACTTAGGTACTTGTATGGGTGCCCCTTAATATTTCATCATCATTTTATATAATTTTAATTATCATTTTCAATTTGTGCCATTGCTGACTTATATTAAAATCTGCTTATTGAGATGTTTGATATACATACAAATACTTAACGAAGTTGGTCCAAAGTTTCAATAAGTGCATCTGCACACTTCCCTCATCACCGTCCAAGTCTCTGCCGCTGAATATATAAGCGAGCTCATCAGAATGCGCTGCGCCAGCTTTCTGCACTCCTGGCTCTTCCTGTACCCCGAGGTCTCCGGAGTACGAGAACTGGTAGTAGTAGACCGGATGGTGTGCGGCCGCGTGGAGACGGGTGCTTCGATGAATATGATTTACAAAATACGCATCCCTGTTGATTAATAATGACACAACATCATTGTCCGACTCTTGACTCCATTTTTTATGCAACCGAGCACGTCTAGCAAACCTCCTGATGGTAAGCATCACGCTTGTCTATTGCAGTTCAGTCACTGCCACCCAGACTGTAAAACTTCAACAGTTCAAAATTCGGATAGCGATGATGCGGCTGAAGATGTAGCATGCTTGCTTAGAAGATACCTGAGTTTGAAAAGATATCTATTCACTCTTGACTTGAAGACTCCCAGATTATACCGTTCGGGGAATAAAGACGCGGGCAATGAGTTCCACTCCATTGCAGTAAGGATGATAAACATTCCTATCTTTATTGAAAAACAGAAAGAAAATACATTTATTTATAACCAACAAAATACAATACGAGAGACAAATACATTCAATTTCAATATTAAACTTGGCTACAAATAGGTCAATGCTCAGCATAATGCACCACCAAAGCAGTGCGCTGATTTTCAGCACTGACTCGATTCCGAAATGAGTAATTGCCTATGTAAAAAAAAGCAATTATAAGAACTAACTATTTACTATCCTTTCCAATCTATAAAAAATATTTAATATATTCGTATAGCCTTATACGATGTCCATGCAAACATACAATTAAACAGCTACATCAAATATTACCTGTGATAATCCAGGATAGCTCGCAAAGTTTTGTTCGATTTAAAATACATTTCTTCCACATGTCTTACAACTTGTTTCATTTCTCTATCGTTCAAGAATTTCAACTCCTCCGGCAATAAAAATGTCATCTTTCGCGCCATGGTTTTCATGACGTTTGAATCTTGTAGAATCGATGCAAAAATGTAAGCTTCATCGCTATTATAGCCAATTATCAAAGGCACTCTACCAACCGTTTTACTGGACAACAAATCAAATGGAGCCTCAGAGAGCAACCTCTCTTCATGTTTCATTGAGTTTTCTAAGCATATGCCGAAAGGAAAATAAGACATGTCCATTTTGTTGGATTTATCCACTAACTCTTCTGTCTTTGCTTTCAGAAGCATAGCAGAATCGTGAACATCTGTAGGTAACATTTCTTCTAGTTTTATCGCTCTATGTTTAGCATCGTAATTGAAAGCCCATGGAGCTAGAACACTTCCACTTTGCAATATGGCTCCGTGGTAGAGACCGGTAGACATCGGTGACAGCATGACAGCCTCAGCTATAGCAGCTTCGAGGCCTTGTCCTGCCATCACAACACTTGCAGAGTTGCCATTGAACGCCACTATGTTGTCTCTCACCCATCGTAAGGCCAACACGACATCTTTAACTCCAGCATTGCCTGGAATTTTTTCCTCGACTAAGCAAAGAAAACCAAGGGGACCAATCCTGCATGAAGAAAAAAAAGATTACTTTCGAAACACGCAATAACGTGTCTTCCGATTTCTTCGAGACACCAGTGTTTTTCACTTTCACAAGGATTAAATGCAGGCATAATTCAGGAAATATTTTTTTAATGTTTCACCTGTGGTACACGATGACAACTATGATCCCTTTGCGCACAAAACTCCTCGGATTATAATTTCCGGTGCCTGCCACCCACACCAACACTGGCCAGAGTCCTCCAGTCAAAGGAACGTACACGTCTAGCTGAAGGCACTCGTCGACACTCGACACTGCTGAACAATGGACCTCACGAGTCTCGCGAATGCCTTGCCAAAGAGGAGCTAAGCCAGCTCTCTGAAATTTAGTTAACTAATATTTATTCGATCAAGGTTAATTATTGGTTGGTGATTATTGGTGCGTGTGGATAGTATGTGAGTAAATTAGTAGGGTGGACATGTAGAGTTATTTGAGCTACCAAGCTGGGACAATTAATTTTGGATTGCGCAATCTTCATCAGGAACTTTATGTTAGATGTATTACAACGAGTTACAAATAGTAACTGATAGAAACGAATGCATCGGCTCTTAAACCTAAAGCGCGGAATCTTATATTTATATCTAGATTACTAAAGATTTTCTGTATTCGTTCTATTATGAATTCCAAAATGCCTGACAAAAACAAATAAAATCCGCTTCACTTTTAACATATCAAATAATATAGGTAGACACACTGAAGCCTTACCTTGAACTTCCCTTCTGGACTAGCCACGGATGCATAAGGCACTCCTCTGTAGGAAACATATCCATCATGCACTTCTCCTCTCAGCAGACCCTGGGTGATGCTGATCACACTCTGTTCCGTTGCAACTAGTCCAACAACTAGAAATATCAAAACAGTATCCATTGTAATAGTTGTTTAAAGCGTTATTGGTGTGCATTATACTACCAACTACTTATTGATGTTTTTTTCTGTACTTCGCATTTTGACATTATTAGGTTGCACAGTGATATTATTATCAGTTGTAAAAACAAATCCTTAAATTCCTAGAATTCTTATTCAGATTGTTCCATTTCACCAGTAGATCTTGAATTATTATTTATAGGTTACATATATCGACTGCGGGGGGATTAGTCCAAAGGTCAAAAAGCCCAAGATATTAAAATGTCCAGATACTATGAAGACAACTAATCAATAATTAGAAATGCTGTAATGTCCGATGTCGCGTAATTGTTTTCAAATGCTATATTTCTGTGTTGTGCTACTGAATGTTCGAACCGTATGTATGATACCGACTGTCACGCAATGTGCAAATTCACAAGGACCGCACATTGTTATGTATTATTACTACAAGTAATGTACACGCATATTGCATTTTTAATTGCAGTAGGGACGGCGACGAAACTGCAATTTCGTTTGATACGAGTATGTTTAAGTTTATTTTAGTGAATGCCTTGCAAATGTATCATAGCAAATACTGGCTTGTAGCTTGCATGTAGAACTCCCGGCGGTAATGTACTACGGATAACGGATGAGCGTTGTGTGATTTAATTTGCTCCAAGAAAAAGTAGAAATATCGCTCTTTTCAAGGCAAGCGTGCTTCATCGACGAACGCATCGTGAGACCATCAGGTGAGATAGTGGTCAATTCGTCACGCATTTTCAAATATTTATTTTGATATGGAATGTAATGCTTTTATGAATGAAATTTTATTTTCGGCTTGTATTTACGTAAACAATCGATTTAAAACATAAAAATTGGAAGTTGTCTTAGTGGAAATGGCAGACCTAGTTCTACTAGTCGAGTAGTCTTCAGTGTAAGGATAATCATTTTAGAGTTACTTGGAATGAAACGTTCATTAACCTCCAGTTTTACTGAAGTAGAGATTTATTAGTTTCCCTCATTCGTGAAGAGATAAAATGTTTGATAAACTTTCTATTGTTTTGTTTTATGTTGAGCCGTGTAATTTGTTATCAGAATAAGACAAAACATAAATGAATTAAAAACGTTTTATCTTTTTATGTATAAGGTTGTTAGAAAATATATTCAGTGGAAGTTGTGTCCATCCCTAATGTTTATTTATAATATACATTGAATTTGTTCGGCTATTGTCCTCCCGCCAGTTGTGCTGCATTTACATTATATAACGACTGTATAATGTTCATTGTTGAAAGGTGAAAGTGGACGCGCGGCGCATATTCTAACAATTATTGTATTGTACAGTATTGTGAAATAACAGGATGTAACTGTAGCTATATTGAAATACATGCAAAATTAAATCTGAATCGGATTTTTCTACTAGGTATTAAATATTTATAAAATTGTTCGGAACTTGCGAAAAAGTCGCGGTGGGCTAGTGTCTGCCCTCTGCACCGTGGGTCCTGGGATCGATTCCCGGCAGGAGAACACTTTTCCTTCCCAAGGGACATTTGTGTTCCTGGTTCTGGATGTGATTGTGTGTGTGATATGTAAATGTTTCTGGCGCCCACGATACACGTCTCTGAACTTAGTGTGGGGCTGTGAGTGTTAATGTGTTTGTAAATTACCATTCGGGAATATTAGGCTAAATAAAACACTACCCAAGCATATATAAATTAATTATAATAATACAAAAGAAAAACCTTATGCTATATAATTATAGTATAAAATCAGTCATTTGGGACGCCCATGCCTTTATTCACTTAAATCTACATAACTTTGCAATCGCCACTAAACCTACATCGAAATACCAATAACCAAAATACTTTGTACTCATATAATTTAGCTGAAGCACGGGCATCTGTGAAAACGAAACTTAGGTCGCGTTCAGTCACGGTCATTAACAAATAAGACAGGACTGCATGAAGCTCGTATTTCTGACTAGTCTAAGTAATTTACGAGGCTGTATAAATTAGACGTCTGGATCATGGCTACTTTTCATAAAAATTTGTTCACATAAACTGCTCCTTATTCAACCCCGTTTCTGAACGTGACCTATAGACTAGCACAGCGCAAATCACTACGGCCTCAATTTACTACGCCTTAGAACTATACTTGCTGCCCTACTACTGCCTCAAGCCGTCAAAGAATCCCAGAATATCGCTATGCTCCTCCGTGAGGACCGTAGGCTCGTATGCTGACCAATCCCTTATTTGTTGGATCTGCAGCTTCGTGGTTCTCATCTCCGGTCCGACTGAAGATCTGTTGCATTTTGGCGCACTGTAAAACATAACAGCATGTTAAAAATCCTTTACAAGTAAAAAAAAATATGTCAAGGCAGTCGTCATCATATTTTTCATGGGTTCAGCATAACTTATACTCATCCTGGAATAGTAAGAGTAAATAATAGACCATCCATCATCCGCCCATTTCGTTCCCACAGGTAGGAATCGGGACAAAATCTCGTTAGAGATCGAGAAAAACGTCTAGGCCACAATCCTTCACGCCTGGCCAAGTTCGGGTTGGCGGCTGATGACATAATTATGCCCTCAATGTCTTGAATATTCCGATTTTCTAAGTGTTTGAATTCCCTCGTTATTAAAACGAATACAAGAAAACATACTGAACATGGAATGTGTATCAATGCTATGATCATGATTTCAGATTACCAACTAATGATCTGAGACTGAAAAGATTATTCAAAATAGAAACAACTTCATGCAGTTGGAATCTCACCTGCATTTCATGAAATTGACAAGAAACGTCGTCATCCATTCTTTCATGTAGGCGTCCCTGTTTTTAGACGGGCCCGATCCCGTTTTTAACTGAGCCTCAATGCTGGGGAGCATTGAGTTCACACGGAACACATACGTCAAATCTTCGATATGGGCTGCGCCTCTGTAATCCAAGTCTAGTGCCTCTTTTAGAACACTTCTTTCTCCGTCGTAAGCGAACTTGTACAAGAACACAGGAGCTCCGACTGAAGCCGCTCGTTTCGCGGCCAGTTTCAGCGCTGGGTATTTGTAAAGCCCATCAGTGCAATACTTTATGAATCCGTCCGTGCTGACCGTACCATTGTAGTACCTCTGGTCGATCCTCTTTGCTATGTCCTGCAAGTTTCCTGGCTTTGTCGTGTAGATCAAAGTCGGCGGCACGGTGACGGCGGAGTTTTTTATGATCTTCGACGCGATGTCGAACTGCTCGAGTCTGTGCCGGAAAACTTCGCACTCAAGGTTGGTAAACCCGATTACGAGCGGCACGTTGTTTCCTCGACCCTTAGCGATCAGAACTTCCGGGTCGTCGTCCAGAACTCTGGTCACTCCAGGGAAATCTGATTCCACCGTAGGAACGAAGGTCATCAGACCGAACTGATCGAGTATGAATCGATTAGCTTCGTGTATCTTGGCGATTGGCAGCCGAACTAGTTGTCGATGAATATTTTCTGTTGTGTCTGTGGCGTTAATACTCAGCGCCGACAGAAACAGGCCGGATACTTGCTGTGCGAATATTGGAGAAGTAGAGAAGAAGCTCGCTGTGGCAGTGCCGCTCATTATGAATGCTCTGTAATTGTTTATAAAATATCATTAGAGTTGTTTTATTCACTGTTTTTACGCTGTACACATTTTTTAACTTTGACTTACAATCATGTGTTATGAGAAAGTTGTTTCTCCTTCACAATAATTTATTTTCTACTAATACTTCGAAGCTAGTAAAAGTAGTGTTAATTTAAAGAACACATGCATTTTAGAGAGTGAATAAAATAAAATTACAATGCATGATTTTGTAATCGTTACATAAGACGAAATATTAATAAGTAGTCATCATTTTTAGTAATATCGGGATAAGCGCTTAAATTTACATTGGTTTAATTCCTGATTAATATCATTAACGAAAAATAATATTAAAGCTTCATAACTTTAATGAAAATAGTATATTCATTAAGTATGTACCAATTTCCATTGTTTTTAATTGTCGTTATACATAATTATTAATTATTATGAATAAAAAACTATTATTAATCTTCACCTTTTGAATAGTCTTTCTGTAGCTTTAGATAGCGTGAGCAAGTGGACAGCCGAAGCGCCGGCGCTCTGCCCCATCAGCGTGACATTTTCGGGGTCTCCGCCGAAGAACCTCGCGTTCCGTTGCACCCAGCGCAGCAGCGTCACCTGGTCGCGGAGACCCTGGTTGCCAGGGATTTCGGGAGAATTCAGGGACAAGAAGCCAAACACGTTTATCCTGCAATTTTAAACTCTTTATTATGTATCTAAATTAGCATATTACATATGCATCAGCTAAAAGACTTAATATAAGAATCAGATTCGGACCAAAGAAGTTCATCGTTAATCTCAACAGTGCGTACGCTGGGTAGATTTAATATGGCTTGACGAGATTGTTTGCGAATACTTTCAATACTTTCTCGTCGTGTATAGCAACAAGTCACATTTTATTGCGACACAAGAATGTGCACGTGGTTACATTTATTATGCACGTAAACTACGATGGAACGTGTAACGAATGGCCGCGTGAGATAGCATCGCCGATTTATGTACGACATAGCAACTTGAATATGTACTTCAAAAGTCAATAAGCATATAGTATTATCTGCTACTACCCTGAAAATTTGAAATGTTTAATTTAAATCTAACCTGTAGTTGAATGTAATGACTATGACATCTTGGCTGACAAGGTATTCCGGTCCGTGCAAGTCTGCATCGCCGGAACCACCTTGGAAGCCTCCTCCGTGCACGAAGACTAGGATTGGAAATCCGTTCTGGACGGGTGTTGTGTCGAATCCTGTTCTGTAAGGGGGATGGATGCCACGAGTGATGCGCTGGCCGCTATATATGAGAGCCTGTATCGGAATGTGGATGTTGGCATGGATACAGGCCTCGTCCATGCCTTTAGGCTGCATGAGGCGTCCGTACACTACGTCTGTCTGGTAACACACTGGGCCTTCCTCCCTTGCATCGTACTCGTTCTTCCAAGGATCAACCGGTTCTAGCTCCTGGAAATCAGAATTGATATTCATTTAGATGATTATTCGAAATAAATATATGATTACTATAAGAAGTTTTAATGTTATGTTGAAAAGTGTGCTTTTTGGGACGCACCGCCAAAGTCAAAAAGATCACTTGTAGTATATATAAAGACTGCTCTTCAATGTGCTCTAAATAAGCCTTCAAAACACAAGACTAAGTAAAAGTTCAAGTTTATTAATTGCATATTCATAATTGGACAAAGACAAAAAACCATTATCTTTGTATGGATGTGGGTGACTGTAGGCTTCTCTATTGACTATATTTTGAAGAGCACTTTAAGCCGTCGCTTGCGGTACTAGTTACGAGACAGCACGCGTTAGCCAAATAGAACTGCCCACTAACTCATAAGATAACCATCTGACCATGGCAAGAACGATTCATACCTTAAACCGTCTTTCCCCCAGTGGTTGTTTGGCGTAGGGCACTCCTCGGAAACTGGCGTACTCAACACCCTTTTCAGTTTGCCGCAGGAGGCCACACACCTCTCCCGCCTCAGTGCGCACGCGCACCGGACACCGATTCGTGTCGGGTCGCGCATATACACACACTGGAAACATAAAACACAATAATATTAGTACAAATAGAAACTCACAAAAATGCTTACTCATTCACGGTTTATACCATACTGCTAAAATTCCTAATTTTTTTGGTCAAATGCTTGCCTATCGGGCATAAATAAATAGATACACGTTTAACAAAGGAAACTCGACCAGCTGATAGAAAGTGATGATGCATGATTGTAACTCTTTTGCTTGCCTATAAGATACCCATTCGCTTAAGACTTGTAATACAGTTCGGGAAATGAAGACGCAGGAAATGAGTTCCACTCTTCCGCTGAACGGTACTAATGATAAATGTAGAATCGATATGCTTTGAGTGAGACTGTATGTCTCCTTGTTACATAATATAATTAGCTTGGGGGAATTAATGCGTGTAATTATTACGCACACTCTTTTAAATAAAAACGATAGAACGCTGGTAACATAGCAACATTTCTCCATACTAACGTTCGATTTATCTTCTAGTATCTGTAACCCACACAGAAAAGTGTTCAGAAAACGTCAGGAGTAATGTAAATGTAAGATAATATACGCGTAAATCCGTTAAAAGTTGGAATCGATGAATGATATTCACGAAACATGATAGTGTTATTATTACTCTGTAGGCCTGTCGGTTAGAGACCTTGCCAATTTAATTTTATACTGTTTTTAAGATTTGCGCAACATGTCCGGGTCATTATCTTCAAAACTATTGCGAACATAAACCTGTTATACATACGAGTCTAGCAGAGCAGGTTCTTCAATGTATTACTTATCTGATTGAAATATAAATAAAAACCAGCCAAGTTGGAGTGGAACTCGTACCCTGAGAGATCCATACCACTATACAATTGCGCTAACCTTGCCCTGCACGGCGTAGGGTAGGTAGGGTAGTCAATTGTATCACCTGTTTTTATCTACTGACAAGGGACTAGATTGTCCTCTCCACCATACACAGCATGGCAGCAGTGGAAAGGGAAAGTATATCCCTGTTTGACATTTGACGTAGACATATACTCGTATATTTCTCCCTTCAAAACATGGACGCAAGGAAAAGTGGATAAAACTTTTCTGTTTGACATTTGGTAGAGAGAAATTATCCTCGTTCGTAGGACGTGGGGTTTATTTTGACGTAGCAACGGGACATGGCGTTTCCCTCCTTATCCACCGTGGATAATATACCTGTGTGCTCGAAGCGAGGAAAAAATTACAGAGGGGATGATTTTTATCTACTCCCAGGGAAAAGTGTCCACCCGCCATGCGGCCTGCTGGGACGGTTTTATTATTTTAGTTTTTGATCCCCGACACAAAAAGAGGGATGTTATGTGATGCGTGTCTGTCTCTGGCATCGTAGCTTTCTAACGGCTGAAGCGAATTTGATTGTTTTTTGTTTTGAGTGACCAAGAATGTTCGTAGCTACGTTTAGTGAAAGTCGGTGCAGCTTTTTTCCAGGACATCGGGGGTATTTAAAAAAAATTGGTTTTTCACTTTTCAAAGTTGTAAACTTGTATGTGTTACCTTTATGAAGAGTAGTAAAAATATAAAAGATTGATAAAGAACATGTTTCTTATTATATGTTGAGAATTCACCATAGTAAAACATGTTTTATAAAATAATAAATATAAAAAAGGCCTGCAAACTATGTTACGCTACAAAAGATTGAGCTATATAAAGGTAACAGAAACGCAATCAGACTGGTAGGATTAGCAATAGGGCACTCTATTGCTAGTATCTTTGGGTACAGAACCCTAATAAAATGATATCGGAATACGCGCGTAAGCTATTTTGGGCTTTAGCACGACACGACACAAAGGGCTAAAGTACACGCGTAGACTAGGCTACGCAAGACGCTACGATATTTGCTACGAGCTACAAAATGATGATCAACTGTCGGAAATCGGAATAGTCTCAAAATCCTCAAAAAAAATGCATTGCAAGGGTTTTCTACGATTCGAGCGCGTTTTGTTACTGTAGAGTATTATTACTATTACTATAGAGTCGCATTTAGCGGAGCAAAATATTACGGCTAAGCTATGCTTAATATTACGGTCGTGCTTATCAAACGTCGGTATTTAATTTGTTATAGCATTTATTGTACAACACCTAATTTAACACAAAATTATAAATACAACTTGCAATTTAGGCCTCGTAGTATTATTATTTTATTATTTGCCTTTAACATTTTATACAATGTAGCAAAACGACAATATTCGAACCGAAATATGTAGGCCCAAGTGTATTGACTCATATTTTTTTCCATGGATCCTTAAGGAATGTCTCATTATACAATTTCTGTGCCTGATTAAGAAGATCGTTAAGAATGAATCAAACGAAAATGATATAACGGCAGCTTTGCTTGAAAGCCATTCTAAGCCAAGCGTGATTACCACTAGGTTACCTAATTATTATCACTTATCAACCGGTGTGATAGTGGTAAAACGCTAGCTTATCAGAGATAAAAAAGTGTCAGAGCAAGGATCTTAAAGCATATGCGAACTGTTACACTGGCATAATTGATAACAACACGCTCCAGTTTCCACCAGAATGGAAGACCTAACCGATCTGACCTAGAGAGTCAGAAGACAAATTATTTATTATTGACATTATAAAGTGTCAACTAATTGAGCTCGTGTTAGATATGAGCACTCTGTTTACTCTTACATCTATTAGCTAGAGATGAGCGGTTACGTAAACTAAGATATTGTTTATCACCATGCAATTTGTGTTAAGCAGTTAAGGGGCAGATATACGTCAATGCGAGCACAACCTTTTTAACCACAGTCAATTATGCCCCTTTTACACACCTGTATCTCGCATTTTGTATAATATAGGGCGGTTACAAGGTCACGCGTTACAATCTTTGATTTATTATGGTTTTAATAAAATTTCGTGAAAATACGCCTCAGAAAATAAGACTAGCTTTTTAAGTAATTAGCCTAGATAATGTAAGTAACTAGTAACTTTTAGTGCTCTGATTTAAAATAAAGGAACAAAATGGTTTCGAAAAGAAAAAAAAATCTGAGAAATTGCATGCATAATTTTATATTTTTTCTCCTTTTACATATAAATAGTATGAATAATCTGAGATGAAGGAGTCATTTATATATCATACAGATTCCGACGAATATTTTATATATATCAGGATCTATCTATGGTTACAAAGTCACGCGTCAGGAGACATTCTGGTATCACCCCCTTAAATGTATCCATTAGTTGTGAGTCAATATTGATGAAGCATTTTGCAAACCATAACTAAAATAGAAAATAAAAGATTTTGTACCCTAAACTTTACTAAATAGAGGATAGGAGGATCGGAGTAAAATTGTAATTGGCTGTATTACATAGAGCGAGTTGCCGTTCCTTAGTGCTTGTTATCCTCGACCACATCATCACTATTGTAACAGGTGAAATAATAGGCAAACGTTCATGACATAACAAAACATAAACGCTTTCACACTCACAGCCCCACACTACTATTATCACTTAATTATAGTTCTAATAATAGGTCGACAATTCGAATTATTAAATTTCTGTTTAGAATTTAAACATATATATATATATATATATATATAGTAAGACTCCACATTAGTGTAGTCTTACTGTACCCAGGCTGTACATTTTCAGCAGATTAGCGTAAGACGATGGTAAATATCGTTATATATTATTTATAACACTCATATTCTTTCGTCGAGGGTCCAGTACATTTGCGTGGAACAAGCTCATCAAGGTTCGAATATGCGCGAGTCTAATTAATTGATAAAAAATAATGAACCAACTCGTAGTTCATATAGATAACTATACCAAATGTCATTACTAAAAATTACAATTGCACTACTCCGCGCCGTGGATCCTGGTTTCGATTCCCGACAGGAGCACAATTTACTTCTCTACATTTGAGCTTCTGATTCTGGGTGTGTTTGATGTAAATATTTTCGGCATCCTCGATACAAGTATTTGAACTTAGTGTGAAATGGCTGTGAATGTTTCCGATTCATTGTAGGTATTTGAGTGTATGAATATGTTTGGTACTAGGTATGTCAGTAAAGATTATATTGATTATATTCATAGATTACATAGAACCAATAGAGCATAGGCTATTTTTAACCCAGTCATTCGATTCGAGATTACAGTAGACGGCAGAGCGTTACATTCCTTTGCAGTTATTATATGAATTGGAACTAAGGAACTTAAAACATATACGAGATACAGGTCCATGAACTCATCACAACTTTCGCTAGGAATTCGAAGACGGTACTCTCAGTTTCGTTAACTTTGTCAGGACCCGCCGTTTTTGTATTAGTTTAACCCTTTCTTATTCCGCGAGTGCCATTAGAATAAAAAAGGGGGGGCAGGGTAAAGCAGCAGTATAAGCAGCAGATGGATTGGAAGAATATGTACGAGGGTATGAGTATATGTGTGTTATAAATTAACTTTAAATTATGCTGTTTTTCTATAACGTTTCCTTAAGACTTCAAATTGAATGCTTATCGAAATTGCGAGTTCTTTTCATATTAAATACTAAACATAACGTAACATAATCGATTACACACTCACAGCCCCACACTAACTTCGAACTAGTGTCGTGGGTGCCGGAAACATTTTCATCACACATACAATCACACCTTGAACCAGAAACACAAATGTTCCTTGGGGAGAAAGCTGTGTTCCCGCCGGGAATTGAACCCGATACTCCTGCTCAGAAGGCGAACGATCACACAACTAAGCCAAGGGACAGTTTGGGTTTTGTTGTTTTTATTTTTATGAGCATTTTATTTGTAGAGTATTTGTTTCTCTGGGCGTATCTGATATTTATATATTTGAAGATATACTATGGCGTATACCTAAACTCTATCCGCAATATTCTTGTAAGCTTCTCAATCAACCTTCCAGTTAAAGATATGTGCACTTACCCGCGCAAAGCGCCGCGACCACTACCTGCGTCACACACATCATGTCGCACTCACAGCCACCACGCGACTGCCCGCCACACTGCCCGCCCGCCTATATAAACTCCGATATCCATCCTTCGACCACCGTACATAACCAGATATACCTCGGCTCCTGCTTTAAGCTTGCACAGATAGCATGATGAATCATGTGTTGTTGTTGCGATAAAAGCGCTTAAATTTCATAGAGTATTACTTTCAAACACGTGATTAGGCTAGGGCGATTTAGGGGAATGATTTAGGCATACAAGTCTTAGAACTTAGTGCGGTGTTGTAATCGTGAATGTGATTATGATTACGGTTTAGCTTCCACTTGCTGTGTCCCTCTACAGTCCGCGTTATAATACCGATAATGATGATGACTCAGGACAAAGTTTTCAGTCATTAACAAAGTTTGTTTATTAAGTATTTTATCGTTTGTTTTACAAACTTTCAAATTGAACTGCCCGTTGGCTCAGTTGGGTGACCCCCTGCTTATCAGGTTCTAATCCTGGCGGGAACACAAGTTTTCTCCCCATGGAAGATTTGTGTTTCTGGTTCTGGTTGTGATTGTGTGTGTCTGATGTAAATGTTTTCGGCACCCACGACACAAGTCATCGAACTTAGTGTGGGGCTGTGAGTGTAGAATCGTGTTTTTTTTTTATTTATTTTTAAAGTCAATAAATAACAACAAAAGGTTTATTTCTATTACTTGGATGTCATATTTATTCACTTTT
The DNA here is from genome assembly GCA_948107665.1 of Lomographa bimaculata. Classification (NCBI taxonomy): domain Eukaryota; kingdom Metazoa; phylum Arthropoda; class Insecta; order Lepidoptera; family Geometridae; genus Lomographa; species Lomographa bimaculata. The sequence goes on from OX403603.1 coordinate 574,138, forward strand.
AAAAATCCAAACTACTGAACCGGTTTTGATGAAATTTCTATGAGACTGATCTGAAAGTATAAGATCCCTATAGTATAGTAGAAAGTATATATAATATCCCTATAAAAAAAACTATTTCCCAAATAGGTTTATAAATGACGGAGTTCTGAGGTAACAAACAACTAAATTGAGAACCTCCTCCTTTTTCGAAGTCGGTTAATAATACCATATGTTTTACTGTAAAATTAACTACATGAAAATCGCGATTGTAAAAATGTAACATTGAGAAAATATTATTTTAAAAACATATAAATGTATTGCGAACACATTTTTAAATAAAATAGTGTACACTGAAAATATCATGATGGAATAATAAGCTAACAAACCATCTCCATGACTAACTGCCTACCAAATTACATCAAGATGCAGCGGGTTAGTTATCAAACAAACAAACAGACAAATAGACAAAGTTGTTAACGGATTTTTAGATTCGTTTGATGATGGTTTTTTGTTTTATATGCATTAGTAATGCTAGGCAGAGATGTTTAGAAAGAAAAAAAAACATAAAATGAATATCAAGTAAATTATCGCCTCATGCGATAATGTTTCCTTTCTAAATTTACTACTATAGTCTGATGATCATATCATTTGGAATTTAATTCCAAAAAAATAAAATAAAATTATTATTAAAAACCGGCCAAGTGCGAGTCGGACTCGCGCAATAAGAGTTACGGCAAAAAAAAAACACGTTTTTTTTGTATGGGAGCCTCCTTAAATATTTGCTTTATTTTAATTTAATTTATTTATAAAGTGAATATATAACTAAATGTTCTGTGAATATTTCAAGCTACCTGTTGCCGTTAACAATATCGAGCAAAAAAATCACGTTTGTTGTATGGAAGCCCCCTTAAATATTTATTTTATTCTGTTTTTTAGTATTTGTTCAGCCCAACATTGAGTTCAATAACTTGTATCGTTGGTGCCGGAAACATTAACATATCACACATCATGCTTTTACAGCGTGAATTAGATTTAGAAATTAAATGAAATTGGGTATTTTTTATACTAGAAAAAAAAAACGTTTTTTCTGGCACGGCCTCTCGTGCTAGTGCTGGCCGTATTTTCCGCCACGCCAGCCTCAACGATATCATCCGCCGGGCTTTTACCAGCGCCAATGTTCCAGCCATTCTCGAACCGAATGGTCTGATGCGTGACGATGGTAAAGGACCCGACGACGGCATGGCTTTAATTCCATGGAAGATGGGACGGCCTTTAGAGTGCGATGAAACTTGTGTCGACACTTTTTTGTTATGCAAGCTAGGTTAATGCTAGATAGGCAAGCATTTGACCGATATATCATCTGATGGAAAGTGACAATGCGGCCGAAGATGGACCTATTCACTTTAGACTTGAAGACACCCAGATTGTACCGCTCAGTCTTCAATCCTTCATTATAAAGTCTGTCATGCAATTTTTATTTTATAATATTGTAGTACTAATTATTATTGTATTAGACAATTCAAAATACAATATTTTGTATTTAACGATTTAGGTTTCGGTAAAATAACATCGCGATGTTATCTCAAAGCCGTGGTAGATTCGAATCCTCAACCGCCCGATCAGAGTTGGCTCTGTTACCACTGCACTATAATCGCTTGAAAGCACAATCTTCAATAGCTTCTTCACTCATCAAGCCTTCCGGATTCTAATTTCACAGCCTTCAGGAGACATTATTTCAAATAATCTAACATATCTACGTGAACGGAGAAACCGTGATTCAAATGCCTTTTCTATCTGTGTGTCAGGTAAAACGTGACTAATAAAGTCTGGTAGAGACAATCTTGATAATTATCAGACATGCCAAAGGGCACATGTTCCCCGACATAGGTACACACGCAGAACTCACAGCACGCGTCATGATAACGTAATATGGTTTTGGAATACCAATACCGTATTACGTTATCATGACGCGTTAATTTTGAAGATGGTAAATCATATTGGTATTAGTAATAACTACTAATATACCAATATGATTTATCATCTTTAGAATTATAAAATTCATCCCGAATCACGGATCTGATAAATATACCGACGTAATTTTGTAAACAAACATGGGTGAAGCACCCTACGTGCTACAAGTTTCCCTTGTCATACACGCTACACGGTGCATTTATTAACTGTGCAGTATTATTGAGTGCACTCCGCACGCACACACGGACATTTGCATGCTTCATCCTTGATTAGATGAGATTATGTGCGTATTTTTACCCGACTGCGCAACGCAGAGGAAGATAGTTTGTTTATCAGCTTATGTATGTTTGTTTGTTGTTTTGTAGCATTCTAGGGACAAAACGCGTAGGCCGATTTTGATGATTCTTACTTAAATATCTATTGTCTTAATCTTGCGAGTGTCACTAATGACAGTAATCAAAATTCATTATGGCGGCGAACTAAGTTGAGTGCAGTATCATTGAATAGGTATTTGGAAATCTCATAGGGTTCTTAAAGATAAATATATTTAATTGTCAAACTTGAGTAAGATAGATATTGTACAATTTAATATTGAGTATCTACATTTTCTGCCTGATTAGGTATTAAACGACACTATTAAAAGGTCAAAATACAATATACATAATCGGTCATTATAAATAATTAGAATATTGTCAGCATAAGCATCGTCAAAAGTGAAAATATAGTTTTATTCAAAAAAAGATCAAGATATAATTTATGTCAATAAAATTGCACATATATGTCGAATCAAATGTGAAATTACAAATTATATGTTACAATGTGTCATTAAAAAGTTGGGAAATTTAGTACTTTTTTCAACGTCGTTTAAATTAAAACAATATTCATGTCCTCTATATGACTTTTATATGTTTACTCTTATATATTTTAGACGGTTGCAAACACAACTTTTTTAATATTACGTCGGTTCCTAATAGTTGTTATTCGATAATTAAACAAGAGTCTGGGATTACTTCGAACAAATGTTGCCACTTTAAATATTATATAAAAACGGGAGCGTTAGTATTGTATATTTGCTAAAGTACGTTTTACAGCTGTTTGTTTGGTGTCATTGATCTTATGCACTTTTTACTGACTTCCCAAAAAAGAAGGAGGTACTCAAGTCGAATGTATTTTTTTTTTATTTGTGTTACCTCATAACTTCTTTCCACGTGAACCGATTTCGAATTTTATTTTTGTTTAAAAGATTTTGCTTTCCAATTGGTCCCGTTGAAATTTGATCAAGATCTGATCACTTGTTTTTGAGTTATCGTCAATAATGCGTGTGCAATACATTAAATCTGATCAAGGTTCCAAAGATAAAGCGGTGAAGTCGGTTTTTTTAAGCTTTGCTTGCGTTTAATTATAACTTTGTGCTTTAAAGGCTAACTCATTATCATTTGAGTTCCCCCTAAAAGATAATCCCATATCTCTGTCAGTAATACATCCATGGTTACTACAGGAGCTAATTTATGTGGAGCATATGCAGTACTACTGATTTTATAACATAGAGCAGCGATACGTGCCTTCCCATTAGCTGAATGTCATCAAGCCTAGAAATTTGGTTGAGTTTACTTCTGGAATAGTTTTTTTCTGAAAGTTTATATTTATGACATGTCTGTTTAGTTGTCTTTGATTATAATTAATGATATGCCGTCGTAACCTACGCTTTTGTATTTTTTAAGCCATTATTAATTTTTCGAATGTCATGTGGTCCTGATGGTGTTAAAAAATGGAATTTGTAATATTTAATTAATGAGATGTCTAATTAAGGACTGAGCCTTTAATTGGTTCTATTTTATCGATAAAATAGTTGTTGAAAGCATTTGCTATGTCACTGGGGTCCCTTATAAATTATTAACTTTAATTTGTAATATTGAGCAACGTGGAATATTTAACCTAGAGCTATTATATATATAATCTATTTCCCACGTCGCTTTTGACTGTTTATCTGACGTTTTAATTTTATAACAATTTTGAGCGTGTCGTGTTTTGCTAAATCGTTTTGAATAATTTTTGAAAGTATGTTTATTTTTCTGTTGGTTTAAATCTATAGTTCCATAATAGTTGTCTTTTCCGTTTACTACATATTATAAATAGATATCCAGTTTTGCTTTTTTTTAACTCTTAGGGTAAACTGTAAACTGAAAACATGCTACTAATATTATAAATCCGAAAGTTTGTGTGTAAGTATGTTTATCCCTCTTCACGCTTTAACGGCTGAACGGATTTGGATGAAATTTGGAATGTACATTGCTTATACCTAGGAATAAAATATAGATTACTTTTTACTTGATAAAATGCAAAGCCGCGGGACATGGCTAGTAGTTCATAAAAAAGCTTAAATGTTTCAAGGAAAAGATCATACGGTCTATTTGGCTCTTGTTCGTTATGCATTTCAGAAAAAGACAAGCTTGAGAGACTACTATAATCACAAATTGTTTTTAGCCAATAGATTTTTTTACTGGATTTTTCATAAGTTGAGCTGTAAGGTCGGACAGTCCGAATTATAACACATCGATCTTACAAGACAGCAAAATTGTCAATACATGTCATAGTTTGAATTCTCGTTGGCTCTTTAAGTGCCAGTGTCATTCTATAATTAAGTAATAAACATTCAAAATCTAGAGTCACTTTATTTTGTTTTAAAACATCTATGTTATAGTCACCCGCGATACATATGTGTTCGTTTTTTAGTACCTGTAGAACTGATTCTAGTTTACAAAAGAAAGTATTGTTTTTTTTCAATTGTGTTATTCGATATATGCATACAAACACTGTCTTATAACTCAAATTGGCCTGATATTGATACTTTTTTTATTTCAGGATTTTTTTTTCCAGTGGATTCTTTTTTTCACTAGTATACAAACTCCTCCCCTTTTGCTATTTACTCTACTAAAACTTGCTGCTACAGAGTAGTTAGGAATTTTCAGATATGTTTCATACCCTTTCGTCATAAAATGTTCTGTGATACATATAATTTCAACATCTATATTTTTATCTACAAGTTCTTCAAGAGTATTCAAGACATATTATAAGTGCTTCACATTTATTTATCAATACATCTATTTTCTGGTTTCATATAAAAGCTGCTGTGTATTGCAGTTGTCCATTTTTGTTTTTATTAATGTTACTAATAACTTGCTCATTCAAGTATTGGAACGAAAGTTCCTTATCGCGCGTTGCGAAAGGGCTAGACGGAAAAAATTAAGACCAAAAGTTGTAACGATACTTTTTGCTATAGTTGTAAGCCATACCACGTTCTCGTCCGATCACCGAAGTTAAGCAACGTCGGGCGCGGTCAGTACTTGGATGGGTGACCGCCTGGGAACACCGCGTGATTTTGGTTTTTCCATGTTTCTTTTAATTTTGGAACGAAAGATCCTTATCGCGCGTTGCGAAAGGGGGCTAGACGGAAATTGAACTTCGTACCATCCGGGTGTCCCTTGACACCTCTCAAGTTTTTTATATTGTAAAATTTCAGCAATATATTGTATCAAATTTTCAACGATAAAACGTGCGGCGCGATTATTAATACGTCCGGAGTGACGGCGAAACATTGTATGGTCGTATGTCAGTTTTTGATTGGTGTCATACAGATATGCATATATAAGTCATTATATCTAAGTATTATCGAAGTAACTCCAATAAGTTGTAAAAATGTTGTGCTCTTGAGTTATAAAACAGCATGCCAGAGCTATATTTAAAGGTCGGTGCGCATATAATACTATTTGTGTTTCGAAGGTTCTAAAGAGTTTTCCGAATTCGTTGCGTCATCTCTGTATAGTCATTCTCATAGATAATGCAGACATCATTTAATGTAAAATCCTTGACTTTATCATTCAATCCGTCTAGAAGCCGTCTGGTGCAACAATTGGGTGATAAACAATTAAATAATTCTGAGTTAGTATTCACCGATGCTTCGGCAATCGGGATTATCTTTTTCGTTCTCTTAACAATGTTTACTTCGAATTACCATTTAGGATCTTTAACGATTTAAAGTTGGTTAGCGACCATACTCAATTAAATGTTTCATACTTATTATAAAGCTATGATAATGTAGTTATATAATCGCGTAATCGGTCTTTTGTACTAAAAAGTGTTAGTAAAATAATCCATTTATTAAAAACTTCATGCACAAATACTTTGTTCATAGGAAGACTTAATGATATAGCATTTTCTGTTAGCCATCCTGCTATTTCAGGATATATCGACGTGCAATAAATGCAACTATATAAAGATGAGGTTAGGAAACCAAAAATTATTATTATAAATATATATATATGTATGTGTATATAAAAATAAACTTAATATAAACATACATACAACAGATTATGTGATGATACCTACATATCAATATTATATCTATATTCTAAATAAATACATATATAAAATGTTCATAACAGTTTTTAGTGTAACGATTCAACTTTAAAAGACTAATAAGTGTTTTTGTACCAGACGCTTAAAATTTTCTTTGGTCTCACATTTCCGTATGTCCACTGAGAGTGAGTTCCAGAGGCGAACTGCGACAACTCTGAATGAGTTATTTACAAAAGAAGTGGAATGAAAAGGAGTGGCGAGGACCAGTGAGTCAGCAGAACGAAGCTGTTGTGATTATCAGGTATTAAGTAATAATTTCGGGAGAACTTGTTAGTAAAATAATAACTCAGGTATTATATAATTTTTAGTATATGGGACTTGTTGTGGATTCGTCTATCCTCGTCGATCGGTATTTTCTGGCAGTCTTCCAAGTCTAAGGCTGGAGTGATTTCCTTCATTTTCAGCCGCAGTATTGCTGTTTATCAGATGACAGAGTTTAAATGCTAAACGTGATGCATACAAAATAGATTTAGGTACACTTGATAACAGTGTGAAAATAAAATAGTTTGTGATTCAGTAGCATTAAAGCAATATAATCCATTAGTAGAGTTAATTAGTTAGTCTAGAATATTTTTAAAATCTACACCAAAAATAATGTTCAAAGAACACATTAAAAAAAATATCAAGAAAATTAGGTAGGTGGTTTAAAGATTTTACCTAAAAGCTGCTATACAGAACAAAAGAAGATAATTTCGTGGTTTTTACATCCCATCAATCGGTACGTACGCTTTTTTACTTTGTAAACGACGTAAATTAAAAAGACATAAAAAGTATGTGCGTTTCAAGTGACCTTGGGTAACCACCTAACCAAAGAATTAGATTATTATTTTTATTTGCATAAAATACAGGTTTATAAGATATAATGATATTCATGTTCTAGCTTTTCCGCTCTTTGCCTTTTCAGTGCAAATATTATGGTAATTTTTTTTTGTTAATCAGTATCGGGTTCTAACTATCTTTATCTTTATTGATCTCGTAACGATAAAGATATTTATATATTTATTGAGGAAGCGTGCTTCGACCGCATCGTCGCTTTCCATCAGGTGAGATTGTGGTCAAACGCTAGCTTAGTCACAAATAAAAAAAAACTTTTACCTATATGCTAATTTTAACTTTCTTTTAAATAATTAAAAAAGGTCCTAAAATCCACGAAAAATATGTAGAAAAGAAAATTATTTCCTCATTTCGATTTTGGTGAAAATCGGTTGTACCGTTTTGTGGGTAGATCGTCGCGTCGGGGGTATTTTCATAATTTTATTTTGATACATGTGAAGAACAAATTATAAATTTTCAGGTTTTCTTTCAATGACTTGTGCTGTGAGTTTTTTTTTGTGTCTAACATTATTCGACGTCTACAGGACGTACCGTATTGGTTATCATTTATTGATCGAGCGAAGCGAGTAGTTGACTTGGGTCGAAAAATCTCCAAATTCGATTAACCTAGAAACAAATTAAGAAGTAACACACACAAAAAAAACAGTCAAATTGAGAACCTCCTCCTTTTTTAAAGTCGTTTCAAAATATTTTGGATCGCTTTCATTCGAACTTTATACGTAAGTAATTATTGTAGTGATAATTTTGTAATTTGATAGATAAGCGCTCAAATGCTATATCTTTTTAAGGTCGAGGGTGTTAAGCATGCTAAGAATAGGTATATAGTTAAATAGGTGGAATAGGTCTAAGGCACAAGTTCAGCTTCCGGAACATTTAAATTACATAAACGATAATCTTTTTTTTTCTTTTAATTTTGGCTTCAAAGCTTGTGCAGCTTAGCCAGTGTGTACACAAGTCACAGTCAAGGTCAAGTAAAAGAGTCAAGGTCCAGTCATAGTCAAGTCATGGCTTAGAAAAGTGGTAGAAACTTTACTAGAAATTTTATTTTAGTTTTGGAATGAAAGCGAAAATCACGTTTTTCAACTTTGTATGATTTTCCTATACTTATGCACGTTTACTAAGTATTAAAGGTTAATAGTCCACCATTATTACACATGAATACTCGAAGAAACACAGGTTTTGGAACATTATACAAAATCAAAATTTATTTTTTTCACTTTAGCGGCAAAACTCCAAACAAAAGTCATTAATAACATCTGTTAATAGCCATTGGTCATAAACATAACACAGATTGTCACAGATAAAACTGTTGTCAAAACATGTCGTTATCAAATGCGCGGGCGCAGCTTGCAGTGCTCTCAGTGGGTCAAGTTCATGAAATAATTTTCCGTCGATGGCTCGTGATAAGAAGATACTTATATAGATAGTTAAATACGTGGTAAATGTATTTTTACTTCCATGTTCATTATTTCGTAATTGCTCGCTTTCAATAGGTATCTTAGTTTGATAAAAAAAAAAAACAGTTGTCACTAGCGCATTTAATATATTTGCTTAATAATTTTTCAATGATAGGCTAGCGTTTGACTCCATCTCATGTGATGGTGTAGTTGAGGTTTTATGCGCTAGGCCTATAATATATTAATTTTAAATATAATTGAGCGACTAGACGAGCAAGTTGCTCGCGTGATGGTAACCGTCACGCTTACCCATTACCAAGAGATTTTTGAACTTATATAGATCAAAATCCTGCGCGGTAAAGCACTGCGCTCACCCCGAGATATCACATACATACATACAATACATACGCATTCACACTCACAGCCCCACACTAAGTTCAAATACTTGTATCGTGGGTGCCGTAAACATTCACATCACACACACACACCCAGAACCAGAAGCACAAATATCCCTTGGGAAGGAATTTGTGCTCCTGCCGGGAATCGAACCCAGGACCCACGGCGCAGAGGGCGGGCATCTGACCACTGCGCCAACTGGGTCGTCGATATTAGATGTTAAATCTCTTTAAACCATGTAATTATCAAGGATTAATTTTAGAAGGTCACAGACAGACGTTCTACTTATAACACCGATGAACTGATGAAATGCCCATTGGTTTATTGGGTGCGCGTTCGCCTTCTAAGCAGCATCAGGTTCAATTTCCGGCTGGAACATATGTTTTCTGTGATGTGAATGTTTTCGGTACCAACTACATAAGTAATTGAATTTAGTGTGGAGCTGTGGGTGTGAAAGAGGTTAAACTTATAACACCGCTCTTTTTGCATTGGTGGTTAATAATACCTACCGAGTTAATGGCAATAAGCATTTGTTTCAGCGATGTCTAGGTACTGCTATCAATGAAACTCTTATTTTTGGCTTTCGGTGCATGCTCCATGACCTCTGGTATCGTTGCCAAGCGGAACGAATGCCTTCTTGCATAATATATGTAAATAAAATTTTATAATAACATTTATTTTTTGTATCAAAAGTCAAACAGCCAAAAGATGAGATATCTGACAGCATGATACCCTGTTTGTTGATTCTGGGTTTCAGCTAAAGATTAAAACAATTTTATCCAAATCCGAACACATTCATACAAACTCACACGTACACGCAGACTTTCAGATTTTAATACCAGTGTGAGTGAAAAGAAGCACTGCATGCTTTCACAATCACCGGAAACATTCACATCACACGCACAATCACAACCGGAACCAGAAACACAAATTATCCTTGTGGGGTTGTGTGAGGTGTGTGTTATGTGAATGTTTCCGGCACCCACGACACAAGTGGGCTGTGAGTGTGAAAGCGTTTATGTTCTATAGTCAATTGTACTGTGTGGTTTACCTGATTTCCCTAAAGGCCTAATTTGGCCTGATTTCCCTAAACCTTTAATTCCAGATATAGATAACTGGTGTATAAATCTGTAGTAGAGATCGACCATTCTAAATGTATGATTTTTTTGTGGAGTGGCGTGCACATGAATAATGTTCTATCTCTACCATTGTCTAATCACCGCGCATAAATATAATTTGAACTTCGAAATTTATTATCGTATTTTTATTAAAAACGACCACAAAAAACCTAAACATTCTCTCATTAATTAATTGTTTATAAATGAACATTTACCTTTCATTATTTACTTTTGTTCATGTTTACATTAACCTTAGCTGTTGAGATAAGCTCAGGGAATCAATATTTTTGTATAGTCATTCTGTCAGAACATTTGTTTCTCTTTATAAAAGATTACTACCTAGTACCTAATTCTTTCCCGGACTTACCTTGATACACTCTTTTTGAATATGAGTAGACTTAAAGTCAACTCATATATACAAAAAAAAACATATACTTAACACAAATGATGCAACAAGCGACTTATTCTTACCGACCTCACAAAAAAGGAGGAGGTACTCGAGTCGACTGATTTTTTTTTTATTTGTGTTACCTCGTTACTTCTTTCAAGTAAATCCGATTTCAAATTTTTTTTTTAATTTGAAAGATGTCTCTTTTCAATAGGTTCCATTTAAATTTGATCTGATTAGTAGTTCTTGAAATATCGTCAATAATGCGTATTCTGTGGACTGCATTGACGATGTTCTCGTTTTTAACCGTCTTCAAAAGTTACCTCATAACTTCTTTCGTTGTGAACCAATTTTGGTGACTATTTTTTTATTGAAAAGCTGGTGCTTTTCATGTGGTCCCATTGAAATTTGATCAAGATCTGATCTCTAGTTTTTGAGTTATCGTCAATAATGCGTGTTTAATACATTAAATCTGATGAAGGTTCCGTAGATAAAGCGGTGAAGTCAGTTATTTAAGGTTTGCTTGCGTAATTATATAAATATATTGTTGATAGTAAAAAATGGTAGAGCTTTATTATTATAGATGTATGATCTCATGTTCGAAGCTAACAAGGTTCAAGGTTCATCATCATTATTGTAGATCCAGATATGGGGAAGAGCGCTGTATGCTGAAACACTCGCGAGGCTCATCGCGATTGTTTCAGCATACAGTTGGCAGTTTCTAGAACACTAACTTAGCCTTTAAGTACGTTATCGTGAAATATTGTACACACTTGGGACATGCAGATTTATTATTTAAGAACTTATAATATAATCTATCTAGATGTCAAAGCTTTAAACATACTTATAGACATAGGATATCAATAAGCGCAAGTAAGATGGTATATAGGTGTATATCCGAAGCGCGCTGATGGGTTATGACTTGAAGGGAATCAATTACTGAAATATACTATTTTAGCTTAAGGGCTCTAATTGACACAGAATCAAAATGTACAAAATTTTCAATATTTTACTACTTGTGGAAGGCGTCGAGGGCTACGGCCGGTATTAAATACTCTAGATCACAGCCAGACGTTCAACTTATAACACCGATGAACTGATGGCAGCAGTATCAGGTTCGATTCCAGATGGAAACACAAGTATTCTTCCAAGGGATTTGTATTTCTGGTTTTGGGTGTAATTGCGTATGATTTGAATGTTTCCGGCACCCACAACAAGTTATTGAACTTAGTGTGGGGCTGTGAGTGTTTAAACGTTTATGTTTTATGTAATATAGTACGAAGCAGTTCTGGAAACCCTCTCACTAAGATCACATATTGAGTTTGACAGGTCGAGAGACGACTTGAAGTGTCAAAAGAAGTGTGTCTGATGATCGGTTGGCTTCCTTGAACGGCATATCATGTTGAAATTTCTTACACTTTTGCAACTTTCATGTCCAATTATAATAGTACTCATATAATAGTCTCGATACAATATACATGTTTATAGATTTATTTCTGCCAAGGCGATGTTTAACGTCACCATTATGTATAAGTAATAGTTACGTATTAGTTCCTTACTGTTCTAGATCATTCATTGTTGTTATTATTCTGTGCTATAATGCTAGCTTACCAACGTCAGAACTAGTCGTGTGAATTATACCAATTCATGTGACTTAACTACCTTTTCAGATCAAACTGTCAAAATATAATTATAACCTATAAACTAGACATATAATCAGTATATATGATCCAATGTATTTATTTAAGAGGCAATGTTCAGATGTACAATTATTCTTAATTGGAAATCATTATTTAAGACTTCAACAAGGTGAGGAATTTACCCACCCGATACTGTAATCAGTGAACTTGAACCGAATTTAACATTGTTTTCAATATATCAGATCACACAGTGTTGTTTCATGAAGGAATTAGGTCAAAGGAATTCCGTATTGTTTTCATATGGCAAATTTAAAATAAATGAGGTCAATTAGCAGCCTTTATAGACAGGGCAGACTGCGCAGGTCTTCACTTATAAAGATGTTACACAGGGTGTTTGGTTGAGGGTTAGCCAAACGTGGTGGACGTTTAGTTGGACTTATTTGGAAAATACAAGTTCGCGTAAAGCTAGGTGTTGTTGTTTTTTTTTTATCGTTGATTTTGTTATTTTTTAGATATTCCTTGGTGGCATATAGTTTCTTTTTAAATTGAGTAGGAAGTCTCCCACTTGAATTTAATTTTTCATTGTCATAGAATTAAGAGCTTAGAGCGAATAATTAAGGCATTGTAAGGATATAAAAGAGCCTTAAGTAGACCAAAATTACATCTGAGGCCATTACAAAATAAAAATTGACCAGAAACAAGCACGAAAATAAAATTTTAAAGCAAAACAGTCAATTTTTCGGAAAATTAAAAAAAAAACAAAACCATAACACCAAGCTGCTTTTACGCGAACTTGTATTTTCCAAATAGGTCCAACTACACGTCCACTACATTTGGCTAACCTTCTACCAAACACCCTGTATATACGGTACTAACCAGATGGTAAAAGCTAGTAAGTTTACCTTTAAAACAAAACAATTTTAATTACAAGCTTTTATTATTTGTATTCTTCTCAGCAAGCTCTTTCATTTGATACCCATGTTATGGGAGTGCTTAAAAATCTTGGACTGTCCGCCATATTGGATTTAGAATGACGTCACTGCATGCATTGTCATCCAAACTAAGGGTGTATGGAAAATGTCATTTCAATCGGTTGATGATAACTACCTTAAAATACAGTTGCAAGATTTGACTAGAACATATAATATACAAATATTGCAAGTTAAATGAAAGCTTGTTAAAATGCATTTCTATTCCTCCAAAAGCCATTGATGCGTAGCAAAGTTTTCTTATCAAAGTCCATTGCGAAACAGTCCAATCATCCAAAACTGTTTCTATAATATGTGAACGTCTAACGTTAAGATTTTACCTCTATACTGCTACTAAAAGTGAATGTGGATCAACATGTCGGCAGTTGACTACTAAGTAAACGCACTGATGGCGTATATATACAAGTACTGAAAACACGCAACAATGTACTGACGTTACGCCGCCGCTAGGTAACAGACGTCATCATGAATAATAATTGTATATACACGTAGATAATAATATATACACATGGATCTGATCAACACAATCGGTGTGTATATCAATGAATAGTGATAGATCACCTTATCAATGCAGATGTGAATGTGCACTCTAGCAGAATAAAATGTACATATAGGTATCGATTCACGAATTTCACGCATCTCAGAGGCTGCGTGATAGACTTTTTATAACAGAATTTGTAGTGACGCGATCTGCGAGTTAGCCTACTTGTAGAAACGAAGCTTGTATGCAACCGTGTTACCTATTATCCAATTGCAATCCATAATGATGTCTGCAGAGCGAAGTAGCTAAAATTATAGATAGGAACTGTAATAAGGATTTGATGATAAGAGAGACGAGCTGTGTACAAAAAATCTGACTATAATCCGATCCGAATAGCTGCTTAGATTAGCTTCGCGATCTCATAACAAATCTGAACGTCCTGACCTCGATACAAATAGATGCCTCATGTATTGAATCAAGTAGCAACCTTCAGGGACCCGTATCCCGATGCCCGTTATCCGTCTGATAAGACTGTTTGTTCGGATAAGCGTTCCACGTGTAACTGTGCCCTCCGACCGCACGAGTTGCTAATGATGACGGTGACAAAGATACTGATAGCCTATCAGTAGTACGCCGAAGTAGCCTACCGCCCTACCGCCCTAGCACTGGAAGTTTGTCGCGCGTCCCACCTGTTAAAAACCACCATCGCAATACACTGTAATAATAATGTTTCAGTTTAATTACGGGGCTTAAAGAAGTTTAACATCTAATATCTCGGGGTGACAAGCGCAGTACTTTGCCGCACAGGGTTTTGCCCTGAAATGAAATGAAATGCATTTATTTATTTATTTGCTTCAAGTGTGGGTATAAACAGATGTAGGGTTAAGTGTATCAATATAGTTCACACACTTGGTCGTAATAGTGACATGCAAATATTGATTTGAGGACTAGGTAGTTACATATCTTTATAGCGTCATAATAATAATTTTGGTTATTGTTAATATATTCTATATGTGGCCCAATTACAATAAGTGAAAATGGAAAAATCATCATTAAATTTATAATGTCAAGAGATGTCAAAATTTCAGAATATTAATGTCAAAGATAAAAATGTTAATAAAATATAATTATGTCATAAGTTATTACAGTCCCACGATTGAATATAAGTATAAATTTAATGATGTCTTAACCTGTAAAGTTCAAAACTTTGGGTAGCACTGAACTGTAATGGCAAGCGTAACACTTACTCTGCTCTGCGTAAAGCCTCGAAGCAAATTAGTGTTGAGAAAGAAACATTTTGTTGTTTGTTAATCCCTGTTTTAGTTTCATAATATTGGTATTTTTTTTATTCCTGATAGGGGCATGCATTTGACCACAATCTCACCTGATGGAAAGTGATGATGCGGCCGAAGATGCAGCATGCTTGCCTAGAAGATACCTATTCACTCTTGGCTGGAATAATCCCTGATTATACCGTTCGGGTAACAAATACGCAGGCGGTGAGTTATTTAGACTCCTTTTCAGTACGGATAATAAACGCAGAAGCGAAACGCTTCGACCGAACCGGAGGCATATAATATGGTTGACATATAAGGACGACGTTTGACAGTTTGTCTTGGTAATGATAGTAGAAAATATACTATTATTTTCTTAGTCTTCGATAAAGAGTCCGTTTTGATAAAATGTTAATGAATTTTCAAATTAACATCGTTTATTAACCTTAAAGGTGTACAACTATACATGATGCATGCAGGTCTTAATAAAGATATCGTACGCCATGCTTCGTCTCGCAGGGCAATACAATATTTTAAGAAATATAAAAGTAAATTGTATCATATAGTTTCCGCTGTTATTATTAAGTCCGCAATATTAAGTGTCAGTCAGTATGTCAACAAAATTATTACTTCGATTAAAATTTTCTAAAATCTATTTTGAAAACTTTTCAGAATTTACTTTCGTTCTCATGTATTTTATTTATGCGTCTCCAAATAAGATCATCAGAATATGCTCCGGCCATTCATAATATGCAAATACCTCCAGTAATGTATGCGTTTACGTTGAGGAAGCCATTAACGTGAATAATCATTGATAACGATTATTACTTTTATGTTTATTGACATTTTTATGTCGAGAAGGATGACCTGACACAGTGAGTGATTGTATCCCGATACTGGGCGAGCTGTTGTTGGCGCGCAGGGTGCATAACCAGATGAGATGAACATATTGTTGTAACTTTACTGTACTCATTATTTTAATTGTGTATTATTCATTACCTCGCTGTTCCTTTATTTTCGCATAAAATTTCTCCTAGACTATAGGTCTAAATGATAATCAGTAAAGAGCAAATTGTATCTACGTGAACTACGTATGAAATAGTTTATTTTGATAAGAATTAATATTGAATGCTTTAAAAAGCCAACAAAACAGAAGCTGCTCTTTTTATCAGTTTTTTAACAAAGAAAAGTATTTTTCGAGGACTTTTTTGTAAAACTTACGAAGGCCAACATTTTAGCTATGGATTGAATTCACCTATGTCTGTTTAGTCAGCGTACGCCGACAAAGCAGCCAGTTAGCAAATATTTTTCCGACTTGTCTTACGAATTATTATTATTTCGAACTGATAACTATCTTTTATTCCAACAAAACATAGCCTATGACACTCAGGGATAGTGTAGCTATCTATTTATAAAAGAATCAGTAGTTTCAGAGATTACCTTTTACATACAACTTTACCTCTTTATAATATTAGTATCGATAAACATTTGCCTAGTTATGGATTTTCGAAAATTAACGCCAAATTCAATAAAATTTCTTTAAAACAGGTAAAGACTAGAAATTGGATGGTCTTAAGAAATAAATGGAGACAATTAAAAGAAGAGACTTTAAACGTTGCCTGAAAACCCTAGATGGCATCTCCGGTTGGAAGGCAAGCCTATCAGTTCACAGGGCCGGGTTATCGGCTCCACGTGTCCCTTTGTTCGCAGGCCTTGTTCCGCATGTAAACTGGATCACCTTATTCTCATAAGTTCCTCAGGCGGCTACAATGGTTGTAATTTATTTGTCATTTTTTTATCTGATTTCACCACTGTCTCACCTGATAGTAAGTGATGATTTGATTGAGGATGTAAAACACTCAGGACCTGGAATGACTGGTTCTCAAGGATAGCTGAACATAATTTATAGGGATTATCGCGACAGATTTTTTACATTTTGATTACAGGTTGGTGGTCTTCGATTGTATTTCTTAGTGCTGTAGTAAGCCAAGCGAGCATGAGAAACTACGCCATGGATTTCATTACGAATGTTAGCTTCACCCAAAGCTCAAGCCCGTGGTAGGATCTACCTATCCGTGGTCGCGGATTAGAAGGCGGGTTTCCAATGACGGCACCATCACGGCTTCAAAATTAACACTTTGTTTGGTCTCTTATTCTTTTTAATATTTACAACTATGGAATTACTCCTATTTTTTTTAATTTGTATGCCTTTTAACTTTAATAAAAAAAAAGTGATAAAAATGGATTTTAAATTCAATCTGGCAAAACGCACGCTATTGGCTAGACTTATTCTTAACGTCAGTTCACCCATTTTTGAAGTCAATGATTGATGCTGGAGAGTCCTTGACGGCCGCCGTGATTGGATCATACATGTCGAAGAAACGCAGAATGGCCGCGTTTAAAATTGCTTAAACCTGCTCGCATTTTCAAATATTTATTTTAATATGAAATGTTATTTTTTTATTAATGAAATTTAATTTTTTTCAGCGCGTATAACTTCGCTGTCGACATAACAATCGATTAAAAGCATAAAAAATTTACACATCCCCTTTTGTAGCAGTGTATGAAACAGTTTGGAAGTTCGCCTATTAAAAAACAACATAGCAATGGAGGCTTTACTTGTGTAAATTATGCTAAACTGAATTAATAAATACTCTGTAAGAGAAGGCTATAGTCGCAGAAGTGGAAACGTAATGGGCGCTAATTATGAAGTCTATAGTTGTTATAAAAACGCCATAATGCTATAATAATTTATAAGACAACAGTGTTTATAGAAATGAGTACCTGGTTTAAAACGTTGAAGCAAATCTTACTGTACTGTTACGTAGTCTGTTGAAGTAGCACGAGTAAGTAAAATCAAAACATACAGGACAAAGACTCTATATGAGTATAATAGAATATTATCTAGATGCCAGGGAAGAGACATTTGAATTTTATATATTCTCCCAAGCCGCACTGTACAGCTGGTATTGGTTCGATTCGCGGCGGACACATAATTTTTCTCCCCAAGGGAAAGTGTTTCATATTAAAAACCAGAAGCACGAATGTTCTTTGTAAAAGAAAATTATGCTTCTGTCGGGCATTGAACTTAAGGCGGGGAAAGCAAAGACTTACCCTTAGCCACATAATAAATAAAAATACTACCACTGCGCCAACAGGCTTGATCTTCACCCATTGCTCTCCGATAACATTTTATTCAGCTAAAAGTAACGCGACAAAATCAGTCTACCTAACTGACCCAAAGATTGTTTTAAAAATGTTACAATTCGGCATCCCTTTTCTCAGTTGTAAACACGGTTGTAAACAACTATGATACGAGTCGGCGTAATGCCCAATGACCGCATCGACAGTGTTGTTATGTTCATAATGTGTCTGCTTGCGTCACATCTCAGTAAAAACTACACGTGTGCCTGTGGCGGTCACTCACTAGGTCAGCCTGAAAGATTTATAACCTATTCTTTGATAGTATATGTTTTGTTTACGTTCTGCTGTTTATAGCATTGGGTGTTCCATACGGGACCATATTACCGACGACGCATTCTTTCTAATTGGCAGCCTGTCCTAACAATTAAAGCACTTTCCAAATAACCGTCATATGTATCTAGCCAAAAATATTTTTTTTATCGCAGACACAATAAACTATTTATCTATAGTGAATAAGTATCTTCTATGCAAGCGTGCTACATATTCTGCCGCCTCATCGCTTTACGACAGGAGAGATATTGATTAATTGCTTGTACATATAAACTTTAAACTATGGCTAGTAATCTATTTATAATAACAAATATGTCTGAATTAGTAAGTCACAAGATTTATGGATTTTGAAATTAATCACAAACTAAGTATCATTTGGCCGGCCCGGCAAAGTCGATGTACTAAGTCGAACGAACTTAATGCTATACCAATAATAAAATGATTTCATTCTTAATGCGTTCTCTCTCGTCAATCTCCAGAGCCTAATTTTATCAAATTTAAGATGTCAATTCCTATCGGAAGTGTATCGAAGTTATAAGCCAATCCTTTAAATTTTCTTACCTTATCGTTGAATCTTAATTTTGGCACATACATCGAAGCTAGAGCTCAACTGACCGCTAAGAAACTGAGTATCCTCGCTAAGGTCAGGCAGGCTTCACTCCGGGGCAGCTTATATTTATCTCAAGTCCGATCGTGTATGGAGTACTGCGGTCATCTCTGGGATGGATTTTGGCATGACAGCCTAATATGTAAGCTTTCATCATACGGCCTGCCTACTAGTATCTGTGTGTGAATATCAGCCTTCTTGAGGGACCGGTCGATCCGTGTAGTCATCGAAAGCATCGCGCCTCGGATCGACTGTTCGGTCGGTTCTCTCCGCAACGCTTTTCGTGCTGCATATCAACGATCTGCTAAAGCCCGGCTTATTTGGGTATGCAGACGACAGCACGGTTGTGGAGAGTTGTATATCTAACGCACGAGCTAGTAGCGACCAAATCAGTCCTAAAGACACGGCCACGGTTGAGCGTTTGAACTTGGCCTTAAAGGCTGTCTCCGATTGGGGCGATGCCAACCTAGTCAAGTTTAATGCCTCTAAGACACAGGCGTGTTTATTCTTCTATTCGGAATGTATCCATAATAATAACTGAACTGAGTATCTTGGTATAACTTCGAAGCTCAATTTCGGTACATAATAATATATTGAGTGTAAAGCCCAATTGGCCGCAAAAAAGCTGCATTATTAGAAGGCAGAATTAATACAAACAAACACATGCAACATCTCACACTAAGTTCAAATACTTGTATCGTAGGTGCCAGAAACATTAACATCACACACATTTACGTTCGATTACATTGACTACAAAATTGTTGATCGATAGCAAACTATCCATTGCAGCAATGTTGTATGTGGTGTCACAGTGTAGTAAGACGTCATCGAATATCTTCTGATCAATACAATAACAACTTTGAGCTGCGTTTGCACATTACTATCTAGCATGAGTAATATCCCAGTCTATTACTTATATCAGATGATTATTTCTGTCGGGATCTTGAAGGATTTATCGACTAGTTAGGGCCAAAATACCCTGTTATAGGGTTGTCTGATGTCACGCATCTCACCGGTGATGGGCCATTGTACATAAAACTACTCGGCTAATGCTAGATGATCACGAAAGTTTCGGATGGTTAGCAATGTTTCCCCATACATAGCTAAGAACTCTCTGGATTAAATCAATCGGGCCAAGTGTTTTAAAGATATATGGTGCATCTATTAATCAGTAATACTGGCTTCGGCTGTTGGTCTTCATTGTAAATAAATAATATATTGGACTGAACGAAGTTCCGCTACCTAATCATCTCTGTAACGACTCTCTCTCTGAACTAATTGAGATGAAATTTAGGGGTAATCATAATTACAAAATTGCTGTGCAAGTCATATTATATATCACGAAAAATATTATATCTTCTAAGTTTATCATCCGTACTGCGAAGGAGTGGAACTCATTACCTCGTTCCCGAACTGTATAATCTGGAAGTCTTCAAGTTAAGAGTGAATAGGTATCTTCTAGGCCAGCATGCTACATCTCAATTTCACCACGTTGAACGTGATGAAATCTATGCTATTGATATATATATATGACTAACGCGTTAGTGTTACCTTTTAGCGTGGTATATACATAGTCGTACCTCCAAATATCGACAGACGACACGTGCAAACACAGGTGTGAAGATTGTAAAGTATAATTGTCTACGATCTGAATATAAACATAACCCTTTTCAATTAGTATTACTCTATTATATAACATTTGCTGTATATAAAAGTTTACTCCATTAGTTCGCTAGTTCCCTGAAATAGGAACAGTATAAACTTGGTTCAAATAAATATATATATCACCCGGGGCAAGATAGTGACTGCTAGCGCGACCCTATCTTGGCCTACCCCGGCGAGGGATGGCTCACGGAAGGGTTTTTAGGGGGTTCGAGCCCCACATACCCCTTTCCTTCACCCTTGAGAAGGAAGGTAAGTGCCTGGCATTTTCCCCCCCACAGAAAAAATAACTAAGTATAAAGATTATTAACAAAACATGTATTTTTGTAATTTCCGAACATATAATTCTCATTTAGAAACATTATCAGTAAAAAGCAGTATAAAACATAATATTACTTAGTCCTAGTGTTTTTTTTTTCAAGCAAAATATATAAGTCCATGTAAGTCTACGGGCGAATAGCCTATATTTTAGTAAATTACATTAAAATTATGTGATTCCTATTAAGAATTATGCTTAGTAAGCGCCTAGATTTAGATCTATTCCATACTAGTATAGCGTCGGCTAGACGGCTGTTGAGCAGTGACTTTTTTGATAACTAAGGCATATAGACAAGTATAGCCATATAGATAATTTTACAGAGTTACATTTTACCTAACTATTTATTTGTTTAACTGTGTTCCTAGCTGTTCATAAGCTTGATTTGTATTATTTATATGTTTTCTAACCGTGAGGACCTTTAATTGGCTTATTGTATTATGCTTAACCTGTAAATTGTTAGATTTATAAGCTGTTGGTCTTTCTCAATATAAATTAAATAAATAAACATAATTTTAACAGCTAAAGAGCTTACTACAAACCACCGAGCTTACAGATAATATTGATTACCAACCCAAGATAAATACATAGCTTGAAAACATGCGTGTCTCCTCCCGTCTGCATTTACTAGTAGCTAGTAACAAATAATAATTGGTCCTACCTAATCTTATTATCGTCATAGCAGCCTGACCGTGCACTTTCAACTGCATTATTTACCGTCGCGTCATTAGATAACGATACTCGTGTTCAATCAAAGTGTGGAAGGTCACCTCCAGGTTCCACGTGACAAAGATTTGGACAGGTCGATTACAATCACTCGTTTATACTTTATTGTAAACTGGTGTCGCATATATCATCAGGTCATCAAGGACGGTCTACACTCTGCACGTGTAAGGGATTTAGGCAGACGTTCGCCTTGTTATATACTCGGACATTATGTAATCTAAGATTAAGTCTATGGAAATAGCGAAGACATGCGCAAGCGATTAGCTCTCACATCGGAACAGACTAGGACTAGAATAGCAACTAAAATTAATAAACCTATACCTGTGCTTATACTATGTACTGAATCTATTTTTAAGTTACCAATACGGTTATTTCATCGACGTGATGAAAACTTACAACTAAAGAAGAGGTATTGATGAGATCATATTCACGATTCAACTTGCATTTTCAGCAACTTGATAACATACGCTGTAGTATATATAAGGTACTTTATGGGTACGTAGGCACTCGGCCTTCGTAGAGTTATCATTGCAATTTGGACCCCTGCAATACGAACGCCTTTGGTTTCGCTGATCACCCAAGAAGGTCGGCCACGAAATGAAAACATTAAAATTCATTTTAGTACTGTCGGTATCATTTTCAAAACTATTTCATTTTTATCAGTTATAGTACCGCTCTAGATAAACTGATTCTATATAATAATATAAGAGACATAATTTCCAAAAAAAATTGCAGTCAGTTGATCGGCACAATCTGGCCGGCTGTGGTCCAATGTTCCAATCTTTACACGCGCAATCCGAGCGCCTTGTAGGCTAGCAACGGACAATGCATATCGTTATCTCCCAAGACCAAGGCCGGGAGCATCTGCCCAAACGCCACGTGTGACCCACGATGTGGTTCCGATGCGTCCGATCGTATCGGTGTCACGGCCGCCTGACGGAATGAGGAAGTCTGCAAGACGGGTTTATGGTTGTTTAAAGTGATTGTGTTGAGGCGACGCGACGCGACGGTGTCTGGACCGAGAGCAAACTGCACTTTTATAAGTGTACTGTTAAAAATCGAAAGTATACACCGTTTATTTTTTAAGAGGTCATCATAACACTTTAGTTAATTTTATGGCGAGCTTGAGTGGGGTCAAATATGGTTCATACAACCTCGTGTTGCTTAATTGACCGAGCGAAGCGAAGTCTCTAATTTGAATTTAGTGAGTTCAGCACTTTGTCCGTCCGTCTGTCCGCCCGTCAGAGGCATTGAGTGTCTAAACCATGCAAACGAATATTCTACCTTCAAATTCGAGAGATTTCAGAAAATATATCTGAAGTTGTGGCCCAAATCCAGACATGGCAATTAAAATTATATAACTGATAATAATATTTAGGGAGCTAACGCTTATGGGTAAACGTAAGTGAGGAACAAAATATTTTTTATCAGGCGGAGTTTTTTTTTATTCCATGTTGGAAAATAACAATTGGACTATTTGTCCCGGGATGTATCTCAAAAACGGCTACATTTCCGTGCTACTTAGGAAAAGTTATGAAATTTAATTCAAAGCATTTATTTATAATATGGATGACTTTCTAGTATGATTAATTTAAAACATTAGGAATCAAATTATATTACACACTGATAAAGATAAAATAAACAAGCATGCCAAAATATCAACATTAAAAATAAATATTAATAAAAAAATAAAAATTGTAAATTAACTCAAAATATTACGTCAAATTAACCTTAAAAGTTTGTCTTAAAGCCAAAATGTGAACGCGAGGTCACTGCTCGGTCGGACGGAAAGTGCTGAATCAGCCAAGTCTTCTTAGTGATCTCACTTCGCTCCATCAATAACTTATTTAATTGATATGTCTTGTTGATCTCTGCACACTATTTTTTCCCAAATACAAGCATAATATTATACGTAACAATGGATGTTTATACGATTTCAGACGAAGCCAGCCAAGTGGCCCACGTGATCAAATTACTGGTGCATTTCGCTAATCTGGTGCTAAACCGATTATGACCATGGAATGCACCGTTCTGCCGAATTCCATCCTTAGACGCGTTGAGGTTGGATTCATTTAAAAGGTTTCCCAAGGATTACCTGAAAGTTCAGATTACTTGGATCACTTAACAAATCCATACAGATTTGCATAGAATTATATGTATCATTGTTGTATAGAATTGTCAAAGTGTGCAGAGTTCAAAAGCTTAGAAACTGGCGTGGTTCCTATTTGGTGACACGGATAATGCATGGAGTGGTTATTGGTGGAAGTAGTAGAGTCAAAGACACCCTGGCTTGCTGAAGAGCCTGCATAGGGGGCCGGCAAAGACTCAGACCGGGATCAATGTAGTTTAATGTGGCAGACAGGGAATATGCATTTACATTTAAATACAGGACTGATTCGTAATGTTAGTTTCCGGATTTATGATACCAATGATTACTCTGGAATGAATTGCCAGCTGATGTAAGTTACCTTTAAGCGTCTAACTCAAGCCCATTTTTTAAAAAGCTCCACTCGTATTGTAAAATCATCATAATAATAACATCATATATTTGTTTAATTCGTTTACAATGTAGTCGTCATAAGATATTTACTTAAGTCTAGTACAATTATATATTAGTATGGGTATTGTACATTTTATCTCATATTATAATTATGTATGATAATATCATATATTGATATTTTGACATATTTGTAGTACGTTATGCTATATATGTAGGTACTAGGTATATTTTAAATCATAAATAATAGTTAATGGTCCTTGTACTGCACTAGCACGAATTTTTCTGCACCTTCTCGGATGACTGGCAGAAAATGCTGTATTAGCATTAAGTCCTCTGTGTACATTGCTAGCATAGCTATATTGTGCAAAATAATAAATAAATTAATTTAGCCCAGAATAAATATTTTTTTTACAAATCTGAAATAGTACCAGCTTCTGTTCATTTGGGTTTTTGTGGCATTCAATATTAATTATCGAAATAAGCTATTTTACCATCTTACGTATTTTTTATATCCGACAAAAAGTGGCGTTATATGATAGTGTGTATCTGTGTGTCTGTCTGTCCGTAGCTCCCAAACGGCTGAGCCGATTTTGATTTGATTGTTTTTGTTGAAAGGTGACTTGATCGAGTGTGTTCTTTGTTTGGTGAAAATGGTGCAGCCGTTTTTTTGTTTATATTCTACCGACTTCACAAAAAAGGAGGAGGTACTCACAGGTTGACTGTATTTTTTTTTGTGCGTTACCTCATAACTTCTTTCCACGTGAACCGATTTTGAAATTTTTTGTTTTTCAAGATGTTGCTTTCCAATTGGTCCCATTTTAATTTGATCAAGATTTAATCAGTAGTTCTTGAAAAATCTTCAATAATGCGTGTTTAGTACATGGAATCTGATCAAAGTTCCGAACATAAAGCGATAAAGTCGGTTTTATTAAGCTTGCTTGCGTTTGATTATCATATTCCAACAGCGTTTACAAAAATATATATAGATAGTAAAAATAATTTAACAGTATAGTCAACATAGGATACATATCTTAGGTAATATTATATATGTTAATGAACATTGTGTGTCATATCTTAACTAAAAAAACCCTATTGTATAAGAAAAAAACATCTTACGAGTGCGTTTTTCTGTGTTTGTATCCTTGTGTGTGTGTATCAGTGCGTGTGTGTGTGTGTGTGTGTGTGTGTGTGTGTGTGTGTGTGTGTGTGTGTGTGTGTGGGTGTGGTGTGGGCTGTATGAGTGACGGTGAGATTCAAGTACATATATTGATATCGATTCAATAGCTCATTGCTTCAACAATAGGGGTAGAATTGGAACGGCTCTAATCCCCAGTCTCCCTCTTACTGTGTAGGCACGGACTCTGACATATTATTATAGTATATTACATAAATAATATTCATTAGGTATTTTTTTCATTTAGGGATTTTTTTGGACATTTTTTGACACATGAAAGAAATCTAAATCTGAATAGTGTTTATTATAGGCGGCGCGACTTATGACTGAGTTTTGTTCAAAATGTGTGGACCGATGGGACGTGAAACAAGGTGTGCCGTGTGCGATAAAAATGGTACCTGAAACACTATACTGGACAAAATATTACTGCAGTTAATTTTATCTGTTACTGTGTTATACAGTAGAAGACTATCATATTGTCTTCGCCTCAGCTCTAGTGTATCGATATTGAGATAGATGCTTCGGAATATGTTTTAAACGTTTTGTACACTTTTATATACATCCTTTCTATAGTTTAAACGATTTGAGTATCAGGATAAATATCTACCCTAGCTCCAATAATGACAATATTATGTGACTCGCTGTAGGTACCGTGGTTAAGTAGGTTTTTACGTGGCATGCGTTGCAATGTCATTGCAAAAAAAAGTGTTCCTCTTGTTTACGACGTAATACTATTCAAAATTAAATTATAAATAGTCGTTCGCGCCGAACTGAGATCTCGCGTCTACATTTTGCCTTATAGAGAAAAACTTTTGAGGTTGCTTGCTTATATCTTTATTATATAGGTATTATAATTGTTTGATTTCTGTATGTGTTGTTCAAGTACAGGATATAACGTTTATTTTACGTAAGTTTCAGCGTTCAGTGTGAAGCCGTTTTTTAGATAGACCCCGGGACAAAATAGGTCTAAAAACTGTGACTTTGGTGGCCTACCAGATCGTTATTTTCCAACATTGATTGTTTTTAAACCGGTTTCGAGCTCTACTTGTCAAGCCGTTTTTAACAATATCCTACAAGGGTTTATAAAAAAAAAAAATATTTAGCTCCCCACTTACATGTCCCGCCCCCTTAATATTTTCATTTATATAATTTTAAAAGTCATTTCTGGATTTGGGTCGTAGTTTTACATATTCTGTGAGAATTTGAAGTCATTCGCTTATATGGTTTAGACGCCAGATGCCTCTGACAGATGGACAGTCGGAAAAAGTGCTGAACGACCCAATTCAAGTTAAAGATCTCGATCTAAAAGC
The DNA here is from genome assembly GCA_948107665.1 of Lomographa bimaculata. Classification (NCBI taxonomy): domain Eukaryota; kingdom Metazoa; phylum Arthropoda; class Insecta; order Lepidoptera; family Geometridae; genus Lomographa; species Lomographa bimaculata. The sequence continues at coordinate 600,790 of OX403603.1, forward strand.
CGTTCCAAACATAATGTGTAAGTAAATGAATATTTTTTGACAATGTTTTAATAGATTTCTGTTATCCGGGGCGAAGACTAATCCAAAAAAATAAAGATCATTAAAATCGGTAATAAATCATATATATATATATATATATATATATATATATATATATAGATGGAAGTAGTTGTCGCCACGTGTTGTGCACTCCTGTTCGATGGAAATGTTGGTTATTATTGGATACAGCTGATAAACCCATGACCGTAGATAGTTTCGGTGAAAGTTGCACTTGATGACTTATTGTTTGTACTCTGATAGCCCATGTGCACTTGTGCAGCTACAGGTTGTATAAACATATACAGCTACGAAAAATCTTTCGAACAGCTGGTGCCGGTTAAAGTATGTGAGGTTATGGTAGAGTTTGTCTCCACTGGTGACAAACGTGAGGTTTTTTAAATCAATTCCCAGTTGTCACTATTGGGGACATTGACGGCGGTGACAAATGGGAATAACCGGAGTTTACCAAGCGATGATCTGACCGCTAGGCAGTTTACTAATTTAGCGCATACAATTTTAACCAAGAATTTTAATTATGTCGTCGATTTTAAAATTTGTGATTTTACGTTTGCTTGCAATAAATGGATGCTACTAGCTTGTATTGTAAAATAAGATTTAGTGAAAAATAAAAAATCTGTCAATTATCTCGTAGAACATATTCCGTTACCATAAATTTTACGGCTTTTTGAATTTTTTTCAATTGCAAATTTTGTTATTTTTAAATATGTTAAACAGCATTATACTCGATATAAATGAAACGGCTTGACTCACGATTTAAGGTCGACTCTTGCGACCTAGGTTTCGGGGATGTCCGATCATCAGGCGAGTTCACGACGGAAAGTCACGGCGCTCACAGTGAGATATATAGATCGATTGATAAATTCTTTATTTGCACACCAAAAAATAACACTTAGGTACAAAGAAATCTTAACATAACATAGCAGCACAAAGGATGGTTTTATTGCTCAAAGCGATTTCTTCCTGACAACCAAAGGGAGATGATAAAAATATTTCAAACAGGGATGGTGGTGCACCTCAACACAATGTACTTACACATACTTATAAATATAAGATACATAATAAACCTACAAAATACTACATAAATAATAATAATATATTATAAAGATACACAAACTAATATATATTATACATATATATATATATATAACTAATAAAGGACATTCATTCTTGTAAATCAACATCATATCAAAATTGTAATCAAACATTTTGTTTTTCAATTCTTTACTTGTTATTATTGTATTGTTCGGCGTTCAAAAGTGTACCACGTACCGATATGAAATAAAGGAATTTAATTGATTCAATTTCAATTCAATGTAAATGATTTCTAGTATTGCTAGAATACTAGAAATCAATTATTTTTTTAACATCATTCTGGAAGATATCACTTTAAGCGGTTCTTAACGCCTTTGTAAATGTTCTCCATTACTATGAACATAATTGATTTTATTAACAACCAGCAATAAAGTAGTGGCAGCGATACTCCTATGAAGAACCGATACCGACACCAAGCTCTCAAAATAAATATAGTAAAAATAAATTCATTTTTACTATGATAATAGGTAAAGATAAGTCGCAAATAGAAAACATGTTTTTGTCATTTCAAAAGTAAGTACTCCGAAGTACGAGTAAGTATATATTTAGATGCCCTCTGTTTCTCTAGTAGAGACTGGCTTAAATATTTTAAAATTTGTGTATGTTTAACCTATCGATTGGATCACCTCTGCATGTCTTTGATAACTTTCACTATTTTCGAAGATAAACAAGGAAAATTTACTCAAATATTTGAACTTTAAATCCGGTTCATTTAAGTCACAAAAAATGTTGTAAACTTACAACAATGTAACCTAATTCGCCATAATATACTCATTGCCTGCGTCTTTGTTTCCCGAAAGGTACAATCTGGGTATCTTCAAGTCTAGAGTTAATAGGTATCTTCTGGCAAGCATGTTACATCTTCGGCCGCATCTTCACTTTCCATCAGATGAGATAGTGGTCAAATGCTTGCCTATCTAGCATAAAAAAGACTGCAAAAAACAAAGAACAGTTCCGTTTCGCCCTGAAGTCTCAACTTGTTAAGCCACGTCGGATGGGATTAGTATTTTCCATAATTTTATATTTACTGTAGTATTTTTTCTATGCCTTCAGGCAGCCTATAAAATCCTGACACCAGCCTGCACACTGGTTCATAAAACAGGCAAGCAAAAAGACGATCAAGTCAATCTGGGTGTCGTTAAGTCTAAAGGTATCTGCTATGCAAGCATGTTCCATCTTCTGTCGCAACGTCTCTTTCGATCTGATGAGACAGAGGTAAAATACTTGCCTATCTAGCATAAATAATATACTTTTTATTGATGTAATAACTACTTCGTGTATTTTAGTGGTACCTTAAGTCCTTGAACGTGGTAAGGTAACTCAAGTTACCAAGTATTGCGAGCGTGCAACAGGTTCAAGAGCAACTTAATAATTATTTAAAATTAAATCGGAGAGGGGAGCTTTTTTACATGTGACGACGAAAAATATCTTATACTACTATAATATTATAAATCTGAAAGTTTGTGTGTAAGTGTGTAAGTATGTTTGTTCCCTCTTCACGCTTTAACAGCTGAACGGATTTGGATGAAATTTGGAATGTACATAGATTATACCTAGGATTAACACATAGGCTACTTTTTAGCTTGATAATAGCGGGCGAAGCCGCGGGGCACGGCTAGTTTATAATATATTATCTAAATATAAAAAGTTGATAAAGCAGTGAATTTACTGCCTTCCCATGCATGGGTCTCATCCGCCATCTATGGAATCTGTCTAAACATAAACGACGATAAAGGATACTCTGTCCCCATATAATTCTGACGTACAAAATGGACGCTCTCCGCCCCGAACGACCCTAGGCAGCCCCACGCATCGGTTGCCGCGGTCTTGTGTGACGATGAGGACTCATTTGTATGGAGTGGCATGGCCATGTTGTAACGTTGCTTCCGTGTTGTTGCAGACAGCGCGCCTGCGATGGAGGACGAGGTGGCCTTCATGTTCCAGTTGGGGTTCACGCGGGATGCGGTGTCGGCGCCGCTGCACCTGCTCACGCTGGCCTACCTCAAGGAACTCGCCGTCAAATTTGTTAATGAAAAGGTGATTTATTCCTATTTTTTTACATAAAAAACAATAATAATAACTCTCAATAATAACATTATTAAGAGTCGGTCAAATTATTAAACGTCACGCTAGCCCATTACACCTAGAGTTAGATAGAGAGATAATAATTTTAAAAAACTTAAATTAAAGTGTACAATCGGCGGTCTTATCGCTAAAAGCGATCTCTTCCAGACAACCTTTGGATGGAGAATATTTTTAATAATTCGGTGAAACGGGGGCTGTAATTACATGATTATGGGAAAACAAAAAATATATAGTAAGGTATATATATATACATACTTAAACAAAATAAATTCTATAAGGTAAAAACTGATGTTTATAATATAAATACATATATACAATATATTATAATAAAGGAAGGATATTTGTCATAGCTTAAATCATATTATGATATATAAGTAGCAGAACATTATGACACAGAAAAGTAATTGGGAGAGAAATCAATTTTTTACTTGAATTTTTAAACAGTCTGAGCACGTCTTATTGGAACAGGAAGGGAGTTCCACAAGCAAATAGCCTGTACTGTAAAGGAATGATCGTAAAACGTAGTACAGTGTGAAGGAATTTTAAGGGAAAAGAAATCTGAGGACCTTAGACCATAGTTGAGGAACGAAAAACGCTCCTTGAAGATAGCGCGGCGACGAAGGATTAAATAGGATATTGTAAAGAAGGGATAGTATATGAGTATTCCGTTCCGGCGAAGAGTTTAGAACTGAAAAATCCTGCGCGGCAATGCATTACGCTCGCCACCTTAAGATATTAGATGTCAAATCTCTTAATAGAGTAAGATCCCAGGGCCACCAGACGTCACATATTTTCGGACGAAGGAAATGTGGACGATTGAGAAGTGTTAGTCCTACTTAGAACGCATGCCTACCTGATAGCTTGCTTAGACGGCCTACTTTCAGGTATCAGGTAATCAATCACATTACTTACCACACGTAAAAGCGATTTTTACGTATATTTTAGGCAATATCCTTAAAAATAACCCGCCAATACTCCCAGACACTTTCCGTCGCGTCGGCTGTATTGCTTGGCCGTCTGCAATTGCAGACATGCATTAAAATTTTAAGGGATGATTGGCCCCTTGGATCGGTCTGTCAAAATGGAGCATCAGAATTTACGTGAAGTTAAGTAATTATTTTGGGAGCTTTAAAGCTTCTGCAAAGCAATACGGCCGACGGAAAGAGTCTGGGAGTATTAGCGACTTATTTTTAAGGATATTGCCTAAAATATACGTACGTCTGGTGGTCCTGGGATCTTGGACTATAATGCCTGTATCATGCGTGTAACATCGAAAATTATTGCTTTTTTACTATTCGTATAGGAGACATTGACCTATTAACTGTTTATGCTCAATATGCAAGCATTTGACTACAATGTAGCAATGATAGCTATCATGCGGCCGGAGATGTAGATAGCATTGCAGCTTGCCTATAAGATAGCTATTCACTCTTGTCTTTGAGACCTGGGAGTCTTCAAGTCAACAGTATTAAACCGTTAGGGGAACAAAGTCGAGGGCAACGAGTTCCTTCGCAGTACGGATAAACGTAGAAGCAAAGCGCTTCAAGCAAACTAGAGGTACGTCAACCATAAATAGACGTTTAAAATGACGTTTGACAGTTTATTGGACAGCTTTGATGTATCTTTTGATGTAACAGCTTACAGATAAACTTATAAAGACAGGTACAATGGGCGGTCTTATCGCTAAGAGCGATCACTTCCAGACAAACTTTGGATGGAAATATAAACAAAAATTGAATGTAGGGGTGGTACGATAAAGTGAATGAAATAAATTAAAAAAACAATACAAATACTAACATTGTTTAAACTACATAAACAATACATATTAATAATAATAGCAAAATTAATAACTAAATTAACTTACATAAAATAAATAAATATGAACATATACATATGTACATATAATACATGTACATATAATATTTAACATATAATTCACATATTAATCTGTGTGTATTCTCAGATCCCAGATAACGGTCTCCACCGGCTCGGCGACCGCATCCTGCTGTTCTGCCACGACTACTGTTCGACCAATGTGCTGCAGCTCATCAACGCGGCCAGTGACGTCACGGAAGGGACACTCGTCGAGATCGTACTCACTGCCAACCGTACGTGTACACTTGGAGCTATCAACACTCCACAGCAAATTGTTTCAATGAAACTACCTTTCAGACGAATATTTTTGTTACCGGCAGAGACAAACTTCGTATAAGTATGTTATTTACTCATCTTTGTCGTTGTTAAAGAGACCGAGAGAGAAAGAGAGAGAGTCGCGTCGCTTTATCTCGGGTTAATTGTTAAATGATAACAATCTCGTTTTGCGTAAGAATTATACCAATTAAAACTATAATGGTACACATTTAGGTGTTTCAATTATCTAAAGGATTTAGAAAACATTTCTTAAGTCTAAGAATGAATGAGTTTGCTATTTCAAATGATTGGGTCTTTGGGAACTGACAACCGTTGTAATAATCAATTGAAATCTACGACTTTCACCTTTGTAGATATTTCAAAAATATAATTTTACTATCTATAATTTTAAATTAATGAGGCCTCTCCCAAAGCGCGCCAATGACCCAATCTTCGGCTCCTCTTTTCCAGTCGTTACCAGCAGCCCTACTTATATCGGCGCTCCACCTAATCACAGGGCGTCCTCTGCTACGCTAGGTACCGATTCGCGGTCTCCACTCCAGAACTCGTCTACTTTTAATCCAGGGTATCAGCTGCATTCATACCAAATTCATTAAAATTGGTGTTTGAGCGTGAAGAAGTAACAAATGTACAAACACACTCACTAATTTTCGCCTTTATAATATAAGTGTGATGATCTCCATTACTACAAACCTTACTTTTGCTTGCAACAATTTATAAGCGTACACAGCTTTGACTGACAACGTTAGCACTATTTTCACCTTACGAAGTTTTTACCGAATTGCCCCTCATATTTCGTTTCGTCGCTGTCCACACTTATCCGCACCCGTAATCCACGTATTGGTAGATCGATGTATGATACCCATAGTTTTCAACAGCGCATCCATTTGCACATCTTAAGATAGTGAAATGACTGTTTGTCCATAATGTGTACATGATGGTTCGTCACCCGCGTCCGTTTCGTTCCAGCGATGATCTTCTCTAGCACGGAGACGGTGCCGCCGCGCATGCACTCACTGTCGGTGCACTCGTACAAGGCGCCTACTTTTTGCGACTTCTGTGGGGAAATGCTGTTCGGTCTCGTCCGCCAGGGACTCAAATGTGAAGGTAATTATTACGTATACATGCCATTTGGGAGACAAACAAGTCGCTGTCGTGGTAAGCATCACGTTCATAAAAAACAACTTACTATACTAGGGTATGAAAGACTGCGTAATTATAACTGGACCAAGACTTATTTCATTTGTAATTTGAATGTAACTAGTACTAACTTGAATGAATTGGCTCGATAATATTTATCGCATTTTTATGCGTTATAGGCAAGCATTATATGGAAATGACCAGATAGAAAGCCCTGTTGCGGATGAAGATGTAGTATGCTTGCCTTCAAAATACCTATCCGCTCTAGATTTGAAGATTCCCAGTTTATACCGTTCGGGTAACTAAGACAACAAGCAAGAGAACTTTACCAATCTATTGGTACAACTTTATATTACAAATATTTAAAATTAGTAGAACTGCTGTTGGCTCCGAGGCGCGTTCGCCTTCTAAGGAGAGTATGTGCTTCGATTCCCGGTAGGAAACACAAGTTTGCTCCCCAAGGTTAATTTGTGTTTCCGGTTCTGGGTGTGATGTGAACGTTGCCCCTATGTGAATGGCACTCATAACACAAGTCATCGAACTTAGTGTGATGCTGAGAGAAAGCTGAGAGTGTAAAAGCGTTTTTCAGTTTTAACAGTTTTGTTTAATTACTATTATGTATGCATTTAATTGAGTTCCATTTTTTCTCTATATTAAATTATTATATAGGAAAAATAGTTAGACGCAAGCAAAGTTAAAAATACCGACTTCACCGCTTTGTCTTCGAGAGATTAAATACGCATTACAAAGGATACCTCAAAAACTACCTGTCAGATCTTGATGAAAAAATAATCATAAAAATCGGTTCACCTAGAAAAAAGTTCTGAGGTAACACACGTACATTTTTTTTATCCTTTCAATTATGAACCTCCCTACTTTTTTTGAAGTCGGTTAAAAAGAGCTGGAAGCTTACAGCGTGCAAGTTGGTTGTTAACTCTACCGTGAAAACCCTCAACCGCGTGGACGAGTCACCACCTTTAGTTTTAAAAGCAATTAGCAATTTAATTTGCAGTGTATGTATGTATGGAACTCTGTTTGGGTAGAATCTTGCAACTCAATTTTGAAGCAGACATCTTCAACTGATTGAGGTGAAATTGTGTACTCACGTTTCGTTTAGATGACAATGCATAGCTGTGTGTCATCATTCTAAATTCAATATGACGAAACACCCAAAATGGCGGAAGAGTTATTTATAATGCACTACTACAATATAGGTATCAAATGAAAGGGCTTGCTGAAAATAACTCGAAGAATATAGTGACGTCACTCTAAATCCAATATGGCGGACTTCTAATAGCTTGTTTTAATAAAGGTAGCTTATTACCGTGTTCGTTATTGCAGAGTGCGGGCTCAACTACCACAAGCGGTGCGCGGTGCGCGTGCCGTCGAACTGCGCGGGCGGGGGCGCCGCGCGGCGCGCGTCCGCCTCGCCGCGCTCGCCGTCGCTCGCGTCGCACGACGACTCGCTGGTAAGGAGGCTCGCCGAACTCGTCACCGGCGGCGCCTCGAAGGACAAGTTCAACTTCGACGACACGAAGGACGGTTAGGGCGCCGCGCCGAACGTTTGTTGGGCTGTGTTGACTGATTTTTTTTTACTGTAAAAGCCGATGAGTAGAGACGATCGTCTTTGATCCCTGCTTTATTATCTACCCGCTGAGTGTTTTTTTTAAATATACTTTGTTTATTTTTCGGCAACGAATTTAAAAAAACACTTTGATAACCGGCTTCTTAGCCATTGTTTCTATAGTATCTGTAAAAACTGTATTTATTATGCAGTTGTTAAACTTTTAATGATGTGCTGAAAGAGAACGCTCCATATTGGTTTATGACGTCGAAGACCTCTTTCACTAACACTCCCTTTGCGGGAAAGAGTCTATCAAGACATATCTCCGCCATCCGCGCTAAAAATTTAAAACTCTATCTCGGAGCTTTAGTTGCCGGTTAACATTATTTCATTGTTAATTCTATTTGATCACATATAATTTTTTTTTTTTTTTTTTAGTCCTAGCCTAACTACGGGCCAATTGCCTATATTTCCTAAAACTAAACTAAAACTATGTACAGCAAAGAACTAAGTTACCTACAAGACATCGATCTTATAGGTAACTCAAGTGCTCAAGCCCACTACCAGTGGGTAGCGTTCCCATCATGCTGGCGGCATTGCCTCTCTGAATTGCAATGCTAATACGTTAAAAAAAAAATATATATAAAATTGGTTGTTATTTTTGCTAGTTAAAAAAAATCAGTCAACATCTCTTTACACGATTTAATCGATCCAAAAACTTATTTATTTGTACCTCCACGTGTCGGCCATCTTGCATTGGCCGTAGACGTTCAACGACTCTAAAGGTGGTCAATAAAAATAGCTTTTGGCGCGATCGAGTCCCGTATATATCCCTAACAATGGCACATAGGACGCTCGAAAAGTATGGCAGGCTCAAAAGGAAACGTACAGGCAGGATGATGATAGATATTATTTTTGTTACGATTTTTCTTGTTGGGAAGCAATAAGTTTTAGGTGGAAATAGTTATTTGTCTATCGAGCTAGCGAAGTCAGTATTTGCTCCTCAAGGGGCTTAAAGGCACGAGATGTAAATAACATACGAACAAACACATTTCCACTTACCACACTTAGTACAAAGACTTGGATCGTGGGAGCCGGAAACATATATTACACACACTATCACATTAATACCGTAAAATATAACTATTTTCACTTGGAACTTATTCACCTCGACATACAGGGAGGATAATTTTCACGTGCAAAAAACACTACTTTTGCATTTATAAATACTATATTATTTACAAGCATAGCGCGTAAATGAAGATTTTTTACTGATATATTTATTAAAAATATTTTTCATAAATATATATGCTAGATGTATGATATAAGTAAACTGACAAAGCCGAATTAAAAAATTAAACCTTGGATCCAAGGAAAAAAATTAGCAGGGATTTTTATAACTGAAGAAATTTATTTTTGAGATAAAACCAAACCTTAAAATTATTATTATTACAAGCGAATATCATGGAAATATTATAAAAAAAAATTCTAGCTGGTATGGTGAAAATGTATTACTCCTGGGGTTTATTATTATATCATTAGTACTGGAATATCATAATTAGCACAGTTGCACAAACAATCGCAAACAAATTGCTGTACTGTTGGTTATTGATAAGTTCCGTGACTTTATAATGGTTGACTCTATTACCAGACCAACTCCATAGTATCACATTATTGTTCATTGTCATCATTGCATTGTCACCCAAGTTTATTTTCATCTCTGATAGGTAAGTGTTCGTCGAGCGTGGTAAACACGCTAGTCCTAGAGGGTGGATCTATGAGGATAGATGCCGGAACATCGTTTTTAACCTTGGCGATACATTTTTCAACTTGAATGTTAATTACGACTTCGTATCTCCGGCTCTCGTTTGATGTGGCCGATGTTTCGTTGTTTTCTCTGAATTTCATTCTTTTTTCTCGATGTTCTTTTTCAATTATTCGAGTCGACCCTTAAAAAAGCAGCTTAATGGTAAATCTAGTACTTTGCTGGGTACACCAAAACATCAAATAAACCAGTATTCAGTCCGCTGTGTTTTACTTCTTCAATAGTACCCTAATATTGGTCCTTCGAGCCGGATCATAAACAAACATGTATTATATTTGTACTGAACTCCCCATCAATGGATCAGACTACGTCAAAACTTTGTGACTTAATGGGTTACATGGTTAACTTGGGTCCTGGGTTTGAGTCCCAGACAGGAACACAAGTATCCTTCCCAAAGGACATTCACTACGTATTATATTACGTGATTACTAGTTTCGCAGAAACAAATAATTTTTAACCGACTTCGACTGAATGTTTTTTTTTTCATGTATGTTCACCGATTTCTCCTCCAACTGTGTACCGATTCTCGAAAATCTTTTTTTGTTTGGTAGATTAAGTTCTTAGACTAAAGTTTTAAGACTACCATATCATGATCCTTTCAAAGTTTACTACCCTCGTATAGATAAACTGGTTCTAAACGATATTCCAGCAACTATCTTTGAGAGCAAGTTCTCTTTCTAGGTCTAGCGAGCCAACCACCTCGAACACGTCATGACATACAGGAACGATACTCTTAACGCTAGCCTATCAGATAATACATTAAAAAAACGTGAGTAAATAAAGTTGCTAAAATAAAAATACAACGCAACAATGCTAAAATACAATAGTACAATGGTACAATACAATTTAAAACTAGTAATACAAATTAACCATCAGAAATACAAATAAATTCTGGGTAATTTTTTGTTCCCGTTCATATAAATACAAATCCAACGCTTATATAGTGGACACCTGACATTATTGTACAAACAAAATAATCTTTATACTACGGTAAGAATGATCAGGCAAGACCTAAATGAAAATTCAATGTATGTAAAATTTACAAGACTTCTGTATCTATTACATTCTTTATATTCCAAAGTGCTCAAAAACTACATTCTATATTTAACTAGGATTAATTATATTGTAATTTGTTAATTATTTTCCGAATAAAGTATTTAGTTAGTGTAAGAAACTAAGTGATCTGATTTATTAGAATCTATTTATTTTTATATTTACAGATTTAAGAATACTGTCTGACATGTTTGGAAATATTTTATATTAATAACTTTGTCTTAATTAATGTATTCATTTTTATAATGACGGAAGTACCAACAAACGGTGCCTCATAAACATAAACACTTTCACAGTCACAGTTCAAATTACTATCTAGCCTTAAGACAAATATAATTAATGAGTTATTTAAAGCCTAAGTCGACTGTGTCTGTTAGTATTTTCTTATTATCTCAATTGAAGGAGGAAAGCCACTTTGTTCATGTATCCTTTATAGAGATAGCACTTGGTATACATGATTATTTATAAAATAATATAAAGCTCTCAAACCCTAATACCTGTTCTAACCCTTAGCTGATTTAGTTCTGCAACTTTCTTCTGAATGCAATTTCCGTAATAATTAAGATGATGTAGTCTATACGATCTATTATCTATAGTTGTTACACTACACTGTCCCGCAAGGCGCCTCGTAATATGTATGCCAACGCCAGTTGGCAGTTTGGCACTTGACACCTTAAACCTAACAGGGAAGATAAATAATATGTTTATAAATCTATTTGAAAAATAAAACAGTGTTTACAATAGCCGTACCGCGAAAACTTTGGTCTCAATAGTAGGAATGATATCCCAAGATGTTTCTGGTATTTTACATCCCGTATAAACTGTTACTTGACTCATCTAACATAAATTATTAAGTCTTTATAATTCTAACTTGGACAAAGTTGCCAGTGTGTTTTTGCCGCGAAAGTGAAAAAATTACGTTGTAGATTTTGTACAATTTTCCAAAACCTGTGATACTTCGAATTTTAATATGTAATAATTGTGGATTATTAACTGTTAATACTTAATACTTAGTGAACGTGCATAAGTGTAGGCAAATCATACAAAGTTGAAAAACGTGATTTTCACCTTCGCTCCAAAACTCCAATAGAAGCTCAAGTAAAGTTTTTACCACCTTACTAGGGCATGCCCTAGTCATAGTCAAGTCATGACTTGACTATGACTGGACCTTGACTGTTTTATTTGACTTTGACTGTGACTTGTGACTAGGACTTTTAATATGAAATACACTTAAAATATATTAATACTTGACACTGGCTAAATGCACAAGATTGCGAAGCCAATAAAAAGATTTTAAAAAAAGTTGCCAGTGACAGTTGACGGTGTTGTCATGAGCTGCATTGCTTCAACAGCGACATGAGATGAAATGTTTGTGCCTAATCTTTGGGGAATCTTTTAATAAGTAATTGTTCTAGGTGTAATGTGGCGTCTGCATAAATAGTAAAATGCTTAGCAGGAGAGGTAGAATATGTCTAATAATATATTTCTTATTGTCTCTGTTATAAGTAGATAAACGTTGTTCATGTGTAGAGATTAGCACTCGCTAAAGAAACTGTTATATCATACTAAAAATGTTTAATAAACAAAATTGGGTGGTGGGTAACAATGGTTATGTGCATTTTTTGAATAAATTATTTTATCTTGAATATTTTGAGTTTCATTTATACGCCAATGGTACCCAACATCCAATTTGATTAAGTAGTTTTTTTTATCTCTGATAAGCTTGCGTTGACCACTTTCATCTGATGGTAAGTGATGATATGGAAGAGTGGTGAAGCTTAGCGACAAATAAGCTAGATCTCGTGGATAGCTGCCGGAATATAAGTTGAAGCGTTTTGCTTCCACATTTATTACACGTATAGCTAAGGAATGGAACTCTTTGCCTGAATCTTTGTTTCCCGATAAGTACAATCTAGGAGTCTTTAAATCGCGAGTGAACAGGTATCTTCTAGGCAACAATGCTCCTTCTTCGTCACTTTCCATCAGGTGAGATAGTGGGCAAATTCTTGCCTATCGGGAATTAAAAAAAAAGTTTCATCTATTTTAGCGATAGACTTTTTCCACTTCGTGAGTTACGACCGTATTTCGCTACAAGAAAGAGAAAATGCTCTACAGCCACAGATTCCATGAAGATCTTATCGAAATTTTAAGCCCGCAGCAGGGTTCAAAATCAAAATCGTTTATTCACATGGGCCCCAAAGAGGCACTCATGAAAGTTAATGATTCTGTCAAGCTTGAGCGTTGCTTTTTACCCCCGACATAAAAGCTCGCATACATTGCAACTTTCAACAAATTTTAATTAAGTTGATGGAGAGAGTTCTTGATTTAAGCTTGAGGAAATATACTTTAGATTTTATAAAATAGGAAACCTCGTTAAAGATATGCAACACAATAGGTTAGAAGAATAAGTATTGGCATAGTGCTGCCCTGATACCGATAGGAAACAAATCTCGAGTCATCGTTCCCCGAACGGTATGATCTGGGATTCTTCAAGCGTAGCGAATAGGCATCTTCTAGGCAACCACGATCTTCGACGGCATCGTCTCTTTCCATTCGCTAAGATGGTGGTCAAATGCTTGCCTATCAAGCATAAAGGTCCTGCCAACGTTACCATCTTTTGCTATCTTATTACGAGTTAAACTTTTCTTTGCTTAGGTAATTTGTTTCTGTAATTAATTTAAGTTTATGTCCACTTTCCCCTGCTACCTCACCCCGTTGCCTTCACTCTATCCGTCCCGGTCCGGTCCGTTAGCTGAGCGGTTCGTCACAGGGCAAGCGCAGCCGCTCGCCTTCGAGGGGCGGGGGCGCGGGCGGGGGCGGGGGCGGAGGCCTAGTGCCCGCCGGGTGGCAGGCGTCGCTCGGCATCCCGCACACATTCGAAGTACACTCCTACACGCGCCCCACCGTGTGCCGACACTGTAAGAAGCTGCTTAGGGGACTGTTCAAGCAAGGTCAGTTTCATTACTTATCGATACTTAGGCCGTGGCCTCGACGAACAGCGGGGCGGGAGCGGTGTCTGGTACTGGCTATTCAGTATATAATTCATTCTGCGACAATATCCTTAGCGCTACCGCTGCCGCCCCGCTACCCGCTGTGGTCGAGTCCAAGGCCTTAAAGGTGATGTTCCATTCCACAAAAGCGGACGAAATGTTTGCATCCGTTCTTTTAAATGTGTTACCGGACGGTTTATTTGGGTGACTCTCGATCGAGTAAATGTTGTCGAACGCCATTGATTCGATATTCGGCACTTATTAATCATAATATTAAATCACGTTGATAATTAATGTCGATTTTCTTGAGCTTTTGCCGAGATTCTTGCCAGGTTCTTCTCGAGATGGCTGTAATCTTGCGAATCTGGCAATAGATTCATTAACTTTCATGAGTGCCTCTTTGGGGCCCATGTGAATAAACGATTTTGATTTTGATTAAAACTGTACTTCGTTAAGGAAATTATAAATTTAAAAAATCATATTTTTGTAGTTTCGCCTACATTGTTTAATAATATTGGGCATCCCAGCACCGATTACCGAATTAGTTTTTGTCGAGGTTTGTGTATGAAATCTCTTCAAAAACTTTTGAGATCACAGAAATATGGCTATTTCTGATGTTCAACCATTCCATAGACTGTAATGGTAGCAAATTACTCGTCGGTTTTGTTTTAAAAATACATGTTTAATAAAGAACAATTAAAAATAGTTTTAATGACATGTTATACCATACCATACCAGACCAAATGTTATTCTATCATAAACTTGAAGCTTTTCAAGTTGACGATCACGAAGCATAAATATATCCTCAACATTTATGTTTGATAAAACTCACGCACATTTAAAACTTTAAATTAAGAATTGGCCTGACTTCCACGTTGTTGATATCTATGATATACTTGTTTTCACATTATTTGACTCATAACTTTGTTATTAGGTGTCCAGTGCAAGGACTGCCACTACAACGCACACAGAAAATGTTTACCGTTCGTACCCAAGGACTGCGGCGGAGAAATAAGAGACGTCCTCGGTAAGAACATTCATCTGAGTAATCTAAAAATAAGAGTCGGGCTTTCTTGCTTGTTCTTATTTATTGAGGTCTTAGAGAGGGTGACGAAACTGTTTTTTAAGTTATACTTCTTTTGACGCGTCTGGGAAAAATTATGAGAGTGAATTTTACACCTTAAAGCGACACCATGAAGTTGGTTGGCCCGTCTGTTGGTTGTTGGAATTGTCTTTCAAGTTTTCGGGAGTATACTGATAACCATATACAAAGTAGTCATTTAATGTATTTTATCAACAAAAAAAAACAGTACTGGCACACGGAATACATTTATTAGTCATTTTTGTTTTGTTACGCTGAAGAAGTATAACTTTTTTCGTGCGTACATAAGAACACACACACACACACATTTTTAATTGAACAGGAGTGTATCCTGATGAGTATAAAGATTAGCTAGCCCCCTTGGGCCCCGCAACTTTGCGCGCATTAATAATCTCATAAATAATCATGTAAATAATCTCCTCCTTCATTATTTAATCTACCCACAAAATTTCATCAAAATCGGTCTGGCGTTAACCGTTACCCATTCAGCTAATGCCTTACTCCAGGGTCTAGATTGTTTACATACTAAATATCATCGAAACCCGTTACAGATATATAATATCGTAATCGTATCAAACATAGTAATATTCACATACACCACACACACACACACACACACACACACACACACACACACACGCACGCACAAAGTTTCCTATGTATAATGATGAGTACGTGTGTGCGGCAGGTGAGTACCAGGACAGCATAAGCACGGGGAGCGAGTTGTCGGAGAGCGCGCGGCTGCCGGACGACGAGTCGGACGACGGCGCGCCGCCCGCGCCCGGCGACGACGCCGACCAGGTACACATTACACTACTTTTTCTTTAAGGTTTCGATGGGTATAGCTGCTATCCCCACGTTCCAGAAATCGATCGCTACGCTTGTCACTATTAGGCCGTGGCCTCGACGAACAGCGGATAGCGGGGCGACAATACTATTATTTCTGCGACAATATCCTTAGTCGCTCCCGCTGCCGCCCCGCTGCCCGCTGTGGTCGAGTCCGAGGCCTTAAGCGTGATCGATGCCGTCGTTCATCTCGAGCTTCAAATCAAGATGATTCTATGATGGCTCGCCGGTCAATAGACTCGAGAACTTCTAGCTGGTTACTTACCTGATCCATCCCAGAGGTGGCCGCAGTACTCCGTACACGATTGGACTTGAGCTTGATATACTCGTAAAATCAGAAGCTGCCCATGTGTGAAGTACTGCCTGACCTTAGCAAGGATACCCAGCTTCTTAGCAGCCAGTTGAGCTCTGGCTCCAATATAAGTGCCAAAGTTGACATTCGACGATAAGGTAGGAGAAGAGACATGTCTGTTTTTTGGACGCATTGAATCGAACCTAATTGGCATCGCCCCATTTCGACACGGCCTTCAGGTTCGAGTTCCATCGTCCGATCATAGCCTCTCATTGTGACTGGACTTGTAGCTCTCCAGTTCGTGCATTGGATATATATCTTTCGACAACGGTACTATCGTGTGCATACCCAAAGATACCGGGCTTAAGCAGATCGTTTATGTGTAGGAAAATGAGCGTTGCCGAAAGAACCTACCCTTGAGGTATCCCGGCGTTAATTACCATTAGACCCGACGAGCAGCCATTAACTACGACTTAAATCGATCGTTACCTCAAGAAATCAGAAATCCAAGCACATAAACCGAGGGGTATACCATAAGCTGTAAGCTTGCCATACACTATCGTGCCATACTCGGTCAAAGGCCTTGGAAATGTCAAGCGATACCGCAAGCGCTTCGCCATGTTTTTCCAAGGCCTCACTCCATGTGTGTTTGGCATACACAAAAAGGTCTCCTGTTGACCGGTTCTGACGAAACCCATATTGCCGTTCACTTAAGAAATCATTTACTTCAAGGTAGCCCAGGAACTTTTGGTTCAGTACACGTTCCATTGTCTTAAAGACAAAAGTGCCCATATTTTGCCATGAGAATCCGACAGGTGCAGTAAAACTAATATAACACACAAGACTTTAGATTCTTAGAGCAGGTGTCCTACTAAAACAAAATAAGAATCATATATTTTGTTCTAAAAATCTAAACAAATTGTACGTTATGTAACCTGCCATCCCACGCCTCCCGTGTGGGCTGCACGTGCGTTATGTCACAAGACTTGTTGTCGTATTGTTGTGGACACGTGTCCGGACCCTGTTACGACTGTCGTTTCAATTATGTATGTTTTAAACCGTTTTATGTAACGATATTTGTATGGTTACGTATACTTCATATTAACTTGCGTCTGTCAATTACAGTTCTCGGTCGATTGCATGGAATGATTGCTTGCAATTCCATACCATAAAAATCCTAGACAAGTCATGTGTTACCGTTGCAGTTCGCTTATGGAATGCGCTACCGATTGAAGTAAAACAAGCCGAAAATAAAAATATATTCAAACGACATGTCCATAGACACTACCTAAGAGAGATTTATCCAGTTCAATTCTTAATATCCTAGTAGATCCAATACTATTATTATTACTATTTTCTTTTACATATTCTTCATATTATTAAAAAATTTATATATGTACATACTAGTTTAAATATATTATAAATTGTATATTTATGTGCATATAGATTTGTATAATAATGTGTATTTTATATAAATATATATACATGTATATTATTTATATATATCCTAAAATGTGTGTTACCTCATAACTTCGATGTTTGTTCTATTTTGATGATTATTTTTTTTATTTGAAAGCTGGGGCTCGCGTCCCATATAAATTTGATCAAGATCTGATAGATCAGATCTAGTAGTTTTTGAGTTATCCTCAATAATGCGTATTCTGTGGACTACATTGACGATGTCCTCATTTTTAACCGACTTCAAAAGTTACCTCAAAACTTCTTTCGTTGGGAGCCGATTTTGATGTTTATTTATTTGAAAGGTGCTCACCATGTGGTCCCATTTAAATTTTATCAAGATCTGACCTCTAGTTTTTGAATTATCGTCAATAATCCGTGTTTAATACATTAAATCTGATCAAGGTTCCGAAGATAAAGCGGTGAAGCTTTGCTCGCGTTAAATAGTTGAGTGTTGCGTGCAGGTGGTGGTGAGGCGGCGGGCCGACGAGGAGGCGGAGGAGCCGCAGCGAGACACGCCGCCCGACCGCGCCGCCAGCCGCCCCAGCAGGTGCACCCGCGGCGCTGCCACGCTACCTACCACGCTACCTACCACTCGCAGACAACACGCACTGTTCACTACAATACGACTTATTGTACTTAATAACCGGATGACCGATTTTTTGTTTTTGGTAGAATGTGTTTGAATTTGTAGCCTCAGAAAGCTCCATCTAGTGTCGAGTAGAAACAGTTTTTTACATCGGTCATGGCGTAATAGATGGCGCTGATAGTTTCTTAAACCCGGTTTTTCAAATGCAGTTTGGGAATCGAGCATTTCTCGGACCTGGAACGTTGATAAATCGATTCCTTGGGCCGAAAAACCCCTAATCTGTAACTTTCATGAAAATCGTTGGAGCCGTTTCCGAGATCCTGATTACACACACATATATAATATATATATATATACAAGAATAGCTCGTTTAAAGATATTAGATTTCTAAACGAAGACAAAGGATCGGAGCCTTTATACTTCATATCTTAAACTGCCCGTTGGTTTAGTTGAGTGAGCGTTTGCCCTCTAAGTGGGGGCATAGGGTTCGATTCCCAGCGGAACACAAAGATTTCTCCCCAACGAAAAATATGTTTCTGGTTCTGGTTGTGATTGTATGTGTGATGTGAATGTTTCCGGCACCCCCGAAGTCATCGAACTTAATGTGGGGCTGTGAGTGTGAAAGCGTATAGTTTATGTCATTGTTTCTCACACTTTTAGACCGTCTCAAACAAAGAAGGCTCATGCAATTGTAAAGATTTTTTTTTGTTTTTACGTCTAGAGTACCTGTTCCAAAGTTCCTTATTTTAATTTATGTTGTATGCAGCTTAAAACACGTAATAAGTCGACTTACTTTGTAGTTGACTAGTTTTTCGAAACCTTAACAATGATTTCTTTGTACGTAACCATAATACGTAGCCATAGTTTCGTAAAAAGAAGAAAAGTTCTTCCATCGAAACTAGTTACGTACAAGGAAGAATAATTCCTCCACCGAAACCAGTTATTAAACTACGGTTTCGTAGACGGCCGAAGGGGTTTTTTATGTGTAATACTCACGATAATTTAAATTTTCATATTCCGTTTTCAAACAATCTAGCCAAAATATGGGTAATCAGTAATTAACATAAACCAAAACAGAAAAGTGTCCCTTAACACTTTTCTTATTGTCTCTATTCATTTGTTCTTTGCTAATGGCAAAGGTAACTCATTGTAAATGCACAGATTTGTTTCTGCGAGTGTTGGTAGCCTTGTAGTGAACGTGCCCTAATGTGGGCAGGGCTTGTGGTGGCGGGGTGTGTTTTGTGGCTTTGTTAACTACGGCTTCTAAGCCATTTCAATAAAGCTATTTGTATTAATTCTGACCAAAACACAAAACGAAAAATTTGGCAACGTGCGGTGTCCCACTCTTACTATTACTGCAAACCGATGGTAGAAGTGAGATAGCTACAGCTGTCGTCGTTTTTATGTTTTTTATGCGGAGTTAATACAAATATTTGTCTCTCTCACACACGTTGAAAATGGGTTTAAGAGTTACACTCAAGTTCTATTATCTTTTAGCTAACTCGAGCTTTAGCAAGTGGTGATGGTACACATATTTTTGTTAATTTGTTTCCTTGTGTGATCCCAACAAATAAACGAACATCCCCCGCACCACCCGCTCCCCCCCCCCCGCTCCCCCCGCCCCCCGGCACAGAGGGAGCTGATCTGTGAACATTGCAGCTCGTCATCGTCACCCAGCGCCAACATACCACTGATGCGCATCGTGCAGAGCGTCAAACACACCAAGAAAAAAGACGGACAGTGGCTCAAAGAGGGATGGCTCGTGCACTTTACTAATAAGGACAAAACGGTGAGGGATCAACACATAATATTGTGCAAACAATTACTACTATACGGAAACTATGTCTAAAAATAAATTCCTACTTAGCTTTAGTCGTAAATCTGGTACTAATATTAAAATAAGAGAAGACTTATTTCCTTTTCAAATACAGACTATTCAGTCAATTATATCTATTAATAACTAGTGCTCCGGCTTCTCCCAAGTTTATCAATTCAAAAAGTTGCCCATGTGATTAGTCCTAGGTATAAGCTATATATGAATTCCAAATTTCATCGAAATCCTTTTAGCCGCTACAGCGTGAAGAGAAAACAAAGATAATTACACATATTTTTTTAGGTTTATAATATTAGTGTGATGACATGCGCTCCATGCAGAGCACTAGACAAAGAAGAGAAGATATATGCTTGGCTAAAACTATTAGCGACATTGTACCAATTACGAAAGCAGGCAATTCAGTGAGATAATTTCGATGCGATTTATTTTATTAATTAAACATATAATTTGTGGCTGTCATAAGTTACTCTTATTAAATAAGTTGTTAAATAAGACATGACAGTAGATATATGACCCTACTGCAATGACAGTGTAGGCGGACCGAATTATTAAATATGTATTTCTGCATACTACTTTACAGAGAAGGTATTTGTCATTACAAAAATTATCTAGCGTGTAATAACATTTGCCAATTAGAAATGTTTTGAATTGACTGATGAATTGACAAATTCATATGTTCAAATTATTATGTTTTTTTTGTTATGTTCTGTATTTATTTAATTCAGCTTTCTATAATTTACATGCTTCAACGCTAAAATGTGGAGAGCTTTTTATAATTTTAATGTAATCACATTTATTTACACAAATAAATTATTTTGATTTGATTTAACTCAATCGTTTACTCGGGCATATTTAGCCCAGCAATATACAAACTGATGATGATGGTGATATGATATGAATGATTATATTTGACGTTGACAGATAAAGCGTCACTACTGGCGTCTGGACAGCAAGTCCATCACACTGTTCACGTCCGAGCAAGGCACTAAGTACTACAAAGAAATACCACTCAACGAGATTCTAGCCGTCGACACGGCGAGACAACCGCATCCGGGTAATTTGATTTGTCTCTATATATTTTGTATAAATTCAATCATCACATGGGCCCCATAGAAACAAGTCAACATCGAGGTTCACTGTTTCGGCTCAAAATCGATATCCAGATATTGATTTTGAGCGAAACAGTGAACCGAGTGTCCAGGCACTCGGAGGGCTGATCATGAATTCGGCCCCTCAAACCAGGCGCGCAGGTCTCATCGCCAGAATCGCAGATTTACAGCCATCTCGAGAAAAACCTCTCTAGAAACTAAGCGGAGCATTTTTTTTCCAATCGTTCTTATATACTTTATTGTACACACATTGATAAACAATTTTACAATAAGGCCATAAAAAAAGATGTACAAAGGCGATCGTTTTGTTTTTTTTTTATTTAATTGAACGGTGAGACTATCAAGTCGCTCCTCCGTTACGCTTGCCCATTACAGTTCGGTTCCACCCACAGTTACGAACTTATATACATCAAAATCCTGTGCGATAAAGTACTGCGCCCGTCACCCCGAGATATTAGAACGTATCTCTTAAAGCCGCATTATTTCACTGGAAACATTGCCTTCAATCCGAAACACGTAACGTTTGCACACTACCTCATAATCACAATGCGAGGGTCCGGGTGTGGTTGCAGGCACGGAGATGATGCACTGCTTCGAGGTGCGCACGGCCAACGTGGACTACCTGGTGGGCGTGGACCCGCAGCTGGGCGGCGCGGCGCCGCTGCCGCCGCCCGACTCCGGCGTCGGCGCCTACCTCGCGCGCTCCTGGGAGACCGCCGTGCGACACGCGCTCATGCCCGTCACGCACGCCTCCGGTGAGCCTGTCCCGCCCCGCCCCGGCACGCTGGACCCCTGGCTGGGTGCACATTGGATCGGGTGTACATTGGGCCATGTGTTAATTAATTCATGAAATGTGTAAATGTTGGAATTTAGTTCCTAAAGTCGGGTTATTTTTTTTTTGACGTGATAACGTCTTATAAATCGATGAACACCGGCTGCACGCACGAAAAAGTGTCCGCCTGAGCGTGAGCGTGCGAGCGAGAGCGTGGAACGAGCGATAGAGAGGCACGATCGAACTAAGCGTTGTCTTATGACGTTATCACGTAAAATTATGGTCCGTAAACCGACTTCACAGACAACTATTTTTTTTTATGCATGGTAGGCAAGTATTCGACCCCTACCTCGCTTGATGAAAAGTGATGATGCGGCCGAAGATGCAGCGTGCTTGCCTATAATTTATCTTATTTACTCTTGTTTTGAATACATCTACATTATAATCCAAAACGCGGACGATATATCTTTCGCTGGTCGGATGACGAACGAAGAAGCAAAATGCTTCGATTGTAACGCAGAGACGAAAGTAGCGAGGCTCGCGTAATAGTAAGCGTCATGCTTACTCGATACAGTTCAGTACCCGTTCTAATCTCATCGACCTTCCAAATGAAATACAGTAATGTTTACACGCTACTTTTTAGGAGACGAACGGCTGCTGAAGGTAATTCTCAGTGAAGTACTCTGCAAAAGAGAATTCTACCCCACTTGTCGTTTCATTATGTACTTGTGGGTAACATATACAGAGGCTAACGCGTTTACTGGGTCACGTATACATTGAAATAAACATAAATGTTTTCACACTCACTGCCCCACACTAAGTTCTATGACTTATGTCGTGAATGCCGGAAACATTCACATTACAAACACAATTACAACCAGAACCAGAAACAAATTTTCCTTAGGGTTTCAGTCGGGAATCGAACCCGATACCCCTGCTTAGAAGGCGAACGCTCATACAACTAAACCAACGGAGAGTTCTTTAGTTGAGTGAAAGTGTAATTATTACAAGGGGCCTAATTAAGACCACATGTACACTTTTAATATGTACACTGGGTCACGTTTACACTGGACCGCGTATCGGGTGTACACTGGAGCACGTGCACACCGGGCCACACGCACACTAGAGTGTGCATAGAGTGGGCCGCGGGTAGAGTGGACCGCGTGGACAGTGAGCACGTTGCAGCGGAGGCGGCGGGCGGCGCGTGCGGCAGCGCGGGCAGCGAGCAGCGCGCGACGGAGATGGCGCAGGTGTACCAGATCTTCCCGGACGAGGTGCTCGGCTCCGGACAGTTCGGCATCGTGTACGGCGGCCTGCACCGCCGCACGCGCAGACCCGTCGCCATCAAGGTACGCCACGCCTCCGAACATATCATTCCCTGATCCCATCCCTGATCCCATCACATGTCAATTAACTTTTTATGCTGGGTAGGCCAGCATTTGACCGCTATCTGATGAAAAGTGACGATGCGGCCGAAGATGGGACATGCTCGCCTATTCCCTCTAGACTTGAAGACGCCCAGATTTTACCGTTCGGGGAACAAAGACGCAGGCGAAGGGTTCCACTCCTTCGCTGTCCGGATCGACTGGAGGTACTCGTATGTCAACCGTAAATGAATGAAGTTTGACAGTTTGTCTTCTTGTTAGATGGTAAATAATAATAAATCATTTATTTCAGTATTAGGTACACCATATAACATATCAAAAATCAAAATAAATTAAATTAAAATGTCATCAAAATCAAATAATTAACTAACAACACAAAATCACACAATATAAACAAACGAGTAAAGAGGGCATGGAAGAATTAGACGTACGAACAATATGTTATTTTCTGATCCCGTCACAACTGTCAGTCGACTTTATAATATTGTACGGAACAAGCCGTACGTTAAACTCTACGAATGTTGCTTTTACAAATACTAAATAGCTGATAAACTACTAAATGCTAATATAACCTAATAGCAAGATGAAAGAAATCAAATTAAATATTAACAGAAAATCAACCTCCATATTCATAAAACGTTATATAAAATTGACCTTCTTATTCATAAAACGTTGTATAAAATTTCTTCGTAAAAATAAATCAAATTGAGGCTGAATGTATTTAAACCATAGAAGGTTTATCAAACAACTTACCTTTTTGTAAGGGAATAGTTTTTACGCGTTGCTTAGCCAATATATTGATATATTTCTTACTTTTCATTCTTAAAAAGCTGACACTACAAGTCCCAAACAATGTTAATCTTAATTCACTAGTGAGTATTTAGAAACTATTCCACTCAGGTGATAGACAAGCTCCGTTTCCCCACAAAAGAGGAGGCCCAGCTGAAGAACGAAGTGTCCATCCTGCAAAACTTGTCTCACCCCGGGGTGGTAGACCTAGAGCGAATGTTCGAGACGCCCGAGAGGATCTTTGTGGTGATGGAGAAGCTGAAGGGAGACATGCTGGAGATGATTCTCTCGCATGAGAAGGGCCGGCTCACGGAGAGGATCACTAAGTTCCTGGTGGCGCAGGTACCATATTTTTTTAAGCTTTTAATCGATTCGAAAATTTCGTTCATAAAATATTATATTTTTTTTGAAAATACGACCAGTTTCGTGCAGTTTAAAACAGGGCTATTTTGGCGTTCTTTCAGTGATGTCACAGTCCAAAGCACAATGGCTGCCGTAAAGGAAGACGAATCAGTCTAGTCAATGGCGTACGTTTTGAATTCCCCATACATTTGTATCACATTTTATTTATAGAAAAAAAAACAAATTTAAAAGCATGAAAATCCTTTATATGGTTCCCTCGGGATGGATATCCCGAAATTGTGGAAATCCAAAATGAACACTGAAACTTATGAAACCACCAATCTAGACTTTATGTAAGGCACCGAAATGTACGAGTTTAGCTGTGGTTTGGATACGTCTCCGTTGTTATCGACATTAATTGATGCTGACCGGCTAGTAAGTCAACACCAACTCACCAATATCGCTGGTCTCGTAGATCCTGGTGGCACTGAAGCACCTCCACGAGAAAAACATCGTGCACTGCGACCTGAAGCCGGAGAACGTTCTGCTGTCGTCCGACGAACAGTTCCCGCAGGTGAAGCTGTGCGACTTCGGCTTCGCCAGGATCATCGGCGAGAAGTCGTTCCGCCGCTCCGTCGTCGGCACGCCGGCCTACCTCGGTAACTATACTAGAACCGCACTGTCTCGGTAACTACTCTAGAACTGGCCTACTTCGGTAACTATATTAGAACCGCCCTACCTCGGTAACTTCACTAAAACCACCCTATCTCGGTAACTACACTAGAACCGCCCTGCCTCGGTAACTACACTAAAACCTCCTTACCTCGGCAACAATACTAGAACCGCCCTACCTCGGTAACTGTACTAGACCCGCCCTACCTCGGTAACAATACTAGAACCGCCCTACCTCGGTAACTACACTAGAACCGCCCTACCTCGGTAACTACACTAAAACCTCCTTACCTCGGTAACAATACTAGAACCGCCCTACCTCGCTAACTGTACTAGACCCGCCCTACCTCGGTAACTGCACTAAAACCTTCCTACCTCGGTAACAATACTAGAACCGCCCTACCTGGGTAGCTACACTAGAACCGCCTTACCCCGGTAACTGCACTAAAACCTTCCTACCTCGGTAACAATACTAGAACCGCCCTACCTGGGTAGCTACACTAGAACCGCCTTACCCTGGTAACTACACTAAAACCTCCTTACCTCGGTAACAATACTAGAACCGCCCTACCTCGGTAATTACACTATAACCGCTCTACCTCGCTAACTTCACTATAACCGCCCTACCTCGATAATAAAACCTCCCTATCTCGGTAATCATAGTAATGTTAATGTATCGTTGTGTGCCAGCGCCCGAGGTGCTGCGCAACAAGGGCTACAACCGGTCGCTGGACATGTGGTCGGTGGGCGTCATCATCTACGTGTCGCTGTCCGGCACCTTCCCCTTCAACGAGGACGAGGACATCAACGAGCAGATACAGAACGCCGCCTTCATGTACCCGCCCGCGCCCTGGCGGGACATCTCCGAGGAAGGTACACGCTACCTCCCGATTCAACTATAGACGAACTACTTATAATACGCCTAAAACAGTTACTAACATCCAAATGTTTATTATTCTATAGGAGAATAGAACTTCCGGAAGTTGTTATAATTTATTTATCTTTTCTCTATAAAAACCCTCCATTTAGCGTGTGCTCGACGGGGTTCATAATGATCTCAAATTTTATGTTATTTAAGAATACTCGCACATTATAGAAGCGATAAAGAATTGGGTATCGAAATCGGTCTACTTCGATACGACCCACGGAGGTCTTTCAAATGTAGTCGCTATCACAATAGAAAATCGAGGCATGCATAGGTCACGAGTTATAGATAGTCCGCCGTTCCGATCCGGCTCGAAGGACCATGGCAACGTTGGACCGGTCCCATGCCAACTTTGAATATGGTTATGCTTTTTGATATGAAAATTGTCGTTCATGTCGCTAGCTTTAACGCGGGCAATAGTTATATACTTTAAACTTCACCACTTTATATTTCATTTATTACAATCTACAGTGGGAACATACAGGTGCTTTTTAAAGGTAGGGTCAGCGTTTTAAAGACCCCGTCGGGCACCGCAAAATCTTAGAAGAGAGGAGGACTGCTAGGTTTCGTTAACAAACAGTTAACAAACGGAGACAAATAGTAGATAATAGTGGGACGTTTGCAGCGATCGACCTGATCAACAACCTGCTGCAAGTGAAGCAGCGCAAGCGGCTGTCGGTGGACAAGTCGGTGGCGCACGCGTGGCTGCAGACTCGGCAGGCCTGGGAGGACCTGCGC
The DNA here is from genome assembly GCA_948107665.1 of Lomographa bimaculata. NCBI lineage: Eukaryota > Metazoa > Arthropoda > Insecta > Lepidoptera > Geometridae > Lomographa > Lomographa bimaculata. The sequence goes on from OX403603.1 coordinate 627,603, forward strand.
GCGCTCGAGCGCCGTGTTGGAGCCCGCTACCTCACGCACTGCAGCGACGACGCGCGCTGGGGCCTCCCGCACTGACCGTGAGTACCTGCCGGGCCTCCGCCGCCGGTCGGGGCCGATACCTCCCGCACTGAACGTGAGTACCTGCCGGGCCTCCGCCGCCGGTCGGGGCCGATACCTCCCGCACTGACCGTGAGTACCTGCCGGGCCTCCGCCGCCCGTCGGGGCCGATACCTCCCGCACTGACCGTGAGTACCTGCCGGGCCTCCACCGCCGGTCGGGGCCGATACCTCCCGCACTGACCGTGAGTGTACCTGCCGGGCCTCCGCCGCCGGTCGCCGCCATGGTCAGGACAGGAGGCCTAAGAGGAGCAGCACACCAAATTTAATTAATCCAAAGTTTGTTTTTCTAGCATTTATCTAGTAAATGGATGTTATCTATGTCTATCAAGAGTTGAATTCGAATTTGACTCCATCTCGCTATCGTATGATCCACAAGAAACACAGTTAAAAGTTTCACAGTTAAAAGTTTCATAAATAGATTAAATAGAAACGGGGAAGTGAGATCCCCTTGCCTCACACCGATCTATTGATGGAGAGTAAATTGTAATTCCTCCATCATTGTACCCTGCCATTCGTAGTTTAAGGAAAAATGACCCGTATCCTTTATCTTTGCTACACTCCAACTCCGCTACGTCAAATAAGTAGATTTATAACGCGTCGAATATCTTAAAATAGTTTTGAATCTGGACCTTTTGTGTTACCCAGATCGGAGCAACCTCCGGACGAGGGTCGGCGCGCGGTGCTGAGGCACTGCGTGTGGCTCAAGTGGAAGAAACTACTCGTCCGTGTGAGGTAGGCGGGGCAGTGCCGCCGCAACTCTACACCTGGCATTATAGGGCGGGACTCGGTGCCGTCTGCGTCTACACTACATACTCGATGGAACGAAGTGACGTGAAGTGAGATCGATACGAACTATTGCAACACTAAGCGATCCGAATCACGTTATATAATTCCGCATCAGAAGGTACGACTTTTTACGTCACAAACTTATATTGAAATTGCATCGCGATTTCGAAATCACACTACGAAACTTTAATAAAGCTCGGTTTCACGAGTGACAATGTATGAAATACCGCATCATAAATAATGCGGTATAGATTCTAATTAAATTGTTACATAACAAAGTCGCGATAATAAATAAATACAAATCCTTTAGTTTAAAAAAACTGACTATATTAATACTATGTGATAAATCAGAATGGCATCAATTTTAATTTCAAAAATGTTCACTATTAAAAAATTTACATTAACATTAACATTTTTGAAATTAAAGCTAATTGCGAAGATAAAATAAGAAATGTATAACTTACATAATACAAGACTCATTAAGGAATAGAACGCGCTAGATAGCTTAAATTAGCATAACTAACATTTATCATAAAAATACATGATTGGAGATTGTTCTCCTGGTTGTATCGCATCATTCCTACTGAAGTAGTTTTATTATTTTCGTAGTACATTATAATTTATTTACACATTACACATTATACATTCTAAGGCAACTAGATAATAATCAATTATTTATAATATTATTAATAATATTTTTTACAATTGTATATACTTTTATACTTTGATGCTATGGCAGCTCATGTTTTTATGTTTATATTTTGATACATTACTTTTTACGAAATATTTGACTTGTTTGTATAATTTTATGTAATAACATCCTTTTTGGAATCGCATATCACACTAAGCTTGTTTTTGTATGGTGTTGTACCTATCATTTATATTTTACAAGTTACAATGGAAATAAACGCTTAACTATGATAATATTTATTAGTTATTTAAATGTGGTCTAGTGAGATTCAAATTGAAATTATCTGCGTCACAAAATAATATGTAACACAATGGACTCGCTTTATGAAGTAGGTGTAAGTCATAGTTTATAAGGATAGCTATCACGGGAAATTAATGGATGGACTTATAGTCTCAAGTATTTAAAATTTAATAAAAAGCTTACCTGTTCACTTTCATTTCCTTGACCTTGCTTGTGGGTCGGCATAATATAAACTCATAAAAATATATGTTGTAAGAAGGTTTTATATGTATTTTTGTGATTGGGCGTCTGCCTGATATCATTATTTGTAGATGCTTCTGTGATTCACCGGAGCTTCGTTCGTTCCGCAAGCGACATAGAGTCATTTCTTGATTGAACGTTAGTTTTGGTCAGCTGACCGATTAGCTGCTATCGGTACAGCCAAATCTTTACCGAAATGTTTCAACAGCCAAATCTTTACCTTTGCCGACTATCTATTTACTTCTTCCCAACCTTTTGTTTTATAAATAAATATCGGAGCTAAAGAGTACGTCTCTTCACTATTGTAAAGAAAACAACGTCTATGATTACTTTTGTATGGTGGCCTATTAATAATTATGAAACTTGATAAAATAAATGGTTGGAAAGAGTATCGGTTAATACTTCACAATTTATTCGATATAATAAAACCGATAACAAGTGGTAGAACTAAAGCTGTAACATTGATAGTTGAAGAACTTTGACAGTTTTCGATGTGTCATTTGGTTTGCATAAAAATAAATTAGCATAAATTCAAAGAGCATAATCTGTTTTCGCATAAATTACTTCACTATTATAATGAACGTGAAATGCTTGTAAAATCCGAATTTCATTCCTATAATTATATCGACTCATGAATTATGATCCATATAATAAAATAATAATTAAATAGGAGTATATTACAGGACGATGTTGCCTACAATCCGACGGCCTAAATAGATATTGTAGTTACTAGAAGTAGTTGAGGTATACCAATGTATTAAGTTAATTTTTCGAGTGGGTATGACGCCCGCAGGCGGTTGCTAATATTAGAAAAATAATTGGAAGCTCGAGTTACCTTGAGAGCCCAAGCTTTTTTTATGTGTACTATGAGCGTGGCAATGCAAATGTTCCAAGAAATGTATAAAATATTATCTTTAAAAAGTTTTAAATCAGCATTTTTACGCTCTCACACTGACAGTCCCAGTCTAAGTTCGATGACTTGTATCGTGGTTGTTGGAAACATTCACATCACACACACACACTCCCTCCTTCTCCTAGTTGTCAAACCTGTATAACAAAATATCATAACATAAAATTTTGTAAAGCAGTTGCCTTTATCGGACTTGCAGTGACATAGTTTTACACAATTGAAATAACAAAGTTATATATAATATTATTAGAAAAGAAAGAAAAATAATTTATTTCGACACGTAGCAAAAAAAAAAAAAAACAGTGAAACACTTATGAACTAATAATTAATTATATAATATTTATATATTATACACATATTATGTATTATACACATGCCGAAATGGGTTTGCCTCAGCATAAAAGTCAAGCACAAAGCTCGACGCTGATTTTCAGGCAAACCTGATACATAAATGTGAGTAAACTTATTAAACAATTATTTTTCCAATAATAAATCTAAATAAATAAAAATAAAAATAGCTTATTACGTACGTTTGTTCCAAAATTGTAATATTAATCAAACAACGTACGTTTCATGTCAGCTTTTTACACTCGAATGCGACACATTGATAGGCACAAAATTACATCTAATCTAGTTGTAATATGCATGCAGTTAAAATGTTTATCAACTGTTTTGATCAATTAATATTATTATTATTATTATTTTTTTTTTTATTTATTTGGTTCACAAATTGAATGCAACACTTAACCTTAGATAGGTAAACAAACATATTATATAAATTGTAAACAGTGTCCATTCTGGTACAGTGAACACAGCATGCACAAACGATAGTGTTATTATGAATCAGGCACGATACTAAATCAATGACATAAAAGGAGAACAAAAATAAATCAATCAGCTCTCTATTACTTAAAATCTCACAGTAAAATAATTAAATATAACAATTTAGCCACGAAATAAAAAATAATAATTCGCCACGCTTTTAGTACCTCTTTACGGGCGCCATTGTTGAATTAAAGCGCATAGATGTACCTAGATATAAATATTAACTGTTCAGACTGGTCGGACGCTTATCTCGATATACTCGTCCATAGTACAACTTTTAAACGTCAAACATTCCGAATTTTGTATTTCAGTGAGAAAGTCATGCAGTGCCAACATTTTCGACATTTCTACATTATTAAAATAAATACATACTGAGACAATGCAAATGCAATTTTTAGATGTACAATTGTACGTATTCATTATAATGAAATATAATGTTAATAAAATACTAAACGTTTAATATGTTCTAACGTGAAATTATTATACAGAACCTTAGGAGTATATTAAATACGCTGTAAAAAGTTAAAGCATACTTGATGGTGGATAAATGTAAACTTTAATTCTCGAGTTTTTCTAATAAGGCAAGGTAAAAATGTTAACAAATATTGAACAAAGCGACTGCAAGAGTTAAATGTTAGAGTTCCACCTGTTTTTAATAACTTGTATGTGTCACAAATTATACTGATATTTTTACAAGTACATGAGTGTAGTGTAGTTTAGACTTAAATGAAATTGCCAAAACGAAATGCCTCACTTTATGAGATCAGATTTAGTTCCAATTACCTTGTTGTAGTTCGCCGCACTCCTGTACTCCTGTAAAGCTGTCATTCCTGACTTTAAACGTGTATATTACTGTGATTGTTTTAATATTTTTGATTATTTTTGCAATATTTTGCATTCAAGCTTCCATTTTCTGTGATCTCTTGCTATTAATACATTTTTATAAGATCTAATTAGTTATTTGAAGTCTGATCTTCCTCAATAACTCGGTATGTGTACATAATACGTTAAGTAGTGTTTCTATGAGTACACTATCATCACATGTCCTAACAATATCTAAAAACGCTTTTGGCTCAAAATAGAGGAATGATTATTGTCCAGGAAACCCACAGAGCAGGAGACACGCTCGCGGCAGCGAGTTACTTGCTCTGTGGCATACCCATATTTTGCAAATTTTTATTGCAGCTCACCCAACGTACATCACAAAAACGTCAATCAGGCCTATTATATTTATTAATGTTTAAGCTAATGTTCTAGTTTCATATGATTAATGAAAGCATACATATTATATTTCGTCAATTGTCTTGCCTTCCGAGGCATAGATTTAATCGTGACTCTTTGTATGAGCCCCACAATAGGTTCACTATGCTATACTAAAATTTGTTTACCATGTTTGGTGATTATTTGGTAGCTTTAACGTCTCCTATTCTATTCTATAGTATTATTTTATAGTTTTTACTGTCTTCGTATTATGAAGTCTAACCTAAATTTATATATTAGATAACGATGAGAATTATTTCATATTTACTTTGTGTAGGTTCTAGTTTGTATGATATATTTTAGCGTAATATTTGGACCAAACCAGATAGTTAAATATTTATTGTTTATTAGTGGAATTATTATCATGTGTGGCAAATAATTAATTAGTACATAATTAAGTGTCAAATATGAGAAATGTAAAAGTTTATAAAGTCGCATGTGACTACACGAAGTGTATCGGTGTATCATTTGAAGCACTAATAAGCTACTTGTTATAAAGGTCTAGTGTGTTTACCAGCTTCGATCACATCGTCACTTACCATCAGGTGAGATAGTGGTCAAACACTAGCCTGTCACAAATAAAATAAAAAAAAAAAAAAAAAAAACAATAGATTCATTAACTGTCATGAGTGCCTCTTTGGGGCCCATGTGAATAAACGATTTTGATTTGATTTGATTGATTTGAACTTTTTTATAAATAAGCTATTCGAAATCGCCATATTGGATTTAAAGTGACGTCACTTTATTTTTCGATTTATTCTCAGCAAGCCCTTTCATTTGATACCCATATTGTAGGAGTGCATTAAAAATAACTTGTCCGCCATTTTGTGTTCCGCCATGTACGTCACACAGCTAACCATGCATTGTCATCCAAACTAAACGTGAATAAAAAATTTCAGCTCCATCGGTTAAAGATATCTGCTTCAAAATTGAGTTGCAAGATTCCATCCGGACAAACATAGTTACATTGCAAGTTAAATAAAAGCTTGTAAAAACATATCCTTTTGAATCTTAATCCGAATGTTCTGTGAAGTTTACGATCACAAAGGATACATCCCAATGACTGCGAGGGCAGAGGTCGCTATACCCAAACTGAGGCCACCACAACCCTCTCAGTCTAAATTCTATAGTTTTCACAAGTGTTTTATCTATAGACACTTACATTAAACCACCCTAATTCTACAAGTTGACTACAAAGAGCCCCTAATCTAGTCGGGATTTATCTTTGGATCTTCTTTTTAACCGACGCGTACTGAGGGTAATAGGTTTAACGTGTGTAATGTGTGTCGTCTTTGGCATCGTAACTCTCAAACGACTGATCCGCTTGATCCGGATCTTCTTAGCAATGTTTGGTGAAAATCGATGCAGCCGTTTTGGTAATAGCGCGTCGGGGGGATACCCCCGATGGGATATCCTATACATGTTACAAAAGATCTTACAATTTATCTTAAGTTCAAGCTCCCTAAAATATAACATAACATAAACGCTTTCACACTCACAGCCCCACACTAAGTTCGATGACTTGTGTCGTGGGTGCCGGAAACATTCACATCAAACATACACAATCACAACCAGAACCAGAAACACAAATTTTCCTTGGGGAGAAAACTTGTGTTCCCGCCGGGAATCGAACCCGATACCCCTGCTCAGAAGGCGAACATGCTCTCAACTAAGCCAATGGGCAGTTCGTATACAGCATACGCTCTATAATTGGCTGTGATGACTATCGTTCTCGGGCCGAAGCGCACCCTGCTCTTAATCTACTTGTTTCAAAACTTAAAGTAATTATTATTGTATTTATTGATGCGATCAAATCAAATGATACACGGATGTGTTCCGTGCGGTGAAGCCTCTAGTTAAATGTAATAGCATAATAATTATTTATATGATAATATTAACAATGTAATGAACAAAGGAGATTGTTGATATATGTATGTTGGGAGCTAATTTGTTGTGATATGTGAAATGTAGATAGATAAAAGGTAACACTCATTCGAATTCTTTTAGGCATGCGTGCACCATCTTTGACCACACCGTCGTTGTGAGATAGTGGTCAAACGTTTCTCTATACTTAAATGAAAAAATAAGAGTTCGTGTATTTTGTGTGTGAACTGAAGCTGAAACTTAATGTAATCAAGATCACCACTTGAGGACGGTTCGAGTTAGATTTCTTTTTTTTATGCTGGGCATATAAACAAGCATTTGACCACTATTTTACCTGATTGAAAGTGACGATGGGGCCGAAAATAAAACACGCTTGCCTAGAAGGTAGATTTTTTAATTGTGTTGTCATTAGGACAAGCTTTGTATGAAAGTTTTTATTTTGGAAAATCGGAAAATGCATGCTAGGGACGCCGGGCGATACGCTAGTTTTACATAAACAGAAAGTCGATGCTCATCGAGTTTACCATCCTTGGTCACAGTATCTCTTGCCAACAGCTGACATAGTGATCTTACGCTAGCCTATTCGAGATGAAAATCCTATTAACATTGGCATTATATTCTTTTAAGGGATTTAATTACCATTCTCAAATCATCATAATTATCATCATCCCTCATCTTCGTTCCCGAACAGTATAATCTGGGAGTCTTCAAGTCAAGAGTGGCTAAATACCTTCTAGGCAAGTATGCTACATCTTAGGCCGCATCATCACTTTCCATCGGTGAGATTGTGGTCAAACGCTTGCCTATCGTACATAAAAAAACCCTTACCTCTTGAGATAGTAGGTCTATCAGAGATATTTATTTTCATCATTGGTCATTTACTTTCTTAATATTTATTATTAACTAGCCGTGCCCCGCGGCTTCGCCCGCTATTATCAAGTTAAAAAGTAGCCTATGTATTAATCCTAGGTATAATCTACTTACATTCCAAATTTCATCCAAATCCGTTCAGCCGTTTAACCGTGAAGAGGGAACAAACATACTTACACACTTACACACAAACTTTCGGATTTATAATATTATAGTAGGATTTGCCTATAAATAATTCAACAGCATATTGCAACACGCTAGCTCCCAAAATGTTGATGTTGTAGTTTAAGTGGTTAATATTGAGAGAACGATTTACAAGGTGTGTTACTATTCATATTATTACAATAAACGCCGTTTTTAATATATTTCATGTTTTATTTACATTGTCGTTATATTGGTGTTTTTTAACTAAACAATTTAGATTTGATGCATACATACCACGCACATATACGAGCTTATTTTTTAGGGTTTCGTACCCAAAGGGTAAAACGGGACCCTATTACTAAGACTCCGCTGTCCGTCCGTCCGTCTGTCCGTCTGTCACCTAGCTGTATCTCATGAACCGTGATAGTTAGACAGTTGAAATTTTCACAGATGATGTATTTCTGTTGCCGCTATAACATCAAATACTAAAAATCAGAATAAAATAAATATTTAAGTGGGTCCCATACAACAAACGTGATTATTATGCTCGTTTTAGCTCGATTTCGATAACAGCAACGGGTAGACGCTTGAAATATTCACAGAATATTTAGTTATATATTTATTAAAAGTAAATATTTATATTAAAATAAAACAAATAGTTAGGGAGGCTCCCATACAACAAACAATTTTTTTTTATAGATTTCCTTCCTTCGTGCGCGATTTCGACTCGCATTTGGCCGGTTATTTATAAACCTCAACTATAATTTCCAATACTAAGTAACTTATAGATAGTTACAGGTATTACTGCAAATGGACTTTATATAATTAATTTGATTTTCCCATTAAGACATATTTAAAAATAAATTCAGATAATGTGGTTAAAAAATCTGTTTACTAATTATAAGATATTACATCTGGTCACAAATAATAAATTACTTTTAATAATAAATCGAATAATACTCTATCTATATATATAAAAATCAATGCCACTTTTCGTTGTTATTTTATAACTCAAGAACGGGCTCACCTATCCAAACCAAATGTTTAGGATTTGTTCGGACTATTTAGTAGATGGTTTATGTGAAGTTTGCACAAAATCGGTCGAACGGTTCTTCATTTATCACATTTTTCAATTATAAAAAAAAAAAATTGTTCTGCATTAGTCTCACAAAAAAATCGAAAACGGCTCGACTGATTCTTTGTTTGTTGTGTGCGTCATAATAATTGTCAGGCCAAGGTTTATATGTATTTTTTTAACCCACCGGAAATTGCATCCGGGCGAGGGCGGATCGCTAGTTTAATAGAAAACAACAATAACAATTTTATTACTGTAAAGGATACCTAACAATAAGCTATATTATGTGTTACCGGAGAGGGTTGCTGTAACCCAGCTATACAGGCTCTTAGGAGACCTAGTGCTGGGGACAGGGAATCACAAAGGTACATAATATCGCAATTATTACTCACATAATTATTTTATTCTTAATCAATATGTATCAAACACTGTTCTTCCTGAATAAATAACTTTTTATCTTATCTTAATATATATTCATGTCGAATTTTGGTGACTTGCACGGTGTACTTGGGCACTAATAACTTTTCTGTGACTTTAGTCAATTTAAATCTAAACTGAAGGAAGAAACTCAATGAAATGGAACTCATTGCTCTCGCCTTTGTTCCCCGAACTGTATAATCTGGGAGTCTTCAAGTCAGGAGTGAATAGGTATCTTCTAGGCATGCATGTTACATCTTCGGCCACATCATCGCTTTCCATCAGGTGAGATTGTGATGAATAACATGCATAAACAAAATTTGAGTCCATGATCTTCAAACGATATAAGAAGCCGATTCACGCGTCCGTGACCGCGGCGCTCACTGGGAGGTTAGCTTGCGCATGGAGCGAATAATCGGCGGCTCACGAGAACTAACCAGGGGCAGGGCACGTACGTAAGTATATCAAACATTTTTCATTTTACATTAACAATTGCATATGAAATAAATGCAAAGGTTACTTTTAAAATTTGTCCCAATTTATACGAACGTAGCTGCGGAGTGCAGCCCTTACTCGTAAGGTAATTTGAGATGTTCCTTGGATGTACCTAGTACCTACTTTTAATGTTGAAATGCAAACTCGTAACTTGTTAAGTTGTAGTGGTTTTGGAACAATTGCTTCAGATCATTAAAAAAAAAATAACGAATACTGAATAATAATATAATAAATTTCGAATAATGTAATGAATGAAATGAACATCATTAAAATTCTAAAGACGAATGAATATTATACTTCCATATGTAGTTAATATAATATTTCTTTGTGCAACCTGAAATTGGCTTGATTAGGTAAGTAGGTACATTTACTTGTTTACTACGGTAACTTTAATATTCTTCACTAGTCTTTATATTCCAAAATGTTGAGCACCGCTAACATAACAGTCCGCCATTTACCGACGGTCACAGAACAGTTCACTCGACGACATGCCCGCGCGTAGTCTTGCACAATGCTGGTCGTATTACTCCTGGTCACGAGCCTGACCTTATCCGCGAACAGCGAGTGGGTTGAAATCTCACAGCAACACTACAGGAAACCTTTACGAGGGCATCCATACCCCGGTATAGCAGAACCCGACAACCCTACTGAAGAAACCCAACACTCTCAATACCCGCAGGAAGAAGACGTAAGAGATACCAATCTAGAAAAACATGATCCTGTACGCCAAATCTATTATCCCAATGAAGTTGAAACCCAAATTGCTCAACATCCGACCAAAGAATTCGTAATTGATAGCACGAAACAACATAAACCAAATTGGGACTCAGTCAAATCTCATGAAGATGATGAAAATATTCGACATGTACGCCCAAAAGGGAACAGAATATACCTAAACCATTCCTTGTCTGAACAAGCTTGGGATCAAAACACAGTGGTATCTGATAATTCCAAAAATTTCAAACTTGTACATGCTGGAGATTTCAAAATAAAGACAAATATCACTCCTGAGTTCAGTTTAGAAATATATGGAACTGTAACAGATATGCCTGAATTAGTGACCAGAAATAGACTGAAAGAACATGAAAGTGTTTCTGCTACAATTGAGAGAGTACCAAACACAGGAAGCGTTAAAAGAGTACAGTTATCGGACACACCTGTAAAAGCGCCCATAGTTCCAAATTCAGTGAGTACTATAAGAAGAAGTGATCATAAACATGATTCAGATTCAATCTATGACGTTTATAGTGACGAATTAAACATTAAGTCCGATATGTATAAAAATAATAAAAACGAAGTAATAAATACGTCTCCCGTAAATGTGATGAAACATGATTTCAGTGCCGAAGAAACGTCTGTAAGCAATTATGACAGAATAATAATTCCTGCTACTATTTCGACCAGAGAACCAACGATGCCTTTCGACAAGTATTTTAAGGCAAATTCACATAAACAAGTAGACAAAAAGGAAAGTAATAATGGAAGTTATAGGACAAAAGTAGAAATAGATAGTTTTAAAGAAGATGTAGTAAACAAAGTAAACACTGATAACAAAGCTCCCGTTGATACAAAAATAACTAAAAATATAGAACCAGAAACAGATGGCTATTTTGAAGAAGTAACGATTAGCAATAATGTCAAAGCCAAAGCAAAACAAAAACACCAAAGTAATGCTAATTCACAATTTATAAAAGAGCGAAATACGAATCAAAATAGTGAAACCAAAAGTGGGGAAGAAAACAAAATTAATGAAAAACTCAAAGTGAACACGATGGAAAACGTGATGAAGTTCATGAAAGTGGTAGCAGAGACGATTACCAAAAATACGAGGAGAGGCGTCAGCGGCAAAGTGAGGTATTTGAACGAGTTGAAGGAGACGCTCCTCAGCAGTATAAGTGAGTTTCTTAGTTCTAGCACGACAGTACCTAATACTATACAAATCGATGGTAACCATGGACAATCTAAAATCATTTTATTTCGTCGATTCAAGGAAAACGTTTTGTTTATAGTGTATGCAGGTAGATAATTGTCTTCTAACGACGAATGAGACTTGGACTTAGAATTAAAAGGAAAAAATTCGAAGTACCATTTTAAATTATTAATATATATATATATATATATATATATATATATTATTAGGCACACAATACAGATAACAGAAATTAACAATAATAACAACAGTGGTATAACAATAAAAATCGATTCTGAAATCCTACAATTTGTGTACACAGCATGCAAAACAGATGATAGTACAATAAAAGAAAATATGTCAACATTCTATTAATAATATAATTTTTTTTAATACAAATTAGAAAATTAAATTAGCAAAATAAAATACTGTTAAATTAAATGCACTATACACAATACCAAATCTAATGCAATTAAATAAATTAAATTAAATTAAATAACTTAAACCTACATACAATTATATACAGCTCCATTAAAACGGTTGAGACTTAGACCGAATATGTCAATGACGATTATAGATATGTAATAGATTTAACTGCCCGCTGGCGTAGTTAGGTACTCGTCTGCTTTCGGCGTAGTTACTTGTTTGTATGTTGCGATTCCCGATGGGAACACAAAATTTTCCAGGAAAATTTGTGTTTCTAGTTGTATAGTGAGAATGAATGAAAATGTGTGTGATGTGATGTTTAAGGAATCCGCGATATAAGTCTTCGAAACTTAGTGCGGCCAGTGTAAAAGCAGTTATATTTTTTTGTCTTATTGCACCGAGCGACGCGACTTTGATTAACTATATAATAGCTTATAGCTATAAAAATCTAAAAAAATCAGGCCAAGAAGCAGGCAAAGATAAAATCGAATCAGTAATTTTTCCTAACAAAAATCTGTCATTTAACGTCTTAGAAAGTATTTAATTAGATAAATCTACTTATGATTCTGTGAACTTTAATGCAATATCAACGGTTTATGAGTTAAGAGCTAAGCTAAATATTAGCATAGAAAGTATCTACACGGTAATAAGAATTCGAGTCGGATTTTCGTTCCCCAAAATGCATTTGCTAGAGTTTACCTAGCAGATTCCCCTTTTGCTGACAGAAGCCCGCATCGACGCGGCCTGGCCCGATGACACTATCCCACCCGCGCGGCGCCGCTCGCGCTCCGCGAAGGCGGCGGCTCGGGGACACGTCGAGTTCCCTTCTTCGGAGAGTGCCCTTATGACCATCTCGTTCCTGACCTTCGCCGTGTTCCTCATCAAGCTGGTGCTGGTGAGTTTGTAGGATATGTTCGAAATCTGCCGAACTCGGAATGTGAACAGAAGTACGCGCAATGACTAACATAAGTAGGTACAGAAGACTTATAGCGCGCTCCTGGGTATTTGGATTTTGCAGACTGTTGAATTCTACCTCCTTACTTTCAACTTTCCTTTCAAACTCCTAAGAAATAAGATGAATTTTTGCTTAATTAAAGTAAAGCCCGATCACAACCGAGTTAGGTCAGAGTATTAATCAGACGATAGCGTGAAAAAAACTCAAAATATTTGGCCACTATCCCTTCTATATTCATTTATAATGAAAAAATGGGGAACACAATGGAAGGACCGAAGGAATGGAGTCTCGGTTGGTTTAGTGGTAATGACGTTGAGCCGAGTGACATTTTGCCTTTAAATGATTTCCTAACATTCACCAGAATGTTAGGAAATCATTTAAAGGCAAAAAAACAAATAAAATAACAATCTTACGTCAGTTCGTAACAATTTAAAGGTATATTAAGCTATAGGTATACTTACCTATTACTGTATTGTTTCAGCAAGTGATTCAAACGTACAAGAACAAGACTATGATGGTGGCGCCTCTCGTGGTGGCGACAGCAGGACGGGCCGTGAGGAAACTGCGTACTGCTCACTAAAATTACGTATCTTTCGGTTGGACGTCAAAAAAATAAAAATAAATAAGTACGAAACCAAAATTCGTTGTATTTTAAAATTTTGTTTTTTATAATTTTGTCTTTTGAATGGTCACAACCCTTGGTTTAAAAAACACACCCTCATAACATTGCTTAAATGGGTATGGTAGCTTGTAGGGGGGAAATAAATTACCTTCCGCGGACCACAAGGATGGACAAATGGAACTGTCAACAAACTTGACGGTAGTATTTCTTGCGAGACTGCCTGAAGTGGTGCCAACTGCCACCCCGCTTTGCCAAACAGCCGTAGGTAGCGCGGAACTAAGTCCGGCTGAAATAGTGAATTGCAGGTGCAAATTAAATTATGTACCGCCCATACGGAACATTTCACCATAGTAGAAATATATTTCTACTATGATTTTACTTCAAACTCCTTAAGTCTTAGGGAGAGGCGCGCAAGGGTTGAATCTTAGAACGCGTCGACTGAATTTGAGGATTATGCTGTGGGAAGTCAAGGAGGTTTGTCTTGACCCTCCTACAACTAAAATTCGATTTTAGCTGCCGGAGTAACGTCAGAATATTTATAATTAAAATAATTCGATTTTGTAAATTTGGCAGAACCTAGTCGGATAAAAGGGGTACTTCCCAACGGATCATAGTATCGGATTTTCACATTAACCGATCATAACAGTTGTTCCCATCTGATCATAAGATCAGTTGCAACTAAAATAAATTATATATTATTCTTCCCAACTGATCATAAGATCCGTTGGGACTTCAGTAAATTATATATTGTTGTTCTCAACCGATCATAGGATCTGTTGGAACTTAAATAGGTACGTATTTTACATTCTCAATGGATCATAGAAATATTATGGTTTGATTCACCTTGTATTTTGTGAACATTACATTATCTATTTTTAATGTGGATACATATATTTTCGATAGCTTAGGTAGGCTACGATAATTGTGGATTAAACTTTTCCCATTAAACTGCCAAATAATAAATGTAACAAATAAATGCTAAGAACAGTATATTGTTTGAAAATTTACAAACATAAAATATCAAAAAGCTTTACAACGGAAATAATAATAACAGATACAGATTTTCTTAAATATTTTATGTACTAAAATGACACACAAAATCAACAATAATATTTTTAAACTTTCTGGTAAATCACGGAATATTCAGTCTTAAATAAAACACATGATGTAAATACTAATTAAAAATTTGCTATTTACATGAAATAAAATCAGTCTTAAAACAACATATTCCACCTACCTACTGTGATTTGTAGTTGGTCAAAATATAACCGTAGGGAAAGATCACTTTTTTTTTTTAATATTATGTATGTAACAATTTTACCAGCCATAGGTAATTTTATGTAATCTGTGAATCAACTTCAAGCAATATAATTAAACGCAAGCAAAGCTTAAAAAAAACCAACTTCCCCGCTTTATCTTCGGAACTTTGATCAGATTAGACGTATTATTGAAGTTATATCGAGAACTTTTATTTCAAGATAGATCAGATCTTGATCAAATTTAAATGGAACCAATTAGAAAGCAACATCTTTCGAACAAAAAAAAAATATTTCAAAATCAGTTCACGTGGAACAAAGTCATGAGATAGGTAACACGCAATAGAAAAAAAATATATATTCGACTTAAATGAAGTCGGAGGCAAATATGTATAGCTTAACACTTTAAAAACAATAAAGAATCGTAGATGCGAAGAATCGCGGCAAAATAAGTCAAAATCAAAAACATAATTCTTATGATCCGATGAGAAAGTATAACAGATATTAATTTAAGTTCCAACAGATCCTATGATCGGTTGAGAACAACAATACATAATTTACTGGAGTCCCAACGGATCTTATGATCAGTTGGGAAGAATAATATATAATTTATTTTAGTTGCAACTGATCTTATGATCAGATGGGAACAAGTTTTATGATCGGTTAATGTGAAAATCCGATACTATGATCCGTTGGGAAGTACCCGGATAAAAGTAGGTTAAGGTTAAGTAAGGCATTTCCCCTCGCCCCTCTCCACATCCTCTTCACTATCTCTATATTGTACGACCAATAATGCACGGCCTGATAATGTACGACCAATAATTAGTTACCAGTATTCCATGACATGGCTTCTAATTATCAGGTTGTGCAATACGGGCCGTACATTTATTTGATGTGTAATACGCATTTTCAATGTAAATGAAATATCGGGTCGTACAATACTAGCCGTACAATACAGGTCGGAAAATATTAGCACGAGCTGATAATGTACAGCAATAATGCACGGCCGATAATTCGTATACAAACAAATGTCAAAGTCAAAGCCTCCTTTAAAGCGTAAGAAAGGGGAAATGGGGGTAGGGCTAAGGAACTCCCGAGATACGAGATATGACAAATAATATTTTGTTTTTTGTTCATTGCTATTTCGTATTTTTTTCATTTAATATCTTAGTTTTGCAGCCACATTTATAAAAACCACAGAGAAGCAATGTTTTTACTGTTCTTAGAACTTTTTAATAGTCTGTGCCAACTCTCCCTAGCGCCTCGCCTAAACAAACGAGGCATCGCATAGAGAGTATATGTTTGTCTATAGTTAGCTTCCAATTATTGGCTGTGCAATACTGGCCGTACAATATCGACACGCAATGATTTTCCGCAGCCCGTATTGCACGCACAGTATTGCACACACTGATAGTTGGATGCTATATACATGAATTATTGGCTGTACATTATAGGCCGTACATTATTGGCTGTACAAAATCGGGCCGTGGAATATAGGGTCGTACATTTGATTATTGTCGAGCTAGATTTAATTGTCTAAGAATGTGTTCCTTTTGTTCATGGTTTATTCAATTACATTATCCTATCCTACTAATATAATAAATGCGAAAGTTTGTGTGTGTGTCTTAGTTCGATATTGCCACATTGTTCGAGATTTCATATTCCGGACTCGGATAGTGTCGGAGGTCCTAGGCATTGCCTAAAAAACGAAGAAAGTAGTTTAACGATTAACGTCCAAGTGTAGTGCTGTTTGTTGTGAATGTAAATCAAAATAAACGAACGCTTATCAAGAGAAAAAAAACAAATCCATATCAAAAAGATGGATAATAATGCTAAGCAAGTAATTATTGTAACCTCCAATGAACTAAATCAGCACAATGCCACTTTACAGAGGACTTACCCAATGCCCGTGACAGTATTGGTGCCTGAAGGTAAATATCTATTAAAATCTGATCGTCTCTTGTTAATGTTGTGTTTTAGTGGTGTATAAAACTATAAATAATTAAACCAGCTAAGTGCGGGACGACTTGCGCATCGAGAGTTTCGTACCATCACACAATGGTACGAGGCTGATTCACACCAGTTTTTATTATTTACAGTTTTATTTTAGAACACTTTATTTAAATACTTTAAAAGTTCTAATCTTGTAAATAGTAAATACTTAATATTACTTAGATAAAAAGAAAACATCTTTGTTATTGGGAACTCTCTTCAGTTTATTACTTTTTTTATTATTTGTAAATATTATCTATAATAAAAAATGCTCTACGTATTTTTTTTAGGTTTTTATAACATCCAAACTATAAATGTTTGTGTCAATGAAGGGATATTTACCATGTATTTCGTTAGTTTTGATCATCTCTAAAGCAAAAGTGCAGAAATATCGGAAACTCAAAATTTACATAATACATGGTAAATACCTACTTAATATTTATGATTTAATAACAGTCCAAAAGATAGAGCCCTTTACAAGCTATTTTTTTAACGTCCCATTGGCTTAGTTGCGTGTACACTAGCCTAAGTGTTTCTGGTTCTAGTTGTCTGTGTGATGTGAATGTTTCCAGCACCTATAACACAAGTCACCGAACTTAGTGTGGGGCTGCAAGTTTAAAAGTGTTAAAAAAATAAGTATAGACAAAGATGAAAAAGCCTTAGTTACAATTACAATCAATATTTTTATTTTGACATGTTATTAATTATTTGTAACTATTACAATTGAATAATTCATACTATAATAAAATATATATTAGTCGGTAGTAATCTGACCAATTTAAAGCTAAAAATGTGTTTCTCTAATGCAATCATAATTAATATCTTGGTATGACCAAATTCTCATGATTACCATAGAATAGTAAAAATAGCAAATGTTTCAGTTGTACCAGAGCCAAGTACAAGCAGCATGATACTACCGGAGACCACAATGTGTCCCCCCGAGCGGAGCCAGATGTGCCGACTGTGTGCCACCCTCACCGAGTTTGTTGTGCCTATATTTGAAGGAGAGGGACTCCAGAATGGTCTCGCTGATAAAATACACCAGCACCTACCTATCCAAGTAAATATTACTTTTTCATGCAGGTTTAAAAACAAGCATGTTACAATCGGCAGCATACAGCATCTTCCAATAATTTAAATTCAAGCAAAGCTTAAAAAAACCAACTTCGGCACCCTTTATCAGATTAAATTAATTAAATATGCATTATTGAAGATAATTCAAAAACTCCTGGTCAGATCTTATCAAATTTAAATGGGACCACACATATCAGTTGAATTGAGAACCTCCGCCTTATTTTGAAGTCAGTTAAAAAGGCCAAAAATACTTTTTTCACCAGTCTATCCTTCTTTAATAGAGCTTGCAGAAGTTCTTGGCAAGTCAAGATCTTTTAGTCTTTTTTTATCATTTATCCCAGATTTCCTGAAGACTCGGTGAGATTGAGTCTCCAGCTGTATCTAAATCTTTTCTTATGTATAAATAGGTTAAGTCACAGAATGTCCCATTTACAATTGGTCATGCAATCCCAATACGTCCCATTCGCAATTGGTCATGCAGTTGCAAAACCTCCATTTCGTAGAATGTCACATATACAAGTACATAATACTCATCACTAAAAGCAATTTCTTTTAATTATTTCCCAGGTATCTCAGAATGACATCCTACCAATAGTGATGTGCTTCCAATGCACAAGCACTCTGCTTGCATGGCATGAGCTAGTGCTGTGCTCAGTGCAAGCCGACACTGCCATGCGTGAGAGGTTCAACCTACGCTTCTCTTCACAACAGGTATAAACGATTTCACACATACAATCACATCCAGATCCAGAAACACAAATTTCCCATGGGGAGAAACCTTGTGTTACCACTAGGAATTGAACCCGATAATCAAAATGGTTTATTTAAATGGGCCCCAAAGAGGCACTCTTTAAAGTTAATGACACACTGCCAGATTCGAAAAATTACAGCCATCTCGAAATGAACCTGGCAAGAAACTCGGAGGCCCATTTTTTCATTCATTTTTTTAATCATTCTTAAACACTAATACATGAATTATATTAACCTAGGTATATCTATATTATGTAGTCGCCAGAAAGCGCTTGTGCAGTTTGCCTCCATGCATCCTTGTCATTAATGTAGTCAATTGTTTTATAATAAGCTTTCTTAATTAATGCCCTTAGAAGGCCTTAGAATACACACTACCAACAAACAGTTGTTTAAAATACATTATACTGTTATGTGTTCACTATCTATATATGGTAGTGAGGAGATTAGGAAGACATTCGCCTGGTTGATAAGGGACATGGCTATTTATACATCTGCAGACTGCAGTGCCACCTGTAACTAGAAGTAATTAATTTCGTGGGACTGTTATGCTCTCCTCTTCCTGAGACAAAAGATACTATGTCTTTTACACCCAGTACTCTGGTAACTTGCTCTTTCAGCTGGAAACAGTCCTGCTATTCTGATGATGCAAAGGTATACCGCTTTAGGTGAACTCGCAAAAACTTATACCACCTTATTTCTTGACAGATTTTAAAAGAATTAGTTATTATAAGAAAGTTTAAAATGGTAAATAACAAATCCCTGAACATTTTATTTCAGGACCAACAAACAACACTCGAAGCTAGTCAAGATCAGGATAAGGATGAAAAGTAAGTTATTTTATTTATAGTTTTTTCTAATGGGTTGATTGAGTGTATAAGCTATACAAACAAACGCATTCACACTCACAGCCCCACACTAAGTTCAAAGACTTGTATCGTGGGTGCCGGAAACATTTACATCACACACATTACACTCAGAACCAGAAGCACAAATATCCCTTGGGAAGGAATTTGTGCTCCTGCCGGAAATCGAACCCAGGACCCATGGCGCAGAGGGCGGAGACCTGTCCACTGCGCCAACTGGGTCGGCAGATACACATTATTAAAATGGTACAGATTATTAAAATGTTGTAAAATATATAAACATATTAAGAATGGAAAAAAAAATTAAGAGAGGGAATTCGAACCTGCGACCAAACAACTATGAGCTACAAATTTCTCCTACATTATGCAGTTTTACAATAAATGCAGCAGAACTGGAAGATGGATGGATAAGGATCACATTTTTTTATGCATGACTAGGCGTGTCCCGCGGGATTGTGTAACGATTCAGCAACATTCGATTGGCCCATTAACTGTTGGCCAACATAATTTTTAAACAATTAACTTTTCATACAAAGAACTTTTCACCAACGCACGTTTCGCCAACATAACTTTACGTCAGTGAATGCTAAAGCAACATAATGTTTTGACCAATCACTTTTCAACCAAAGATCATTTAGCCCATGGACTGTTCCTCAACAGAACGGTACGTCAGTGGAGTGTTTTATCAACATAATCTTTTGACAATATCCTTTCCCCCCATGAACTTTTTGATTTCATAAGCGTAATCAAAACATCGTATAATGGACGTATATGCCATAGAATAAATAATAGTATGGTATTGATTAGCGTTTTTTAAAATGTAGTACAGATTATTATTATGATTAATTTCTCAATATCTCTCCTGAATTATAGATGAGCCGTGCAAACAGATGAATGATAAAAGTAACAATTAAGTGTAACATTCCATGGCAGTAGAACATTTTCTAATGGTCGTCTACTTAGCTACCGCTACCTTAAAGTTAATTCGTAATTTACCACTGTCAAATAGAAACATCTGTCAACCAGCGCCAAATAGTTTCCGCTAATCTTGAGAGCCAGTTTCATTCAAGGCCTAGTTTGCTTACCATCCATGATCACATCATCACTTACCGATAGGAAAGACAGTGATAAACCGCCAGCCTGCCAGACATGATTCCACTCTTATTATATGGACTATTTACAACGGCAACTCCATTATACGGATCAGAAAAGTGACATAGCGCTTGGATAGTCGTAGGTAATCGATACTTTCAACAGACAACTGATCTACCTAAGCTCAGTAGTAACAGAAGCAGTCACCGATCTGGTACTTTCCATTTCAAACTATGCCATGGGCTGTTCTGGGTCTTAAGTTCTTTGTTCACATCATGACTATCAACACTGATGTTCTTCAAACGTCTATGAAAAAATCTCTTCTGTTCGAAAATGATGATGTGGCTCACTCAGTATTGTACTGGGCTGAACTGAACTCTCCAGGTTACTCGCTGAAAGGTTGGTGTCGACACACAGGATTCGTAGAATTTACATGACGTGGCATATTTGTCATCAGAAGTTTTGTGAAAACTTCTTATTTATTGTGATTGAAATTCCTCTAAATTGATTTCACACTTTGAAATATAAATGATGATGTGGCTCACTCAGTATTGTACTGGGCTGAACTGAACTCTCCAGGTTACTCGCTGAAAGGTTGGTGTCGACACACAGGATTCGTAGAATTTACATGACGTGGCATATTTGTCATCAGTAGTTTTGTGCAAACTTCTTATTTATTGTGATTGAAATTCCTCTAAATTGATTTCACACTTTGAAATATAACTTTTGCAAAAAGTTCATGGGGGGAAAGGATATTGTCAAAAGATTATGTTGATAAAACACTCCACTGACGTACCGCTCTGTTGAGGAACAGTCCATGGGCTAAATGATCTTTGGTTGAAAAGTGATTGGTCAAAACATTATGTTGCTTTAGCATTCACTGACGTAATTATGTTGGCGAAACGTGCGTTGGTGAAAAGTTCTTTGTATGAAAAGTTAATTGTTTAAAAATTATGTTGGCCAACAGTTAATGGGCCAATCGAATGTTGCTGAATCGTTACACAATCGTCCCGCGGCCGTGCCCGCGTTATTAAAGTTGTAACTAGTAAACAAGCCTATGTGTTAATCCTGAGTAAAAGCTATGTACAATGTCTAATAATGTATTGGAAATTTCAGCTTTATCAGTTCAGCCGTTACAGCATAAAGATGAAACAAACATACTTACACAATAACACATTTACCCACAAATCTTTGGATTTATAATATTAATGTGATTATAATAGAGATAACTACATGTTACAGTAGTTATTTCTAATTTATATACTTAGATACAATTAACATCAATGTAATCAAACTTTCCATATGGAATTTCGTTCTCCAATGCACAACTTAATGCACCCCTGACAAAAAATATTGATAACATAATTTCTCTATTTTAAATCAACCATTTAAATACCAATTTCCATCAGTGTAACTTCATAAATAAATAAAAAACCTTTGAGATGAACTCTCATCCCCCATTGAACCAAGTTAATGCACCCCTAGCAAAAGAAAAAAAAATATTAAAATAACTACTCAAATTCCTACTCATTTTCATAGATATGAGTTCAAAAACAAAGAACTTTCATATTAAAATTTTCACCCCATTCAACCCTCTTAGGGGTAGAATTTCCAAAAAATCCATTCTTACTAAGACGAAATAAGTTCAGGGAACAAAGAAGCGGGTAGTGAGTTCCAACCATTCGCTGTATGAATTATAGACGTAGAAGATAAACTGAAATACTCGTAAATTGGATTGAATTGAATATGAGGTGTCTCTACCGGAAATGTATGACGTTTGTTAAAACGAATGTTGTTTTCGTCAGGGGGAAAAATATAGTAGCAGTCAACTGGTTATTTTGTTTGTAGAGCTAAGCTAGACCAAAATGCCATTTAGCGGTAAATAGACACGCCCGAGTGTTAGATTCAATACATTTGAAGAAATTATGACGAATTTTGTCGTACATTACACCATAGCTTTTGTTTTGTACGGATTGTTTTGTTGGGGAAAAGCCTAAGACAAGTATCGTGAACTTTACGTGCGTTACGTGTATAAAATCAAAGATTAAAGAGACAAACATAAGTTAATTCAATAAGCATATAGGTACTAGAAATTACGTTTAAGCAGGACAAAAGGCAAGGCGAGAAATCATATTATGATTAACGAAAAAATTTATGTCGGACTCAATCATTTGTTCCTAAGTTTTTAAAAGGTTACAAATTTAAAAATTTCGTCACGAAGTTTCGGTTACCGTTACCTATTGCACGGAATGCAAACTACGTATTTCGGTGAATTGTGGAAAACACCCAGATCATTATAGTGTAGCAAGAACAATGTTGCAGAATGAACCGATCCTTAAGGAAATCACAATCAACTACAGAAAATCACTTAAAACTGGGAAGAAGACTACAAATAAGCTGGAAGTTTGGTAAAAAGGCTATTATGCCATACCTTTCTTTTTTTTTTATTCAAGATAGCAAACTTTTGACCACTATCTCACCTGATGGTAAGCGACAACGTGGTCGACGATGGAGCAAGCTTGCCTAGAAGATACCTATTCACTCGCGACTTGAAGACTTCCATATTGTACTCATCAGGAAACACCGACTCAGGTAAAGAGTTCCATTCCTTTGCAGTTCGTACAATGAATGTGGAGGCAAAACGCTTGGTGCGCATTTGTGGTATGTCCAAAGTTGTCCAAAGTTTGTCCATTTGTGGAATTGTTCCTTGTCTCAAAGATCTTAGATATGTCTTGCAACACAGCCAACGCCTAGCTTGCTTTGTTGAAACTGATTTTCGATATGAGCTCGTTGAGGTCGCAGGTTCCAATTTCATCTCCTGCTGAAATAGTACTTTTATATTTATTTACTTACCTATAGCAAAGATAAATAAGATGTAAATATTTCCATCCAAAGGTTGTCTGGAAAAAATCGCTCTTAACGATAAGGCCTCCCATTGTACCTATATTTATAAGTTTCTCTATAAGCTGTATTTATCTTTTGGTGTCAATAAAGAGTTATTGTAAGATTACTTTGAAATATTATCGTCAGGTCCAAAAAGGATATAAAAAAATAAAAATTTTCTAGCAAGAGTTAATTAAACATCAATATCCAGAATATCCCGTGTTCCCTTCACAGGTCCCAGGCCTTAGATAAAATCGTTAAAAATATTTTGACGGAATGTCTCCACTTGTTACAAATGGAGGACGGCAGCCAGATGCGGCTGGTTTGCCAGAAATGTACCGCGAAACCCGCTCTAACCACCGGGGACTTCGCCAAACATCTCAACAGGGAACACCCCACGGAACTGGCGAACAAGGAATCCGCGCTCGACTTCATAAAGGACCACGTCACCTTCGAGGAAACGTTGCAATCGGAGTCCGACGGAGACGCCGAATCCGAACCGGAGGCGCGACCGCCCGATGAGGCCCCGACGCCGAGCTACCTCTGCCCGTTCTGCGACAACGCGTTCTCCTCGATCGCGCGCCTCGGCCACCATCTCAACTCCCACGGGGGGACGTCGCCGGTCGACGGGCACGTGTGCTGCGGCATAGACCACCGCACCAGGCGAGCCCTCGTCCAACACTTGCAGGAGAGACACGTGACCCGGACACCGCCGGAGCCGACCACGTGCAGGAGCTGCGGCCACGCGGCCGGCTCGTCCGCCGAGCTGCGCGCGCACGTGGCCGGCCTCCACGCGAGCGACCCGCCCGCGAACCCGCCCGCGCCCAGCGACAAGAACCAGAAGCACATCCCCGCCGTGTGCCCCGAGTGCGGCCGCGCCTTCTCCAACAAGTACAACATGTTCGCGCACATGAAAAGCCACGCGGCCGCCGAACGACACGCGTGCCGGTGCGGCCGGTCGTACAGCACGCGCGGCAACCTCGCGGCGCACGCGCGGCTCGCGCACGGCGGCGCTTTGCCGCTCGCGTGCCGTGCGTGCGGCGAGCGGTTCGCCACGCGCGCCGCGCGAGACTCGCACGCGCTCGCGCACGCGGCTCTGCGCCCGCACCGCTGCCACTGCGGCGCCGCCTTCCGCGACCGGAGCTCGCTCGCGCGCCACCGGGACGCGCACCTCGACGTCAGGAACTACCCCTGCGCGCGGTGCGGCCGCGCCTTCCGCAAGAGCTCGCACCTCGCCGCGCACGCGCGGACGCACCGGGACCGTTGAGGGCCGGCCGGCGAAACTCATCGATTCGTTTCGACGCGCTCCGAATCCGAGTCCGGGGCCGAGGCGGCGTTCGGTCGCGATCCCCGGCTAAGACCGCCCGTTTGTTGCAGGGGCGCCCTCGACGGCCCGCTCGAAATGAAATTCGACGGCGAGGGGTTCCCGGCGGACCCGGGGGGCGCGGCCGGCTCGGACTCGGACTCGGACCGCCCGCTGGCCGAACTCGCCGGCGAGAGGGACGCGCTCTACCGCCGGTTTCACGCCGCCCTCGTCGACCTCCGGGAGCACGTCGCGGCCGACCACGCTCGGCCCGACGAGGCCGGCTCCGACGACTCGGACGCGGGCGCCGACGACGCGAGCGTCGGGTCGGGCCGGCGGGCGCCCGACGTCGACCGGTACGACGACCTGACGCCGCGCAACATGCGGCGCGACCGGCTCGACGGCGCCACGCGCGCCGAGCTCGCGGCGGCGCGCGTGCGCGTCGGCGACAAGCTGCTGTTCGCGTGCCGCGAGTGCGGCAAGCGGCTCAGCTCCGCGCACACGTACATCTTCCACCGGCGCATCCACACGGGCGAGCGGCCGTGCGTGTGCCACGTGTGCGGGAAGCAGTTCCGCACGCCGAACGGCCTCCGCCGCCACCTGACCGAGACGCACGAGCGGCTCCGGCGGCCGACGTGCCGGCACTGCCGGCGCAGCTTCGCCAACTCGCAGAACCTGAAGCAGCACATGCGCATCCACACGGGCGAGCGGCCGTACTCGTGCGGCGTGTGCGGCAAGCGTTTCGCGCAGAGCGGCTCGCTGCACGCGCACGGCGCGACGCACGGCGCGCGCGCGGCGCCGCACGCGTGCGTGCAGTGCGGCGCGCGCTTCCGGCGCCGCGCGGGGCTGGCGCGGCACGCGCGCAGCCACTCGGGCGCGCGGCCGCACGCCTGCGCCGCCTGCCCCGCCGCCTTCCGCCAGCGGCACGAGCTGGCGCAGCACGCGGCGCTGCACTCGGGCGCGCGGCCGCACGCCTGCGCGCTGTGCCCGGCCGCCTTCCGCCAGCGCCGCGCGCTGCGCCACCACGCCCGCCGCCTGCACCACGAGCCCCCCCCGCCGCCGCCGCCGCCGCCGCCCCCGCCCTATTAGACTGTGTGGCCCCCGGCCTGAAAAACCTGCATGATAGGTCCGATCTGACTTTTGCACCGTTTGATTTTTACTATTGGTCTTTTGCAAATAAATATATACATATTTGTATCCTTGTCGATTATTATAAATGGAAACACCGTTTAAAATAAAACATTAATAGATTGTCCCCGAAAAAATAAGCTTCGACGTGCCTTTCGAGGCGGTGCTCGGGTTCGAGAAACTAACGAGTGGAAGTGGAACGTACGCTAGAACGGGTTCTTTTCGAGATGGCTGTAATTTTGCGAATCTGGCATTTTTTTGATTATAGATTTTGAAAAAAGTTTCCGAGTAACTTTGAATGTAGAATTCATCATTCTTAACACAATCGGTGAGACTCGGAGAAGTTCAGTACCGAACGACTTGAAATTTCAGACTCATATTCTTCGAACAAACACATGAATCGGCGTTTTAAAAAATCAACCTCTAGGGGGACAAAAAGTGGTAGTAAACCTTAATGGGGAAAAAAGTTTCGACATAACATGAAATTTAGAATTTAAAAGGATTAAGGAAATTTATTTTTTCCTAACGTATTAGAAGATACACATGTTTCAGCGCCTTTAAAAAAATCGACCCCTAAAGCTACCTCAAAGGAAGTTAGGGGTGAATAAGTTTTTATTGTTATTTTTTATTCGGTTCCGAATTACTTGAAATTTTGTATTACATTTTTAAAACATGTGTTTGAGTGTTTTTAAAAAATCTACCCCTAAGCGGAGAAATGGGGTAGTAAACTTTAAAGGGAAAAAATGTTTCGGAATATCTTTAAATTCAAGATTCGCATTTTTAAACACAATAATGATGAGACACGTATTTAAGCGCTTTTGAAAAATCAAACCCTAGGGAAGTAAGGCGGTGATAAATGTTATATTGTTGTTTTTTTATTTTAGTTCCTAATTACTTGTAAAGACGTATTCATGCTTTTCAAATTGTTTGATGAAATAAATGTTTCAGTGTTTTATAAAAATAAACCCCCATAGGTGGAGAAAATATATACTAATCATAAATGTTAAAAAAATAGTATGGAGTTAATTGGATTTAGGGTTCATAATAATATTCATGAGACACGGGCTTGAGCGTTTTTTTATCAACACTGAGGGAAGTTACGAGATTTAAAAGTTTGTACAGTTTTTTTTTTCATTTGTTTCCAAATTACTTTTAATGTCGGATTCATGTTTTCTAAAACCCTTTTATTTCTTGATAGGCAAGCATTTGTCGAAAATGCGACCGAAGATCTGACATGCTTGCCTAGAAAATACCTACTCACTATAGTGATAAATTTAGAAAGGAAAAATTATCGCTTGAGGCGGGATTTGAACCCGCGGCCATAGGGTCTCATGCCCTATTGCTCTAACCGCTGAGCTACTCAAGCCCCGCCTGAAGCGACGAAATTAACCTTTCCTTATTTTCCTTTCTAAATTTATCTCTATAGTTCTGCCTAGCATGGCTAATGCTATATAAATAAAATCAATTGATTTGGGTGGACGTTATCAACACAACGTGTAGCTAACTGCAATGTTAGACTCGTTGGCCGTAGTAGTTTCTATAAACTGTTTCGGTAGATGACGTCACACGTCCCCGTAAGACGTTAATAATAAGGAAAGGTTAATTTCGTCGCTTCAGGCGGGGCTTGAGTAGCTCAGCGGTTAGAGCAATAGGGCATGAGACCCTATGGCCGCGGGTTCAAATCCCGCCTCAAGCGATAATTTTTCCTTTCTAAATTTATCACTATAGTTCTGCCTAGCATGGCTAATGCTATATAAATAAAATCAATTGATTTGGGTGGACGTTATCAACACAACGTGTAGCTAACTGCAATGTTAGACTCGTTGGCCGTAGTAGTTTCTATAAACTGTTTCGGTAGATGACGTCACACGTCCCCGTAAGACGTTAATAATAAGGAAAGGTTAATTTCGTCGCTTCAGGCGGGGCTTGAGTAGCTCAGCGGTTAGAGCAATAGGGCATGAGACCCTATGGCCGCGGGTTCAAATCCCGCCTCAAGCGATAATTTTTCCTTTCTAAATTTATCACTATAGTTCTGCCTAGCATGGCTAATGCTATATAAATAAAATCAATACCTACTCACTCTTAAAGACTCCCAGATTATACTGTTCTGGGAACAAAGACGCGGGCAATGAGTTCTACTCTATCGCACGGGTGATGATTTCTATGTTGCTAACGCGCAATGTTTCATAATATATTTCGCACATCTAATTATTGAACGCACTTTTTTTTAACAAAAAACGTTAAATGAGAGTATAATTATTATATAAATACAGAAATAGTACATCCACATCTTTGAAGTAATCTTTGTTTTTACATCTCTCGCGGGCAAAGCCGCGGGTAATACAGCTAGTTCATAAATAAAATAATAATTAAACGCAAACAAAGCCGAACCTTGATTAGATTGAATGTATTAAACACAATGCGTGTTGACGATAACTCGAAAACTACTGATCAATTCTTGATCAAATTTAAATGGAACCAATGAGAATTCACCAGCATTCAAACAAAAAAAAAACATCAAAATCGGTTCACGTAGAAATAAGATATGAGGTTGAATTGAATACAATACAAAATACAATTACCTCCTCTTTTTTTGTGAAGTCGGTAAATAAGCTCAGTTACACAACAAGCCATAAAGAAGACGAACGAAAGCCACACATAGTCTGGCGGATTACAAGCTGAAATGGCAGGGGTCAGGGCCCTAATACGTCTCTCCTCTGTAGTGGGGTCACTGGTGGAGAGGCAGGGAGCTCTCCACTGGCTGCACGGCCCCACAAGTTTGAGGGGTGGCCTTGGTGAGCAAGGCCTACCGCCGCGCCGGGGCAAGATAGTGACCGCTAGCTATCTTGCCCCACCTCGGCGAGGGACTGCTCACGGGGGTTTTTAGTGGGTTCGAGCCCCACTTCCCTTCCTTCACCCCTGGGAAGGAAGGGAAGTGCAAGGCATTTTATCCCCCACATAAAAAAAAGGTGCTTTCCGGACACGGATGTTTCGGAAAGTACTTGCACCAAATCGCGAGACGGGAGCCAACCCCAGCCTACCACGAATGTGGGGCGCTGGAAGATACGGCGCTCCACACGCTGTAAGTGTGTGGAAGGGTAGTGCTAGGCATTTTCCCTCCCCACAAAAAAAAACAACGGGTTGCACTCCGGGAGTGCCGGCAGAAGTGAAAACTTGAACAACAGGAGCAGGTATACATATTCGCCGCGCGGTAGAAAGAGAGGGTGATATTACTTTCTCTCCTACGCCGCTCCGGCGGTTTACTCTCTAACGTCGCTTACGAATTTTCGATCAGGTCACGTGTCCTGACGCGAGTTTAAATTTTTTACCCATCCCAAAAAAAGTGCACAACGCCGCTAAAGAAGTTTTCACTTAAAAAAAAAATGGCTCTCATTCTTAAAGACATATATTTCGACAAGCCCGCGAATCCGGTCTATCGATTAGTCAAGAAAACGGACTCGCACCGGAAGAAAATTTGGTAAATTCATCAGGATGGACATGTTAGAACGGGTGGCCACTCGGATCGAGCGGCGAGCCACACAGGGGCAAACATCCTATTTCGACGGACTTACAAACATTTCTCAAATCCGTCCTCTGCTCCCTCACCGCCCCGGGCACCGCCAACGCGGCTAGGGCGGCCGGAGGAAGATTCGAGGCACATCCTAATCTCGAACGCCTCGAGTCAAACTCGACCCCGGGTCGGGTCCATCTCTCACCGACGCGGCGGCCGTTTCCAGGGGCGAGGCCGACGCGAAGGTTCCGACGGGCGGGGCGGAGTCGGCGCCGGAGCCGCAGCCGGTCGGGTACGAGGTGGGCGCGGACGGGCGGCGCCGCGCGCGGTGCGGCGCGTGCGGCAAGGCCGTGGCGGCGGCGGCGTGGCGGCGGCACGCGCGCGCACACGGCACGCCGCGCTACCGCTGCGCCGCGTGCGGCCGCGCCTTCGCCGACGGCGCCAACCTCGCCCGCCACGCGCGCGCGCACCGCGGCCTGCGCCCGCACGCCTGCCGCCACTGCGGCCGCGCCTTCGCGCGCCGCGAGCACCGCGAGGCGCACGAGCGCACGCACGGCGCGCGCGCGCGCGACTTCCTGTGCGACGTGTGCGGCGCCGCCAGCGCGTCGCGCGCCGCGCTGCGCTCGCACCGCGCCGTGCACGCGGCGCGCGCGCTGGCCTGCCCCGAGTGCGGCACCGCCTTCAAGCGCCGCGCCGAGCTGCGCGCGCACGCCTCCGTGCACTCCGGCGAGCGCGCGCACGTGTGCGCCTGCGGCCGCGCCTTCCGCCTGCGCGCGCAGCTCAACGCGCACCGCCGCACGCACGAGCGCCGCCCGGCCTGACGATGCGCCGCGGGGAAACTTTCGATCGATCGGAACGGAACCGGTCGTCGCGTGTTGCGAAGGCGCCCGGCCCCGTCGTCGCCGAGGCCCCGGTCCTCGCGCCTCGCTGCCGGCGAGCACGGTCGACGTCGCCGGGGACCGAGCCGCCCGCCCGGTTCGAAACGCTACCGATTTCCGGGACGTGCCGCGGGGGCGTGTTAGATGTAAACGATTGATGTTTAAAGCCGAAATATGGCGTTGGCCGGTGTCCGCTTCGTTTCATATATAATGATGTGTTCGATAATCGTAATATTTAACGTCGTGGTCCGGTGTTGGTAAAATAAACACACTCTGCTGGTTAAATGATTTTTATTTCATATGTTTATCTACGTTAATTAGCAATGTGTAACGACACGGGTGAAAGATGAACGACGTGAGAATCCAACTCGTCGCTAATTCGGTTATTCTGATTAATTTCGTATAATTGGTAGTGTTATAAAATAAAAATGTATAAAATATAACAAAGTAAAAGGAAACTTTCTTACAAAAACGACACCATTAAATAATGAATAAAATGCTGTTTTATACTTTTTTGAGATACAATATAAATCACAATTTAATTTATACATTATTGGGCGCGATTCTATATGAATGACCATTCTCTAAAATAATTGTATGTTACCACCTCTACCACGTAGGCGGGCGAAAATACCATTGCAAAGCCGAAGGTCCGCAAACGGTTGCGTCAGCTTGCGGGGCTAATAACGCCGATACGGCAATGGACACACCCTTGATATCGACGGATTCACATAACTCTTGACGATTTTGTCACCGACACTGCAGAAAAAGTCCGAGTATTCAAATGTTTAATGAGGGTAGTTGCTTACCAACTTTAACTCGTTAATGGTCACTCAAAAAAAAATTATAAAAGAAACCTAAAGTTGATTTTCAAATACCTATTCAATGGTACCCCACTTCAGTTCGTCGACTTTCATTTTTCACAATATGGTATTTAGTAGTTCATATATTCAATTTTGATACCTGTCCCTAGAAAGATTAAGACAAATGGATCGACGCATAAAATTATATGTATGAATCATCAAAATCGGCACACCCATGGTCTATAGAGCGCCACAAAGTAACGAATATACTTACATATAAGCTGATAAACACATCACTCTCCTTTGCATAGTCGGGCTAAAAAGTATCTACTATGTTTTCCATCGATGCCAAACGATAAGTGAGCAATAGATGTAAGACAGAATCGCGCCCAATAGCCTTAATAATTTTAGACAAATTTAGGAACTGTAGGATTAACCCACACTTTCCTAAAATTTCAACACTTATCTACCTAGTTGAAATAATAACGTTAACCAAAAATATATTTTTTTCTTAACGGAATAAATTATATAAATAATTTAAATAATTATGCGCGAGTAAACTTTATTTACTATAAATAAGGATCATTCAGAATGGAATGATAATTTTTGTAGACTAACTTTCTCGAATGGTTCAAAATATAATATACATTATTTGCCATAATAAAAAAATAAAAACATCTCTTTTTTTACAACTTCTTTGCGCATATTGACAACCGCAATAGATAATACTTCAAAAATGGAGATCGCAACGCATTTCATCCTTTTAATATAATATTTTTCAACGATATGAAAAATCTAAAATATTATTAACTTTATTATATCACATTATATATACATATACATTTTGGATAATATAATCCATTTAACTAAAACTATACATTAATATACATATAATCATTCATTATTTGCTCAGGAAAGATATGGACATTTTTGAGCCTCTAATTTGATAATTTCTAAATATGATATGCAGGCGGCAGTTAGTACATACATACAATTGTGTATATATAGATATACTACTATATACATAACCGTGACCGCCATTATATACAAAAAATGGTTGTCTGAAAAGTCGGTTTACGGACGATAGTTTTACGTGATAACGTCATAAAGAAACATTGATGAAAACTTGCAACTTTTATGAATTGAATTGATTTTTATCACTGAATTATGATTATTTGTATAATACAAAGAAGGAGTTAATTGAAAATTAGAATTTTTAGACAAAAAAACATTTATTTACACTCGTAACGACTTGGGCCGATCGTGCCTCTCTATCGCTTGTTCCGCGCTCTCGCTTGCACTCTCAGGCTCAGGCGGAACGTGACTCTTTCGTGCGGTGTTCATCGGATTTATAAGACGTTATCACGTCAAAAAATAATATTTAAATATGCGAACGTGGCAAAACCTGCAAATAGATGTTAATTTTATTCGATATTAGATAATATAATTGTTCATTTTATTTACAAGTAACTATAACAAAAATAATTGTCGCCAACAAATGTCAGACAGCTAGCTTCACAGCTATCGCCTATTCTAAGCTTCCATACTATCCTCGAACACAGATCATCAGTAAAGTTATGAACAGTTATTTTAGAACCCGTATACATTTTTATGTCTTTCTCGCTCGCACGATTCACTGATTTTGAGATATAAAATTGACGGTATGAGTTATTGTAAATGTTGTCAATATAATCCCTAAATAATAATATCACGGATCTTATAAACTGATATTCGTTTTCTTAGCTTTTGGATTGGCGGAGAAAATCGATATCAAATTGATTTTATATTTTTTTCACTCTTTCTTCGCCTAATTAATAGGTATTTAAACGAAAATTAATTTAAAGTATCCGTTATATAATTATTTAGTAAAGTTTTTGACAACATTTTCCATAACTCGCTCCATAATTTTTAATTCTCAAAATGAATGAATTGTGCGAGCGAGACAGACATAAAAATGTATACGGGTTCTTAAGGAAAATGTTGAAACATAGTTTTAGGTTAATCGTCGCAAATGTTGTATAACGTGACCTTATTACAATACCGGAGCAACGTTTTGTGGAGAGGCCCTGATACTTCATAAACGTCCCCTAACAAAATTTTACTCAAGAATTTGACAAATATGTTGAGCAATATTTACAGTCTGCATATTAGTTCCACAACGCCATATTAACAGAGAAATAAAAAGTAATAATCTAATAATAATATATGTGAGATATAAACACTTCACATTTTTCTATCACACCTAATGATATGATTTCTCAGGCCAAAATCTTGACAATGACAAATTATATACATTATGACAGGACTCAAGCAAATAATTCTATGACGAACGTTAGACCTGGTTAATCATCTGCATTGCGACCCGGAAAATTTAAAAACAAGCCACCGGGACACTACAAATATTTTCCTTATTAAAACTTAACTTTATATTGTTCCACCGGTAATAAGACAGACCGCACAGTTCCAGGTGGTGTTTAACTGGAACTGTAAGGTAAAGGTGCGCTTCCAGCGAGTAATCTTACTAAAGCTATTTTAATTTATTATGGCAATGGACCAATTTATCATTACGCGAAACTGGGACATACATGGGTAATGGGGTAAATTAGCAAAGCTTATTTGCTAAGGGATCTTATGTGTGCAAAAGTCAAAAGTAATTGACGGTTTGTCCCATTAATATATCCATGGACCTTTCATCGCCAATAGGGAACATGCATGAAATTGAAATCTAATTAGTACATTATTTATAAACATTATAGTTCTAGAATAACACTTTTAACTTCATATTCTTATTTTTAATTGGAAATTTCAATAAATAATCAATGATAAAAATGCATGGGAAATTCAAATGGCAAAACCCTCGCTACTGGCTAGATTGATTCGTGACGTCAGTTTACTAATTTTTGATATCAATGACCTGCCAATCCTTCACATAACCATTTTGTTTTGGACTTCAAAGACCATCAAAATGGCGGGGTTTAAAACTGCCCGAAGCCGATTGCATTTTAAAATATTTATTTTGCTATGAAAAGTAATGTTTTGATTTTTTCTACCGGCTCCATATGATAACTCGAACAATTGATTGAAAATTAATTGTAAATTAATTTTTTCCTTATTTAAATAGGAGAATGGGCCCGATTTTGAACGTTTTAATAAAAGTTTTAAAACTCGTTAAAACCCATATATTTTTAAGTATTCTAACAAGATCCAAAATTAAAACGAATGCCTTCAAAATGGGGCCCAATGTTGTCCTGATTAAACAAATTTGGAGTAACAAAAATGATGCATATTCCCTATTATAGAACGCGTATCAGATAGTTTGGAGCGTGGCAGTCCGTCGCCGCGCGTGGTGAGCCTACTCGGCGCGCGCGGGCGGCGTGGAGCGCCCGTCGCGGAGCCCGTCGGGCGCGGGCGAGCCGGTCTCGTTGACGAGGCGCTGTCGCTCGCGGTACATGGTCACCTGGATGTTCTCCAGCTGGTGGTAGCGGCACACCTTCAGCGTGGAGAACACCGCCAGACCCACGCACGTCGCGAATGCGGCCCACGCTGCGAACTGCCCGCACCGAAACGTTTTGTCAATGGCGACTCGTTTTCATATACGAAACATTACCGGTTTCCGTATCAGGACGGTCGAAAAGTTAAACACATTGCGAAATACTTGCACGTCTCTAAACGAGCACCTCACAGAATAAGCCATACGCGTAAAAACCGACGGCTTTATTATAGTATCCGATATTTTCCTTCCTTGTTGTCGGCTGAGGTAACAGATATTAAATACGATATGTATACGTGAAACTCATTCGATGACAGTTAAACGCAAGCAAAGCTTAAAAAAACGGACTTCAATGCTTTATCTTCGGAACCTTGATCAGATTTAATGTATTAAACCGCTTCGGTCGTCCGAACCGAAGAAGAGAAGAGTTTCTAAACTGGTTCCATACAAGGCTTTTCTTTTTTAATTTACTTGTACGGAACTGGTTCCTATTAAACAAGCATTATTGTGATGATAACTCAAAAACTACTCATGAGATCTTGGTCAAATTTAAGTGGGACCAATGGGAAAGCACCACCATTCAAACAAAAAAAAAAACATCAAAATGGGTTTACGAGGTATTGATTACGTCCTTCTTTTCGTGAAGTCAAAAAATAATAGAAAATAGTCTTAATAATTTTATATTAAAGTTACACATTGATAGGATAAGTGATCGAGTCAAGATATCAAATATATCATAATTTTAGGGTCTTTATCTTAAGGGTGTCAGTGAGAAAGGGTATAATATAGATATAATATATATATATATATATATATATATATAATATAGAGATTTCCTCACCTGTACTGTTACTATTTCAATATAAAACCCGTTGGTCACCAGCTTTTCTTTTTGGTCTATGTCCAAACCTGCTGCAACATCACAACTGCAACAACATATTTGAACATTTTGAACTGCCCGCTGGCGTTGTTAGGAGCGCGTTTGCCTTTAAAGCACCAGGATTGATTCCCGGTGGGAACATAAGTTTTCTTCCCATGGGAAATTTGAGTTTCTGGTTCTGGGTTTGGTGTGAATGTTGTGTGTGTAATGTGAATGTTAAAGAACTCACGACACAAGTCATTAAACTTAGTGTGGGCTGTTTATGGGAAAGCGTTTATATGTTTGTTTTTTATAATATGCAACCCGGGCGACGCCGGCCGGGTCAATTTTGAACTTCGAACAGCTTTCTGGCGTAGAAGTGAAAACTTCTTTAGGCGCGTTGAGCACTTTTTGGGTTAACAAAAATCATGGAACTCGCGTCATCGTCACCGACAGCCAATATTTGTTGAGCTCTATGCGCGATACATATTGCTCACGATCGGGGATCAACTTATAATGGTTATTTATGTATTATGTGTATTTATACATTATATATAGTCTTCACTTCTATCGGCAGACCCCAAAAACTGCCCCGCATGTTTTTCTTGTAATTTAAGTAAAAGATTGATTTTTTTTATGTTGAATAGGCAAGCATTTGACCACTATCTCACCTGATGGAAAGTGATGATACGGCTCGTAGACAAGTACATGCTGCGAACATTGATTTATTGAAGCCTACTTAGCTATGATAGTTTTCCTTTTAACTTTGTTATATACTACCGTGATTTCTTTTCACATATGCAAAAAAATATCTTTTTCAAGATTTTGTATTGACTCTGTCGGCGTGGCTAATATGTATATTCATGCCGAATTACAGCTTTCATGCAAATGAAATCGTATCTATTTTACTACCACATTTTATACTATTTTATTGTACCTAACTTGTTGGTTTGTTTTAATATACATTTTACATATAGGTACTTTTAAAAGTCGGAGATAGTGACAACCCTGCGTATTCGGCATTTGAATCTCCTTCGGGCCTCGAGTTATCTTACTGATATATTTCTACTATGATATTACCTTCACCAGCAGTAAGTTTAAGTTTATGCTAGGATTCGAAACCGTATCTCCTTATGCGGTTGTCCTACACAACCACTGAGCTCTAATTTAGTAGTGAGAGAGAGCTCTAGTTTTTTAAATTAAAAAGTGGCGCGACTGTCGCCTGATGGTAAGCCTGCCTATACATACCTACTGTGCTATAACTTAGCATTGCTTTAAAAAACTTTTGGCTTACATAAACTAGGGCCATAACAGTGGTCTCACCTGGGGAACCTCTCGACTATGACCTGACACCAGGTCATGAACCCGAGTGTGACCATGATGGCCGAGGACACGACCAGGCCGCAAAGGATCACACACCCCAGCGCCTCGAGGAAAGCCGACAGGAATGAGCTATCCGTGCCTTTGTACATGAATACTGATAGCCTGTAACAAACACTTTTATTCACACACAGCCCTTGCAAGACTTGAACCGATCACTATAATTAATAATCTTAGTGGGGACTACCACTACTAATTTACAACGTACATATGTGTGTGTTGTGTATAATGTTCACACATACATACACACAATAGGGAATATGCAACATTTATTTTTATTCTTTTAATCAATGGTATATGTTCATGGATTGCCGAAAATAAAACTTCATACATAAAAACATTACAATTTATATCAAAATAGATATTTAAAAACGCAGTCAGGTTTGGGCATTTTAAAGTGTCAATTTTGACGTTCTTTCTGTGGTGTCCAAGATCTAATCATGGCTGCTGTGTAGTTGATCAATAATTGACTTAAAAAATCTGGACACTGATGTCGATTTACCGAATTGAGAATAAAAAAATTTCATCAATATCGGTCCCGCTGTTTAGGAATTTAGTCACATATACCCGTATAGAAGGATTACATATATTAAGAATAATTTAATTTAAGAAAATATAGCCAAAGCTATGAAAACATTCACCTGTAAATTTGTATGCTGCAAACAATGATCAAAGTAATGCCGACCATTGAAACGTAGTTACAGTAGGCCTCGGAAGCCCATGCCACATCTAGTTGTCCAGTCCCCTGCCAGGTGCCTCCCGAAAACAACAGGCAGTGTCCACTGGAACAACAACAGTTGGTTTCATATGTTGTTTCTGACATGTATTTTTGCGCTGTAATTTTGCAAATCTGGCAGTAGAGTCATTAACTTTTAAGGGTGCCTATGGGGTCCGTGTGAATAGACGATTTTGAATTTTAGATCTTCTGATTGATGAACAACTCAATACATGAAATAACTTAAATTGTTAGAACCTCAAGCTCAAAATGCCACAACACACCAGCTTGTTTTATGGCAACTCATTCACTGTCGAAGCCGTTGGTCTGTGGAATGCGCTTCTGATAGAAATAAAGCGAGCTCAGTCGCTGCCTATATTTAAAAAACACGTCAAAGCCTACTTATCTCTCTAAAAAAATATTATGTTATAATCTGACCCATTAAATCTATTCTTTATTCACGACATTGGTATTTATTTGCTTATGTGCTTATATTATGTAGTTTAGGTATTATATTATTATGTGTTATAATATGTATTTATGTTAGGTCATAATTGTGCATAGGTATATATAATAATTAAGTAGGTATATTTTAATTAATATTTATTTTATTTTAATTATAATTTTTTTCACTGACGTCCAACTTTGTTGCGGAAAATGTTTTTTTCCTAAACACCGACATCAAATTTTATTGCATAATTCCTCTCCATCCAAAGTTTGTCTGGAAGAGATTGCTTTTAGCGATAAGCCTATTGTTACTTACTTATTTGTGTTACAATTAAAGTGTTCAATAAAGAGTTTATTTATCTATCTTAATTATGTGATTGTATGTAATCATGTAATACATACACTGATTTTCAGAGACCAATAAGGTTGCACTTATGAGTATGATAGATATTATGAGAGTATTATTATTATTCAATCCAAATGCTATAAAAGATCACTGGTGTTGCAAGGCAAAATAGATGTTACGCTTCGGCCGTTAAGAGAACCGGAGTTTCGGAACTGGTTCCGTACGAGGCTTTTAATATACTTGCACGGAACTGGTTCCAATCAAGGCTTTTAATTTACTTGTACGGAACTGGTTCCGATCAAGTAATTATCGTATTCCATCAGCCGTGAAAGTAACTATGTAGATACTATAATAGACTAAAACAGTTATATTGTCCTACTCATATTTTAAATGTGAATGATTGGACAAATGTAGGGATGGATGGATGTTTTTCCTTCTTTCACAACTATCTAACGGATTTAACTAATAACTACTTTACCCTATTTTACTGTAAAGTAAACATAAACCTTTATTTCTGTTCAACTGTTGGTCTAAAAAAGTTAAAATGTTCCCGGCAATCCAATAAGTTAACTTTAAATTAGCAATTTGCTAGTACCAAACTGAAAAACAAATTAAGTTAAAATGAAAAAAAATATACTTAAAAGCGGTTTAAGTAAACGATGATTAACTCCACTTTTGAATTTATAATTTACATGTTTTAATTTCATTTACCTTTTAAAAGATCTTAAAATTTAAAAACATAAGGGGAAATTAACTCTACGCAATGGCCTACGGTTATTAAGCCGTTTTTTAAATCGCTTACTGCAGTATTTATTTCCTGGTCAATTTCAAGATAGCTTTTCGCTTTCTTAGAGGATTTGAAAATATTTGTAATTTTCGTCTCTTTGATCAATATGTCCAGTAAATTTGCAATGGATGTATTTTTCTTTCCAATAAAACGGTTGATCCGGCTGTGCCATCCTTCCAAATTATTTGTGGTTCGTAGTTGCTCCTTGCTACAACAACAAGTTTTGTTGAAGTTAGTTTTCTCTATCCATTGGGATTTGAAATATGCGTTGAATTTTTTTATATCCATACCAGGTGGGCTCTTAGGCATTACATACTCGATACCACTCTCAGTGAGTTCCGGTGGCAAACATGCAATTCCAGCACATCGTGACACGTGCCTTTGCTTAACAGGTGTTGAAATTTTTAATTGTTTGGCTTTTCTAAATAGGCACCTTTTGTAATGAAAGTACTTAAGTTCCTTGCGTGTGAAAACTCCTTTTTTTTAAAATAATATAAAACTAATTTAAATTAATTTGTTATAAATGAAAGACGTGTAGTCGATGTGAAGACTAATTTATCTCTACTCTTCTTATGAACTAAGGTACCGAGCCAGGAGGCCATCCGGTGCAGCGTAAGCTGTAATATATCTTATTTTCTAAGAAGGCAAAAATGCTTACATTTAACTTAATCTAAGGCTGAAGGGTGAGGGGCTACCATAACTCCTCCTTCCCTAAGACGAAAATTATCGGAACAATCGATTTCAGAATTTTTCCGATAATTTTTGCAGACAATATGTGTCCATTTACTGCGAGACAAATACAATATAATTATCAAAATGCTTAAAATAAGTATACTTAAAGTTATAAAACCGAGATACTCGTTAGATTCATAGTCTTGCTTATCTAAAACACTTTTAATAACTTCACTGTGTTTGAGCGAATAAGTCATGTACTTCAACTCGTCGAGGGCAATTCCACGCATGTTCAGTGCACTTGCACCGAGTAGGCTCTCGTTCGATTGTAATTGTGGCAGGGTCACAATCGGGATCGGCTCGGTTGTATCCGCTTCTGTGAAGAGATGGTGGCGAATCCATATGTTATTGATTTCCAGGTCACAAGGTTCATCTATGGTGATGAGGTAAGTTCCAAAAATAGACTGTTTGCTGATTTCGTTTTCACACTGTTTTGTCAGTGTCGTCTCGAGTTGTGTGTAGAGTATCCAGCTATCAGAGGTGACTCGTTGTATCTTGATCTCCTCTAGTTGAATTTGATGTTGCGTACAGCATGAATGGTCATTGTCGAACTTCATCAGCTGTTCAATGCAGGTAGGCTCAGGATACACTGCTTGGTGTTCTGCTGTGCACAGGAAGCGGTCTCCAGCGGAGAGTGAGCGGCATGGTTTATGTATGGGTAAGTATTTCGAACCTTTCGCCAAGAGGTAAGGATATTTGGGGAAAATAGCTAAGGTTTTATTTTGGGACTTTTGGAAAATTGGTAAGGAATAGATTTTATAATAATTATAAGTACGGTTATCAGTAAGTGGAATTTCCATAATGAACATAACCTGCTCTTTCTTAATATAGCTTTTTACACAGATAGTTTCCTCTAAGTTTAACAAATTCATTTCGTTAGGTGGGTACACCAGACTTGCATAATTCGATATTGCTTGTAAATGATATAAAAGTTCTGTAGAATTAAGGATCGATTGATGCAAGATAGCGACCTTACTTAAAGCTAGAGCTGTTTCTATTTCACTTAATCTAACAAATATCGTACGAAAACTACTAATTAACACATTAAAAGTACCTAAAATGTAAGTTGAAAATAGAACGCTCTTTTCATTTCTTAAGAATTCTCTTAATATTGTTTCAACTCGTTTAAGACGATTATCCATATTAACTGAATTTTCAATAATAGCTTCGGATGTATTTATAACGCTGTCGAACATTTTAGAGACCAAGGTGAGCTTTTTAGAAGTGACAATTTGATCATTATGTAATTCAGAAATTAGTTTATCATATTTCAAAGCATCTTCATGGTCAAGATTACCAGTAATAACTTTAATAAGGGAACCTAGCGGGTTAATCAACCCTCTCTTAATTCGCCGAGGAACCAATTGATGGTATTTTTCTAAAGTAATATCGCGTATAAATTCGGTATGCCTTTTGATACTCTGAAATTCTTTAAAATGTGGTTTACTCCAATCAATTAAGTTGTTTACTTCATCATAGTCTTTTGATATTGCGCTCAAATCGTTATATATTCTATCTAATTTTATAACCTTTATTATTGTCCAATAGTCTGTCTGAACGAATGCCTGACCTTCCTTTATGGGAAGGATCCCTGGGTTTCCTTCAAGTGATTGCAGATGAAGGGCCTGCACTGGCATCATTATCAGCAGCACGCGCCACCTGCGAAGGGCGTTTTATGTTCTTTACTGGTACTTTAGTTTTTCTATCTTTTATCTGAACGGGTAAAACATTCCTTTCAGGGTCACCTAAAACTTTTGCTTTTATGTAACGTGGTTTATCCTTGCTTAGCCTCTTATTCACTTCCTTTGCGTATATAGTTTTTCCTTTCGGAAATTCTACTTCAGCTTCACCACCCTTCCTTTGCCTAACCTTCTCTTTGATTGCTACCATCTTTTCCGCTAAATGTCCGTATAACACTTTTGTTCGCTTAGCATGATCTTTAATCAATTGCTGTAAATATTGTCGTTCAAAATTCGCATTAAAAGGGGTATCGGTGTCAGTATGTCCAAAAACAACTTCGAAAGGGGTTAAATCTGTTACTGAGTGTATCGTGTGGTTGTAAGCCATTACGGAATACGTCATGACTGAAGCAGCGTCGGTACATTTCTTTTCATATTTAGCCAATCTATAAATTTCCACTAAGGTGGAATGGAAACGCTCGATAAGTCCCATTGAATTGGGGTTATTAGGAGTGCCAATGTGAAGGTCTATCTTATGTAGATTCAGGAATTCTTTCAACAATTCGTTATTGAATTCCGTACCGGGGTCTGAGCTAATTTTTCGCGGAGTTCCGTAGAATGAAAAGTATTTCATTAAAGCTCGAATTACTTCTGGTGTGGATTTTGCTTGGACCTCTACAGCCTGACCTAGCTTACTGAATGCATCGATTAGAGTAAGGTATGACTTTCCTTCAATACTGAAAATATCTATGAAAACCTCCTGAAATGGGGCTTCTTGGGTCTGTGTCAACTGTAGTAAAGGTTTAATAGGTTTCCTATCATATTTAGTTTTTCTACAAGCTTCACATGAGTTAATTATGGCCGTTACGATTTCTTGCATTTTGTTCCAAAAGTAATTTCTACGAAGCCTGACCATTGTCTCTTTGATACCACGATGGCATGTTTTTCCTTCGTGATATTTAATTACCAAGGCTTTTTGTTCTTCTTCGTCTTCGATAAAAATCACGCGTTCTGTACATTCATAAAAATTTACCATATTCTTTTTAAAAAGGTGAATAATAACGTTTCCAAATAATCGCCTGTGTTCTTGTTCTTCGAAATAAATGAAGTATTTTGTTTTTGGCTTTATGTACCGCTTTAAAAATTCTTTCACTAGTTCCGGATTGTCTGTTGGTAAGAAAACTTCTAACACCTTTTGCTTTTCGCGTGAAAGGTCCTTCACATGCATTTCATTTTTGAGCCAAGAAAATACTAAAATTTGGTTGGGTTTTGTGTCTATAGCTTCGTGTAATATCGGTATACCTGTAGACTCTAATTCTACGGCGGAATGAATTGTTTCTGAATGGCTAGATTCAGATGGGATTGGATATTTGGTATCTGTTAACTTTATAGTACTAGCATTTGAATCAGTAGATCCGATACTAATTACTGTGGCGGTCTCGCTCGTATCCGAAACCGACACAGTTTTGCTAGAATCTGAAACCGTGGATGTTGATGAACCCTTCTTTATAAACTCTTCGATTTCCTGCACCACCTTTTGAACCTTTTCGTTTTTGTCTACGTTAACTATCATCGATTGATCTTCACTATCTGATCCTAGAGCGTTGACTTTAATCCTAGACAGCGCATCGGCGTTAGTGTTTTGTTTGCCCTTCTTATAAACGATCTCAAAATCGTAATCCTGCAAGCGTAACCTCCAACGCGTAAGCTTACTACTCGGGTCCTTGAGAGAATGGAGCCATGCTAGAGGACGATGGTCAGTATAAATTATGAACTTGCGACCATATAAATAAGGTCGAAAGTGTTTTACGGCCCAGATGATTGCGAGTAGTTCGCGTTCAATTGTGCTATATCGTGACTCTGTGTCACTGAGCGTGCGACTAGCGTATGCCACTGGCTTATCGTTCCCTACAGTGCCCTGGGATAAAACTGCTCCTATTGCGACGTTGGAAGCGTCTGTCGTTAAGATGAAGGGTTTGTCATAGTCAGGATACTGGAGTAAAGGGGCGTTAGTCAAAAGCTCCTTACATTTGTCGAAGGCGTCTATGTACTTCTGGTCAACTACTATTCTGTTCCTCTTTTTCAAACAAGTCGTCAAGGGCTGTGTCACCTTAGCAAAGTCCTTAATATAGCGTCTATAATAACCCACTAAACCGAGAAAACTCCTAATTTCAGTCGTAGTCCTTGGTAAAGGGTAGTTTAGTATCGCGTCGATTTTGTCACTGTTAGGTTTCAGTCCGTCCTTAGTTATTGTGTGGCCTAGATAGAGAACCTCCTTCCTTAAAAACTCGGATTTATCTAATTGAACTTTAAGATTTGTTTGTCTGAGTCTGTCAAAAACGGTTCGTAATTTTTGAATGTGTTCGTCAAGGCTTGCCGAAAAGATGATGATGTCATCGAGATATACCAGGCAGTGTATGCCCTGGAGGCCTCTAAGGATGTTATCCATTGCCCTTTGAAAAGTCGCAGGCGCTGTCTTCAAGCCAAAAGGCATTCTAAGGAACTCATAGTGTCCAAATTGGGTACTGAATGCAGTTTTCTGTCTGTCTTCGTCGTTTATTTCAATCTGATGGTAGCCTGAGGCTAGGTCTAATGTGCTGAAGTAGTTACATTTCCCTAATTTATCAAAAATGTCAGTAATATTGGGTAGAGGGTATTTATCGTCATGTGTTATGTCATTCAACCGTCTGTAGTCAATTACCATCCGGAATTTCACCTCGCCTGATGCGTCCATCTTTTTAGGAACAAGATGCACCGGAGCACTCCAGGGAGAGTGAGATTCTTGGACAAC
Organism: Lomographa bimaculata; assembly: GCA_948107665.1. Taxonomy (NCBI): domain Eukaryota; kingdom Metazoa; phylum Arthropoda; class Insecta; order Lepidoptera; family Geometridae; genus Lomographa; species Lomographa bimaculata. Next base: position 672,230 of record OX403603.1, read on the forward strand.
ATTGTCGTTTAAAAGTTTGTCAACTTGTCGTTTGATTTCTTCTGCTTGTACAGGGGGCTGTCTGTAGGGTTTGATGTAAATGGGGTCTTCATTTTTCGTACGGATCTGATGTTTTACCTGATTGGTAAAGCTCAACGGAAGTTGCTCTGTGTAGAAAATGTCTTTGTATTCAGTACAAAGCTTTACTATTTTCTCGCGTTCTTCTTTATTAGTATGGTCGAGTCTAAGTTTGTGTAAATTGTGTTGCAGTATCTGGTCAATTTTTATAGTATCCGTATTTCCAACAAAGTTTAAGTTATTTTCGGGTAAGTCAAATTTTGTCACAACGAAAGGTCGGGTCACAGTTAAGTCCATAGATTGGTCTGTGGTATTTTGGATGATAGTTGTCGCGTATCCGTTCGTGCAATTAACCAAAGCGGCAGGCATGCGGATGCCTGGACAAAACTCTTTAAACTCGAGTATCGCTTGGCCCGAGTGTTGGTCGATAGGCATCTTAACGCGTTGTTCACATCGGGGTTCTAGTTTTATGACGTAATTTAAATTATTGACAATTGGAATGCAAGTCGTTTTAGTCCTTAAAACTAAACGCTTAAGGTCGATAATCGCATCTAGTTGTTTCAATAAGTCGTTCCCGATTAAGCCTTCATAACGAGCGTCAACGTCATACAAATAAAACTTATGACATTCGTAACTGTTAAAAGTCGGTAACAGGGGTATGTCTATTACTTCATTGTGTTTGCTAGTCGCGTGGGTACTGACTACTTGAAAAGGTTCGTGTCTAACATATTCTGGAAAATATTGATAGGCCAAACGCGGGCTTATGAAGGACCGGGTGCTTCCCGTATCAATCATCATCTTTGCATCGATCTCAGGTAAAACTATATATGGTAATTTTAAATTACCGCTGCAGTTAAGTTCTATAATTTCTGGTTCTGATTGGAGGCCGTTATGTGAAAATTTTCGACCTCGGCATCGGGTGTACCAATTTCAAGGTTAGTTTCGTCATAATACTCCTGATTCTGGTAGTCTACGTCGTTGGTTTGGTACGCGTCATAATTCTCACCGTAATAACCGTAATCGTCACAATATTTTACGTCATCGTCCGTTGTGAGCTCGTTAAGTCTAAAGCCTTGAGGCACTTGAGGCTGTGGCCTTGGAGGAGCGGTTCTCATTGAAACGTCACTTTCTTGGAAACGCGGCTTCTGTACTTGTTGTGGTTTGTAGCCGAATTGTTGCGGCGTTATGAAATTTTGTTGAGGCCTAGCGCCAAATTGCGGGGGCGTATACCCTAATTGGGGCCTAAAGCCTAACTGAGGCCTATAGCCAAACGGTTGTTGAGTCGGCTGTTGCGGAAGTTGAGGGCGGTACCCTAACTGAGGTCTATATCCAAATTGTGGTTGTTGAGCTACTTGCGGTCTAATGTTCTGCGCGTTCTGTGGAATTCCGAAATTAAATTTTTGAGGCGCGACAAAATTATGTTGGGGTACTATTGGTTTGAAATTACTTTGTGATTGAGGCATCGCGGAACTATTTCCAAATCGAAAACCAGTAGTAGGGGTGTTGCTGGTAGTAGGGGCGGTGGTTGATTTCGAGCCCATACGATTTCTTAAGACATACTGATCGTGGAAGTTGACTTCCTCTAATACGATTGTCAATGCTGTTTCAAGTGTAGTCGGAGCCTTAAGGCGCACTACTCTAACCATATCTTCCGGAAGGTTGTAGAGGAACACGTTTAAGGCCGTATTGTTATAGATTGCAATTTTAGCCCCTTTAATTTCAGGGTCCGGAAGTAAATTCACTTTTGAAATTAATAAAGATCTAATGTTTTGGATCCGGCAACAAAACTCTAAGTAAGACTCTCCTGATTTAATTTTACAAGTTTCTAGTTCTATATTAATGCATTCTTCGCTGCGCGGATCGTCAAAATGTTGCTGGAGAATTTCTTTAAGCGCGGACCAGCTAGAAATGTCCTCGCGCTCGGACAATAAGGCGGCGGCATCACCTATTAATCGGCTAGTAATTACGTTAAATACATAAATATTCTGTTCTTCATGTCCACGAAAACGGGTAATCAAATATTCGCACTTCCTAAGAAATAGGTTTAACAGTCGTTTGTCACCCCCAAAAAGTGGTATTATTTTGATCATTTCATTAGGAATGGGTCTAATTTGCACTACCGGTTCGGGTAAAGGGATATCGCGGGGTAGCGGTTGGTTTTCCATTTTCTGTTATTCTAATCACTACAATTACACAATACACCTAAATACACTATTACACTAAAACACTAAAATATACTAGTTACTTTACACTAATTCAGAATAAAATAGGCAAATTTTATCCAATTCACTTCTGTATTCTTATTCTATGGTACATAAATTCCTAACGCTTATCAGTTCAAGGTTGAAGTTACTGTCTAGACGAGAGAGGTTTGATCTCGAATACACAAATATTGGATGCACGGGAGGATAATTGGAACAAAGGAATGGCGAAAAGTTCTACTCACCAGACCATGCAGGCTCCCATGCTCGGCTTTTTCACACTCGCTTTAAGTAATTTGTTTGATGTAGGTTCGTCGGATTTACTTTGAAAAGATTGAGATTTTCGTAAAATCCGCCCCGGCTACGCCACTTAAGTTCCTTGCGTGTGAAAACTCCTTTTTTTTAAAATAATATAAAACTAATTTAAATTAATTTGTTATAAATGAAAGACGTGTAGTCGATGTGAAGACTTTATCTCTACTCTTCTTATGAACTAAGGTACCGAGCCAGGAGGCCATCCGGTGCAGCGTAAGCTGTAATATATCTTATTTTCTAAGAAGGCAAAAATGCTTACATTTAACTTAATCTAAGGCTGAAGGGTGAGGGGCTACCATAACTAAGTAGCATCCTTTGATTTCGATGTCGTTATAAACTTTGGCTACTGCTTTCATTGCGGCCTTTTCGTAATCCATTGTTAATTTGAATGGTTTCCAGGCAGGAAAGACTGATTTAATGAGTCGAAAGAGGATCACATATGTTGTCTGGCTTTTATCAGGTAGTAAACAAAAAATTACCGGAGTCACGGATTTACTTTTCTCGTTATATGCATGGATTGAATATAACTGCCTGAATGTCTTTGGACAGGATTTAAAAGTGCCATCACACAATACATGTTTGTAGCTTTTAATCATGGGTCGGACATCTTCACGACAAAATAGAAGAATTCTTTTTCCATCACTTTCACCATTGTAGTCAGCTAGCAGGAAATGTTGAAACTTTTTTGGAACTTCAACATCACTAGATGATGAAAAACGCATCTTAGGCACACCTAATATTTTGTTTCGGTTATTGAAAAGACCTGTTTTTTTATTTTCAAAAGATGGTATTTCTGCCATCAAGTGTACGCCCTCAGTTTCTAGATTGTATACCATCTCGTCGAATTGTTTTTGAATAGAATCAAAATTGGAGCCAGTTTTGTCTTTGAGCTTGTCAAGTTCCTTTAAAACTTTGTTTTGAGCTTGGTTTGGTATACAGTCCACATTATGTATTTTGTTTTTATCATTGTCCAATTCGTTCTTCTGGTTTAAATTAATACTACCACTGCAGCCACGATTGTAATTGAAACATAGCCATATTGTATTACCATTTGTGTATTTCTTTTTGCGATGATATTTGCGGCCTTCAAATAAAAGGGCAACACCTCCTCTTCGCGTTGAAATAAATTCAATGTCTCTTAAAGACATTTCAATGATGAGTATAGGCAGAAAGCACTACTATTATTTATAAGCAACGGAAATAAACACTTTTCTGGGAATAACAATTTTATGACTTATTGCAATTTTTATCAATATCCTATGATACTACTGATCTTATGACTAAACGGAGTGATTACAATATCTTTGCTTATGACAACTATTTGACGGATGATGTTTTGATTTATTCATCTAACAGGCCAATTATTACAAAAGAGTTTTCCCTCACGGAGAATATACTATAGACAGTTGTGTCAAAAGTTTTTAGGCGAACAGGGTCCAGCAGTTCCGTACAAGTAAATTAAAAGCCTCGATCGAAACCAGTTACACTCCGGTTCTATAAACGGCCGAAGCGAGATGTTATAGGTGTAGATGCTCACTACCTATCATGAACTCTTTTAGTTAGTCGTTTAGGCAACATAGCTTCCAATAGATGAGTATCACAGAGCTTGAATCAAGACTTCAATGTATAGCAGGTTTACAGTTAAAGCCGGGTTGCATGGTTGATGCTTGAATTAATGCTTTCAATACAAGCACAAACACTCATACTCACAGCTCCACATTAAGTTCAATGGATTCTGTCGTGGGAGCCGGAAATCTTCACATCACACACACAATAACACCCAGAACCAGAAACACAAATTTCCCTTGGGGTGAAAACTTGTGTTCCAATCGGGAATCGAACCCGTTACCCCTGCATAGAGAAACGGTGGCGTTAGGGCAATCACTTTTTTTGTTCATTATCAACACAGAAACAAGTTTGTTTTAGATTTGCCAGGAGTTGACAACAATGAGGAGGTGGGTGAGTAGGTAGTTAAAAAGGAAGCTACTATGTTTTTTTCAAAATAAATGGTTTAAAGAGCTCTATTTATAGGCGCACTACTGTTCCCTCTTCGGCTTCTTTTAATTAATATTACTTACCCAAATTCATTCTGATGCATACTTATTGGCACCACTATGCAGAAAGAAAGAATCAGTCCCATCAAATATCCAGCTATCTGGCTCAGTAACAATACATTTGTTAGCGCCATGGCTTTGAATAAGAAAGAATATAGGAAGAAAAAGGAAAAAGCAAGTCTGATTTGAGGAACCAGACAAGAAAAAGAAAATATTTAGATACGCAAAACAACACAACCACTGACAACAATATATTATTATTTTTATTCTCTATGATTGACACTATTATTTGACACAGTACAATTGTTTGGCCACCATTATTTACAACACAGACCACATGATTTACAATACGTGACAAAAAATAATACCAGGACAGAAAACAAATTCCCACAAAACAATCTTAAAAAAATATACTAAATTCAGGGTAATAGATTATAGGTTCCCGGCTCCTAATTTTGTAATTCAGCGTCATGGGAGACGATAATGTGCGACCCGATATTTCACGGCCAGATTTTGCACAGCCAATAATGCACAACCTGCTGTATCGAAATATCAGGCCGTGCATTCCCGGGTCGCCAATTATTGCCAGTATAAAAATGGTCCATATGGATAATGTACGGCCAGTATTGTACAGTCAATATTTGGATTCCAACCATGGACAGTCATATACTGTCTATGCAATGCCTCGTTTGTTAATGCGATTCACTAGGAAGAGTTGGCACACACTTTTAAAAAGTTCTAATCTAAGAACATTAAAAACATTTCCTTCCCTGTTTCTGTTTTCTATTTATAAAAGTGGCTGCAAGTCTAGGTTAGGTTCGAACTGCGACAAAACAAAGTTAGTTATTAAAAGAAAAAAAAAGAATTAAATAAAAATGAACATAAACAAAATATAATTCGTCAAACCTCCGTAGGGGGAGTTCCTTTCCCCCGATGGGAGGAAGGCACTTGCTCTCTTGAAATTACTGGATCATCCAAACGAGGCTTTGACTCTTACCTATGTTTGTACATGAATTATCGGGCATACATTATCAGCTCATGCTCATATTTTCCGAACTGTATATACGGCCAGTATTGCACTAAATGATATTTCATGTACATTGAATTCAAATATTGGTTGCGTTTTCCTGGCTGCGTATTATGGCTGTAAAAAATCGGTCGATGTTGTTATTTGACATTCAATAATGTACAGCCCGTATGGCACAGCCTGATAATTGGAAGTCATGTTCCGGAATACTGGTTGCGAATTATTGCCTTATATTATCAGGGCGTCAAGTCCGGTATTTGTCAAGAAAAACCAATGATAAACCATGCAATAGCAATTCAATGACAATTTACGCTAAAATCGGTAGTCTGTTAAACCAACAATTCACTTTCTCTTGCATTGCTCTTGTCTCGTTTTCCTCTTGTTAGTAGAATTGTAATTAATGTAGCCATTATAATAAAAATTACAACTACCACGCAAATAAGTGTGGACTAGGCATTATCCGACATAGACACATCTTCAAATGTCAACGTCAAATGTCACACAAGTCAATCGAATCGTGAAAAAATTTAAAAAAGCCGAGAATGAAACGAAACCCGAAGTTCAATTTTCGAGGAACAAAACTTTCTAACTCAAACAGGGTTATAATGGAGCAAATTGAGGCGCTTCTGGATTATTTAGATGGCAAACCAGAGCTGGCCCTTGGTCATTTTAATCAAAGTAAAGAGTGCAGAAGTTTGAGTAGACTATACTGGGCAGACTGTAATTAAACGCAGTATCTGCTAACTGCCCAATAAAAACAGCAGATGATTGTAAGAACTTTATTATGATAATTAAAAAATACTATAAGTAACAAATCATTTCCTAACAATTCAAAAGTTTCTTTTAATTTTGTTTTCAGTTTTACAATGAATAGAGTTTAATTCAAGACTTAAAATGAAATTAAAGCTCAAAAAGCTGAACAGAGTGCCACAGGTAAGAATTTATTATTAGATTAAAACTACTGAACTATACTTCCATTGAGTTTATTTTATTTTTGTTTCAGAATTGAAAGACTTGATTCATGAAGACCGATTTGCCTGCTGTGGATATGCAAAATGAAAATTTGTGTTTTTATAGGCTGTATTACTAAGTAAATATAATGATTGAAAACCAAAAATTTTGTTTCCATTAATATAAAATACAATAATTGAAAATTAAGGTTGGCATTTATGTATAATTGTAGTATTAATAGTGTTGCTGGCACAGCCTCTCCAGTCCGATGTTGGTCAAGCAAGCATCTAAAACAACAAAATATAATAAATACTTTATAATAACAACTGATAATTATAAAAATATTTAGGAACATGTATAAAAATACATACATTTATTAGTCTCTTTCCATCCATATCCTATTAAGAATTGTGTGCTGTATAGCTCGCTCTTCTACAAGATCTGGATTAGGCCTAGTGTTCCTTGTCCCATCCATTAAATGGCTGGCTCTCAATTGAATGTCTTCTTCAACCTAAAATGCAGAAAATTGTTCTCTTAAATTATATGGATAGCAAAAAGTAGTCAATGTTTTATTAACCACTTATGTATAATATTACATGAAGCTGTTGAAGATTGAGCTCAGCTTCAGCTAAACTTTCTTCAGGTGCCAATGCCATAATTGGCGTACCAAAGGTTTTAACGTCTAATGCAGCACACAGCAAGCGTTTACAAAATTAGCAGCTTTAATTGGCTCATAGTGCAATGCCCGCGCTGCAAGCAAATATCTGACTAACCACTATCTCCTGTAATTTTAAACATGTTAAATTCGAATAATAATACACAGTTAAAATATAAGTTTAAAAGACATTACATAAATGGATGGCAAGTAGGAATGAAATAGTTTAGAACGTGAATGTAAGCAGTAAGTAAAGAACTAATGAATGGCTACGTATAGTGGCCTATTAGTAGTTGCTCCCCAGAATCAATACAATGTTAAAATATGAGGCAACTAAGAGTCGACCAACACTTCATAAACATTATTGCAACTACTAATACAAACTTACTTTGCCTTAATGAGATTTCTTTCCTCATGAAGTAAAGGCCATCTCACATATTTTTTCCTATATTTTATTGATTGGCTCTGTCACTTCGTTAATTGCCCGGGACACTGACTTTAGGGACACATTGTGTATGGCACTTTGTCCTACCAATGTCTGATAAGACCCCGTGGCATAGAATGCGAGAGCGTTCAGGATCTGGAAATAAATAGTAGTTTTGGTGGAAGCAAGTATGTGAATATATATAGGTATACAAGATTTTGAGGTTATAATGAGTTATATTTTTACCTTCATCGTACGAGGTCCTTCGCCAGATCCTTTACGGTTTTTTTGTCAAGGCGAAAAGTCTTGACAAACTCTGCGTTGGTAAGTTCGCCGAAGGAGTATGTGGCGCTTCTTAGGATCGCTCGAGCCCGGCGCCGCCGTCTCCTATTTCTTCGTCGCGCATCGATGTTGTCGGCTAGCTCCAACATTTGCCACCGTAATATCGCACTCATTATTATATTCTTAACTTTAAGCTCGTCTTAGATACTTTTACACAAAAATAATGTAATTACTCCGTTCACTTTTACATACACAACAGTCAAACAATTCATTTAAAAGCTATTGTCGAAAAATTGTCTTTCCATAGACATGATACAATTGAAAGAACTGTCAAAAAGTTAGTAGACTACCAATTGTAATGGCGCACAATGCAATTGATAAACAATTTGCTTTGCAGACTACGGATTTTGTTATTGTTTGTCAATGGTCGCAATTGAAATGCAATCGAAAGATAGCAATTGTTAACAGACTACCAATAGTGTCAAAAATGACAATAATTGTACAAACCATTAACAATTTTTAAACAATTGGAATAGCAGACTTGATGGCCAGGCCGTGCATTATTGGTCGTACAATATACTCAGCGTCATGGATGGATGTCAGGCCCATAGACAAATCTCAGCTGTTATAGCCCACAAACTAAATAGCAGTAAAAACAACCAAAAAAAAGTCAGCTGTTTTAGGCCACAGACTAAATAGCAATAAAAACCACCGAAAGAACGGCCCAATTACGTTTTATTTAATCCTATTTGTGGAATCGACTTCCTAAAAGTAATTGTTTAACTCCTTAGATACGAAATAAGAACCGACTGAATTTATTAAATATAACCAATCATTAAAAAACATAAAAAAAATTATTATATTCATATAGCATTAGCATTTATCACTAAATTTAAAAACATTAAATTTTAGCTTACTAATCCTCAGAGATACGAAATTTATAATATTAAAATAACTATCAATTGTCATGACTAATAATCTATTGTTTTATTATTTTTTTCAAAAATTAAACACTCAAGATAAAAAAGTGTTTACTTTATCTTTGAAAACGTATAAATAAAAAAGCCGCATGATTAAATTACTATAAACTGAATAAAAGGCCTGCATTCCTTTGACAACAGTGAATTGTCTGATATCTTAAACTGTCTACGTAATACTGAATATATGCTCTGTATTTCTGTTGTCACAGATCACGGGATTGGGAACTCACTCACGTTTCTACTAGACATAGCGCTTTATCCGTAAATATAATTCTATCTGCTGTTATTAGGCTGTTTGGCATAGGGCCGCCGCTGGTGGACTTACATGAAGTCTTCTTATGGTCCTCTTAATAGAGTTTCATCTCCGCTGCCATGTTTTCCGCAAGAGATATTATAATTAATGACTATACCTAATAAATAATTCATTGATTAATCTTATAAATAAATAAATATAATTTCTCACCTATCCGAAACATTTTACCTTCCAACGGGCATTCTCCTATCCACCACATACAATGCAATATCTGGGGAATTATCCATGACTGGCAACATTAGGGCAGGAACATTTGTATGTGTGCGTGTTTTCTTAGAATGTGTTTAACTTTTTGTCTATGTGTGGACTGAGTTTCGGTTTACCTTTTTTTTTAATTTGGCTTTGCAATATGATGCATTTCGCCAGTGTCAAGTAACAATATATTATAAGTTTATTTTAAATTTAAAGTCCTAGTCACAAGTCACAGTCAAAGTCAAGTAAAAGAGTCAATGTCCACTCATAGTCAAGTCATGTCCCTGTAAAGTGGTAGAACCTTTACCAGAAATTTCACTGGAGTTATGGAGCGAAAGCGGAAATCACGTTTTTCAACCTTGTATCATTTGCCTACACTTATCCACGTTTACTAAGTATTAACGGTTAATAATCTACCATTATTACACATTAACACCCTAAGAGTCACAGGTTCAGCATTCTTACTACTTAACAGTATATCATGAGCCTTCCCACCGATAGGGGTCTTAAAATCTGGTCATGTCGTAACTTTGTTAGTGTGCTATATACAAGGCCCTTTTATGATAGTTTACTTATGAGTCATTGGTATTTGGTAATGACATTAATGAGTTCAAATTAAGAAATGCGGTTTTGTTTGACACCATGACATGATTGACACTGACTGAACAATCAATGCAATGTCAGGTACATAACAGGCACATGAAGTTGCGTTCGGAATTAAGATTTATGATCGTGAGTGCAAAGTGGTCGCAAGCCTATACTGTCCAGTGCGATAAAAACTAAACGGGCTGCGTTCGGTGCCTACACTCTGGTTGTAATATTTTACGAAGCCCGCTCGGAGGCTCGGTCAAAGCGTTCTGTTACTGGAACATACAAAAATAAACATAATACTTAATATACAGCGGCACGGAATATATAACAGAACTCAGTAGTTTAGCAGTTAGCAGTACAACTAGGTTAAGAACGATCGTGACAACTGGTTTTTATAGTTATAAAGCACTCAAATAGTTTTGGGCCACCGCGGCATGTGTCTTAGACAAAGGAGAAACTACTATTACGAGGTCTAGTTGTCTATTCCTGAAGTTCCAGAGTTAGTTCGCAACGAAAGTAATTCATAACTACATTCATGGAGTTGTTCCACTTTTTGGCGTGCGTGATCTTTGCGATTGTTTATCTCAAGCCCCTGTCAAGTCAAGATCACGTCACAAATGATGCTCACCGCAGCGTAGATGAAACGCCATCAATACTCACGCCTTTTGGAAAAGCTAAAACTGGCGTTGTATGCGTGAATACCGCGATTGCTCACAAGCTAATTTTGGATCTTGGCTTTTGTCAGGTAATATTATGACGTGACGTTTCTTTGAAAATATGTCAAATTGAATCTTGTCATTTGTCAAAACGATTCGGTCGGACGAATGGTGATGTGTTTCAATTCAAATGAAACTAAAAATCGTAAATTAATCTAGACTAATTAATGTTTGATTATGAACCTGTGTTCCTATTGACTAAATAAGACGCTCAGATATGAATTTCAACGCTTCAAGGAACGGTGAGTGGTCCTAGCCAAGGTGGTAGAAAGATGGAGATAACTTATTATGGTTATAAATACGAACACTTGTATTATTTGTAGTGGGCCAGGCTGGGGGTCCGCGGAAGCCTAAGCGCGTGAGTGACGTGGCTGCGATGGGGGCACCATCTCCGATGCCCCAGTACAGCCCGGTACCGGGCTCCAGCCCTGGCGTCGCGGCCGCCGGCGCGCCTCCGCCTTATGTTGATGGAATTCAGCTCGACGGCCAGGACTACGGCACTGCGTCTCCGCAGGGTACTAGTGAGTATTGAAACAGCTTCTTTATTACAAGTTCCATAGAACAAGTTTTGCCAACTTTACTGTCATAAGTGTCATTCAGTGTTGTGTGTAAAAACGTCCAGTAAACTAAAATGAATAGACGGGCCCAGTGTGTGGATTTTTGAAGACTGAAATTTCCTCAGACAGTCACTGGCCCTAGGACATGCAACACGCAAATATGCTATCAAAGCAACTCTTGTTTTCACATAGTAATTTGTTCACTAACTCTTTATTGTAACAATTGAACTATAAATCAATGTTAGTATGTTTGATTGCTTTGGCTGGTTGTTATGGACGACCCAGTTGGAGCAGTGGACAGGTGTCCGCTCTCTGCGCCGTGGGTCCTGGGCTCGATTCCCAGCAGGAGCACAAATTCTTTCCCAAGGGATATTAAAATTTGTGCTTCTGGTTGGTGTAATGTGTGTGTGATGTAAATGTTTCCAGCACCCACAAATACGATACAAGTCTTGGAACTTAGTGTGGGGCTGTGAGTGTGAGTCCGTTTGCATTATTGCGTCAGTTGTACATGTATGGCCTATCCATTGATATTATTTTGTCTTATGTTATTGAGGTTTATGTCAGTTTGTGAATTTGTTGTTCCATGATTATTTCTAAACCTTAACCAGAATAACATTGTAAGATTTATCGCAACAGTTTGAGTAATTTTTTTATACCTTATTGAACCAAAATAAACATGTGACATGGTATATCAAAACTTAAGAACGGGACAATTGAGTGTGAGAAATGATAGGTGTTTGATGGGTACAATTGGAAGTTTATCTGGTGGTCGGATTGAGGGAAGGCCCAACACGTGACTGTTGGCTACCATTTATGAAATGAAATAAAAAAAATAAACATTTATGAAAAGAAAAGAAGCAGTAGCTTTAAAATAGTACATTCCTTATTACTAGTTTAAATATCTAAAAATAGTAACTAAATACTGTAATCTAGCCGTGAGGACCAGTAATTGGCTTCGACTGTTGGTCTTCCTTGAAAACAAATAACATAACATTCTGGTCTAAACGGTCTAAGTTAACAGAGCAATATTAGCAATAGTTATATCATATATATGTGAGTCACCTTAATGCATGTTAACATATCCTTGTTTCAGATTTTGGCTTCATGGGGGGGTTTCCCCAGTCTCCTATAGCTACCCCGGCTCAAATAGGCTCCATGCTTCAACAACCTGTAGTTCAGGTCAGTAAAGTGAACACCGAAGCCTCACTAAGGATTTTAAAAGAAAAAAAATATTTTAATGAAAAACATTCACTTTCTCAGCCCCACACTAAGTTCTAAGACTTGTATCTTAGGTCCTGGAAACAATAACATATCACACCCAAAGCTAGAAGTACAAATACACCTAGAATTATTAAAGAATGTGTGAACAACCGGTTTTCTCACCAAGAGATTCAATAATAAGCTATTGATTTGCATGTGAAAAGGTTCCTGGCAAAATGTAAAATATTTTTAGTCCTCATTTTGCATCGGAGGTTAAATGTTTAATGTTCAATCTTTATTGTTGATACACTGATATCTACGAGTATCTTAAGTATCATACAAACAAAAATTATCAATTAAACCGGCATTAATTAGAAAGCTTATTATTGAACTAATGACAACATTAATGAAAAGGATGCATGGAGGCAAACTGTACAAGCGCTTTCTGGCGACTACATAATTTATATAGATATACCTAGGTTAAGATTATTACTTCATAATAAGTAATTCTAGAATGTTGCACCACTGAGTTGCTTGCCAGTAGTGTCATTAACTTACCTCTTAGAGGCTTATGTGAATTTTGACTTGTTTATAATAATAGTGTAGATTATCCAAGTGTTGGAGTAGAGCGGTAGAGTTGCATTGCTAGAGGTTGGTTGCAGGACATGGCGTTCCAATACACAAACCAGCTGGCAGCGCAAGGGCGCGAGGCGGTACAGCGCGAGCTCGGCAAGTACGTGCCGGTGTCACGCCTGCGGTACTACTTCGCCGTCGACACACGATACGTCATACGGAAGCTGATGCTCATCATATTCCCATTTACTCATAAGGTAAACATGAACGCTTTCACACTCACAGCCCCACAATTAGTTCGATGACGTGTGTCGCAATCATGACCAGAACCAGAAACATACATTTGCTTTGGGGAGAAACTTGTGATCCTGCCGGGAATCGAAACAGTTTGTATAAAAAATAAAAAATAAAAACCCACAGGCGTTGTAGTGTGGAAGTCGCTCTTCGCCTGATATACACATCTTGATTTGAATCAATGATTTTTATTATAACAATTGTCAAATTAAAAAAAATGTTTTGAATTCAAACTTTTTTTGGGATGACATTGAAATTCTTATCTGCAACATTAGCAGTCTTACTTATAAAAATGTCGCTAACCAATGCTTAGCCACCTCTTAGTTAAGCAGCTCTTAAGCCCATAATCAATGATTAACTTTTTTTCACTCATAAACATTAGTTAGGCTCTGCTTCGTTGAGAAACACACAGAGAATCTAAAATAATCGAAATGTACACAATCGCCATAGATTAGAACCAAAATAGTCGACTAAAAGTGAAATTATACGAATATATCTGTCAAAAATGTGGTTTTATTAATTTATTGAAATGAAAATAAAAGAAAGGTGACATTCAACGGTTGTCGAAGTAAACAAATTTGCGCCTTACGTAAAAAGTTTTGACACATTTATTATTTAAAGATATAAGACCCGCCATCTTGCCTCTTAGCAAGTTTTAAACTAGACAATGGCGGTGTTTAATTTTGACAACTATTTAAGCATTACTTAACGCTAAATCGCGTTTATGAGTGAATTTTTTTGTTAAACTGTAGCTAAGCAATTGATAAAAAATTAAGAGGGGTTTATAACTAAGACTGTTATTCTATACGAGAAGTGGTGGGGGTAAACACTTGTGAATGTTTCCCTGTAATACAGAAGTTTCACTTCTATCTCTTTTTGGCAATACTTTAGTTATTATATTATATATACAATAATATATATATATATATATACTAGCGATCCGCCCCGGCTTCGCCCGGGTGCATTTGTATGGGAAAAAGAAAAGGGCTATTTTTATGGTTTTTCCAGCAATAATTCTAATTTTTCTCGCCGTAAAAACCATCCTTGAACTTCAACGAACATTTTAAAAAAAGATTTGGCCAAATTGGTCCAGGCGTTGTTGAGTTATGCGCTTACCAACACATTTTGCGATTCATTTTTATATTATAGATATATACTTAGTTAGAATTTGTTGTTAAACGTATAACGTTAACGCTTTCACGCACACAGCCTCATACTAAGTTCGATGACTTTTGTCGTGGGTGCCGGAAACATTCACATAACAAATCAAGTAATTTTTCATAAATACGTTTGTCAGGGGATATTTTTTGATATAAGTGTTTTTTAACAGTGACCATCCTCAATGTTACAGGATTGGATGGTGAAGTACGACCAAGACACGCCGGTGCAGCCGCGGTACGATATCAACGCGCCTGATCTCTACATCCCCTCCATGGGGTACGTCACTTACGTGCTCCTCGCAGGGTTCATGTTGGGTTAGTATATATATATATATATTTTATACTAGACAGGCAAGCATTTGACTGATATCTCACCTGATGAAAAGTGACGATGCGGCCAAAGATGGAACATTATAAGCGCACACAAAATTATAAGCGAGCGGAGCATCTCCGTTTTTGCTTAAGCAAAATTGCTTGCGTATGTAAAATAAAACATATTCTAGCTATTTCGAAAAATACCCGAGCTCACAGAGTTTGATAGTTTAACACATAACAAAAACACTAAATGCGATACAGGCAAGCTCTAGTATGGGGACCGTTAGTACCTGAGATACCTATTGGTTCGATAACTTGGAAATGGTTGTCGGAAACATTCACTTCAGTGCAATCTGTGTTTCCTGTTAACACAAATTGCACGAAATGAATGATAAAGGGCCCCAGATATTGGCGACGAAGTCGGATTTAGTTTTTTTTTAAATTAGTATTGATAATAATCATACATCAAAACATTGAAGTAGAATAAAAGTATGTTTTAGTCAAATTTTAATTTGTATCAATCAATCTGCCAATACATGGATTTTGGGTCCGCGCATAAAGGATCCCAAGGGACATAGGCGACAAAACGAAAAATAAACGTCAATCCCACATGGCGTGGCATTGCTTTAGATAAAGCGCCGCCTAAGGCCAGTCTGTCAAGATGCCGCGTGTTATCCGGATAAATATCAAAGGCTTTACTGAAGTCGGAAGAAAGAAATTAAAAAATCAACTAAATAAACTTCATGCATCCATAAGTTATAGAATGTTATAAAGACACAAAACTAACAGACAAAATGACATGTTATCTGCCAAAATTAAATATGTTGAAGCTTTATCAGCAGGAAGCCCCTGACCTCTCTTAACTTTACAATACCGTGTTATCTAAGCTCTGGGACATCATTTATGCTGTTATATCGTAACGAATGCATAACAATCTGCAGAGATAAAATATTATAGTAATCATCGACCTACAAACTTCTCTCTTAAGTTGCTGCGCCCGACAGGATCCATAAGAGACATTGTACCTACCTTTTGGAATGTAACACCTTGTACTGTATATATGGAGGCAAAAAACAATCTGAATCAGAATCTCAAACAAAAGGACGGCGTCCGTCGCCTCACCCATTTATGGTTGAAATACCGTTCATTCGCACGAAACGTTTCGCGTCTTCGTTCATTTATAGAACAGCATAAGAATGGAACGCTTTGCCGTCATCTGTATTTCCCGAAAGGTACAATTTGGGTGCGATCAAAAGTAAAGTGAATAGGTATTTACTGAACAAGCGTGCTCCACCTTAGTCAACATCGTCACTTTCCATCAAGTGTGATTGTGGTCAAACATATCAGAAATAAAATAAAAAATGGAGCTCGAGTCTAACACGGACTTCACGAAATAAGTGACCGATTAAAATCTATGCAAATGTGCATATTGGTGCTAATTCTGTTGAGCACCGAACTAACCTAAACTAAACTAAAAATAAACCGAACTAACCTAAACTAAACTAATTTTAAGCACCGAACTAACCTAAACTAAACTAAAAATGAACTAATTTTAGTCAAAGAATACCTAAACGCTATTCTTTCAAGTATAAGATCACATTAAAAATAATCCAGATCCTTTTCATGCAGACTAATTTGAGTTAATTTTTTTTATTTTTAGTCTTAATTTGACGTAAAACATGTACATCAGAATAAGAATTTGGTCATTTTCACTAAATAGAGTAACTAAACTAACTTAGTCCTGTCAAACTAAATTTTAGTCTAATCTTGCATTTTCTGAATAGGTTTTGGACTAAAGCAGGACTAAAACTAATTTTAGGCTAGTTTAGTCTAATTCTGGACAACAGAATCGGCACCATTATGTATATGATTATAAACAAACTTAAACAATTTAATTTACGTCTAATCTATATTACTACACAGCTTAATTTTTCTTGCAACAATTTATCAGCGTACGGAGCTTCGTCTGACTTCGTATGTTTCGTGGACACTTTTGATCGCGGACTCAAAATCCGTGTATTGGAAGATCGGTGTATCAATGATATCATTATCACATTATTGTCATACAATTAATACTTATTTAATACTATAAAAATCTTTGTCCTGACATACTGATTTTTTTACCGACTTCAAAAAAGGAGGAGGTACTATGTTCTATTGTATGTATTTTTTATTTATGTATGTTCATCGATTTCTCCCCTATTTGTGGAACGATTCTCAATCAAGACTGCAAAGCCAAAATTATAAGAAAAAAATTTAATTTGAACGTAAGCAAAGCTTAAAAAAACCGACTTCCCCGCTTTACCGCTACGATAAAATTTATATGGGACCACTTCTGAAGTATAATCTACCAAACAAATAATAATTTTGAGAATCGGTCCACAAATGGGGGAGAAATCGGTGAACATACATAAAAATAAATAAAATAAAATACATACTACCATAGAACCTCCTCCTTTTTTGAAGTCAGTAAAAAAATGATGATACAAGTATTCGAGTTTTTTGTAAGGCTGTGAGTGTGAATGCGTTTGTTTGTGTGCAGGGCTCCAGCACCGGTTCTCCCCGGAGCAGATAGGCATGCAGGCGTCGAGCGCGCTGGCGTACATAATATTCGAGATGGCGCTGTACCTCGCCACCCTGTACGTGACGGCCACCGGCACGCAGCTCAAGACGCTGGACTTGTTGGCGTACTCGGGCTACAAGTACACGAGCATGATCGCCAGCTTGTTGGGCGGCCTGCTGGGGGGGCGCACGGGCTACTACTGCTGTCTGCTCTATAGCAGTTGTGCGCTGTCCTACTTTTTGGTGAGTATTTCTTTTCAGAATGTTGGTTTGTTGGGGTATTTATTTCAACGGGCCTTGGAAAACCTTGATTTGTTGGGTTATTTGGATTTCAACGTAACTATATATCGAGTTGGTAGCAGCTTATTGAGAGGGGTTGTGTGTATAAACAAATTAATGTCGTTCCACTTAAATTGACAATTTTTTTAAGTGCTCGTTGGCTTAGTTGGGTGGCGTTCGCCTTCTAAGCGGGGGTATCGGATTCGATTCCCGGCTGAAACACAAGTTCTTCCATGGAAAATTTGAGTTCCGGTTGTGATTGTGTGCGATGTGAACGTTTCCGGCACCCACAACACAAGTCATCGAACTTACTGTGGCTGGGAGTGTGAAAGCGTTTTGCGTTATGTTTTGTTTAAATGAATGAAAAATTTTGAGGGGGTGCGTGTTTTTAGATTAAACGATCTCTTCCTTTTGTCAATCAAACATACACATAATAAATTTCACTTCGCAACAAACTTTCACATATGTATAATATGACTATGACAACAACTTAGTACAATCTACAATAATTTCTTCCTTAGGTAAAGACCCTCCGGCTGCAGCTCCTCTCCGGGTCCCCGGCGGGGGAGTCACAACAACCCCCTCCGTACGGCTACCCCCCGGCGCCGTACCCCGGCAACCCGTACACGGAGGCGTGGGCCAAGCCCCCCGGGGGCGGGGGCGGCGGGGGCGGGGGCGGCACGAAGCGCCGCGTGTACTTCCTGCTGTTCGTGGCGGTGACGCAGCCGCTGCTGTCGTGGTGGCTCACGTACCACCTCGTGGCGGCCGACGAGCTGGCGCGATAGCCTCCGTCGAACGTACTTATGCCTTGTATTTAATTGTAATTAGGTAAACTTGTAGAATCGAAAAATATCGCTTGGAGCAGGGAGGGAAGCTCGAAGTCTGACCGGTCGGAGCCTCCGCCCTGCATCGTTATTAGATCAGTTCCGAGTCCGAAATTACCTCTACTGTTTCGATTGGTGTTGTGGAATTCGAGTGTAGACTTTATAAGCTGTCTCTGTCTCTGAAATATTATACATAGTCTCAGCCTGAAACAGATTTTACGTATTATCTATTCATGCCTAGTTACTCATCCTTCGTTATGTTAAGTTTTGACATATTTTTGAACTCAAAATTATCACTGAATACGAGGTTATCGCCACATTCCCCAGCCATCTAATAGCTGGGATAAAAAAAACAGTGTTTAAGCGATGAAATCCCTCTTATGGTTTACGGCTTAATTCGACGCGTTCTCACATGTTTACGTAATTCGGGTCAAATGAAGCCGCTCGCATAATTGCGATCTAATTCCACTCGATAAATTCGCTTGATGATTAATTATTAACGTTCCGGACAGATATTTTTCCATTCTAAACAACTTTGGTTCTGCCTCGCATGGCTAATGCTGTAAAAACAAAAATCCATTTGTATTGAGGTCCTGATCGATGCTGGTGGATCTACAGACAAGTCGACGCACGTTTCTAACACTATTTACTAATTTAATCTAAAAAGTAATATTTCCTTTTTTTTTAATCAATATAGTTAGTTGTATGGGCTTTGGGTCACTTTGCGACTATGTGAGCCCTACTTGTTGAGTGGCATGTGACCGGAGCGTAGTCTATGCGCTATGACAATGTGATATCTCCTCAGCTTACTATATGAGCACCATGGGGGTTCTTTCTGTAGGGTTCTCTACCAAACTCCTCTCTGACAACTAATATTTTCATATTATAATTTTCAACTGTTACTGTTATTCATATTTGTGTATATTTTTCCAGTTACCTACAAAGTGTATATTACACATTTTTAAAAGTCATATAAGTACGTTCGCTTCGCTCGTTCGGTCATCGGTCGTCACTGTAGTCAGCAGCTCCTCGCTTCGCTCGTCATCGCAACGATGACTGCTCTAAACTAGACAAAATTTCATTCACGACAGCGCGCGCGTCTCATCACATTTTATGAATGTAGTCGTAAACAAATCGGTATAACTTATATTTTTACATGTTTTTCATGCATCTAACGTGGGTTTAAGATTGCGTCAGAAAGCAATGCTTACTTTCCGTCTTATGTTTTACGTAAGTACATTTTTCGAGTCTGTGTGAACAAACAGAATGAAAACTTAATACCGATTTATATATATGCATTATACCGATTTATCCGGTGGTTGGTTAGGTAAATAACGGTTCTCAATAGTCTTAATATTTATTCCAGTACTATGGTTCCATGTTCAGCTTCTCCATATCTAACTGTCCCCCAACGATGTCTTATCTAATCTCGCATCTGAGCAATGTAAATGAGTCTATATACTTATATAATTACCACACTGCGTGCATATGTTAACCTTCCGTATTATCTTAGATCATTGCGTACATGACTCTATTAATATCTATACCCTGCATGGTATAGCGCGCGGTTTCGTGAAAGGTCTATGAAAGGTTCCTTCCCGTAATCCATTGTAAATTAAATTGAAATGAATTGTGTGTGAAATTCTCAGAATAACGTATCGACAAATGATTAACATCATGGCTTTAATCACTTACCTATGAAATATATATATAGAATTATTAAAATAATGCGATCGAGCCCTACTTCTTCTGATTGTTAACATGCACTGACAAGTACAGATCCACCAGCAATGGGCAGGGGAATGATAGTACGAGTTGTGATCGTTACCAAAAACTGAATTTTATTTCATTCCATGCATTTAGTTACAGCGATGAATCAAAGAAACCAATTGTAGTTTTTGCATACGGTGATAACTCGTACAAGACGCCCGAAACTTGCAATCGAATGTTATTTTTCATTGTTGAATTGAAACAATTGAACGATCCAACTCGGGAGGCGGTGTGTTGTTCAATTTCACTTGATATTAATTTTGTTAACGTTTATAATGTGGATTACAAAGTGAGAATTAACAATTTATGCAGCCTATTTATGGGTTTCTGCAATTATCATAAAATTTAATCAATTTCGCGTTATTCGTCCAATTATTTGATAGCCAGCCTTTTTTTATCTGTTTTGTTTGTGAAACAAACCCACGTGTTTGACAAAAAGGTGTGCAGAGATCTTCCAAAATGTTAGGACTAGATATTTCTTAATTTCTATATTAATATATAATGAAAAAAACTTCGATTTTTTTAGAAAGTTGAGTTTGTACAGTATATGTTCCAATGTTTTTCTTTTCTTTTTGTTATGTATGTTCACCGATTTCTCCCCCTTTTGTGGACCGATTCTCAAAATTATTTTTTTGTTTGGTAGATTATGGTCCTATATACATTTTATCGAAATCGATCAAGCCAAAACCAAAATATAAACGGTGAAGTCGGTTTTTTAAGCTTTGCTTACGTAATTTTTTTTTTTTTTATACTAATTACATTAGTTTTGATGGAATAATTAAATTCAAAGTATCAACCTCGGCTGTTTGTATGTTCTCCTGGTACATTTCAGAATACTTGTTTTAAATATGTTGTGTGGCACAGGAAACTATGTAATTAGTTTATTTTTAACGAATCTCGCTTGTTTTCCGGTCAAGTTAAGTCGGCGCCTTTAACTCGTAATAATAGTATTTTTGGAGCTATCTGTAATTGGACGAATCAGTAAGCACTCTCCATTTCATTACCAAGTGGAATTAAAAACAGCCTAGGTGTTGTTCAAGAATGCTCATATAAAGTCATTGGATTTTAGTGTATAAATGAGAAAAGGAGTCTTTTATATTAATCTTTTATCGACAAAAATAATTTTATGTTGTCAAATAAGTAATCGCACTTGTTTATCAAAGGAGTGACACCGATATCAGTTATTTTTCTAATAAGTGACAGTAATATCATTTATTTATTAAATAAGTGACAGTTATAACATTTATTTATTAAATAAGTGACAGTGATTCCACTTGTTTATCAAATCATTTATAGTAATGTCACTTAAATAATGAGCCAAACTATTTTCTCACTCGACGTTTAGTTAAATAATTGTATTCATTTACCTGACTATATATATACATTAGTACATATTATTTAGTAGATACAGTTATGTGTGCCTTGATGCGTATCCATTGCGTGTTTTACATATAATTGCTGGTTCAAAATAAATGATCGCTATGGTACGCGTCGATGTATTTTAAACTATTTTCCATCTTGGATCGTTTTTGTAAATGTCCTAAATTGACTGTTCTTTGTATTTTACTTCTGTATTTAAAATTCCTTATGTTATAATAACCCTGTTCATTTTAACGAACAACAAACTAACATTCGTCATATAAACTTGTAATATTTTATGTAAATAAACTAAAATTATAAACAATGTAGTTGATATTTTATTTTCTATATTGAATTTAGATAAGATTTTTATATGGTAGGATATTTGCTCATGCTTGTTTGGCTTGGGGGGTACCCTGTACAAAATTACAGTCCTAGTTCACCACCCTCAAGCAATGAAAAACTTTCACATAAGCACTAAATATTATGTTCCGACAGCTATATACGTTTATGCCATCCTCGACTATCGACCACATCATCACTTACCCTCAGTGGTCACTGGTCATAGGCAAAACTTTATTTTTTTATAATTGATGTGAATCACCCATGTAACATTTTAAAGTTTAAGTCATGATAGTGTTTGCATAATGTTGAGGGTGGTAATCGTGCTAGGTATAGAATGTGACTGGCTGTCAAGAATAGCTACCGGACGCCATATTTCGAAATCAGTTGGTGAGCTATTACTTCACCAGTCGGGGGAAGAGGATGAGGCAAATGGATGCTTGTGATTGGCCGCGGTTATTTTGCCTGGCAGCATGGTATCTCAACAAAGATTGTGGTTTGTTAAATTAAAATCAAAACGGGAATTAGCGTGACTTACGCGTTGTCGATGTCTAAATCGACAATTGTTTCGGCTTCATTCGGAAGCCTTCTTCAGGATGAGTGCGGAGCGCTCGCCGTCGCGTCCCACCTCGCACTGTTTTATCAACTGATTGTGGTTTGTGTTTGAAACTAGTATCACTATATGACTGAACGGATTTTAATGAAAGGAAAAACGAATATGTGGTGTAGTTTCTGGAACCAGTATGTCTTGTGCCTGCTTAGAACAAACGCTCGGGTGTCCTGTCGCTCTGCTACTGCTGTCGGTCAGCTAATGCTGTCGCTACTACAAAGTAAAGTTTTACGTAATTCCAAAGCCGATCCTAAATCTTTGGTACAACAGAGAGTATTATTAAGTAGTCCTATGCCGTGAGTAGTATTAGTGACATACTTCCTTTGTGAATTTCATTGGCGAAACATGGTTCCTTTATCAACAGCCCACTTCCTTTCGATTGCTGGGACCCGAGTATCAGACTCCCTCTGCAGACTCTTTCACTGAGAGAGAAGTTTTGTAGGGAGAGAGGCTTGTCTAAGTCATAATCCATCACGATGGCCTGTCCGGGGTTTGTCTGATACAATTGTCCTCGAGTTTTGTGATTTTTGAACGTGTTGGATTCTTCAGGATGTATTCCTTTACAATTATTATTAGATCGGCAAAATACGTTATAGATATATATATATAGTGGACTGTTAAAATCATTGTTATTATGTGAACTCATACATTACTATTTTAATAAAATCACACCCGGAACTAGACGCACCAATGTCCATTGGGAATCGATCCCAGCGTAGACCTAGAAAGAAAAGATTTGGCTTACCCGCCTGTCGTCCACAGAATTCTACTTTGCATTACCTATTATTTGAAAACATAGACGTATGTAGGTACTTTTGATCAGATATACTTACTTCGAGTACCTACTCTGGTCTTATACTAATTATTTGTTTACTTACCGCAAAAGTTTTCCTATTTATTCACCTGTAGTCGCTTCACACAGTTAAACACGTGTTTCATTGTGTGTCTGACTATACACAGCTGTAGGTATTTATGATAGTAATGGATTGCATTACGTCGACTAAAATATAAAGCAAAATTATGTTTTCTAGAGTCGTCTTTTATTTTTTCTTGGTCCACTTTATTTCTTCTAATATATTAAAAATTCGTGTCACGGTGTTTGTGGAAGAACTCCTCCGAAATGGCTCGACCGATTTTAATTGTTTTTTTGTATATATATATATTTGCAAACGCGTTCACACTCACAGCCCCACACTAAGTTCAAAGACTTGTATCGTGGGTGCCGGAAACATTCACATCACACACACTACACCCAGAACCAAAAGCACAAATATCCCTTGGGAAGGAATTTGTGCTCCTGCCGGGAATTGAACCCAGGACCCACGGCGCAGAGGGCGGACATCTGTCCACTGCGCCAACTGGGTCGTCAAATGTGGTAGGTACAAGGATTTTGTAGCTAAAGTCAAATATATTTCTACTATGCTAAAGTAATCGTATATGTTTGTTTCCTATCTCGATGGGTATGAGATTAGGTCCTAAAGTATTTTTCACCCTTCTACACCCACCCCCCATTTTTAAATCGTGATGTTAGTATTATTGTATGAATAATATCCAAAAAGTTTAAGTATCGTATTAAAGTACTAGGCACCCATAAACGTGAAAGAGGTAAAAAACTTTTTCTAAGCGTGGCATTGCAACGCAAGTCTAAGCTAAGCTAGTACTATACAAATACTAGTAGCTTTGATTATACAAGTGTCCAGATAGAGCCTGGCAGTTATATATTTTTTAAATAATTTGATCAGTTTTTTATTTACTCGTTACGGGTCACGTGGCATCCCTGCTAGAGGATGCTAGCTAGAACATAAATCGTAATAATGTTTTATAATAACTGAAAATGATCGAAGTACATAATAATAATTTAGACAATATAAGTAATAAATACTTTTACTATTGAATAGTTGTGATGACATGTCTATAAAAATATAATTATTCTTGTTTGGCATGACTTAGCAATAATATATTATTAACAAAACAAAAACAAACACTCACATCCCCACACTAAGTTCAAAGACTTGTATCGTGGGTGCCGGAAACATTCACATCACACACACATTACACCCAGAACCAGAAGCACAAATATCCCTTGGGAAGGAATTTGTGCTCCTGCCGGGAATCGAACCCAGGACCCACGGCGCAGAGGGCGGACACCTGTCCACTGCGCCAACTGGTTCGTTAATTAGAAGAAGAATACTTTTGACATATTATTATTTAATTGTGTTTTACATACTTTAATATAATTTGCTGTTATGCTAATTTTATTCATGCCATTGTCTGGCGAAACATGCAGAACCGTTCATCTCAGTAACTTCAACATTGTACCATGCTTCAGGCAAATAAACAATGTATATCTTTCTTATATACACTAAATTAGATTTTGATTGCGTCCAATACAATAGCTTAAACTTTTTTGAAAAAATTATTCATATATCGGGTTATAGTACTTTATCAAAATAAAAAAAACATATTATCTCACACACACAGTCTCACATTAAGTTCACAGACTTGTATATGCTTGTATCGTGTCCTTATCGTGTGTCCCGGAAACATCATATTATCATACAAACAATCACACCCAAAACCAAAATCACAAATGTCCCTTGTGATGGAAAATTTTGCTCCTGCCAGGAGCGCAAAGGGCAGGGACCTGCCCACCACGCCCACTGAGTCGTCTGAATTAACTTTCATGAGTTTGGCCTCTATGAGGCCCATTTTTGTATAAACAATTTAAAATGTTTTTAATTGAAGCCCCCCTTTTGGATAATTCGTTAAAAAAGGAAAAGGTAAGTATGCGCTACCTTACATAACCGGGTTTACTTGAACTACATTTATATCGAGGGAAACCATTTTAAAATAGGTAAATGGGAAGCTGCCAAAAGCGCAGCCAAAAGGCTTTGTCCACCTATTTAGACTCGTGCGACCTAAATCCAGCGAACCACTGCGGTGGAGTAAGCGAGATAGATATATACAATGTTTGGTCCTTGACCTGGATTTCAAGCCATAGTTTTAGTGTTATAACATTCATCCCTGCCGAGCAAACGATGAAACTATGAACCCAATTCGATATAATAAAAATGTTCTTAAATAATAGTACTAAAACTTACACTTAAATAGCTGCTTGAGCCTTCATAAATAACGTTCTGTAAGCATTTTCCTTATCGGCGGAAAATACATGTTTGAAATTGCCGCGCGATTTTAACTATACTGAGTATAGGCGCATGTGATGATTGGTCAATGAACGACCTTGACGCATTATGTCAGTTTAGTGATGTAAGAATTATACGAATGGCCGCAGCTCGATAATTTTGTCCGACTACATTAGTTAATATGCCGGTAATATATTTTAATGTAAATCCTGTGTAGTTTTATATTTATCTTCTATAATGTAGTTTTATAACTAATATAATCCTGTGTAGTTTTATATTTAT
Organism: Lomographa bimaculata; assembly: GCA_948107665.1. NCBI lineage: Eukaryota > Metazoa > Arthropoda > Insecta > Lepidoptera > Geometridae > Lomographa > Lomographa bimaculata. Next base: position 698,258 of record OX403603.1, read on the forward strand.
CTTCTATTATCTATAATGAACTTGCCCAAGTTTTTATGTGTGAGTACGTTTCTACACGACTACCTGAACGGATTCTGGTTAACGCTAATATCATTGAATGGGATTAATGATGATTGAATGGAATTCGAATGGATTGTGGTGAAATGTTATAGGTATATATATATATATATATATATATATATATATATATATATATATATATAATAAACAAAAAATATAAGCTGCTTGAAGCTCTTATAATGATTATTTATGAAAAGTCATATTAAATACCTAAATTACCTGGAATATGGAGGCATTATAGGGCCAAGAGGAATATTTTTTATTTAATTTCTATCATAGGAAATCTGTCTTTTTTTTTCCGCTTCGCAATAAAATAGTGCATGTAGCCAGTGACAAGTATAGAGTATTTATGTCTAACAAGTCCACAGTTAAATATGATTTCATAATTCCAGTTATCATAGTCATGTCATACCTTAGTAAAGTTGTGAAAAGTATATAAAACATATATTTTTCATCATATATTTTTTAACTTTATATGACTTGCCTACAGAGCCAATAATTTTACCTTGTCAGAACATCACTAGTGTAGTCAGCTGCTTGCCCAGCTGTCAAACGAAACGCAGTTCTGCCAACACTACAGCGCATGGCTTGCGGCTATATTCGCATTGACCATGCGCCAAACAGAGCCGCAGTATCGACAAACGTTCACAAAACGTTTAGACGTAACAACCATAGTGACACTTCTCTTCTTATTTTAGTAATTTAGTCCTATAAAATCTCAATTTATTTTGTCCTAGTTGTTTATGTGTTAAGTGTAATATATGTTATTTTAATTATGCAAAGTGCCGCCTCAGTACACGCTTTCTGAAGCAATTACGTAATGGGAATTATGCTAGACAAGTTTAAAGTTTTGCCCTGAATTTCAACATGGCCGCTGACACAGGAATGGATACTTGCCCCAGTCCGGAAATCACGGACTCCAGGAAACGTCCCCTTGACGGAGATTCGGAAAATGGTGACGTGAAAAGATCACACTTCAGCTCGGGTGAGTGGCGCACTATTTGCTTACAATACTATAGATACTTACCGCCTAGGTAGTTTTACTTTATTGCGTACTTGGCGAGCATAACATCGACAGCAAACTTGCGGCCGAATAGGCTCCAAGCAAAACTCCAACAAGATTCTTATCAGAATAAACCGCCGTTATCAATTCGACCTATTTATACTGATAGCTAGGTCACAACGAGTCGAATCCCAAAAAAATAGTGATAACTCTGCAAGAGCTCTAATTCCTCTTTATTGCAGCAACTCAGTCTGTAATTACATTGATAACTGAAATATATGAGAATTTATCAAAGCAATTTGCCGTGCTGATAAGCGGCGCGGCCGCCGAATGAATGTATGATCTCCTGTTTGGACTGTTATATTATATGCAATGTTAAAAGATAGTGGTTGTTTTTTAGTGCAAGACTTGGTGACTGCGTTGCCTCTGGCCAACGGCCATGGCACTTTAACGTCTCATTTCGGTGAGTCAGTTCGTCAACGCATCTGATACTCATCGGCTTTGTGGTTGTTGCGGTGCGCATGCCTCACGCGCGCTCTCCTGCGCCTCTCACTCCTGCTGATGCTCACTGTCACTGCGTAAACTATCATTCCAGTCATCGTACACTGTACTACTGCATTTGGGCTACCCGACTCAAAATTATTCTACAGGCATAGCGAGCCTAAGTTAAATATTCCAGATGTATAATTCATGGCTTAAATATAAAAACACAATGACAAAGTCAACTGACCTTTCTAGAGGGAGGTCAAACAAACCACCTGATTTACAACTGGTTGTGACATTATCTAAATGCTAGATACAAATTTGCTAAATTGAACTATGATATTAAAACAAAAATTTCAAAATAATCATACCTATGTGTAAAATTATGTAGATTTTCAGAATGTATCAGTCATTATTATAATCACTTGAGATTATCAAGGCCAAAAACATTGCACATTGTTTTACATATAGCTTCTCTCAACAAACAGTTTAAAAGGGTATAGTTTTTGTTGAAATTAATGATGGCCATACTTAATTAATCACTAGTATACATACTTAGTAAATTCACCATCATTATGTGCATAATCAAAGTATTATTAGAGTTGATTACAAAACAAAGGTTAGTATTATATAGACATTGGCGGAGTGAGCGGGCAGCATAGGTGTCAGCGTCAGTTGTTGATCGTCCATTCGCACAGTATGCCTCGATGTCGTGAGCCATGCCGTACTTAGCCTCATCGACACTCCATGGCTTAGTCGTTGCATCGTTGGTGTGAACATCACTTATGTACAATATCTTCCCCCATTATTACTCGGTGTATCTTCAACCTATTCTTCTTGACAAATTGATGCTTTCATATCGCTTTAATTTTATTTTACGAGTCATTTAATAACTAACAGATGGAATAACATTATTTTAATTTTGCATAATTCAATACCATCCAATTTCTGAACACAAGTAATATTCGATAGATTGGCACTGTTTCATCATCATTTATGTAAAAATTAAGTTAGTTCGGAAATAAATAGTGATACTTCTAAACAAGTTTTTAATAACTATGTGAAGGTCTGAGCTCATGTGGATGGCAGGCAAGGTCATTACCGGTTGGAGCCGTGCATTGGCTTCATGTACTGTAATTTTAGTCTTAATTGTTAGCGGAGTAGAGTTGTTTTTGTATGGTAGTTGGACGGCGGGTTTCAAGGTTGCAGGAGGCGATTTGTCATGTTGAAGCTATTAGCTGCAAGTGTTTACATTGCGTAATTGGCTGTGCTGGTTGTCCGGCGGATTCTTTATAAGGCGCGCGTAGGATTCAAAAGCCCCGGTGCCCTAACTAACATTGAAACATCGTGATATGTCCCCCTTTAATTAGCGTATCCTGAATCTGGGAACGCCCACCATTCTTTATCTCGAGCACCGCATACCACCGAAATTTGTGGAGATAAATGGAGTGGCGACTCCTCCCACTGTGCAAAGGCAAGATTTGCGCGTGTTGTATAATAAAAGAACTTTGAATGTCTAAAACAATACCAAAATGACACGAAATTATAGAGAAAACTGACGGTACTAAGACCATATGATACGCCAAACGGCGAAACAGTTGAGGCCAAAGTCTACATCACTTTTCTCGTATTTGATTCACTACTTCGATCCTGTCCAAAGAATCGGATACGTCCAAATCTAAACCAGTCAACCAGGAAACCAGTAGTTCAAGCTAAACAATCACGTGCAACCCTCTCAAACTAAAACACGAAGTCCTACGAAGTTGGAGCCATAAAAGTTAATAGCTTGGCAGCCCCTGTGGACACAAGAACGTCTAATTTGGCACACTAAGCAAATAGCGTGAATCTTCGCGCCTTAACTGTGTTAAATACTGTGCTCCTTCTACAGACGAAAACGGTATTTTTATCACAAATCCATTGGCGTGTATAATTATAAGGAAAAGCTATGATAAGTGGATACAAGTTATCCAACTAAAATATTATAATCGAATTGAGCACACGCAGACCAAAGCGAATGCTCAGATGCCATTTAGCTTATTAAATGCGCTCAAAACATATCCCAACATAACGAAATATTGCGGAACAAAATCCAAATAATGTTCTGAGTAAGTGCTTTGACATAGGTTTAAATTAGGTATATTGATGCAAATTGATGCAAACAACAGAAGAAAAAGCGGTTCTTATTAGATTTTATAGAGAAATAGCTGGTTGTAGTGTCCAATTCTACGGAAAAGCTTGAGGGATATGCAATCGAAAACCCTTCTTCAGAAACACGTTTTCTGTATCAAAATGAAATAAATGTAATAGGCCTGCCCTAACTCACCCCAGCCTTAAACTTTTTAATAACAATTATCGTTTCGTTCGCTTCTCCGACTCCCAAAACTTGTTACGTTTTCTCAGCTATTGTCCAATAAAGGAACCATAAAGGTTTTCTAATAAGAAACAAATTACCGCCCGCCTTTTATACAAACTCTGCATTCTTAGGCCTTTGTAATAAAATGAGGGCTCTTTAAACGGTAACTTTATTTTGCTTAACAAACTTAAGTGAAACGTTGCAGGGCGTGGAGCCCTGTTTGCTCGGCCCTTTAGAAAATTACGCCCTCGCATGTTTAAAGCCCTTATCCCTTCTGTCCATTTTAAATCTGTTTAGTTGTGTTTAAGCTCGTTAATTCGAATTTGCCGAAGCTCGTGTAGATAATAACAATTATCTCAAAGCTTTGCTTATTCGTTAATTTGTACCGAAACTGCGGGCTGTTCTCGGCTGGAATGATAATGTAATAACCACCAGAAAACTAGGGAATAATTATGTGTAGTCACGCCCGCGGGCAAGGAAAGAGTTTGCTGTAGTACTTAACTGCAGCACCGTCACCAACTCTACAGCTTATATTTCAGCTTTTTACGTAAGAATAAAACAAACATGAATTATTTCGTTAAGACTAATCAAGTTACCCTTTTAAGGAATAGTTTATTTCGGTCGAGCTACGAATTATGTTTAATCTTATAATATTATCTGTTACGAGTGCTTGTCGTTATTTGTAGGCCAGATAAATATACTATATACTGCTATAGATTAGATTACTGTTCCTGAATTCACTCGTGTTTAGCGTATTCCTGTCTCCGATTACTTGCTCTAACCTTTTGAACTCAGCCCTGGTTTCACCAACTTTGGATATGATATAAAACGTTATTAACCATAATCGTCGACAATATCTCTGCTGCAGGTTATCATATTCAAGAAATATAAACACAATCGATTACAATAACTTATAATCGTTGCAGCAATTGGAGACATGCGATGCGAGTGTCTTGATTTATTGGTACATAGTTGGTAATTTTTAATAACAATTTTTATTACAGACAATTAAACTCTTAGAAGTTTTATGGCCGTCAATCTATTCGTAATCAATAACATTCCCAACGACATGCATTATCAATAGCGACACAACAAAAACAAAAAAATATTTTAATGGTATACCAAATAAAAACAAATGAACAATAAAATATTAAATTCACGGTGTTATTTCCATGGGTCTCCCTCCATAGGTCTATACCGCTTAAAACGATATCTCACAGAAAACCTATGACAGGATATTAACAGGAACAGGAATAGACAATGGTGCACAATAAACAAAAATAATACATTATATTCACACCTGCTCTTGATACTAATACATAAAACAAGTGGTAGTATTGTGAAACTGAGTATTTTATGAAAAATATATAATATAATTCTATAATTTACTGATAAGTCCTCTTGAATGATAAGTGGATAACGCTATCTTATCAGTGTGCATTTGTTTAGTAACTTACGACTTGGTCTTATCTTAAGATTACAAGTTATAATTAGGTAATTGTAACGCTATTCAGCAATTTCTAGATGTACTTGTAAGTCGAATCAGGAGTATAGAAAATAACTTTATCAAGTGTCATACATCCAACGTCGTAAAACTCGTCGTTTTAAAAACAGCTAAGAATCATATACCGATAAAACCAACTGCTCTATCAAATAAAACGACAGTGCAGTGCATCTGTCCAGTGTCTACCTAATTTTGACCTAAGAATGTTCAGAAACTTAAAAATTACACTCCATATCTGGATTAAAAAGGCTTACTCAGAAATGTTAAATTGCAATGGATCGACAATGTGAGAGCCTGTTATGGTTTAACTTCTCTACATAGTACAAAACAAGTCGATTTCCGCGTGTGTGTGTGTCTTTTGATCCACTAACTTAGCTCCTAAACCATGCTACGGATTCTGATGCGTCTTTCACCATCAGTTAGATTATTTTTAACGGAAGATATTTATATATATATATATAATTAAACCATATTAAGTTAAATATAGAAAAAACCAATATTTTTGCTATCAAGTCGCCAAAAATAAATTTACCGTAGTCTAAACCTTAAGACATACATAAAAAATTACTACTTGAAGATTGTAGTACTTCTAAAATCCTAGAGATATATCTTACGGTTGACTCACAGTCACCATTTCTTTCATCAAAAGCATCGCCGGCGACGCTGTTTACCTACTGTTGTTTATAAAGAAATTCTATAATAAGAATCAAAGGCGGTCACTTCACATTTTTCACCTCTTTTCTTCTAAAATGCTGGCTTGTCTTTAGCTGTGTCGGGTCGCCCGTCTGAAAATAATGCTGTGTGCGGACTGCGAACACAAAAAATATTAAGAAGACGCACAGTCCGTCGTATTATGTAATGTAGAGCCACCACGCCGTCAATAATAAGCTCTACTAACACTCCGATCCTTTCTTATTGTTGCCTCCTGAGACGTATCCGAGCGTGTGAAAATGTCCACGAGGATTTTCTATGAGTAAATATTGAGGCAAATATCCCTCGGAATATTCCAAGTAGAAGCCAACCCTCGCTGTTTGACTTAAATGTACATTCGTCGACTTTCTCGACAGGAAACGAATTCTTTTGAAAGTTGTGGGAGGAAGTTTTGGCAGTGGACCGGTACGGCGAAGCCTTTTCTTTTCTGAAACATTGGAAAGTGAATTGTGCCAGCATAGCAGTTTCCAAGTTTGGAACTTTAGAAATGATGAAAACAGTCGGGATGTGGACAGAGATGGAAACAATGTACGCTGTGAAGTTTTGTTGAATATAATTGTGAAGACATCACACGCGACCTTTATACAGCACCAGCATAAACATTTTGTTCCGTCATGCAAAGGGGTCTTTTTGGATCAGTTAATGCGAGCTTTGAGTCAGCTAGCAATCTCGTCGACTGAGTTCGGTTGTTAAGCGAATTGGTATCTCCTTTTTAGATAACTAGTTTATGAAGCTAGCTTATTTGGTATGAGAATTTCAAATGGATTAATTAGAATAAATAAACTATTTCATAAATTTACCAAGTCTCTTGGTTTTGTGTTCTAACTGATGTAATTGTTATAAAACTGATAATCAAACCTAAGAGTGAAAGTCGGGGCCTGTCCCGTGGTAATGGTTAGATAAGTAGGACGAGGCGTACCGAACGTCTTAACAAAGCCCGACCCGAAACCTTTTGTCCACGCGTGGCCACAGTATCTAGATGACTGACGGCCTATATTCAAAGATATTTCAATCAGAATTGGTTTTCCGTTCACGCGCACTACGTCGCGGAAATTATGAGGACATAGAGCCCTGGGGTAACATTGTTTGGAAATTGTTATCTGTAAATACACCGCCCTTTTTGCTAGATACATTTTCCGGCCTTTGTCCCATCCTGTTACTGGCAGTTTTTGGACCGATTAATCTGTAATACCGTAAACAAACTTCAATGGACCTCGTTTCGTTGTGGAATTATTTATTAGGATTAAAATACAGGTAGTTGTAAGCTTTAAGAACCCTTGTAATGAAGCGAAAATAGGGGCTAACTAAGCGAATGAGGAAAATACTCCCTCGGTTACCCGTAAACAAAATGGCTGCCGATTCAGATTTGGTGTTGATAAATCTCCTTAATAAAGATTCAAATCCACGCTGCCTGTAATTCAGGATTTATCAGGTTCTGAAATCTCATGCGAATCCGTGGAATTACAGTTATTAGAGGCGCCGATGTCGTTGATTACAGTTGCTCGAGACTTTCGAACTTGAAGCAAATCAAGTTTAGGGCTGCCAATATAGCTGTCAACAGTGTCAACGCAAAAAATAAAAAAAAACTATGTAAGAGAATAAAATTTTGCCCAAAGGGATCTGTATAAATTATTAAACCTTGTATTCATATTTTCACATGTGTTTAATATTGAAAACTATTCGCGTTATAGATACGATGTTTTCCGATTCTGAGTACAATGTCCTCCCCATTCCTAAGGTTATCGCTTTCTCTTCGTGTGTCCATCTCAGACTAAACCGGTAATTTGCCGAGTAACAGGCAACCCTAATCAAGGGTTGACTTCTCTAACTGGAGTTCCTTGTCTTCCATTACAGTTCCCTTGTGCCGAAGCCCGTACTCGTTATAACTTTGCGTTATTTAATACTGTTTCCACAACTCGCTCTCCTTACAACTTGAGCATTAGCTTCACTTACTGCCTGATTATGCTCAGAAAATAATATCTCACAGTATAAAAAAATACTATTTTAACTTTTTAAAGTATACGAACAGTGAGCGGAAGAACGTCTTATGTGGTAGTTTTCAGTAACAACAATATTTTTTACTTATTCTAGATGCCGCTAAGATAACTGCTTTTATTATGGGGGTAGATAACGCTCTGCCTCTCGCAAAACTAGGTCAAATTCTGAAATGCGACAGTACTTACTATAGGCTAACCAAAATGCACTGTATATATATACTAAAGATACATAGACTAAAGAAGGAATATGTGTCAATTAAAATCTATCAAGACCAAGAGATCTTCAGTTTTTCCATATAGTGTCTCTACATTTTTGGATATGTCTGATATTTAATATTGCAGCTACCTATATCATATTTAGTATATTATTTAGACGTTATCTGAACAATACCGACGACGTTGAGATCCTTATCTTCTTGACCTACCACAATGTTATTTCAGCAAGAAAGCTAATTATATGCTCGCCCGGAACTACGGTTTCAGAAGTGTAATCAAAACACCCAGTGACAAAACGCTATCGAAATATACCAAATGACAAAACAAATAGTGTACTGTTACAACATCTGCTAACAGAAAACAATGCAAAGCATTAAAAACTTTACAACCGAATTGATAGCATCAGCGTTCTACGTTCAGTAGATCGTTAGAATTCTACTGTAAATGTTTACTGTTAGAGTAGATATTTCTATATCAGCTATGGAAAGAGTTACTGATAGAGACGTGAGTGATAAGTATGCAGAGTGAATGAAATGGCTATGATGTTTTTCCCTTAGATAGCACGTGTAAAATCAGAAGTACCAATATGTAAAAACCTATGACAAGAAACTTCGTCGTTTCATCATTTCTGGTTTACTTGTTTGAATAGAAACTATATGTCAAGGCCGTGTCCTCAGTAACCTGAGAGTCATGTTTTGCTGACCGGTTGTAGTCTGTTTTAGAACTGAATGTTCTTAAAAATTAGGTACCTACGTAGTAGTTTATTCAATGTGAAGTCCGCATCAGTCAAACTTTCCATTTTGTTCATGATGATAACCTTAATTAGCTAATAGATGCGCATTACTAGTGGAACTGTCACAACAGTTGCTCGCGCGCAATCATCGTCGGTTGAATAACAATTAGTTGCGTCCATTTTGATTTGTTCTCGATAAACGTCCGTCGTTTGTGCCTCCTTGACTTTCGTTAACCTCTAACGTTTGTGCAAATACAGTTGGTTTAACAAGACAAATACTTTATTTTTTCTGTATAATAAGAATAACTTAACGTACCTATCACAAATTCAATCTGAGAACTCGAAACTGGAGCCAAATTAGCATAGATGTTAATTTCTCAATGTTTATTTAAATAACAAAACCCATTATAATCATAGCAAAAATGTTACGTTACTGGTTGCGAATTCGTGGAGAGTTATTAAAGACACTATTTCGTCGAAACCAATAAATAGCGATATGATGGAGAGAGCAATTTTGCGGATTTATTAGTTCCCGGCGAGCATCCTCCCAAATAATGGTCTCCGTAGACAACCCCTCTTATAAGATGAGATTTCATACCGGGCAGATGAACCCGAATAAAGTTGCGAAAGTGCGGAATGAAGCTCGAGAAGCGAGGAAATTGATTTGTATTACGTAAAGAAAATAACTGTAGAGCATTATTGGCTAGGATCGATGGACCACTTGGAAGAAGGACCATCGTATAATGCAGGGTAGAGCTAGAAACAGCGAAAGTATTTTCCGTTTAAAGCATTTGAAAATGTGCATTGTCGTCTAGTTCACAGCAGAACTTCTAAATCGTATTCAAAATATTTTATTAAACCCCAAGGTTTTGGCATAGTTGCATTGGACGTGGTCACAAAAATAAATTACATATTATTGACTACGTTGCCATGTAGTGTGTTAGAAATTAATATTTTAAGTTTGTAAAAGTTGCCTTGCTGCAAGCCGTAAGTTGAGGAACTAAAGTGATTAATTGTTATCATATTATTTAACCTCGGGACATAGGTATGACCTGCGGTTTTGCCTGCGTTCATTTGGTTAAAGTAATTAAAAATTATAATTATATCCTGCTATTGGATTTCAACTAAATAAATACCTATCTTATTCGATCTACTTTCGTCCAATTGTTTACTAAATCGCGTGTTAAACAAATAGATACAAACGTATTTATCGGTTTTATATAAAAACGTAACGATAAAGAACTAATCATATAAAGATCTGTCTGTAAAGATTTCCGATTATTGTGTGTGCCGATGTTAAATCCTAGCGAGCAAAATAGCATTTATGAACTTTTTTTTATCTAGACTAGCGTTAGACCACTTTATCACCTGATGGTAAGCGTAACTAAGTTTGAATCTCTTATTTAACATCCGTAAGATATATATTCAAATTATTTCTTAGTAATTACCTACGTATAAGAACAGCTGTGTAAATTTGTATGCATATAGACCCACTGGTTTGGTTTGTCCGATGTCTGTCATACAGCCAGTGCTGGTAGCATTTCAATCTAAATCTCGAAGTAATTCTAAATGGTACTAAAACAGTAAAATCATCTTTGTATTACTTGATAGCTTATGTAATAGTATGTAAATATTCCTATTACTGATGGCACTGTCAGTAGTTGTTTAGTGTTGGTTTTAATAAAGACGTTTGGATTCCCCTAACGTATGTCGGGATGTTTGCACCATACACTTTCCATTTTTTACCATTCGTTTGTAGTTTCAGCCACTTCTTACGTAAGATTGATTGTATCTCGGTTGACATTTGAACGAGGGTTTTCGTAACTTGTGTGCTTGTCATGGAAACGGGGATTTGGTGCTTGGTTTGGAAACTATTTGACAATTGACGTTGGGAAAGACCCACACGTATGTTCTTTATGTACATCTTACAAATATTTATAATCTCTTTGATGTTCCGTGAAGATGACACAAGGATAAAGATGATTGTAATAAAATAGTTGTATTACGTGAGTTACGTGACGTAGAATGCTAGTAACCATGCAACAATGCAAAGACTGATCAAACAAACGTCCAATTTTGTCAAGTGAATGTGGCACCAGCAGCTTTGTAAAACTTATAAAGTGTAAACATAAGATGTTATGGCTCTTATCGGAAACAGCTGATGAAATAAAAGATTGCAAAATATATCGAGGAAAACGTTTTATTGAACACAAGGTACAAGGAACTAATAAACCTCGTTAGCTATAGGGCGAAGGTCAGCGAAATGTAATTATTTTTAAATCAGTATTCCTTATCGGTACCTAGACACGCTAGCGTGAAGAAAACCACTTTCGTAGAACCATTGAAATTTCTGTACTAAACATAGAGTACACGTAGTGGAGTGTTACATGATGTTACATCGCGTTGAGCGCTATTGACCCAATTCGCCTGTTATCGATAACGCCAAATCCTAGGCTTTCCAATAATCCCGTTGACATATTGGGGCAGAAGAGCCTGAAACACGTGTTTAATATCGATTCATAACCAACAAAACAGGCCACGATCACTAGCCTAATGACGCTACTTCACATACGCAATATTGACTAAATAAAAGGAAAAAAAAGCTTTGCAGTTTATATAAATGGATTCCCTGAAAGTAAGTGAAGCCGTAACTTATCTATCATGAGACCAGTTTGACCGGATATATTATGGAATATGAAACGATACTGAACATTAGACAATCAATAATTTTGACGCAAGTATAACGTTTATTATTAAAATTAGGGTCATGCTGCGGCCTCACTAATCAATTATTTATTGATGGAAAGAACTGCAGAACATCGATTTATGCGGCCAGGTGCATCGGAGGTCGCGTGCCTAGCGCCTTGCGACCGAATCCATTCCGTTTCAATGTTGTAACTCTGCACGGCAACTGCATTTAACTTGCCGTCGGCACGAACACCCGAACTGTTCCGGCGACTGATACTATCGATACAGCTGTGCTGTTTGCAGTACCTATCTGATATATATGAATCTATGTAGAGTTTATTGACTAGGGCAAAATTAAAATACAAGTAGCTAAAACGCAAGCATTGATACCGTAGCTCATACATATAAATATATATGTTGCTATATAGCTACTAGTACATACGATCGATACTCTGACACTGAAACTGTCTTTTGTCAAAGCAATCCGCTAATGTCTAACAGAAGCCAATGAAGGCCTATTTTTTATAACTAGCTCTATAAAAATGATGCGACGCTGTTATCTGTAATAATTTAACGTATATGCAAGACACAAACACGAGCTTATATTTTTATAAACAGCCGAGAATTGTAAAATGACCCAATTTTCAAATATATTTGCTCTGCTGAGGAAAATTTACTTGCTATATATATATAATAAGGCAGTAAATTATAACAAGAAACACAATTTATTTGACATTGTATTGAACTGTTTTTCATGTTACACATTCCGCTGTTATTTGACTAAAAGTATATTAAAATACTTCACGTCGCGTCGAAACGTCTAGCGTCTGTCAAATTCGAAGCGTAGTAAAATGTTTCTCAAAACACGAAGTGGCTCGAAACCATCGAAACCTACAAATTCTGACAGTGAACTTGCAAATATCGAAAGAAGTATTTCGTTTATAAGATCGCCCTAGCAGTGTAAAAGATCAAAAGGGTGAATTGGAGACGGAGAGTTAGAATTTTTCGAGTATAACATGGTGTGAAGAGGTTCTCTCGGATAATCTCCGACGAAATCGTGCGCTCTCAATGCTAGCGCGAGCATGCATGAAAAGCGTTGATGAAGCTCAAGTGGCAGCTGAGAACCGCGCTAAGTATGCCGCAGTTTTCAACCTTGTGCCTTTTATCGAAAAGCTCTAACGAAGCACTACGGACTCTGAATAGTTCAAGCCTCGCTCGCCGTACGCAGTAATCAATAATAGAATAAAATACGACTCAATACTACATATTCCACATGTTGATTTTCTTAATCCATACCTCTCCGCTCCATTGTTTATAGAATTTTAAACCCATGTGCTGCCCGGAAAATTGGACTGTTCAATTTACTGAACAAGATTGAAGTTTCCTGTTTAACTGAACGAGTTTCCAAGTCGCGAGATGTCTAGTATCTACAATTTAATAAGCACTACAGATGTTTTATTTTGTGACTCTGCGTTACAAAGGGTAATAACACGCTTATGAAGCTATGACACAATTTATAGTAGGTGCATGAACAGTGCAAGCTTGTTTATATGTGATAGTTGGCTGATATGATTTAATCTCCAGTCTTAAATCCCCTATATTTAGTATTCGCAGTGCATTTCGTGTTTCCGTATCTTGGGCTAACCTAGTTTTTTCTCTTGCAACCGTACTAGTCTAGTTCTCGTATGACCTGTTTTCGCATCGCTTTAATATGCCGCATCAACATTGGCAGCTGTTTCCGCGTCCGAACTCGCCGTGTTGCGACATTTCCTCGATTCTTCCTCTGCAATTGCAATGTATTGATTCATGTTTCGATATAATTTACAAGGCAATTGCATGTAATAAAGATAGTATTATTTATTGCTTTAAATATCATCTTCAGTGATCTGTATGGTGAAATATAGAATTCGCTTTTGACGTTTGTTTCCGCTATCGCATAAATTCTAACTTAGTTGATATTTAACTTGTCAATTATCGCATAAAACAGATCTGTTGTACATTAATAACGCATATATAAAATTATTATTCTAGAATAGCTACTCTCCCACTTTAATTAACATAAAATATTACATCAACATGATCAACTAATTCAGGTGCTAAATTAAGTGTCACATATTCTCGAGGCTTGGGAGGGATCGCAGGATGCAGTTGGAGTATTTTGTGATCTCTCGAAAGCGTTCGACTGCGTGGACCATAAAACGCTTCTTAGAAAATTAAACCATTACGGTATACGTGGGACTGCTCTTGATTTGTTAGATTCATATTTATTGGTAGGCAACAAAAAGTAGGCGTTTATGGTGTGACATGTAGCAAAAATAATAAATAGTAATAATTAAGTAATTTACTATATCTATAAATAAAACATAAATTAAAAAAACTAAAAACCTCATAATTCATCATAATAATTATGTAACCACAAAACTAAAACTAAAAACTCGGCACTTCCAGTGACACTTGTTCTGTGTGTAAACAAAGTATGGTCGAACGAAAATTAGTGAACACTTTTTTTAACCTACCCTCATTTGGTCAGATTGTATAAATAATGTTATAATGCACCTACAAGACGCCAAAATACTGTCTAAATACCTACATTTTATCATTTAAGTGAAAATTATTCTTTTTAAAAAAAAAACATCTTAAACCAGACATGTGATGGGTCTACAGTTAAAATTGGCGTGCCTCAAGGTGCAATATTATGACTCTTCTTATTTTTAGTAACAATAAATGATTTATCTTATATGAAAACTACACTGACATTAGATATTGTCTTATTTGCTGATGATTCATCACTCATTTTTATAACTTATAGGAAAGACATGGAATTAAATGAAGTCAATTGTGAATTAGATCTAGTCTCTAAAAAGTTTGCTGCTAATAACTTATTATGTAATGCTAGCAAAACCAAATGTATTAAGTGTTCCCTTCCGAATGTTCTTTTGGTAGATTCATATGTTACACTTGAAAACAACAAATTATGAAACTGCAGTGGGGTCCTCATATTTATGTGCTTGCAGGTCCCTTGAGTTCCGATGCGATCCGAAAAATTAGACAATTGACCGATGTAGCGATGGCAAGGCTGGTATACTTTGCATATTTTCATAGTTTGATGAGTTACGGAATATTACTGTGGGGATCTGCTGCCGATATTGAAACTTTATTTATTCTTCAAAAGAGGGCAGTTCGTGCCGTCTATGATATGGGTTCGCGCGAATCTCTCAGGGAATTCTTTAAAGAAACAGGCATACTTCGCTGCCATGCCTTCGCTTTACATCTTCGAAAATATTATGCATATTAGCAAAAATATTGATAATTATGAATTAAGAAGCGACCGCCACAATCTTACTACTAGATATAAGCATAAAATATTGGTGCGCGCATTGAGATTAAGTACACGAATAAATCTTTTATGGCAAATGGGGTTAGATTTTACAATAAAATTCCTAAAAATGTAACTGAATTGCCACTGAGAAAGTTTAAATCAGTAGTAAAACAGGCATTAATTAAGAAAGCTTATTATAAAACGAATGACTACATTAATGACAAGGATGCATGGAGGGCAAACTGCACAAACGCTTTCTGGCGACTACATAATATAGATATATCTAAATTAATATAAATCAAATCTGACAGTAGTCATTATAACTTTCATGAGTGCCTCTTTGGGGCCCATGTGAATTTGAGATATTGAAATTTTATGCATCGTCGTAATTTTCATCCAAAAAAAACAACATGGTTGCGCGGCGCAGTCGGCGATGGGGATTCAGGCGTTCCATTCCAGCGGTATCTCTATTTATAATTGTACGGATAGCTGTCGTTAAAGATAACCTTTACACCTCTTGGACAACCGACAAATGACCGCCGAGTGATTTACGACATCCAACAAACGAAATATTATCTTCGGAATGTAGAAAATCCTCTCGAAATAATTTGCCGAACTCCAGAAATTGTTTGCCGAAACGAGCATTCATAAGCTCGAGGGGAGCTTTATTTCGTGAAAAAGGACTCGCTGATGTTATATAAGCAATTTAGGACTAAATCTGAAAAGACGTGCCGAGGGTGCCAACGACTTAAAATTAATATAACTGACAATGATAAGATACTGGTTGACTGACACGTGCTCGCATAATTAATTACGTCAATCAAGAAGCTGTTAATAGTGTTAACACAATACAGACTAGCGTATACCTAGAGACGTAACGAATCGCAAGGGAGACAAGAAGTATGCTCTGGTTTTGCCTGGTTTTTATAGTCCATGTTTTCTCGCATAGCTCTACCGTTTCTAGCATTGACTTAGTTGCGATATACAGTTAGGTATAAAAATTTCTTTCACGCGAATATTGAAATAACTATTCCACAAATAGAGATGTTATGTTAACAGTCATAGCACGATATACATATTTCGCTAAAAGAAAATGAAAGATGCGATATGAAACGCTGCGTACTTGACACAGATGCTTTATAACTCCCCTGCGATAAAACGTGATCAAATGCGTTTGTATCGCACAGCGCACAGTAAGGCTTTTTACACAATGATGCTTCGGCCTCTATGTCCATTATACTAAAGTGTTATGTCATCGTCTTTTATGAGTAGAGTCTAACCGCGAACCGCTCGATGTGTCAGGCGGTCGGGCCTGTGTTTTTATGGAGCGAGGGCTGCGGTAGGCTGATGGGTGGAGTAGATAGACGTGATCCATCAATCACATGTAATTTTCGTTAAGGAGTGTTAAGGACGAACCCTGTGTATGGGGCTGGTAATTGATTAACTAACAATTGGCCTAAGAGCAAAGACGTGTAACAAACTACTAACAGAGACGTTAAAATAGCTAACCTCGTCATTAATCGGTAAATTATAATAAACGAGTTCTTTGGAACGTTGTTGATAATTTTGATATTGACCCGAGTCACCCGAGTGCCTTACATTTTGAATGGAATGAATAATGAATGAAGGAATGAAAAAATCTGAATAATTCATAAAATATGTTGAATACATTGGATTCTGACTTCCATGACGTTCAGCTATGTACTATTGACGACTTGCGACAGTATATTATGATGATTCAATTGAATTTGAGTACCGGTAAATATTACATAGAGCTGCCAAGGTTACATAAACACATATATAATAGAGCTCATACAGAGTCGCGCTTATCTGATATCTCGACAATTTATGGCTGGCTGTGAATTCTCGGTCTAGCGCTTTAATTACGTTATATTAATTATGTTGATTCTATTGCTAATGTGTAAGGACGTTTCAATATCATTTTCGTGATATGAGCAAGATAGGAGGTCAATACCAGGATCCAGGGACTTACGACAAATCGCCAATGGCGCCGAAAAATATTAATCACGAAAAAAATGGTGAAAACCGAAGAAACACTATTGTAAGTCCTCCACAAACTCGGGATTAAGTAAACCGGCTCTAAGTGGCTGTCAAATGTCTGAACACAAAATGGGTATGTCAGTGTCACTCCGCTGTAATATTTCACAGCGGACCCGGATTGTAATCGTGGACGAGATTAGGCGTTCTATTGTCGGAAAGATAAAGCCGCTTTTTTCGCTCTTTTAATTCTATTTCCACAAAAAGGACAGCCGGATAAAGCTAACTACGAAAGTAGGCCACGCGGAATCAGTTTCAAACACACGCTCGCCACTGAAAGTGAACGTTCTAGCGGAGATGAAAACGAATGTGTTGCCATCGATTCTCGGATAACCGTAAAAAGTGGTCTTCCGTCCGATACACAATAGCGCAATTTGCGACGGCTTCCCAGGTCGAGCAATCTGCGAGCCCATACATCATTGTAAGTTGTAACCTGCCGCCATTCGTCGTAACATTGCACTTACGTCACCGCCGTGTTTCTGCCAAGTTCAATAGAGCAGAAACACAAAGGGCAAGTGTATTGGTGTCACCGGCTCTTGAGCTGTCTCGCAGCGGAGGCAGGTGAGCTGTGCTGCGCCCCGTTCCGTTTAGAATGAGGTCGCGCGGACCCGCCATCGCCATCAGACGCCAGTGGGTTGTCTCAATTGAAACACATTGCCAGTGGGCGGGACTCTTCTATGTTGTCACGTTGATTGTGCTTCATACAGGCTCTGATTAATGTTCGTTTTTATCGAGGTCACGATAGTTTGGCTATTGTAGCGCTTTACGCTTTTAATAGGATTTTTGCTTACAAATATCGAGCTCTTGAGTTATCTGTTTAGAAATTGCCGATCGTAAAGGACAGAAAGATGTCGGACGGAGCGCGTTTATAGATTCAGAATTTGAAAGAATCTTAATTAGTCTTCTAGTGTAAAATGCAGTTCTAGGATCAAGGTAGATTATTCATAAATCACTAGTTTTATACTCGCAGTCTACTCCATCCGTGTATAGCTAAGCACATTTCTATTTAAATGCATGTTGATAACTACGAACACGCGAATAAAGCTATACTATTGTTGCCTTTAAATTGGAACGTAAACTATTTAACACGTGTACGAAATGAATTATGCTCTGTGCCAGCACGATACGAAACACGAACAAATGCGGCCGAAGCGAGTGGCGGCGATAATGTATTGAATTAATTTAAAAGTTGGCTATTGGATTGAAGCGCACCGTCACTGCGCCTGACATCAGCACAGCTCCTCAGGTGTGGACATGCATTACATAACTACACTACACTGACTCATGTCGAAAGCTCTTCCGGCACCGGCGAACATTAGTATTTTTAAACAGCTCTTGTTCTCCGGTCTCTGCTCTGATCGATTCCCATTGGGATATCATGGTGACGAATTTTATCTATTTCATACATGAAAGCCCATCAAAGTTTATCGGAGTACTATGTCTAAATTTCCCTTCTCTAGAACAAAAGGCATCTGATCCTGTGTTTAATCTCACGCCTGTTTATGTTCATGTCTCCGGTAATAATGTCACCACACAAAACAATGGCTTATCCCCAGTACTTCGCCCTTTAAATCTTCCTTGTAATTACCGGTGAATATTGCGAGCTCATATCCTCTGGAATGCCCTTAATCGTGTAGAGATTAATCATACGGTATACGCCCTGAGGAAGGGACTGGGATTTCACCTAATTTGTATTGATATATTTACTGTAACATATTGCCAATCAAGGCTTATGTACTGTACAAATTACAGCAAACAACGTTATTGTGCTAAAAGATTTCCCATTAGACTTGACCGATTGCGATTGGTAAGGAAAGGGCCTAGAATTCAATCTGGTCTGTAATCAATGTTTCTAACTTTACATCAAAGTCTAATGTCATGGGGCCATAACTTCCAATCCCAATAGTTTGATGGCTTTGAATCCTTTGCGACTTTACAAAAGGTCATGCTGATTTATTAGCAAAATCTCTGTTTGGTGTATTATGTAAGCTGTCGTAATGATTCTGACTATCCTTGCCCTACGGGTTAATATCCTTCCACTAACGATTGTTAATTCTGCAGTCGAGAATAACCTATGTTCAGTGTTAGAAGATCCTGTCTTAAATATTGTATTCTTTCTGCTTCACCAGGTGCAAATGTCGTTGTTTTTAAATCTCTTTCAAATTACAATAGATTTGAATCGATAAATAAATAGCCTTCTTTAATAGTTCATCTGGTTAAACTATATCTACATAAGCTTGTGCTTAATGTAAGGTTATCCTTACAGTTTTAACAAGAACCAGGATATCTCACAAATCTTTAGGCCTTAGGCTTGCGAAGCCCAAATACAGGATCTCATCACACCATAGCCCCATATCACAAAGCATAGTACTCCGTTCAGCCACCCCATCTCATCAGCACGTTGTTTGCAGCCGTGGAGCCGACGTACCACTTCAAGGTGCTGGTGCCTTCAATGGTAGCCGGCGCCATCATCGGCAAGGGTGGCGAGACCATCGCCCAATTGCAAAAGGACACCGGTGCGAGAGTCAAGATGTCCAAGTCGCATGACTTCTACCCAGGTATGTCATAGCTGAATTATCTTATCTGTTTTTAGGTACATTTTTAATTAACTTAACCCTCTTCACAGAGTAATATATTGGGGAACCTGTATCACCTGTCCCACGCAATTGTAATGTATAAATGACAGGTCTATCTGGATTTTCGACTGCAGATTTGCTATATCGAAAACTACACGTTGGCGCATGAAAGTTAAATTTACAAATAAATTACACTTTTGAATAAAGTTTAAAGAATGGTCGGATATGCAAAACATTTGCTACCCTGGTCGTAAAACAAGTTTAAAAATTAGAAAATATAATGTATTTTTAGTTGTAGGCACGAATACCCCAATCTATTTCACTCCTGTATCCATTAGAGCCTAAAAACCCCTATCTGAGCTCATCGTACCCCGGCTGGTGCGATGAATTCCTGGGAATTTGTGAATTTACCCTGCCTGCCTTTATTACGCTTTTACGATCTTCGCGATATCTATCTAATAAGATGAAAACTCTTATAGATTTACCAGCCTTTTTCAATTCCCTCCTACCCTCGCACCTTCCTTTCTAGCGAACCAGATTAAATTTAATAACGATTAGAACTTTTATTTCTCTAATAAGTCAGTGCGCCAATTATCTAGATCCGTGGTTATGATTGCGCTGTTTTTCGGGAAAGGGAAAATAATTATATTCGGTATGCGATTTTTAGAGGTTTTAAGTTTTTTTAACTTCTACGTCTCTTTCACATCAATTTATTTTAGTAAAAATCTCTGCAATATATAATTAAAAGTGGGAAAATACGGTGCTTATTAGAATGGGTACTGGCACTACCTATCGGAACGCCCGTTTCTTGCTCGAGGACAGAATTTCTTCCACGCATTTCTTTCTGCTGCTGATATTCCCTTTGCCTGTTCTGTCAACATTCACGAGATGAGAAGCAGGGGCAACTATAATAACTTCTCAGTACTATCAAAAAGTAAACGACTAGATGGAAAGTCAGGTTCATTTATTTAGACTGTAATATAAATGCATTACTATATCCGTGCTGCTATTTTTTATTTTTGATAGATAGGCAGGCATTTGACCACTATCTCACCTGATGGAAAGTGAAGATGCGGCCGAAGATGTGATTGCTATATTGCAGAAAGTGGCGATGATTTATTCATACCATCAAATCTGAAATACTGTTTCTCGAGGCTTTTTTTTCCATTCTAATGGTTTAATTTTCCGTGTCACAGTAAATTTCTTCGGTACCGAGATTCCCGGGGAATGCTTTACTAATGTTTCCAGTACAAGGCTAAAAAATATTAATGGTTTTGGTTATAATCGCGAGTCTTTGTTAAAGCTTAGATCTCTCTGAGAAACTTCTCTTTGACTTTAAGTCTCTTTGTACAATGTGCGTGTACATTGTACTAAGTAAGCAAGACCCCAGTACCTTTTTGTACTTTTCTCTCATACTATTAGGTATTATCCTACTAATATTATTACTAAATCCGAAAGTTTGTGTGTTATTGTGTAAGTATGTTGGTTCCCTCTTCACGCTATAATGGCTGAACGGATCAAAATTGAAATGTACTCAGCTTATACTTAGGATTAACACATAGGCTGCTTTTAAACTTGATAATAGCGGGCGAAGCCGCGGGGCACGGCTAGTATCATTATATACAGTAAAATATTTAGTGAAAAGTACAAAGAGCAAACGCCGACATACATTATAAAGAGTTACGTTTCATATGGTATCAAGATCGGGGCAGTTAAGGTAACCCTACACGACCTTGTCAGTCCATTGTTTGATAGCCTGTTAAAGGGCTTTTCGTATAATATTTATTCGATGGTCGATACATATTTGATATCGATTAGGGCAATTACCTGAAACACTTTCAATCCAAAGAAATACATTCGACTGCTTTTTCAATTTTGAATGATTCAAGAATGATTTGACTAATAGACAAAATGAAGAATTTTAGATGTATTTGCTAAGGTTTATGAACTATTCGCTCGGATGATCTTAGATTTATAATTGTACGGTGTACTCAGATGATCTGTACTATAATTATGTACCTGTTCTGGAGCGCCTATTCAGGTTGATTAGATCATTTGCATGATAGATATCTATTATGCAAATGATTTAGTGTTTCATGGCCCATTTCTAATATAATTGGCAATATTAATTAATTACAGGATTGACCACTGACCCACAAATCTGAAATGTTTTAAGGGTTGAAACATTTAGTTTGTATGTTTGTAAGCTTCTTTCAGCTTCTTTTATCATCGATTTATACGAATGTGATATAAAAAAACAAGTAGTCCTTTTATTTTTATTTGTATCCGGTCAATCTGATCTACCGACCGTATCTGTCAAGCTTAATTATCATGTATGTCATCATAACAAGATCTCAATGTCACCCATGAATTATCTTTTCTGGTACGTATTTGACACGTAGTTTGTATTATATGGCTCTATAAGGGAACACGATACTTGGAACAAATTATCAACAGCCTCGCGGTAATTAACGCCGACACATGATCTTGGAGCCACGAAACGGAATTACGGAAGACACCCCTTTAATTATTCAAGAGGCGTCATAAGGAACGTAAACTAAACACTCGGCACGCTATGTAAAACGGGAAATAGGAGAGGAAATAAGATTCGGTTTTATCTTCGTACTCGGGGAGGGTTTATAATCTTATAACTTAACTTTCTACACGACCTATATGATGTGTACTAATTAATTTCTACTAATTAATTTAATGTAATAAATAATATATGACAATTTAATACAATACAATAATTCTTTATTGCACACCAAATAAAAGTTAAATTGTAGGACTTAAAATAATACAGTTATATGAGGTAGTACAATGGGCGGTCTTATCGCTTTAAGCGATTTCTGCCAGACAACCTTTGGAAGGACAGAAGATGAAAAAAAAAAAAAAATTTTAATTATTCTTAAATACACATGGTGGTTTATTATTAATGTACTCCTGTACCTACGTATAGTTAATTTTTGACGTATATATGTATATAATATGAATAAATGAATATGTGCACTAATTTACAAACTCTGTTCAGGTCAAATGCATTGTTTGTTGTTGTAACTTAGTGGTCATCAGGCGGGTAGTTCAGATGAAGAGTTCTAGGGGCTAGCAACATCAACGCTAACATTCAATATTTGCTAGCGGTGCACGGTAGTTAAAAACGAAACCATCTTACTTAAAGAAGAAACTTGTAGGAAGCAATAACAAAGATATATTACTTTGTATAATGACGTGGATAAAATAAAGTCTTTCATCAAGAAAACAGCTTGACCCAAGTACAAATTACGTATTTAAGTTGATAAAATAACCGCAGGACTACAAAATGTTATTGAATGATGAAATAGTTCTCTCGTGCCAAGTGTAACTAGTGATGCGAATAACTACGGTTCGACGATATCGATATCAACTAGAGCTATTGACGTTTGTGTTCGTGATGTTCAGTAATTTAAATTTATCGAGGAAGCCTATCGCCCCAGTGTAATAGCGCTAATGAAGTCCGTTTATTGATATAACATCAATTTATCTTAACGATGCTTATATTAAATCCGTGCCATATTGATTGACGTTCAGTCATACCAATTTATCGATATTGTGTGATGACTATTCTGTTTTATAATATCCTAAGAGCTAATGATGTCAATTTATCGAACGCAATGCCTTTTATTTTGTCCCGACTTTAGTTCTTAGCCTAGTGACCGAGCCAGTTGACTATCTCTCGGCAAATGGTAGGCAGTAAAGGGAAACCGGCAGCGCCATAAATTACTTAAAGTTCAGTGCTAAAACAAATTGATAGTAAATTCGAGCATTCTACAGTGAAACAGGTTGCCAGTTATGTCCAATAAGCTTCAAAGGCCATTTATACTTAAACGAAATTTCGCGAGCGTTTTAGTTTCACTATTCACCCTAGAAAAAACCGGTGTTTTTTTGCTAGAAAATAAATATGATGGCATACAAATTAACCGATTACCTTTGAGTGTTTACCTTTGATAAGCGAGCGCAAAGCGTCTCCGTTCCAGCTTGGGAAAAATTGCTTTTATATATATATATATTGCGATTTGGGGGCTGAAAACTAAAAAAATACCATATTTCAGTCATTTTGATAAATACGCGAGGTTTTCAGCTCACAGACCCGCTAGTATCTTATGTTTGCCAAATAAGAAGCCATTCCATTCTAACTATTCATGCAAAATCTAAATATCTACGGTACCAGCACAAGTTAAAAACGATAGCCGTTTCGCCGGAATGGCGACGTTAAGTTTAGTTAAACTCACTGACCAAACTCGACATAATACGACGCAGTACCGAATTTATTTGGTTCCCCAACTATCGACTATTGATCCTGTTCAGAATAAGCACGTCTCTAGCACTACTGCAGATAGGAAATGATGCAGATGATTAAATCATTTGCGTTAATGAAGCCAGTCATGGCATGTGACCTAGTTTACGTAAAAACATTGAACGAAAGAGCTACTAGATATTGCGGGTAAGTAGGATTATTTGCCTATACTAACTAGATGATAGGACTCTAGTCAGCCTGGAAGGTATATTGACTTCGCAACTATCTCCAATTCCTACTTGTAGAGTTTCGTTTCTTGTAAATTGGCGAGGCATTTAAGACTGAAGTCTTAACTTCTAACTAACTGCCAATCTAATGTACAAGCTTTTATCTAGTAATAATCAGGTCAGTGTTATTGTAGCAGTGTTGTGGCTAACGTTTGTACTTGAAAACGATATGAGCTTATCTGTTAAATGTTAAGTTTTCAAGTGGTCATTAAGATTAAAATTTATGTAGCATCAAGATTTATTGACTACACGCAACTTGGCTTACTACGCGTAAACCTATTTATCGACGTTGATGCGCACGGGAACCCGTAAACAATAAATTGCAAAGTAAACGGCGAGCAAGTGAAGAATACCGTCTATTTACCCGCATCATGTTACTTGCCACGTGGTCGCCTATCGGTACAATAAACTGAAGGGTAGCTGTAAACGACAACCGGTGGGGCAGTAAACGCTATCCCCTGCCTACACAAACTGTGACGGAAGTCGGGCCCATCGCCGTGAGCTATAAAAGCGAAACGGTCCTTCAAATGAGCCGCTTCAAATGCTCACCTAGCAATAAAAAGATAGAAAAAATGATTAACGGTTTATGCTAGTTTTGCAAATTTTATAGGCCAAAGATTTTCATTTCGGTGTGACCCGATTCGTGGAAAACTTAATTTTGTAATTTTGGGAAGCTTTAGGCACAGTATTTTTGACAGTCTGCAGTAATTAACTTTTATATTTATTTTTTCTATTTATTATAGATAAAATCATCATTATCCATTGCTTACATTTAGATAAAATACTTAATTAGCTTAAATTTAGATAAATACAGATCATACTTTAAGTTTTTGTAATCGTTGAATAAATAAACAAACTTGCAGTAAAATAAAATCATAATTCATTGTTGAACCTACATACATAATAACCGTGTTCGCATTCGCAAAGCCAACCATTAGCAAAGCAATAAGCCATTATTATTTAAATCAGTACAATATTACTCTGCAACGAAAAGCATAAGAATTCCTCGACTATGTTCATTATCTGTCCGCCGGAGAAAGGCATTCCCCCGAGTTGGCGAATATTTACATTCGCAAACAAGAGGTTCTCCGCTTTTTGTATTTCCCCCGCCGTCGTATTGTCTCCAGCGAACATTCCGGTTATGAGCTTGTGTATTATTCCGGCTAACGGGGACACGGCTGAAACTGAAGCTGAATAACGCCCCAAAACCTCTGAACCCGAATGGAATGACAGATATGTGTATGGAACTGTACGAGCTTTGCACAAATATTATTTTTTAGCAAGCCGACAAATGACATTAAAGAGAAGCTTACAATTACCACGTGTCTATACTCGTAGCTACGCGAAATTATAATGAAAATATACCCATTGTGAATAGGCTTACGGGAAGGTAACGCACGATTAAAGTATACTAAAGTATTACGAAAAATCTAATTGAATAAACTTTCTTTGACCTTTTTGCTACCCTCGGGCGTTGTCAAAACAACGTGCCCTTCTTGCCCAATAGCCTGGAATATTCATCTCACATTTTCCTCCATGTGACTCGATCCTCAGAACTTGTCTGGCTTATTTGTTTGAATATTTGTTGATATAAATTGGCCATGTACGACATCACAAACGAAGTCATTATAAATTTATGGGTACGAATTGATTTGAAATGAATAGGTATTACGAGCTTGATGTATCAGGTACACTCGTCTGTTATCTAGAGAAATTTAAACGAAAAAATGTCTGCGCCGCCTTTCCACGCGTGACGCATTGCGGACTTGAGCTTAATGATGCTTTAAAAGTTTGGGCGACTGATATAATCTAGCCGCACCGTGGTGCTTACATCATGTACCTCCAACTTGCGAGACCCAAGGCGTGTCAAGGTCCGTAGACTAACGTTCTTTCATTTGCACAACCTGATACTCGGCTAGTAGGCAAATTGAGTTCTAGCACAGCAAAGTTACGATTGAAAAGAAACCTTATTAGAAGTATTTAGCATCTATACAAAAAAATACGAATCCTGGTCAATCTTCTAAACTCAAACTGACTTAAATTTTAATAAAGATAAAATGGTTACGTTTAAAATATCTTTTGTGTCCTAAAATCTAACGCCATTACTAACTGTAATGACTTGACAGTTGCCGTTTCGCTCGCGTGAGCTATAAAAGCTATTAAATCCCATAGTAAAAACACATTCAACAACGTTCTCTTTTCTTTACAAACAATTCATTGCCGTCTGCTTCAAAAGAGTATCCTGAATGTGATTGTCTGCTCCTACTCCTATACCAATTACTTTTCATTTGTGTACTTTTACTTTTTATACTATTTATTGAATTGGAATAAATTCTCAGGGCGTCGCACTCATGCCGTCTTTTGTCGGTAACATGGCAGAATTAAACTCATTTAGTGTTGCCCGTATTCGGATCCATATTGCTACTTAATAAGGAAAGTTAAGCAGAGGGTCGTAGAGTTTCAATTAAGGTCCGCAGTGAAATCTACCATTAACTTGGCAAAAAAATAGAAATGACACGCGCCTCGGCTCATCAAGTGACATTAATTATTCTGTCCGGGTGTAATTCCCGTGCCAAATTGAGGATGGCGTTTTGTAATAAAAATTTGGGTTACCGACACGGTCTCCCCGAAATAGCACACCGACATCTGATGATATTGACTCTGATGGACGATTAACAGCTGGAGGGGAAAATGTGCCTCCCACGGTTATAATTAACTGTACTGTGGTTATAATGAGTTACGTCATAATATTATGTGGGTCAGCAAATTACATTTCCCCATAGTTTCGTATTTAATGCTTTAGATAAATGATCTGTCGATAATTTAAAAAACATTTTTATCTATTGTTTTCAAGTAGTAATGTTTCTATAACACACACACACACACAAACACATACACACACACTCTCTCTCACACACACACACACATTCACATACTGGTCATTCACATATTGTAAATAGCTGTAACTAACCCTTGGCATAATTAATGGTTTCATGAATGGGAGAAGACGCTGGTTCTCGAAACACAGTGTAAACTACATCGGGAACCAGAGGCTTCAGAATCAATATTGTATCATCTAAATTTATGTCAATAAATATTTGATTGATTGATTGATAAGTGAAGATGACGTATTAATATGGCTATGACAGTTTCGATATGCACCCTTTGTCTGTTTCAACTACATTTGGATATGCCTAATCCTGTTTAATAGTCAACAAGCTGACGTAACAAACAAAGCACGTTCCGAAGCCCGTGGGGCGGTTCTGTTCCTGATCGTTATGATTGGCTCAATGGACATTGATTGTCAATAAGCAGACCACAGCCGAATCAGCAAAGTAGCGATAAGCTCATCAAACAATGATGTATCTATGTCTATCTATGCCTAAATGCCTGTCCTTTGCGTTGAATGAGTACATTTAACTGCTTTATAAACTTCAAAACGCGTAGGGCTTTGTAATAAGGTACACCGTAAAACCAAAATTTTTGAGGAGGGATCTTTCGAACACTATATTCATAGCAAGCTTGGCTTTTATTCTTCTATACTACTGTTTCCTTCCTGAGAGTCTTAAGTAGGTATAAAACAAGTGTATTTTAATCACACTAATATTATACAGGCGAAAGTTAGTAAGTGTGTACATCGTTACGCTCAAACGGCTGGTCTAATTTTGTTGAAATTTGATATGGAGCTAGCTGACACCTTGGATTACCACATATGCTAATTTTTATCCCGGAATGCCCGCGGGCCCGGGACTTACGCGGGTAAAACCGCGGGGCACAGCTAGTAGTAGTAGGGTAGTATATTAATTTCAATAATTTTATTATAAATAAATGCCAAGATAATCAAATAATTCCACATTTTGGTGTTCTTCTAGATGTATATCGCACACGTTTAAAGTCACGCAAGCTTGATTTGTTTCCAACTAAATGCTCCACGTAGTACCTATTAGTTTCATTAGTACAAAAAAACAGGGTACATACTTTCATTATTCACAATTATGTTAGTACAACGAATTGTTTCTATCAACATGCTGTTAGGT
Source organism: Lomographa bimaculata (assembly GCA_948107665.1). Lineage (NCBI taxonomy): Eukaryota > Metazoa > Arthropoda > Insecta > Lepidoptera > Geometridae > Lomographa > Lomographa bimaculata. The sequence goes on from OX403603.1 coordinate 726,556, forward strand.
TCCATAAAGCGGCAACAAACGATTATGATTACAACTATTTTTGTTATTACCTAAGGAAATTTATTAATAGTCTGATGTAGTGTATGTATGTGTAGTACTGATGTGCCAATGCCAGCTTTAACTTATTCTTACTCTTTTAACTATTAACAATTTGATTGTACTGGTTATCAATTACTGAATTACATGAATTTGGAAATTACTCAGCGACAGTAGAAACATAAATAGCTTTATTGACAATAACTTTCCTCTTTCAACTCTGCTCTAAAAACAACTAGAGATATTACAGTCATCAAGGCGACTATGATGTTTTTTATTACTCGGTAAGAATTGTCTTCATAGCAATTCGGAAAGTGAAAGCAAAAACAAATTGCCGATCATTAGTTACCTGTCTAAATTGTAGCTTGCATCCTTGACCTGGGTGTCCAAAAAAAGCTCTATAGTATGTGTGGGTTGACCTAAAAAATGGCTTATGCTAAGCACGCGCCAACGAAGATCCGGCCAATCCGTTAGTGTAATGAACCACTCGCATTAATCACCGTGGTATTTGATACTGTGTTCTGTATTTACCATGACTATGTAGTTAGAAAACCAAATATTTTTCGTAATACCACTGACAGTGGTTTAACATCGAACAAAATCACATATCTACGAGATAATATATTGTATATATTACTTGATTTTATTTATGGATAGCCCCATGCTAGGCAGAACTATAGTGATAAATTTTAGAAAGGAAGTAGCTCAGCGGTTAGAGCAATAGGGCATGAGACCCTATGGCCGCGGGTTCAAATCCCGCCTCAAACGATAATTTTTCCTTTCTAAAATTGATCACTGTATATATTACATTTAAAAAGGAAATAGAAATTGATCCATCTTTTGTGTCATTTGATGGTAACAAGTGTCAAATAAATTGCAGAGATGCTCGGGGAATAAAAAGGTTTTTTTTTTTTTTTTTTTTTTATTTGTGACAGGCTAGTGTTTGACCACTATCTCACCTGATGGTAAGTGACGATGTGATCGAAGCTGGTAAACACACTAGACTTGGAATACGCAGGCTCTCAAGGATAACTGCCGGAACACCGTATTTAGCTTGGCGGCAGACTTTCAACTTGGTGGATTGTTGTAATGATTGATAGGTTCAGTAATAAGACACAGATGGCAAGGACAACAAATTGTGAAATGTTCTTTGAAGTTTAAGCATAAACATGACTGTACCCGTTGCTAGTTCAAAAGCAGATATATTTACTACATCTCTTCTTATATTTTAATGACATGAGATATGTTTTGCTTTAAACATCCCGTACGCTGTTAGGAAAATTTGTCTCTCCAGCCAATTTGTCATTTATGAGAGTTACTGTCGATTACGAGCTTGTTGTTCCAAATTTTGATTAAATCCCATCTCGCAAAACCTCAAATTTGAAATATCAAAATAAAAATCTAATATTATTGTTAGAAAGGTTTTTGGCACAACTGCCAATATTTTGTTGTACCAAATTCAACGTGAAGATATTTATTTGACAGATAGACAAAGACACATTTTTTAGATTTGTTTTACACAGAGTTGCTTGACAGAGTTTGCTAACAACCTGCACGGTGTAGAAATAGTAATTACGATATTTACACACAATAAAATTAAATTACACTAAGCACGTGAGCACGCTTGTCCACAACGTGAGTTTACCCGCAATTATCGAGCGTTGCGTCACATCACTAGCGGCCGTAGGGTTTCCATTTCCAATTAATTTATTAATTTAAAATTGTGTTGATGCTTGTTTTTATCGTCTCTTGCCGCAGTCTTTGTTGTAATCTAACCATTTTCGATACTTTATTTATTTTTATTAGTATTGTATGTGTATATGTTGCTAGCAAGCAACATAACCAGTAGTAACTGATATAATAATATGTTTATGTATATTTAATATAGTTATCGGCCCGTAAACTTGTTTAACAAAAAGTAAAAAAGTTACGAATTGAAGTAAGTTAATTAGTTTCCGTACCGTCCGCCCGCGTCTTATACGCTATTTTGCCTACACATAGGTAGGTAATCAAATGTTCTTAAATGTATAGTTAGCTTTCGTTTCCAACACTTACAACTCTGTTCTAAATTGTTGTGCCCAACAGGATCTCTAATGTACTGTAATTTATTTCTTCCAACTATGTACATTTTATTGAATGTAATGAAGTTTTTGAATTTTTTATCTATTTAGTCTAACATTTTCGGTCAATAAGTAAAGTCTCAGAAATCGATACTAGTAATAATAGATAAACAAAATAGATGGCAGCCCTATATCCACGCGAGGAGCAGCGGTCCTTGAGCGCGGTCTGGTAATGACTTTATTGTTATTTTAAAACGTTGTTCAACTACTTAAAACACCTCGTTATAGCGCGTCCCACTTCTGAAATAGACTGGGAGAGAGTTCTGTTGTACGTTGGTAGTAAAGAGAGTACGACAGTGTTTTGTTTTTGAAGCGGTGTTTTGTCTGTAAGTAAATGTGCTGGTAGTAAAACTAGGACCTTTATACAAGCACTATCGTGGATAAAATGTGTACATGTGTACTATCGCATGAAATTTGAATAGGTTTGATTATGTTCGGCCATTTGTTTAATCGTTTATCGTATTACCGACACTAAAACACAATACGCTATCGCAAAGTATCAGGTATTTGTTGAAGCAATGCATTTTTTTACGAAAATTGTGATACATTCTTGTAGTTCGATAATAGTTTTTAGTTTTCATGAGTGCGAAAGTGAATAAACGAATTTGATTTTGATTTGTGAGGCAAGGAAGAGATGTCAAAACTTACGAAGGTTTTTTTTTTTAAGATTCTGTCTGTACCTTAAAAGAAAAGTAAGTCAATATTAGCAACTTTTATATTGTAAAAAATTTGATAAATTACTTTTCAATTAAAAAGAGTTACTTTTTTAAGTACTTGAGGTAACGTTTGAAGAGGACCGATTGGCAACATTGAATTTATATGTTTGTGCCTCTAATAATAATCGATCGATTTACAATCTCCAGGCGTGCACACCACACGTGTTAATGATACAATCCAATTGGGTTACAGCGAAGCTTTAGGCATTTTCGGTGTCGTTTCTCGTTTTGTCGTTAAGGTGATAAGGGTATTACGGTGAACCATAATGCCATTTTCCTCAAAAATTAGAGCTTTATGGCTTCGAGTGTGACTGAACAATATGTCTCCTTCAATAATATTTAATGTGTAGCAAGGGAATGAGTCGACACCATCTTCGATTTCGCATATTTCATCACCATCATCATCGAAAATACCTACTTTGGGCGGCTTAGTCGGCGACCCAGATCCTACGCTACATAAAAGAGCTGATGGCTTGGGTAGATGGCCTCAGTGCAGGCCATATCAGAATTAGAAGGTACCACAAATTAGAATTAGAAGGAAATGAGTTAAGATAAACAAAAACATAAAATATACCTTTTCATACTCACAATCTACACACTAAGTTCGTTAATCTGTGTCGTGGGTGCCGGGGACAATCAAATAACACTCATATTCGCACCCGGGATCATAAACACAAATCTCCCTTGGGAAGAAAACGTATGTTCCCACTGAGAGTCGAATCCGATACCCGCTGCTTAGAAGGTTAAAATACACCCAGTAGTGACAGCGGACAGTTCGTTTTATTTAAGAAATTTTGATTGGGCATAAAACAGTCTCAGATCACCCATAAAAAAACACTTTCAGATCGTATACGACACAATTTCAGCGGCAAGAACCTTTTTTTGCTAAAATATATAATGAGGGGGTGTTGCTAGTTTCATATTCGTGATTATTATCTTTCGATATCGTGTTTTCACCCAAACGAAATAACGTTTTACGGAGTGAATGTTTGACACAATCTAATTTCGATATATCGTCGAGCGCCGATTGCTAAACGTCGTCATTTTGAAATTTTGCTATTTCCGCATAGGTAACTGAATATACTTCGATTTCAAAATGTAAAACTGATTAAAAATACTTATTGTTTTTCAAATCAATGTCGTATTTCAAAGAACGAGTTACTGAAATTACTTTAAACGAAAACTTTCAATTAATTTTTCGTGAAAATGTCAGACGCAAAACCCAATTAGTAATGTATTTTCTGATAAAGTAACACTTATTATAATGTACAATGTGTTGGCAGTACAGAAATGTTATTAAATAAATTCCCGAGCAGTGATAAAACGCCGGGAGTTAGCCTGTCGGACACGCGCTGTCTATTTTTACGCTCTACATTTACAAGTTTTGTGCGTTTTATTCGCCGATAACAACTATTTACGTTCAACGTATGAATAGATTTTTTACGGCGTCAATGACCTGGTAGACTTTGCTGGGAGAAAAAGAGGCGTCTTAAATAAAAGCTCGTCCGACAATTTCGTTAATCTATTCCAAAGTAATTACCAATGAATATCAGACGTTAACAAAACGGACCACTTGCATTTCTTTAGGCCACGATCAATGATTGAAAGCTGTTGATATAAATATTTATTACCAGAAGATCCCAAATATCGGTTCAGTAGAGTATTCTAAATTTAGGTATATATAGTTATGGATATCGTTAATGCAAGGAACATGTAGAACAATATATACAAACTCATCTCACTCACAGTCAAAGTGCATTACAGCAGTGATATTAATGTTTACGGCACAATTACAAGTTTGAACATTGTGAGGGGCTGTGAGTTTGAAAATGTTTTTTGTATATACCATCCCATCTCGTCACAATGAAGTGCGGTTTGCAATCCAGCTTATTTTTACTGTCGGAAAGTAACCGGTTCTTAAAACTGCTGGTTTATCTAGACGAACAATAAATAGTATATAGTTTTGAGCTTGTTACGTTACAACTGGCATACCCACTCATCATCAGGTGGGGTAGCGGCCAATCACTTGCCCGTCAGGCATAAAAACGAATCGTAACTCACCTTTCTCTACACTCAACTGTTTACAAAACAACCACTTATCATTATTCTGTACTAACGGGCGGCTACTTACTACAAAATACATAAAGGTCCTTTGAAACCCTAAACGTTAATGCCGCGTTCTTTTTGTGACCCGAAATTCCGGACAAAAGCTACAAACGTCTGAAAAATAGTCTTTACTTCTAGATAAATCAGCGTTTCTCGGATCGCTCAGTCGTTTTAACAGAGGTGATTAATGCTATAACATGTTCCTTTTTCTTTTCTTTGAGAAATCGTACGGATTAGAGCGGGAATTGTGTACATAAACAGTTGATAAATCTCTCGGAAACGCAAGATGTAATTCACTCGTGCTTCTGGTTAGCGGTGGATACGGTTCGTGAAATTGTGTCAAACTGGATTTATCATGATTTATTCTCAAAACGAGTTACTCTTTTGTTTGGCATAAGAATCCACGGATTCGGATGACATTGGAATTTAATTTATTTTGGGCGGGCTTAAAGTATAAATTTAATTTAAAGTATACCAATGTATAAATATTCATTTATATAAGTTTACATAACTTAGGTTGCTCGATACCTGACTGACATGATGATCACTAGCAGTCGCGTAGGTCTGACAACAATAAAATATTTATGTGAACAGTGACAGTTAATTTGGACAAATAACTTTGTGCACTTTGCTATAAACACTTAGATGTTAATTAGTCGCAAATATACTAATTTGACAAAGTATTTGGGTGCTAATGAGTGCACACAATGTAATTAGTTAAAAGCTTACATTAACAATCGGTTACGAGATTCTTCTGCTGAGTGGTATCGCGTCCAAACCACATCTTCGCAAGCTATTCAAAGTAATTTAACATTTTATTATCTAAACGTGTCACTATCACTGTGGACCGAGATAAAGCTGTATAAAATCTACCTATCTGGCAATGAGGAAAACACCTTGAAAAACATAGAGCTTATTCCACCCACTGCACTTGCTAGTATTTGCATCTCATTTGCCTTTCCGAGGAAGTCTTAAACTACTACTTCAGACGATTCCTATTCTTCGACCAACATTAAAAACCGCACACCCACCGCTTTTCTTTCACGGCCAGGATGGCTGGTAGAGAATGCTATTTGGCATTAGGCCATTCCTTGTACCATAGTAGAAAAATGCCTGTACTCTGATTTGTGCAAAATGATTAAATAAATAAATAAAACTAGATATCGCCTCTATAGATTGGATACCGGCAGTAAAATGTACTTACTGCGTAGTCATTGCAATGTTTTGAAGTTGGCTGTTACATTTCAAGAGTTGTCCATCTAGACTCAAAATAAACATTTGATGGCTAACACTATATACAAATAGTCAACCCTGGATTTAGATGTACGGAGAGTCGAATCTATAGCGATATGATAGTGAATATATGGTTTTAAATCCTTGAATCGTGCCACAAGTCTGAGCTTCCGGTGAAGGTAACATCGTGATAAAATTCAAGGGTGTTGGGGCGTTTTTTGCTGCTTAGCTACCACACGAGTCTGTTGCACAGTCGTAATATATCACCCTTAAAAAATGTGTCGCCAGTACCAAATGTGTTCAACTTGATTGAACAAATTCTGGGACAAAACTGATTAAATTCTGGGTCACTTAGAACAACCTTGACCAGTTCCATCACCAAAATCTGTGCCATCACAATCTTAACTAGGTAAGAGAGTGTTCGAACGCTTATGAAACCAAGAAGTAAAAATATTGGATCCTAAAAAGCACCCCTTACAGTGATCACACTAATAAATCCGAAAGTTTGTGTGTTAGTTTATAAATGTGTAAGTGAGTATTTTGTTTCTCTTCACGCTGAAATGGCTGAACGGATTCAGATGAAATTTGAAAAGTACATAGCTTTTACCTAGGATTAACACATAGGTTACTTTTACCTTGATAAACGCGTGTGAAACCCTGGGGCCAGTATAATATAAAAGGACCACAAGATCTATCCATGCTTTTTTTTTCTCTTTTTCATCATAAGCTTAGATTGTAGATATAGATGCATCTTCCAATATGGCGCCAAGGCCACTTGCATCATCGTAGGTGTGCGTGATGTCACCGCTACGAAAATAAGAGTGAATACATTATTTGTTTAAACATATAGATTTTTTTGCTTTTTACCGGTTTGAACATGACAGGAAATATCAGATTGCGTACCGTAATATATAAACAATCAAGTTTAGGTATACAAAAATCTCATTCCAGATTTTTCTAAACATCCGGGACAGAACACCTTAAGTCTCAAAGAATGGTTGGCACTGCAGATGTTATAGGCAGTAACGCCTACGATGGATCAAGGGGAATATATAAGAATTGGTAGTCCACCACTAATAACTCCTGAATTTTATTATTCACTATATTCCCCGTGGAACTATAATAGTGTACAATAACGGTGGATCACGGGCAACCCTTAAAACGAGTTACTCTTTTTCACAATCACATGCTTCATACATTCGTCTCTAAATAGAGACGAATGTGTGAAGCATTTATTAAATACATTTATTTAATAATAAGTTCCCATTTAACTTATCCTTAATTATTCTCAAATATTTTATAATTAAGTTTTATAATATTATAAATCATAATGCAATTAGTCGGTTCATTATGTTCGGCCGCTGTTATTGGTCATTAACTTAATTGCTTTAAAATTTACTAATTACTTAAAAACTCTATTAGAAGCCTACGGGGTTATTGATAGATTCCTTAGATTTCCGCTGTTTCTATATTAGACTCCAGAGTTCATGAGTGCTCTTTTGTTGCGTTTTATCTTTTATTAGTTAATGCATTATGAACTTAATTGCCAGCTTAAATAAATAGTTTGCTTTGTAAGCTTTATGTATCTACGCTATTTTTATTAAGGAAACTATTGCGTGCAAGGTTTGTCTTACTCGGATACATAATATTAAATACGGTGACGATGATGAACCTTGACTTTTTGTAAATACTTATATATAATTGTAGCAATTTGCGCTTTTTGGTGATGAGTATGCATCGCAAGAATGTTTGAAACTTGTGAACTGTCCGCTGGCATACTCTTGCCTTCTACTCTACTAGTACCGAGTATGATTTCCGGTAAGTGCACGAAAAAAAATGTCACCAAGGGTTGAGTTTATGGTTCTGAGTGTGATTGTGTGTGTTATTGTTGCCGACTCACGTAATACAAATTTTCTAACTTAGTGCGAGGCTGTGTGCGTTTAAAAAAATAATCAAGATGACAGTAATCGAGTAATTGCTGTTTAAAAAGAAAGGTCGACTAGAACTACAAGAGAACTAATATAAAAAATATAGTATCCACGCAACGTCATTTTTATCTAGGAAAAGGCTGAACATGTTTTAGTGATTTTTATGAGGAAATTAGATTATTTTGGATTTTGAGTTACGCCATGTGGGCAAAACCGTGGGACACATATAGTCAAAAGCCACGCTGACGCCACGCGTTTCGCGTCTGCGATGAACGAGTAAAATATGCGAATATTGTATAAAAAGGAAGACATCATTGTATAATGTATAAATTAAAACAGAAAGGACAATAAAACCGTAAACTGACAATAGAGACGGGGCTCGTTGTCAGGCGAAAATATCGACCCACAAAAATCATGCCTCGAACAATACAAAAACATGAGAAAACCGCTATGTAAATGTTCATCCAATTACAGGAATGTTTTCCACAACACGTGTTTTATTTTATGAATTTCTGGCGAAGTTTGTTACAAACGGATAAACCTCGGCGGAGGTTCGTTAAAAATTCAAACATTACTTTTGGATGAGGCTTGCGAAGGACACATGTGCCGGCAATGTTGGTTTAATTGTATATGAATTGTTGAGGTTGTAATTGGTATTTGCATTCTTTGAGTATCCAAGTTTGTGTGACCTTTCTGTGCTTGGGGGCTAATCATCATTTGTATGAAACCGTTCGTGTCGCTGATTGATCTACTGACAATTAATGCACTTGTAAATAGTCAGTACTACTTGTACTATGTACACCTATATTTCTACATACTTATATTTCTCTACCTGTAGATGTAGAATGTAAGTTCGGAAACAGGGAAGGAAAGATTTTGCTCGATGCGGGATGTAAATGGTTTTTGGAAAACTGGCCCAACGCCATAACTATTCTAGACTATCCGAGTCCCCACAGGCAGTTATTACGAGAAATTTATCCTTCCGTTGACCGTTGATGAACTATACCTCGGGTCTATATACTATACAGGGTCTTTTGAACTAAGTTTCAGCCTAATATTATTTATATATATATCCTAAAATATTTATAATACATTCGGTTATTTTGTTTCTGCCGCACACCCACCGTTTTTCTTTCACGGCCAGGATGGCTGGTAGAGAATGCTATTTGGCATTAGGCCATTCCCTGTACTCTGATTTGTGCAAAATGATTAAATAAATAAATAATATTTTAACAGAATGCTTACAAATATATTATGGGAAATTCATTCGTTTTAGAAAATAACAATGCCTATAGTTTTTAGTTCTGAGCAAGCGTACATGTAACAAGAATTATTTCTGGAAGTTAATTACATTCTAGAAATACTGCTTATAAATGAGGCCCGATGTGTCATTGGCGCCTGTGGTAAACTGATCTAAAAAGAAAAAACTTAAAAAACTTGTTTTTAGAATTGTGTTATATTGTGTTTGTTTGTGTTGTTGTATTATATGAATACACAATTTCGTAAATACGAAATTCTTGATCTTATGTTCCTCTGTCTTTTTGTTATTCACAATTAAACCGCGTAACCGATTTTGATCGATGAGGAACTTATAATTTCGATTTATCATCATCGTTGTCATCATGAATACGGCAGAAACCCGCGCAGTGTTTTATAGTAAAAACATATCTGTTTAATACATACAGAGCATCAAAAATACTAAAATCGGGTAATGCATTAGTATCGTACATAGTACATATTGTCCAGTAAGTATATGAAAATATAGCGGTTAACAAAATTTAATCTAACGCACATAAATAAACATGATTCATCTTGAAACGAAACCCAAGCTGACAATTATATAGATAACAAAAGCAAAAGTAAAAAGAAACCCGTTTCCTTTAAAAGCATAATTATGTTGTATTCTATCTTTTTCTTCGTCTGTATAAAATAAACAAAATAAAAAATATCGTGAATGTTGGCACATGCGATTTTACCGCGACTCCGGCTGACTAATAATGAGTTACGATGATTCCCTATGACATTTGAACTGTAACTGGTTCTCGTGAAGGTTACACAACTTGTCTTTTTTACTCGGAATAGGGAAATCCATTATATTGTTATTAGTGAGGTGGTTTTCTTCAAGTTCACGTAATAAAAGACACGTCTTTCAATTCTGATTTCAATATAGATATCAAAATAAACGAGTATCTCGCAATATCTGCGCTGGCAGAATTGGCAGACAAACTGATTAACGTCATCCATTTATGGTTGACATACCTCCAGTTCGCTCGAAGCGGTTTGCTTCTACGTTCATCATCCGTACAGTGAAGGAGTGGAACTCATTGCCTGCGTCAATGTTCCCTGAGGGGTATAATCTGGGAGTCTTCAAATCAAGAGTGAATAGGTATCTTCTAGGCAAGATGTCACATCTTCGACCGCATCATCACTTTCCATCAGGTGAGATAGTAGTCAAATGCTTGCCTATTCAACATTAAAAAAAAAAAATTACCTCTATTGCGGGCACTTAGCTTGACCATCGCTACTTCAATTAAAGTTATCTCTCTAGCTCTAGACTTGTTGTTTTAAACTAAAATGTTAGTTATTACCTTCATTACGTCTGTTGCGTGAGCCATAGATTAGTGTGCCATGTCAACTCTAAGTAGTCGACGTAACATGTACACAGTTGTAATCATTTAGCCGAATGTACGTGTACTCTGAGTGCTAGATTAGCTTTCACAGATGTTAGATGTAGCTTTAGAATTTCTAACTACAGCTTACTACCTCACGGCTTAGCTTAGCGACTGAGATTTACCTGGGATTTATCTGCCTGTGGTCCAACAACAGCCTGCGTGGGTTTAATATTACGTCAACGGTGCCCTAGTTATGTTCACTTGGCCAGCTTTGAATAAACATGAGTGACAATGGACGCCACGATTTCGTATTCACAAGCTCTTGTTATCTTTATCAAAGTAAATCAAATAACCAGATAAATGCTGTGTTTCTGGAGTCAGTGGCGTCTCCCGTATTATCTTAATAAATAATTTTTGTCTATGTTTTTTTACGCTAGAAAGGAGGTAGCAAAACGCTTGGGTGATTGCAAGCGATATTCTTTGCAGCATCCGGTTTTTTTTAACACAGTGGGCAATTTGTGTCCTGGTTGCAGGAAACATTCACGTTATACACAGAATCGCACTTATATCACAATCAGAAAACAAATTTCCGTAGGGGAAAATACTAATGGGCTCCTGCTTAGAAAGCAGACGCAGTGAGCAGTTCAAAAAACATTTAATAACAATGTGGGTGGCTATCCCAGAAATTTGTGGTACTTATTACGCCTCCTACGCCTATTGCTTGCACGGCTATCATCCAGAACCAATCTTGTATTTTATATCCTGCCTTTTCGATATTGTTTTTAATTTTGTTTAGTGTATTGAACTGCCCGATTGCATAATTGGGTGCGCGTTCGCTTTCTTGGCAGGATATTGGGTTCAATTCTCGGTGAGAACACAAGTTTTATCCTTAAGGGAAATTTGTGGTTGTTGTTGTGATTGTGTGTGTGTGATGTGAATTTTCCGGCATCTACGACACAAATAATTAAACTTAAAACTTAATGTGGGGATGTGAGTGTGAAAGCGTTTATGTTAAGTATTTGTGTGGATACGTGTTGGGTTGGGTGTGTTCCTGTCGTCGTACTAGTATAACCGTGTATCTTTGATATGACCAAACGAATAATCTAATACCTTTAAACGAGCAATACTTGTATATATGAATATATATCTAATCTGAATCTCTGAAACGGCTAACGATTTTCATGAAATTTTGTATGCAGGGGGTTTCGGAGGCGATCTAGCTAGGTTTCATTTTTAGAAAACGTCATTTACCATAAAAAACCGAGCAAAGCTCGGTCATCCAGGTACTTATAATTATACTGGAACGCGTTCCATCAATCTAGTAGATTACATCTATCACGCAATGCTTACGAAATGGAAACTTCATAAAACAGTTACGAGTGTTATCCAAGTGTTTGGCGATTACGTTGAACTAGTGATCAAAGGTAAAGTGAAGCGTGTAAGGCAAATTTTTTTCTTCGATAGTGTCTGAAAACAAAATGTGAAATGTTTTCATAGTTATAATATGTGAGTTTCTTAACCATAATTATATTATAAATTCAAAAGTTTTTAGTCTGTGTCAATTACTTGCAGTAGCACAATTTTACTCACCAAGAAATGTTTGTGATTTTGGTGTGAGTGTGTGTTGTGTGGGTGTCCAGAATCTGCGACGCAAGCATAGACCTAATGTTTAAAAACAAAGTATAAATTATTCAAGTCTATTCTTAACCTCAAAACACTGTAATTAACGCGACACAAATAAAGTTTTTTTATTTGTAATTAAGTCAGCTGTCAACTATAAGATAAGATGAAAAGAGACGACGCGGTCGAATATGAAGAACGCTGATTTTTTATCGCAAGTCTATCGGTATTCTATCGTTTGCATTTTGGAGAGTGTGCGCAGGAATTACATGAGTTAATTCCACCATGCCCATTTTACCATCTAACAACCAGGCAAACTGACAAACTTCATCCATTTATGGTTGACATACCTCCAGTTCGCTCGAAGCGGTTTGCTTCTACGTTCATCATCCGTACAGCGAAGGAGTGGAACTCATTGCCTGCGTCATTGTTCCCTGAGGGGTATAATCTGGGAGTCTTCAAATCAAGAGTGAATAGGTATCTTCTAGGCAAGCATGTCACATCTTCGACCGCATCATCACTTTCCATCAGGTGAGATAGTGGTCAAATGCTTGCTTATTCTGCATAAAAAAATAAAATTGTTTTCCAAAAAGCTCGTTACCTTTTCTGCTCTCCTGTGGTGTATAAAAGCGCTCACTGTCAGGAATGCCCGAGTACATACCTAATTTGCATTCCGTCTCGTCCTCTGAACGTGTTACTTTCTCACTCTCACTTTCTCAGTTACCTCTTTGTCTGTTGTTACACATTACACAGACCAAATAGGAGTTAACTGCGGGTACGTGAGTGACGAAGCTTGTTACACAAAGCACAACGGTAGAATGCAAATAGACTAGTAACTTACTCGTACATCTTTAGTACTGGATTGTATTCGGCTGTAATTTTGCGAATCTGGCAGTAGACTTTCATGAGTGCCTCTTTGGGGCCCATGTAAATAAACGATTTTGAATTTTTGCTCTTTTCATTTATAGTAACAAATTGCTGTTAAAGTAACAAATTTCACACTGAAATTAGTAAAAGTGACGTCACTTTACAAACCTTTAGAATATTTCACTAACGTCACTAAAAGACCTTGGGCCCGAGTTCATCTATACAAAATCGCCTCTTCAACGGCTGCTAACTTATCAACATTTTTTAATCATAATTTTTTTAGAAATTATTATTACTATTTTAGTTAGAATCTGTTACAACATTGAATTTATGGTGGATATTCTTCAAATGCGCACGAAGCGTTTTTCTTTCACTTTTATTATGCGCACTGCAAAGGAGTGGAACTCCTTTGCCAGAGTCTGTTTTCCCAGATATGTACAATCTTGGAGTCTTCAAGTAGAGAGTGAATAGGTATTTTCTAGGCAAGCGTGTTCCATCGTCGACCGCATCGTCACTTAACATCAAGACAAAGGTTCACGGATAAAAAAATTGATCCTAATTTTCCTCAAAGTAGTCCTTAAAAGTTATACATTGACATTTTATTTATTTTACATGAACTCGTATAATAATATTACAGCGTAACAACATTTATCTTTGTTGCAAAATAAATTATCTGTTGGAGAATATTCACGATATGATAGTTTTATTGCATATTTGTTTAATATCTTACTCAAGGTTACCAGACACTGTCGCAATCTCTACAGGCTTGTTACAAAATGTGCCAAAGCTGTTGAGGCAACTTGTCAGCGAACGTTAAATGTGTTTATAACATCTTTTGAGAACTTTACTGTGAATCGGCCCAGCTTTTCTATAAATAGGAGAAAACTATGAAAGGAATATCGCAGTATCTTAATCAATGTTGCGGTACGATATCATAATAATATGTGTTACACTCCGAGCGGTAGTAAATGACATTATGGTCAGTCAATAGTTTTTTGTTCATGATAGGCAAACGTTTGACCACTATTCTCACCGAAGATAAGCGACGATGCGGTCTACGATGGAGAACTTTTGCCTAGAAGATGCCTATTTACTCGCGACTTAAGACTTCCAGATTGCGCTTATCAGGAAATTATCCTTGAGAGCCTGCGTATTCCAGGTCTAGTGTGTTTACCAGCTTCGATCACATCGTCACTTACCATCAGGTGAGATAGTGGTCAAACACTAGCCTGTCACAAATAAAAAAAAAATGCAGACTTTTGCAATGAGAACCTTATGGTGTCCCGTAAATTATTGATACAAATTTAAGGTGTGATAGGATATTCACTAGAGTGAATAGGTACATTCAATGCAAGCATGTTCCATCTTCGGCTGCATCTTTACTTTCCACCAGGTGAGATAGAGGCCAAATGCTTGCCTATCCAACATAAAAAAAACGACGATACTAAAGAAGCTTATACTACATATACTGTGATTGATAGATTGATTTTGATTGACTATGTTCGCTGACAATGTCTTATATAGGGCGCTCGCTTTCTTATAGTAGAATGTTAAAAAAAATCATAACCTTAATAGTAATCCGTCCAGTGGGGCAATAATTGGAGCAGAAATCGATTCAGTCAATTATGGGCGCACCCCTTGACCGACTTTCACACAGAAAAACGAAAATGCCAAGAAAACTATCGCTTGCTTTAGTGGCCATTGTCTTCTAGGCCGACAGATAAATCACTTCCCCGTGGAAAAAAAGTTTATTAACTTTCTATGACGAGACGCTCATTTTACTTCACTGCTGAAAATAGTATGGGATTTACATCAGAAAATAATGATAATTTCTTTTTCTATGAAATAAACTAAGAACAATTATTCTTAGCATTTCAACGAATGTTAAAAATCTTTATTTTTGATTTTATTCTCGGTAATCTATTTTCAAGTAGAGCTTTAGGGAATACGAGGTAAACATCAATTGAAGATTGAAAAGAAAAACATTATTGTGAGCGATTCTGCTGAAAAAGAGTCGTTAACCTTTTAGAGTGCTCTTTAGTTAACCCACATCAATAAGCGTATTTTGATCTTTTGATGTGACTACAAACAGTCACACGGCCCTTTTGTGGTGTATGCAAAAATCTTTGTGCTGCGAGTTAGCATAAAGAGAAACCGAACTCCTCTCACCGCCGGTCGAGTACCATCCCTCATCGAGATCGGCTCAAGATGAAGCCAGTGAAAGATTTCTCCTCGGATCTAAAAGTATCCGACGCGGTCGAGTGCTCTTGTCAACGGCTGTCATTCGCAAAGTGTAGTTTTAAAATACCGCTTCTGTCGGCCTTGACCTAAAAATATTACCCATTCGTCATTTAGTGTATAGAACGATTTACATCAGCTTTGTTGTCTATTGTTTAGTCTACCGTTCGACACGCTACAGCCGGTCCTTATGGGGACATAGCTTCAGACTTTGTTGTTACATTGTTCCCTTTACGGACTTCTGTTGTTAAATTTCTATGCCTTGAAAGTTTGCACCCTTGAAACCTACAAACAATTGGTTTGTGTAAGTAGAAACTTTGCGCAGCAGTTGCCACTGTTTCTCGCGATGTTTATGTTTTGGTTTATTAATTCTCTTTGCGCTAACCCTTTTCTTAGCAAAGCTAAACACAACCGTTATAAATTTGCCTGATATTATTAAACACACTTAGTCGTTACTTTTCAAACAAATTCACAATCACAACCTTTCATTAAGTTACACACACTGTAACACAAAATGTATCCTTTAACAAGAAAAAATGTTCTCCTTTTGGGAATCGCCTCAAGATCCAGGATGCTCTTCGCTGCGGGAAGGAAGCAAAGACTTTCCCATTTCGTTACTATAGTCGTTATTTTCTATAATATTCATTCCTATCGCAGTGGACAAGTTTATAGCTGCTGGCTCTTGAACTAGAAATACTAGTTCAAGAGCCAATTCACTTAGAAACACACTGAAATTAATTAATTAATGAGTGTGATTCGAATGTAAACAAAGTCACATGTCTTGCTCGTTGTGAACATTTCCGACATTCTGCCTGGGCTGCATACAGGTTGGTTGGCAGCTTCCTCTTAGCGTCATTGTGACGTAACGCACTCTGCGGCAAAACTGCGTCATGATCCACTTCCACTGGAGCTTCTAAAACGTGAACAAACAGCTTGTCTGTAAATAATGTAAATCGCATTACATGCATTTGACTGGTGCATACTTGTGCAGATTTGCGTTTACATAATTGGTATTATACACATTTATAGCCGACTGCTAAGGAAGGATTATGTTTTTTTAAGCGTATCTTGTATGTATGTATGTAATTGTATTTGTTACCCCGTGTCTACCAAACGGCTGGTTGGATTTCAATAGTTACGTTAGTACATTAAATATAAATAAGACCAAAATTTTATGTTTTCAAATTTCACACAAGACTAAACCCACATTACCAATTAATATAAAAATCCATTCCTGTGAAACTATAAACAACTGCCAATGCCACAGCTTAGATAGTGTTAGAACTATCAAATACTTGGGTATCTTGATTGATGACCGACTGTCCTGGGAGCCCCAAATTTCATCATTAAGCGGTAGAGTCAGAAAACTTATGCACATTTTTAAACGTTTAAGGCAAATAGCGAACAAAGAGATACTAGAACTTGTATACAATTCTTTATGTCGAAGCATTTTAAACTACGGCATACTTGCATGGGGTTCTGCGCAAAAATCGCACATTCTTAAATTAGAACGCGCACAGCGTGCAATCCTTAAAGTTGCACATAGCAAGCCTTTTAGACATCCAACTGACGCACTGTACAACGAAACAAATGCGCTGCGAGTAAGGCAACTGTTCATTCTGAGCATTATTTTACGCTTTCACAAAACTGCAAACAATACGGTTGTAGGACAAGGGACTCGCCGATTTAAATGGGCAATAAAACGTACCCGAACCAAATTTGCCCAGAGATCTTACTTTTACTTAGGGCCTTATCTGTATCGAAATATGAATAAAATCTTAAATATAATTGAACTAACAAAATTTAAATGTAAAAATATATTATGGCGATGGCTCAAAAATAAAAACTACAAACAGACAGAAGCATTATTAGAAATAAACATATAATAAAATGTAACATAAATTATACTTAAACATACGCACAACGCACACACGCACACCACCTGCAACACACATACACACACACACACACACACACACACACACTAACACACACACACACACACACACAAACACCACTAGTACACACACATTATAAATATATATTATGTCCTAACGAAATATATTTTTAAATAAGTTTAAGAATGTTTGGAAGAGAAATAGTCTCCCCGAGACAGGGAATCCTAGTGGGGATCTATTGCTCAATCTCATACCTAGTTAATAAGTTTCTGCATAAATAAATAAATTATTATTATTAAATTAATTAATTATTATTATTAGTTAAGGTATCGTTAGATTCGTCTCAAAATTCCAAATGTCCAAGATAAAAAAAACAAAATGGCGGATTTATGGTGTGAAATTAAAAGGGGATTATATAAAATAACATACAAAGTAGGTTCATATATTACGCAGTCGGCTTTTTTGAATGTTTAGTACATTGAATTGTCGTCTATCGCTTATGTATAGATAGATATACATCATAAATCAAGGCATCGGCATCCCGCTTGTTTTAACTATCCCACACATAGTTATTATTAAAATAAATGTATTAATAATGTGTTATTTTAAACACTCTTACGTATGCTACAAGGCAACATTGTTACATGTTATGAATTCAGTCAGTCTAACTCGTGCTGCGGAAATAAATAAATAAGTACATCGTGAAGAAGTAAACTTTTATAAGACGTAATAAAACCAGAATTCATGTACTGTTAATTTAGAGACTATAGCCACTGTAGCGTTATAATACCCTCAAGTCGACTGCTGTTAAACTTAATGAAGAAGAGAAATAAGTCAACTGATTATAGTTAACTTATTAAGAATCTCTTAAAATATCATTAATACTAATAAGAATATAAAGCAGTATATGTTATGTCATTAAGTTAATATTTATTTCGGTATTCTATTGCTTACAATTTGGAGAGTGTTCTCAGGAATTATATGATATAATTCCTCCATGCCCTTTTTACCATCTAACAACAAGTCAAACGTTATCTATTTATGGTTGTCATACATCCAGTCCGCTCGAAGCGTTTCGCTTCTATGTTTATCATCCGTACAGCGAAGGAGTGGAACTCATTGCCTGCGTCTTTGTTCCCTGAACGATACAATCTGGGTATCTGCAAGTCTAGAGTGAATATGTACCTTTTAGGCAAGCATGTTCCATCTTCAGCCGCATCGTCACTTTCCATCAAGTGAGCGGTCAAATGATTGCCTATCCAGTATAAAAAAAACAACTAATAACAATAACATGCAGTTACATCAAGCTCTGGCATGATTGTTGTTGCAGCTTTTCTCTAATTGTGCTCTCCAGTTTCTCCTGATTGTCAGCTGTTATGACCGAACACAAAATGGGTCACGGGAAAATAATAGGGCTATTACACTCCATACAAATCTTACTTAAATCGTTCTGAAAATGCAACTGCTTTTGTTGCAAGGAAACGTATATAATAGTTTTTTTTTTCTTTTTTATGTTGAATAGGCAAGCATTTGACCACTTTCAGTGGAAAGTGATGATGCGGCCGAAGATGTGACATGCTTGCCTAGAAGATACCTATTCACTCGAGCCTAGAAGACTCCCAGATTATACCGTTCGGGGAACAAAGACGCAGGCAATGAGTTACACTCTTGCTGTACGGATGATGAACGTAGATGCAAAACGCTTTGAGCGAATTGGAGGTATGTCGACCATAAATGGATGACGTTTGATAGTTTGTCTTATTGTTAGATGGTAAAAGGGCATGGCGGAATTAACTCATGTAATTCCTGTGCACACTCTCCAAAATGTAAGCGATAGAATACCGATATATAGTATAACTATTTATAAAACATTACCACAGATCGGTATCAGATATAGAAAGCCAGAAATGCAAGCCAAAAGTGTTTTGGCAGCCAAGATCAAGAGCCACTTTAGAAGGCCAGAATAGACTATATAGAAAACACTTTGGAGAGAGTGTTATGTATGTAGGGTAATTAGGCCTATTTGGCGTAATCCTTACTACCTTGGCTCAGCTCCACGTGGAGCGTGAAATAACCGAACGTCATTGTGACGTAACAGTACAACAGTGCACGCTGCGACACAGTCAATTGCATTGCGTCACGAATTAAATATATATGTTTATTTAAACACTGGAATGAAACTAACGTCATACCTTTGGAGCTTTACCCTCCATAAATGAGCCTATACTCTACGTACTTAACGTACAATACAATACAATAATTCAATCCAATTGCATTTTGCGTCCGGGTCATTGTAGTAATGCGGGTACTAAAAACGATAACTGCATGTTTTGTGCAATAATTTTGCTACAAATTGTGCCCAACTGTCCCCATTCTCAAAGTTGTATATTTACAAATGAAAACATAACGTCAAAAACAAGGCTTCATTATTTATGATAGACTTTAGACATATATATAAACATGTCATTTTTTCGTACGTTTATGTACTAACCTATTTCATACGTAATCCCCACTGTCCCTTTTCAAAGAGTAACATAAATTCAGAACAAATCGCGAAAGCTCTCGACATTCACAAAGTTGCTTAGCTGAGGTTTCTGCTCGTTAATACTAAATGATGTAAACTATTTATTATTCATTGCAAACCTTGAATCACTCGAAAAATTCCTCGTTTATATTATCTCGTATATTAAATAAATAAAATCGTTTAGTGACACAATATGGAATTCATTTCGGCGCCGCGAATTTTTCTCCTCTCTGAAACCTTATGAATATGAAATCGAATCTCATTTGAGTCTTCGATTGGTATCGGTCGTGCGAAGTTATATTTTGACGCTCTGAATAACACGCTTATGGAAGCCAGAAAATGTACGCTTTTCCTGCCTTTCGGAACAAAGGGCTTCGTTATATTCATCTAATAACAAACAAACAACAACAACAAACAAACGCATTCACACTCACAGCCCCACACTAAATTCAAAGACTTGTATCGTGGGTGCCGGAAACATTCACATCACACACACATTACACCCAGAACCAGAAGCACAAATATCACTTGGGAAGGAATTTAATATATTGTAAACGGAATGCTATCACAGAAAGACATTCTGTTCAAACGCAGAAAAATACGAAGTATTACATAGATTAATCAATTGATTATATTACATTTCTTTCGCTTCTTAAACGACTTCCAACAAAAACATTTAACTCCTCCACCAATAGAACAACCATAATATAAGTTCGGATAAGTAAACCAGACGACCGGGTCTCCAGAGCGGACGGAGAAACTACTAAGTAGGTTAGCGCTAATTAGGTTAAGACCCTGCGACTCTTATAACTCCATATTACGTTGCATAATTCATAGCAAGAGAGCTCAGTGCAGTGCTGCGCGGTATAAATCCATAGCACGCATAATTGGATAATGGTGGTAATGCCGCCTTGTGGCCTTGCGAGCCGAGCGATATAACCACAGCCGTTTCCAAAGCCACACTTCTCCACCAGCGCAGAAATAAAGACAACGCACCTCTAAACTGCCGGTTAACACGCAAACACGAACCAATTCAGGCGGCAGATTTAACTATGCCGAGCTGAGGAGCCATGACGTTCCCTCGCCTATTCCTATACATCTGGCCTACTGTTCCCAATTATTAGCATTGGACTAATACCAAATGAGAATGTGATAATGACCTGTTTTCATACGATATTAGCCTTTAAGTCATTAGCGACAAGCGCTACATTAGCAGCTGTGCGGCTTCGCCAAGGTCAAGGGAGTTACTCAATAAGACCGGTTGGTTGTATGTGTGACTGTATCGTTGCATAATTTCACCCGGTTCTGCTCCACTCACTCGAAGATGTCAAACTCGTTCTCGCGACTTGTCTCGCTCTAGAAATGGATAACGCCATGTAACAATATTAATTGCTGAGAATTCCATCGGTTTTTGCTCTGGATCGATTAAAGCGAGTTTATTTCATTATTCGTTTGGTCGAGAAAGTCCGAGATGAAGACGAAGAAGGTCATCAATTATTAGATATCTAAAAAGCTAGGTGCGGCAAAGCGATGGCGTCAAGGTCTCGTTTGAAATTACTGATACAAAATTTATTTTTATTGACGCTTACATGTCAGTGTTGAGTGTAAAGATCTAATTGAAATCTTAAAGAGTAATAATAAAAGTTTAATGGTATGTACACAGTATACATGTGGAATGTAAAAACATATTGAAAAATGTTTGACGTGTTCATTTGCTACATAACTGTGTCAAAACATTAATTCATTAATCTCATTACAAAGAGGAAGTTACACAAATGAGTTGCCAAGAAACATAAAGAAATTAAAAGGCTAGAACGAACAAAGTAATAAGTAGCACTCAAAGCGAAGTCAAAGTTTATGTAAAATGAGCTTAAACTTGGAAATGTGTTAGTAAAAACATCTTGGTTGTTCGTAAAGTTTTTATTGGAACACTTGAGAGCTTCTGGGATTTTCCTAGATTCATATGAAAAACAACATTCCGGAAGTCTTACAAGTAGATTAATTCCTTACGGAAAGCACATTAATATTTTTTGAGTTAATTCTTTTTGACATAATAATCATTATAAATAATGGTAGCTTAAAAACTTATATAAAAAACATTATCTACCTGATATCTTCATTATTATATACGCAGCAGTGAGCAGTATCAAGCTCCCAGGTAGAATGCCAGCTGGCCGAAGATGTCTATTTCTGGCGAGTACTTCCAAATGGTTGCACGCGAAATCTACCTAATAAATCCTCGAAACAATACCAACAAATCGCTGCAAAAATAAGACCCAATTAATTGAGTCAATTGTTAGAATTGTATATTCTGTTTGTGTCTTGGGCTCCGAGCATTCTGGCAGCGGCGTGTTTTAATTTCCGTCGACATCGGCTTTATTTCTAAAATCAGTACACGAGATTCGTAATAAAGCCCCAAGCTGTAGAAGAACCCTTCCCGAGGTTTTAGAGTTTGATGTTCCTAATGCGGTGCACGCTGCGGGATCCGCTCAGTGACAGATACTAAGAACGGCTATTAGTTCTCAAGTCCGCTTACTGCTAGCATCCGCAATGCGCACCATCAATCACACCGCATCGGAATACAAATTCCTACCTCCAAAACGGACAAGACTCGACTCTGTCCCAACTTACATTCGCGGGTATCGATCGACAAAGGTTTAGGGGCGCGAAGCCTGCAGGCGCCGATACACGCTTTCAGCGAAATGAATAGGGAACCGTCACGCATTATACCGATACGCGGCTTCATTGTGATTTTATCGAGCCTCGGATACTGAAAAGATTGTAAATTGTAACACGCCGCAGGCACGTAAGGTCATCGAAAGATTGATGGTTCCACTGACACTGCGAAAGTAGACGCGCCTTTGAACCGCGTTGATGTAATAGATTCGTCCGATTTAACGCTGAAATATGGCAGAGCCTGCACTGTCTCCGCAGTAAATTTCACTAGACTCGACGTCTGGGACCGGGACGCAATATTCACTTTGCTTTATGGAACGGATGCTATTCCCTACTGGATGTTCATAAAATATATGCGCGGTGTCTGCCTTATTCTTTGTTATTATGACTCTCGGATTACTCGAGAGTCTTGTTCCTATCTTCTTTATTTTTATTCCCACAGGCCAAAAACGTTCCGTTCAATGTAATTTAGTTAAAGGATCCGGAGAACCCTTGTTCATCACGTCATAAATTCATAGTTACTAAGGCTCTGGAGCCTGTTTATTAACGTTACGCGAACTTAATAGTCTGCGATCGTCTTCGGGTCTGATCCACAAACTCCCGGGAAGCTTTAGGATATCGTGAGATACAACTTAAATAAGATTTGATCTAAGGCCGAAGATACGCTTAAACTATTTGAGATAACGTTTAGAAGAAGTCTCGTAGTTAAAAAGTGCCTTGGTATTATAGCTGGCTAGATATCTAGCTTGTTCTCTAAACTACTCGTAGCTGCGCAACTGTTGTTGCAGGAATATTTGTTGAGTAGCTGCCGTTTCTAATCTAAATAACATACAATTGAAATTACTTGTTGTACAATGTTTTGAACTAGGAATAAAGTGATTATGAGCCATCAACTTATTTTAAATATTTCAAATGGAAAAATATTTTAATGCTGAAAAAAAAAATTCGGTATCATACAAGCCAAAGAAGAGGTTTTCAGTTCTTAAGTGCTATTTCTATTTCATTGGCATCTATTTATCCTGTATCTAGAGGGTGATTTTATTTACTTGAAATGAAACGGCGAATTACATATATCTCGTGTATTTTAGGGGTGTCATACTAAATATCGACAGTTCATTACTTCGACAAGCAGTAAAATGCATTTTCAAAAATCGCCACGTAATCCCCAGTGACAGTAGATGTCATTCATGTCGAAAGTCAGAACATGATACCAACAGACTACGTATTTCCATACGGCGCATTATTACAAACAGTTAAAGCTTCACAGTCTAACCAATTTGTTCCCTTGTCTCCAGGTACGACGGAGCGAGCGTGCCTGATCACTGGCTCCGTGGAAGGCATCATGGTGGTGCTCGACTTTATCATGGAGAAAATCAAGGAGAAACCCGAACTGGTGAAACCGTTTCCCGAAGGCGTCGACACCAAGATGCCTCAAGATAGAGATAAACAGGTAAGACGGCTACGAAAATGAACGCTTTCACACAGCTCGAAGACTTGAATCGCGGATGCCGGAAACATTACTCACGCGAAGACACCCAGATCTAGACACATGTTCTGATGAAGATGTTCGTTGTATTCGTGGTCGTGGTAAGCTAAACTTTGACCACTACTTATTACGTATTTTGATTAATTTCCTAAGGATTAGGAATTCCAAGCCTAACTATGTCTATTATTAATCAGTCTATTGCCTACCAACATATTGGTACGTTAGGGCCCGTATTGGTAGACTGTCCCCAAATGCCGTCTCATCTTTGTTTAGATGGTACTGGTTTCATTCAAGGATTCAAGAATGGAGTCTCGAGAGACGGCATTTGGGGACAGTCTACCAATACGGACCCTAACGTACCAATATGTTGGTAGGCAATAGACTGATTAATAGTCTTTATTTAATAAATTGAGTATGTGTTGGCATGTCCACAGAGATAGGCTAGGATACATTTTAGCTTTGAATTAATTCTCAGTCACATATTTGAGTGCTGAGAACTGTTTATTAATAACGAAGCCTTGATTTGACGCTTGGTATTAGATTATTAATTTTTAAGGTAATTAAGGTTTAAATGAGCGATCTCTAGTGACATATTTGCAATTCTAGTGTAGATTATTAATTAAAGTGTTACTTCAAACTAGTTTTAGAATTAGTTTTGATTTTGATTTAGTATAGCTAGCCTTATCCTAGACTTCTAATTTAAGTAAGTAATCAAGATCAGACAGAAGCAATATTCAAAATCAAATCGTCACTAGCTGAAAAACGTCTCTGCTCGACAGACCACCGCATCACGGGTTTTCAAACTCTATAATCTGTAACGCACTACATTTTTCGCAAACATAAATGACGCGTTCCGATTATTACTTTAGAGATGAGATAAGATAGTTGATGTTAATTCATCTATGACGCCACATCTAAAGTCTGGATGTCAAAAAATTTCGAACAATTGCTATTTGATCTTGAAACTAAATTTAAAATAAATTTAATGAAAATACTTAAGTAGGTTATCGGTGAACAGAGGTAATTCATAGAGTTTATTTGGTTTTTGTCCATAGATTTATTCACAACAATGTATGGAAGGAAACAAAAGAAATCTCCTTTTTGTTTACTATAATTCATACGAGACCTCCGGGTCACACGCGATTTAGGCCAGGCTATATATAACGATATGTATATAATAGTGAAATAGAGGAAAAATCCAGTAGGTACTTAGGTATAATTTGTAAATACATGTGTAATGTGTATATATTAGACAACATTCCACATACTTCCTGCGCCTTATTTGGCTTGTTTGTCGTGTTAACTAGTGGGCAGTCCTGGTTGCTTCCTCCAGTAGTTGCTGCTTAGGAATAGAAGATAACATGAATACATAGATACACTATCTCTTTAACCACTCTGTCACTATCTTTTACTTATTTATTAGATAACAGCTGCTTATTGATTTTATCATTTAACATTTGATAATTATCGTTCTGCAAACAAGGAGCACGAAAGTAAATTATTTAGAGTCATCCGTGCCTTGTTGTTTCGTCCACGATACTGATTGTAATGATGAATCAATATAAGTACCCTATCCCTATATATATCTCTGCAAAATGTCATCAAAATCCGATTAGAGCTTTTGCCGTTGAAAGGTAACAAACGGACAGGCAGTTCAACTTGATACTGATGAGATGGGATGATATATTCTAACAATATGATGATATGATTCACTACCGTTTAGTTTTTGCTTATCGTTCGAACAAGTCGGAAATCCTGACTTGCGATCGGTTACTATTGGAATTAAATGAAAAATAACCTTATTTATTAGATAAGATTTGTTGGTTTTGAATTGAAACCAATATAGGAATTATTAATAAAACATATGGTATAAAAATATAGGGAGTTAAGTCCTAGCCATCCTGATCGGTTAATTTATTGCCAAGAGTTGGACTTGCCTTTGTATTAAGTATCTGCTTTATAATAATTATTAAAGTTCATTATTTACATAATCTAAAATTCAATGGTATATTAAAATACATAAAACGACTACTTTAAAATCATATAAGTCACACGAGCTAAAAAACAACGAACCTTAACATGTATTTAATAATTTACCAAGTAATTCAGGTATCCCGCTCATTCAATCGGATCCAAGTGCCTTACCACATCCTCTTCTATCAACTTCAATAATACTTGGATATTTGACAGTACAAATATTTCATTGTAATATTAGCAATACTAAAACTTGTAAGTCCCCGATCCTGCTAGAGCTATCTTCCTATTTGGCTGTTTGGCAAACAAAAAGGTGTTACGGTAACGCAAACATCGCGAAGGTCCTAAAACCTCGTAAAATAAAAGTATAATACGGATAATTACTTTCGCGTCATACGCCAACATTTGAGTAAAATTTTTAAGCCAATTAGGTTTAAATTTAGTTTCGACTGAATAGGCATATGATAAGCTGTTATCATGACCTCGTTATCGAACGAGTTGTGTTGAACGTGGCTCGACGAGTCACTTTTGTGAAGATAAGTTGGCGATAATTGTTATAAGTATTATTTTATTTATTTGCTAATGTTCAAAACATTTTCTGACGCTGAGACCTTACCTAGAAAGTACTAACCCTGGCAGACGTTATTCGATTATGTTCTCTACTTATGTATATCGACTATTTTTAAATGCAAATTTATCAAAAAAAAAAAGGTTCTCAATTCGGTTCGTAAGATCACAGTCGTTAAAACAAGGCGCGTGCCTTCAGGCAGATTGCAAAATTCGAAAAGCTTGACTGAAATAAACTTTGAAATTTTTTGTACCATTGACAGCATTTGACCACTGTATCACTTGATGCATGTCATTTTATGGTTTCTTGATGTTCTATTCTCTATTGGATGTACCTGATACAACTTATTCAAATGTATCTTTAAGCCTTTTTCATGTTGAACATCCTTGGTTTTTAATTCAGTTTTAATCATTACATCGTAATTTTATTATTCTTTTAATGATTGTGTTGACGAACACTCTTTTTCTTTGGTTTACTAACCTAAGCTATGCCTTATTATAGAATCAGAATTACACATTATAATAACGTTCAAAGCCGCGATAGCCGAACATTAGCCGCTTCAATACAAAAATGAATGAATATGATAAAACAATTTACCTTTTCCCGCCCTGTAACAATAACTGAACATCCAGTGAAGGAGTAAAGCTCAGTGAAGTTCGCTCGACGATGAGACAACGGAACGTCCGTACAAAGGATTCATGCTCCATTCGCTTCATGTTCGATTCCACTCCAAACAACAATATTATTTAAAATCAAATGGATGGAATTGAAGGAAAGAAGGAAAAATTTTCGCTTGGGGTTTGAACCAGCGTCTTGCACATCCGATCTTGTTTTTGGACCAATTCCGCTATTTAAAATATTCATGCGCAAATTTTTACTTAACTAGTTTTTATACGTTTTAGAAGAAACAATTCATTGACAGAAGTCCTATGCAATAATTTTTCTTCAGCATATTGGAACATTAATCTTTATTACTAGTTACAACAAAAATCTAAATTAATCAACTCATCAAGAATCTGAATCGAAATCTTATTATTATAATGTTGTTGCGTTTGATATCAAAGTGTGACATCAATTTACATTTACTTTACTGATTCTTTTGCAATCTTATGGTACATATTTTTAAATGTGAATAGAATTGATTTTACATTCAAATCGGCACTTGGTTGGATAAGAAATGAAACATATTTATATGAGATTTTTTTAAGAACTCAATTAGAAAATATTTGTTCTGAAACTCGTAAAACTCAAATCGATATTTTTAACATACTGAGTATTCGATTATATTTGCATATTTTAAAATCGAATCGGCCATGAATCGATTTGGGAATAAGCATATGAAAATGGGAACAAAATCGGCGAACATACGAAATCGTTTTGGCCAGCTCGGGGATTTTGTAAAGTGTTGATTTCCATGCAAATCGCGTGCCACCCCTGGCCGCCGCCCACCAGGGTTGCCAGCTGTAAGAAATGTTAGGTTGTGAAAAGTACGTAACGGCCAGTAGGCGCTAGTTTGACCCAGATTTACAAATAATGGAGTTGTAGCGCTTCTGAAATAGTGGAGGGTCGGATGTGGTGATTATTTTAGACGGTCGGTGCTTATGTCTGTTAGTGGTTATATTTTGGCTTTATATTCCATCCTTGTAGCGTGAAGATAGAATCTTAAGATTTTCTATTTTCATTTCTATGTTGTTATTTTTTAACTAAATATTGGCTTTGTTAAGTGCGTGTCCGCCTTCTAAGCAGAGGTACGAACACAAGTTTTCTCCCCAAGGGAAATTTGTGTTTTAGGTTCTGGGTGTGATTGTGGGTGTGATGTGAACA
Source organism: Lomographa bimaculata (assembly GCA_948107665.1). NCBI lineage: Eukaryota > Metazoa > Arthropoda > Insecta > Lepidoptera > Geometridae > Lomographa > Lomographa bimaculata. The sequence goes on from OX403603.1 coordinate 754,982, forward strand.
TTTCCGGCACTCATGACTTACATTAAACTCAGTGTGGGGCTGTGTGAATCTGAAAGCGTTTACGTTTGTATGTGACAAATGTCGGACGTTAACATTCGATTCCTTGATTCGATTTTAATTAGTACCAGTATGCACAACGATAATTATATTGTCACTCAGAAGTTCGTGCAAATTTATAGAAGTTGCACATTTCTAGTCTCAAAGTAGTTTGTGAGCGGGCGAAGGATAGGCGAACTTCCGTTGTGCAAACTATATAGCTTGTAGGTTTTTTATATTCAGGGGTCTGTATTTACATAAACTAAAACGAAATAAGAGTTCAGGGCGATCATATAAAGTGCATAGTACGGAGCAACTTTATTATCACAGGTACAAGTATTGCTATACAAAATTATAAATTAGAATACTTTTTAAAGTAGCTGGTAGAGCAATGGAACGAGTATAACAAACGGTTGAATGGATTCTACTATTATAGAAATTATTTTGTTCTCTTTATGGAATGTTAATGGATCCTACGCGCCTGTTCGTGATGCAATTTATTTGGTCAAAAGGTCGGAAAATTAATTAGAATGAGGAAAAAACAAATGAAGGCGCAGAAATGATCTTGCAATTAAAGAAAGAGTTAATTGAAGTTGTAATTTTAATTTTGATTTGTGTGTTACCGATTCCAACTATTATTCTCCCGTGTTACTCAGTAACCAGTCCAGGTAAGACGTCAAAAAATGCACTGGACAGCAGAACTTCCTTTTTAAAGTACGTTTAAATTCAAAGGCAGAAAAGAAACCGTAGTGCTCCATCTGCGCTAATTTGATAAAGACACGTTGTTATCTTCACTTATATTCAGGGAGCCTGTCTTCAACAGCCAAACCATATCTTGCAAACCGGTGACAGCCCTAATCCCAAGTTACAGTGTTCGGCTTTCACAGGCGGGCCAGGGGTGCCTCATTGTAATTCGGTATTGTGTTTTTGACGGCCCCTTGTAATTGCTGGAAAGGCTTGCTTGAAAGTTAATTGGTCCGCCCGGATGCCCTATTTTTTTAAATTTTAGCGGTTTGGAATTAATTTGATTTGCTGTAGTTATGGAATGTGCTAGTTTAATAACGTTACGTGAAAAGTCTGTACGTTTCTTGCTCTTGTGGGGCTTCTGCTTCGAACATTGTCGACGTCACGTGTTTACGTAAACGATGAAGCATATATATCTGCTGCCAACAGATCTTTCTCTTTAGCAAACAAGGCGCTTTAGTTTCAAAATCTAATATTAAAAGTTTGAAAATAAGTCTTTGATTTTTGTATCTTTGATCGGCGTTTGACCTAAATCTTACCTTATTGATGATGTGGTCGAGGGTGTTCAACACGCTACATTTACGCATTTGTAATTTTAATTAAAGCGAATGTTGATATATGATAATCACAAAATTCTATGGTATAGTATAGAGTCATTCACAAACTGACATTGGACTTATCCCTGTTGATTGATTCCATTGTTGTCAGGTTTCCCGTGACCTGAATTGACGTCTTGATTACCAATAATCGTAGCTTGTAATGATTTACTGAAGCATCATTCCTTTCGCATTGCCGAGCTGGTGTTCCTTTATCTTTTTAAAAATTCCCCAATTTTATCAGATAAAATAAAACCCAAAAACGTCCCAAATCTGCTTCTGCGAAGATAAACACTCCCTGGATACTAATTAAAACTCATTCCCCGCTAATTGGATTCGAGAAAGATAAACAATTTCGCGCAATTTCCAGATTATATAACAGTATCTATGTGTGTAAGTGAACTGTTTGAAACTGGGGGTCTTTGGAGTGCCATAGCTTTGTATGAAGATGATCAAAGTATGTATGCGCTAGAAACTGGAATATGAAGTTTCGGAACCATTTCTTTTATTTTAGAGTAGATACGAGAACTATCGGAAAATCGTGTGATTTTACTCGAAAGTGCCAGAGAATAGTGGTTGTAAAACAAGGTTTTACTTTCGGGACGATCACAGGTTAGTAGTAAAACACCTGTGAAAGTGAACTGCTTAGGTAACTGGGTCATGAGTTTCGGGAGCGCCACAAATAAGTACGTTAGAGTTAGAGAGAGCAGTGTTATTTAGTACCCATTTGTAATATTATTTGTTTGTGTATTGACGCTCGTAGCGTCGTCCGCCTGGGCCCTCGTAACAGATTGACAAGGTTAAGCAACGTTCAGTCTGACCAGTACTTGGGTGGGTGACCGTTTAGTACGATTTTTAACTGAGTGTAAACGTGCTTCGGAGGGCACGTTAAACTGTCGGCCCCGGTTGTTAGTCGTAAGACAACAGTTGTTATGTCATGTCTGATGCCTTCAGGCGGCCTGAAAAATCCTGACATTAGGACTGCCAACTACTATATACGACAAGCAAGCAAGTGCAGTAGCTTTTTCGCTTGAGAAATCTACAAAAAAAATGTAGTCAATGATCATATCATATATGATAACAATAGGAAAAATTATAAGATTTTGAACTTTCACTGATTACATTTCGACGACTCAGCGGGCAGGCCCTCTGCACCGCGCCGTGTCCTGGATACAAGTCTTCAAACTTAGGGGCTGTGAGCGTGAACGTGTTTGATTATTGTTATTTATGAATTGCAGAGTTTGTAGACTGTCATTTCAAATGTTTAAAAGGAGGAGTGAGAGGGCGAATTAGCAACTGCTTGAGGCTTAATTTACTCCATAATTATTTCCTCTGGGACGTATTCCATTTTGGCGTCTAATTGGCTGTCTTTTGTAATTGTAAATTGATATTGTTACAACATGTTGTTTTGGATTCCTCGAGCATGTGAAATGCTTGAAATTAAATTATATTTATTTTACATTAAATTGAGTAAACATTTGAAAGAAGTCGTGTTGTTTGGTCCTTCTATTTTGCCATAATTATTATTTTTTGGCATTACGTGATATACATACATAATATTATAAATGCGACAGTAACTCTGTCCGACTGTTACGCTTTCACACCTAAACCACCGGACCGATTTTGTTGAAATTTGGTGCAGAGATAGACCAGAGCTTGGGGGACATAGGCTACATTTTATCCCGGAATTTCCGTGGGTCCGGGACTTACGCGGGTAAAACCGCAGCTAGATTAATGATAAATAAAAGTGCTTATGTACTTTAGCCCACTTATTTTGTATTACATGTTACGCACAGATTCATCCAGAAAGCGCTTTTCCCTCTGAGACTGTCATTAATTATATTCAATATATATATATTTTTTAATCTCGTGTTTTTTGACCTTACACTAGTTTACTTTTTCTTTGGGTTTTCAGAGATAACAAACTGTTTGTTGAAATCAACATAAATTTAAATTGTAAACCACTGCGGAAGCTCTCGCAATTTACATGAACAAATCTGACAAGGAAGCGGTTGTATACATATAACATGAACGTGACTATAGTAAAAAAGTTGTAGACCTTACGATCGAATGTATAATTACGTAGTTTCAAATGTATCACGATTTTGTAACACAGATGCTCATTTGGACGGTTAAAAGTAGGTTAAACGTACATTACTAGCAAAGTGGTAAACATAACATCTCTAGGTTACGGGGCGAACCTTATTCGAAGTGGTAGACTTTTGTACTCATCAGCGACGAGTTGCTTAGATGCTAGTATTTTCCTTGAGTAAAATTAATGGCAAGAAAATCCTGAATTATATCTTTTTTTATTATTTATGATAGGCAAACGTTTGACCACTATCTCATCTGATGGAAAGTGAAGATGTGCTCGATGGGGCACGTTTGCCTAGAATATACCTGTTCACTGGTGAACTTAGTAGCTTGTACTTATCGGAAAACACAGATTTGGACTTTATTCCATCAGGTTAAATAGCGACCAAATTCTTACCTATAAAAAAACCTAAATGTAGCATACATTTAGAAAATACTACTAGAACTAGAAAGTTTGCTATATATGGAAGGAAAATGCAAAAATATATTTTTATCGAACAAACAAACAAACGCTTTCTCACATTTCACACTCACAGCCCCACACTAAGTTCAAAGACTTGTATCGTGGGTGCCGGAAACATTCACATCACACACACATTACACCCAGACCAGAAGCACAAATGTCCCTTGGGAAGGAATTTTGTGCTCCTGCCGGGAATCGCACCGAGGAACCTCGGCGCAGTGGGCGGACACCTGTCCGCTGCGCCAACTGGGTCGTCATCATCGAAAATTATATGCATCCAAGAAAAAATACTAGTAAAAAAATTACTGTTATCTTTTATCTGTGACAACGGTGTGAGCTTTCTATTTAATTTGAGGCAATAATCCAATCTGAAATTTAATATACAGAAATAAACACATAATAATAATTAACTTCTACAACAACCATTTCCAAGCCATCGCCTTCACCTCAAATTCCTTCAAATACATAAATCACCACATACCTACTCAAGTGTTAGCGGAGACGCGACAAGGTCGAACCAATATACTTGTACTACAATACTTACCAACTATGTGTGTATATGTGTGTGTGTATGATATGATGATTAGCATTGCTAATGCAAGTGTGAATGATGTTGCACAATGAGCTTGTATTACCATTATATTGTTTCTTTTATAGCGACGATTCAAGTGCATATTAAACGGTACAAAACATACTGTACATACAAACAATGCGTTGGCATAGATAAATTAACATTCAACTATAGATAGAATATAAATTGAATTAGGCGTTACTTTTTGGAAATATATAACCACAAAGTTGATTAAATATATTTAGTGTTAACCCCGATAAGGTTGTTAAATTTCTCCTCTTAATATATAATAATAATTAAATTTGATCAAGATCTGATTAGTAGTTCTTGACATATCGTCAATAATGCGTGTTTAGTCCATCTAATCTGATCAAAGTTAGATAAAGAGGTAAAGTCGGTTTTTTTAAGCTTTGCTTGCGTTTAATTAACTTCATTTTTATTACTGTTACCAAAGACAACCCAATACATACGTGGCATGTCCATGATTCCCCTCATTTCGTTGGCATCAAATCTACTGATAAACCAAAACGTCAATTCCTTTTCAACGTACTTAAATATCACATTTATTCCATCACAGCAAGCTCCAAAGGAATTACGGTCATACTTTGGAATCGACATCGACAGCTCTCGAAACGCTCTATTAATATTTTAACGAGAACTGGTAATGACAAGGCGATTCATTACGAGGCCTTCCTCATTTGCCTTTGTGCAAAATTATGTCATAAATTACCTCGCCTCTGCGAACTGATTCATTATTACAATTGGTCTGGGAGACTCATTTTCTTATTCAAATTAGTTAATGGAGTAGCATTTGTTATGGTTATATTTCAATGCCAAATCAGTTGGTATATTTACTTTGATAGTGTTGGACTCTTCGATGAGATCATTCATATAAATCGACTGTATGGGCTGAAAATGGCGCATATTCTGATTTCTAATGCTTCTCGTCACTAACGCAGCCAAAAAGATATACGTTCAGCTGTATCCCTAGCCAAAGACCGTTTTGGCCTTTGGCTAGGAATGTCTCGATTCTATCAAAAGAAACTTTCTAAATCCTATAGACCTTCAATTCGTGCATAAAAGTATCAAATGACTTGGCTTGTTGTTAAGATCTCGCAAAGATCGCAAAGTAACAAGAAAAGCAATTTGAAACCTTTATTTACCAAATTAAAGGTCTACCGTATTTAGGAAGAGTTTCTTTTGAGAGAACCGATAAGAAGCATTTTTGGTGTTACCTCTGTAGCCAGAGGGGCTGAACAGCCAACGCTGGTGATGTGATGTTTTACTAGGTTATCCTTATTATCATTGACAGAGTCAGATGTTGCAATGGTCACACGGTATAGTTACACAATAAAACAATATTATAAATGTTGTATATATGCTAATTAAATGTGGTGAAAATTGCAATCTGCTCGTTGTATATTGTAGGTAGGCGTGGGTAACCTCCACTATAGCATAATTATGAATGCTAAAGATAAAGAGATCTAAAACGTATACGATTGTCTTCATTCTAACTTCGCGCCTTACTTCTAACTTATTCAACAATTTCTTTTTCACTTGATGTTAATTGACGATACGGTTGGTACGATACGGATGGTACAAATTTTAGACTACATACAATTTATATTAGAGTTAGAACAATATTTCTTAATACTATTTTAGTTATATTCTCGATATACCGTTCTAACCTGCCTAGTCTGTCTGTTTCTCAGCCCGTCGGACCATAACTTACTTATTATACTCGCTGCTAGTGTCAACTTCAAACAGCTGTTTTAGAGTACAATAAGATTCTATTATGATTATTAAAATAAATAGATAAAATCCTCTTTTCAATAAGTAATCTCGATCTTCGACCACATTAGCATGCTCAATGTCATCTACCATTGATCCCGTGAGCATAGAAACGTGGCCATTGTACCGCGACATTGACATATTGTGTTGCAAGGATATGCTAAACAACCGGGGATTTGTAAACGATTATAAAATTGCATTAGTAATGATGCAGGTGCTGTAATATTAGTTTATTTCTATCAGGTGAGATCGCGGTCAAACGCTTCCATATTCACCATAAAAATACATATTTTATTCAGTTCCCTTTATTTATTTCTGCCTTATGGCCTTATTTTCTACGTATAATCGAATTATAATAGCCAACGTCGCAAGGGCGAATGGTAGCTAGAGGTCGACAGGCTTAATGTGTTGGTATTTTTTTTTAGTATTTAAGTACGCACCTTGCAGCAAGCAAGGTGATTCAATGTTGGAAAGAGCAAAATCAATGGTATCAATCGATGCAGATAATGGACGACGGGAGAGGGTTGTATGCTGCATAATCTAATACCCTTTAAACGAAACAATTCTTATATGTATATAATCTAAATCTCGGAAACGGCTCCAACGATTTTAATAAAATTTTGTATGCACGGGGTTTCGGGGGCGATAAATCGATCTAAGTTTCATTTAGAAAACGTCGTTTAAAATTTAAAAAAACCGAGCCAAGCTCGGTCATCCAGGTACTCGATATTAATACGCGAAACTTAACATCAAGTGCGATAGTAGTCAAACGCAAGCCTATCAGAGATAAAGAAACTGAAAATGTGTTACTAGTGCCTTGTGAATGGCGAATAATGCTCAGTATAGTATTTTTTATATCACTACACTACCTATCACGCTTTAGGCTACATTCCCTTGTTGCAAAGCAATACCATCTTAATCTAACCTCCATCCCATTCCACTTTCCAGGTTAAGATCCTGGTGCCTAACTCCACCGCTGGTATGATCATCGGCAAGGGCGGGAACTATATCAAACAGATCAAGGAACAGAGCGGCAGTTATGTACAGATCTCGCAGAAGGCAAAAGAACTGTCTCTACAGGAGCGGTGCATCACAGTTGTCGGTAAGTAAACACTAGCTAGATGGAGCTTCATTGGCATAGCAGAGCAAAGCGAGATAGTTTTAGATCTCTCGAAATTCCACGGATTATTTCTAAAAGAACCGTGCATACTTGTGTCATTATTATTATACACCACAATGAGTAATCGGGGCATATAATGGTGTCCAAAACATTTTGCTGGTTTCCTTCGCCTGTTATTAATTATTATTAGTTTTGCTTCTTGTGCACATTAATTTAAATGTGTCTAATCTGCCCTTTAACTTTCCTATTTCGTCCGCCGTATCTTTATTCTCTTTCAACCAGCCCCCACCTGCTATCGCTCTTAAACATAGAGCCAATTGTATCAGCTTAACAATAACTTGCAAGCCTCATTTAACCCCCTTAACATTTTCAGGGGTGTCTAAATACGCCCACGCCCCACAAACATTATATCTCTCATAACAATAACCATTAATGCTCAACCCTAATTGCGGTCTGCATCCTTACATTGAACGTGAATAACTATGCTATCTAATCGCTATATGGCTTACGTATTGACGTTATGCCAAAGTGGAATACATCTAGGTCAGATGCCGACTAAATGCACTTTTCTTTGGGTTTATGTTGGAACTGTATGTAAATTACTGTTTAAAACTCTCAAAGGCAGAGATTTTGTATATTTTGCATAGTCCTATTTTTCTGCTTGCTGGATAGAAAAAATCTTTGATAATATTTTTAAAGTGTTGGCTACTTTTAAGAAACTTAGACTTTCTTGATAAATGAGTTTATAGAAATGAGGTTTTGGTGTATACACAACCGTACATGCTATGTGTAACCGTATAGCAACAAGTATTCGGTTAAAATCCACGTGCTTGAGCGCTGGAGGGTTTCTTACTGAGAGACTTCTTTTTATTTACGTGAAACAAAAATAATGCTGTTTATTCCAAGATACATAACTACAGGTGTAACACATAACTGAGTAAGCTCCTAGCGCGCCGCGAACTATTCACGCAATCTCCACTCCACTACCTTAGGAGCACCCTCAGTTATGCGCTACCCCTGCAGCTGCATCTCACCTTAGGCCCATCTCTTATTACGATATGAACATACGACTAGTCACGGAGTCTAGTCGCCGCGGACATACATTCAAATACATTTAACTGTGGGCCCCAAAGAGGCACTCATGAGAGTTAATGACTCTACTGCCAGATTCGTAAAATACAGCCATCTCGAGAAGAATCTGGCAAAAACATGGCGGCGCATTTTTTCTTAAAGCCTGATACAGAAATTATATTAACCTAGGTATATCTATATTATGTAGTCGCCAGAAAGCGCTTGTGCAGTCTGCTTCCATGTATTCTTGTCATTTATGCAGTCATTTATTTTGTAATAATCTTTCTTAATGAATGCCCGTTTTATTACCGAGTTAAACTTTCTCAGTGGTAATTCAGTTAAAATTTTAGGAATCATATTGTAAAATCTAACCCAATTTGTCGTAAAAGATTTATTCGTTTTGCTAAATCAAAATGCGCGCACTGCAATATTATGCTTATAAAAAAATATACGAGAGTATAAATATTTAAGCTTCATAGTTTATATTTATCAAGCCTCCGAGATTAGAGTCGTATGCGTATCGTAACGAGAGACGGGCCTTGCACTCACGCGAATCCCTCCCCCGGGGCCCGTGTTCCAGGCGAGAAGGAGAACAACAAGAAGGCGTGCGTGATGATCCTGCAGAAGGTGGTGGACGACCCGCAGTCGGGGTCGTGTCCCAACGTGTCGTACGCGGACGTGGCGGGGCCCGTCGCCAACTACAACCCCACCGGGTCGCCCTACGCCGTGCCCAACTCTGAGGTGACAGAGGTGACGCTTGGACACGCTCACTCTTGTATGGTACACGCTGACTATGCTTGGCCGACGCGCTGATGGGACGACCTTGTGTCTATACAATACAATACAATACTTCTTTATTGAACACCAATAAAATAGTTAAGAAGAATGTTGATAACATAAAAACTAAAAAAAAAATTGTTGTACTATTGTACAACAATTTTATGCCTTATCACATAAAGCAATCTCTTACAGGCAACCTTTGGATGGACAGGATAGTAATAATAGCCATTTTTTGCGGTCGGTGGAGTTCTCTAATGAATGACGCTACACATGCATTATAAACAATTTAAACATTACTATCACATGTTTACATGTTTATCTGTCTGTCTGTCTATCTACATGTTTACATTTCTATTTCAATATTTTTTTATTGAGTGACAGGTGTTAAAGAGATGTAGCATCTAATATGTCAGAGTGACGAACGCAATGCTTTGCCGAGGATTGTGACCTAAGTTCTAAGTGGCACTGAACAAAGGGTGACGCTAAGCGAGTGACTTGCTCGATTCGTCACTCAAAAACAATAAAAAAAAAAATTATATATTAATTACTAGCTTTGCCCCGCGGTGTTACAAAAGTAGCTTATGTGTTAATCCAGCTTATGTCTACCTCCATACCAAATTTCACAAAATTGATCCAGCCATTTGAGCATGAAGAAGTAACGAACATACAAACACACTCCCAAATTTTCGCATTTATAATATTAATAGGAAGTAGGATCGATTAGTAGTAATTCTAATTTCTAAAGGTGACGAGCGCATTGCTTATCCGCACAGGATTTTGAAACTTAAAAACTCTGGGTGCACTGTACTGTAATGCCGACGATGACGGTCACCATCAGGCGAGCGACTAGCTCGTCCCGTCTCTCAATTACTTAATAAAAACTGGCCAAGTGCGAGTCGGACTCGCGCACGAAGGGTTCCGTACCATTATCTATTAGAAATCAAGTTTGTTGTGGGAGCCCCCCTTAAATAATTATTTTATTTTATTTTTAGTATTTGTTGTTATAGCGGCAATAGAAATGCATCATCTGTGAAAATTTCAACTGTCTAGCTATCACCGTTCTTGAGATACAGCCTGGTGACAGACGGGCGGACGGACCGACAGCAAAGTCTACTGAGACTTTGCTGTCCGTCCCTCCGCCCGTATAGGATCCCGTTTTTACCCTTTGGGTACGGAACCCTAAAAAAGACTAAATTAGACGGAAGTGCAAAATGCGGTCGTGGTATTTACTCGACATTCCGTTTTAAGAGATAACATATCCAAGCCATTATTCGGGTCGTATTATTTCGGGTAAGCGATATTTGATAAGAACTCGCTTAGTGTGAGAACCATACTAATTATGAATGTACTTTATTTATTTAAAGAATTAAGTAATACATAACTTTTAATGTTCTAGAGCAGTAATATGAACACTAATCGTGTTACAAGAGAATTGCTTTTGGAAAATTATTGCATAGAAAAATGTTTCACCAATTATTATAATAGTCTAAATAATTAAATGAAAACACATGACGTACAGGGTGCGGCCTAATGAATGGACAACCCTATACCTACGAATAGTGACAAACTACAAATAATGCTAAAAGTTGAAATTACATACAAGTAATCTTGATAGTGGTTATATATTTGTGCCTTTTGGGGTTGAGACGTTGGGACCGTGGTGACCGGGAGCACAATGAATTATCAAAGCGTTTGGTCGAAGCAACTCGTGACCAAAATGCTGGCAAATATTTTGGACAGAGATTGAGTATTGCCATTCAACGTGGCAATGCTGCCAGCATTTTGGGTACGGTCTATTAGATTAAGTTTTGTACATATTTATATCTAATTATAGTTTGTTTTATTTTTTTCGTTTCATTTTAATTTCGTTTTTAGTTTAATGTAATATATGTTGTTGATTATTAAATATTTTGGTAATATTTAAATCAAAGTAAAAAGCAAAGATTTGTTATAAAAACATTTAACTGGAGGTGAATTACAACTGAAGATGTCAATTTTAGTATTGTTTGTAGATTTTCACAATTTCTAAAAATTACGATCTTCCCAAAATCTGTGATACTGTTACTAGACACATTTTTTTAAAATTTTTGGACAATCCTGATGTCACCTATCTGTAGGTATAGGGTTATCTATTAATTACGCCACATCTAGTATAACTCCGGAAACATTAACATCACACACAATCACACCGAAACCAGAAGAACAAATGTCCCTTGGAAAGGAAGTTTGTGCTTCTGCCGGAAATCGAACCCAACACCCATTCGTCAGAACACGCACAGTTAACTGAGCCAACCGTCAGATCAATAAAATATGATGCATAATTAATAATATGAAAGATATAATTACAATTGGATTCTTGCTTGACGATCTGCTTCGTTGCGTAACAAAGACCAAGTTAACACGCAAAGTGTTCACAACCTGCCGTTTTCTTATATAGCTCTTTCTTACGATGATCTCATCTCAATTCTTTAGTAATAGCTCTGATGTCATCAAATACATAGATCCTCGGCATGTGTACGTACCACTGTGATAGTATTAGATAGTATAGTAACTGTGCCCAACGGCTTGGTTCGCGTTCTGCAAGACAAGGTATATTTTAGGGTCTAGAACTGGACACTTTAGATATAGATTTTATCTAAATCTGATCAATCATTTTGATATTTTAATATTTTGGATATACTTCGTATATAATTTTACATTCACACACACTAACGCATTTAGAATATTATTCTAATTTTAATTTATTATTGCTATTGTTTCCGGCAGTCACGGTACAAGTCTTTGAACTTGTGTGGGGCTGTGAGTGTAAACTGTGGAACAAGTGACACACTGTGAGGCCACAAAAGAAATACGAGCCAAAATTGGGATACATTCCAACGCAACAAAATCGATATCATGCACACCTACATCTTCACTACTTGAATAATTGTGCCAGCGACCCAAAGCCGCACTCAGGGGTGGCTGGGCTAACTGCTGGCAGAGGGAAATGCACAATACACCCCCCAGCGGGACGTCAGTGCTGGCCTTACCACCCCTAGTTAGAATTAGAAGTCAACGGGCAGTTTAAAACGTTAGTATGTTAGTTTCGTCCCATCAGCGCGCAGTGAGTAGGTGGAAGGCACTTGCGAGCGTGTTTAAGTGGTGTCACTTACCGTTCCCTGCTGCCGACACTGTAGCACTAACCTATATATATCTATGTACCGCTGTATTATATACGTAGTATATGTTTAGTGATGTAAGTACTAATATAGATGTAGTTTTTTGTATGTGGAGATTGGATGAAGTAAGTATTTTTATGTTGTCGTTTGAGGTAGATATGTTTGTAACTGTAACTGAACGCTTCTTCAACAAATTTCTATGTATAAGACCATTTCTTTTTTTTTTTCAAGTATTGGGTTGATAAGTTTAAGATAGGATGATCTCTTGTCTTCTCGTTGGTGTGTATGTTTTTACATTTGGATAATATACTATAAAGAAGATATTTAGTTCTGTCTTGAATAACTATAAGAGAAATGTATCCAGATTTTTTATATCAGACGCCTATTAACCAGTAAAAAAATATTTAATTTTGAATACATATAAAATTTAAAAGCAAAGTTGTAATTTATTCCTACGACGACGTGCATACATTTGCACGTCATCGCGGCACAAAAAGCAGAAAGCCGTATACGCCCCCTTTTTTATGTATGTACAATTACTGTAGAACTTGTAGAAACGAAAGGATACGTACAAATCGACAAAAAAAAATCCAAACCGGGAATTCTCAGGTAACAAAAATACAACCGAATCGAGAGCCTCCTACTTTTTTTGAAGTCGGTTAATAATGAAACGAGGTTCCGACACCGCGACGATGTAGGAACGTTTCGATCGAGCCACCTCGGACCGCGGGTCCTTGCGCTCGTCCGGACGTGTGAGATGGTGTTCCTCCCTCAGGCGCACGCGCTGGGCGGCGGGGTGGGCGCCGTGGGGCAGGTGCTGGTGAACGGCGCCGCGGCCGCCGGCATGGGCGCCGGGCTGGCCGCGCTGTCGCTGTCGCTGTCGCTGGCGCCGCCCGGCTCGCAGCCCGCCGCGCCCATCTCGCAGCACACGCTCGACCACATCAAGGTACGCACACGCACACGTAGCACTCGCGGGGGCGCCGGGCCTCGTGCCGCGACACTGTAGTACACACGTAGCACTCGCGGGGGCGCGGGGCCTCGTGCCGCGACACTGTAGTACACACGTAGCACTCGCGGGGGCGCGGGGCCTCGTGCCGCGACACTGTAGTACACACGTAGCACTCGCGGGGGCGCGGGGCCTCGTGCCGCGACACTGTAGTACACACGTAGCACTCGCGGGGGCGCGGGGCCTCGTGCCGCGACACTGTAGTACACACGTAGCACTCGCGGGGGCGCGGGGCCTCGTGCCGCGACACTGTAGTACACACGTAGCACTCGCGGGGGCGCGGGGCCTCGTGCCGCGACACTGTAGTACACACGTAGCACTCGCGGGGGCGCGGGGCCTCGTGCCGCGACACTGTAGTACACACGTAGCACTCGCGGGGGCGCGGGGCCTCGTGCCGCGACACTGTAGTACACACGTAGCACTCGCGGGGGCGCGGGGCCTCGTGCCGCGACACTGTAGTACACACGTAGCACTCGCGGGGGCGCCGGGCCTCGTGCCGCGACACTGTAGTACACACGTAGCACTCGCGGGGGCGCGGGGCCTCGTGCCGCGACACTGTAGTACACACGTAGCACTCGCGGGGGCGCGGGGCCTCGTGCCGCGACACTGTAGTACACACGTAGCACTCGCGGGGGCGCGGGGCCTCGTGCCGCGACACTGTAGTACACACGTAGCACTCGCGGGGGCGCGGGGCCTCGTGCCGCGACACTGTAGTACACACGTAGCACTCGCGGGGGCGCGGGGCCTCGTGCCGCGACACTGTAGTACACACGTAGCACTCGCGGGGGCGCGGGGCCTCGTGCCGCGACACTGTAGTACACACGTAGCACTCGCGGGGGCGCGGGGCCTCGTGCCGCGACACTGTAGTACACACGTAGCACTCGCGGGGGCGCGGGGCCTCGTGCCGCGACACTGTAGTACACACGTAGCACTCGCGGGGGCGCGGGGCCTCGTGCCGCGACACTGTAGTACACACGTAGCACGGGCGCGGGTACTGCCAGTTTGTCATCTCTTTGTAACAATTTATAATCTATACATTGAAGCGCAACCGAATTTATGAGTTACGAGCTGCGTTCCCGGAAGTCCCGAATCCGCATTCCAGGATTAAAAGTACCCTGTGTTAAAATCCAGGGGTGTTTACGCACCCTCGCGAATCGAGTGACGTCTTGGGCAGTATCCCCGAGTTACGCTGGTTATAACGAACAAAGGTACACAAATTCCACCAAAGAGAAAAGCAGATGCTCAATTAATGCAAACCAACTCACTGAAACGTCTGGCAGTCCTCGCGTGGCGGGCCCGCCGACAACTATAAACATAAATCTTCACAGATCACAAAAGTTTCTTAGGTTTAACGTACATGATCGAAAATTATAACAGGGAACGCTTCCTCAATTCGCGGTAGATTGTAGACTGGTGCGTGGTCGAATAGCAAGTGGCAGCACACCTTAAAAACTACCCTCAATTTAATGAGAAATATCAAAATTGCGATGAACAAAGGTGAAGCTACCTAAATAAAACTGTCGATATTATAATAACAAAAAAAATACGTAATTACGGGGATTCAACACAGGGGGTCAGCTACCTCCATACCAAATTTCATCAAAATTGGTCCAGCCGTTTGAGCGTGAAGAACGACAAACATACAAACACTCACAAACTTTCACCTTAATTATTATTAATTGATACTATGTTATATTACATAGTATCATGTATTAAAGACCGCTACACCTGCGTCCGCCCGCGTCTTTTAAGTTAAAAAGTAGTCTATGTTTACCACGTAAGCTACTCACAGGTATATACTATGTACATTCCAAATCCGTGAAGCCGTTACAGCGTGAAAACAAAACTAACATACTTACACACAAAGTTATGAGTGTGATATAGACAGTGACATAGTCGTGTCGATGCGCAGGTGGCGCTCCGCCAGGCCGGGTACAGCGAGGGCGGCATCAGCGAGATCAGCGCCGCCCTGGGGCTGCTCGTGAAGCACGGCGTGCTCGGGCTGGCATTGCCGGCGGCACTGCCCGCGCCTCCCCTCTCCGCCGCCTACTTCCCGCTGCCGCCGGGCCCGCAGGACCAGCCCACGGTGTTCGGGCCCATCGGGCAGGTCGGACTCGGTTAGTACGCCCTTTCGTTACTGTACTGCTGCTCCTGGCTCACTGGCTGTTGAGGTTGACGCTGCTAAACATCTATTGTGTACTTGAAGTCTACTTGCAGTTGGATCTAGGATTTTTTGTTACGCGACTTAAATATAACAAAATCATTTACTAACGACGTAATGTCTGTGAATATGCGTAGAAAAAAATAATTGTAGTTGATGCGTAGATACATTGTTGTTGTTTTCACAATATGTACATAAATATTTAAATAAATAATGTTAGTTAAATATGCTTCTACAGAAGTTGAAAAGAGTAAATAGTATAAACATACTCGTATATGTGGATGGAACAATTGGACTAACCATTTATGTACATAAAATTAAAATATATAATTATGTATAAGCATAAATTAAACATGAGCATATTTAAAAAAAACATCAAAACCATAAACGAACAATAAATAAAATGAAAGATGGTTTTCATGATCATTACTAAAACTATTTTACTCATAAAAACCAAATATTTCATCTTCATATAATGCGTACATAAATCAATAAAGATATCTTTGAGATTGTATTTTGAAAATAGACCACATAACGGCGGCATCAATTAATTACCTTATAAAACTGCCATTTTAACTAATTAAAAGCAGGACCTAAGTGCCGCTTTGTGGACACGCAATAGTAGCCTCAACCTCTTAATTATTGTATAAACAAACAGACTGTACTTCGTTAGAAGTTATCTAATTGTATGTGAACCTATATTAGCATTTTATACTATAGACCTTATTTCAAGGTCAACAAAATATATAATGAAGTACAGTCTGAGTTGTTCATAAGAAGTCATTTAATTTTAATTCAAATGTTTTAAATCTGGAGACTTCAAAATTTGGTTTCCCTTATTTACTTACTCAGCTCATTTTTAATATACACTACTGAACTGTGATCTCATAAAGTTGAATCGTGTTCGACTGACATATTGTTATAATTTGGGCTGATATAATCACAATTGGTCTTTTTTTTTAAGTAATGTATAACGTGTCCCAATATTGGCATACGGTGTAGGTACGAACGGGCTGCGAATCGGTCGCGTTACGAAAGGGGGCGCTAGTGAGACTGTGGGTAGGTACTGCATTAAAGTCACTACTTGTAAATGTTGCAAACAAGGCTCGCTCATTAGAACACAACGTGCTGTCAGTAAGGATCACTATGCAGAGACGCCAATAATGATATTCGTCTTTGAAAACAAATCTATTGTTATACTGTTTGATACAAAAATCTATAAAATATTAACCGCTCGTTGGCTTAGTTGGGTGGCGTTCGCCTTCTAAGCAGGGGTATCGGGTTCGATTCCCGGCGGGAACACATGTTATCTCTCCAAGGAAAAATTGTGTTTCTGGTTCTGATTCTGGTTGTTTTTGTGTGTGTGTTGTGAATGTTTCCGGTACCCACGACACAAGTCATCGAACTTTGTGGGGCTGTGAGTGTGAAAGCGTTTATTTATTTATAAAAATAAATAGATTGTTAATGAATTTTCAATATTTCTCAGAAATTAATTCTGAGATATATTGTATTAAATTCTTTCGTACCTTCTCTACAAAGCAAGGCATCCCAAGGTATACAAAGTTTTATGAAAATCCTAGGGGATATAATTTAAATTTGGAATGTTTAATAAATATTAATTTTTAGGTAAATTAATGCTTTATTTACGTAGGGTATTTTTTTTTTTTTTTTATTTGTGACAGGCTAGTGTTTGACCAGTATCTCACCTGATGGTAAGTGACGATGTGATCGAAGCTGGTAAACACACTAGACCTGGAATACGCAGGCTCTATTGTCTCGTAGAAGGTATGAAAAGCAGAGGATTTATCTGGAGGATAAAGTCTTCGTC
This sequence comes from Lomographa bimaculata, assembly GCA_948107665.1. NCBI lineage: Eukaryota > Metazoa > Arthropoda > Insecta > Lepidoptera > Geometridae > Lomographa > Lomographa bimaculata. The sequence continues at coordinate 772,401 of OX403603.1, forward strand.
TTGGGCGGCTTGAACCCCTAGCGTCACTCCTGTACGTAACTATGCCACCCGTGACGTAAAACATTGGTCCTCTTGGTGCATAATCTATTCTAAACTTGAGCGGTGCTTAGTTTGGTTATTAGCTTTATACATTTATATACTTGTACAAAATAAAACAATCCGAAATATTAACGTAAAAAACAGTGCGTTGGTTATTGAATGAGGACTGTACGTAAGTGTAATGGCATAGTCCCCTACTGCTGGCATCTATATTGTGCTAGAACAGATCACCGTGCCTTACCTGTGCCTTGGTTGTTACAGTCTAGTCGGTCTAACTTAGATACGATAGTTGTATAGTTACACCTAACGCCTGCACTCTCACACGCGCACTTCTACGGTATACAACACTTACTGGGATAGCAAGTATTGTGTTTTACTAACTTACCTGTAGCTTGAAAATATGTACAAAAACTTTTAAGCATAAAGTATAAGATAAGTTTCTCTTAAGTAGCTGACAACGGGAAGCCCAAAAGAATTGAAACAAAAGCATGTTTACGTTTAGCCTTTTCAAAAATTTGATAATTTGATACATGTCCTTCTGTGATTAATTTGGTTTACGACAAACTATTTTCTATCCAAGTAAGCGTTGTGTCACCGACCGATAACATCCGGCAACACGGATATAAAGACATCCGGTTTTGTTATCCGTAATCACGGATTGCCCCAAAGACCTAGAACAGTGGTCCGTCTTTCCATCGCATAGAGGCTTGTACCTACCGTCCTAAATTCTAAATTTCTTCGCTACGCTTCTCATTCTGTCCCTAATTGGCTAACTACGTCTCAGTTCATAGATATATATAATTTCTAATGACAGTGTTGTTTTTATAAAATATAAGGACTATACTTGAGTGAGTCCTATATTTTTGGCATAATTTAGGAAAAGAAAATTTAAATAATTTGCTGTTTTAAATTTTAATAAATTTAATTAATTTGGCTTAGATGGGTGGTATTCGCCTTCTAAGCAGGGGTATCGGGTTCGATTCCCGGTGGGATCACAAGTTTTCTCCCCAAGGAAAATTTGTGTTTATGGTTCTGGTTGTGATTGCGCGTGTGATGAGAATGTTTCTAGCACCCACGACACAAGTCATTGAACTTAATGTGGGGCTGTGAGTAAAAAAAAAAATTTGTTTAAATTTTCTGGACCGCTATAATCTGTTGTATCTTGATCACAACTGTCAACATACAACTTAAAATGATCTCTATTTATTTTGAACTAAATACTATTTTTGCATGTATAGTGTATTTCGATGTGTTGTATTGCCTGATTACAATTAACAAGATTGGCTTTAAATATCGAGTATTATTTTTGCGTTTACGTGTATTTGTCAAAATTCTTCCACATCGCTTTTCCATACCATCTGTCGGCAATACATAACAAGAATTGTGCTGTGGATAAATAAAACGTCGGAATTATGTTATAGATCTTGATTGAAACTTCAATGTTGCCAATATATTGTATATTTCAAATAATTTCTCTTTTAGGTATGATACGAAATACTATACGTAACGAATATATTTTTATCGATCTTTTGGGAATTTTAATATCAATTTCAGGACTGAATATCAGTAACTATATTTTTTATATATGCAATTATGACTACACGACTTAATTTGGATTATATACTTCTAGTTTAATGTTAATATGTGCATAGTCACGTTCAATATTTCACGATTTTATTTAAAAGCGGACCCTTGGACATTGATTTTACTTATTTTTTTTGTTATAAGCAAATGTTTGATCACTATCTCACTTCGCATTCGCTGTACTCAATTGCTTTGTTTAATTAATTTCAAAACAAAATGATTGTATTTTATTTTGGCTACATTGAAGTTTTCCCAACGACCCCGCGAATGTGAAAGCACCTATTGTCCAGAGCATAACATAATACAAATATAGAAGGAACAACTTATTGGTTCACAGAATACCTGCAACATGGATCTCTTGTAGGTGAGCTCGAAAAGATGATCGCACACAAACGCGCTAGTCGCTATTACGAGGAAAACTTTAGACAATACCAAAAAGACTATTCCTAAATTGGCTATAGACTCATAAAAATAACATATTTAATATATAAATTATTATAATCATCCAAAATTTCATACCTTGTCAAAATTGTACAATAAGTTGTTCTTTCCCTCCATCTTTGTTTTTTTCCAAGACCGCAACACAGCGCTACCAACATTGAAAAACCAACTTAAATTTTGTACACACGAGTCGAGTGGGTTATGCTAGTGCTACGATAGTAAACATAACATCCAATAGTGCATGTATTTATATTTTGTATATATCGATACCTACGTAGTTCTACAGATTTCAAGTTTATCTATACCTTCCCGTCACGATATTTTTATGTATGATTTCAATTATTTCTGTAGTCAACCAATATCCTTATTTTTGTATAATACCTAGTCGCTTGTCACCGCCATCGTAAAAAATAACGTTACTATTGTATTAATTCAGTTGCGGGTAGATAGAGACAAAAAAAATGCCGTCAATTGTTTTGTATAAAAACTAACGATATAAACACTCAAAAATACGCTAACACTCCAGTTACGTAGTCGCTTACATATCTGAATATTAACAAAATAACAGTCGGTTGTCGCGGAAAGGTTTCCAGGAAACGCTTCCTTACTCTAACATGTAAAGTTAATTAAAATATGAATATAAAGTAAGGGCATAGAGGCCGTAGCTCACCCGGGCACTAGCATCACCTATCGAGTCGTCGCGCGGGGCGCTGTGGGTCGGGCGGCGCTCGCTAACACTCAATCCTCTCGCAACAGCGCGAAACGTTCTAATGTAAACGCCGCACGCGACTAGCGCACGGGAGGGGTGGAAAGGAAGGACCGAATGTTCGCCGGCTACCTGGAAAACGGGGCGGGCGGGGATTATAAAAAAAAAAATTGGGATTGATTGATCGGGTAGAGCGTTTCGCGGAGGTTGCATTCGAGGCGCTTGGCCCCGCAGCCGCGGTGGCGCCGATCTCGCTGTCGGCGGGCGCCATGGGCGGCGTGGGCGTGGGCGGCGGGGTGCCGCCCTTCCCCTCCGCCTCGCTGCTGCCGCTCTCCAAGAGCCCCACGCCCGCCGACGCCGCCGCCAAGGACTCCAAGAACGTGGAGATCGCGGAGGTCATCGTCGGGGCCATTCTCGGTGAGACATTCTCTATTAGCTACTTTTAAAGAGCATTTCTCTTTTATCTAGTTACCCTTTCTCTCTTATCTAGTTTAAAAGAGCCTATTTTTAGGGTTCCGTACCCAAAGGGTAAAACAGGACCCTATTACTAAGACTCCACTGTCCGTCCGTCTGTCGCCAGGGTGTATCTCATGAACCGTGATAGTTAGACGGTTGAAATATTCACAGGTGATATATTTCTGTTGTCGCTATGACTTCATAAAATAAATAATTAAGGGGGCTCCCATACAACAAATGTGGTTTATTTTGCTCGATATTGATAACGGCAACAGGTAGACGCTTGAAATATTCACAGAATATTTAGTTATAAATTTCTCTTTATTAAAAATAAATAATTAAATTAAAATAAAACAAATACTTAAGGGGGGCTCCCATACAACAAACATATTTTTCTTGCCGTTTTTAAAGATAATGGTACGGAACCCTTCGTGCGCGAGTCCGACTTGCGCTTAACCGGTTTTCTATTATATTGTTTAAAAAATGCTTTCACTTTATCTAAGACTTAAAAAGCCATTACAAAGTTATAGGGAAGTATTCCCTCCTACTCTGGCCTACGCCGCTACACTCCTATACAGATTTGTGTCGCATGATTTGTATGTATGAATATTATCGACATGCGATACGGATTCAAAATGATTGACTTTTAGGGTACGTAAAAACATATTTAGAATCCTAGCATCGATTCCTTAATACTGAACGTGACCATCTCAGGGCTTCATTGGACACTCAACACTTACTGCTTAATAAAAAATAAATATTTTTGTAATAATGAGAACCCCCGGTGGATCCCCAGGTCCGGGCGGCCGCAGCCTAGTAGAGATCCAGCAGATGTCGGGCGCCAACATCCAGATCTCGAAAAAGGGCACGTTCGCGCCCGGCACGCGCAACCGCATCGTCACCATCACGGGCACGGCAACGGCCATCGGCAACGCGCAGTACCTCATCGAGCAGAAGATACAAGAGGAGGAACTCAAGCGCACGCGGCACAACGCCATCTCCACGCTCATGCAGTAACTGTGCCTGTTCACGTATTGACGCCGCCGGCGCCGGCGCCGGGATTCCGAACCTCTCACGACACTCGGGCACGTCTCGGGTGTTCATTGAAGTTGCCCACGTCGCTGGTTCGATGTGAAACGAACGTCATACTTTGAAGGGATAATTGGTGGTTTCGATCCACTCGGATGTTTATGTAGATAGATATACCGCGTCTATTCTATTTGGAGATTTTGAATTCAGATTGTATGACGTAGTTTACGTATGTTTCGATATTTCTAGGGTGACCTTCCCGCCTTGCTAATAAACGGTTGAAATGGTTACTTTTTGTACGGTTAAATATTATTTTGTCTCAGTTTCGTGGAAGCTAGATGAAACGGTACGAGAATAACGCTCGATATGTTTATTAGTAAAGCCGATAGGTGTAATGTTTTATGTGATGGAAGTCGCAGGGACGTTTCCATGGGGTTGTACCAATTCTCCCTTCAAAATTGTGATTATAGTTTGATTTTGATATTGAGTGATGTGAATCCCGTTAGTCCGGGCCGGCCGCCGCGCGGGGTACGTGAACCGGGCTCCGGCCGCGTCCTCTAGTCAACCGCTGCGAAGCGAGTTACCTGACTGTAGTTTACGTTTGTTGTCTCACGGGGAGCGTAGATACGCAGCTCTCGATACGCGTCGCAGCCGCAGTCGACGGTACGCCGAACGTATCGTTTAAGATCGGCGTATCGATCTACAACGAATGCCACGGATGAAAATCACATTGGAGAAAATATGTTCAGATTTAGCTCGGTGCTTTTGTTGAAATGTCTATTGATTCTATTTGGTCTATTTGTGAATATAGAATATTGAGCTGTTAAAGTGGAAAAATACTCTAACCTACGCAATTTGTTGTATTTTCATTGTGGTTGTTTATGATTTTGTTTTGCAACTGTTTATAGACAAACTTTATTAACTTTCCACTTTAATGCAGGAGGCGTGTTCCATAATATACCGATAACTGAAGAACTCGTTTCGGCGTTATTTAAACTACAAAATATCTTTGAGCATATTTGTCTGTTCGTACGGAAGAATGGATAAAGGTTGTGGTTATCATTATACGAGATGTGAAAGCATAATATATTAACGCCACTAAAGATTTTATTAAAAAACTCGCTCCGAGAAGTTTTGTCGCTATGGTTTCTCAGCGCGTTACATTTATGTATCGCAAATGATATTTAACAATAATTATAATAATATACAATGTTAAGTAATTATAGATACGTTCCTTCAATGTGACATGAATCTGTGTATATATAAAATGCAATTTTCCGGGAGAGTGCAATCCCAACGCGAGCGACGCATATCGACACATAGTCGACTATTTACAATAGTGAATTATAGATTTTATGTATATTGATTTTGACGCATGTATAGTGTTGAGCATAATGATTATCGCTACTTTAGTTGGTCGCGATGACTTGTTTTATTTCTCCGCCAGGCGGCCATTATTGTTGTTTAAGATTTAAAATACGATTGTGATATGTCCTATCACGGAAATTCCTATTCCATACACATTTTATTTTTGTATATTATTCGCCACAGCATACATTTTATTTACATGTTTGATTTCATTGTAAATGTTACCATTGATAAGTTATTGTTTTTAGTTTGTATGAGGTTTAGTGTAGCGGCGTTAGGACTCGCAGGGGCCAGCCCCGGCTCCCCGCCGACGCGACAGGAGCCAAATAATGTCCTAACCAAAGTAGAATTTTGTTTTATTACTCGACATCAATCATTATTGAAAATCAATGTAATATTGTGAAGTACAATAGGTTAATTTTAACAATTCATGTAATTTCATTTTTTAATTATATCGCCATCGTTTTGAATCTGGCTAGCAGAGTCTGTCATTCCTGATTTCTCTCGGTAAAGAATCTTTATTTTTTTATACATTTATAAATTTAAACGTTTAATTATCTTCGTTTAGGAACGTTCTGTTGTCGGATTCTTTATTATGTCGGTCTAAAATTACCTTACGATGTAAGTACAATTTAAATAATAATGCATGTCCAAAACGTAGAGGATTACATATTTTAACATTTTAATGCAGATTTCTATAATATATTATTCGAGATGACAATATGAATATATTCTTATTTACAGTTACGATATAATTATGTAAATGGAAAAAGATTATTTTTGAACGCGCCGTCTTGTAATCAGCCTTTTTGCGTTAGTCTCCGTAGGGTACAGTAGAAAGCGCAGTACATAGCTCGGAGTAGCCGCGCGTAGAGGAAAGAGAAAGGGGCGGGTTTCCTCGCGCGGGATAGCTTTAAGTTGTGTTCGTTTACCTCAGAAGTGCCATCGTCGTAGATATCCGCAGAGTGCGGACAACGCTGGAATAACAAGCCGCCCCACGTTGGGCGCCAAGCCGCCCCAACGCGGGCGACGCAAACGACACGAAGGCGGTCGAATACTTATCAGAAGGAATGAAGTACAAAAGAAACAGTAATCATAATAATAATGAATCGGCTTAGAGGAGTTAATGTACGCTAGTTGTAAGGAAACGGAATTGAGAGATATCTCTTTCGAAAGCGCGTCGTGAAGGTTTCTCGTGTCGATACTTCCGCGGGTAGTTACGATCGTTATAAGTGATTCCGGCAGTCCAACGATAGGTCGATAGTTAAGGGTGGTATTGTTACTACGTCTATATACGTGTGTTATGTAGGTAACGATTCGCAGTAGTGCATTCAAACGAGTAGCTAGTTATTAATGTATATTCAATCTTTAAAGTGTATAGGTATCGCTGTTCGATTTCTCTGGTGTTTTTCGAATTTTTCTCATCTCTACTATGTATATTTGGGGGTAGGTACAGATATCGTCTAGTGTCAATTAAAATTTGATGAAGGTCGGTCACTGTCGCGATAGACACGGTCACAAATAGCCGTAATGTTACAGTTGAGTATCGACGATGTTCCGGCCGGTCACTTATCGCAACAATGAATTACTCTCTTTTTCATTGACCAACAGTGCGAGATTGAGTTCAATTCGTGCAGAGCGTGGTACTGAACCAGTAATTGGATCGCAGTTGTGACGGCAGGTGTCGGCAGGCAGGTGTGTCGCGAGAGTGCCGACGCCGCGGCGGCTGAGCCCGATCGTGACGTCTGAACGTCGATTTTACAAGCTCAATTTTATCGGAAATAAACTCGATTAGTCGCTACTTGTAAGTTATAACGTCAATTAAACGAAATATGTCGGTCACCGGGAAACCATCGGTTACGTGAAGTTGGGCGTGCTCGGGGGGGTAGTGTGATACTTTCCGATAATTCTTAGTCTACGTTTTCTTTCTCTCTCGCTAAGAACGACTTGCCTCTATCGTCCGGCGCCGCTCGCATGGCGCGCCCGCCGCTCGGCGCGTCGTGCACATTTGTCCATAATTTTGTCGTAGTTACCGTATTTGTACTTACAGAGTATCTCAATAGAACTAGCCGATAAAACGGCCGCGTCCCGATGCGAGCGGCGACCGCTAATAAAAATAGTTATCATGAAATTCTAGTTAGTTAAAATTATCTTATTAATAAACAATATTATGGGTATGTATAGATAATTTTAAAATACTGGACAAAAATGTTAATGTTGTTATACTGAAGTTGTTACAATATTTGAGAGTATATTAACGTGAAGACAGAAATAATTTTAGCGCGTTATCATTATCCGAATAGCGTTTCGTGTGGGAGATAATAAATAGTAGGAGCTCGCGGCCCGGCGGCAGTGCCCGGCGAGCGGTCGGCACTGCCGGGCTCGCGGCACTGCCGCGGCGCGCGAGCCTGTGATACTGCACGCCCGCACGCGGCCTGGTTGTGTCAAACTTCACTCCATTCACTGTAGATAGGTAGTCGTAGTCAATCATTTCCTTAGAGTACACCGCGGCGCGGACGGCCGTCGGGCGCCCGCTCCGCCCGATCGAAGGTAGCTAGTTGCCATCTCGCGGCCTCTCATCCTCCCTTAATTTTAATAGCTAAATGTTGTTGAATTTGTTGATAGAGTGGTTTATTGTAACTAGTATAGGTAGTCAGTCGGTGTACAGTCGAGTGCAGCCGGCGGGCGCGCTAGGCTAGTAGTTCTGTCGACAGTGTGTAGGAACATGGCTGTGCGTTTCGAACTCAACATGCGGCGCCGGCGCCGGCTCGGCCGCGCGTCCGTGAGCTATCTGTATATAATTGCATAGCATTGTTTCATTACGTTTCTCTCCTTGCTCATTGTCATCAATTTATTAAAGACTGAGGAATCAACTCGCGCATATTGACATCGCCACGAACGGGTCCCGGGTTGGGATTATGTAACATATAATTTGTATTGTCATTACTTGTTCACTCGCCGGGCGCGGACAGGCGTCTCGCCGACGCCGACCTTTACACATGTTGAGATTGATATGTTATACTAATTCTATTGAATTATAACTTGTTGCGTATTATAAGTATGTATAGACCTGCTCGCACGGGACGCGCCGCGCGCCGGCTCGGCGCGTTGTGATACTTGCTCGTTTGTTGCTGTAATGTTCATTCGTGGAAATTTTATTTTATTATTAATATTTTTTTGTTAATTTTGTTTATTATAATAAACGGGTCTGCAATGTTTACGTGACGAGGAAATAATTTTTAAATTAAGTTAAATTGGAAATGTTAAAAATATGTTTTGAATTTTAAATTCGATATATTTTAGTCAATGTTTATAATTGTTTAGTTAGTTGTATTGTCAGATTGATTTTTTAATGAAGTGTTATTTTGCAATGTTAAACGATAAGAGGTAAAACGGAAGGTTAAATATGTCTTAGTGTTTAAAGCTCGAAAACCAATTAAAAGGTACCTTGAACATTGTCTATATTATTAACATTGAATAAATGCGAAAAAATGCATTATGTTGTTTTAATAATTTCATTCCACACTCACTAGCAAGATACTGGCTTACGAAGACTACTAGACCTTCGGAAGAGGCAATAACATAACTTCAAAAACAAGTATTCAGTCGTGTAGAAAATCTGCTCCATAAGAAAGAACAGTTCAACCATAAGAACACTAATTATTATTTGCATGGACATTGACGCCGTCTAGCACGATGTGCGACTGGATACAATTATAGTTGCATATCTAAATAGGTAGAGATGTAAGTCATAGAGGACATAGGACATAATCATAGAGACCTACACTAACCCGTTCATTATTATTAATGACGCAGGTCCTCCGCTAGTCACATCATTCATCAAATAAAAGAAATGGAAAAAAAGAGATACTGATATTTTTTGGGATGTTTTAGGAGTTTTTGGGAGGATGATTCTTGTAAATGAACCTGTGAGCATTTGTAAAAAGATATGAACATCTCACACTTGACCAAAATAACTATATCAAAATCATGTAACATAAAAAAGACTAATAATTAATGACACTAAGTTTTTCAGGAGGTACGAAAACATAACACATGTTTACATCGAGATAGTAGACAAACCTACGGTTCACATTTACAACATGGTGATCCATATTATCAATTTATCGTTGGATGTATCCAAATATAGTTTCGAATATGCCTTGTATGTTAAAAAACCGTACGGACTAGGGACCGTAATTGTCACATTTATTGAAAATAGATCATTACATAATAAGTTACGCGGGCGGAACCTCGGGCAATCTAATGAAACAAAACGTTGGTTGTTATTGCGTTTATTAAGTATTGTCACTACGTTATACAAGTCAAGTAAATATAGAGTACCTACATACAAAGATAATAAAAATATAAATGGACGGATTTCATCAACTTCAGATCATTTTTCGAGTAAATAATATAAAAGACTAAATAAGTACACACACAATACTTTATAAATTGTTTAGGCAATGAAATTTGGCGAATGTTACATAAAGTACGTATGAACAGTATTCAAATCAGGTATTTCGAGTTATGTGAATGGTTGAATAACATAGATGGAGTATTTGAATTGAGAATGGTGACATCGTATTGTGGTTCTTCAACTAGCCTTCTTGGCGTGGTCGGTTTATGCCTTGATTTACAAATCGCTGCTTGAGCTGGGCGCTGGGAGCAACTACTCCCAGGGAACGTGCGAACAATTGAAATGTTGTTCTGGTGAGGTGAGTTGAAATGACGTGTACTGCTAGTATCAGCTAGCTGCTTACCGGGTACTTCCCAACGGATCATAGTATCAGATTTTCACATTAACCGATCATAAAAGTTGTTCCCATCTGATCATAAGATCAGTTGCAACTAAAATAAATTATATTTTATTCTTCCCAACTGATCATAAGATCCGTTGGGACTCCAGAAAATTATATATTGTTGTTCTCAACCGATCATAGGATCTGTTGGAACTTAAATAAATATTTGTTTAACCTTCTCATCGGATCATAAGAATTATGTTTATGTTTTTGACTTATTTTGTCGCGATTCTTCGCGTCTACGATTCTTTATTGTTTTTAAAGTGTTAAGCTATACATATTTTCCTCCGACTTCATTTAAGTCGAATGTATTTTTATTTTTTTTATTGTGTGTTACCTCATGACTTTATTCCACATGAACCGATTTTGAAATGTTTTTTTTTGTTTGAAAGATGTTGCTTTCCAATTGGTTCCATTTAGATCTCATCAATCTCGAAATAGAAGTTCTTGAAATATCTTCAATAATGCGTTTTAATACATCTAATCTGATCAAAGTTCCGAAGATAAAGCGGGGAAGTTGGCTTTTTTTAAGCTTTGCTTGCGTTTAATTATATTGCTTGAAGTTAATTCACAGATAACATAAAATTACCTATGGCTGGTAAAATTGTTACCTCATAATATTAAAAAAAAAAGTGATCTTACCCTAAGGTTATATTTTGACCAACTACAAATCACAGTAGGTGGAATATGGTGTTTTAAGACTGATTTTAGTCTATGTAAATAGCAAATTTTAAATTAGTATTTACATCATTTGTTTAATTTAAGACTGATTATTATGTGATTTACCAGTAAGTTTAAAAATATTATTGTTGATTTTGTGTGTAATTTACATAGGTTTGATTTTTTTTAGATATATTTTTATAAACCTGGTAAAGAAATATTTACGAAAGTCTGTATCTGTTATTATTATTTCCGTTGTAAAGCTTTATGATATTTAATGTTTATAATTTTTCAAACAATATACTGTTCCTAGCATTTATTTGTTACATTTATTATTTGGCATTATAATGGGAAAAGTTTAATCCACAATTATCGTAGCCCACCTAAGCTATCGAAAATATATGTATCCACATTAAAAATAGATAATGTAATGTTCACAAAATACAAGGTCAACCAAACCATAATATTTCTATGATCCATTGAAAATGTAAAATACGTACCTATTTAAGTTCCAACAGATCCTATGATCGGTTGAGAACAACAAAATATAATTTACTGATGTCCCAACGGATCTTATGATCAGTTGGGAAGAATAAAATATAATTTATTTTAGTTGCAACTGATCTTATGATCAGATGGGAACAACTGTTATGATCGGTTAATGTGAAAATCCGATACTATGATCCGTTGGGAAGTACCCTGCTTACCGTATGGACTAGACTAGTGGACAGTCCAAGGGGTTTAGCACGAGTTTTAAACGTTTGCGAAAACCAACACTCGTTTCGTCTTCCATAATTATACTCAAAACAATTAGAGTACGGAAACGGATCATGTTTTTGCATACAACCGGGGCTCGAGCAAAATTTTTCTTTTTAGGAGAACCCCTATTTTTTTACCCCTGACGCAAAAAGAGGGGTGTTTCACGTGTGTATTTGTGGCAACGTAGCACCCAAACGGCAGAACTGAATTTGATTTAACATTTAATTTGTTTGAAAGCCTACTTAATCGAGAGATAAGCTGTGTTTGGTGAAAATCAGTGCAGTCATTTTTTAGATAGGTCGTCGAGAGATAAGCTATTTTTGGTGAAAATCAGTGCAGTCATTTTTTAGATAGGCCGATGTCAGGGGTATTTTCAAAATTTTTATGTTGCCTCTTGTAACACACAATTTCATTGCCTTAAAACGATACGACATGAGAAAAAATAAATAAAATACTGTACAAAAAAAACTATGCAAGTATTAGAACATGTCATGACTTCTAAGATCAATATATCAATTAATATAAAATAAGTTAGGTACAAAATAGATGCCTAAAAAATCAAAATCACTTATTTACAGTCGTCTTTCTGTAAATACAATCAATATGTACTCACTGGGTTAGTTGTAAACTCTAATCAAATGCAAGTTTCTACAAAATTATACATGTCTATATAGGTCAGAAGAAAAAAGTAGCTGCAATGTGGGTAGGTTGAATTTATCTATGATTAGCGTTAGGAGAATATCGCGATTGCTGGTAAGCGAGAATGTGATCGTTGGTGGTAAGTATGCTAAGCTTTCAAGGATAGCTACTGAAAAACCTTTTGTTGCATGGCGACAGATAATGAAAACACTAGTAGAAAAAAATGAATAAACATCTTACATCTACAGTTGTATCTACTATTACAGCTTTATTAAGCTAGCCATTCTAGCATTACAACAATCTAATTAAATACTTGTAGCTTGTTACATTATGTGGATGAATTAATTAGTCGTTATTTAATTTATTTAAGACTTGTCAGAATTAACAATACATGTTTTACTTAAATGGGAGATAAAATAGGATGTACTATTTTATAAATTTTGTTTCTGTACACAAAATATGTTAATATATACTTTTATAAAAATAATAAGACGTCCTCCTCTGCTCTAATATTGTTGTGCCCGACAGGGTCTCTAATTAACTGTAAACTTTTAAAACCATGTGCTGACTATTAGAGATTGCAATAAACATTTGAATTTGAAAATTTAAATAATACATTATAATGTTAAATTGCGCCATTGTATGTTCAGTAGTGGATGTCTTCAAGTTGATGAAGGAAAATGTATTTGGAGTGCTTATGCAGGGATGTGTATTGTAATTCTAATCTTTTAGTTACATACAATCATATAACTGATATGGTAAATATATGCTAATATTCAGACTAAAATAGGTGACAAAATATACATTCAAGATTACTTAAGATTAAAAATCCTATAAGAAAGTAAATGGATTTAAAAACAATTTAAACTAGTTTAAAATATCATTTACAAGTATATGAATTTATCTGTAGCACAAGTGCCAAATCAACGTTTAACTAGATACTCGATGCAGGAATTATTTTTTATGCTAGATACTCTTGATTCTTAATCTCACTCTCCCCTTTTTTTATGCCTGATAGGCAAGCATTTGATCACAATATCACCTGATGGAAAGTGATGATGCAGCCGAAGATGTAGCATGTTTGCCTAGAAGGTAGCTATTACCTGTTGGTGAGTGATGATGTGGTCGAGGTAGGTAAACACTAGGCCATATTACCCCATTTCTCTATCAATGATACCAATAATGCTTTTCCTATAACTCGTTTATATTTGTCATAGTTTGTCAGATATCCGTGGCTTTGCCCGCATTATTAAATGTATATATATTAAATGTATCATATGTATAGTATTAATTTATTTTTTTTTGCTCAGATCCCTTATTTTTTTTATCTGAAATAATAGTAGCCTTAGTTTCTCCATATAATATATATATGCTATCTAAAGCTATCCCGTGAAAATCAGTCTAACAGTTTCGGGGATTATTGTTGCTGATTATTTATTATACAATTTTGACAGACAGACAGTCAAATATTTTTAAATTGTTTTTTGTTATAACAACCATTAATACTTTCATATGCATTTAGAAATCACATCTAGCAAAAATAAATTTGTGTTTCATAATAACTTATTGTAATAATCAATGAGTACCTTACAAATAATGAAGATGACTAATTATAAAAAACAATAAAATACCTTACTTTAACAGAGAGACCAAATAGGGTTAAACTTTGATTGTTGTTGCCATTTATACCACAAAACTATTCTTATTCACAGGTTTTCACTTAATAATAAGAAATACACTGTATACTAAAATTACTGGTACTTGGATGGTTACATAACTCTAGTAATATTTATATTTAATTGGCAATAAGAATTTATAGTTCAGATCTTTGGATGCATTTTTGACACTTACGAAATAATGAAATAGTTTCTATTAAACTAGTAAGCTTACAAGGATACATATTGAATAGTTTATTATGAGATAAATTCATACAGTGGAATATAAGGTTCATAATCAAATCCATTGTAGTGAGTAAAGCTGAGACTCCTAGTACCCGGCGCATCTGCAAATGGTTGTAGTTCATGAAATAGAGAGGAAAATGTCGGTCTTTCATCTGGGTCTACCTGCCAGCACTGTAGACAAAGCTGGAATAACTCATCTCCAACGTAAGAAGGCTGTGATGGCCGCATTCCTCTCAGTATCCTAGCTGCGACATCTTTGTTCCCACTGTGAGAGTAAGGTGTAGCTCCTATAGTGAAAGTCTCCCACATCAAGCAGCCAAAAGACCACACGTCTGCTTTCGGATTAAAGCGAGTCTGTCGTAACATTTCATGAGATGTCCATCTTGTGTAATCTGGAGTTTCATGCAATGGTCTCATGTGAGATAAGCCAAATCCTGACACTTTGGCGACACCATTTTCTCCAATCATAATGTTACGACAACTCAGCCGTTTGTGAATTATTTTCCTACTGTGCAAGTACTCCATACCGCGCACAACATCTACGCAAATCTGCAGCAACCTGTTCTCAGTCACAGTACAGAACTTGTTATTCTGTAAGTCCCTTTGCCGACTATGTACCAACAGTTCCTTTAAGTTCATTTTTGCATCTTCTAGAACAACAAACAGCGTTGTACTGGTCTCGCAGATTCCAACCAAAGAGATAACATTCTCATGTTCATTTGCCTTGATTAATAAGTCCAGTTCTTGCAGCATCAGGTTTTTATCTGGTCTCTCGAGTTCTCTGTCAGATATGACCTGCACAAGACCTGGTGTTTGAGCTCCATGTTGCTGAACTCTGCCTTTTGTGAACTTACCATAGCTGCCGATACCAACTACACATGATATGTCTAAATCTATGAGATTTCTCGGAATGTTCCATAGCTTTCTCTTTATATTACTGTAATAGTCCACTCTTTCGTCTTCATCTTGTATAAACCCAGAGTTTTCAATTTCTATACAAGGTTCACTCAGACTTAAAGGCATCGATTGTGAGCCCCTCTGTATTCTAGCCATCTGAATCTTTTTCCTCAAAATAATAATCAGTCCAATACCAATGAGGAGCAGTACAATTCCTATGGCTATTCCGGCTCCTAGGGCCAACATTAGAGGAGATACCTCTTCAGGTTCATTAATGTTGAGTATAATTTTCTTTGTAGATTCGGCATATCTGATTTTTTTGATATGATTCTTTTCACTAACAATACCTAGAGAAACATCAATATCATTGGTGAGAGGCAGTGGGGCATTGTAGAATCCGTTGTAAGTGCTTCGATCTCCAATTATAAAGTCATTTTTTATGTCATCTGGATCTAACTCAGCCGTGATATAATATGGAAGGCCTTGTTCAGTTGCATAAGTGAAGTTGCCGAGTGTGTCTATTATAAAACCTTGTTGATAGAGCTCAATAGAGACAACAATTCTATACATAGACACGGGTCCATTTACATTTTTAGCTTCAGGAATATGTACTACCATTCTGTCGCCCTTCCTATCGACAATTTGTATATCAGGTGGACTCGGGTCAGGTGTGCCTATCAAAGTTTCAGAATTGGTAGTTATATTTGGACCCTCCTCATCAATGTTAATTGCGGCTACACTAATATGGTACAGTGAACCGGGTTGTAAGTTCAGTAGTTCAATTTGAAAAGTTTCATTTGACACTCTCCACTCTAATGGTATTATTGCTAAGTCTGAGTATGTTTCTAATATAGTGGCCCTTATAACATACTTAGATATGTAGGAATGAGCATTGGGCATTGTCCATCGGACTCGAAGTGTTGTTTCTGTTATGTTGTGTATTTCTATGGAGCCGGGCGCTCCCGGGGCGGTGACTTCGGTGTCATAGACGCTAGCGGCGGCGTCCCCGCCGCACATCTGAGTCTCGTTCTTGGGGCAAGGAGTGCCACATGAACTGAGCTCGAGCTGCAACGTCCCCGGCGCGTTGCCGCAGTAGCACGTTTCGTTTCCAATGATAGCGTATTTATAGTATACCTGTTCACAAGCCGATAAACAAACGTCAACGGACTGACCGGTATGAGTGTTCAACACATTTTCCGTTTGTAGGCGGTAACAGCCGACATAGTCGCCTCGGTCGCCCGAGCATGGCCGTGCGACCGCCGCTATGAATGCAAGGAACATGCAAATAAATCGACCCATTGTGTTTTCTTGCATTGAGTCACGCTAATTGACGTTCCGTCTCCAACGCCTCGTCTTCCTGTTTCACTGGACAACACTTTTCTTGTAACGCTTTTTACATTTTCACTTCAATGAGATTTGAGGTGATATAGGTAACTTTGCAAATATTTCATTTAATCATACCTAAGCCAAACTCAATGTAAATAACTAATAAATAATTGAAATTGAAAACACCGTTTTTTAGTTTATACGATTTTCGATTGCCATCACAGAGAAAATTGTTAGTGTCAATTCACACAGACATTGACGGAATAGGCACAGAGGAACGCAGGACTTCGAGATATCACCAAATCGACGTCCGACCAATATAAATGTGAGCTAAATGCTCAGACAAAATGGAAATGAACATGTTTTAAACTCAAGCTAGTAGATGTAGTAAATGTTTTGTAATTTCTTGATGGGGGTATTACAACACACACGTATTGAACACATTCACTCACTAACGAGCACTCATGTTTGAAATGAAGACGTCTTTACAAACGTTCATTCATTAAAAACGTATACAAATGAAAACACTCCATAAAAGATGTTCATTATGTAATTCATTATTAACTTCAATTTTATTATAATTAGTCGTTTCAGTTTGTGCATGCCAGTCTATGGTGAAATATGCAGTTGTTTCCATATTATTCAAATTCTAAAGGCGAAAGTTTATTGATGCCTTGTTATGTTTGTAATCACTTCACGCTGTAATGGCAAAATCAAAATAAACTTTATTGTAGAATTGTGTATTAAAGGTAGTTATGGTAGCCCCTCACCCTTCAGCCTTAGATTAAGTTATATGTAAGCATTTTTGCCTTCTTAGAAAATAAGATATATTACAGCTTACGCTGCACCGGATGGCCTCCTGGCTCGGTACCTTAGTTCATAAGATGAGTAGAGATAAATTAGTCTTCACATCGACTACACGTCTTTCATTTATAACAAATTAATTTAAATTAGTTTTATATTATTTTTAAAAAAAGGAGTTTTCACACGCAAGGAACTTAAGTGGCGCAGCCGGGGCGGATTTTACGAAAATCTCAATCTTTTCAAAGTAAATCCGACGAACCTACATCAAACAAATTACTTAAAGCGAGTGTGAAAAAGCCGAGCATGGGAGCCTGCATGGTCTGGTGAGTAGAACTTTTCGCCATTCCTTTGTTCCAATTATCCTCCCGTGCATCCAATATTTGTGTATTCGAGATCAAACCTCTCTCGTCTAGACAGTAACTTCAACCTTGAACTGATAAGCGTTAGGAATTTATGTACCATAGAATAAGAATACAGAAGTGAATTGGATAAAATTTGCCTATTTTATTCTGAATTAGTGTAAAGTAACTAGTATATTTTAGTGTTTTAGTGTAATAGTATATTAAGGTGTATTGTGTAATTGTAGTGATTAGAATAACAGAAAATGGAAAACCAACCGCTACCCCGCGATATCCCTTTACCCGAACCGGTAGTGCAAATTAGACCCATTCCTAATGAAATGATCAAAATAATACCACTTTTTGGGGGTGACAAACGACTGTTAAACCTATTTCTTAGGAAGTGCGAATATTTGATTACCCGTTTTCGTGGACATGAAGAACAGAATATTTATGTATTTAACGTAATTACTAGCCGATTAATAGGTGATGCCGCCGCCTTATTGTCCGAGCGCGAGGATATTTCTAGCTGGTCCGCGCTTAAAGAAATTCTCCAGCAACATTTTGGCGATCCGCGCAGCGAAGAATGCATTAATATAGAACTAGAAACTTGTAAAATTAAATCAGGAGAGTCTTACTTAGAGTTTTGTTGCCGGATCCAAAACATTAGATCTTTATTAATTTCAAAAGTGAATTTACTTCCGGACCCTGAAATTAAAGGGGCTAAAATTGCAATCTATAACAATACGGCCTTAAACGTGTTCCTCTACAACCTTCCGGAAGATATGGTTAGAGTAGTGCGCCTTAAGGCTCCGACTACACTTGAAACAGCATTGACAATCGTATTAGAGGAAGTCAACTTCCACGATCAGTATGTCTTAAGAAATCGTATGGGCTCGAAATCAACCACCGCCCCTACTACCAGCAACACCCCTACTACTGGTTTTCGATTTGGAAATAGTTCCGCGATGCCTCAATCACAAAGTAATTTCAAACCAATAGTACCCCAACATAATTTTGTCGTGCCTCAAAAATTTAATTTCGGAATTCCACAGAACGCGCAGAACATTAGACCGCAAGTAGCTCAACAACCACAATTTGGATATAGACCTCAGTTAGGGTACCGTCCTCAACTTCCGCAACAGCCGACTCAACAACCGTTTGGCTATAGGCCTCAGTTAGGCTTTAGGCCCCAATTAGGGTATACGCCCCCGCAATTTGGCGCTAGGCCTCAACAAAATTTCATAACGCCGCAACAATTCGGCTACAAACCACAACAAGTACAGAAGCCGCGTTTCCAAGAAAGTGACGTTTCAATGAGAACCGCGCCTCCAAGGCCACAGCCTCAAGTGCCTCAAGGCTTTAGACTTAACGAGCTCACAACGGACGATGACGTAAAATATTGTGACGATTACGGTTATTACGGTGAGAATTATGACGCGTACCAAACCAACGACGTAGACTACCAGAATCAGGAGTATTATGACGAAACTAACCTTGAAATTGGTACACCCGATGCCGAGGTCGAAAATTTTCACATAACGGCCTCCAATCAGAACCAGAAATTATAGAACTTAACTGCAGCGGTAATTTAAAATTACCATATATAGTTTTACCTGAGATCGATGCAAAGATGATGATTGATACGGGAAGCACCCGGTCCTTCATAAGCCCGCGTTTGGCCTATCAATATTTTCCAGAATATGTTAGACACGAACCTTTTCAAGTAGTCAGTACCCACGCAACTAGCAAACACAATGAAGTAATAGACATACCCCTGTTACCGACTTTTAACAGTTACGAATGTCATAAGTTTTATTTGTATGACGTTGACGCTCGTTATGAAGGCTTAATCGGGAACGACTTATTGAAACAACTAGATGCGATTATCGACCTTAAGCGTTTAGTTTTAAGGACTAAAACGACTTGCATTCCAATTGTCAATAATTTAAATTACGTCATAAAACTAGAACCCCGATGTGAACAACGCGTTAAGATGCCTATCGACCAACACTCGGGCCAAGCGATACTCGAGTTTAAAGAGTTTTGTCCAGGCATCCGCATGCCTGCCGCCTTGGTTAATTGCACGAACGGATACGCGACAACTATCATCCAAAATACCACAGACCAATCTATGGACTTAACTGTGACCCGACCTTTCGTTGTGACAAAATTTGACTTACCCGAAAATAACTTAAACTTTGTTGGAAATACGGATACTATAAAAATTGACCAGATACTGCAACACAATTTACACAAACTTAGACTCGACCATACTAATAAAGAAGAACGCGAGAAAATAGTAAAGCTTTGTACTGAATACAAAGACATTTTCTACACAGAGCAACTTCCGTTGAGCTTTACCAATCAGGTAAAACATCAGATCCGTACGAAAAATGAAGACCCCATTTACATCAAACCCTATAGACAGCCCCCTGTACAAGCAGAAGAAATCAAACGACAAGTTGACAAACTTTTAAACGACAATGTTGTCCAGGAATCTCACTCTCCCTGGAGTGCTCCGGTGCATCTTGTTCCTAAAAAGATGGACGCATCAGGCGAGGTGAAATTCCGGATGGTAATTGACTACAGACGGTTGAATGACATAACACATGACGATAAATACCCTCTACCCAATATTACTGACATTTTTGATAAATTAGGGAAATGTAACTACTTCAGCACATTAGACCTAGCCTCAGGCTACCATCAGATTGAAATAAACGACGAAGACAGACAGAAAACTGCATTCAGTACCCAATTTGGACACTATGAGTTCCTTAGAATGCCTTTTGGCTTGAAGACAGCGCCTGCGACTTTTCAAAGGGCAATGGATAACATCCTTAGAGGCCTCCAGGGCATACACTGCCTGGTATATCTCGATGACATCATCATCTTTTCGGCAAGCCTTGACGAACACATTCAAAAATTACGAACCGTTTTTGACAGACTCAGACAAACAAATCTTAAAGTTCAATTAGATAAATCCGAGTTTTTAAGGAAGGAGGTTCTCTATCTAGGCCACACAATAACTAAGGACGGACTGAAACCTAACAGTGACAAAATCGACGCGATACTAAACTACCCTTTACCAAGGACTACGACTGAAATTAGGAGTTTTCTCGGTTTAGTGGGTTATTATAGACGCTATATTAAGGACTTTGCTAAGGTGACACAGCCCTTGACGACTTGTTTGAAAAAGAGGAACAGAATAGTAGTTGACCAGAAGTACATAGACGCCTTCGACAAATGTAAGGAGCTTTTGACTAACGCCCCTTTACTCCAGTATCCTGACTATGACAAACCCTTCATCTTAACGACAGACGCTTCCAACGTCGCAATAGGAGCAGTATTATCCCAGGGCACTGTAGGGAACGATAAGCCAGTGGCATACGCTAGTCGCACGCTCAGTGACACAGAGTCACGATATAGCACAATTGAACGCGAACTACTCGCAATCATCTGGGCCGTAAAACACTTTCGACCTTATTTATATGGTCGCAAGTTCATAATTTATACGGACCATCGTCCTCTAGCATGGCTCCATTCTCTCAAGGACCCGAGTAGTAAGCTTACGCGTTGGAGGTTACGCTTGCAGGATTACGATTTTGAGATCGTTTATAAGAAGGGCAAACAAAACACTAACGCCGATGCGCTGTCTAGGATTAAAGTCAACGCTCTAGGATCAGATAGTGAAGACCAATCGATGATAGTTAACGTAGACAAAAACGAAAAGGTTCAAAAGGTGGTGCAGGAAATCGAAGAGTTTATAAAGAAGGGTTCATCAACAACCACGGTTTCAGATTCTAGCAAAACTGTGTCGGTTTCGGATACGAGCGAGACCGCCACAGTAATTAGTATCGGATCTACTGATTCAAATGCTAGTACTGTAAAGTTAACAGGTACCAATTATCCAATCCCATCTGAATCTAGCCATTCAGAAACAATTCATTCCGCCGTAGAATTAGAGTCTACAGGTATACCGATATTACACGAAGCTATAGACACAAAACCTAACCAAATTTTAGTATTTTCTTGGCTCAAAAATGAAATGCATGTGAAGGACCTTTCACGCGAAAAGCAAAAGGTGTTAGAAGTTTTCTTACCAACAGACAATCCGGAACTAGTGAAAGAATTTTTAAAGCGGTACATAAAGCCAAAAACAAAATACTTCATTTATTTCGAAGAACAAGAACACAGGCGATTATTTGGAAACGTTATTATTCACCTTTTTAAAAAGAATATGGTAAATTTTTATGAATGTACAGAACGCGTGATTTTTATCGAAGACGAAGAAGAACAAAAAGCCTTGGTAATTAAATATCACGAAGGAAAAACATGCCATCGTGGTATCAAAGAGACAATGGTTAGGCTTCGTAGAAATTACTTTTGGAACAAAATGCAAGAAATCGTAACGGCCATAATTAACTCATGTGAAGCTTGTAGAAAAACTAAATATGATAGGAAACCTATTAAA
Source organism: Lomographa bimaculata (assembly GCA_948107665.1). NCBI lineage: Eukaryota > Metazoa > Arthropoda > Insecta > Lepidoptera > Geometridae > Lomographa > Lomographa bimaculata. The sequence goes on from OX403603.1 coordinate 794,627, forward strand.
CCTTTACTACAGTTGACACAGACCCAAGAAGCCCCATTTCAGGAGGTTTTCATAGATATTTTCAGTATTGAAGGAAAGTCATACCTTACTCTAATCGATGCATTCAGTAAGCTAGGTCAGGCTATAGAGGTCCAAGCAAAATCCACACCAGAAGTAATTCGAGCTTTAATGAAATACTTTTCATTCTACGGAACTCCGCGAAAAATTAGCTCAGACCCCGGTACGGAATTCAACAACGAATTGTTGAAAGAATTCCTGAATCTACATAAGATAGACCTTCACATTGGCACTCCTAATAATCCCAATTCAATGGGACTTATCGAGCGTTTCCATTCCACCTTAGTGGAAATTTATAGATTGGCTAAATATGAAAAGAAATGTACCGACGCTGCTTCAGTCATGACGTATTCCGTAATGGCTTACAACCACACGATACACTCAGTAACAGATTTAACCCCTTTCGAAGTTGTTTTTGGACATACTGACACCGATACCCCTTTTAATGCGAATTTTGAACGACAATATTTACAGCAATTGATTAAAGATCATGCTAAGCGAACAAAAGTGTTATACGGACATTTAGCGGAAAAGATGGTAGCAATCAAAGAGAAGGTTAAGCAAAGGAAGGGTGGTGAAGCGGAAGTAGAATTTCCGAAAGGAAAAACTATATACGCAAAGGAAGTGAATAAGAGGTTAAGCAAGGATAAACCACGTTACATAAAAGCAAAAGTTTTAGGTGACCCTGAAAGGAATATTTTACCCGTTCAGATAAAAGATAGAAAAACTAAAGTACCAGTAAAGAACATAAAACGCCCTTCGCAGGTGGCGCGTGCTGCTGATAATGATGCCAGTGCAGGCCCTTCATCTGCAATCACTTGAAGGAAACCCAGGGATCCTTCCCATAAAGGAAGGTCAGGCATTCGTTCAGACAGACTATTGGACAATAGTAAAGGTTATAAAATTAGATAGAATATATAAAGATTTGAGCGCAATATCAAAAGACTATGATGAAGTAAACAACTTAATTGATTGGAGTAAACCACATTTTAAAGAATTTCAGAGTATCAAAAGGCATACCGAATTTATACGCGATATTACTTTAGAAAAATACCATCAATTGGTTCCTCGGCGAATTAAGAGAGGGTTGATTAACCCGCTAGGTTCCCTTATTAAAGTTATTACTGGTAATCTTGACCATGAAGATGCTTTGAAATATGATAAACTCATTTCTGAATTACGTAATGATCAAATTGTCACTTCTAAAAAGCTCACCTTGGTCTCTAAAATGTTCGACAGCTTTATAAATACATCCGAAGCTATTATTGAAAATTCAGTTAATATGGATAATCGTCTTAAACGAGTTGAAACAATATTAAGAGAATTCTTAAGAAATGAAAAGAGTGTTCTATTTTCAACTTACATTTTAGGTACTTTTAATGTGTTAATTAGTAGTTTTCGTACGATATTTGTTAGATTAAGTGAAATAGAAACAGCTCTAGCTTTAAGTAAGGTCGCTATCTTGCATCAATCGATCCTTAATTCTACAGAACTTTTATATCATTTACAAGCAATATCGAATTATGCAAGTCTGGTGTACCCACCTAACGAAATGAATTTGTTAAACTTAGAAGAAACTATCTGTGTAAAAAGCTATATTAAGAAAGAGCAGGTTATGTTCATTATGGAAATTCCACTTACTGATAACCGTACTTATAATTATTATAAAATCTATTCCTTACCAATTTTCCAAAAGTCCCAAAATAAAACCTTAGCTATTTTCCCCAAATATCCTTACCTTTTGGCGAAAGGTTCGAAATACTTACCCATACATAAACCATGCCGCTCACTCTCCGCTGGAGACCGCTTCCTGTGCACAGCAGAACACCAAGCAGTGTATCCTGAGCCTACCTGCATTGAACAGCTGATGAAGTTCGACAATGACCATTCCTGCTGTACGCAACATCAAATTCAACTAGAGGAGATCAAGATACAACGAGTCACCTCTGATAGCTGGATACTCTACACACAGCTCGAGACGACACTGACAAAACAGTGTGAAAACGAAATCAGCAAACAGTCTATTTTTGGAACTTACCTCATCACCATAGATGAACCTTGTGACCTGGAAATCAATAACATATGGATTCGCCACCATCTCTTCACAGAAGCGGATACAACCGAGCCGATCCCGATTGTGACCCTGCCACAATTACAATCGAACGAGAGTCTACTCGGTGCAAGTGCACTGAACATGCGTGGAATTGCCCTCGACGAGTTGAAGTACATGGCTTATTCGCTCAAACACAGTGAAGTTATTAAAAGTGTTTTAGATAAGCAAGACTATGAATCTAACGAGTATCTCGGTTTTATAACTTTAAGTATACTTATTTTAAGCATTTTGATAATTATATTGTATTTGTCTCGCAGTAAATGGACACATATTGTCTGCAAAAATTATCGGAAAAATTCTGAAATCGATTGTTCCGATAATTTTCGTCTTAGGGAGGGAGGAGTTATGGTAGCCCCTCACCCTTCAGCCTTAGATTAAGTTATATGTAAGCATTTTTGCCTTCTTAGAAAATAAGATATATTACAGCTTACGCTGCACCGGATGGCCTCCTGGCTCGGTACCTTAGTTCATAAGATGAGTAGAGATAAATTAGTCTTCACATCGACTACACGTCTTTCATTTATAACAAATTAATTTAAATTAGTTTTATATTATTTTTAAAAAAAGGAGTTTTCACACGCAAGGAACTTAAGTAGGTGTTACAAATATGTTGTCACAACAGTTTTCCCATTTTGGATATACAATAATAATTATAATTTTCAGTAAGGTGTTATGAAAAGCAACCATAATATGATCACACAAAAATTACAAAATTTCGATTTGGTGAATTTACTTTTTTTTAAAGCAGATTTCAATTTGGAGGATTTACTTTATTTTTACTATTACTCCTATTATATATCGTGTAGGCTGGCGTTGCCACTATCCCACTTGTTTGTAATTGAAGATACTGTCATGAGAGTAAACATTAGGCCTATTATGTGATAGAGGAACAAAATACGTACCTAATGTTAAAGCTATTAATTCCATCTTAACCTGACTGCTTAGATAATTTTAGTCAACATTCAATATTTTAGTTATTTAAATCTTTATATTTATTTACAAAGGATTTTATTTATTATACTCGTAACGTGTCATTCTTATAGGGTAGTCTTATTACTAACCTTTGCTTGAATTATTTTAATTGCCGATGAATTGCTGGTTTTTTATAACACACGAAACGGAGCCTACATGATGCTACGTCAGCACCCGACCTTTGTGGTAGGGTAGGCCAATGGACGTTATAGGAAGAAGGATCATGAATAGGATTCGTAAAAACGTGTATTCTCTTTGGATCTTGTTCGTTGACTATGTATTTACTTCCTCTATGTATACTCTATGTCATAAACAAGTGATTACATTATCTTTGGTCATAAACTTCAACTTCAATCAATCTCAATCCCAAACAAAAATTTAAAAATAAAGAAACGTTAAAAACGGACGACAATTAGTCGAAATTACATATTTGTATTTTGTAGTGATTTAAATGATTGCTTTTCTACTGAGTTAATCTGAATCCACTCTGAAAATGTCTACTAGGTCAGGGAAAAGTAAGTTATCGTTCATAACTAAAACGAACATTTTTGGTGTTAATATCACTCACTTTGTTTGTTATAATTTCAGGAATACACGGTTCTTTTCAGGAGTCTACAATAAAACCAAGCGTGGATGTAGTGGCAGAGAGTGAGAGGAAAACAAGAAGTCGTCGTTTGAAGGAAAATGTTGAAGATACAAGTGTTAGTGTAGGAAAGAATAAAAAACGCTCTAATTACGTATCTTACCCAACTACTGACGAAGAAGTTGGAACAGACACGGTAGACTGCAAGAACGATGAAAGTAAAAGTATTCGATTGCCGCCCAGAAATACTCTCAAAGAGCAAAACTTGTTGACATCTTCGACGGAGAGTGATGAACTTGTAGAAGTTAAAAAGCCGACCAGAAGTACTCGTAGAACGCGCAAAATTGCTGAAGATGATACAGAAAGCGTTCAAGATAATATTGAAGAAGTTAACTCTGATACAAAAAAATCCAAGAAGGGAAAGATAAAAATAAAGGAAGAAGATACGGAAGTAGCGATTTCCAAGAAAAAGAGTAAAAAGAAAGGTAAGAAAGGCAGAAGGTCAGGTTCCATCATTGTTGAGGATATTGAACCAAAGGTCTCAACAACAAGTGCCTTGAATAGAAGTAACAACTCAATGGATTCATTTCACAGTGCTGCTGGCAGCCCACAAGATCATGTTGATGATATACCTCTTGAAATCATTACTTCTCCACTAAAGGATGTTGAAATCAACTCTATGTATGACAAAAATGAAGTACCAAAATCTCAAGGAAGACGAACAAGATCGGCTACAAGGCTCAGCAATAGTCTTATGCCGACCACACCTATCATAACTGTAAAAGAAACGAGGAAAAGGAAATCCAGTGCTAAGGCAGTTGACTCCAAAGAAGACACTAATTTGGCTGATGATGGAGAATCTGAGCCTCCCAAAACAGTCAAGAGTATTAAAAAACGCAAATCGAGTATCAAAGATACTGTTTCCACGGAAAATGCTAACACAATTTGCGATGTTGAAGTTAAAAACTCTACATTTGAATTAGAGCCTACAGAAAATAGAAAATCTCTAAAAAATACGACATTCGACAAGATTGAAACTGTTGATAAAATTAATACAACTTACGATAAAGAAGAAGCGGAGGAAAAATCCAAGTTAAACACTACTTTTGACAAAACTGCTGCTGTTGGGATTAACACTACCTTTGATAAAGAAAGTGAAAGTAACGCATTAAGCGTAGACACTAAAACACGTAACCGTAAGTCGTTAATAAATACAACATTCGAAAAGTCCATTAACAACTCTCAGATAGAATTTGTTATTGATACGAATCAGCGTAAGTCAGAAATAGTAAATACAACCTTTGAAAAAGACTCCGACTTAAAGTCCGAATATAATGCAAGAAGGTCTTCTATAAAAAACACAACTTTTGATAAAGACCAATCAGAAATTCCTTCAGAATCACCTAATAACAATAAAAAAATAAAAAAATCACTATCTATGTGTTCTCAAAGACTTTCAACTGAAATGAACAGTACATTCGACAAGTTCGAAAAAACTGACTCTACTTTTGACAAAGATAAAATACTTGATACTACATTTGACAAGAATTCAAAGTCGTCTCTCATAAGCTCGGACAATTCAATTATGGACAAGTCTAACGTGTCACGTATAAGTATAACAAGTGACGAATCAAAGGAAAATATTGTTAATACAACGCCGGTTCTCATTGAGAGCAGTTTAGATGAGTCAGCTATAATGCCTAAAACGAGTCCGAAAAGTCCAGCGCAAGCTCCATTGACTCCGCTCAAGCGTGAGGGCACTTTCACGAAACAAAGTCCAGATTTTACCGAGCCTACTACAGAAGTTAAACCTATCGGTCCCAGAGTTTCTAGAACACCTTCAAAGCAAATGTCGTTACCATCTCCCGGTTTTACACCATTCAACATAAACAAAAGCTCTTCAAAGGACAAGAGTGTTATGAATGTGACTCGTTCTATTGAGAAGAGTCGGAGGTCGTCTCTTGCTGAGCCATTGCCAAGAGCCACCAAGGTCATGTTCTGCAGCCCGGTGAATAACCCTATTGCTGTGATGCAGCAGAGGAGGAAGGTCATCAAGTCCAACTTGAAGGGTTCTAATAAGAGCTTTGTTTTTGAAGAGAGTGGTAAGATATATTTTATAACTAGCTGCACCTGCAGTTTTACCCACCAAATTTAATCAAAAATGGTCCAGTCATTTGAGCATGAAGAAGTAACAAACATACTCGCAATCTTTCACCTTTATAATATTAGTGTGACACATCAAATTATTAACACATCAAATCACACTTTATTATACATTTTAAAGTTTTGTGTGTAGATAAGTATGTTTGTTTTCTTTTCCCGCTGCTGAACAGATTTGTATGACATTTTGAATGTACTTACCTTAAACAGGATTAACACATCATCTACTTTTTAACTTGATAAACGCGGGCGAAGACGCAGGGCACAGCTAGTTTATCATAAATTTAAATAATTTTTTTCTGACAGTGTTGCCACCTTCCAGGTACCACAGAGTCCCGTCCCGCGCGACGCAAGCGCTCCTACACACAGAATGACGCTGATGACGCGCGGGCGAAGCGCACGCGGCTACAAGATGGTCTGCAGAACTCTGTTGATAGACTCTCCAGACCTAGGACTTCCAGCGCTGCAGGTAATCATCATCAACTTTAGATTATGGAACTTAAGATTCAAATATGTTTATTCACATTAAAAAAAACATATTGAAAACGAACCTGCCGATGATAACATTTTGAAAATGTAATGGTGCATCCACACATGCCGAGCGGCTCGGCCGGCGGCCTGGCCGGCAAGGCAGCAAGGCAGCCTGAAATATTTCAATGACAAAATTTGTAATGCATATTGATATGATGTAAAATAAATACTACTACTGAATATACCGGTATTGGCTCGACCGATTTCGATAAAAAAACCACCTCTGAAGTATACTCTACCAAACAACAGATACCGCGTAACATACATACAAAAAAATACAAAAACAATCGAATTGAGAACCAAATTTTTTGAAGTTGGTTGAAAAATACTTGACAATTACTATAATACTGTACACAAATACAACAACAATAATAATGCAAAATTTTTACATTTTAATATTCATTAATTTAATATATTTATAATTGTGCATATATCATCCTCTACTCTAAATAGTAATTGTACCCACAGGATCTCTCATGTAACTACTGTCGTTTTATTCTACAACATACATACACATTTTTTGAAAGCAAAAAAAAAATTGATAGTTTTTTTACTACCAAATGTACATTAAAAATAATTTATCAATTTTTATTGTATTTATGGTTCATTATTTTGGCTTACACATAAAATATAAATACATGCTGTCGCGGGATTTTTTGTAGGACTATTTAAAATAAACATTTCCATTATACATTACATACGTGTAATTCCAACGGTTTTTGCGGCGCACGCCAGAATAGCTCGCAGATGGCAGAGTTTTTTCCTACTTCCTCGACACTTATCGTTATATTTAGGAATTCACACGATATCTTTATAAATTATAGCCTAATCTTTATAAATTACAGTCTATGTGTTATTCTGATGTATAAGCTATATTATTGTAAAGTTTCATTAAAAACCATTCAGTAGTTTTTCCATATCAAACATCCAAACATACAAACTTAACTTTCGCGTTTATAACGTTAATACATTTAGTTCATAAAAACATATTTGATGATGCAATTAGACAGTTTTAAACGCGTTCCATTTTGACGTCAGAATCCAAGATATTGGCTGCCGTGAAACAAAGTCACGAATCAGTTGAATAGCATGCGATTTGCCATTTTGAATTCCCCATACGTTCATCACATTTTATTTATTAGAATTCCTAATTTAAAAGCAATTTATTAAGAAAATAATGATAAAGGTGTAATTCTATAGTTAAAAAATATAAATAAACTTAACATGTACATATATAAATCTCATACACGCCGCGGGGCACGGTTCGCCGTGCTCCGCGGCTTCGCCCACTTTTATCAACTTCAATAATTAAAAGCAAGCAAAGCTTAATAAAACCGTCTTCAACGATTAAATGTTGGTTTTGGCTGGAGCGATTTCTTTAAAATGTATATGGGATTACCTCTGATGTATAAACTGCCAAACAAAAAAAAACATCAAAATCGATTCTGTCGATAATTTGTCGAGATATCGCGTAACATACATGCAAAAAAAAATACAGTCGAATTGAGAACCTCCTTTTTTGTAGTCGTTTGAAAAGTAGCCTATGTGTTAATCCTAGGTATAAGGTATATATTTCAACTAAATCCGTTTAGCGTGTTTTCTCTTCACACTGTATCGTGAAGAGAAAACAAACATACTTACACATTTCCAGACCTACAAACAAACTTTTGGTTTTATAATATTGGTGTGATTTTGTATTTGCCTGAAGCGTTTAGCTATTTATTATATAATTAATGATACATTACAAAATTCTTTGTGACTTTAACCAAAAAGGACACAAACTTGTAACTATAAAAATAATATTATAAGGCAGTACAATGGGCGGTCTTATCGCTTTCAGCGATTTGCGACGACAACATACAACGAATGATAACAACAGACCTCGTCAATAATTACTTAACATTTCGTCAAAGATAAAGCACCTGACTTCGTTGGCCGAGACGGCAGCATAAAATAACTTAATCGATGATTTGTTGCCGACAACGATAACGCGATAACGTATATCGTCGATTATTTAGTTTATAGCCACTGTTTATTGTTTCTTTATCATCAAAGTTTTTAATATAATAATATGTAAGCTGTTTTCCGTGGCTTCGCCCACGTACCTTAAAATAAAAGTAAACGTATTCACGCGCACCGCCCCACACTAAGTTCGATGACTTTTGTCGTGGGGGCCGGAACCATTTACATCACACAAACTATCACATCCACACAAATGTCCCTTGGGAAGGAAAATTTAAAAATTGTGCTCCCGCCTGGAATTGAACCCAGAACCCACGGCGCAGAGGGCAGTGATCCGTGTGACCTACAACTGGGTCGCATAATGACGATAAATCAGCAATAATCAGTTAATCAGTTTTTTTATAAATATCGCTCCAAAAAAGAGTGTGTCCCTGTATCCACAAAAGCTGCAAAGTGTTCGAGATATGAGAAACAAAATTCATAAAAAACACTTAAGTGCTTTCACACACACAGCTACACACTGAATTCAATGACTTGTTTTGATGGTGCGGGAGACATTCACATCACATACAACCACAAACAGAAACACAAATTGTGTAAAATTGGGAAACTAAAAATCGGGGAACTAAGAAAACTTTTGTTCTCACCGGGAATCGAATCCGATACCCGCTGCTTAGAAGGCAGACTGAACCTGTAATGGCCAAGCGTGTCGGTTGTCATCAGGCGAGTGAGTTATTTATCTCGTATATCAGTATAAAAAATCATCTTTCTTCAGCAAAACTAGCCGAGCCAACCACGCCTTCTAAAAAACCCGCGACGCCAAAAAAGGATGCTAAAGTATCCCGCACCAAGCTGCCAAACTTCGCTGTGCTACACCAGAAGCAGTTCGACAAGATGGAGTCGCTCGATGAATGCCAGGAGAGGAAGGCGAAGCGAGCGAAACAGTTACTCACGCCCACGGGGAATCACAGTATGTTGGAGAGAATCAGTCCTAGAGGTGAGCGAAGAATATTGATAGCCTATGTTATATAATAAACGCTTTCACACTCACGGCCCCGCACTAAGTTTGATGACTTGTGTTGTAGATGCCGGAAACATTCACATCATGCACACTAGATACCCAGAACCAGAAACACTAATTTCCCTTGGGGAGAATCTTGTCTCGTCTGATTGGCTCACAGAGGATTTCGTACAAACTTGTATATTTAGATATGTATACATTTAGATATATATGTGTGTGAGATTGTATATTTAGATATATGTATACTTATTTCGCCCTTTACGGGAATTCGACTCATACATTTTGCCCCTTGTTTTTCGTGTTGTTTTTCCCACTTCAACAACTACAAATTAAAGATTTTCGGTTTTTTTCCCGTTGCTTGTGCTGTAAGAGTTTGAAACTTGCCAGATTTGATGATTCTAGTTCTACTAGAAGTACCTTAGGTTTATATTTATTTGCGTTTGAGTTATTTATTAGGTTCGGCAACTAGCTTTTTTATCTACAGGTTTTTAAGGACCTTCAAACTGCCTCTCTCATACCTGACCTCGAAAATTGTTTAAACTTAGAAGCATGTTTTTTATACAGCTCCAAGGGACCTAAGTTACTGTTTTGATATTTAAACTGAGAAATATAGGTTTGATAGACAGACAGACGGATAAAGTGGTCCTATAAGAGTTCCATTTTTCCATTGTAGTATGGAACCCTAAAAAGATTATGATTTACAGTTCAAAGTCCGAGTATTAAAATGTCTATATTGCACACAATAGGGCCCGACCACATTATATCGACCCATCTACCGAAACACGATCATATAATTACGATTAAAATGAGTTTTATCTACCATAAATAGTATAATTATATTAATCATATATTTGTCGGTATCGTAATAATAATATGTATTTTTATAAAATTTAGAATTAACAGTAATAACACTAGTTGAATAAAAATAAATGCTTTGACACTCATAGCCCCATACTAAGTTCGAAGACTTTGTCGTCAGTGCCGGAAACATTCACATCACACACACAATCACAACTAGAACTAGAAACACAAATTATTATTTAAACTTGTGCTCTCGCCGGGAATCGAACCCGGTACCCCTGCTTAGAAAGTGAACGCTCACCCAACTAAGCCAACGGGCAGTTCAGTAATAAAATGCTCTTTTATGTGTAAAACTACATGTTAGATACCTATTTATTTAGTTGATGTACAACTACATGCAGCAGATTGAGGGTACCAATTAAAATGTTTGTATAAACTACAATACGGTATAGTACTTATTTGTATGATGGCGGGAGAGCACTGATATCCTACACACAGGGCAACCTAGTTAGGAGTTGCATGCACATGAGAAATACCTATTTACTGATCAGCTTAGCTTATTTCTGAACCATCCGTACGAGCCAAGATGTAATATAAGATGCTGATTTTATACACTATAGTGTTCCTACTTCTACATGACTAATACTTTTGCTAGTTATAAGTACATGGAGATATTATTATTATCATTTATGAGTTTCTACATTATTCAGTTAAATAAATACATCATTGTGGTGACAATGTGGTTCCGATTTATCTATTGCCTTAAGTCGGATATCCCTAATTCCTTATATATATATATATATATATATATATATAATATATTTCCTTATTTATTTGAACTCAATTTCATTGTCAATAATTCATTGCATTTTGTAAGTACAGTATATTGTATATACATTATGTTTTAGTCGTTATATATTAATAGCATTTATGAATATATACAAAGTTGTAGTTCATATCAAAGTTGTAGTATATATTCAAGATGAAAAGTAACTTAATGTTAATTAAATTTAATAATAATATTATTATTTAATGAAAAGAGATTATAAAATTATTATTGCATTCATTGACTTTCTTCAGTTTTTACAAACGTATTTAAAATTTTTGTTGTATTTCATTTATAAGTACCTGGATGACCGAGCTTTGCTCGATCGAACGACGTTTTCTAAAAATGAAACCTAGCTAGATCGATTTATCGCCCTCGAAACCCCCTGCATACAAAATTTCATGAAAATCGTTGGAGCCGTTTCCGAGAACATAGATATATACATATATACAAGAATTGCTCGTATAAAGGTATTCGATTAGATAAGCTGTATTTCATCAGTAGTTTTAAACGCTACTGAATTTGAACGCGTTGTATTCCGTAGCTTATTTTACACTCACATTATAACTACCCCAGGTTATTGAATAAACGCTAGCTTATCAAGGTAAAATATCGCATTTGTATCTCACAGAAAACACGCCCGAACCTCAAAAACCCATCAACCTGCCGAACAAAGACCAAAAGAAGGACAAGAAGACCAAAGAGAAGAAACCCGAAACGCCAGTCAAGTCTCTCCCCACATTCAAGTCCCTGAACCCTGGATACACCCGCTTCGGGTTCAAATTGAACTTAGACGTGAACCCGTTCAGTGTGCCGAGCAAAAACGAGTCCAAAAACAGTACCTTCAGCTTCTCCAGCAGAAAGGACTCTAAACCCAAAACTCTTTTCACATTCTCCAGCAAAAAAGAAAAAAGGGACAACACTAAACCTTTAAAGGAGATCAAAGGTAATTTATCTATGGCACTGCCCTCCACAGCTGGGACTACGTCTGTCAGGAAGGAAACTGCGAAACAAACTGTCATGAGAGAGAAGTCCTTCACCGATAGGAGGAATATCGATAGAACTGAGAACAGGACTGTTATTAAAGGTGTCAGGACGAATAGGAGATTCGAGCTGCAGATGCGGATGAGGAACATAGATTAGGTAAATGTTACTACGGTAAATCCCCTAGTTAGTTGCAAGCGAAGAGATCTTTGCTATCGTCTAAGAGTTCGATATATCTACTAATATTAATAATTTTAATTTCGTTATTGGTAAATGTAGTTAGTACGTTGGATATGTTGACAATTCATCACAATAGCTATTTCGTCGCTATCTCTGATACGTATAAATCCACTGATACGTCACCATGTATCGGACGAATTAGGAATTAGTCGATATACAGCAAGTGACTAGTAAGGACACTGACTAGATTGTGACAAATTGTCAACTTATCCAGTATGGATTAGAATAAAAACATTTTACATACAATATACAAGGCTTAAAATGTGTCGCTAGAAATCTTTTCCGTACTATTTATTAATTAACAAACTAGCAAACCTTTTTTGCTCTGTATTAAAAACATTCGACCATTGGCCTTCTTCAAAGAACGCAGTAAATTCCCGCTGGATATCGGGAAAAATGTGAGCTATGTTCCGAGAGAGATCTTCAGATTCCGGTAGAGATCGTCCAATATGAAACTGAACGAACATCCAGCTGTCAAGCGATTAAGTAGAAAATATATATAAAAAACTGGCGTTCCGTTCCGTTTTAGTATGGAAGACCTCTACCTATACCCAATAAGGGCTATATACACAAATTAGCAGCGGTTGGTCAATAAGACGTATTTAGACACCTTAATTGTCGGTGTGATTATCAAGAGGTGAGTGCAAAAGTAACCCTTATTACCTTGACAATATCAATCATGATCGTTTAACAAGCATTTCGTTATATTTTACAATGAACTTTTGATATAGTTAATATAGTTTTAACTTAGATTTTTAGATATAATGTTCGATGCGACGCCGCGAGATCTTTTTGAAGTGGTATGTATTTTCTACCTAAGCATTACTGTATTTATATTTAGTTTTAATTTAATATAGATTTATTCTGTTATGAAAATCTTATCCTTTCGTTGTTTTTCTTATCATTTATCTAACTTTAATAGCTGTCTTTATTCCTTATCTTGCTATTTCATGTGCATACCACTCGGCCATAGTTATAGCTTTAACCCATTGTATGCGGATTTTGTTGGCACCGACTAGTTAACCTTTTAGGATATGTACTGTCAATATTTAATTGACAACAGAACACAGCATTGTAAATTTCACATGCCAGTGGACGCGGAAGTAACATGGAAGTATTTCTCGAGTTAGAAAATAACGAAATTTGCGCCGCGGAAGCCCCGCCTGGCTTCCCGATTGCGCCTTGAATGACTTCGCTCTTAGTCGGCAATGGCGACAGAATAAATAGCGTCTAAGAAACGTCAAATACGACGTATACATAACACGGTACATTAATTCCAATCAGTCAGTACATAAGGTTCACTTTTAATTGTAAAACATTACCAGGTTAATCGATGATCGAGATATGAGTACTTCTGACCAGTTTCGAAGAAGTCGGTTTTGTTCGTAATTTTGGATCAAAATGTTCATCCTATAAAGATATTCTGCATGTTTTTCCGTGTCTATTTTTACATGCAGGTTTAGTTAAACGCGGGCAACAATATTGATATTATTATTGTAACTTGGTTAGTTATCTTTTTAGACGTAAATAAAAATAGTTTTTTAGCGCGATTAAGTCCCGAGATACTTATTACCTTAATAAATTTATATTATTGATCAATTATGTACAAATAAAATTAAGAAAAACTAACGTGTCCTCGTCGAATCCTACTAAAACATCACTTACTGTATATTACATTATTTGATGGTGCATTTAGATTATAAAAGTTAGTATAAAGAATAGTAAAATCGTCAATATAAGTTGATACATACATAAACATTGTTTTCTATGCTAGACAGACAAACATTTGACCACTATCTCTCCCTATTTAACATCAGTTTTAACATTTGCTGATATAGTGATAGGTTTGCTATACTAGTATCACCCCAGCCAAAAGTAATACCTACACATACAGCCTCTTCTTAGTATATACGAAACTAAAGCTCTTTGTGGCCATAGTTCTGTATTGTCGTCTCGATCACAATAACTGGCACATTAATAATGCGCTCCGAATCCCGCATGCAACGTGACCGCGCTGAAAACGTATCGGCCTATTGTACCGAAAGAAGATTATAAACCAGGGAGCCTACCACGACACTAAGGCTCACAACGCGCCGCGGTACCACGGTTTTTAATATCCAAACAAAGTACGTACGCTTATTGTTTTTCGTTCCCGATTTCACGAAATGCAACCCGGAACTCAGTGTATATGTGTTACTTTTGACAAGCTACATATAAAGCCTTGGCTGCGTTCTACAACTTCTGTTGTTCGGTTGTTTTTTATCCACGCTCTAAGATGCTCAAAGGCTCGGATCGATATAGCACGAATATTGAATAGTATATTGATCCATGTAGTATGACAATCAATTTCATTTAACAACTTTCAGTTTGACTTTACGTCACGGACGTGAAAGAATTACGACCGTAACCTCATCCAACCACCGGCGGGTGAAGCATGCAAATATCCTTGTGTGCGTACATCTGTTGCAAATTGTCACAGATAACTAATAGTTACTAGGTGCATAGGCGCCGATTGTCGGACTTTCGGTGTATCTGTGTGCGTGTAACTCGCGTTGTAACAAATTAAATTTGTAGGATAGGGGTGCTTTACGTACAGCTTTTCGCGGAAAAGCTTGGGCTAATCTACGAATGTAAGCAGCAAGCATGAATAGAGAAATTCCTTGTTGACTAATACTAAAATAACATCTACATATAGCTTCCAAATATAAGCTGGACGATATACATAACTTCAGCGGAGTTTTCTTCTCTGTACAAATGCACCTTCAGTAACATTTTGTTAGTTAAATATGTAATGGTATATCTAACGCCTGTATATTTTTTATTTTAGCTCGTAACCAGTATTACATAGGGCACAAATTGATTATATTCGTAGTGCCATCGTTATTAACGTGTATGTTACTTTAATTCTTAACTCCGAGAGAATAAAAATGATTTCTAACTGACAGCTTGTTTCATTTGTATTGATACCTTTGTTATATTGTTTATCATATTTTGTTCAAGATAAGAATAGCTAGGTTTTAAAAACTTTAGATTCGGTCAATTCTGTTGGCGTAATGAGTCAGCCAGTCAGGAGCACATTACATTACTTCCCAAGTATTTCCCAAGGGACATTGTAGTTAATGTTATGATCATCATCCATGATTCTAGTATGTGAGTGAAAATATGTTCTTACCGTAATTATATGTTGCCTTTATAAATAATAAAATTGATTGTATCGTGAAAATTGAATTCCAAGGTCCTGACTTGATTAGTTAAAAAACTTGACGATTGTTGAAATCGCTTCTACTTAAAAATGTATCGATTTTTCTGTAAATACAAGGATAAAATACTGTAGTTATATTGGGATCGTTGCATAAAACCTACTTGCCTACATATATTTTTCAATAGCATGAGTTTTATGTACTTACAATAAGTACTCCACAAGCGAATAGCTCGTACTGTAAAGGAATTAACGTAGAACGTGGCACATTGTGAAAGCATTTTGAGGGAGAGATTTTTAATGACCTTAGACCATAGTTGAGAAACGCAAAACGCTATCTGAGATAGCTCGGATACGATGATTGAATTGAATATTGTAAAGAAGGTATATATCTACTCCGGCAAAGACGTATAATAACTTAGGAATTGATAAACATGATCGTATTATTAACGTAAGTCAACATTGAATCGAATATAGAAATTTAGAAGTCGGAGGACGACCTAAGTCCGTAAGAAAGAGGTTTACTTTGTTGCTAAAATATTAGAACCATAGTAGAAATATATTTCTACTATGTTAGAACCTTATCAATAAGATCTAAAGGACCACAACAGTTTTAATGGGTACGTATCATGAAGAAATAATGGAAACGTAACGTTTTGTTCTCATAATCCTCGCTATACTTACATGTTATTATATTATTATTGTTGTAAAAATAAATTAAGAAGCGACGCACACAATCTTAATACTAGATATAAGCATTAAATTACAGTGCGCGCATTTAGATTAAGCAAAACGAATAAATCTTTTATGGCAAATGGGGTTAGATTTTACAATAGAATTCCTAAAATCGTAACTGAATTCAAATCTGTAATAAAACGGGCATTAATTAAGAAAGCTTATTATAAGACCACAGACTATATTAATGACAAGGATGCATGAAGGCAAACTGCACAGGCTCTTTCTAGCGACTACCATAATAGTCCAGGGTCGATAATTTTTAAAACCAAAAAAAATCATAATAGGATGAAACCCATTAGAAAAGGAGGGAAATATGATAAAAATGAAAGGAAAAATAATTTACGGGCGATCCGAGGTTGGGAAGGGGATGGGGGTGAGTTTTTAAGGGTAAAAAACGGTTTTTCTCGATTTCCGGCAAAACTAAAAGTCCTATCGAAAAAAGTCAAATGGCAAAGTTGTAGATAATTAAAAGATCTAAAACTTTTGTATTTACACTTTTTTCACATAACCTCAAAATTTATGTGAAAAATTCAAAAAACCAAGTTTTTGGTTTTTTATTTTTATCTTTTACAAAATTTTTTTTTTTTTAACGAAATTTTGTGAAAACTTACCTTTTTATGTCCCAAATACGCTGTAATTTATTTGATTAAAAATATTTATTTTTTCACCTTATTTTGAATTAATATCGAAAAAACACCCTAATTTTCAATCGAAAATTCACCCGTCAAAATATCAGCTTTTTTCAAAAAGTTGGTGTGGTTTCTGTTCGTTGAAATCTCTACTTTCCGATGGTGAAAAAAAAAATATATGTTACTATGGTAAATCTTCTCAGAAAATGCAAACTAAATGAAGTATAAAATAAAGAAAATGCTACGAAATATATAGTATATAATAGTAGGTATGTATGTAGTAAGACCCAGACCCGCCTAGCCCCTTCCCCACTTCCAGGTATTTCGTGGAGAAGTGGGGAACGGGCTAGGCGGGTCTGGGTCTTACTACATACATACCTACTATTATATACTATATATTTCGTAGCATTTTCTTTATTTTATACTTCATTTAGTTTGCATTTTCTGAGAAGATTTACCATAGTAACATATATTTTTTTTTTCACCATCGGAAAGTAGAGATTTCAACGAACAGAAACCACACCAACTTTTTGAAAAAAGCTGATATTTTGACGGGTGAATTTTCGATTGAAAATTAGGGTGTTTTTTCGATATTAATTCAAAATAAGGTGAAAAAATAAATATTTTTAATCAAATAAATTACAGCGTATTTGGGACATAAAAAGGTAAGTATTCACAAAATTTCGTTAAAAAAAAAAAATTTTTGTAAAAGATAAAAATAAAAAACCAAAAACTTGGTTTTTTGAATTTTTCACATAAATTTTGAGGTTATGTGAAAAAAGTGTAAATACAAAAGTTTTAGATCTTTTAATTATCTACAACTTTTCCATTTGACTTTTTTCGATAGGACTTTTAGTTTTGCCGGAAATCGAGAAAAACCGTTTTTTACCCTTAAAAACTCACCCCCATCCCCTTCCCAACCTCAGATCGCCCGTAAATTATTTTTCCTTTCATTTTTATCATATTTCCCTCCTTTTCTAATGGGTTTCATTCTATTATAATTTTTTTTCACTTTTCATTATTTTTAAAGGCTTCTACCCTGGTCTATAATAACACCTTGGTTAAGAAAATTATGTATTAGAAATTAAGAATGTTTAAAAAAAAAAAGAATGGAAAAAAAATGCGCCGCCGAGTTTCTTGCCAGGTTCTTCTCGAGATGGCTGTAATTTTGCGAATCTGGCAATAGATTCATTAACTTTCATGAGTGCTTCTTTGGGGCCCATGTGAATAAACGATTTTGATTTTGTTGTACCAGTTATGGCGACATTGGAAGGTAACAAATTAACCCAATGGCTAGATTATATTGGCATTAACCCCATTAATCAATTTGTTTCCCGCCTACGTAACTATTACAATGTAGGGCATAGGACGTCGCGCTTGCTCTGTTTTGTTTAACTTTGAATTAGTTGAGACCTAAATTGGTTGTTCAGGAATTCTAATCCTTTGATAGAGAGTAGGTACTCTGGTTTTAGGTCTCAACCTAACTACGTATGTTGTGATTTCGATTCTATTTTCTTTTTTTGTGGTTTTTATTTTTAAATCTAGTAACCTACAATTAAAATTACCATCTAGTTTTTGGCGCGAAAGTGAAAAAATGAAGTGGATTTTGTTTTAATATACAAAACTTGTGATTCTTCAAGTGATAATGTAGGTATCTATTATTAACAGTTACAATTTTGTTCGAAAAAAAATGTTATAATAGTTCTAGAACGTTCATGGATGTAAGCAAATCATACAAAGTTAAAAATCGTAGTTTTCGTTTTCATTCCAATACTTAAATGTAGTTCTAGTACAGTTCTACCACTTTACATACCACAATTCATAACTTGACTGTGCTGTAACTAAGGCATGACTCCTCTAATTGACTTTGACTGTCTCTGTCAAAGTCAATTAGGAGAGTCATGGTTTAGTCACTGGTTTTATAAAATACCTAACTTGGAAAATATTTTGACTAACACATAATGACATTGGCTAAATGCACATAGTTTGCGAAAACATAATAAAAAAATATAAACGCTTAAAAAATACTTTCACACTCACAGCCCCACACTTTTTGATTAGACGGATTTAGACAGTCCAGTGAGACACAATTTTTTCTTGAAAATTTGTGTCCCGCCGGGAATCGAACCCGATACCCCTGCTAAGAAGGCAAACGTGCACCTAACTAAGCCAACATGCAATTCTGGATACTTATATTCTGTGGTTTATTATCTTGCCCTTCTCACTCGTCTTCATTCTCTTTCTGGAGAAAGAGTAGTGCCGAATCATGGAATAGATTCTTTTTCCACCTTGACAACCATGTCTTAAATAATTTTAGGAATACTATTTTATGAATGCCAAATATTAGTCTGCTCGTCTTCAGCCAACGGAGCAACATTCGTTAATCAGCAGGGGTACCACGTGTAGGGAGGTTGGCTGTAATGGGCATGCGTGACGCTTACCATCAGGCGAGAGCTTTGCTCATCTTATTTCTCAGTTACGAAAGACTTAAATTCGTCTGTAGAAAACATACACATTTTGTGTTTCGTATCAATGCGACAGTGAGCGTATGTTATATAACCGGCATCGATCGAGTCAAAAATAACAATAAACTGGATTCGATGTGTCACTGACCCACTTCAGGGAGATACTGTAAAAAATGAAAATAGATCGGAATATAGTTGGCAATAACCGATCGAGCAAACGTTGATTTGGGTGATTCAGCACTTTGTCGGTCCGTCCGTCTGTCAGAGGTTTAGCGTCTAAACAATACAAGCGAATAACTTCAAAGCTTTCAGACAATATGAAAAATGGCCCAAAGAAAGAAATGGAAGCAATTTAAATCCTACTAATATTATAAATCCGAAAGTTTGTGTGTAATTGTGTAAGTATGTTTGTTCCCTCTTCACGCTTTAACGGCTGAACGGATTTGGATGAAATTTGGAGTGTACGTAGCTTATACCTAGGATTAACACATAGGCTACTTTTTAACTTGATAAGAGCGGGCCAAGTCGCGGGGCACGGCTAGTTATAGTATAAATGAAAATATTAAGTGAGCAACCATACACCCGGGCCGGGGAATCTGTGAAACGAGTCTATGGCTGTCTATGTTTAACTGGCAAACTGTGCCCATGCTTGATGCGATAGCACTACCGACCGAACAAATTATGATACGTGCCGTTATACCAAAATTTATGAATGAAAATGTAATGTTTAGCCATTGTTTTTTGCATTAATAGTACCTTGAAATGATAATCTATGTTCCTGTTGTAATGACAAAAGAAATGTGTTAGTTTTTAATACAAAACGAATAAGTTAAAGATGCGACATTTACGTCGTAATAATGTGTGAAAATCAATTGGTTTATATTTCGTTTTGGGTAATTATTTTGGAATAAAACTATCCAGGAACCTAGATTAATACGTTTTTAATCTGAATAACAGCACAATATGTTGGTAATATGCTTGAATTATAAATAATTTCGATATTACGATTGTATGGGCAAATCAACCTCCGCAGGCCCCTTAAGTGGGGAGCAAAATAAACTCATTCACACTTACACAAAGAAAAAAATCTTGTATCGTGGGTGCCGAAAACATTTACATCACACATCTTTTTTTTTTTTTTTTTTTTTTTTATATTTGAGACTAAGCTAGCGTTTGACCACAATCTCACCTGATGGAAAGCGACGATGCGGTCGAAGATGGAGCACGCTTGCTCAGTAAAAACCTATTCACTCTCTTCTTGAACAACCCCATATTATACTTTTCGGGAAACACAGTAGACGGCAGGGCGTTCCACTCCTTGGCAGTTCTCATAATGAAAGTGGAAGCGAAACGCTTCGTGCGAATGGTCGGTATTTTTACCATTAGCGGATGCCGCATTGCCGTCTGTCTAGATGTTCGGTAGTAAAACGGTGATGCGGGAATAAGATTGTGCAATTCCTTTGAACACTCTCCGTAGTGCAATTTGTAGAAAATTGAGAGGCTTGCTACTTTTCGCCGATGATCGAGACTCTGTAGTCGAGACTCAACTAATTCATAGCTATTGATGAGTCTCTTAGCTCGTCGTTCAATAGATTCCAAAGCCTCCAGCTGGTACCTAGCCGGTCCATCCCAAAGGTGGCCACAGTACTCCATACAAGACCGAACTTGAGCTTGGTATAAGTTAAGCAGTTGACCTGGTGTGAAATACCGCCTAACTTTCGATAGAATGCCTAGCTTCTTTGCAGCAGTCTTGGCTTTGGATTCTATGCACGACCCGAAGTTAAGAGTAGAAGTGAGCGTAACGCCCAAAAGCTCGAGCTTAGTGCTGATTGGAATCGATACATCCGCGAATGTTGGAGACAGTTGAACATCTATTATAATTACAGAACCAGAAGCATAAAATTAAATGTCCCTTATACATAATATACTCTTTACTCTGCCGTCAAGTGACGCTGCAAAGGCTAGGTATCCACAGCCTGCATGTAGTCAATAAGAAAAAAAAAAACTCGTAATTCTTCTGCGTTTAAGGTTATAAGTACTTAAATTGGGTAGATTTCGCCAAGCAATATTATTCACAGTAAACATTGAAGTTCATGGTTGATTAGGTATCAAATCGCGTGCAAGGCCGCGTTATAAAAGTGTTACACATTGACGAAGAACCTAAATCGCCTCCACACGAAGCTCGACTCCTCGCCCGCTCTCTTTTCTGAGTTGGTACTGTTGGTACCGTGTTGGTACCGAAGGGTTAATGCGGATACTTTTTACGCGACTACGTAGCAAAATGGAGGGTTATAAACATAGATCATATTATATGAAGTAAGTTAGGGTTAGAACTCGTTGCTCTCATCTATGTTTCCTAAACGAAATAATCTGGAAGTCTTCAAATCAAGAGCGAATATCTATCTTCTAGGTAAGCTACATCTTCGGCTACATCGCTTTCCATTAGATGAGATTGTGGTCAAGTGCTTACCTATCGAGCATATAAAAAAATTAAAAAAGCGTTTAAATAATTAGGTATGTACGATATTTATGTACTTATTATACAACTATCACTTTAACTATAGGATTTTTTAGGAAAACCTTCAACGTCTTGGTACAGACGAATTGCCTATATTTTACTATTAAAGTTTTCGTGAGAATTTAAATTATAATATTATTGAATTACGGCTATCACTCACGTCATTTGATCGATATTGTCGACCTAGGTTTCGAGCATGTACGATGCTCTTTTTCGGGATGAGTTTATTGCCTATTTTTTCTAAAACTATATAGGTACATCGCTACGAGCTTGCTGGTAACTTTAGAGCTCAAGCTCATTATCAGTGGGTAGCGTGCCCTGTAATTATGTTGAGTTAAATAAATAGGTATACGTACCAGCATTTGGATCACTAATAAAGAGAACAGGATTTACCAAAAAGTGGGCAAAGTTCCACAATTTGTATGAATGGCTAGAATAATAGACAAAATCAGAAAGGGGGCAAACAACGAACATACCATATTATTATTTTGCACGTAATTGTTTAGGTATACTATTATTTTAAATATTTCTGTAAATTTCAGTCACATATATTTTTTCTAATAATTTTGAATTTGTAATTATTTTTACGATGCCCTTTTCGACGAGTAAGTACGTTACATAACTGTTAAAACTATTATACGTCCGAAAAAGACAAAAGAGTTAAGATAACATTACATTAATAACATCGTATTTGTACACGGTAGTAACAATAAAATTGTCTTATTTTTATTTTGATCTGAGTGAGTGTGTGGCCATCGTATGTTGCTCATTGATAAAAAACATGAAAATGTCTGGAACGCTTTGCAAACATACCGATTAATTAGCATTGGATATTTTGATATATTTTAGATGTTAATTTATCAAAACCCTCTAAAATACCAATTAAAAAATGGTTAATACAAGAGTAAATCTATTTTTTCTTTTAAAATATACTAGTGATCGGGATTTATTTTTAACTTTCGTGTTTTACCTTCATATGGTTTTTCTTATTCGAGGAGTTTGCCCGTAGAAAGTATTGTATAAAATCTACGAATATAATATTATACAATTTTGTGAGCTTTGCCCACAAGTCCAATATAATGCTATTCTCGTGGGCCAGATTACATTCTAGACCTAATCGTAATTAGGTACTAACCTTGACCACATCATGACTTACAAACAGGCCAACAGGTGCGATCGCGCTCTAACACTAGCTTTCCCTCAAAATCACTTTTACGACTAAATAATGAAGCACATACTTTGGTATAGATTGGTACTGATAGTAGTACAGCCATAGCTATAATATATTTTTTATTTATTTAAAATTATATAGGTACGATAATATACATTGAAATAAAATTAATAAATAATATATTTAAAAACTTCATGCACAAATACTTTGTAGGTAGGTACCAAAGAGGACTTAATGCTACAGCATATATTGTTCCTCTGACTCATTGCTAACCGGCTGATTCTTCCAAAGAATATAGTAATGTTTGGACCAATCAGCCGATTTGTCGCAGGATTTATCTGATCATGAACTTATATGATTTGATTCGTCTAAAGAACGTAATAATGTTTGGGTCCACAGAACATTCTCCTATTCCGTGTTTGGATGGATCAATCAGTCGATTTGTCGCAGGATTTCGATCCGTGCCTTGAACGAGATCACTGGCTAGAAATCCTAGTACTAAAAGCTGGCTTATAAGTTCAAGCCATTTCATACTGTCTGAAACAAAACAGAGATTCGTAATAAGATCGAAAACTGTTTTATATCCGTACACATTACTTACCAACTAGTAGGGTAGCTCAAAGCCGTTATAAGTTAGGTGTTAACTCCCTTAATAACTCCCTAATGCCGGTCCAATGTTGGTATTTTCTGGATGTCCTTGAGAAAGTTTTTATTCCAGATGTTGGCGATTGCTAGAATGTTTTTATGTTTCAGTCCGGGTTTATAGCATGTTAGTAGTAGAACGGACGTTTCTACTCTCAGAAGATAAAATAGTACTTTATTGTATACTAGCTATGCCCCGCGGCTTCGACCGCTATTATCAAGTTAAAAAGTAGCCTGTGTTAATCCTAAGAATAAGCTCCAAATTTCATCCAAATCCGCTCAGCCGTTAAAGCGTGAAGAGGGAACATACACACAAACTTTTGGATATATAATATTAGTAGGATTGTCAAATTAAATGTACATTTTATTGATGTATGATGTCCAATATACATTATTTTCTATATATATAGTTATCTATTAATAAAAATATAATTTGTTGCCGATCCATAATAAAATAATAAGTCTGGGTCGTTCCCAAATACTTAGTTAATTGAATTTCAATGAAAAAGATTCAAATTTTTTCGACTGGAAACGTAAAAGTTTGGATGTTTGTTCCTTAATCACGCTGCAAATACTGATTAAGCTAAAATTTTGAATACAGGTAGGTTATATAGTTTCCTGATTATTATAAGCTTTACGCGGGCAGAACTGCGGGGAACTGCTGCTAGACAAATAATTATTATTGTTCGAAGTTTTCATTGAAATGTACTAGGAGTTCACGAATCAGCAGAAGTTCTCACACAGCACTGCAATGTCTTGTACTCCACACGAGTTGTACTCCACAGCAGGCATGGAAATCAAAGGATTCAAATCGATATATCAGATACAGCTACATAATATTCATTACTTAGTTTACCTTTCGTTGAGGCAATTTTCCTAACTTACCCCGGCTACCTAACTTTTAATGCTTTCCAAACACTCGCGAATCGTGTCTCGCTGGCCTTGTGAATTATCGAACATCCAAGGCCTGCCACGGAAGCTCACCACTAAGGTACTCAATGCACTCCATTATTATATATATATATACGAGGAACTTGCTTATAGTTCTCTGTTAGGATCATCTGGCTGACTAGTTCCAAGTAGTTGATCTTGCTTAACTTTTCCCACTGACTTTTTTTGCTGGATAGGCAAGCTTTGACCACTATCTCATCTGATGGAAAGTATCGATATGCTTGCCTAGAAGGATTTATATATTCTAGACTTGAAGACACCCAGGTTGTACAGTTCGGAGAACAATAACGAAGGCAATGAGTTACACTCCTTCGCTGTACAGATACTAAGCGTAGATGCAAAACGCTTTGAGTGAATTGGAGGTATGTCAACCATAAATGGATGATATTACCCAATTTGTCTTGTTTGGTAGGATGGGTGTACCGGTCCCAAACCAGGTACCTGTGGTTGACCACTCTCCTAATCAATTGAATAAATTAAGAAATGGCGGGTATTTTTGGAGAATACAATCGTTTCTTTATGTTGCCTAGACTGTTACCAACCCTCCGAAAATATTTTTTGCGACAGTGAACGAAAAATATCGCTACCTTACTATTTTTGTCAGACCAGTGTCTCGTTCACTTGCCTTCCGGCCGCCATCACAGTTAGAAATGCACGCCGACATGGTAAGTGAAATCTTTTAAAATCACCTATTATTTCCTAATTACTGTCATCAAGTTGTATTATTTAAAAAGAAATTAGTTTATTTAAGTGGCATGAGCTATTATTTTTAATAAATTATGACTGAATCAAGTTTATTTCTAGGTGGTTAACTATTGCAACACACCTTGTACTGGGTTCCTATTGTTGACCAACTGGTTTGCTATTGGTTTTCTGCGATGTTATCTTTCTTTTCTTTTTTTTTCATAGCGATGCTTTTGTTTAGCAATTTAGAGCTTTAATCCTATCTTCAAAATCGTTTTATGCAGTGTGACCCAATAATTGACCACTGGTTTACTATTGATACACAGTATTAAAAAAGTGTTCCAATGGATGACCAGATTAGAGTTTTAACTTTGTTTCTCGTTGTTTTAGATTGAAGATGCCCCCAAAAAATATATTTTTCAAATATACAGAGGAAGATCTCCTGAAGTGTCTCGACGAAATTAGTAAATTAAAAAACCTACAAGTCTTGAAGATAGCTTAGACGTAGGATCTTATGTCATTGAGGGTGAATACTTCCCTGGGCAAATCAAAAATTTTGATGGATGTAACGCTGAAGTCTACTACCAACTACTTTCAAATGGCCTGAAAAAGAAGATACCATATGGTATAACCCTGACAGCATCGTTGAAGTTATTAAAGCACCTGTTGCTATAAATACCAGAGGTTCCTACAAGGTTGAAGAGATGGCCAAATTTTTGCGATGGATATAAGATGAGATTCTATTGGTATAACCAATTGTTACATTTTTTTAGAGAATTTTTATTAGTTTTAGGGTTTGGAGATTTTAGGTTTTGTAAAATTTGCCTTCTTCAATATCATGACACTGATTAATTTTATTCTAAGGTACCTACTTGACTGTGATAGGTGATACTGATAATTTAAGTGCAAAGTTATGTTTCTATTGTAGTTTGATCAATAAATGTTTCTAGTTTGTATTCTCATTACTAGGTACTAGGTAGTATGATTATTACTTCTCATACTACCTACCTTTGACTGTGCCATTAAAATTTGATTGTAAGTCAAGATAAACTTTACGTCAATACATTAAAGTCAATTTGTGTATCAAAATAACGTTTTATTTTCAGTTAGCAACCTTCTTTTCATTAGTTTTCAGTGGTCAACTATTGGTGAAAAAAAGTGGTAAATTATTGGAGCGCACTGGTCAAACTTGGGCACATTCCTGTTTTTGGTTTTGTTCAAGAAATATATAAAAAACTTGAATATTTGGATTCAAATAATGTATCAATATTGAAGCGTTAGTAAACAATAAACAACTTTGTAAATACATTTCTACGTTAAAACTACATAATACCAGTTCAGAGCATTTCAAAGTCAAAATTTGTCCTTAACTGGTTTGGGATTGGTACACCCATCCTATGTAAAATATAAACTAGGATAACAAGGCGCGCCCCTCCAAATTGCAAAACGTTTGAATGCATTTGTGAAAGTATTTACAAAGCTCCACAGAGACTCGCAACGCACGTGTGCGTGCTGAGACGGCTGTCAAACACAAACAAATCCAAGGATTTGTTGCTCGACTAGCGACGTTATTAATAATCTACTTACTATTAATAGTTTGGAGAGGCTCGCCATGTTATCGTAGTTTATCAGTTCTGTTGTTTATTCTAATTAATGCGGGCAAAGTCGCAAGAAACAGATAGTAATAAGATAAATACGTCTGTTCGCACAATAATCCTACATTTTATCCGATATCCCAGACATGACGTCCCCCGTGTCCCCGACGATTGCGGTAATTAGCAAATGACGTCACTACCCTCGGGTCCCGGCGATCTAGCGGGCCTGTATTGCCTAACCTATGTATTTATAGCTAAGTTGGTGCGATTATGTGGAAATCAGAAGGTTAATAGTTTGTATCCTTTACCATTAGGTAAGTAGGGCTTACCCTACTTAAAGTTAGCTCAGTTAGGACTGGAATATAATAGAGGTAAGTTTGGGCTAAAGTTAAAGGCATATAATACTAACACTTAGCACCCACATCGATCCTCACCTGCATGGCTGAATAGAATAGAATATTTTTACCTTTTGTATAAACTATGATGTGTGCAATGTTCTAATAATAGTGAAGTATTAACAGTCTTCGCATTTAAGACGTACAATACATAATTGTATTAGTTAAAAAATTGGAAAGCAAAATCTTTCCAACAAAAAAAATATATATAGTCGACTTGAGTACCTCCTCCTTTTCTACCGATATCACAAAAAAGGAGGTGGTACTCAAGTCGACAGTTTTTTTTTTTTTGTTTTACCTCATTTCTTCCTTTCACGTGACGATGTCGAAATTTTTTTTTTGTTTGAAAGAGTTCGCTTTGCAATTGGTCCCATTTAATTTTGATCAAGATCTAATCAGTAGTTCTTGAGATATCGTCAATAATGTGTGTTTAGTACATTTAATCTGATCAAAGTTCCGAAGATAAAGCGGTGAAGTCGGTTTTTATAAGCTTTGCTTGCTTTTAATTATTTGTGAAGTTGGTAGAATGAGGAACGCCAAAGGTCCAGTTTTACCATTGATTTTTCTATCGAGTATTCAAGTTCAATAAATATAAGTACTACATACATTTACGCTCGAAGCAATTCGCTTCTACGTTTCATCTGTACGGCGAAGGAGTCTAACTAATCGTCCGCGTTTTGGTTTCCTGAACGGATTTTAGTCTGCTTTGCTTGCGTTTAATTATTATACATAACTAAAATATTAATCAGAAAGTAAAACAAACGAAATATTTAGTAGTAAAAACAAAAGACGTCACGCATATAAGGTAAAATGTGATACCTTGGTAAACAAATACAGTCTAAATATAAACGAGCCTGCCATCTAGCTTGGTGTTTCCCACGCATTACAGTAGATACACAACATACCTACATCTTTATACATATCTTTACATTAGTACTAAGGCCCGAGTCGAACAAAGCACAAATAAGAATATGACCACCGTTTAACCGCTCTAAGTACATCGATTACTCGAGACTTCGCGGATGATAAGTGTATGTTTTTGTAAGTGCGCCAAAACAAGTATACTTATATTTAGGTACTTACATTTATATGTACTTATAGGTTGAATAACATAGTTTTTTTTATAATACTTTCATTCGATTCCGAGTCATTTACCACATCAAATGAGTCTATTTTATTAGAATTGAATATAAGGTAACATAAACGCTTTCACACTCGCAGTGTATGGGGACACAGTTTGATGACTTGTGTCGTGGGCGCCGAAAACATTCACATCACAGACACAATCACAACCTGTACAAGAAACACAAATTTTCCTTGAGGAGTAAACTTGTGTTCCCGCCGGGAACCGAACCTGATACCCCTGCTTAAAAGGCGTACGCTCACCTAACCTCACGTTCGTCTTATAACAGAGGTGGTTGTACTGGCCAAGTCATATTGTTTGTTCTAGAGTAGATCCTACTTCCTACTCTAATATTTTAAATGTGAAAGTTTGTGTGTGTATGTGTGTGTGAATGTTTGTTACCACGTATCTCTGTAACGAATAAACCGATTTTGATGAAATTTTGTATGTATTTATGTCGATAATTGGGTTGAAGAAGACCCTAAAGAAGATCTAGATTTATAAATATAAATATGTAGATAGTTTAGGTTCAGAGTGGGTAGCGTTTCCATCATGCTGGCGGCATTGCCCCTCTGATTTGCATTGCTAATACGCTGAGCCAAATAAGAGTAAAATTTTTGATTACGCGTCGTAACCAGACTCTCTGATAATTTTTTGAAAGCGTTCCTCTTATGGTTCTGGTTTTTATTTATTTAGATCATACCCTCTACTATATTGTCCAAATATGCTGGAAGCTTTATCTTATGTGGCATTTATTCCCAATAGTCCCGCGGCAGAAATTCTTTAACGATTGAGGCTTTTCCCCCTCAAATTATCTGTGATATAAATAATTTGAATTTAATTTATCAGTCGGTTGGTGAACTCGGGCCTTTACTCTACAATCCGGTTTTATCTCAAGCTCAAGAACTAGATTTGCTGAACGTTCGTTACACTTGACCTTCGAGAGCATTCGACATTATTAAATATTACACTTAAATACAAGCCGTGCCCCACGGCTTCACCTGCGTTATTGAAGTTAAAAAGTAGCCTATGAGTTATTCCGGAACCTAAACTATGTTCATTCGAAATTTCATCAAAATCGGTTAATTCGTAACGGAGATTCGTGGTAACAAACACTCAGTCACAAACACAAACTTTTGCATTAATAATGTAAATGTTTCTGAAAATGTATGTGTGCTTGAAAGTGTGTCCTCTCCCCGGTTTCGCCTGGTTTACTGGTGATGATGATGGGTGTTGGTGACGAATCATCATCTTTATCCATGACTATATCTCTGCCATTCTGTCATCCATTCGGATAAATGATTATATACCTAGCAATATTTGCCACAGAGAACGTAGGTATATTTTGTCGTTCAGGTAAAATTGCGGTAATTCAGAATGTTTCAACGCTTCCGTCGATCGGCGACCTTGCCGTATCACCGCAATAATGGTGTTTCAATTCCATACAAATGACACCAGTTGCGTTACAATACAGTAGTAGGTACTTACTTTACACTCATTGTATATATATTATCACACATTGTATCGGTTTCGATTCCTGGTGAAAACACAAGTTTTCTCCCCGAGGGTAAGTGTTTCTGGCTCCGAGTGTGATTGTGAGTAATATGTTACCAGCACCCACGACACAAGTCTTCGAACTTAGTGTGGGGTAGTTTTAGTTTTTTGTTAGTATTTTTTTTATTCTCAATAGGCATGCATTTGACCACTATCTTACCTAATGGAAAGTGACGATATGCTTGCCTAGAAGATACCTATTCAATCTTGACTTGAAGACTCCGAAATTATACCGTTCGGGGAACAAAGACGCGGGTAATGAGCTCCACTTCTTCGCAGTACGGATTATAAACGTAGAAGCGAAACGCTTCGAGCGAACCAGAGGTATGTCAACCATATATGATCAGTTTGTCTTGTCGTTAGATGGTAAAACGGGCATGGGGGTATTAACTCGTGTAATTCCTGCACACACTCTCCAAAATGTAAGCGATAGAATACCGATAGGCTGGCAACCTAACTGTCGGTGACCGAGACTGCAATTTGGATTTAGCTGAGTCTTTTCGCTCGTCGGTCAATGGGAGCTTCAAGAGCTTCAAGCTGGTACTTAGCGGATCCATCCCACATGTGGCCGCACTACTCCATACACGATCGGACTTGAGCTTGATATAAATTGAGAAGCTGCTCCGGTGTGAAGTACTGCCTAACCTTTGCGAGGATACCAAGCTCTTTTGCGGCCAGCTTAACTTTGGCTTCAATGTAGGAACTAAAGTTTAGATTCGATGCCATCGGTATTGGCACATCTCGGAAGGTCGGAGACAGATGGAAAGGTCTCCGTTTGGCGGAGAAAAGACACGCCTTAGTATTGGACGCATTAAACTGAACCGCTGTTTGGCTGACTGACAAATACTGACGATCAACGCGTAGAGGTTAAACAGAAGCCTACCCTGAAAATTTCAGGGTAGGCTTCCTTTGGTACTCGTAGTTTACCCGGCTAAGAAATCACTAAGAAAGAAAATTAATTTACAAAAAAAAAACGCTTTCACATTCACAGCCTTGCACTAAGTTCAAAGACTTGTGTCGCGGGTGCCGGAATCATTCACATCACATCCAGAACCAGATACATGATAAAATGTTCCTTGGTGAGAAAACCCCACAAGGAATCGAACCTGCTACGTGCTTAGAAGGCGGATGCGCACCTAAGCCATCGGGCAGTTCAATTATGTTACTTTTGAGAGTAAAGCAGTATTACTTATTACAGTATTACAAACGCAAACGCATTCACACTCATAGCCCCACACTTAGTATAAATACTTGTATCGTGGGTGTCTGCAACATTTACCGCACCCAGAATCAGAAGCATAAATGTCCCTGAAAGAAAATTGTGCTCCTGCCGGGAATCGAACCCAGGACCCACGGCGCAGAGGGCAGAGACTTGTCCACCACTATGCCAACGTTGTCGCGAATGTATGCTTTATAAATATATTTACTAGCTATCCGCCCCGGCTTCGCACGGATGTAATTTCTAACATTATTTATCGATCGAATTTGAATCTTAACCATTATGTGTGCTGTGAATCCACCCTTGTGTGTTCACACGCAAACAATCCCATCAAATAAAATCGTTTATTAACATGGGCCCCAAAGAGGCACTCATGAAAGTTCAGATTTGCAAAATAACAGCCATCTCGAGAAGAACCTGTCAAGAAACTCGACAGTGCGGCGCATTTTTTTTTTCAAACTTTCTCAAAGAGTCATACAGGAATATCGGTCCATCCGTTTAGGAGCTCAGTCGCATACACACATACAAAAGAATCACATCACACTAATATTATAAAGGCGAAAATGTATGAGTGTTTGTATGTTTTTTACTTCTTCACGCTCAAACGAATAAACTTTGATTAAATTTGTTACGGAGGTAGCATACACCCTGGATTAACACATCGGAATTCTCGCGGGGAACTTATTCGGGTAAATCCGCGAGGTGCAGCTACTTAGTTATTATATACATAAAGACAACTTTTTGTATTTCCAGCACGTAAGTTAGTAATAAAGCAATTTGTCGTGTTACATTACTCCGTACGTTAGTTAACAAAGTCGAGGGAGTTTCAGACAGTTTCGTTTTACATTTGGCTGATGAGTTTTAAGAATTCTGTCGATGTAGTGACCGTGAACTTTGACAACGGGTTTTTGTGTTTTTAGGTCACGGTCGGTGCGAGAATCGAACCTAAGGGACATGATATACAGAGCGCCCGAGGCGCGCGCCCCGGGCGCTGTGAAGGTAAAATGTATGGCGAGTAAGGGACCTTGATATACAAAGCGACCTAGGCGCGCGGCCGCGACTCCTCCCCCCCGCGCTGCCGTTTTGTATATTGGCGTCATAATGAAAAAGCAGTAGAATTTTTGTCAAAATTGAGTTACACAAGGTTACTTTGAATTAGCGCTCCATACTCCACAGGGAGATAGGGTATCGACAATGCAACACAAAAAAAAATGTTTTTTTTTTTTTGATAAGTTTGTAAAGTGCCGAGCTAAGATTAAAACCAATTAACCAACACGTTAACTCAAAAATTAAAAACAATACAACTAAAACAGTTTGCATGTCCTTTCTTTCTACGCCGCGGGTACCGCGTTCGACCCACCAAGAGCACAATTTTGTGAAGTAATGGAATAAGTCTGTCTGTATTTTTCAACAGATATCTGTTAGCTCAGTAGGCAAGTTGTTGGTTTCACGCCGTGGGTAGCGAATTCGATTCCCACAACGAGCACAGTTTTCCTCAAAGGAATTTCGTGTTTCTTGTTCTAAGTGTAACTAGGCTGTCAATGTGACTGGGCAGTTCGTAGGTTATGAATTACCATGACTCTTCGAACTTAGTGTAGGTAATGCTGTGAGTGTAAAAGTGTTTGTTTTGTTTTGAATAAATCTGATTAAGTCTTGTTCACTTATTGAAATTGGTCATTGAAAGCGCAGTGTATAATAATACTAGGCTCGACTGCACTCGGACGGGCATTGACACGACACTCGCTCCGACGCGCACGCATTGATGATAGTGGTGCCACGCAGCGTCACCTGCGTTAACATAATGGTGCATGCGAACAATAACACCTGTTTTAGTTGTATTGTTTTTTATTTTTTAGTTTACGTGTTGGATAATTGTTTGTAATCGTCTTGGCCCTTAACAAACATATCAAAAAAAAATTTTTTTTTTATTGCATTGTCGATACCCGACCCCTTGTGAAGTATGGAGCGCTAATTCAAAGTAACCTTGTATATACATCATTGGAATCAGGAAAAATAGACGCTTCTACTATTATTTTTTTACCGACTTCCCAAAAAAGGAGGAGGTACTCAAGTCGACTGTATTATTATTATTCTCTTTATTTATTATTTTTTCTTAAGCTAAGGTTTTTTTTTTACAATATTTTTATAAAAGTAATAAACAATACAATATTACAAAATAAAGAAAACTGTAAAAAAAACCTAAACCTAGTATGACCCTTGATCCAACCATTTAGCGAAAGCCTCTTGAGGTGTTGATCAAGACTTTTCGCTATTAGCCCATTCGCCGAGACAACTATCGGGACAATGATCGTCGAATCCGCATCCCACATGGCGGTTACCTCGAAGGCCAAGTCAAGATACTTGCTTAGCTTATCCTTCTCAGCCTTCACGAGGTTTTCATCATGCGGGATAGTGACGTCAATGAGCACTGCCCGCCGTTGCGACCGATCGGTCAGAACGATATCAGGCTTATTGGCGACAATAGTCCTGTCCGTGATGACAGATCGGTCCCAATAGAGCGTAGCACGACCATTCTCGAGAACCGGCATCGGTGTGTACTTATAGTACGGCACTTCAGATTCAACAAGACCATATTGAAGAGCAAGTTGCTGATGTATGATCCTAGCTACAAGGTTATGTCTGTGCAAGTACTCGCCGTTAGCAAGATGAGAACAACCAGAAATAATATGCCTGAGTGACTCACCAGGACGACGGCATGCCCGACAAATGTCGACAAGGACGGTAGTCCTTGATGATATATTTCCGGTAGTTATTCGTCTTGATAACCTCGTCAGCAATTGCACAAACAAAGCCTTCAGTTTCCCCAAAGAGGTCACCAAATCGCAGCCAGTTCACCGAACCGAGCAGATCCACATCAGACCCTGTCAAGGCCCGATAGAACCTTCCGTGTAGTTCCTTGCTCTTCCATATATCTTTGCGATCTTCTGTACTCAACACCACTGGTTTACGCCAGTTCTCGTTTGCCAAGGAGAGCGGGGTAAAGTTCCGATCAACTGCTACAACATCTCTATACAGCCCGTTTTCGGTGTTCCGGAAATAATCCCTGAGTTGGCATACCTCTCGGTTGTGTAGTTGGCATACCTCTCGGTTGTGTAGTTAATATTATTATTATTTTTATTTATGTTACCTCATAACTTCTTTCCACGTGAACCGATTTCGGAATTTTTTTTTAGTTTGAAAGATGTTGCTTTCCAATTGGTCACATTTAAATTTGATCAAGATCGGATCAGCAGTTCTTGAAATATCGTCAATGCGTGTTTAATACATCTAATCTGATCAAAGTTCTGAAGATAAAGCGATGAAGTTGGTTTTTTTTAAGCTTTGCTTGCGTTTAATTATTTATTTTAAAATATTCAAACGCAACCTACTAAATCTTACTTTTAATTTAGACGCATTTAGACAAGTCATACATAACACATACTAAATTAAAGACATTTCTGATGTATATAACTCAATTTTGACAAAAATATCAGTTACGTCTTGTTTTCTTATGACAGCAGTACAGGGCGCGCGTCTCGGCCGCTTCGTATATCATGTCCCTTACAGCCTCGTATCTGCTCCATTTGTTGAAGCCGCTATTGTATTATTTGTCCACGAACGTATTATTATATTGCTCCGCTTCGCAAGCTTTCAGAAGAAACATTTGTTTTTTGTGCTAGAATTGTCATCATTTATTACAAGCTTATATTTAGTTTCACCTGTCCCGTTGTCTGTCGGTCTGTAATCGAATCTTGGAAGCTAAATTAGACCCACTTCCCGATATCCGATTGGACTCAAATCTGGTATAATTGTTTATTTTCAGTGACAATACAATGGTATGGTACCTGGTATCATCATGGTACCAGATCATATATTCTTCTGGCCATTCCATCTGATGGTGGAGACGGAACATGGCCATAGGAACTTCTGAACTAAACAAGATAAACATAACGCTCAACGCCGTGACCTTCCGTCGTGAACTCGCCTGATGATGGGGATCGGACATCCCCGAAACCTAGGTCGCAAGAGTCGACCTTAAATCGTGAGTCAAGCCGTTTCATTTATATAAAGTACTAGCCGTGCCCCGCGGCTTCGCCCGCTATTATCAAGCTAAAAAGTAGCCTATGTGTTAATCCTAGGTATAATCTATATACATTCCAAATTTCATCTAAATCCGTTCAGCCGTTAAAGCGTGAAGAGGGAACAAACATACTTACACGCTTACACACAAACTTTCAGATTTATAATATTAGTAGGAAGTAGGATAGGATAATGTGTCAAACTCACGAAAACTTTAATAGTAAAATAAGATAAAATGCTCGATTGATTTGTCTCGAGGAACACAAGTATTTTGTGTGTATATTCTCTCTCCAGTATATTCACATGTCATGATGAGGCTAGATAGACGGACGTTATATAACTTAACATCTAACATTGTAAAACGCTTTCACACTCACAACCCCACACTAAGTTCGATGCCTTGTGTCGTGGGTATTGTAAAAATTCACATCACACACAATCACTACCAGAACTAGAAACACAAATTTAGAATCGAACCCGATACGTGCACCCAACTATCTAACGGGCAAAATTTTAAAATAAAATTACTTTTTATGTTTGTAATAATTGTTTGATTTCTGTATTTGTTGTTCAAGTACAGAAAACAATAGATATTATACGTAAGTTTCAGCTTTAAATGTGAAGCCGTTTTTAAGATAGACCCCGAGAGAAAATGGGTCTAAAACGGTGACTTTGTTGGCATAAATTGTTATTTTCCAACATAGATTTTTTAAACCGGTTTCATACTCTATTTGCCAAGCCCTTTTCAAGGATAAGGCTAAATAAAAAATAACCCACTTACGTGTATGGGCGCCCCCTAAATATTTTCATTTATATGATTTTAATTGCCATTTCTGGCTTTGGGCCATAGCTCTACATATTCTATGAGAATTTAAACTCATTCGCTTATATGGACTTATTTTAGACGCTAAACGTCACTTGACAGACGGACGGACGGACAAAGTGCTGAATCACCCAAGTCAACTACAGTATCGTATATACCTACCTACCACATAAAAAGGAATATCACGTGAACCCATACATTCTTCGGTTCGCGTTTTCCTCATGACGCGGCGGCGACCGTGTCTTGTATGACTATGCTCCGTAGACGCTACATTTACTGTAAAAGTATTGCAGTAATTAAACATCAAACAAATTGCTCCTCCAGTTTTTGGAAGTCATACTTATACAAGTTAATGTTACAGTCGGCACGTGACCAAAATGCTGGGTTGTTTTTGGGGCAGAGGAAATTTTGAGGAGCCAATTTTCCTAAAATTTAAGACCGTTTAAACCATATTTAACCTTTTTAGGATTCCACACCCAAAGGGTAAAAACGTGACCCTACTACTGAGACTTTGCTATCCGTCCGTCCGTCTGTCACCAGGCTGTATCTCAAGAACGGTGATAGCTAAACAGTTGAAATTTTCACAGATGATGTATTTCTATTGCCGCTACAACAACAAATAATAAAAATAAAATAAAATAAATATTTAAGGGGGTCTCCCATATAACAAACTACATTTTTTATAGATAATGGTACGGAACCCATCGTGCGCGAGTCCGACTCGCACTTGGCCGGCCAAATTTTTCTTTCTTAACTTAAACATTTATATTTGATCGAGAGAAGCGAGATTATAAGTGACTTGGGTGGGTAAGCTCTCACGCACAAACGGAGGGTTAAATTTTCTTGATGAACTCAGACGCAGCTAGCTAATAAATGTTTACCTACTGCTAGATGGGCACCGCCACGAAGCTTATCTTTTATCATGCAGTATTTTATCTTTTATTTTGATAAAAACTTAACTAATACACACCCTTATTTGTGTAATTCAAAACGGTTAATTGTAACTACAATTTAATACCAGTTGAATTTATGTTTTTTCTTTCTTTGAGTATTCTTACCCTGCCATCTTGGAAAATAAAATTGTATGCATGTTTTGAAAAATATTAATAAAGAACTGATGTACATATAGTTTTGATATAACATAAGCATAATAAAGCGGCGCGTTTAAATTATGCAAAACAAATAATTATTTTATGAAGAATGTGGTTAGGTTTGATAACAAAAATCCTATAACTGATGATTATCATAAGAAAGTTTGTATCAGTAGTAAATGTTGATAAAGAAAGCATAATATACAATCAATTAATATATGTCCATGACAAAGACGCATGGAAGCAAACTGCTCCAGAGCTTTCTGTCCATGGTAAAATATAGATTGATGTTGATTACTTATGTATTATAGAAGAAGTTTTTATTAAATTTCAGAAGTGCTAATGTAGGTAAATAAATAGTTTTGAATTAAAGTGGGGCCCATATTAATAAATAATTTTGAATTTTATGAATCACTAGTGTCAAAGAAATACAAAAAGGATAATTATAATAAAAAAATCAACTTCACCGCTTATGTTTTGGTTTTGGCTCGATCGATCGATAAAATGTATATGGGATCACTTCTGAAGTATAATCTACCAAACAAAAAAAGAATTTTGAAAATCGGTCCACAAATGAGGGAGAAATCGGTGAACATACATAAAAAAATACATACAGTCGAACATAGAACCTCCTTTTTTGAAGTCGGTAAAAAATGTATGTGTTCAATTGTGACGTCACATCACTAATAAAAATAATAATATTTGTTATTGACACAAGATTCACTAACCAATAGTTTATCGAAACCATTGATTAATACAGAAGCTAATTTTGAGACTAAATATATTAAAAGCGTTTAAATTCTTATAAGAAATATCATATAACAATTTTGAGTTAAGTTACGTTACTGTGTATATTCTGTACATGCGGTGACATCGTCCCGTACTATCGCATCATACAAGGCTATGGAAAGATGTCCTTTGCCGATTCGTTTTCTTTTTGTTTCTGTGTTTCGAGGCTTATCTGAACTGTTCTAGGGTCTGAAGGTTTTGTTATAAAATAAAAATTGGTACTCACGGGTTGTGTATTTCTATCTGAGACCAAACTCCCGCAATGTTTGCCTAGATAAGGGAAAGTTATTTTTTTATTTATTTTGTTAAGGTTGTTCCAGCAATAATAATACTACTGTGTTCTCTACACTCTGGTGCTAATCACTCTAACTTATATGTGCGAAAGTTTGTGTAAGGACCAACGAAATTAAGTAAGTAGATATTGTAATTATGTTTTGCTGTCTGCGTATTCCAGGTCTAGTGTGTTTACCAGCTTCGATCACATCGTCACTTACCATCAGGTGAGATAGTGGTCAAACACTAGCCTGTCACAAATAAATAAAAAAAAATGTTTTCTCTTTACACTGTAACGGCTAAATAGATTTGTATGAAATTTGGAATTTACGTAGCGTATAACCGGGATAAGCACATAGGCAACATTTTTAGTTTGATTATCTGCACTATCTGGGTATAAACTATCCAAATTTAAAACTATCGCATATATTATAACAAGCTGTGTCCCGCGGCTTCACCCGCGTGTTTTTTTTTTTTTTTTTTTTATGCATTATAGGCAAGCATTTGACCACTATCTCACCTGATGGAAAGTGACGATGCGGCCGAAGATGCAACATGCTTGCCTAGAAGATACCTATTCACTCTTGACTTGAAGACTCCCAGATTATACCCCTCGGGGAACAATGACGCAGGCAATGAATTCCACTCCTTCGCTGTACGGATGATGAACGTAGAAGCAAAACGCTTCGAGCGAACTGGAGGCATGTCAACCATAAATGGGTGACGTTTGACAGTTTGTCTGGTTGTTAGATGATAAAATGGGCATGGTGGAATCAACTCATGTAATTCCTGCGCACACTCTCCAAAATGCAAACGATAGAATACCGATAGACTTGCGACCATACGTCTGTGACCGAGGCTCTGCAATCTGGACTCAACTAGCTTATTATCGCCAATGAGTCTTTTTGCTCGTCGGTCAATAGACTCAAGACCTTCGAGCTGGTACTTAGCAGATCCATCCCAGAGATGGCCGCAGTACTCCATACACGATCGGACTTGCGCTTGATATAAATTGAGAAGCTGGCGAGGTGTGAAGTACTGTCGGACCTTGGCGAGGATACCCAGCTTCTTAGCGGCCAGTTGAATTCTGGTTTCAATGTAAGTGCCAAAGTTGAGATTTGACGATAAGGTAACGCCAAGAAGCTCGAGTTTGTTTGCTATCGGTATTGACACATCTTGGAAGGACGGAGATAGGTCGAACGGTCTCCGTTTAGCGGAGAAGAGACACGCCTGTGTTTTGGAAGCATTAAATCGTACCAAGTTGGCATCGCCCCAATCGGACACCGCCAACAAGTTTGAATTCAAGCGCCCAATCATTGCCTCTCTTAGAGACTTGACTTGTACCTCATCGGCACGTGCATTGGATATATATCTCTCGACAACGGTGCTATCGTCTGCGTACCCAAAGATACCGAGTCTAAGCAGATCGTTAATGTGTACCAAAAACAGCGTTGCCGAAAGAACCGACCCTTGAGGTACCCCGGCATTAATTGCCATTAGATCGGACGAGCAGCCGTCAACGACAACTCGAATCGATCGTTCCCTCAAGAAATCCGAGATCCAAGCACATAAACCGGGAGGTAAACCATAAGCTGGAAGCTTGCCAATAAGGCTGTCGTGCCATACCCTGTCAAAGGCCTTGGAAACATCAAGCGATACCGCAATCGCTTCGCCGTGTTTTTCCAAGGCCTCACTCCATATGTGAGTGGCATATGCAAGAAGGTCTCCTGTTGACCGGTTCTGGCGAAACCCATATTGCCGGTCACTCAGAAGGTCATTTGCTTCTAGATAGCCTAGGAGTTTCTTGTTCAGTACACGTTCCATTGTCTTACAGAGAATGGACGTGACTGAGATTGGCCTGTAGTTGGCAGGGTCAGCGCGACTTCCTTTTTTGGGCACAGGCTGCACGTTGGCGGACTTCCATGCTTTCGGCACTTGACCAGTCTCCATAGAGAGGCGAAAGAGGCGTGTCAGTATTGGAGACAATTCAGGCGCACATGTCCTCAGAACTATGGCTGGTATGCCATCAGGGCCACTGGCCTTGTTCACATCCAGATTGCGTAGCGCTTTACGTACGTCGACCTGTCGAATGCGGATTTCCGTCATGGACGATTCGCAGTCAGGTAAAATCGGAGGTACAGCGCTACCAGCATCTAGACGTGAAGACTCCGCAAAGAGTGAAGCAAACTAATTTGCTTTCTCCTCGGCGGTGTGAGCCAATGAACCATCAGGCTTCAGCATTGGAGGCAGTGAGGGACGGCAGAAGTTCGCTTCAACCGACTTAGCCAGGGACCAAAAGGCTTTACTCCCTGAGGGACAGGAAGCAAGTTTGGCCCCAATCCGGCCAATATGGTCAAAGCGTGCCTTCTTAAGAACCTTCTTGCAGGACTTGGCAGCTTTGTTAAAGGCTCTCTTCTTTTCACGTATATCCCTAGCCTTACGAACTCGAGCTTCAGCCCAAGCGGTGTAGGCTTCATGTTTTAACGCTTCCGCGTGTCCACATTCAGCCCCGAACCAAGGGCGAGCTTTACTGGATAGAGGGGCGTCAGAAAATGGAATAAAATACTGCATGCCTAAACGCATCACATCTACCACAGCATTCGCGCAAGCAGAGGGATCGCTCGAAGAGAAGCAAACTTGCCGCCATGGAAAAGATGCATAGAAGGAACGCATCTCATCCCAATCTGCTGACTTGTATCTCCAAACCCGCCGAGTGCCTTTTGGGCTGAGATCAGGCGGGGAATGGATTGACACAGATTTCACCAGACAGTGGTCGGAGCTACCAAGAGGTGATGAAACCGACACAGAGTAGCGGTCTGGCTCGGTTGTCAGCAGAAGGTCCAAGCAATTGGCTGTGTGGCCATCAACATCCGGTATCCGCGTTGCCTCTTGGACCATTTGGGCGAGGTTGTGCGTCAAGGCTAGCTTGCGCATCTCTCTCCCAGCATGGTCAGTGTTCTGGTATGGGAATAGCCACTCCTGATGGTGAGCATTGAAATCCCCCAGAACCACTAATTCAGCAGAAGGATACCTCTGATGCGCCACGTCGGCCGCCTCACTGAGGTGTGTCATGAGCCTGTTTGTCTCCAAGTCTCCTGAGTGCGCACGGTAGACACAGGCATACAGGATTTTCTCCATGCCTGTATCCACCAGAACCCAGATAGTTGAGAGGCTGGGGTCTTCAAGATTACGGAGACGCCGATAACAAATGTCATCACGAGCGTACATGCAAACTCCCGAGCGCTGCTTGAACTTATGTTCAAGGTTATAGCCCGGGTAAGCAAGATACGCCGCGTCGGCTGGACATCTGATCTGCGTCTCCGTAAGGAACAGTAGATGAGGTTTTGCGGTTTCAAGATGGTAGTGGACCGGGTTGATATTGCTGTGCAAACCTCTAATGTTGCAAAGGTGCACATGGAGAGCGAGGACGTGCTTCCGTTGTTCAACCTTACTGTTCTTTCGTTTCAATTTCATATATATGGTGGGAGTGAAGGGAAGGTAAGAAGACGGAAGTGGGACAAAGCGCTAACTACTGACTCAGTGACATACAGCAATAAACGACACATCTGTGGGAAAACAAGACCGGAGACCGCGGGGACGCCCGAGCCCCCCCGGGAATGTCCATCGGGTCCTCGCATCCGGTCGCCAACCGGCACGATGGCGCACTCCTGGGATTTTTCGCAAGATGGCGGGGCAGCCTTTCATGAGTGGCTAGCTCACTACTTGGGCCCCCAACTATCTGCGGTCGGCCAGCGGAGAACCGTGCCTCGGATCCCGCTGCTCTCCGATCTTGGCTACCCGATGCGGCGTTACAACAGTGTCACTCATCCTATCAACTTCATTAGCGCATCTGTACCCGACCCGTCCTCCTGAACGGCTAGCCCGGACAACACGGTGGAACACAAATCGTATGGCGAAAAGCTTGGCACCATGACTTTGTCCGGGGGGTGGTTCGAAAGCCGGCGGCCTAGGCCTACCACCACTTATGATGTTGCTCCTTTAGCGCCACCCGAGGGCCACGTGTGGGACAACTAGGGCTAAGTCCCACGGACGCGAGCAGACATGGACCCTCAAAAATGATTAAAAAGTTGTGGTTGAACTTTTTCAGGGTTTATAATTTTGGATTGGTAGATAGATAGATAGATAAATTCTTTATTTGCACAACAAAAAATAACACTTACAAAGAAATCTTAAATATAACATAGGAGCACAAAGGGCGGTCTTATCGCTCAAAGCGATTTCTTTCAGACAACCAAATCAATGGTTTGAATTCGCAGTCTCGTCTATAATCTAAATCTAGTAGACCATGATACAAAACTGAATGAATAAATAATTGTTTGAATTCATCCCTAATTAAATAAACGTCAATCATTATTTACTTTAAAGTTTATTTGTACCAAGTTTTGAGTAAATCGAAGCAAGAAATACAACTTTAGAAACATCTTGCACACACCCTAGGGGTAGTTTTGGAAAAATAAAATATACGTGTTTCATCATTTAATTTAATGTTTATTAAAGCTGAGTTTTGAAGGAATCGAACCAAAAAGTAAAAATAAGATATTTAGGTTGTTATTTATTGGGAGAAGGAGTGATGATGTTTCAGTTAATAAGTAGTTAATAAAATCTTCCTTAAGGCACTCCTGTTACGTAACGTAAGCCTATTTAGGTAGCCATTAAGATCTCCAAATCACAATACAAAAGCAATCGAGGCCATCTCGATAGATTATACCAAATCGGGGACCGTGCGGGCACCGATAACATAACATTACGATTTACTGAATCCGCAGAGAAATCTACCTCAGAAAACTGGGACACACTGAGTACAAACCTATATATTTAGTACCTATGCCAGGCATCGAATAAAATCAAATTAAATAATGGGTTAAGCAAGAGCTTATGCGGGGTTTTCTGAAAATCAGCGCCGAGTTTTGTAGCTCAGCAAAAACGCTTTCACACTCACAGCCCCACACTAAGCTCGATGACTTGTGTCGTGGGTGCCGGAAACATTCACATAACACACAATCACAACCAGAACCAGAAACACAAATTTTCCTTGGGGAGAAAACTTGTGTTGCCGCCGGGAATCGAAACCGATATTACCCCTGCATTTAAATTTGATCAAGATCTGATCAGTAGGATCTCGATTGAACATTTTAAAATAAATAATTAAACGCAAGCAAAGCTTAAAAAAACCGACTGCATCGCTTTATCTTCAGAACTTTGATCAGATTAGATTATTAAAGACGCATTGACGATATTTCAACAACTGCAGATCCGATCTTGATCAAATTTTAATGGGACCAATTGGAAAGCAACATCTTTCAAACAAAATACAGATTTTTCAAAATCGGTTAACTTGGAACGAAGATATGAGGTAAAACACATTAAAAAAAAGATACAGTCGACTTGAGCCTTGTAGAGAGCCTCGGAGAGACGTGACCTCCTCCTTTTTTGTGAATCGGTAGAAAATTAAATGTTTCGTACATTTGTCAAATTTGACATTTATCGACTTTGATCTTCTAAAAGCTTGCCATGAGGAATAAATAGAGAAATAAATCTCTTCGAAAAAAATTTAAATGATGAATTAACCGGGAGTTAGAAAATGCCGCTATTTCGTTTTAGTTGACTAACAAAATGAGCAAGTGTTTCAATTGCACTGAATATTTCCTTTAATATTTTTTTATTTTTTCTTTACCTTTCTAGATACCTATGTTTTATCTTATCACCCGGGATATATTTATCGGGCAACACAGACTCGGCGAAGAGTTCCACATGCTTCCACATTTGTTTTTTACGCTTCGTGCGCACCCTTGGGATGTCTTGGCAAATATTTAATACTATAATAATACGGCTTCGCTCGTGTTAATCAAATTAAAAATAGTCTAAGTACTTATCATTATAAGATATACATATATAATCCAAATTTCACCCAAATCCGTTTATTCTTATTAGCGTGAAGAGAAAACAAATAAACAAATTTAAAAAAGAAAAAGTAAAAAAAAAAGTAAAGTAAAGTTTAGTGTGATAATAACCTATTTCAATTAATTTCTATTTGAATTTTTGGAACAAGAATTTCCATTTACTTTTTGCATAGTACGTGCACGTGCTCAATGATATAAATATAATCAACAGATCTTTTTTTTTTATCAACAGATCTATTATGTATAACTTGCAGCGAGCAACATGTTTCGTGTACAACAGTGAAATATTTGTCTTGTGTGGTTGAATGTCGCAATAGCAACCGGGTCGCTCCCAGGCTTCAAGGATACCTCAACAATGG
Organism: Lomographa bimaculata; assembly: GCA_948107665.1. Classification (NCBI taxonomy): domain Eukaryota; kingdom Metazoa; phylum Arthropoda; class Insecta; order Lepidoptera; family Geometridae; genus Lomographa; species Lomographa bimaculata. The sequence continues at coordinate 839,096 of OX403603.1, forward strand.
AGCCGCGATACTTAGACATCTACATAAAACACTACTTCACATGTAGTTCGAGTGGTAGAATAAAACGACTGGAGATTGCGGACCATGTTGATAATCAATAACAATGTTTTGTGTTATTATAAGGCCTCTCCTCTCTTCTAACGCTTGGAGATCGAAGAAAGTAAGAGATGTAACGTTATCTAGACTTTATTAAAAATAAACTTCTAAAAAGAAACAATTAACATTTTATTTAATACCTAATAATTAGAGGCGACCGCGACGACGCGCTCAGCCCGCTCGGAATTACAATAATCGTAAGGATAATCGGAGAAAAATAAACGACATAATTGGCATAAAGTAAAAAGTGAATAAAATATTATGTATGGCAATATATTAGCCTTTATCATTACAATTATTTACAGTTAGCTGACCTGTCCCGCGGCGCCCGGGTAAAAAAAACATAGCCTCACAAATAATAACGTGGCTTTCGATTGGTAAAATCATTTTCAAAATCGATTCAGCAGATCCAGAGATTACCCTCTACAACCTCACAAACTTAACCTCTTTACAATGTTATAGTACCTATAGATAAAGTCCGCACACATCTCTAACGTTTACAGTCATATCTAACATTTATATCTGGACTAAAAATTACTTTCTCGTAAAATATGAAAACTATGATTCATGTTGTCTTTTGAGGCATTTTTACCAACTTCAAAAGAGGAGGAGGTACTATGTTCGACTGTATGTTTTTTTTATGTATGTTCACCGATTTCTCCCCCATTTGTGGACCGATTCTCAAAATCTTTTTTGTTTGGTAGATTATACTTCAGCGGTGGTCCCATATACATTTTATCGAAATCGATTAAGCCAAAAACAAAATATATTCGGTGAAGTCGGTTTTTTTTAATTTTGCTTACATTTAAATTATTATTACCTAATCCTTATCAAAATAAAATAGTTCATCGACTTATGTATTTTATGTAGATATATACAATTCGCGTTCCGTACGTTCATAGTTCTAGACATTACATTTTACAAACAATCAAACATTACCTCTTTATAACAATTTGCCGATTATGTCCATTCTCCTCCAATTATGAACATAAATCGTATATGCACAAATTATGTAACCATACGATTTAAACTGCCCGTTGGCTTAGTTGTTTGAAAGTTTTCGCCTTCCAAGCAGCAGGGGTATCGGGTTCGATTCCCAGCAGACACAAGTTTTCTCCTCAAGAAACATTGTGTTTCTAGTTCTGGTTGTAATCGTGTGTGATGTGAATGTTTCCGTCACCCACGACACAAGCTATCGAACTTAGTGTAAGGCTGTGAGTGTGAAAGCGTTTCAATATATTGAGAATAGTTGACCTAACTCATAACACACTATAACGTAATAACTAGTTTTATGTATTTTTTTAGAACTTTTTATTACCTTATTTTTGTTTTTTTTTTTGTTCTAATCTTTATCATTTGGCGTACACGGCTGCAGCGACTCTTAATTAAGCAACCTAAAACATTTGGCAGCTTCACGCTCCGGATTCCCTAAAAGGTCTTTTACTTTTCGAAGTAATCAAGTAAAATACGGCTATCTGCCCTGAAAGCAACCGACTGTTATCATCGACGTTAACTATCACTCACGTATTACAATTCGATATGCTTCGCTGTAATCATCACCGGTGCTGATAATATCGATAACTTTCCTGTGTGACGCAATCGCCAACTCATGCCTACCTCTAGTCATCGACAAATCGTACGACTTTAAAAATATTTTATTTAATTTTATTTGGTTTCGTATTGGCTCCGCAAACTATGGGCATTTAGCCAGTGCCGTAACTAATACATATTTTTCAAATCAGCTAGGTATTTCAGAGAACCTGTCCTAGTTACCAGTATCACCAGTTACAGTCAAAGTAAAAAACTCAAAAGTGTCAAGGTCCAGTCATAGTCTAGTCTGCCCTAATAAAGTGGTAGAGACTTTACTAGAACTTCTATTGGAGTTTTGGAGCGAAAGCAAAAATCACGTTTTTAAAATTTGTATGATATGCCTACTCTCGTGCACTATCATGAACTATTATCAGTTAATAATCCACTATTATGACACATTATAACTCCAAGAATTACTGGTTTTGAAGAAAGAAGAATCACAAATCGACGAAGACATTTTAACTTTTGCGCCATATCTCCAGAATTGATTGTAAATTACACATTAATACTCTAAGGATCACAAGTTTTGGAAAATAATACAAAATAGACAACGTCCATTATAAAGGTGGATTATTAACCTTTGATACCTACCTACTGTCTTTAATTTTGTTACTATTTGTTTTTCTGCTCATTTTAAATGCATTTATTTATATAATTTACTGTTTTTATATTTTTTGTAATTAATGGTTAAATAATAATAATATATTAATTGTAATTGACATACCTGTTATAACGTACTTTGTTATAAGGTGAATAAATGATGATTATGATTATGATTAGTCAACTAACTGAACGTGCACGAGTGTTAAATGAGTGGCAAGTCATGCAAAGTTGAAAAACGTGATTTTTGCGTTCGCTCCAAAACTCCAATAGAAGTTCTAGTTCTAGTAATAAAAGTTTCTACTTACCACTTTAATAGGGCATGACATGTCTATGACTGGGCCTTGACTTTGACTGTGACTTGTGACTAAGACTTTATTATAAAATATGGGTGTATATTCTCGTGTATTAAACATACACTTGAATTATTTTATTACTTGACACTGGCCTTATGCACAAAGATGCGGAGCCAAAATAAACAGCGTTAAATAATGCTTAGTCCAGCTAGACTAAGCATAATTTAATGCTATTTAGCCTACTTCAAAAAAGCAGGAAATATGTTACACGATGATTCCGCCAATTGTAAATCTATTTTCATGATTCTTTAATGTTTGGTAGATCATACTTCAGAGGTTATATCTAGTGGATAAAGAACAATGGCGAAATTTTAGTTGGCCTATGTTTGATCGTATTTAAATGTGAAATTAATGAAATTCACTCAAATAAATTACAAAGATTTAGTAATACAACAGAAAAGGCAGACGAAGCCAGGTAAAGAAATACCCATTAAAACAAACAAAACAATTACCTACTTTCGAAATTATCGAAATTGATTTAGGACTTTTTGAGAACATCAACAAATAACAAAATGTAAGCGGTGAAGTTGGTTTTTATAAGCTGTGCTTGCGTTCAAATGATTTATGTATAAGTTTAACGGCATAGAACCATGCTTTAGACTTTAGAGCACCGCTAAGATCTCGACGCTAATATAGGAGTAGGCCCCGAGTAGGAGTTTACAACTAAACGACTATAAGACCCGCCATCTTGCCCCTTAGTAAGTTTTAAACAAGGCAATGGCGGTGTTTAATTTTGACAACTATTTAAGCATTACTTAACGCTAAATCGCGTTTATGAGTGAAATTTTTGTTAAACTGTAGCTAAGCAATTGATTAAAAATTAAGAGGGGTTTATAAGTAAGACTGTAAAATTATAGGAGTTGCTAAAGAATAAGAGAATTAACTTAATGAATTCATCATAAATTATAATACATTAAAATCACAATATATACAGCTGTATAATTTTTATTGTCTATATTCTGTTTGAAGGAAAATACATGCTTTTAATTCTTCAAGTGGCATTCGAGGATAACATACAATTATCTGTATCTAATGACGTAGTGCTAAGGTTTTTTGAGCAAAATTTGGTATTTTCTAACGACTTCACAAAAAGGAGGAGGTACACAAGTCGACTATTTTCTTTTATGTGTGTGTTACCTCTTAACTTTTTTTTTTTTTAAATTTATTTCCAGGTGAACATATACTGTTTTTTTTTTTGTTTCAATGTGGTTGCTTTCCATTTGGTCCCATTTAAATTGGATCAAGAACTGATCAGTATTTCTTGAAATATTTTCAATAATGCGTGTTTTTTGAAGCTTTGCTTGCATTTAATTAATATTTGTTTTAGAATATTAGCCATTGGCCTTGGCGTTTATTTATTTACAGAATGGTTTAGTTATTAACATTATACAATTATTTCAACATAATTTAAACGCAAGCAAATCTTGTAAAATCCCACTTCACTTCACTTTATCTTCGGAACCCTTGATGAGAATAACTCAAAAACTACTAGTCAAATCTTGATCAAATTTAAATGGGACCACATGAAAAGCACCAGCTTCCAAAAAAGAAAAGAATAATCGAAATCGGTTCACCTAGAAAGATGATATGAGTTAGCACACATAAACAAACACAGTGAATTGAGAAACTTCTTCTTTTTTTGAAGTCGGTTAAAATTATCATGATCGTGACGTTTCTTGGCCTATTTATCCCGGGGTCTATTTCAAAACAATCAAACGCATTCACACTCACACACAGCCCCACACTAAGTTCAAAGACTTGTATTGTGGGTGCTGGAAACATTTATATATCACACACACAATCACACCCAGAACCAGAAAATCAAATGGCCCTGAAGGAAAATTGTGCTACTGTCGGGAATCGAACCCAGGACCCACGGTGCAGACATGCCCACCGCACCTACTGGGTCGTCGGGAAACGGTTTTAAATCTGAAAACTATATACCTAAATATATAGAGATAGGACTATTTTGCAGAGTCCACCTGGGGCAGTACTACATTATCGCCTTCTGCCGCCAAGTCGTCGTATACAAACATTACGGTGTTTAGGAGGCCTCGATTCTAATGTACACTCACTAAATTAAATTTAAACTATCCCTGTCTCTTACGAAATAAAACACAAGACAGAGATAGCATGCATTTTAGTGCTGTCACGCTAGTTTATCATTTAAAATATGAACAGCAGAAGCAGAAAGGCGCTTGTTTTTAGTCAACACCAATACAACACATACTCGACTAAGCTTGCATAGACATCTAAGTTCTGACTAACTTGACAGCACAGCAGTATGCTATCTCTGTCTTGTGTTCCTATTTTGTAAAAGACAGGAATAGTTTAAATTTAATTTAGTGAGTGTACATCAGAATCGAGGCCAAATGTTTCTAGTGAAATTATATGGCATTTACATCTGATACCTCAGGGTGTAGAGCGCAGTGCTTCGCCGCACGGGATTTTGACCTATAAGTTAGTTCAAAAATCTCTGGATGAGACTGAACTGTAATTTTTATTTATTTATTTAATAGTTTAGCACAAAACAGTGTACAAGGAATAGCTTAATGCTATGAAGCATTATCTACCAGCTTTCCTGAGCGTGTAAGAACAATGTTGGGGCGTGCAGCTAAAAGATACGCGTACATAAAAAAAAATTGATTTTGAATAAATAAACTAGATCAAATAATTTGAAAAATAAATAAAGAATAAAAAATATATATATTTAAACAAATACAAAGTTACAAGTTATAAAAAGAAAGGATGGTTTAGACGATCTTTAATGTTCGGCAAAGTTCCCAAAATGCTTGCTGCATTACCACGCTGTATAGCAAGGCTCATCCTCTGCCCCAAATACAAACCAGCATTTTGGTCATGTGCCGAATCAATCAGTCTCTAAACAAATACAATATACTACTTACATATGTATGTATAATGTATGTAATGGCCAACAGACATATAAAATTATATAAAAAGACTGTTAATCTAAAGGCATTATCGCATTATTTTATACTTAGTCATGTGCCAGGTGAGATAGTGTTCACACGCCTTTCAAGATAACAAAAAAACGTACGAGCAAACAAATGCTTTAGAATAGAATAGAATATTTTTATTGTATAAAACTGTGACGTGTGTTTAAGTCTGTGGTTGTTAGCAACGTTAGTCATCAGCATTTATTTTGACCATTGGGACAGTTATAGAACACTTGGTCATGTCCTAAAATGTAAATACGTAAATAACATAATATGCTGTAACATTTAAATTCTAGATATGACATGTTTACCACCTTCGATCAGTATATGAGATTTATATAATAAAACACTTTAAACACATAATCGCTTTAACACTCACAGCCCCACACTAAATTCAAAGACTTGTCGTGGATGCCGGCAACATTAACATCACACACAAGCACAAACAAAAGCAGAAACACAAGTTTTCTTTGGGGAGAAAACTTGTGTTCTCGCCGGGAATCGAATTCGATACCCCTGGAAGGCGAACGCTCACCTAAATAAACCGTTACTTATACATTAATTGTCTTGATGAACTCATACCATGATATACACACAAGTGATCGACTATGAGTAGGCTACTCACCTGCTTATATACAATATATAATAATAGTAAAGTATATTGAAGTGTATACAAATCCATTATACATGCTTGATATACATTTATAACAACAAACTCGTCACAGTTTTGTGTAAAATAAATTGTTTGTTAATAAAAATACATACTACTATCGATTCTGTACTAGAGTAGATACATAAGTACTTGTATGTGAGTTGAGCAAACGTTTTACAGCAGGTGAGTTTATGAAAATTACATAATTTTGTACATTGACATAAATTATATTGACATGTTCTTTATGGAAATTATTATATATATTTTTAATTTTTATTTCGTTATTTTTCATTTTGTAATTTTTTTTTCATCGTATTTTTGATAAAGTAATATCAAATTTTAGAATGTACATACAATATGACGTGTAAACTATTGTTTATGAATAAATGAGTATTTGAGTATTTAATCATAATTGTGTAATTTAAATTTTCATCAAGATCAGACCAGTAGTTTTTGAGTTTTCCTCAATAATGCGTATTTAATTCATTTATCTGATCAAGAGTCAATAAAGCAGTAAAGTCGTTTTTTTAAGCTTTGCTTGCGTTAACATTATTTCTTTTGTTAAATAAAAAAAATATAACAATAGAATGTCTTCTATGTCATATATATATTAACACCGTTTTAGCTTAGGCTTAATTGCTTTCGTCGGTATGTCCTGTGGATTGCCGGTTGTTCTCCTCTATAGGTCGCATTTCTCAACCGATTCTTGTAAAATTCTGTGAGCAAGTTTAATAATTATGTAGAATTTTATGTCTATACACTTTGTGAAAATTTTTCAAAATGGCGGAGATAAGTATGGGGGTCGAAAATGTAAAAAAAAACACATTTTAGCAATTTTGAAAAATACACGAGTTCCTCAGCTCACAGAGTCACTAGTATTGTTATATGAATAAAATAGATATAATTGATTTTATTTATATAGCATTAGCCATGCTAGGCAGAACTATAGTGATAAGGAAAGGTTAATTTCGTCGCTTCAGGCGGGTCTTGAGTAGCTCAGCGGTTAGAGCAATAGGGCATGAGACCCTATGGCCGCGGGTTCAAATCCCACCTCAAGCGATAATTTTTCCTTTCTAAATTTATCACTAAAATAGATATAAGTTTCATGAAATAAATTATATTCTATTCTATAATATGATTGCTACAAAGTAAGCATCATCTTGCAAATAAGACTCAACAGCTGCAAGGCCTCGCTGATGAGTAATTAAATGAATGCTAAACAAACAAAAATACATTTTACTAAAACATAGGTACTAATATTTATGTCTATGTACACAAATTGTCTGCAAGTTTTAGAAATTATTTTTATGCGTCAAATATGTTTGATTTAGAATGTTATTATAGCACTTTAAAGTAACATCCAAATGAGGAGTTTTGGCGCGAAAGTGAAAAAATGGCGGACCACTGTTTCACGATATTCTCTTTATGGGCTGGCACAAGATCTTAAAAATGTTTTGATCCATTTCCTAGTGAATTCTGGAGTTGTAATACGAGTATGTGATGAATATAAGAGTGAGTAGGGTTTTTTTTTATGCCTTATAGACAAGCATTTGACCCCAATCTCAAAAGGTGTTACAAATTACAATAAAGAAACACGATAACTAATAAGGAAAAAGGTTTTTTTTTCTTTATATGCTATAGGCAAGCATTCTTATATTAATTCTTATTCTTATGTTGATATTTTCAACACTTCGCGTTTCGCGAGTGGCTGCTTACCAATTATTGCAAACTTTCTTACCGATTCTACTGCGTCTTCTTCGTCTACTACGTCTTTTTCATTGATATAATGTTATTACCTACTTATATTAATAATTTAGTCGTCTACACACTTTGTAGGATATTATTTTGAGAAACCTACTTAAGTATTAGTGGAAACTTTTGAATGGAAATATGATTAAAATTAATATAAAATACGGAGTTATGTATTTTATTCAACTCCCTAGATGTAAGTTTTCCCAAGACGTAAAAATAAAAAATCAATTAAATATACCTGCTGTACTAGCACAGTTTTACAATCCATAAACTAAGATACCCGATACTACAAAGTCAGTGTGTGAATATTTCCTTATTGCTAGTGTCTTTCGTCAATGTCGTGTAGGCGTCATGACGTCAGCGTCACTAAGCAACGAGCATTTTTGTACCTTAGTAGTATCTTAATATATAAATATACTAGCTGCGCCCCGCGGTTTCACCCGCGTTGATAATGATGAAAAGTGATGATGATGATGATGATGAAAAATAGATGTTGGCCGATTCTCATAGATACCGGATAAGCACAAAAAATTTCATCAAAATCGGTCAAACCGTTTCGGAGGAGTATGGCAACGAAAACTGTGACACGAGAATTTTATATATAAGAAGATATGTTAAAAGTTATATAATTATGATAAACCTGTAAATAATCTTCTTATATATTCACAAAAAAGGTCTTATTAAAGAAAAAGTGTAAATTATATTAAAAGTAGGTTCACATTTACCTAGTCGGGTTTTTTAATGTAGCACATTGACTTGTTACTGCAAATACTGCAGTTGAGTCAAACCTCTTGCCTCCAATGCTTTGACTCACCTCTGACGTCATCGCGTGACGCAGTCGTTACGCCCGCACCTAAGTAAATACCTATCGAACGGATTACGTCGGATCACGGTCAATATGTCTCCAATACAACGTAACAAACAAATATCCTAAATCATGCATTTTTTATAGACTATATAACACTACTTGTAAGTTATATTTTACAAGCTTATCAAAATGTAATGACTGAAAAACTCGCCAAGTCCATTATAAACATTAATTTAAAAAATAAACGCTTTCACACTCACAGCCCCACACTAAATTCGATGACTTGTGTCGTGGGTGCCGGAATCATTAACATTTTATTTATTTTTATTTTATTTATTTCGTCAATCAAACAGAGTTACATGACATAATATAAGTATTAAGTTATTATACATAAAGTAAGGCCAGAAAAGGATTACATTAATAGATTTTACATTTACATTTAACGAACTAGAGGAGAGTTTACATTTACATTTAAAGAGGTATCTCGTATTGCATTGCGAGTATATACATTTCACGGGATATAATTATGTTGCAATAATTTAGTAAACACCTATACATGTATAAAATACTATTTAAGGTAACTAGGTATGTGTAGTACATGTTTGTGTTTTGTCACATTATACATACAATCACAACCAGTACCAGAAGTCTTAGGTACATAGGTACAAGTCTTTGAACTTAGTGTAGGGTTGGGAGTGTGAACGCGTTTGTTTTGTTTATCGAAGAAACCAATTAGCGTAACTTACACGCGTTACGCTACACGTGAGTCAGAATAATTGTACCTAACATACCAATGTCACATATTTAATAATTGTACCTAACATACCAATGTCACATATTTAATCACAGTAATCGGCTGCCGCACATTTACATAGACTTATCGCTGATATGTTAATCGATGTTCAATTAATCGAGTCAACGAATTAACAGGACTGGGTACGGTAATCGACTTCTAGTTTTTATCTGTTTACGATAACGACGTTCCTCTACGATAACACTAAAGTAAATTATATAGTAATGGGCACTAATTGAAATATCTTAATTACGACGCACAAACTAGACAGTTAAATACTGAACTGAAGAATAATGGGTACATAACCTATCGATTTATACGTTATTCTTTAATAACGTATAAATCGATAGGTATAAGGATACTAATTATTATTTGTTACTAGCCGTGCCCCGCGGCTTCGCCCGCTATTATCAAGTTAAAAAGTAGCCTATGTGTTAATCCTAGGTATAATCTATGTACATTCCAAATTTCATCCGAATCCGTCCAGCCGTTAAAGCGTGAAGAGGGAACAAACATACTTACACACTTACACACAAACTTTCGGATTTATAATATTAGTAGGATTAAAGTAAGGATACTAATTTTTATTTGTTATTCATAACGTATGGTTAGGTAAGCTTTACAGCTTACCTAACCATTGTTGGTTTTATTTATGTATACCCAAATAAAAATCATTTAAATAAATATGTAGAAAGTTTAACTACTTTTTAATTTTTGTAGCTGTACGGGACAATGGCTTATATTTAAAAACGAATTAAAGCTATGAAACTATATCCCCGTAGACATGACAAAACACAAACATATACGCTTTCACACTCACAGCCTTACACACGAAGTTCGATGACTTATGTCGTGGGTGCTAGTTTGGGGAAACCGGGGAATCCAGTCATGGAAGCACCCCGAGGTTTCTTTCTAACGCTTTGCTTCATCAATATGATGGGTGAGGGGAACGTGTTGAAGGAAACGTCCGGAGTACAATAATATACACGTTATATTCATGGAATACCGTTACCAATAGTCACAATTAGGTATAATAATATTAGTAAGCTTAAATACAAATCGCAGTTGGTGAATGATAATCCAAAGTAAAAGTCTATCGAATGTTTTTTGCCGCGAGTTCTGACCAGTGACATTGACAATCTCGCGGATTAGTGATGGGCGACTTTAGTGTTGGGACACTACAGATAGTGGCGATTCGCCACACTAGAAACATTCACATCACAATCACAACCAGAACCAGAATCACAAATTTTCCTTGGGGAGAAAACTTGTGATCCCGCCGGGGATCGCTTAGAAGGTGAACGCTCGAACAACTAAGCCAATGGGCAGTTTATTTTGATAAGATTATTCCTAGTACGGGATCCTGGGCCTAATATCGAATAAGATCAAATAAGATCCACACCTAATATTAGTATGATGCTAAGAACTTATGTTTCCGACTGTACATTCTAAATCCTACTAATATTATAAATCCGAAAGTTTGTGTGTAAGTGTGTAACTATGTTTGTTCCCTCTTCACGCTTTAACGGCTGAAAGGATTTGGATGAAATTTGGAATATACATAGATTATACCTAGGATTAAAAACACATAGGCTACTTTTTAACTTGATAATAGCGGGCGAAGCCGCGGGGCACGCTAGTAGTATATATATTCGTGAGCGTGAGTCACAAATCACAATATCTGTGGGACGAAACATCTTGAGATCTGTAGATAAGTTATCAAATGCATGCCACTATTACTGCATGCTTGCAGTACCTAGCAAAGTTACCGAGAAGGAAGAAACACATTTGTATACTTAGTTATATTATATTATGTATTGTTACTTTGTGCATTTAAACAATTAAAGAATTTTACCACATTTTTTGACCTAAATTACCAGTACTTACCAATTTTTATCCTTTTTCTGTTAAATACAACCGTATTTATGGAAGTTGTGAACATAGTAGTGTTTTTTTTTTATGTTTGATGGGCTTGCATTTGACCACTATCTCACCTGATGGAAAGCGATGATGTGGCCGAAGATGTAGCATGCCTGCCTAGAAGATACCTATTCACTCTTGTTTTGAAGATTGCCAGATTATACCGCTCAGGAAACAAAGACACGGGCAATGAGTTCCACTCCCTCGCATGTACGGATGATACGATGATAGACGTAGAAGCGAAACGCTTCGAGCGAGCTGGAGGTATGTCAAATCTTTGTATGTCAACCATGGATGGATGACGTTTGACTGTTTGTCTTGTTGTTAAATGGTAAAACAGGCTTGGGGGAATTAACTCGTATAACTCCTGCGCACACTCCCCGAAATGCAAACGATACGATAGGCTCGCTACCTTACGTCGATGACCGAGTCTCAACAGTTTAGTCTCAACCAGCTTATTATCCTACTATCCTACTAATATTATAAATCCGAAAGTTTGTGTGTAAGTGAGTAAGTATGTTTGTTCCCTCTTCACGCTTTAACGGCTGAACGGATTTGGATGAAATTTGGAATGTACATAGCTTATACCTAGGATTAACACATAGGCTACTTTTTAACTTGATAATAGCGGGCGAAGCCGCGGGCACGGCTAGTCTCCAATAAGTTATTATCATTGATCGACTCCTATATACACTGCCCGTCGGCTTAGGTTAACAAATATAGGCAATATTATGTTTGATTATTAGACTTTATTAATTATTGTTTAATCAATGGTCGACATTCAATAATATTTAAAATCCGACAGAGCTAGCGCTGATACGTCGCCTGCTTTATAAATCACGTAAAATTGGCTCAGTTGGTTGAGCGTTCGCTTTCTAAGCACTTTCTATCGGGTTCGATTCCCGGCGGGAACACAAGTTTTCTCCCCAAGAAAATTTGAGTTTCTGGTTCTGGTTGTGATTGTGGGTGTGATGTTAATGTTTCCGGCATCCACGACACAAGTCATTGAACTTAGTGTAGGGTTGTGAGTGTGAAAGCGTTTATATTAATTATAAGAATATTTTTTGTATATAACTGTGTACATAGTGGATGTTACAATAATTTAATTGTGCCAACAGTTTGCCCATTTCGGACGTACAATATACAAACAAAAACAAACAAAAAAAAATTATTATTATTCCTAAAAGATATAGAGAATAGAATATATTTATAATACAATAACAAGCCAATACTTAATCTAACTACATATATCAAATAATAACATAACGAATATATCTACTACGATAAATTAATATAAAAAATCAAGAGTTTTTAACAGGTTTTCTTCAAGTCGCGAGTGAATAGGTATCTTCTAGGCAAGCTAGCTCCATCGTCGACCACATCGTCGCTTACCATCAGGTGAGATTGTGGTCAAAGGTATCCCTGTATCTTAAATAAAAAAAAAAACAGTTATAAAAGCAACATAAATTGAAATATATTTTAAGTCTATTACTTAGTGGTTATCGAAATATTCATCGAGGATATAATGAACTTTACTAACTAGCCATTCTTTAATACTACGTTTAAATATATAACCTTTCATGGATTTTAGGTATATAGATACTACCTACTCATATTTAACAAACAATATATATTATGCAACAATGCACGTTCGCATGGTGTAGCAGCCGCAGCACGAGTTTCAATGTTTATATACAAGTCAGTTGAACTTGGGTCATACGCGTACAAAAATTGTTTTATTTTGAGTTACACTGTAGACTGTCAAAACATACATATATTATGAAATGTTTTTACATTTTGGCACAGTCATTCGGTTACGGGACTGCGCCAAAACTGTTGCCAAGCGATTTGGCTGACTAGAAATGTAGGTAAGTATCCACTGACTTTCAATGATTAGAAAGCTGAAATGGTGAAGGTTTTCCTATTGCGAAATGATAAACATTTTAAGATACGTCTTATATCAGAATACATTTATTACTTAGTGATGGCTGTTTGTTTAGAACTGTTTCATTTAGAAAAAACAATATATTTAGAAAAAACTTAAGAGGTGTCAAGGGACACCCGGATGGAAACGAAGTTCAATTTCCGTCTAGCCCCCTTTCGCAACGCGCGATAAGGAACTTTCGTTCCAAAATTAAAAGAAACATGCAAAAACCAACATCACGCGGTGTTCCCAGGCGGTCACCCATCCAAGTACTGACTGCGCCCGACGTTGCTTAACTTCGGTTATCGGACGAGAACGTGGTATGGCTTACAACTATAGCAAAAAGTGTCGTTACTACTTTTGGTCTTATTTTTTTCCGTCTAGCCCCTTTGCGCAACGCGCGATAAGAAACTTTCGTTCCAATATATTTTTTTAATCTAAAAATTTGCTAATATTTTACGTAGAAAATTAGGATCCTTATCCCTTAAATACTCTTTATCCCATAAATATGTAGTTAAATGTGAAACATTGTAAGTTTAATACTTTTCACGCAAAAATACTGAACCGATTTGGCTGATATTTGGAATGTTGCTAGACAGTGACCTGAATTCGAGAATAACACATAGGCTATTTACGCGGGCCTAGCCGCGAAATGCTGCTAGTTCTTTAGAAATGTGTAAATTTGAATGTTTGTATGGACGCGCCCCTTTTACGTTAAAACTGTCTTCGATTTGACTGCAATTTATGTAGGAAGATAGTGACTGAACTCCCCCAAAAAGGCTGGACTGAATTTGATGCATTTTTTCTGTGTGTTCATGTGAATTCCAGAATAGTTTAGATTCACAATTCGATCCGAAAAATGTTTTATTTAATAAATAATTAGAAAAAATTAACTTTGGAGAACAACTGTCGTGGAAGAGTATGTCAGACTTGATAAAGTATAATACTTGGCAATCATAAATGTGAAAGAATACAAAACTTTTTTCTTTACGTGGCATTGCCATGCTTGCCGGGTGTAGCTAGTATTGTGTATATATCTGAACAAACCTAAGAGTTTACAATAACTATTAATAGTATATAAATAACTATACAATAACTGTAATTAGTAATGAAATAAGTACGTTTAAATATGTAACGACAGAGATACGCTTTAATTTATAGGAAGGAGACTCAAGTCCAAGATAATAACCGATTCCTCACACGCCAGCTGCTAAAACGTCATAATTATGCAAAACTGAGATCGAGAGAATATTGTTAAAGGTCGCCGCATCAGCAATTATCACAACAAGGCTGCACCTACTATGACGTAGCTGCAGTTACGAGTCCGTTTTGTATTTTCCTAAGTAAAATGCCTCTGTATTACCAAAATTGTGAAGTAACCGGACTATACACATAAACTTAATATCTTTCACGCTAAGTTCGATGACTTGTGTCGTGGGTGCCGGAGACATTCAAATCTCAAACACAATCACTCACAGAACCAGAAACTGTGTTCCTCCAAGGGAATCGAACCCGGTAACCGAGCTTAGAAGGCAAACGCTTACCTAACTAGCCAACAACGGGCAGTTCAAACGTCGCAGGTTCTTGTCAGGTCGTAATTAGGAGGAAGCAAATTAAGCGCGTATTTTGCTGTTGATTGCATTAACGACGAGGAAATTGTGTCATCGGGTCTTATGTACTTCAGGTTGGAAGTTATAGTAGCTTCGTGGATTATGATTGACTAGCTGTACCCACGGCTTTGGCCGCATTAACCAGGATTAGAAGTTGGTACCCACCAGTAAGTTGATGAAGAATGCACGTTGCCTGTGCTCCCATCTCGAGTGGAAACAAACAAACAAAATAGATCCGTGCATCCACCAGTGGGCTGAGGGAAAATTATTGTTTACTAGCCGTGCCCCGCGGCTTCGCCCGCTATTATCAAGTTAAAAAGTAGCCTATGTGTTAATCCTATGTATAATCTATGTACATACCAAATTTCATCCAAATCCGTTCAGCCGTTAAAGCGTGAAGAGGGAACAAACATACTTACACACTTACACACAAACTTTCGGATTTATAATATTAGTAGGATCATCAAAGTGAAAAAAAAGGAAAGCAAATTAAAAACAAACAAATGAAAATCGAGAAATGAATTGGGTATTACATAATGGATAAGTATCCCTTAAAGAAGCCTATAAACATAAACGCTTTCACACTTACAGCCCCACATTAACTTCCAATTATTTGTGCCGCAAGAGCTGGAAACATTCACACACACAATCACAACCAGAATCAGGAACACACATTTTCTTGGGGAGAATACTTGTGTCGTGAATCGAACCCGATTAGAGGGCGAGCACACTCAACTATGCCAACCGGCAGTACATATATATCTGTGCCCTATTTCCGGGTCTAGAGTATCTTTATGATAAACTAGACGTGCCCCGCGGCTTCGCCCGCTATTATCGAGTTAAAAAGTACCCTATGTGTTAATCCTAGGTATAATTTATAAACATTCCAAATTTCATCCAAATCCGTTCAGCCGTTAAAGCGTGAAGAGGGAACAAACATACTTACACACAAACTTTCGGATTTATAATATTAGTAGGATTACATCCAAATTAGAGATGTTTTGTTTGAAACACAACTCAATTAATCTGTCTAACACACACACACACACACACACACACTATTATGCCTAAGTATGATGGTAATAACAATTAAGAACAGTTCTAACATGCTACCAATAAAGTAGAAGTAGTAAATTTTAAGATTTTTTAATTATAAAGTAGTAGATAATTATTGTACATATACAATATGGGAGTCTTTAAGTCACGAGTTAATAGGCATCTTCTGGGCAAACGTGCTCCATTGTCGACCGCATCGTCACTTACCATCAGGTGAGATGGCAGTCAAAGGTTTGCCTATCTTGAATTTTTTTAAAATTCTTCCTTTCTAGAATTTAATAATTAAGTTTGAATTACTCTATCATACATAACACAAACATTTGTAAAATATTTTTATATCAAAAGACAACTTAATAACTTTGTATAATATTTACGGGCAGCAAAATGTACATTTATGTATTTATAAAACCACCAAAAAGCAGGAAACGTTAATAATCGTAACCATAATTACTTATTATGGTTATACGTAAATATAATACAAAGTCATTGAAATGTCCGTACAAATAAATACATTTAACGAATATTTGTGTTATGTATGATAGAGTAATTCAAACTTAATTAGTAAATTTAAGAAAGGAACAACAATTATCACAATTACGTGAACTTTTATTATTTCACAAAAGCGATAACTTTATTGTTGTTAATTTGTTGTTATCGTACCTATCTCAAAAGCAATATCACACAAACAATTTTAATCACGTTAAAGTGTCAGTTATCAAACGCTGATAATTATCAGACGAATAATAGGAGATAACTGAATGCGGTCGAAGTAGGCCAAACGAAATACTCCAAACATATAACCTTATGGGAAGGGATTGGAGCTAGACAAAGTACTAAATTAAAAAAAAAATCGGGCTGCGGCATATATCTCCGAAACTCTTCATCAGAATATATCTTCATATATCAGATCTTGATCAAATTGTAATGGGACCAGTATACCTACCTTATTAAAGAAAAAATCATTTCTCGAATTGGTCCAGGCGTCTTCTAGTAATCGGGGAACATACATAAAAATAAGATTCCGACGATTTGAGAACCTCTTCCTTATCGACTTCACAAAAAAGGAGGAGTTACTCAAGGCGACTGTATTTTTTTTTTATATGTGTTACTCATAACTTCTTTCCACGTGAACCGATTTTGAATTGTTTTTTTGTATGAAAGATGTTGCTTTCCAATTGGTCCCATTTCAATTTGATAATGATCTGATCAGTAGTTCTTGAAATATCTTCAATAATGCGTGTTTAGTATATCTAATCTGATCAAAGTTCCGAAGATAAAGCGGTGAAGTCGGTAGTTTTTAAGCTTAGCTTGCGTTTAATTATTTTGAAGCTGGTTAAAAAAACAGCTAATTCAAAATAGGTCCAGCCGTTTTGGAGCTAAGATTCTACAGACAGACATATATATTACTACTATGTAGATACACACTTCAAACATATAATACCTCTGGGGGTTAAAAAACAGATTAAGTACGCAGATGTTACACATTACTTAGTTGTACAGTTACTGTTAAGAACTGGCTGAAAATTGAGTTTACAATAAAACTTTCTCTCTGAAATATTTCCATAAGGTCAAGTAAAACCAACCTCAAGGCTTCAAGACTATAAAATATTTTATAAATGCCTTTAGGGAAAGCTCAAGCCTACAACTTAAGCAATTCTTAGGTAGTTAATGGGAGAACTCTCGGCGCAGAGGGACGCGGGGGTGGCTCCATCAATCTTAAGGCCCATTTTGGGTTTGAAATATAGTGAGCACGATTGTCGACGCAAAAAGAGTTCAAAACTAGTGGTAATGTTTTGTCGGTCATATTATTATAGCTATGAATATTTAAATAATATTTAAACTCATAATAATAAGTCTTATTAAAGAAATTTTTTTTTTTTAATATTTATAAATCAAAAAATCCGACTGCTAAAGTCACTTTATTCCGTATTAAAGTTTATTTGACTTGATTTTTGCAGTCAGGTTTTTTGATTTTGTATGCCCTCGATGTGGACCCTTGTTTAAGTCCGGTAATCATCTAGTGTCCATCGACTTACTGCCCAAAGTGATAGTCGATATTCGTACTGCCCAAAGTGATAAATGATATTCGAACAGCATTCGCCTTCAAAGCAGGGTTATCGGGTTCGATTCCCGGCAAAACACAAGTATTCTCCCCAAGGAAAATGTGTTTCTGGTTCTGGTTGTGATTGTGTGTGTGATGTGAATGTTTCCGGTACCCACGACACAAGTCATCGAACTTAGTGTGGGGCTGTGAGTGTGAAATTAAAAGAAAGAAAAAGTTTTATGTCTTTTATGTTTCTTTATGTATCCCAGCAGTGGGAGCAAAAGTTCATTAGTCTTAAATCACGAGCAGGTTGGCATCTCCAAAGCATACATAAATATCCGCAATAGGTAAGCGTAGTTACTAAACAGCCTTGTCTTGGCAGTGACCTCTAAATAATTATTTTTGCCCATGTGCCGACTGACTGCCGGTTGGTAAACGCAATAAAGTTATAGTTACATCTAGCTACACGTAGATTATCTGTGGAAACAACCTTATTTAATATCCGACGAAAAAGAGTCGTGTTAGTGTATAAGTTAGTAGTGTGTAGGTATATCTGTCTGTCAAGCATCGTAGCTCACTAACAGATAGACCGATTCTAAATTACTTTGTTTGAAATGGGAGTTTACTTTTATCACCTAACAGCAAGACAAACTGTCAAACGTCTTCCTGATATGGTTGACATTCCTCCGGTTCACTCGAAGCGTTTTGCTTTTACGTTTATTATCTGTACAGTGAGGAAGAGGAACTCATTGCCTGCGTCTTTGTTTCCTGAACGGTGCAATCTGGGTGTCTACAAGTCTAGAGTGAATAGGTATCTTCTAGGCAAGTTTATTACATCTTCACTTTCCATCAGGTAAGATAGAGATCAAATGCTCGCCTATCCAGCATAAAAAAGAGTTAATCGAGAGTGATCATAGCCATGTTTGGTGAAAATCGGTTTATTCGGTATTCTAGATAGAGCATCATGAGTATTTGCAAAATTTTGATTTTGCCCTTTTTATTTCTGATAAGCCAGCGATTTACTACAATCTCAGATCATCATCAGATTATAAGTGATGATACGTTTGAAACTGGTTAATAGGTATATACTAGGCCAGGGGTCGGCAACCTGCGGCTCTCGAGCCACATGCGGCTCTTTGGATGTAAAGCTGCGGCTCTTTAGTTCCATAAGCAAAAAATATTTATTTAAAAAAAAAACATTAAAAAAACGTTCTGAATCGATTAACGAGGATTAGGCACCATTTCTATCGAGCCATTAACAAGCCTCCAAAGGTAGCAAAAAAGTATATTTATACAGTTGAAACAAGTAAATTATGGGATGATTAGGTAGATATAACGCGTGCAGATTGTTTTCATACGATGCTCATAGTACAGTATTATATACATTATCGTTGGCATTAAGCATTATTGTAGGCAAGAAAAGAAAATGTGGCTCTATAAAACTTTGAAATGATGTAAATTGTAATTTTTGACTCTTCCGACTCAAAAGGTTGCCGACCCCTGTACTAGGCTAATGACTTAATTACTGTTGTAGCACCTTGTTCGACAGATTCTTAGTGCAATTTTAGTGCAGTCGTGTCGCTAACGAATTCATTGTATGACTAATAAGGATATTAAGTACCGGCTTTTATTTTGTACCGTATCTACAAGTACTATATCCACTATCTACAAAATTCGAGTGAAGCTTTAATGAGCAAACTAGTGTAATGTATCTCTTCGGAGAATACCTGTAGGTATTCTACAATATGACTTGTGTCATGGGTGCCGGAAACTTTACACACACAATTACACCCGGAACAAGAAACACAAATTTCCCTTGGCAATAATAATTGTGTTTACACCGGGAATCGACCCCGATACCCGCAGCTTAGAAGGGAGACGCGCAACCAACTACGCAGAGAAGGCGTAGATGAATTTTCGGAAGATTTCGATTTCCTCGAAAACACAGTAATATTCAGGCTCCGGCCACTCATGAGAATCAAGGACTACCTCCGTCTAACCTTGGAGATACGTCTGGGTCTATAAATAATACCTATATATCATATGTATATATGTGTCCTCATTCTCGTGCTCATCGAGTCCAGTGAGAGATAGTCACACTGCTCTAGTTAATTTATTCTATCACTTTATTCCGATTAGTTGAATAATAACCCAGCTGCGCGGCGGTCAAGGTTAGAACGTGATTCACTTGCTATTTACTCGTATATCTGGACTAAAATAATAATATTCTAAGTTAGATAGCTCTAGCGTTCATAGCAGACTGCGCTTCGGTGCGAGTACGTTTCCCAGTGCCAACACAAGTTCATCTTGAGGGAAATTTGTTTCTGTTGGTTAATTGATTTACCAGAAATAATTTTTCGCGTTGAGCGAATCATCCTACTAATATCATAAATCCGAAAATTTGTGTGTAAGTGTGTATGTATGTTTGTTCACTCTTCACGCTACAGCTGAACGGATTTGAATGAAATTTGGAATGTATATAGCTTACACCTAGGATTAACACATAGGCTACTTTTATCTTGATAATAGCGGAAGCCCCGGGGCACGGCTAGTAATAACAAAAAAATATAATTTCTAGATACAAATGTCATTAGACAATAATTAATTTTAATGTCGAATACATAATAAAAGTCCACATACCTGATTCAAAAACAAAACAATGCAAAATCAAATTGTCACTGTGTTATCAAAGAAATATATAATGGTCAAGATCTATCAATTATTTAAAAAAAAACTAAAAAATAAAAATGCATAAATCAACGTGGAATACTAAATATATCCAAGTATATCATACCAAATACGTTTGTGTGTTGTGATGTGAATGTTTCCGGCATCCGCGAAACAAGTCGTCGAGAACTTAGAGTGTGGCTGTGAGTGTGGAAGCGTTTAGGTGACATCACAGATAAAATATTTCATGGTTGCGTGGTGCGGAGTACTAGACGCTTTGAGTTTATGACAAATTTCGTAACCGAAATATCAGTTTGTCGGCCATTGGCCTAGGTTACGTAAATATATTATTTACTGGCACTAAAGTAACATTCAAAGGTTTTACTGAGTTAACTAAGTAATGATAAGGATATTAAGGATATCTGAATAGGAAATATGCACAACTTTTAATCGATTGTTTACAATTAATACATTCCCGAAAATAAATAAAATATAAATTATTTACATTACTTTCGTAAATACGAGTAGATTGCAATTTTTAAAGCTGCCATTTTGACGTTATTTTCTGTGACATCTATAAACCAATCAAAGGAACTGCCCTTAAAAGTAAGTTCCACTCCTTCGCTGTACGGATAAATGTATAAGCATATCGCTTCGAGCGGATATGAGAAATGTCAACCATAAATCGATGACGTGTTTTAACGATTATCTTGCTTTTGAAAGCTGCTAGGTAATTTGCATGGCAATTAGCATAGTAGTAATAGCAAACAGAACTAAAAAAACAAGACCTAAAACGTGCGACGATAGAAACAGCCAGAACACTTTATCCTTATTAGATCTAGTTTTGAATGTGACTAGAATGTTTCTGGCACCAGCGATACAAGTCATGGAACTTGGTGAGGGGTTATGAATGTGACGTTTATAAGTGCAGCCGAATCACAAAGCGAGGTAATTTTATATATGTAATATGAATATGAATATTATATGTATATACGTATACAATTTTCAGTACGGGCAGTGCTTAGATGGACCTTTAAACAGTTGGTTCCGGTTGTTAGTCGTGAGACAACAGTTAATCCATGACGGATGCCATAAGGCGGCCTAAATAAATCTTGACAACAGGACTGCCCACTAATACATGCGACAAGCAAGTAAGTATTACAATCAATTGTAATATACAATTTTGTTAATACCTCTGACGCAGTATCTAGAAAACGGCTGCACCGATTTTCACCAAACATTAGCTATATTTGGTGAAAATCGGTGCAGCCGTTTTCTAAACACTCTCGATCAAGTAACCTTTCAAACAAAGAAAACTTAAGCAAAATCGGTCTAGCTGTTTGGGAGCTAGTAGGTAGGTACAGTTGGCCGAAGTGTAAACATCTCAAAATGTTCAAATGTATGTAAGTAAATAGCAATCTAAGCAGAATTTGTGCATATTGAATAATTAACAAAATGTTAATATGAGATTTTAAAATCATTTAAGGTGCAAAAATCTACTCAGAAGATACATTTGACGATCCACTTGGCGCAGTGGGTCCTGTGTTTTATTCCCGGCAGCAGCACAATTTTCATTGTGACATTTGTGCTGCTGGTTCTGGGTGTGATTATGTGTGTGTGATGTAAGAATAGTGTATGGTATTTACTCAGCATGCTCCACTGCAGACTACATCGTCACTTTCCATAAGGGTGAGATTGTCGTCAAACGTTTACTTAGCAGATATAAAAAATAAAAAAAAACATCCGGCACCAACGATAGGTACAAGTTTTTGAAATTAGTGGAGCTGTGAGTGTGAATTCATTTGTTTTGTTTGAAAATATTCACATGCAAAGACTGTACATATCACAAACAACAACACAACAACCTAACCTCTACCTAACAACGTACTCGAACCACTGTGTATTCGAGTACAGCGTCGAGTCGCATTATTAAAATCCCCCGGGTTCAAACCGCGACGCCCTTCAGTGGTATCCGGGGGGATACCCGGCCCCAATTAATATTTCACTCGCGTCCTTTATTCCCATTCACTTCGAGATTGAGGATCGACAGTGCGGCGTAAACGTCACGTTGCATGTTGGACATCCATTTTAGAACAGATGCTTAAACTTACGCAGCTAACTTTGATTAGCTTGAAATGAAGTTAAATCCCTATTCCCAAAGAATATTCTACTATTCATACATATTTCGTTTATTAATATTCTAGTAGCTGGATGACCGAGCTTTGCTCGTTAAAACAAAGTTTTCTAAAAAATCGCCATATTGTGTAAAATATAAACCAACTTCATCGCTTTTTTACCGACTTCCCAAAAAAGGAAGAGGTACTCAAGTCGAATGTATTTTTTTTTTTGATCAAGATCTGATCAGTATTTCTTGAAATATCGTCAATAATGTCTATTTTGTGACGAATAATGCGTACTTTGACAATGTTTTGGTTTACCCGACTTCAATAGTTACCTCACAACTACTTTCGTTGTGAGCCGATTTTGATTTTGATTTTTCTATTTGAAAGCTGGTGGATCAAGGTTTCGATGATAAAGCGGTGAAGTCGGTTTTTTTAACGTCGGAACATTCATCAAATTAAATGTATTAAACACGCATTATCGACGATAACTCAAAAACTTCTGATCAGATCTCGACCAAATTTAAATGGGACCAAAGCAACCGCTTTAAACAAAAAATTATGTCAAAAACGGTTCACGTGGAAAGAAGTTATGCGGTAACTCAAATAAAAAAAGCACAGTCGAATTGAGTACCTCCTCATTTTTTATGAAGAAACTGTGTCAAGTGGGGTATCTTTGAAGGATCTATAACGATCCAAAATTGGTTAGAAACCTTTTTCAGAAAAAAAAACATTTTTTTTAATAAAGCTGTGATAAAGTTCTATACAATTGCATAATAATAATTATTTTCAACGACAGTGTCCAATAAAAAAAAATACTTTTTACGCTGTCGGGTTTTTTGAATTTTTCGTATAGTGCCTTATTACTTATTTTTATTTTTCGTCAGGAGTTAAAAACGACTAATTGCCGTGATCGAAAGCCTAGGGCTAATAACACAGCTATTACGTAACAAAGTACCCATATTGGGTATCTAGGCGTGTAGGTACCTAGGTACTCTACTATTACAAACATCAGAAACTACCTACTAGTTTACAGATGTCTGTTATAGTACATATTCTACATCTTCGGCCGCATCTTCAGTTTCCATCAGGTGAGATAGTGGTCAAATGCTTGCTTATCAAGCATAAAAAAAACTTTAACCACTAACCGCTGCAACCGCTGCTTTTTAACTTGTTTTTTAATTTTTTTATTTAAATTTTCCCAGTGGTTATTCAGTTAGGAACTTATTGTAAAATCTAACCCCATTTTCCATAAAAGATTTATTAGTTTTGCGTAATCTAGATGTAGTATTTTATTCTACTAAACATTTGTTGATATTTTAAAGTTAAAGGAATTATCAAAGATTTTGCTTTTGTCTCATATCTCGATGGATAATATTCGAAGATTGCAAATCGGAACTTCGTTTTGTAAAGATAAGTCTTCAATCTAGCTATCTAGATATCTTAAGCATGGATTTTTGTGAGTATTTCAAAACATTTCGAATGATATAATTAATTAATGATTAAGACGTATGTTCTAAGGATCCAATAATGTGTAATAAAAATAAAAATCAATAAATATGACATTAAATACTTACAATAAAATAACGATCCAGCTATGCCCTTACTGAGTACTATATTGAGATAATACAAGATGTTGATTTTTAAGAACTGTGTAATATACACAGTAAGGACATAGCTGATGTGATAAACTTTTGAATATGAATCCTACTAATATTATAAGTTTGAAAGTTTGTACGTGTGTTTGAATGTTTATTGCCACGTATCTCCGTAACTACTTAACCAATTTTGATGAAATTTTGAATATAGATAGTTTTGGTTCCGGAATAACATATAGGCTAATCTCATTTTCAAAAATCAATCCCTTATGGGGTTAAATACCCTGTTTATATAAACTACTAGCTGCGCCCCGCGGCTTTGCCCGCGTAAGTCCCGGACCAGCCAGAATTCGGGGTTAAAAAGCCTATGTCCTTTCTCAGGCTCTAGACTGTCTGTGTACCAAATTTCGTTTAAATCGGTTCAGTAGTTTTAGCGTGAAAGCGTAACAGACAGACAGAGTTACTTTCGGATTTATAATATGATATATATATATATATATAGTAAGGAAGTAAGGATATATGGTAATCAATTTCACTCGGCCGAAGCCGCGGGGCGCTGCTATTTATAAATAATTGATCGCAAGAATCATGAAATGGATGGCGGAAGAAACAGAAAGAAGCAGAAAGGAAGGATAATCAGTTTTATGGTTGTTTGCAGATTTTCGTGGTTCGGTAGATACCACAGGTGGAACGAACCTTATCAACTATTGTTATCGTATTAAGGTTTACTTTAAAGAAATACCTAATAAATTATACTGATATCATAAAGGCGACAGTTTGTGAATGTGTTCGTATATTTGTTACTTCTTCACGCCCAAACGGCTGGAACAATTTTGATGAAATTTGATATGGAGGTAGCTGACATCCTGAACACAGGTCCGGGACTTACGTAGGTAAAGCCGCGGGGCGCAATTAGTACTTCTAAAAAGCGACGCTACTGGCGAATATACCCGGAATGTTTAGGACTTGAAACTGTTGACGACCAGAGCTGTGTCTGACTGCTCTGACCAAGTACCTTACATACCTTTTTAATTACTAGCCATGCCCCGCGGCTTCGACCGCTTTTATCATGTTAAAAAGTAGCCTATGTGTTAATCCTAGGTATAATCTATGTACATTCCAAATCTCATCCAAATCCGTTCAGCCGTTAAAGCGTGAAGAGGGAACAAACATACTTACACACACACTTTCGGATTTATAATATTAGTAGGATACTAGTTGGTCCCCGCGACTTCGCCCGCGTAAATTATGTAGCCCATGTGTAATCCTATGCACATTTCAAATTTCATTCACATCCTTTGTAATGCAAAATACGAAAAAAAAAAGACGTGTGGCACTCGGGGACTCCGCGGTAAAGCTATTGCATAGCATTTTTTATCAACTTATGCAATTATAATTATTAATTTATTTTATTTATGCAGTATTTTTTTTCCTGCCACCAAGAGGCGAGTTGCTGAATTAAAGAGACAAGCGTGATATTTCAAAAAAGTCATTAAAAGTTCTGCTATTCATCGATAGATGGCAAAACTAAAAAGTATCACCGCTGTGCCGGTCGGCGTGGGGTGTTAGGTTATTTTCGTTACGGAATTTCTGGATTCGGTCTCCACGCTCAAGGCCCGCGATAGAAGCTATGCAATAGCTTAAAAATGCATTTATAATATGTGTGCCGATAAATAAAAAAACTAAATCGCGATTCGCTACTATGTACTTGTACTTGAAAACTGATTCTTTCGAATAAAACCTAGATTACACCTTTTCTTTGAAGTAGTGTCAAATAAGCGTAGGCGTAGAATTAACGCGAGATAAAGATCTCACAAACAAAAATATCCTTTAGACTTCGAAACATAATCCTGTGATCCCTATTTTCAGTAGCGGATCCAGGGGGTTAAAAAAAAAGCACCATTACTACCGCGGCCGGGCGGTAACAAAAACTACCCCTAGCGGGGTCAAGTCCCCCCAAACGACAATCCTAGATCCGCCACTGCTTATTTTAGTCTGTGGGCGGGGAAACTCGAAGTAATGATTTTTCTCCGGACAAACCTTTCGTGACACCAAGCGGGTAAGTGTGTCAAACACATAAAAAGGTTGTTTTATCGAAACAATGTTTTAGTAGGTATTGTCCAATCCAATCGTTTAGAGCATTGCTATAGATACCAATACAATAATGTATACTTTTTTCATGGACGTAAAAAAATACGGACACAATGACGCATATCAAACGGATGAAGCCTTTAAGTAGGTCCTACAAATTTCGCTTGGTTAAGGGGCAGGTGTACGTCAATGCGAGCACCTTTTTTAATCACAGCCAATTATCCCCCTTACACTTTTGCACATAAAGGTGTATACTGCGTGAATTACATCGTGACGGTTTCGCAAGGTTTTATTAAAATTTCGTGAAAACGCGCCTCAAAATAAAATAAAAAAATGATCTGAAGGCATCATTCGTCTAGTAAATATATATACGTATATGAAATAACTTTTACAGTGTTTTGATATAAAATGGCGGAACGAAATGGTTACAAAAATACAAATTGATGTTATTTGCATGAGATTAGATTTTTTTTTTTCTTTTATATTTATGAACTTAATGAATATTTTAAGAAAAAGGCATCATTTATAGAATCACACAGATAACGACGAATATTTTTATTTATCTGGTTTTATTATGAATGCCGAGTAAAACGGTTACAAAGATACGCATTTTAGATGAAATTCTGGTATCGCCACCTTAACGCTGAAGGTATGGGTGCCGATACACCTAGTTAATGTTTGTAAGAGAGAAACAGAAAAATATATTTGTAGCAATAAGTACACACAAGAATACTTAAAATAACATGGGTAGTTTAGAAAAGTTGATAAAACGGTTCCAGCTCAGCATAATGCTGGTGTACGACCAGCGCAGGTCTTCCGTTGAAGCCTACCAGTGATGGCACTGAACAAAGTTCATATGGGTTAAAATTACACTAATATTATAAATCCGAAAGTTTGTGTGTAAGTGCGTTTGTTTTCTCTAGTAACGGCTGAACGGGTTTGGATGAAATTTGGAATGTACATAGTTTAATAAGGATTAACGCCTATGTGTTAATCTCAAGTTTTAACTATTACATTCTGCGTTTATCAAGTTAAAAAGTAGCCTACTTTTTAACTTGATAAACGCGGGCGAAACCGCGGGGCACGGTTAGTACATCCTACTATTATAAATTTGCGAATGTTTGTGTATGTTTCTAACCACGTATCTCCGTAAAGAATAAACCGATTTTGATGAAATTTAGAATGTAGATAGTTTAAGTTCCGGAATAACACATGGCTACTTTTTAACTTCAAAACGCGGGCGAAGACGCGGGGCACGGCTACTTAAAAAAACATGTTGTCAGTGATAGTTTGCAGCGAGAGGCACGCACACACGGAAATTTGCATGTTAAACATAATTGGATGAGGTTCCGTCCGCACATCTATCAAGTCCGTGAGTCTTCCTACCTCCTATCTCAGAACAAAATGTTCTATTTGTTCTTATAGCCTCTCCTTTGCCGCGTGAGATTCTGTAATTCATTTTAGCCAGCCGCGACCGCGAACCAAAGTTGCGCATTACTAGTTACACAAAATTAGTTACGTAGTATCTAACTATGAAGTAATGTGCTATTGGTTCCGTATCCGTTCCGACGGAATTCTAGTAGGAACTCAATTCTAAGTACTACGAAATTACAACAACTACAAGTACTACAATACGAATTTGAGTTTTTTTTTTTTAAAACGCATTCGCTCTCACCGCCCCACACTAAGTTCAAAGACTTGTATCGTGGGTGCCGGAAACATTCACATCACACACACATTACACCCAGAGCCAGAAGCAAAAATATCCCTTGGGAAGGAATTTGTGCTCCTGTCGGGAATCGAACCCAGGACCCACGGCGCAGAGGGCGGATACCTGTCCACTGCGCCAACTGGGTCGTCTAGTTTGTCTCGTGGTAGTTTGTTCTGATGAACTAAATTAATCAATACACATAAAATGTAATACAATTTTAAACGTTTTAGAATTGTGCCTAAAATTTTTA
Organism: Lomographa bimaculata; assembly: GCA_948107665.1. Classification (NCBI taxonomy): domain Eukaryota; kingdom Metazoa; phylum Arthropoda; class Insecta; order Lepidoptera; family Geometridae; genus Lomographa; species Lomographa bimaculata. Next base: position 867,691 of record OX403603.1, read on the forward strand.
TGTGCTAAGTATTCCAAAGATGGAACTTGGATTATTTTTTCTACAGATTGCATGACAATATAAATTGCAAGTATTTCTGGCCGCTAGTAGGCATCCGACATTCCTCAACGATTGTTGTATCTAACTTGATTCCTCAGTTGTACCTACTAATAAAAGTAACGAAAATTGGCCTAGAAATATAAGTTATTGTTGTAGATACATAACCATAAAATATGTAAAACACATAACATTCTAGTTTTATGCGATTGGTTTAAACTTTTTTTTTTATCTCCACATATATAACCCAATTTAATAAAGAATTGTGTTATTGGCGACAGCTGATGTGGCATCTCACTCCTGATTCGACACAAGCGATAAAAAGAGCAATAGTGGAAGTGAGATGCTAGTACAGGTGTTGTCAACCCGATGTTTTATTAAATCATTAGTTAAGCAACAAGGCTTGGTTTCTTGTACGGGCTATGGAATAATAAATACCATTTACAGACAAATACTTTTTATTGTTTATTTACAAACCTAGATTATTTGAACTATCGAGATCTTTATAGGCTTTATAACAACATTATACAGCCCTGCGAATGCATTATCTGTCAAGCATTAGATGATTTCACGATATCACTTGATCTGACGTCTCAGTATTTATAGAACCATGTACAATATTACGACTGGCGATGGAGTCCTACTGTCAACGATGAGGTAAACGCGCCAAAATACGCCTACACTTAGCTTTAGATAAATTGAAACATCTCCAATTTACAAATATTACCCTAACGTGCTTCCAGCAACTATTACTTTAACCTTTTTACATTCATAACAACATAATATATCTCTCTTACTTATTAAACTACGAATTTTTAGCATTTACAGTGGACAGGGAACATCCTACAAGTATTATATCTTATCTTACTCTAATACTTTTGTTTGTTTTTATAAATATAGTCACTTGGCGTCTCACTCGGTAATCAAGTGTTTTAAATAAATGGAAAATTTAACATTTTCAAGCAATAATATTATCACAACATTACATGACTTCTTCACTACTTATGTGTGAGTCATAAATATGTGTCAATTACGAGAGTTGCAATGGATTTTCATACACTTAACTAAAGCCGTACCAATCCGTCTTGTCTTCAATGTTTGTTAATATATAGAAAGTAACCTAAGATATCACTAGTATAAAAATATAGGCACAAGATTCGTCACAACGACTCTTTCTCAAGTATCATTCGAATGACTCATTTGTATCCATTTAAACATCATGATTTTTCAAGTTAAATATGACACAACCAATGAAAAATAAAAGTTAAAACATTTATATCAGGTAACTTCCTAAACTGATTACATCAGTTGTAAAACCCAAGGTTTGGTTGTTTAGTTACTGATTGCAGTAGTATATGTTTAATAATTAAACTACTAATCAGCTTTTGATATCACAACCAAACTAAAGTTAATATTATGTGTACAGAAACGTGTGAAGATAAAAATAAAATGTATGCTCATGATTCAGAATTAAAGGATAAAAGGAAACTTGAGTAGAATAATTAGTTTCCTTAGTAGTAAATACAGTTGTTTTGTTGACTTGAGTCTTTTCTTTATTTTAAAATGTAAAATATATTGTCCATAAAAAGAGGAAAATGGTAATCCAGTGATAGAAGAGTATGCCCTATATTAAGCGAGTGTTGAATGTTTTACCTCGCAATTGGTCATGGACTTAAGAAATCACCATCGCAACCCTAGTAATTACCACATTATATTATACTAACAACTGTTCTGTGACGCTCGCTCGGCCCGGAAAAACACGAAACACATACTCTTCAACAATTCAATGATTTTATTATAGGACATTATGTACACACCCCCAGCGATTCGGGAGTAGAATATAAAAATAGATATAAAGCTTAGAAAACACGATGATCAAGAAGCAGGGAATGGAACGGGACCGCCGGTGCAACGGAACAGAACACTCGGATCACTCAGATCACTCGCCACTCACTCGTCGCGTCACTCACTTTGGTACCTCGTAAATGCAACTGTGGAGCACAGCAAGAGTCAGACGCTGGCCGCCCGGGCCGGGCGAGCCGCTAGCTAGAGCGCCGCAGACTCGGGCGCCATAAGAGGGGACAGGGGGCCCGCCACGCGCCGCCCGCGCTCCACCTCGAAGCGCAGGTCGGGCGAGCGGCGCCCCACTGTCCCGTCCTCAGGCAGAAATGCAGCCACCATCAATGCACAGATCACCAGCAACGCACCAAGCACAAACGGCGGCCCGGGTACAATCCGCTCGTACTTCTCCTCGTCCGGCCGGCCGGGCGACGCATGCTCCTCATTGAGGTCAACATGAAAGAGGTAGAAGATCACTCCAAACATCGCTGGGCCGAGCCCGTTACACAGCCCTCGGACCCCAGTAACCATGCCTTGCACGACGCCCTGCCGATCCGCACGGCTGTTCACCGAGACGTATGCGCTGATTGCTGGGTAGGTGACCGAGCCAAGCGCGGCAAGCACGCCCGCAGCCCACATCATCCATGTCCGGCTGCCAAACCCGTACCACATCAACTGTAGCATCTCGAACAGTAGCCCCACCATTATCGTGTGCTTTGCTCCAAGCGAGCGCATCAAAAATCCAAGCACCACTTGAACACCAATACTGAGCACCCCCACAATCGCGATAAAGATCGCCACTTGCACAACATCAAAACCCATCACTAGTTTTAGGTACACAAATATGCACGAATACTGTCCCGCTTCAGGGAGGTAGGAGAGGAATACTGCAACGCACAGCATTAGTACTGTGCGCTCGGCGCCGACTTTTCGGAGAGCCGCGAATGGGTCTGCCTGCTCCCAGCTGATGGCGGGGCCCCAGCCACTGGGCCGCACTTTTTCAGGCAGGCTTTCCGGCACCGCCACCATTATAAAGAAGACATCGAGCACAGCGACAGCGGTGGCGGCGGCAACTACGAGCGCCTCGCCGTAAAGGTCCATCAGGTAGGCGCCGAGTGCCGGCGATATGACCATACTAGCCGCGAAGGTCGCAGACACGAGCCCGTAGGCGCGCGAGCGCTCCGCCTCCGTGGTCACATCGGCCACGTACGCGAACACGATAGAGAACGTGACCGCGAACACTCCGCTGATGCTGATCATCGCGAAGAACCACCACGTGTTGATGGTCATCAGAGGGATGGGCGCGCAGGTGAAGAACACCGTAACCAGCAGGAAGAACTTGCGGCCCCACACGTCCGACAGCGCGCCGATCAGCGGTGCCGATAGGAACGATAGAATGCCCTTGATGCCCATTATGAGTCCGTTCATGAGAAACGTATGGTCCGGGAAGGTCGCGTTCAGCACCGATATGATCGGCATCGTGAGCAGCCCCCACGCGAAGAACTCCAGGAAGATGACTACGAGTGCGTGGAACACGGACGGCTCACCGATGCCCGACATTGTCATGATTCCGTCTTTCATTACGGTTTTTCTGTTCCGTATCACCATTTCTACTTCGGTTGTCGTGGTCTTCGTGGGCGTCATTTAAGATTGTAAAGTGCTTATTTAACTACTAAACTACTTAAATTATGGGCATTGTGAAGTTATAAGCACTACATTGATGAAAAAAGTGTTATAAACGAGCAAGTAGGAGCAACGTCAAAAATTCACTGGAAAATTGGAAAACAACTCGATAATAGAGTTGCCATATCACAAAACGAAATAATTACTAAGAGTTTTATAATATACATATAATCTGTTATTGGATTGAAAAAGTATCATCAAATGCTACTTTTGTAAGAACTAACCAATTAAAATATATTGGAATATTAATGGTTACTGTATTTGCTCAATTTGTGTTATAAAATCGGTATTGTTTAAATAAGAAATTAATATAGTAAATATTTATATTTTATTAGTTTTTTGTAATACTGGCAATACTGTATGCAGTAAACAATAGACAACACCGTATTTTTTTGACGGCAAATCGGAGCATGGTACAGAGCTCGTACAAAAGCAACATTGAAAAGTTAATAAAATATTACTATTAAATTAACACTATGCCTCAATAAAAATATTTAAAGAACCATATTATTTTATAATAGACAATAATTGTTAAGTCTAATAATATTCCTGTCACACAATGTACTTGCCAATGTCATACATTTCATGTCATCAATACACCAGTCGTATGTCAAAATTGGATCGGAAGGAGGCGTCGACCAACTAACATTTTAAGAATTTCTCCAATAAATCTGCTAAAACGAGAATGGTAAGCACTCTAAGAAGACGCCTATAATCTTCACAATGCGTTTAGATGCATCTAATACTCGACCAAATTATTGATCCGCAGATTCGCTTCATTTTGATCCAAAACCGCGCTGGCAAAACTCGGCTTGCTAAATGGTACATGAATTTTGATGATGACGAGAAACAGAAGCTCATCGAAGAGGTCCACGCTGTCGTCACCGTGAGAGACGCCAAACACACCAACTTCGTCGAGGTAATAAGCTTACCTACCCAATGGTTTTAATCCAAAACTGGCGATCGCTAATTTCCATTTTCCATCTTCCAGTTCCGAAACTTCAAGATAGTGTACAGGCGGTACGCTGGGCTGTATTTCTGTATATGCGTAGATGTGAACGACAACAATCTGTGCTACTTGGAAGCCATCCATAACTTTGTCGAGGTCTTGAATGAGTACTTCCACAATGTATGTGAACTGGATCTCGTATTCAACTTTTATAAGGTATGTTAATTAATTTTGGACGTCAAAGTCACCTATACTTAACAAGCGCTTGCAAGCCCTGTGCGCCAAAGACGTCTATAGTTGACAAAAGACACACAAAAATATTAAATATATGTACATTTGGTATTTTTACTAAACATTTCTCATAATAGAATATCCCAGCAACATGTGAGTATAAAAAACAAGTCCCCTTAATTTGATTGTTGGCAGAACAAATTTTTTTTTAAACTATTATTTTTTTGGTTTTTTTTATATATCGTCTGCCTTGGCGTACAGCCTACAGAAAGGTGTTTTTGTTGTGGCAGGCAAAAGGTTTATTTACACTCGGTGTAACAGATCTGAGCATCTCTGAGGGTAGTGTCAAGGGTTCAGTTGTGAATTTGGGCCCTAGGTTGTCTTGTTGTCTATAAATCAAGCTTAACAACCATGTCAACAGTTGTTTCATAATAAGTGCCACTCTCTGACAACTACCTTACTTATATTTTATTCTAAAAATTCTTTGTTGTTAATTAATGAAAGCATATTTAAACCAATGTAAATGATTTATGAATAAGAAACATTAATTGTACACAAATTTGTACAGCAATAGGGTTACGTCATTATTGTTTCCAGAAATAATAACTAACAAAATACACTCACAGCCTCTCTCTAAGTTCATATACTTGGATTCATATATTTAAAACATTTACATCACATACTCAATTACAGCAAAGCACAAATATCTCTTGCGAAGCAAAATTATGCTTCTTCTAGGAATCAAACCTATGATCAGCATTGCTGAAAGTAAAAGACCCACTACACAGGGTACGACCCTTGTAAGCCAAATCTAATAAAAAGTTCAGAGTTTAAAGACTTAGTAACGTGGGTCCTGGGTTCGATTCCCGGCAGGAGCACAAATTCCTTCCCAAGGGATATTTGTGCTTCTGGTTCTGGTTGTAATGTTTGTGTGATGTGAATGTTTCTGGCACCCACGATACAAGTCTTTGAACTTAGTGTGGGGCTGTGAGTGTGAAAGCGTTTGTTTGTTTGTTTAAACATTGTCTAATTCTGTAAATCTCAATGTAAGTGGAATTTCTCATTTTCATTTATCAATTCGCCTTTATTCTTTTCACAGGTTTACACTGTAGTGGACGAAATGTTCTTAGCGGGAGAAATCAGAGAAACATCGCAGACTAAAGTGCTGAAACAACTCCTCATGCTCAACTCTTTAGAATAGACCTTATTCCTAGTTCTTGTGTTAAACACCAATTCTCTCCTGTATACAATTTGAAGTGTTGTAATCAACACCCAAGATATATTTTCGGGCGCTTATCTAAGAATGTCAGGTTGTATGAGCAGCTACAAAAAATTATTGTAGTAGACAAACACCCTTCTGTTTAACACATAAACCACAACTAGTTTCCTTTTCCCACCCTCATAGAAACTGCCTGTTTTAATGACTGAGTATTGCTGGCATGTAGACTTGAGTCTGTCTCAACTTGTAGACTTGAGTCTGTCTCAACTTGTAGACTTGAGTCTGTATCAATTTGTAGACTTGAGTCTGTATCAATTTGTAGACTGAGTCTGCCTTTTGAAGCATCAATTCAGTAGTAGATGGGTCGACCCGCTACTGACGCCACATCTGATTCTAATAACTGTCTGGTCAGCCAAACACAAGGTATATACCTGGTCCTCTTCCCCATTGGTGAATTATGCTATGAAGGAAAATTAACCTCATGTGCTATCTTGGGTTTTATAATAAAATCTTTGATGTCATAACAGAGCTGTTTGGTTATGTGTTAAACATAGGTTAGTAAACTTAAGAATACTCATCTGGTCATTCCATAATGTAGTTTCTTCTTCATTTAATAACTACTTCTTTGTCTTGGAACGTAGCTTGCGCTATGCACTTGCAGTGTTTTGTAAATTTCATTAGGAAAACATCATATTATTCCATTGTTAGTCAAAAATCTGTGTATAAAGTAAAAGAACTCATATCATGCTTTCATGGCTAAACTGATGGACCGATTTTGATTTAAATGATGTTGGTCAGATGTGAAAGGAGATGTTTCAAAATAAAAGGAGCCTGGGCCAGCACCATGTACCATATACATACATGTAGCTATAAAATATAGTAACCGTTTTTGAATGTTTATTTTCCTTACTTTTATTTCGTTTTAATGTACATTTAAAATATAGCTACATCGATAGCAACACAACACAGTTACAAATGGCGGATTGCGACAATATTGAACTGTCATTCATTCATTCATTGTCAATGATCATTTATTGTTAACAACATACCAATTCTAAAATATTTGGGTTTCTTTATAATTATAATAGGACTATACTATAGAATATGTTACTTGATTGAAATTCAGAACAGAGTGACATTCGGTATCTTCTTATCATGATTGCCCCAAAAATAAGGTTAACATATTTAAAAACCTCGCTAAATGATAATTTGAGGATAATTAACAGATTATTTTATTTGTATTTTTAAGAAAATGCAATTTTTTTTTTCCCCTATTTTTCTATGTATGGTACATAGTGCTGGCCCAAAATGAAACATCTCCTTTGCATGTACTTGTAATGATTGCTTTTTAGTTTTATATTAATATAAACTTGTATATACTTACTAGACTATGAAAATGTTATCTCTGTGTTAATATATTGATCTTATAATATATGGTTTAGTAGAAATATTCTTAATTTGTAAAGTATGATTTATTCGAAAAAAGTTTTACAAAATCTAGTTACAATGATATGTAAGGCGATTACATATTTATCGTATTACCTAAATAAAATGATTATAATTATACACAGTATTATTTGTACAGAATTTTGTTATACAGGGTTATTTGTAAAATACTCCAATACTCTCAGACCCTGATTCTTGTTCTAAGCCTTAGCTCAATTAGGTCTACGACTCTCTTCTGAATGCTATATTTTCCGCAATTATTAAGATGATATATTCTATACAATCTCTAATTAAAAGTTATTTAATCTACACAGTCCAGTAAAGGGCATCGCCGCGTCCCGCGCCTCGTAATGTATAACGCTAACGCCAGTTGACACTTGACTTTTTAGACTTCACAGAGAAGATACATTAAAAAAATCTAAAAACAGAATTTGTAATAGCCGTACCGTGAAAAACGTTGGTCTCAATTGTTGGAATAATGTCCCAAAAGGTTTCTGGTATTTCACAAATCACCCTGTATAATTGCGACCTTTTTGTTTAAGCCTTGGATAGATATTTATGTTCAGTCCCACTCCCACCGGTGTATAATTGGTGGAAAAGCCCAGAGGTCTGGATGGCCTTCGTGCGTTATTGACTCGCCCAGGTCAAATTTGCTCCACCTACAAAATATAAGACCTATGAAAAACGCGTCATCATCATGAATGCTGGAGCACAGCTTGTACGTAAATAACAAATATAAAAACGTGTTTACACTCACAGGCTCACATGTACTTTGCTCGAAGACATTCACATCATACATTGTGTTTCAACGGCTTAAAACACGTAAAAAAATTTCGACTTACTTTTTGTCGACTAGTTTCTGACAAATTAGTCACATCATACATACACACTCACATCCAGAAACAAATAAAAATCTTGTTCCCAGCGGGAATCGAAACCAATACCCAATCATTAGTAGGCAGACGAGCAATTAACATTAACAACAGAAAAAAAAGACTATTATTGTGACAAAGCTTCATGGATGGCGATGGCAGTTAAAGCAGTTAGAATGCGGCTATTAGCGCTTTTCGTGATGGTTGGTTGGTACTGACTGTTGTAGTGTCGTAGCACCGTTGTTGTGGCGCCGCGCCCCGTGGTAGTGTTACTGTGGCACCGTTGTACTGTGGTACCGTAGCAATGTGGTACTGTGGTGCTGTGACATCTTGATACGATGGTAAAGTAGCACCGTGGTACTGTGCACTTTGTCATTGTTTTACATAGTCATTCGTTTTATAATACACTTTACTATCTTATATCGAATAAGATAAAAAAGTGTATTATAAAACGAATGACTATATTAATGACAAGGATGCATGGAGGCAAACTGCACACGCTTTCTCGCAACTACATAATATAGATATACCTTTAATATAATTCTTGTATTATTGTCATTTAACTATATAAAAAAAATTAATTAAAAAATGCGCCGCCGACTTTCTTCCTTTATCTTTTATACGAGATGGCTGTAATTTTGCGAATCTGGCAGCATAGTCACAACTTCCATGAGTGCCTCTTTGAGGCCCATGTGAATAAACGATTTTTATTTTGATTCAGTAGTGCCCGAGCGTGCTACGATGATAATGTAGCACCGTGGTACTGTGGTACCGTAGCACCGCCGTATGGCGACGCGGTACAGTGATATTGTGGTATGGTGGAACCGTGACATAGCGATACGGGGTACTCACTGGAAGGGCGGGATGCCGCGGGAGATATTGTGCGTGGGGCTAGCAACCGCCACGAACCCGTAGGTGATGCGTAGCCGCGAGCTCGTTATCTTGGCGTCCGTGGCGCCGTGGCTGTGGTGGCCCAGCCGCCTGAACGGGTATGTGCCTGATGAACATAATCATGAAGATAATTGACTGATAGCAAAGGTCCAAAGTTTTTTCGGTAAGTCGACAGCAAGTTAGCGGCGTAAAGTAATATTAGACAGTTGTATGATGTAAATAAGATGAAAATAATTCTAATTGTAGTCGTTAAACGCGATTCGTCACACGACGATACTCGTCGTTCGTCGTCGAGTTGTGGTCGTCGCAGGCGTTATAGTTAAGTCAAACTTGTTGTCTGTAACGCGACACGTCACGTGACTATCACAATTCGTCGAGTTGTGGACGTTTCAAAAGCTATAAGATGAGTCAAACTTGAAGTTTTTAACGCAACATGTCACCTGACCCCCTATTACGTATCTTTGTTGCACGCGGTTTCTATTTGAATTAAGCAAAAATGAACCTTATTTCTTAGGAGTTTTGTCAATTTAGTATTGAAACCGTTTGCAACAAAGATAGGTAATCGGGGGGCTGTTTCTGGCCGCGATGTCATTGCAGCACAGACCACAGAGAGTACTACGTACATTGCAGCCGTTATAAGGCGGGTTCCGCAATGCACAATTCGCAACGCTCTAGAGTCTAGAGGTTCGAACTTGTCTTGTAGTCTATAACGTGACGTGACGTGACACTCATAATTCAAAATTCGTAATCTAAATCGTTTATTTTTTCACATGGCACTCATGAAAGTTAATGACTCTGCTGCCAGATACGCAATATTACGTTCGCCGGATTGAGATCGTTTCTGCCCGCGATGGCGTTGCAGCCGCTATAAGGTGAGTCACACTTGTAGTCTGTAACGCGACACTCACCGTTCGCCGGATTGAGGTCGTTTCTGGCCGCGATGGCGTTGCAGCCGCTATAAGGTGAGTCACACTTGTAGTCTGTAACGCGACACTCACCGTTCGCCGGATTGAGGTCGTTTCTGGCCGCGATGGCGTTGCAGCCGCTATAAGGCGGGTTGCACACCGTGCAGCGCGCTAGAGGGTCGAACTTGAAGTCGTTGTAGCGCATCACGCGGTACATGTCCCGGAGATTGTGGATCTCTGCCTGTCAAATATAATTAGCTATATTTTGTTATTATTAAAATGTATGTTAATTAATCTGCCGAATTCTGGTTCGTTTTTAATTTACGTAATGTAGATAGCGCCAGTAAGTTATAGAACTTTAGTCTTTAATTGTGATTTGGCCGTACAAATAAGACATATTCGTCAGATTTGGACTCTAAAACCTCCTAAATAATATATAATCATTTTCTAAAAAATCATTGGTACCACCAGAAACAATGACATTTCATTTATTTCCATTTGATACATAATAAATCGTCATATGTTGCCAAGCACATAAATAATTTTCAAAATAAAATATATTTATTACAGATTTTGACTTTAAACTTGCTTCTATAAAACGAGACAAATTCATGGTTATGATAGTCGTGAATTCACTGTAGATAAATAATGAAATCATCTCACGGAAACTACGAAAATTCAATTAGATTTAATTATTTATCTAAATTAATTTAACTCACAATGAAATGCACAAAACTATTCCAAAAACGCTCCTAAATATAAAAACATTAACATTAACGCTTTCCTCACACTATTGTCTGTTTAATGTGAGCCGGGCATGAATTTCACAATTTACTTAAATTCTTACGTCACCCACAACACGAAACGTCATCATTCGTTTTCGTTTCAATTCAAATCAAACTGTCACGGCGCATATGAAATTCATTGGAATTATAGTGACGCCATCTGTCGAAGATTGGTCGTACTAACTCAAACTATTTTCTATAGATAATTGAAATATTTAAATAAATAGGAATCATTTTTATTTTGAATGATATAGTTCTCATGCTAAACGAGTTTTTATGATTTATTGCTTAATCGATATAATGAGACGTAGCTCTGATCTATATGGTTATCTCTTTCTAATGTAAGGCGAGTAAAATGCTCGTCAGATTTTTTACACCTGTTGAAATAAATGTGTCGTTTTGAAGTTTCACCTGTTTCTTCTTGATCATCGGCCCTCTAGGATTGGTCTCGTACGCGAACCATTCGCCGAACATCCGGATCCGGATGTTCCCGCCGGACATGTTAAAAACGCGCGGGAAGTACGGGATGTTGTACGACGGGAAATATGTAGTTTTCAGGAGCTTCTCTGTTCTAGGATAATCAAATAATTTTAACGCAAGCAAAGCTTAAAAAATCCTACATCACCGGGAACCTTGATAATATTAAATGAATTTAATACGCATTATTGAGGATAACTCAAAAATACAGGTCATATCTTGATTAAACTTAAATGGGACTACATGGGAAGCACCAGCTTTTGAATAGAAGTCGGTTAAAAATGACACTACTCTGAATATAATAATATAATACTGATTTATTGTAAAAAAATTAGAGGTTACACAAAAATTAGGACACTCGAGGTGTCGGTTTAAGATGTAACAGCAATTATTGTGACCACTGTATCACACACTAGGCAACCCTTTGTTGTGAGATTTAGTTTCATCCAATTATTGTGACCACTAGATCTCACACTAGGCAACCCTGTGTTGTGAGATTTAGTTTTATCCAATTATTGTGACCACTAGATCTCACACTAGGCAATCCTGTATTGTGAGATTTAGTTTCATTCAATTATTGTGACCACTAGATCTCAAACTAGGCAACCCTGTGTTGTGAGATTTAGTTTTATCCAATTATTGTGACCACTAGATCTCACACTAGGCAACCCTGTATTGTGAGATTTAGTTTCATTCAATTATTGTGACCACTAGATCTCACACTAGGCAACCCTGTGTTGTGAGATTTAGTTTTATCCAATTATTGTGACCACTAGATCTCACACTAGGCAACCCTGTGTTGTGAGATTTAGTTTTATCCAATTATTGTGACCACTAGATCTCACACTAGGCAACCCTGTGTTGTGAGATTTAGTTTTATCCAATTATTGTGTCCACTAGATCTCACACTAGGCAACCCTGTGTTGTGAGATTTAGTTTCATCCAATTATTGTGACCACTAGATCTCAAACTAGGCAGCCCTGTGTTGTGAGATTTAGTTTCATCCAATTATAGTGACCACTGTATCTCACACTAGGCAACCCTATTTATTATATACCTACACAATTACTACTATATACTATATTATTATTATTACTATTTAGTCTATATTTGTTTACTATAAATGTTTCTATCAATAACGGAATAATTATTTACCATGTATTTCGTTTGTTTAGAGTTTCTCTCCTTCGCCGTACGGATGATAAAATAAAAGCGAATCGCTTCGAGCGAAGTATTACTCATATACTAGACCTTTTATTTATAAAGAGATAAATCACCCGATAAACCTTTATAAGTTGTCTTATTTTGACGCGTGATGTTTACTACAGTCAAATAAGACAACATTTTTTTTATACAAGGCTTATCAAACGTTTCACCTTTTTATAAATAAGGGGGTAGGTGTACGTACAAATCAGCCGCCTCCGTATACCCGGGCAGTTGTTCGACGACCCATAGCAGCCCGGGGGCGACGACGCCGGGGCAAGTCGCGGTGCGGGCTTTGAACTTGTTGTAGTCAACTATGTACCTATGCAACATCAACAAGCCTTTTATTTATGTAGGTACCATCGTTTTTAATTTAAATTAGAGGAAGAAACCGACTTAGACAGGTATTTATAAAGCTGCAACACTTGGTGTGTCATCGACCAATCAGCATTGAGAATGCCCCTGACGACCAATCAGCGTTATCTACCCCCACCACAGCCTATAATGGCATCGCGCAGTGTACAATGTTCGTGCCTCATTCTTGCTTGGACGTTTGGAGGTGAAGGACGCCGTTATAGTTCAGTTAAAATGAACGCGATGCGTTCCTCATCCTTGATTGGACTGATAATCTGTATGGGGTATCTTCTAGGCAAGCATGCAACATCTTCATATCATCGGTTTTCATCAGGTGAGATAGAGGTTAAATGCTTGCATAAAAAAATCTATTGCGTGGATAGCACCTACAAACATATCCTACCATTGGTTGTTGTAAGTCCCGCTGTTATGCCGTCGGAACAGTTCGACCCATTGTTCCCCGTCGCGTGCCAGCCGATTCGCCACCATGGCGCGGGCGTACTCCAGTATCTATACCGGGGTGAAAAAACAAAGACGAGGCTTGATTCGTTATTTCTAGAAACTATTAAACTGGTGGCTCTGTACATCGGTATTTTCGAAATGGCTGAAACATGATTTTATTAAATATGTATTGGCAATGAGTGTTTTATAGAGCTGCTCATAAAAACACACACGAACAAAATGTCTTCGCTTTAATGGAGTCAGTAAGAAAAGTGTTTGCGGACAAGTTAGCCTTCAGGGATATTGGGTTCGATTCGGAACACAAGTTATCTCTGTAAGGAAAATTTGTTCTGGTTGTGATTGTGTATGCGTTGTGAATGTTTTCGGCACACACAACATAAGTCACCAAACTTAGTGTAGGGCTGTGAGTGTAAAAGAGTATTTTGTACCATAATTATCATCATCTCTCTTACCGTTCCCTGAGGTTTCACGAACAGTTCGAAGAGTGTCCGGTTACTGTTCCCGTGTGTCGTCTCGCCGTTCACCAAACCCGACGATATTATGTAGAAGTCGTCTGTGGACTGAGGCCGACAACACTGAACAACGAAAGATTGAATTTCCGTTTGTAGCAAAAACTATATTTATATGAGAAAACCGGGTCTTTTCGTCTTTTAATAAATAGCATTATTTTGACTAATCTCGACGTTTCGGCAGGGTTGCACCAGTCACGACAGTCTCGTGACGATAAAATAGATAACAAGTATGATAAAAGCGCGAAAAGACCCGGTTTTCTCATATTAACATGATTGAAATTCGGGAAAGTTAAAAAATTCTAAGGACTATATTACAGGGTCAAAGGTTAGTAGAATCCAAATGTTTTTTTTAATGGTGGTTAAGATAAACTGGCCACAATAAAAGTATGAGAAAAAAATACATTAGCAGTGTGACCTCTCTTCACATGTAATTTTGTCATCTACTATTTTAGCTATTATTTTATCAGCTGCCTACGAGGCGCCATAGTATTCTTGACAGTTACTATCAAAGAAAAAAAATTACGACTTACAATTTAGCGCAAAAAATCCGCCATTATGATTTTTTTAAAGTCTTTTATGTGAGTCAGTGTGTGTGTGAATGACACTTGGGTTCTTGAGACGAATCTAACGATAATTTAACTGTCGAAATCCATCCAGCCGTTGGATGATTCGAGGTAGTACAGAAATTTACAAACAATACAAGATACGCTCGAAAAAAAATACTCTTCCTTGGAAGTCAATAATAGTCCAGGAACAAATAGTACCTGAACAAAAGCCGGGTATGAGCTCATGGACATCTTCCGCCCTGGTATCAAATCCTTACTCTTGGGCGTTACTTTGTAATTCAACACATACATCTTCTGTAGTCGCAGCATCGATTGGTAGCTGGAGAGAGTCACATATAATATTAACTAATGCTTTCACACTCTCATCTTTTTTTTATATTCGATAGTCAAGCATTTGACAACTATCTCACCTGATGGAAAGTGAAGATACGGCCGAAGATGTAGCATGTTTCTTTAGAAGATATCTTTCAGTCTTAACTTAAAGAATCCCAGATCAAATTACATCTTCGCACCAAGCTCGGAAATATGTATCGCGGATAACATTCACGTCACATACACACAAAATACAATGTGTCCGTTCCGTGAGCATCGTACGATATGCCAAAATACCCTTTACAGATAAATTGCTTCTATAGTGTCCATCAGCTGGAATTCTGGTGCTATACGTTACCTGTTCCAGGTGACTTGTGAAGTGTACAGCTCCTGTAATTCTGGCAACAGTTTGACCAGCCCCGTACAATGTTCACCGAACAGCAGACCTTCCGGGGTCTCCTTCGGCAATGTCAGCGCGAAAGCAAGCTCGTCCAGGTCTCCCAGCATATTGATCCAGCTTGGGAATAACATTGTTATTTCTATAAGATGGGTTAGTAAGATAAATTTCCTTCAAGAAACAACATCAAAAGGTAATTCTCAGTTGTTTGTCGATAGGAGAACAACAACTTACACCCAATTGATAACATTAAGTTTGAGGGAGAGGAGCGCAGGTCCACGCAGAACTTTGTTATTCAAAGCTATGCAGAGTAGATAATTATAGTAAATCTTGGAGAACGACTTAATAGGCTTACTACCTTCTTATTTTTATTAAGACGACAACTAATTCTGTTATACAGTAGTGCATAATTCTGACATGCCATTTACTCACTTTTCTGTTGAATGAGATAAACATATAGATTCTAGACACTTTTTATTTATTTATTTTAAGTAGTAGTAGTAGGTAGAGTAAGAATACTCTACCAATCAGTTAAAGTCAATTTAAATTTACTTATTCGTCTTAAGGCTTGATCGTAATTCTAATGGTGTACCAATCGTTATAGGTATGTCATATTAAAAAAAAATAGGTACTACTAGTTCTAATCGGCTCAACAAATTTGCATAGCGGCTTAACGCAGCTTAAGCGGCGGGGTAGCCTTAAGACTAATAAGTATCTAATTAAATTTTGACCTAAACTGCTAAGAAGATTAGTATACTTATATAAGCTGTGCGTAATAAACTCACAGAATATCGCGATATGTTAGGAATTCCAGAGGTTGAGAAGTCGCTTGGTTGTAGCCTGCAGCTAGCCCTTCAATCTGGATGTAGTACAGCTTTACCTAGGCATAGTAAGGTCAAGTATTCACTTTGTAGTTAAACTTTTTATGGGAGGGCTTTGATATTCTGATCCGTAAACTTTTTGTGTGTCGAATAGTGGTGGGGGTAAACTATGTGATGAATCATTTAAATGTTTCCTTGTTTCCCTTTATATGTCTCGCGACATTACGAGTCTCTCGGCATTTTATCGGATACATTTCGGAGAGTGTGCAACGGAATTACACAATCCAATTCCCTCATTCCCATTCTATTATTGGACATCGAGACAGACGACACCGCTATATGGTAGATATTCCACAAATGCGGATGAAACGTTCCGCCTCCATATTAATTATGCGAACTGCAAAAGAATGGAATTCCTTACCTGAGTCTGGGTTCCCTAATAAATACAATATGGGAGTTTTTAAGGCGCGAGTGAATAGGCATCTTCTGGGCAATGGTGCTCCATCGTCGACCGCATCGTCACTTTATTACCATCAGGTGAGATAGCGGTCAAACGTTTGCCTATCTTGAATAAAAAAATATACTAATAATACAAAAGACATGTGTTTAATAAAAATTTTGTTCTATTGTGTCTTTACGACACTCGTTTTTTTTTAAGATATATATTTTATTAAAGACATATAAAGACACTCGCTCTTCAATCTTAGATAAAAGATGTTAAACAGTTAAGTATATTTACGCCATGTTATTAAACATGTAATATTGAACACATCATAAAGAAAAGATTGATCTTTCGTCGGGGGATCACGACCCTCAGTAATGAGGAACACGACGCAAGGAGGAGGATTGAACACCAATCCGTATTAAAGGGGATATCTAATGGGGATTTTGACACTAACCCACGTTGCACACTACTGCTTGGCAGTACAATGACTGACAATGGTGGTTCTGCCCCAGGCGAAGTCTTTGAGTTCCACCTGTCCTAAGTACCTACTGTATAAGTAGGTACTTTTAAATTATTGTAAACATTCTACTTTCACAGTTTCCACCTGGAGATTACCAAATAATGTTAATTTCCGGCAAATTCCTTCCCAAGGGATATTTGTGCTTCTGGTTCTGGGTGTAATGTGTGTGCGATGTGAATGTTTCCGGCACCCACGACTCAATTCTTTGAATTTAGTGTGGGACTGTGAGTGTGAATGCGTTTGTTGTTGTTGTTGTTATTATTAATGGCGTGATTATTATACCTGGTACCAGTAAGGGTCATTGTGATGTTTCTTCACCATAGCATAGATGTAATCTTCATTTTTGTCCACGTAGTCTTCTATTACACCGCATGCATCTAATTTGTTGTAACAATATCTAGAAGAGTGTTTACTTAGGGTAATTATGGGCGCGATTCTATTCGACCATTCTAACCAAAAGTCTCTTAAATAAAGTAACATATCACAAACTTAATTAGAATTAAGTAGCGAATGCATGGAACTAACAAGTTGGTGCATAATAGTACATATTAGTTCGATGTATCGCATCACAAATTTCGTGTCCATAGCATGTGAAAAAACTTCGAACTTATATCCGCTGCTTTGATGGCGGACGCGCATTCAACTATGCCAGCGGGCAGTGAAAACAAATATTCAAAAATTAACAAATAATAAGTTTGTTAATTTTCTATGCAAAGTATTGCAAAGATGATTTATCTAGGACCTAGGATATAGTTTTTACTATACTAATTTATTTTAGCCGTCGGAGCTCGGAGGTGTAAAAATCGGGTAAGCTGAAGATATAATATAGGTAACATAATATTGCCCTATATTATTATGTTTATTGTATTTTTAGTCCACGCTTCATTGTCTCGGCTCGAAAAATGTGCACAGCGTCTTATTCAAGAATTGCGGCATGAATATAGATCCTTAATAATATCACGTCAGAAATAGATTTAATGCTCTCACCCTTTGAGCATGTTCTGCCAGTGCCACCATATCAGATTCCTGGTGAGGTACCCTTCAAGGTACCCTGCCGCATACGCCTGCTTCTCATCTTTGCAGTCCACTGAGGTGTGAAGCTCGAGGAAGGCCCATCTAGATAGAAAACTAAACTAATGTAGGAAACCATTAAAAAACTTATATTTGAAGCCTAAAGCTCACAATACTAAGTGATTTTATAACAAATAAAAAACTTTACCCGACCTCGCATAATACGCAACCAGGCGATAAATAGTATGGAAGAAACATAAATTTATATGGAATCCAAAAGTGACACTCTAAAAGCTAGAGACTAATTGCCAGCCCCGAAACAGTAATTTCGAAAGAAACCTGTTGAGACACTAAAACGTTTTTGAATTTAGTTAAAAAGCAATATAGTTATAGGTAGGTATTATAAGCAATAAAAAGCCAAACATTCCAATCAAAGCAAATTAGTGTTACTTTACTAACCTTTTTAAAACACCGCAATGATAAAAGAGAGACGAAGAGAGTAAATAAGTGTGTTGCTAACCTAGGTAACACAATAGATCTAAAGAAAGAACTAACCCAGTAGAGTTGATTTCGTTGCTGTAAACTGCTCTCGCCACGTAGTCGTCGGGAATATCAGCAAAATATTCAGTAACTTTGATCTCCGGTTCCTTTTTCTGCCACATCACATAAGCGTATATTCCGTTGCAAACACTTATAATCGAGAGAAATAGTAGAGCATACAAGCAATCATAAGCAAACATGGTCAAAGATCTTATCAGGTCTTCACGGTGTGGTGATGATGACTAACAGACGTAATGAAGCCTATATGAGATATGATACGAAACATTTATCATGCGGAATGATGCACCGTTGATTGATAATTATCCGATCTTGTTGTAAGTAAACAACAAAACAAATGTAAACTAAAAGAAAGGACTTCGTCCGATTTTCTGACAGACGCCATCATAGAAAAAAATATGCCGAAGAAAGGATAGACGTTTTTCTGACATTTAAAAAAGTGTGTTGCCCATTTTGAAGACGTAAAAGTAGTTTATAGTAGGTACACAACTAGATACTCCTACTATATACTATAAAAAACTATAAAATACTAAAAAAAAAAAAACGCACCATATGCGTATTTATTATCAAGTTATTAGAAGTCTTTATAATTCACTGGTCAGAAGCAAGCTTGAATCGGGTGCATGTATCTGGAATCCCTATTCAGGTCACTTACACGAGAATGCTTGAAAAAGTTCAAAAAGTATTCTTAAGGTCCCTGTATAGAAAACTCTACGGATATTATCCCTACATGTACCCGACAAAGTTTTTCCTTGGCCAACTTGGCTACAAACACTAGAAGTGAGAAGATTACTGGACCAGCTCACTATCTCCTGCAAGGTGCTTAGAGGGCCAGTCGACTCGCTTTTCCTGGACGGATTGTTGTGTAGATTGTTTGTGCCAGATGAAGCGGGATTCCAGCAAATAGGCGTGTTCGGCTGCATAACTTGTGCCACGTTGATTGTAGTCATATTACTGTGGCAAGATCGATGTCACCACTTATTCATGCCCGACACCATCTAAACGCACTCCTCGTTATAAGTACCTAGTTACTGGCAAGCCAAAAATATAATACGTTCCAGCGTGGCTTAATACTTCTGTATTCTGAGCTTCCATAACATCATAGAGGAACTTATGCCGGGAACATAGCGCTCCGTTACTTTTGCGAAATTCCGTCATGCATGATGACATAAGTAATATCGGTCAACAAAAAGGTTGCATACCCACCAGAGGTTTCATTTTAAAATCTCTCTCTCTCTCTTCGACTAAATATCATACTAAATATTTATTTTAAAATCGATTATGGGAAATAGGAAAAGAAAATATTGCACGATTCATTCGTCTCTGGTCACTATAAAAAAACGTGTAAATTTGCCAATACAATAATATTATCCTATGGAAAAATACTATTACTCGTGCTGTAGTTTAGCCTAATTTTGTACCTATATAAAAATTCAGGGCCATAGAAAAAAAAATTGCCGCGGCCTCTATTCACAGACTTTTTTCTGTTCCATTTAAGTAGTTATGTAAGTAGAATGAAATAATCAAATACAAACAAAAATTACAATTTATTAAACAATTCAATAATTCCGTCTGAACTACATACATAAAAGTCCACTTAAAATTTGTCAGTCAATTATCACAGTTCCCGCCAAAAGTGCATCAAGTTCCCGCCAAATTCACGCATATCTCTCCGCACTTGTATCCGATTTCCCGCATAAGGTAGCGCGTCCTCTCGTGCATTGGCGTAGAAGACCACTCGTTGACGTTTATGGGGACAGCTAGGTATCCCTGCTTTTCGAGAATGTCGATAACGAGGCGGAACGTGCCCCGTAAACGGTTGCTGTTCATTGAAAAACAGCCCGCGTTGAAATTTATTACGACAACTCTGAAAAAAGCGATATTCTTGTGGTCAATTAACTAACAATAATCAATAGGAACGGTATTCGAAAAATTGCTGGCGTTACTTGGAGGAAGATGACTCAAAATCGAAAAGTGTGGCTAGCTCTAGGGGAGGCCTTTGAGGATACGCAACACAATTTTAATAGTAAAAAGTAGTTTAGTTAAATAATTACACTATACTTAGTTAATTAATAATCCTACTACTACTAATATTATAAATCCGAAAGTTTGTGTGTAAGTGTGTAAGTATGTTTGTTCCCTCTTCACGCTTTAACGGTTGAACGGATTTGGTTGAAATTTGGAATGTACATAGATTATACGTAGAATTAACACAGGCTACTTTTTAACTTGATAATAGCGGGAGAAGCCGCGGGGCACGGCTAATAGATTATATATAAATGTTTTGTAAGATTGTTGAATAAAGGATAACCTTTACATTTTATATATTTTGGTTTTATAAAAATAATGTGTATGTAAAAAAATATTATTATATAATCAATAGGGCATTTGCAATTTTTTTCAGTTGAAAAGTAAAAAAAAAACAATAGGTATAACAAAATATATGTTTGAAAATGCAACTATTTTAATCGCAGCCATTTTGACTTTCAGTGACATACATAATACCCTATTATGGCTGTCGGTAAATTTACCAATCAAATACATAAAAAAACTAGAGACTGACGTCATCAATCAGTATAGGCAATAACGTGTGTTTTGATAATATCCCTTATTATTTATTAAAATTCCTAATTAAAAAGAAGCTTTGGACAACCTTCCCCTTCATACAGAGCACTCTGCTCTAGCGAAAATTTAGCTCATGTTCCTCGAGTTACCAATGTATTTTTTTTTATTACATTAATACTTACACGATTGCATCTTTGGGTATGTTAAGGTCTCCTAGCCTCACATTAAAGTAGCCACTTGGTACGCTGAACGAGATAGGATACCCATTTTTAAGGCAAGTCAGGAGATCTGTAGTAGAAAAATTAATATTCAGCTTCTATGATGACCACAATAGATATAGAGGGTAATTTAAAAAAAATAGAAACATCTCAGTGTCCTAATCATTTAAATCATTAAGACCAATGTTTTTTAGAACAGGTATAGCCAATTCTATTATATAATTAAAAAAATTATGATTTTAAAAATTCAATAAGTATATTATACAGATAAAACAGTTTAAAAGTTTTCTCACTCAAAGCCCCACACTAAGTTCAATAACTTGTGTCATGGATGTTGGAAACAATCACATCAAACCCACAAACACAAACACAACTTTATCTTGGGAAGAATACTTGTGTGTTCCCATCGGGAATCGAACCCGATACACGCTGACTCGAAGGCAGACGCGCAGCCAACTGAGCCAGCGAGTAGATAGATAGATAAATTATTTATTTGCACACCAAAAGATAACACTTACAAAGAAATCTTAAATATAACATAGGAGAACAAAGGGCGGTCTTATCGCTCAAAGCGATTTCTTCAGGCAACCAAAGGGAGATGATAAAAATATTACAAACAGGGACGGTGGTGTACCTCAACACGTAGTATATCATATATAATTAAAATCAAAGTAAAACTCGTTTATGGGCCCCAAAGAGGCACTTATAAAAGTTAATTACTCTACTGCCAGACTCGCAAAATTACAGCCATCTCAAGAAGAATCTTGCAAAAACTCGACGGCGTATTTTTTCATATATTTTTTTAAGAATTTATAAATTATATAAACCTAGGTATACATTATATATATATATTATGTAATAATATTTAAAAGTTACTCACCAGCATTTATACCACATGGTAGCATAACATTCCTGATGACATACTCCCGCCCGCCCAACCCTTTAGCCAAACACAGCTCCAGCTGCGGATTCATCTTGTTCATAGGGTACAGCTTCTGTGCCTTATCCATGACGTCATTGGGCAGGCTGTACTTGTCGCTGTGGAAGCAATTGACCGCCTGATATAGGGTCAGGAGTTGGAGATAGTCCAATGTGTTCCCTTCTCTCGATAGGTAATCGTTCAGGAAGTCTTTGGAGAACACTCGGGTGAGCAGCTTATCTTCATAGTGTCCTATTTGATAATAATAAGTACAATCAATCATTTATTTAGGTAACCACTTAATTAGGTACAATCATTACAATAAAAAAAGTTGCTTTTTGAGTACATTTGGCAAATGATAAGCACGCCGAAATTGTCATGCATATCGGAAAATTCTCTTGTTGTTAATTTTAAGTTTAATTTTAATATCTATGATGTGCATGGCAGTGCTATATTAAATAAATAAAAAAAAAATGGATGGAACATGGTTGAGGGTCGACCAATTTTTTTTTTAGTTTATAAAAAAGGTAACCTAAATACAGCCCGTCAGTAAAAACTAAACTAATAAAATATTAATTAATCACATAATTTAAATTATAAAGTTTGTGAGTGTGCTTGTTACTTCTTCACGCTCAAACGGCTGGACCAATTTTGTTGATATTTGATATGGAGGTAGCTTAAGCCCTGGATTGTTAATCCAGGGCTACATTTTATGCCGGAATTCCCGCGGATCCGGGACGTTGCATGTAAAACCGCGAGGCGCAGCTTGTCTGACTCAAAATAGGGAAGTTAAGTCATTTTAATTTCATCCTAGTGCACTAT
Source organism: Lomographa bimaculata (assembly GCA_948107665.1). Classification (NCBI taxonomy): domain Eukaryota; kingdom Metazoa; phylum Arthropoda; class Insecta; order Lepidoptera; family Geometridae; genus Lomographa; species Lomographa bimaculata. Next base: position 890,709 of record OX403603.1, read on the forward strand.
CTGTGCACTATAGCGGCTGATGACGTCATGGACTAGTATCGATACTCGCTACTCTATCCCAGCCAAAACTTTAATCGCTTATATTTCAGAACTGTTAAAGCCGATTTAAATTATGTCTCTATTAAACATATTATATTTAATAATATTTTTCATCAACTTGTTATTACACCAATAAGAAATCAGTCAACATTACTATTAGATGCCTTAGCTATTACATCAAATACCTATTAAAATAGATTTTATTAGTAAATAGCTCATTTAAGTATTTTATATTTTATTATAGGGATAGGCCCCAAAGAGGCACTCATACTGCTTGATTAGCAAAATTCTGGAGCCTCCTGACCAGAAACAAAAATAAACTAGGCAGCGCATTATTTTATCATTATTTATAATTATTCTTAACCCACTTGTTACTGAAGAGCGTTTTTGTGTCTGATTTCAATGAAATTAAGATATGTATTTCCTTACATGGTCTAAAATCTAGGAAAAATAATATTAAAAAAAAACTGTTTTTGGAAAACCGGAAAAATGATGTTCTTTTAAAAGGACGGTAGTAAAATACCCTACCTAATTTGCTTGAGTATGTGAAAAAAAAACATAAAGCTTCTTAATTATTTTTCATTACTAACACATTGAAAAAAACCCTTAAACTTTACAATTTATAGCAAAAAAGGCAAACATTACATTTTGTGTGGTAAAGTTTGAAACATTCCTTTGGGTGCAACGTCATATCACAAGTTACAGAGGAAAAATAGCCTTTTTATAGCACACAACATATCTCAACTATCTTTCTTGATATTTAATTAGATGCCTTTTGTTGTCATATCCAGAGCTTTGGCAAAAACATTGTCATGTGCAACCTGGCCTTCTACTTTTTGTTTTGCGATATCTTTCTAGAAGGCCAGTTGCAATACTCCTCCAGAATTGCAATTGGTCCAATTTTCCTCCATCAATGTGATAAAATTACCAAGCGTTGTAGATGGCCATATCTAGAGAGTGACTAATCGAAGGTAAATACCATTTTTTTGTTGGTTGAGGGTTGGGATGATGTATGAGGTATGTTACTGTTAACTGCTCGTCACTGGAAGCACTGCACCCATTGGTACATTGTTGTTTTGCGACTTCTGTTAAAGTTATTTCGTCATCACTATAGTTATCATCTGACATATTATGAATTTGGACTTGATTTTCGTCCCCTGAATCCTCGTTGGTGACGTCAGCGTTAGAATTTTCTGGTAGAAATTCTACAAAGCTGTCAGGACTATTCCTGACGGCACCAATTTCCAGCTCTTCACTGATATCATGAAGTTAATATTCCCATCCTTTTCCACAAAAAAACATGCAAAAACAAAAAAAATAAAATTGATATGTAGTAGTTGATTTTACTACTGGGCTTTATAAAGAACTTCATAAATATCGGCTCATAAATGCCACAATAGTATCAAATGTTAACAAAATTTCATTCACAATGCATAAATGATGGTTGGAACTTATATTATTTGTTGTTGGAAAAGTTGGGAATATAATAATAATAACGTAACTTACCTCACATCACTCATGATAAATTACACGCAAAATTACTGATCCATAACTTTATAATTATATTCGTCAGAACAGTCACAAAACTTGTATTGTATTGCCCTACATCTCAACTTTCATATATCATTAACAAAAATTGTTTACACTAACCACATCCATCACAATATTTTTGTTTAAGTGCAGACCTTTTAAAAGGACGATAGTAACAAGTGGGTTAAATGTCTAAGACATTAATTACATTATCTCTATATACATGTAGTCGCCAGAAAGCGCTTGTGCAGTTTGCCCCTTATCAATAATTTAGAAATTCGTTTCATAATAAGCTTTCTTAATTAATGTTATATCCACTCACCCAAAGAAGCCATTTCGAGGCACAACTTCGCCCAGGGCAGAGCGAAGTTTTTCCCGTTCAATATGGGGTTTGCTGATATCTGAGCCTTGATGACCTCCCACTCTTCGCGCTCCGGTATGAAGTTATTGTTGGAGAGGCAGTTGATGAAGCCGAAGAGGATGTTGGTGCGGGCGTTGGATAGTGTGTCCACGGATGATGCAGCCTTATTGCAGAGGTAGGACACGAGGCCTAGGTGGGTGTGCGCCTGAAACATTTACATCTTATTGATTTTTTTTTTATTTATATTTTTTTTTTTACTAAAGTTAAATAATACATAGCGCTATTAAATCAAAAGAGGTTTGTATTGGCTTACGCGGGGAAAACCGCGGGGCGCAGCTAGTCTTTATATATAAAAGTCAATGCCACTTTTCGTTGTTATTTTATAACTCAAGAACGGGCTCACCTATCCAAACCAAATGTTTAGGCTTTGTTCGGACTATTTAGTAGATGGTTTATGTGAAGTTTGCACAAAATCGGTCGAGCGGTTCTTCATTTATCACACCCGGCCGAAGCCGGGGCGGATCGCTAGTATTTTATAATTATCATAGTAAAAAAATATCCAACAAGTCGATATAATTACTAAAAAATAAATAAACCCGACTGCGTAAAAATGGACTTTTTCGTTAATCAGACCTATTATGCATTATATAGAGTTGGTGAGATTGGTTGCTCAACAACTTAAAATCGTATTAACGTTTTAATCTTGGTTGTCTGGAAGAAATCGTTTTGAGCGATAAGACCGCCTTTTGTAAGTGTTATTTTTTGGTGTGCAATTAAAAAATTTATTTATCTATCTAACACTATATCTAACTACTTAACACAGTTCGTCGACAATTTTTTTTTTAATATGGCGTTTGGTCGTCACCATAATTAATTTTGATTTAATGTCGTCTTTAGTGACACTCGAAAGAAGAAAACAAATCGATTGATGTAAGACGCGTTTGGTCTCTAGAAAGCCACAAAAGAACAAACATATAACTAAATAACTCACGATTCTCGACAGAACTCTGGACACCAGCAGCCCCCTCTCGAAATCAACGTCATTCCTTATAACATATTCCGCAATCGCGTCCATAAGCTGCTCATGATAATACTCCGGATGCTTCTCCAACACCCTGCCTTTGATCCGGGCAGTAGTCTTCAGCACCTCATCGTAAGTCAAATGATCCAACTTCAAAGACAAGATATCATAGCATATATGCAGCAACTGCACTCTTGTAGGAAACTTGGACTCTGTACAATTGATTTGACATAAGGACCATATAACAGATCTAGCTGTATGCGCATCGATGGCTTGGTCATGCAGGAGCAGTCCAGTAACTACATTATTAATAATCCTATCGGGTAAATCTTTTGAACAAGAATAAGCTAACATATCTTTGAGAAGAGGTAGGTCTTGGTTGTCCAGCTCCAATGGTAGGTGTATTTGGAATGCTAAGGGTAAAGCTAATTTTAAGGCGTCCACCAAATGATTTCTTTTATCGAAGCGGCCTAGAACAAAGTCTAAGAACATTATATGTCGTATGTTTAGCTGGTTGATGTGGCATTTGATTATTTGGAGCAATGTTTGAACTATTAGGCTTTCGACTGGGACTTTGAGGTAGGATAAAGCTTTGGTGGCTTCGATCGCTTCTGTGACTTGTAGTTGTCGCGCGTGCTTTTTGAAGCTGTTGCAGAGGAGGCTGAATGTCGGGTCTTTGATTAGGGCGTCTGTGTCGTTTTTTAATCTGTGGAAGGAAATGTTTTCTTGTAGTTTCTTTGTTCTTTTTTTGCATTCTATCGTTTTATCAATTAGGATTAGTTTTATTCAGATTTATTCAGTAAGGATTAGTACTACATCAAAAGGCAGCGTGCAACAAAAATAATAAATATTCGAAAAACGTAAAAAGTCATTTCATATAAAATTGATAATTATATTTTTTTGTCCTTAAGAGCTACGGGCTAATTGCCTATATTTCCCAAAAATAAACTAAAACTATATACAGCAATAAGAACTTAGTTTGTAGGTAACTTAGTAGAGACATCGAGCTTATAGGTAACTCAAGTGCTCAAGCCCACCACGACTGGGTATCGTTCCCATCATGCTGGCGGCATTGCCTCTCCGATTTGCAATGCTAAAACGTTGAGCCAAATAAGTGCCAGCATTTTGATCACGCGTCGCTAAGTGCCTAGTAGAGATTATTATACGCGTTAAGACCGCCGGTTATATAACCATTACCAATCTATTATACCTTTAAAATTGTTTAGTTGTACTTTGTAAATTGTTTAAAAAAATAAATAGTATTGTATTGTAATATGGATTACGGACGCCATTTACATTTAATAATAGCACCTAACTTTTTATGTCACAATCGGTTAATGGGTTTGGATGCTGTGTGTAAGCAAACGAGCATACATAGATAGATACATAGTTATATACATACATGGTGCTAAAGTCATAACCCTTTTTGCGTCACAATAGTCAGATAAATTTAAAACAATAATGACACTGACTCGCCCGACCGGTGCAGCTCGAACAGAGTCCTGAGAGCTTGCAGCATGTGAACATGCGTCATCTGCGGCAAGTGCGCCTGCACTGCCAACAGCACTGCATCGGCGTGGCCGGCTGTCTTCAGTGACGTCATCACCGGATCCGGGGACTTGGGCCTCGCCAGCTCTGATACTGAAACAAAACCTCATCTTAAATTCAAATTCAAATTCAAATTATTTATTGGACTTTATAACTTTTACATTCTACTGACATATTAAACTGTAGATACAAAATTATTGTCAACAGTAGCATATTATGAGCCCCAGATGCCTAAGCTAGGCTTAAAAACCTGTAATATAGGCATCTGCGCTTCCCTATATATTACACATTGTAAAGGTATCCAGTATAAGTATTTAATAGTATAGCATGTATGGATCTAAGTATTTAAATTATTTGATAAAAAAAATATTAGGTAGGAATTTGCATGCATGTTGGTGCGTGTTTGTGTGTGGTGTGTGTATGTGTGTGTGTGTGTGTGTGTGTGTGTGTGAGTGAGTGTGTGTCATTTTAGGACTGTAAGAAGATTTTCAGTTTGGTAATAATTTAAAGAGAGCAGCTTGTTTGTTAAAGTCTTTTTTAATTTAAAGTAGTTTAAATTCTGTAAAGGGATATCTTTTGAAATTTTGTTATATAAGTAACCGCCCATGCAGCAGGGGTATTTGCGACTGTAATAAGTTTTAAAACTAGGTACTCGAAATACTCTATCTATGCGGCGATGATTAATTTGGGTCTGTGGACGGTTTTTATGTTGCCTTAATAGAAGTCTTAAGATGAAAAGCTGTCGCACAGTCAAAACCTTTGCTTCTCGAAACAATAACTCAGTGGGGTAACGAAACGGTAGAGATTTCATAACCTTGAGAACAGCGCGTTGAGCTCTCTCTAGAGGAAGTAATGTAGTTTTAGCGCATCCACCCCATGCATCAATACAGTACATTAGAAGTGATTGGCATATCGCAAAATAAATTGACCTCATAACGTTCTCGTCTGCAACATGGCGAATGTTTTTAAATATAGCTATAAGTTTACGTATTCTGCCAGTGAGAGCCTTTACGTGCATCTTAAAGCTCAGGGTGTTATCGAGCAGTACACCTAAATATTTTAGTGAGCTAGTTCTCTCTAATTTACGGCATGTGCAAATGTTTGCGTTACAAGCAGCAGTTATGTTCTGGTGGGCTATTATTTTATACTCTGGTTCAGGTGGTTGGGATTTTATTAAAATAGAAAATGTCATAATTTTTGTTTTTTCGGCATTGAGACTTAACAAGTTTTTGTTTAACCAATCTGACACCTTATTAAAACCTTTTTGTGCATCGGAAAATACTTGATCCCAACTCTCTCCTCGAAATATAAGAGCAGTGTCGTCAGCAAAAGAGAAGATTTTTCCATTTTGTAATTTTAGGTCACATAGATCATTCAAGTACACTAAAAAGAGAGTTGGGCCTAGTATGCTACCTTGTGGTACTCCGTATGTTACTAGTCTTTGAGCGCTTACGCATCCACTCAATTTGACACATTGGGTTCTATTATTAAGGTAGCTATTAAAAAGTTCTAATTGTACGCCTCGTATGCCAAGTAACTCCAGCTTCCGGAGAAGTAATGGCACCGATACAGTGTCAAATGCCTTCGCAAGATCTAGAAAGATGGCTAGGCATTTGTCACCAGCGTCAATGATTTTGACCACATGGTCAATCAAATTAGTGACGGCATCAGAGGTTGATCTATTCCTACGGAAACCATATTGGTTGTCAGAAATGGCTTTGGTCTTTTCGAGGTAGTTAGTTAGTCTTTTGTTAATAATGCGCTCTAGTACTTTCGAAAGTGACGGTAAGAGGGATATTGGTCTGTAATTCGATACTATTTCTTTCGGTCCAGATTTATATATGGGTACAATTACAGATTTTTTTAGTAAGTTTGGAAAACATCCGTTAGATATTGCTATGTTACAGATAAATGTTATGAGGTAGGCTAATGTTGATAAATTTTCTTTTATAATTCTCATGGATATATTATCGAAACCTACTGTGCAACTAGTTTTAAATGAATTTATTATTGAAGTTACTTCAGTCAAATCTGTTTCCAATAGGCATAAGGAACTGGATGAAGGCTGAGTCACTTCAGCAAGAGGCGTTTGAGACATGTTTCCATTTGTTAAAACTTTTAGAGCTAATGTTCTTCCGATACTAACGAAATAGTCATTTATTTTGTTTGCTGACTCTGATGGAGACCCAGCTAAGGATAGCAGCTCTTTTGGTTGGGTTTTATGATTTTTCATATGAGTTATGGAGTTTGTAACTAGCCATAAATCCTTTGTGTTTTTAGCTTTTTGTAGTTGAGAGCGTTCAAATTGCTGTTTAAGCTTTCTCAGTAATCGTGTAAGATAGTTACGATATCTGCGATAAGTAAGTAAGAGTATGTCATTGTTAGGCGACTTTTTTACTCTTCTATGCATTTTGTCTCTATTTTTCATACAACGTATGAGACCTGGTGTTATCCAGGGCTTGATAGGACTTTTACGGCGTGGAAGTATAATTTGACGCGTGTGTTCTTCTACTACGGCTGAGACTTTGTTTATCAGGAATTCCGTAGCTTCATTGCAATCTTTAATTTTATATATTGGTAGAAAGTCTATCGTCTTAATGCTTTTTTTAATACTTTCATAATCTATTTTAGTTAAATAATTAGTTGTAGGTATGGAAAAAGTCTTGTCTAAATGTAGTGACATTAAGACTGTATCATGATCAGTGACACTATTTTTGACAATTAATGTAGTTGCACAGAATTTTGACTTAATTATTACGTGATCCAAGCAATTTTTATTTCTAGTCGGATGTAAATGACCTGGTAATAGTCCATGTGATGCTACGAGATTTAGATAGTAAGAAGCATGTTTATCAATATTATCGGGCTTGATATCTATATTTATATCTCCAACTATAATTATATTTTGGTATGAGGCTAGAGAAGAAAGCAGATTATCCAGTGCCATAATAAAATTATCAATATTACCAAACGCCGGCGGTCTGTATAAGGAAATTATCGCAATTTCATTTTTTATAGTGGTAACAATGCAGTTTGAATCCATAAATGGTGGTTCGTAATTGTTACAATTTAGGCGCACATTTGTATAACAGACTAGACCGTCGTTTTGGTTATATGTTTTACTCGAGGCAATCACATTAAAGTTTTCTAAGTTAGGGATAATTGGATTACATGATAACCACGATTCAGAAAATACAATTATGTCGGGCTCCGTATTTATTCTAGTCAATAGTGCACAAAATCCATCGATGTTTTGTGAGATGCTTCGGATATTCTGTGCTATAATATTTAATTTAGTATAATTGCAGTTACGAATGTAGTTTGAACACTCTTCTGGATTACAAATAAAAGAATCCGAAGTAAAGTGGTTGTCGAGTTGAGTTTGTATATTATCAACTAACTTATCCATATTCGTCTTGAGAGACTACGTTAGGCCAGGATAAGGAAACACAGCCGTTGGCAACTGCTGGTAACCCATCCACTGAGAGAGACGCTTGGTAAAGATAGTATTTTTCAAACAAAATACTTTCGTGCTTTGTTAATATCATCAATAATTGCTTGATTTGTTCATTAAACTTACAGTTTGACAGATGTTGGGTGTATAAGTGTTGTGGAGGAGTGTTGGTAAACATTGTATATATGTGTTGATTATTGTGGAATGTGTAGTGAATGTGTGTGATAGAGAAATCAATTATCTTGTTTAATCGTTTAGTTAATACATTTGCGGTGTATATAATATTAAAAAGTACAAGTATGTATAATATAAGCCAATGATATCCGTTGCCTAGTCATGTTTGCTGTTTTAGTTTTTCGAGGTCCGCTTCTTCGGAGATTCTAATGAACGGCAGATTGTCTTTCTTTCGCAAATAGACCACACCACCAGCAGTCCAACAATAAGAAAAACCATGCGTCTTAGCAAAGTCCCGCGCGAGATGGAACAGTTTCTTTGACTTATAGGTAAGACTCTCTGAGACATAAATAGGTTTTTCGGGTCCTTTGAGCTTTAGATGTCGGGTGTTTAATTTGTCTTCACGTTTTTTACCCTTATTATGTTTTTTACATGAGCTCAAGATCATCTCTTTCGTGATGACACTTGTAAATTCCACAATAACAGGTTTGTGGGTTTCTTTCTTAGAGGGGACTCTATAAATGTCTTTAATCTCTGACTTCTGAACTGGTACTTGAAGACTTTGGCTCAGATTAACAACAAGATCGGAGAGCTGCGACTTGCTTTCCGAGGTCTGTTTGTCTAGGTTTCGAAGCTCTATGCATGTGTTACGAGATTTTCGTTCTAAGAACTCGAGTTGTCCTTCCAAATCTCTAATGTGTTTCTTATCTTCTAATCGCTCCGACTCCATTTTAGAGATTTTGTTCAACAATTCTTCATTTTTTTGTGACATAAATTCAAAACTTTGGGTCATTTCGGTCATTTTTAAAACCATGCTATCAGTTTTGGTATCCATGTTGTTTAATTTTTTATCTTGTTCCCTTGTAAAATTATTAAACAGGATACGCATTTCAGCTATTACCGAACGCGTTCCACTGTCGTCTTCCCCTTCAAATTTTCTCTTAAGTCTTCCTTCCGCTGCCTTACTCTGGGTTTTGTGTTCAGAACCACATCTTTCCAAATCGAGCCTCAAGCTTGGAGTTATTGGACTTGCCTCAGGGGTACTAGGTGGTGTACGTTTAAGCGGCATAGTTAGTTCTGTATTTTCTTAACCAACCCTTATAAAGTTCTAGGAATGTTAATATTGTAGTCTGACTTATGCTTGCTGATATAATACCACCAGGCGCTTGTAATCTGATAGAGCGTAGATTTGCTATTTAGCAAATATAAGTTGCTAGTTTTTCTAAGTGGATATGTGGGTAGACTTACTGTTTACTTCAGCGAAGATGAGTTTTACGAAATTTTTATTTCCATTTTAAGGTTTTTAAAACACTTGTTTTATGTGATTTTTTCACTGTTTAATAAAGTTTGGACACTATGGGTTTTTAGAATCACTTGTGTTTCTTGAATAAAGAATTTTATACGCTTATTTTCATTTAATTTGTAGGATCGAGATTCAACAGGTCACACTTATTTGACAGCTGGGGGGGAATCTTAATCCACGCACCATCAAACACAAACACTACTTTTCATTTCTATGGCAACAGAGTAGGTCAATATAAGTTAATAATATTACTAGTAATCACCATCACTATTGGGTGGTGGTAAGTGCTAAGTGGTGGATAACACACTTCTTGGTCTTCAGCCTATAATGATAGATCACCACAGTCTTGGTTATGATGATGAATTATACTTTTGCCGATAACTGTACTCACAATAATTTTGGTATGCGGGACGAATATGCACATATATTATCGTGCGGGACGAATAAATACTTTTTAATGGTGTGAGCCAAAAATTCAGGACGAATGTGGCATAAATCCACAATTGGAACAGATTACCGGAATATGTTGTTTCTACTACCACACCAAGTGGATTTAAAATCAAGCTTGACAATAAAATCAAAATCAAAATCGTTTATTCACATGGGCACCAAAGAGGCACTCATGAAATTGAATGAATCTATTGCCAGATTCGCAAAATTACAGCCATCTCGAGAAGAACCTGGCAAGAAACTCGGCGGCGCATTTTTTTCATTAATTTTTTTTAAAAACATTCTTAATTTCTAATACATAATTTTCTTAACCTAGGTGTTATTATGGTAGTCTGTGGTTTTATAATAAGCTTTCTTAATTAATGCCCGTTTTATTACAGATTTGAACTTTCCCAGTGGTAATTCAGTTACGATTTTAGGAATTCTTTTGTAAAATCTAACCCCATTTGCCATAAAAGATTTATTCGTCTTGCTTAATCTAAATGCGCGCACTGTAATTTTATGCTTATACCTAGTATTAGGATTGTGTGCGTCGCTTCTTAATTTATATTTACCAATATTTTATAATATTTTCAAAGATGTAAAGCGAAGGCATGGTAAGTATGCCTGTTTCTTTAAAGAATTTCCTGAGAGATTCGCGTGGACCCATATCATATATTGCACGAACCACTCTCTTTTGTTGAATAAAAATAGTTTCATTATCAGCAGCAGATCCCCATAGCAAGATTCCGTAACTCATCAAACTATGAAAATATGCAAAGTAAAAGCCTTGCCGTCGCAATTGGTTGCAAATTAATAAAAAAGCTTAGTTAGAAAAGTGAACTGTTACTTTCAACACTGTATGATAGAGACATATCAGCTTTCTGCTGCTCGTCTATAAATCAATAAATTATAAAATAAATAAATAAATAATCCCATATGGCGGATACGCAACTGCTTGCCTTTGGTTATTTTAAACCTCTTTTAATAAAATTAGATTTTTCCTTTGAGCTTTCGAATGCCTTCTTTCATAAAAAAAGCTACAACATTCTTTGTTTCTTTTTATAATATGACACTCATGAATCAGGAAACGTGCATTCAAATATAGCTACAGAATAAAGTATTGGTATTTTACTAAACATATTTTACTGCACTGATACCGCACTGCTAAGTCAAGAAAGAGCCTCAAGCTTGATTTTTGTACAGTTCCAAGGAACTGTAGACATTAATTTCTTCTTAATATTTTTACGCATTCCTAACAGGAGGGTCTTGACATATAAAAAGACAAACAGAGTTGTTACGGACAATCAAAAAAGAACTCATTTAGTATCACTTGATTTTAAATGAATTCTTTTTTTTCTATCATTAAATATATGCAATAAATAAATATAACAATAAATTTATGCTATTAAGTAAAGCAGGCAAGCAAGAGATAGTAAGCGACACTAACTATAAGGTTGTGACACATTTGCCTATACATCTCCAGTGCCACCAAGAACTGTAAATAACAAAAATCCAGTACATAGGACTAGTATAATAAGAACAAGGACCAGTTACTTACAGCTGGAGCACAAGCTCCGAGGAGTCATCGACCGACTGAGAGGAGTGCCTCGCAGCACATTCCGCCACATGCTCTTCAGTATCAGGGACATGATGACTGGAACATATCATATTTCATATTATTTTTCTGTACATACACATGTGTTGTGAATTAAATTACTGCTTCATTCACCTTCTAAGCAGATGTTTTGGGTTTTGATTCCCGGCAGAACACAAGTATTCTCCCCATGGAAAATTTGTGTTTCTAGTACTGGTTATGACTGTTCTGTCTGGAAGTGTGTGATGTGAATGTTTCTGGCACCCACAAGTCATCGAACATAGTGTCGGGCAATGAGTGTGAAAGCATTTATGTTTAAATTCAGACATTCAGTTTTCAGCTCTACTTACTACTTATATTGTGAGGCTCTAAATTTGCTTAAACTTAGCAACCACTTGTATGAACTTCACAATTGCAATCTAAGATTTTTAACCTTTATTTAAGTTGTGCCATACTGACTAGAAGCATTCAAGGTAATTGCCATGATTGCTACAAGTCTTGCATTTAAAATATTCGCTAATCATGTTTTTGTGTTTTTCCTTACACTGCACAAACGATTTTACCCTATTGAAATAGAAAAAATTGTATTTTGTTTTTTCTTAGGTGACTGTGGTCACTATAATAATAAGTCTTTTATTATGTACAATAAACGCATTAAAACTATAATAATTAAACGCAAGCAAAGCTCAAAAATACCAACTTCACCGCTTTAAACTAGAGACTCAAAAACTGGAGATCCAACCTTGATCAAATTTCAATAGGACTAAATAAAAAGCACCAGCTTTTGAATAAAAAAAGAATTATCAAAATCGGCTCACAACATTCTTATGAGGTAACTTTTGAAGTCGGGTAAACGAGAACATCATCAAAGTATGCATTATTAGTCACGAAATAGGCATTACTGACGATATTTCAAGAACTACTGATCAGATCTTGATCAAATTTAAATGGGACCAATTAGAAAGCAACATCTTTCAAACCAAAAAAAGTTATGAGGTAACACACATAAAAAAAAAATACAGTCGACTTCAGTACCTCCTCGTTTTTTGTGAAGTCGGTAAAAATAGAGAGTATGATGCCACCACCAGATGACAACGCTCACCTCCAGAAACATCATTAACATATGAGTGCGTCTACATTCGATTTTACATATTTTATCAGATCTACCTTTAGTAATTAAAAAGTTAGGATAAAGTGGATAAGCGCGATGGATAGATCTTCTTAAGTGAGAGAGGTAAAGATATCGCCCTTTGCCTATAAACATAAGTCATAATTATGTAGATGGTAGATTCTAGTTGGTTTTTAAAACAGTGTTGTTCTGTTTTAAGTTGCTTTAACTACTCTATGTATTCCAACTCACTGGATGCAATGAACTGCTGTGCTATGCTTCTAAAAATTATAGAGCTAGCTATATTATTATTATTCAGTAGGCCTTTTGTATTACAGCCAAGATTTACCAAGGCTATGTTAGGTTATAAATTTGGCGAATAGTTTGAAATAATTCTGGTCAGGCGAATGGCGAGTCAAAAATTTGAGAACAGTTTTAGCTTGTATAGTGCCAATTAGTTTTGTAAACATTATAAGTTAACGAATTATTAAACATTTTTTACGTACTTACCTTGTGTTATTCAAGAAGTCTTTCAATATTTATTTTGCTACTGAATAAGTATGCAAAGAATATATCTGCTAAATACGTATAGTATTTATCGTCACATGTTAATTGAGGACGTAAAAACGTAAATCAAAAATAATACAAATACAAAACAAAATCGAGCCAAAATTGAAACTTCGCGCGAGTGACATAAAGGTGAAAGTGCTTGACAGACAACAGCTGATTCGGTTTTTGTCATCGAATAGAGACAATGCTATGGTCTGTAAAGTTTTTGTTGATGACTGAAAAAAGTTTGGGGTGGTTTCAGATGGTGATAAATTAAAGAGGATAATAATTAATAATATACATAAGGCATATGTGGTAACCTCTGATAGAGTTTACTCTATAATGAATCAAAGTATAAGGCCTCAGTTCTCTACCACCAATATTCCTCACTAGCACTTTAGACAATTCATAATAAAAGTCTTAGTCACAAGCCACAGTCAAAGTCAAGTAAAGGAGTCATGGTCCAGTCATAAGATAGTCAAGTTATGTCATAGTAAAGTGGCAGAGACTTTACTACCTCTTTTACTACTTCTCTTTACCTCTACTGGACCTCTTTTGGAGATTTGGAACGAAAATTAAAGGCTCGATTTTGAACTTTGTATGATTTGCCTACACTGATGCACGTTCACTAAGTATTAACGGTTAATAATTCATCATTATTACTTATTAACACTCGAATAATCTCACGTTTAGAAACATATAAAAGCGACAATGCAAATTTTCACTTTTGCGGGAAAACTACTCAGCGAGCCATTTCCTGTTTGCCTCTGTCAATAGTTTTGATTATTAGTGTCAATGTCGGAAAGTTTAAGTTAGATGTCATCAGTCATGAAATATCTTAATCTTGTTTGTAAACTTTAGTTACAATATTTTTTTAAAACTACATATTTAAAATAGAATTCATATTTAAATAACAACATAGGATAATAATAATAAAATAAAATTAGCACTATATAACGCTACCACACTTCCTAGAACAAATCAGACCATGAACGAAGAAAGACTCGTGAGCTCACGCTCTGACCGAGAACTCTGGAAGAAGTTGATCACTCCTGGCGACTATTCTATCGTACCCTTTGAAGACTCCTGCTGCAGGATCAGTGTAACCGACGTGTCATGTTATAAAGACGGGGATCCGCGAGAGATCGAAACCGAGAGTCGTATATTTAGCAGTAGTTTTGATAGCAATGTGATAATAGGCGATGTTGACAACTTTTTGGACAAGGATTTCGAACTAATACTGCAGCAAATGTGTAGTGGGGAGACTTCTCTGGCGAGGATGGTGTACAGAGACTGCAATAACAAGCTGGTAAAAGAGATAAAGTGTAAAATTTATCTGAAGGAGGTGACAGATGAACAGCCGATTAGTGATTGGGGCTGGGAGAGGCTGTTTGAAGCTGCTACAGTTCACAAGGTACCAATAATTTAAGGGTTTCTTTTCCTAATACTTTATATGCCTTATCGAGTGTGAGTAAAGTACAACATTCGCTTGTTTTTTTATGATATTTGAGTGACAAAATGAGCATGTCGCTCGCCTGATGGTAAACATCACGCTTGCCCAATACAGTTCAGTGCCACCCAGAGTTTTCAACTTTGGTCTAAATCCTGCCTGGGAAAGCACCCTGAGTTCATCACCCTGAGATATACGCTGTGTGAGTAAATCCTATGCTTGCAATCCCAGTCGCTGGGCTTCATTTTATTGACTTCATCGCAAGTTATTTGCACTTGCTAATAATGCTGAAGATAAATGTTATGTTTAATCAAGCATGACTTACGAGTTTGTATGTTAGCAATTAGTTCTCTTAAATAGATTGGAAATTAAATAAGATCAGTAGAAAGGGGTGACCAATCATCAATGCCAAATCATCAAAAAGTCAGAGTTTCGTCAGTCTTCCATATTAAAATCTCATGCATCAGCTTCTACTGCTTCTACATATTCAACACAATTGTCGTATAACATCTGAAATATCAACTTTGTGACAGCTTGGTCCGCGACCCAGACCCATCCCACTCTACGTAAAGGAGCCACTGTAGTTTCCCCCAGAGCGACGATACACCACAAGTGGGATGTCAGTAAAAAATACCTTAATATAGGCCCTATCACAAATTAGAATTAGTTGCGTGAAAGTTTACGAGGACATTTTGATGGGCTCCTTATAATAGACAATGAAATGGTAGTTACAATAAAGCTATTTTTTTCACATATCTTCACAAATAACTTAGAGATTTGGGGGATAAGTTAAATAATAGCAAAGAGTGGACAAATTTAGTAAATCTTACTCCATATTGCAGGATAGAGGAGTGGAGCTAGTCAAAGAGAAGAGGATCCCAGATGCCTTCAGGAGGTTCAGTAAAGCACTGAAGCTGTTGATTGCCATCGAGCCCATCAACCCTGACCTTGTTGATGAGGAAAGTCTCCAACAGATGATAGACATGAAGGTGAGAAATATGTATAAATATTTCATCATCAATCCAGTCATATAGAATATTTACAAAAATGGTTCATTAATGATTTTCTGAAAAGATATTTTTCTACATATTAAACCTATTAAAATTTCTACAATACATATATGAAAAAAGAAGCTTACCGTATTTCTTGTAATTGTAATAAAATTTATAAATAGTCATGAAGTAATTAAGAGCAAAAGAATAAGTCAAGAAAAAAAGTAAAAAAATATATTCACAAGATTTTAAACATTTTACACAAATATTTTCAGACTTACAGCCTCACTATAAGTTTGAAGACTTGCATTGTGGGTGCTGGAAGCAAGCACATTGCACACACATAATCACTCTCAGTACCACTGGGAATCGAACTCGATACCCGCTGCTTAGAAGGTAGACACACAACAAACTATGCCAACAAGCAATTCTATTAAAAATGACTAAAAACTTGGATATTTACTGAATTTTTTTTTTTCATTATGATTCATTTAAGTTAATGTTATCATTCTACTTTATAAATTTTGATTAAGTTAGTTTCTTATTTTGAAAGTAGATTTCTATTATATTCTCTGGTATTTCCAGGTAAAACTTTACAATAACCTAGCACACTGCCAGCTGCAATACAAGGAATATGATGCAGCCCTCCAACTATGCAACAAAGCGCTAAGTTTCCAACCTAACAGCATAAAGGCCTTCTACCGACGCTGCCTAG
Organism: Lomographa bimaculata; assembly: GCA_948107665.1. Lineage (NCBI taxonomy): Eukaryota > Metazoa > Arthropoda > Insecta > Lepidoptera > Geometridae > Lomographa > Lomographa bimaculata. Next base: position 906,979 of record OX403603.1, read on the forward strand.
CCTATACACACATGCATATGTATGACGAAGCCTGGACAGACATACAAACAGTCCTGAAACTAGATCCTACCGACAAGGCAGCGATGCAGAGGGCGAGTGAGCTTCGGCCTAAACTGGATGAGAAGAATAAGGAATATAATACAGTGATTAAAAAAATGTTCGGTTGATGTTTGGATTTTTTTGTATGGCTTTACTCTCAGTATCTTTTTTTCTAACAGAAATTCCTGGTATAATAAGATGAAATCCCTCTCCACTACCGAAAGTACCCCTCCTGCACCACTCTATTACTGAATACACCTTTCGCGGACCGCTCCACTACTGAATACACCCCTCCCGGACTGCTCCACTAAAGAACATATCCCTCCCGCACTGCTCTACTAAAGAAAAAATCCCTCCCGCACTGCTCCACTACAGAATAGACCCGTCCCGCACCGCTCTTCTACTGACTAGACCTCTCCCGCACTGCTACACTATTGAATGCACCCCTCCCTCCCGAACTGCTCCACTGCTGAACAAAACCTTCTCGCACCGCTCCATTACGGATTACACCCCTCCCGCACCGCTCCACTACTGAACACACCTACCTATCACAAGAACCTATTTAGTAAAGCGCAACTAAGCGTTGCGTGTAGCGCTGTCTCATATTCTAGTAAAACTGAATAATTATTACAAAAGTTGTTTTTGCTAAGTATATACCTAATAACACGAAAAAACTAGTTCTCAACTTGAGACCTATTTAATACACGTAACGCGCGTTGAAGCGCGACGGTCTGCGTGCCGGTACGATAGGCATCCTAGGTTAATTTGAGTCGTAGATACTTTATCGAGCTATTTCTAGCTTTGAATTAACAGGAAACAAAAATGTATGTACTACGATATACAATAACTCAGTTACCGTACGATTCGGTTAGGTATCGTACGGCAAAAAGTATTTTCAACCAACTCTTTCGATATCTCCGCCAATTATTAATCTATTTTTATGTTTTTTTTTGTTTGGTAGAGTATACGCTTTGCTTGCGTTTCAATTATTAAGAAAGTTATCCAATCGTTTCGATTCGGTAAGTTACCGAAAAGTTTTGATTCAGGGGGCCGGCCGGTGAGTTAGTTGTCAAGTATTTGCCTATATTAAATAAAAAAAAAGTTTATTTAGAGTGTTTAGACCAACCAACGAAATCAGTTAATATGTATTGTATATTATGTATTCTTGTACTGTGTATTGTTAGTTATGTATTTATTATAATAATGTATAGAAAGTATATAATATATATGTATCTATTTTAATATATTTTCTGCAGCCTTCACAAAAAAGGAGGAGGTACTCAAGTCGAATGTATTTTTTTTATGTGTGTTACTTCATAACTTCGTTCCACGTGAACAGATTTTGAAAATGTTTGTTTGAAAGATGTTGCTTTCCGATTGTTCCCATTTAAATTTGATCAAGATCTGATCAGTAGTTCTTGAAATAGCGTCAATAATGCGTGTTTAGGACATCCAATCTGATCAAAGTTCCGAAGATAAAACGGTGAAGTCGGTTTTTTTTAAGCTTTGCTTGCGTTTAATTATTAAATAATACATTATATTTATTTTTTTATTTCTCTATTATAAAGTTTGCGTTAGAGGAAAGTCACCAAATATGGAATAGTATCCTAATATGGAATACCTTCATTTCTCCAAGACTTTAAGTATGAAACGCAACAATCGACCATCTTCTGTTTCATTCGGTCTACTAACTATCGCACCCACACCATCGAGTCAGTTGCGCGAATGCTTTACGTGTTGCAGGCGTGTTTTGTTTTGTTGTCGTGCAGAAAATTTTAAAGGTAAGTAATAAACGAGTATTACCAGCTGTTTTGTTTGTTTACATAAGTGTTATACTATTTAGTATATCGATATTATGTTTATTTCACCATTTTGTGATCTTTTGTCATAAAAATATTGTGAATTTAAAAAATATTTAGAAGAGTTTGAACTAGTATAAAAATCCAAATATGGACAGTCGTCGGTGTCTAATTATGGAATATTACATAATTAGGTTTTAAGATTTCATATGATAGATACTTGCTATTATTAAATATATGTAATGTTTGTTTTTAGAATGTCCGGTTCACAATCAAACAAACGAAAAACCTGGGATGAAGATATAATGGCACAAGCCAAATAGCTCTGGGCACATTATGATTGTGCTGGTCCAGAGTTTGATACTTGGATCTGTGAATTTTGCAAGGAATTATGTAACTTCTTTCATTTATCACAATATATTATATTTATTTGATTGATCTCAACGATATTAAAGTACATTTTTGTTATTGTTATGTTGATTTATGCTTATATTCCATATATGGATACCTATTCCATATTTGGTTACTCATTTGTGATTTTGTTTTATGTTTTAGATTTTAATTTGATAACTAATATATTTGATTAAAGACTGTTAATTACTACATATAAATGTATGACTGATTAGTGAAAACATTAAACTGATTTAATTTATATGAAGTTTTTTTTTTATATCCCAAAAACAAAATGGTATTCCATATTTGGTGACTTTCCTCTACTATTTAGTAGACCTCAATCACAAATTATTTTGCTATCTGCTCTCCATCTAAAGGTTGTCTGGAAGAGATCGCTTCAACCGATAAGACCAAGTTTTTTTAATGTATTAGCCAAGTTTTTTAAAATGTATTAACCTTTATTTAAGGTAAACAATAAAGAGTTATACCTATATCTATCTCTGTCGCTCCACAGTATACTGCGCAGTTCCCACACTAACATAACAACGTATGCTATAACGTTGCGTGACATCACTCATTACTGGAGCCGCCATGCAGCCAGTCCGGTCTGACATCATTTCGGCCTTACGCAAAACTTAGTACGTCGGGCACTGTGGGCTGACTGTGTACACTCGACGCGCCCTTTATACGCAAAAACACCAACGAAACTGTTTTATACACGTTATACCTATACTTCTTGCAGTGATTTTAATGAAAAATGACGAGTAAGTGTCGTATTAGTCTATATTTAGTGTGAAAGTGTTGTTGTAATGTGTTAAAAAGTGTTTACGATCGGATAAATATAGATGTTAGTGTCAGCTGTGAATCAAAACCCGTTGTTTGAGAAAAGTTTCAACAGGTGTTTTATAAATTGAGTTAGTTTCAAATTACGTTTTGGATGAGAACAATAGCTGATTTAAATTTCAATTGCGGTTGTGGAATATTTAAATAGTTTGGTTTAATTAGGTTTTGTTCTTTTAAATTTGTTCTGAGTATATATGTGTATAACTACCTTATGTATTATACCGTGTATGCATGTATGAATGATCTCACATGTTTGTTTGTGAAATGTATGTGTCAAAAATTTTTTTTTTTTATAAAAGCGACTTTCTCCTTCCCTTGTGTCACCGAAACTTCAGAAAATGATAATTTTTTTTAAGGTCAATTAAAACGGAGTGGTCACATTAACTTTGAGGTCAATTAGACACTAGACAAAAATGTAAATAAAATTAATTCGTAAAATTTAATTAAATCGATTCACGTAAGCCGTAATTAGAATATAGTAACAAAGTTAACAAACATTTGAGAATATCGCTCTTTTTATGAGGTAGGTAAAATGTTGCAGATATTATAGTAATTCCTTTCTTTGGTTTTATTTATTAATAGATATAATATAGTGAACTGGCGTTAACCACTCTTTCGTAACATTGTTCGTGAGTTATCGCAATTATTCCGTATATGCTCATCTTATCTTACTTAATATTATAAATACAAAAGTTTGTGTACCTATGTGTGTAACCACGTATCTCCGTAACGAATAAACCGATTTGATGAAATTTAGAACGTAGATAGTTTAGGTATAACACATAGGCTACTTTTTAACACAATTAACGCGGGCGAAGTCGCGGGGCACGGCTAGTTTATTATAGTTACTATAGCAAAAACAAGCCCTCTGATAAATACATACGTACTATTATTACTAATGTTATACCTAACAGTAAAACCATAGACCTTTTTATAAGTTATTTTCCTTCCGCGACCATTTAGCATAATATGATCCAGTTTATTATTTACGGTTAGATATAAATTTATTTTATCATAATAATTTAAACGTAAGCAAACCTTAAAAAACCGACTTCATAGCTTATATTTTGATTTTGGCTTGATCGATTACGATAAAATTTATATGGGACCACCTCTGAAGTATAGTCTACCAAACAAAAAAAGAATTTTGAGAATCAGTCCTCAAATTGGGGAGAAATCGGTGAACACAAATAAAAATAAAAAATACATACAGTCGAACATAGTACCTCGAATATAGTTCTTTTATGAAGTCGGTAAAAATATTACTCCCATAAGAAACACTATTGAGCATAACTTAAAATTGTATCTAACGCTCACACACCCACAGCCCCACACTAAGTTCAATGACTTCGTGGTTGCTGGAAACATTTACATCAAACACATTCACACCTAGAACCAGAAACAAACTTCGCTTGGGGAGAAAAATTGTGTTCCACCCGGAAATCGAACCCGATACCCCTTCTAAGAAGGTGGACGCGCCCCTAAGCCAACGGGTAGTATGTGATTCAACATACGTTTTTAAGTACGAGTAGTAGGTGTGCTATGTATTTTTGTCATTAAGAGACGAGACGAGCAAGTCCCCTGATGTTAAGAGGCCGGGGAGTCTGTGAAACGAGTCTATGGTTGTCTCTGTTTAACTGGCCAACTGTGCCCATGCTTGATGCGATAGCACTACCGACCGAACTAATTATGATAGGTGCCGTAATACAAAAAATTATGAATGGAAATGTAATGTTTAGCCATTGTTTTTTGCATTAATAGTACCTCGAAATGATAATCTATGTTCCTGTTGTAATGACAAAAGAAATGTGTTAGTTTTTAATACAAAATGAACAAGTTAAAAATGCGACATTTACGTCGTACTGTGTGAAAATCAATTGGTTTATATTTCGTTTTAGGTAATTATTTTGGAATAAAAACTATCCAGGAACCTAGATTAATACGTTTTTAATCTGAATAACAGCACAGTATGGTGGTAATATGCTTGAATTATAAATAATTTCGGTATTACGATTGTATGGGCAAATCAACCTCCGCAGGCCCCTTAAGCGTCACGTTTGCCCATTAAAGTTCAGAGCCACCCAGACTTTTTAACTTGTATAGGTCAAAATCCTGCGCGGCAAGGCACTGCGCTCGTCACTGTTACTTGGGGCGTTCAGCACTTTGTCCGTCCGTCTGTCAGAGGCATCTAGCGTCTAAACCATATAAGCGAATGACTCAAATTCTCATAGAATGTGTAAAACTACGGCCCAAAGTCAGAAATGACATTTAAAATTATATAAATGAAAATATGAAGGTACCCATACATGTAAGTGGGAAGCTAAATATTTTTATTTTTTTTATCTACGCTTGTGGGGTATCCTTTAAAAGGGCTTGACAAGTAGAGTATGAAACCGGTTTTAAAAAAATCTATGTTGGAAAATAACGATTTGGTAGGCCACCAAAGTCACTGTTTTTAGACCTATTTTGTCCCAGGGTCTATCTCAAAAACGGCTACACACTGAACACTGAAACTTACGTATAATATCCGTTATATCCTGTACTTGAACAACAAATACAGAAACCAAACAATTATTATATAGCAAAAAGATATAAGCAAGTAACCTCAAAAGTTCTTCTCCATGAGGCAAAATGTAAGCGCGAGATCGAACGACTAGTATTATGCACTATTATAAATTATTTATTTCTAAATTCTGTACCATTAACATTACATACAGAGAATATTATTGCCTGATAGTCGAGCATTTAGCCGCTGTCTCGTGATGGAAAACGATAATGCGGCCGAAGATGTCGCATGCTTACCTAGAAGATACCTATCAGGATCTACCCTAGTATCTTGTATATTAAACCTTTGAAATAGGACATTGCTATTATTATTAGCCACGGCTGTCCCACTGCTGGGCAAAGGCTCCTTTCCAGTCTTGACTGTTTTGCGCGTTGTCTGTCCAGTTTTTCCAATAAGAGTCAAGCTCATCCTGTTTAAATTCAGTGGAACCCATTCTGTGATGGTTAACCCACATCTCGCCCGGCATACGGTAGATGTGACCGGTCCAGACTGGTGGTGTCCAAGATTAGCGATTTGGGTTTTAGAACTTATAGCATCGTTAAATTCTTATGCGGCCTGAAACCTAGACTGCTAAATAAACAAGAAAAAAAAATTACAAATGCATTCACACTCACAGCCCCACACTAAGTTCAAAGACTTGTATCGTGGGTGACGGAAACATTACACCCAGAACCAGAAGCACAAACACCCTTGGGAAGGAATTTGTGCTCCTGCCGAGACTCGAGCCCAGGACCCACGGCGCAGCGGGCGTACACCCATCCACTGCGCCAACTGGGTCGTCAAAAAAAGATATAAGACAATATACGCTTCTATTTATCCCCGCTAACGCGAGCAAATCCGCGAGATCAGCTAGTCGTTACGTACATAAAAAACGTGTTATTTGGAGTGTTCTAGAATCTAGTATAGTGACAAAGTCCTAAAAGCTGTCTATCTGGCAAGATGACCTTATGACGTCACCTACGCCGTAAATTATATTGATTTTGAGTCATATCATAGTATGATGTCATATTTGTAGAGGCCCCAGTTTCTTTTTTTGTGTAACATAAACGCTTTCACACTCACAGCCCCACACTAAGTTCGATGACTTGTGTCGTGGGTGCCGGAAACATTCACATCACACACACAAACACACGAGAAACGAGAACACCAATTTTCCTTAGATGCCCGAGGACTGTTTCCATCATCAATGGGTAGGCCTAAATTTCTCAACTTTGATTTTAGGGGAAGATATGGTAAGGATTACATTGTGACAACACTTTTTGAAATCTACATTATTACGAGTAAATTTTAGAAAAAAGTTAAAAATATTTATTTGCTTTATAAAAATAACTTAGAACTCTAGTAAGTTTCTCCCAATTAGTTTAAGCAATGTATTAATGATTAAAATTCCTGGTTACTACTCTCTGGTTGGGCTTGAGCACTTGAGTTACCTATAAGCTTGACAGCTTGTAACTTAATCGGGTCTTTGCTGTATAGATGTAAATAGTTTTAGGAAACATATTACATCTGCATTGACAAAAAAAAAAAAAAAGCATAATAAGAGTCAAATTTTTTTTTAAATACCCCCGACTCTAACTGGAACACGGCTTCACCGATTTTCACCAAACATAGCTAAGAACACTCCTGACTAATTCACCTCTCAAACAAAAAAACGAAATCAATATCGGTTCATCCGTTTGGGAGCTACGATGCCACACACACACATCAAACTTATAAAACCACGTCGTTTTTGCGTCGGAGTTAAAAATAATTAGGTATTTTCCCTATTCCAGTTAAGTCCGAATCCCTGGAGTCAGGATGGGGCATCCAGGTGGTGACCCCGGCTCCCGAACACAGGTTCACCTTGGACGAGGAGGCACTCAGTGCCCTTCTCCTCCGCGAGGACATCCGCGACCGCTCCGTGGTCATCATCTCAGTGGCCGGCGCCTTCCGCAAGGGCAAGTCCTTCCTGCTCGACTTCTTCCTCAGATATATGCACCAGAAGGTAAGGGTCCAATACTCCTGGCAAGACCTCGTTGTTGATATGTTTTAGGGTCAATCAACTAATTTACCCACACTTAAGAAAGATAAGCAACGATTATTTTTTTTAAATATTTTATTGATTATCTTTATTTTGATTCGCTAGAACCATTACAAATATCAACTACTTTAATGATTCGAGAGGGCTACGATGTTCATAGATTATTGTGGTCACAATTTGAGAAAATCTACGAGCATGCCCAAAAAATTGTCTTTCGCGTTACCTGCGTTTAGTGTTAAATATATCCTTAATAAAACAAGTTAGAAACGTTTTGTCTTTTTTATTTACTTTTTCGTGCACAATCAACTGTTTTCGCATAATCAATCTTTTTAATTGTTAAACTTTTATAATAAAATCAATGAACATTTTGTATTTTGCGTTACCAGTGTCACATAAAGAATGAATAACTTCTGAATAAAACGATTTGGATACTAAAAATAAATACAAATATCCTATACTCTTACGCTTCATTAGCAATAGCATTCAAACCGCTACACAAGGGATTTAATATAGAAGCATGGAACGCGTTACAACCGAAAATATAATTCAAAGTTAGGGGACAAAAAGTAACTCCAGAGACAATTTTGGTAACGCCTAAGACATAAAATAATTAACTCTTAAACACAACATACAAATATAAGAAGCCTAACGGAATGTTATTATACACTTCTGGACACATCTATTGGCCCACCTTGCATTTTCAGTTTCGTTTGGTCCTAGCTAAAATTTTATATTAGGTCGAGCAAAAACCATTGATGCAGTTTTAAACCTGATACATTTTACCATCTTTTTCGATCGTATTGTTTTAAATTTGAATTCAGAATACCACACGACATGGAGCTACCCCTAACAAGTCGGGTATGCGCCTTGATAAAGGCAATTGATTTTTTAATAAAAAACATGTTTTATCAAATAAAGGTTTAATTTAATAACGCGTGTTGCCTCCATGGGCATCTACCACAACAGCTCTCATACGATTAGGCATAGAGTTTATCAACCGCTCTATGAAATTTTGAGGGATCATCTCCCATTCCTCTTCTATGGCAGTTTTCAACTCCTGCATCGTCTGGGCAACTGGCTGACGAGCCCTAACACGTCTTTTTAGCTCCTCCCACATGTGCTCAATGGGGTGCATGTCTGGGCTTCTGGCTGGCCAGTCCTTAACTGTAATGTTCACATCCCGAAGATATTCCCTGACGATGCCGGCCGTATGGGCTCTTGCATTATCATGCATAAAAAGGAAATTTGGGCCCACATAGTTACGTGAGGTTCTAAGCACTCACGAATGTACCTTTCAGCATTTAATGTTGGCAGCCGTGGTCCCGTAACAACCTCAAGTTGAGTTTTGCCGCTCGCGGATATACCGCCCCAGACAGTCCATGAGCCACCGCCATAAGCAACCCTCTCTTCAAAGCAGCATTGTGCGAAACGCTCTCCCTTACGTCGGTAGACCTTCTTCCTTCCATCATTGCCATATAACACAATTTTAGACTCATCAGAAAAGAGTACACGGCTCCAATGCTGCTGAGTCCAATTTAAATGAGTGCGCGCGAAATGAAGGCGCGCTGTTCGGTGGGCTCGCGTTAGTTTGGGGCCATTAGCTGGCTTGTGTGGTACCATATCGCGTTCTTTTGACCTTCTCCGAACAGTTCGAGCGCTCACAGATACTCCGTGGAAGTCGCGAAGTTGGTTTTGTATCTCAATGGAGGTAAGGTGACGATTTCTCAAGCTCGTCAGAACATAAACACAGAAATCATACAAACAAAATTCAATCAAACATTTTATCTCTGATAGGTTTGCGTTTGTGTTTCATCTGATATTTAGTGATGATGTGGTTGAGGGCGGTAAACACGCTAGACCTAGAATGACTGGCTCTCAAGGATGCTGGAACATCATTGCTAGTGATTTGGCGACACATTTTTTTAAACTTGAGTTTGGTGAACTGCCACTGTGTTTGAACCAAAGTAGCCAGCCAGGTGAGCATGATAAAATGGCTATCACCATGCATAAAAGTAATTATTGGTTTTAGTTTACTTACACTCAAAAACCTATCAGATAGTGTGTCAATGTCTATGGAGTTACCATCAGTGTATTTAGAGTTACCCTCAGAGTAACTCAGTATACCGATAACTCAGCAGACAATAGACATACTTTGATAAAAATCCACGTTGTTTTTAAAATAAAATACTAAACATTTAGTTCGGTCAGAAATCTAAACTATGTACTATAAAACAATCCTATTATTATTAATTAATAAGTTACTTACTTCGAGAAAATCCGGTCACTCAGTATACGACACAAAACGGTACGCACTCCCTCCGAACGCTTGTCGCAGACTGAGCGACTTTTCGGTACTATCATAGGAGAGCCCGCCCGTGCCAAGCAAGACACTGCTCTATTGAAGCTAGTGACAACAAGAAGCGACATCTGCATGTTTTCTGGCGCAACTTTTGAGTATAACTCAGCATACGCGAGCTAAAGGATATTTTGGAGGGACAGTAAAGAAACATTTTTTATTTTAAAAAGTATTTGAGTTATTTGTTATTTTTATGAACACAGTAAAAGTAATTGTTTATGTCTTTTAGTGGAATTAATATTTACTTATAGATTCATAGAAAAAAAAACTGTACAATGAAATAATCACAACTCATTGTGGACTCGGGACATGGACTTTTTGTATGGAGCAACTTTTTCGTATGTTGAGTTACCATAAAAATCGGAACAAATCAATGATTTTCAGGCCCGTTTAGAAGTTTCTTGTAATGCCTAATTATCCAAGATACGTTTGGAATACCATTTTTGTGTGGAATTACGGTAAATTATTGTATTTGTATCAAGAACTGGCGGGGACATCAAAGTGTGGGTAAATTAGTTGATTGACCCTTTACTCAAAACCGTTCTGAATTATAGGTTCTTTAAGATTTTTTGCTAGGTCGCGTTTTTATATATAAGGAGTTATCTTACTATACGTTAGGTAGGTACGTAACATAGTAGAAATGTACGTATGACAAAATAGGGAAAAATAATTTATAGTGATCAAATTACTAACTATGGGAATTTTCGCCTTTTAAAGTCCCGCAAAGTTTTTGAAATCGCTCAGAAACTATGACATTTTTATTAATGTTGAAAATTCAAATTTGTTTCACTCAAACTTAAATTCTTCACTTACGGTCAGAATTTTTGTGAATTGAACCAATAAATTCATTAAGCCCTCGAAAAAGTAAAACCGTAAATTCTCAAATAAAACTTTAAATAATAATAACTCATAACTACAAAAAAAAAACGAGTATATTCTAGGTATATTAGGATACCCCCGGGGTGAGGCATTCTATTTATTCCCTGTCTACTGCTGTAATATTGACCTGCCTCTAAACACTAACAAGGTCGTCGTCTTTGTTGACATCCATATCGACATTTACTTATGACATATCTTAATCATATTCCGCTTATTCTTCTACACAGTATTAGTTTACCTACCCAAGATACTTCTATATCTTTCTTCTTCTAGATCGTTTCATATTAATCCTTACTAATAATACAACTGTCAATAATATAAATGTAGATGACAGAACATGAGTACGAGGATATGCTTATCTTTATATTCCTAGTAGTAGCAGCCTAAGGACGTATTAGTCCTCGTACTCCTACCAGTAGGAGGACCCAGGAGCACGAGGAAACGTTATCTTATCCAGTATTTCCATTTATTCCAGTACAACCTTGACGACACAGCCAACTGGATAGGAACAGAAGACGAGCCCCTCAAAGGGTTCAGTTGGCGCGGAGGGTCAGATCGGCACACCACGGGGCTGTTGCTCTGGTCACAGCCCTTCAAGGCTACTCTTCCCAACGGGGATAAGGTAACTTTAACACGAAAGACTCGGATATTAGATAAGGTTTATAATATGGCCTATAGAGCATAAAAAAAGTTCCCGCGGCAGGTCCAAAATGAATGCAGGCTGCAGGTCCGGTTATAGATTCAAGTCCACACATTGCCCAACGTAACCAAGGTAATTCGAAAGTTCAAAACTGTTCTTAAGGTGAAGTAGGCTCCAAATTTGACGATTTATCCTCACGAATATTAAAGATTTGACCTTTAAATACGGTCGATTAACAGCATTTTTTATGTGTAATAAATGTTCACAAAATATTTTAGTCGGATATGTTCAGCGATACACGATTGAATAAATTTGGCTCCATAGAAAAAATAAATAAACTTGACTATAAAACACCAAATTTCCCGTTCCCGTCAGTGGAATGAATCAACTTTATTCTGTTTCTATAAAAGATATTTTTTACAAAAAATATTGGGTGTATTCCCAACAAACATTCAAACCTCGTTGTGAACTCAAGTTTTTTGTAAAAGGGTAAGATATATTTTAAAAAATATATGAAAGCGCGCACGCTGACTATGCAGGCAATTCTACAAGGCTACAGTTTGGCTCCAGTCCGCCAATTCCTCAGGCAGCTACGGTATAATAATCTGGGAGTTTCCAAGTCAAGAGTGAATAGGTATCTTCTAGGCAAGCATGCTTCTTCGGCTACATCGTCGCTTTCCATCAGATGAAATTGTGGTCAAAAGCTTGGCTATCGAGAAAAAAAAAGAAGCTAGATCAGTATTGGCTGAGCATCCTAGGACACCCGATGATATCTTGGAAAATATAATGCATGTTCGGAAAAATATTAATACATTAAGATGTGTTGATAACGTCCAACCTAATCAATTGATTTTGTTTTTATAGTATAAGCCAGGCTAAGAATGATGAATACATAAATTCGTCACTTTAGGCAGGGCTTGATTAGCTTAGTGGTTACAGCAATATGACGTGAAGCCCTAAAGCGATATTTTTACCTTTTTAAATGCAATACTTGAGCTGTAATTATATAGCCATGTCTGTCGCCCCAGGTGGTGATTCTTCTGATGGACACACAAGGCACGTTCGACAGCGAGTCTACAGTCCGGGACAACGCCACAGTGTTCGCGCTCTCCACCATGATATCGTCGGTGCAGATCTACAACCTCTCGCAGAACATCGAGGAGGATGATTTGCAGCATTTGCAGGTGCGCTTCTGTTGGTCATAAGTCAGCCTTCTGGACCTATCCACCTTTCACATGAAACTTTGTTTTTGCTCTCTTTGTTTTCGTATCTTTAGTGAAACCTACGTTATTTGTTACATAGCATACAAGAATACCTTAAAGAGATAAAATTACATGTTTTTATTTATTAGCATCTTAGTTTGATGTATAAATTTTTTCACAGACTTTAACGTAAACAATAAAAAAAATACATGAAAAAATAATAAGTTGCAAAATTTATATCTCTGCTCATTTTATGTGTTACTAGCCGTGCCTCGCGGCTTCGCTCGCGTTGATCAGGTTAAAAAGTTGCCTATGTGATATTCCTAGCTATATACATTCCAAATTTTATAAAGGTCCGTTCAGCCGCTACAGCGTGGTAACAAACATACTTACACAAAAATGTACGGATTTATAATAATAGTATGATTTCCAGCTGTTCACGGACTACGGGCGGCTGGTACAGAAGAGCAGCGCCGGCAAGCCCTTCCAGACGCTACAGTTCCTCGTGCGAGACTGGAGCTTTCCCTACGAGTACCCTTATGGGGCCAACGGGGGAAAGAAACTGTTGGACAAACGGCTAGAGGTATAAAAGATGATATGTTGTTCAGATATAGCTGGAAAAAACATATAACGGTTCTTCTCTTAACAAAATAACAGTTGACTGCTAGATCCAACGTACAAAAACAACATGCCTTTTGAAGCATCAATTTATTAGTTACCATTGGTCGTTCCGTAACTGACGTTGATAACTGTCACATCAGCCAATTACAAGTACGCATCGGCCAGTCCCAAGCATACATTTACCTCGTCCTCTTTCCCAGCTGGTTTGCGTTTGTATTTAAGGAAAATTATGCGCTATCAACTGCGCCGTGAGTCCTAGGTTCGATTCCCGGTAGGTACACAATTTTCCTGCCTTCGTTCGTTTGTTTGAATTTTTTGTTGAAGAACACGCTAGGTGTTTAACATGTGCTTTTTCCTTTAACTGGTTTTAAACGAAATTGTTAAAAATAAATTGAGCATATTGTATTCCATTATTTTTTTCTTAAAATTTTGCGATCACTTCTCCGCGCTTCGTCTTTCCATTCAATTGTATCGCAATAAGGTATTGAATTTTTTTCTAATATTTTATTTTTGCATATTTGCATGGATATAATTTTTTTTTTTTTTTAAATTCTTACTACTAAAACCAGAATACATATTAACTATTCTCCCTTAGGTAAGGCAATGATGTGTTTAATTAATTACATTCAGAAAATCCCTGGTCTGCCGCCCCCCTCCCCCTAAAACCTTGGTACGGCCATGTGTGTCATATAAATATTTTTTTCAAAAAAATTAAATAAGTTGAAGAACACACAGTCCTAATATTAAGTTTAGTATAATTATACAATATCTATGTTACAAGTATATATGGAACTATGAGACTAAAAGCCAAGGTTTAATTGTTTTGGTATCTTGGGATGGAAGTTTACAACAATATAGGTATACACTATTAATGTTTACTAACCGGCTGGTACTCGCGGCGGTTTTGTCGGATTTTCCGACTAGTGCGATCGGCCACCTCCCAGATGATGGGCATCGTACATGCCCGAAACTAGTCGGAAAATCCGACAAAACCGCTGCGAGTTCCAGCCGGTTAGTAAACATTAATAATGAATAACACTCGCGATAGTTTTCAAACTCAATATATACACTCTTAAACGTGGCCTTCACACTAGGCATGCCTGTGTCGTGGAGACCTAATTCAAACTAACACTGGCAACGAGGTACACATTAGTATTTATTAGTTTGAGTATCGGCAGTGAGTGTATCTCGATGGGTTCACGCAGGTGCACGAGGGTCAGCACCCGGAGCTGCAGACGCTCCGCGAGTATATCGCGGGGTGCTTCGAGGACCTAGCCTGCTACCTCATGCCGCACCCCGGCCTCCACGTCGCCACCAACCCAGACTTCCAGGGAAAGCTCAAAGGTAACACATAACGACCAACGGGGGTTTTTGATAGGTAGAATATTATAGTTGACTCTTTTACAGACCTGGTTGATCCTACTTTAAGAATTCGTACGACTTCACTCACGGTTGATTGCATTGTTACGAGACTAGTTTCGGAACATTCGGTGCTCCTTCAACAGTCGAGTACGCACGTAGACCGACCGGCGTTTCAGCGTAGTACACGCTTTAACGCCGGTGCAGACGGTTGTTCCTGGATACAGACATAAACGCATAGTTTCATTGTAGTTCCTGGTTGCAAACATAAGCTCGGAGTTTCATTGTAGTTCCTGGATGCAGACATGGACCTAAAGTTTCATTTTGGTTTCTAGTTGCAGACTTAAGCCCGGAGATTCATTGTAGTTCCTGATTGCTGACATAAGCCAAGACAAATAGTTACACGTCATCCATATTCGGTTGGTATATCAACGTCCAGTTCGCTCAAAGCGTTTCGCTTATACATTTATCTGCAAAGGAGTGGATCTCATTGCCCTCAGGCAAGCATTTGACCACAATAGTACCTACTGCACAATCTCACTGGCATACAAAAAAAAAAAAAAAAACCAATTGTAATCCCTGGTTGCAGACATAAGCCCGGAGTTCAAAGAGTCGTTGACGGAGCTGGTGCCGTCGCTACTGGCTCCGTCGAGGCTGGTGGTGAAGCGGATCGAGGGGCAGGAGGTGAAGGCGAAGGACCTCCTGCATTACTTCAAGGGGTACATGAAGGTCTTCAATGGGAGTGAGCTGCCTGAGCCTAAGACTATTTTGGAGGTGAGTATTAGATAGATAGATAACACTTTATTGTACACCAAATTACACTATGAACATGATAAATTTAGTAGGTGCGTGTTAAGTACTTGTACATCAGAAACAGAACTGAACCATTCGGATTACTCTCGTATCTGTTTGTCCGTCTGTCACAGCAAATTTTCTTTGAAACGGAACGGAATATGTATTTGTATTTGTTTCCTGAACGGTATAATTTGGAAGTCTTTAAAGTGTGTGTTTTTTTTTAAATCATTTATTCGTCAGAATGCAGGTGTATATTAATAAATCAATATAAGATGTTGAATATAACAATATTGGTTGCCATTTACATGCTCGCCCTTGTTAGGCATACAAATATTAAAATTACAATTATAAAAAGAAATAATTAATATAACATGGCATGCATTACAGAAACAATATTTAACTAGGAACACAAACACAGGTTACAAAAATATATATTATTATAAGATAATATTATAGTAAGTTTTATCATTTAGAAATTCAATGATGTTATAATAACATTTGTCTAAAAGCAATCTCTTTATTTTATGTGTTATACGCTTATATGTGTGATATGAATGTTTTCCGCACCCACGACTCAAGTCATCGAAGAAAGTGTGGGGCTGGTAGGGTGAAAGCATTTGAGCTATTGCTACTAAGGAAAGTAACGTGTCCCCAGGCGACAGCCGAAGCCAACAATTTATCAGCGGTGGCAGAAGCTCGCGAGGTATACGAGACCCTGATGGAGGAGATTTGTGGGGGAGCCCGACCATACCTGCCGCCCAGGACGTTGGAGGACGAGCACCGGCGGGTACGGGACAAGGCGCTGCACGCCTTCCACGCCAAGAAGAAAATGGGCGGCCAGGATCTGGAGAATACGTATGGAGCTCAGCTGGCTAAGGTGCGGCACAGGAATAAGTTAATATGGAACTGTTGACACCGCTGACGCATATCTGTTTTCCTTTTAGCATGTCGTTATTTTGCCTCTTTTTAATTTTTTTTAAATAACAATTAATTCGTAGCATTTAGTACAAACTATTAATTTGTTGAGTAAGAACAGTTTCTTGCCCAATTTAAATAATATAAAAAAAACATTGTTTTTTTTATTATTAATTAAGACAAATTTTTTTTTTGCATAGGTATCAGCGAGTTCCAGTTATTTCGTCTTATTTTCAAATTTTGTTCGAAGGGTACCATATGATAATAAGTATTTTCTACCGACTTCATGAAAAAGGAGGAGGTACTCAAGTCGAATGTATTTTTTTTATGTGTTACTTCATATCTTCGTTCCACTTCGATATTGATTTTTTTTGTTTGAAAATTGTTGCTTGACAAATGGTCCCATTTAAATAAGATTAAGATCTGATCAGTAGTTCTTGAAATATCTTCAACAATGCGTGTCTAGTACATCTTATCTGATCGAAGTTCCGAAGAGAAAACGGTGAAGCCGGTTTCTTTAAACTTTGCTTGCGTATAATAAATATTCTCAATCTCTCGGACAGGAATTAGAAGAGCTGTTCGAGCAGCTCCGAGCCCACAACGAGGGCAAGAACCTGTTCCGCATCCTCGGCACCCCCGCCGTGTTCGCGACGCTGGCGCTGCTGGGCGGCGTGGTGGCGGCGCTGGGCGCGGGCGCGGGGCTGCAGGCCCTCGCCGCCCTCGGCCAGGCCGCCGTCGCCGCGGCGCTGCTCATGTTGGCCGTCTGGACATATACCAGGTCACTACACGCAGGAAGAACGACTTCCGTGCTACACCCTGGCGACAAAATCTGCGATCCTCTTCATCAGATCTTGGTCAAACTATAATGAGACTAACTAGATTTTTTAAGCTATTGCATAGCTTCTTTCGCGGGCCTTGAGCGTGGAGACCGAATCCAGAAATTCCGTAACGAAAATAACCTAATACCCCCCACTCCGACCGGCACAGCGGTGATACTTTTTAGTTCTGCCATCTATCGATGAATAGCAGAACTTTTCATGACTTTTTTAAATATCACGCTTGTCTCTTTAATTCAGCAACTCGCCTCTAGGTGGCAGGAAAAAAAAACTGCATAAATAAAATTAATAAATAATTATAATTGCATAAGTTGATAAAAAATGCTATGCAATAGCTTTACCGCGGCAGTCCCCGAGTGCCACTCGTCTTTTTTTTTAATCAATCAAGCTATTGACTACTATCTCACCTGAGTAAAATGATACGGCCGAAGATGTAGCTTGGTCGCCTAGAAGATACCTATTCACGTATATCCTTTCGGACATAACAATAATGCCTGGTAGAGATCGCTATTAGTGATAAGGCCGCCTATTGTGATACTTTACGTAAAAGCTCGCTCGCTACCTCTGTATTATCTCATATTGTAAAGTGGATCAATAAAGCGTTATCTATCTATCTAATAATTTTCGAAATCGGTTTATAAATGAAGGAGTTCTGAGGTAGCATACATAAAAAAGATTCCGACGAATTGGGTAACTCCTCCTTTTTTGAAGTCGGTTAAAAATATGATAGTTGAAAATGTTACAGAATAACGGGTAACATGCGGGATATCGGGTCGCAGCTGGACGACATCGCGGACACATTGCGAAGCTTTGTAAGTACCTCTGTTATATCACACAATCATAACCTAAACCAGAAACACACATTTTCATAATTTTTAAATTACAACATTGAAACATTTTCAAAAAATAAATAAACATTAATTACTGGTACATTTACTAGAACAATATTATATTAAAATTCTAATGCAATATTTAATAAATTCTAAAATAAATAATAAAATATATAATAATAGTATAAACGTTATTACGATTTAGAGCGCAGGACATCCGAAAAACTATAAAAAGATATTTCGGACCATCGACAAGACGAAGATCAAGATCAAGATACATTAAAATAAATTAGAATGTAAAAAAAAATGATGTAATAATTATTTTGTTAAATAAATGTATATTTTTCAGTTATTGCAGACGGCGCTAGAAACAGCCGGGCCGCGCGTGGCTGCGGCGGCTGCAGTTTACGGAGACAAGAAACGGACGTGATCTACATTATTATTGATGTTTTTCTACCTCGATAACCACCTTCGACCACATCATCACTTACCAAAAGGTGATGTAGCGGTCAAACGCTAGCCTATCAGTGATGAAATACCTTACTACGGGATCCCTTCAGGGTTTTACCAGCATAATAATTATGTATTTATGCTTGCATTATCACTAACAAAGCGGTCAAACTAATTATTCTTGAACGCATGTCTTCCAATATGCTTTGTAAGAGTTTTTCCCACCAGTGGGAAACACTAGTGGTCCACTAGTAGTGGAGAAGACCTATATTTTTTATTCAACTCGTTACCCAGCGCCTCGAGTGCGCTCACGTGCACGTTACTTGAAAATTGCATACACAAGTGACTACTAAATTTTGAAAATACCTCCGAGTTCTAGATAACTTTAAATTAGTTATAAAAATGCAAATCATTTATTTCAAGTTAACCCATACATCTACAGCTATTATATAATATATTATGATAACATCAATAAATTAAATTGGTACAAAAATTGTTCACAATGTTCACCCAACAGTTAAGATGTCGATCAAGTCATCTTTCAATCAAAAAGACCTAATCAAAATCGGTTCATCCGTGTGAGAGCAACGATGCCACATGTATACACATGTCAAACTTATAACATTGTACGACACGACACGGGGGCTTATGAATACATAGTTTTGTAAATTTTTAGCGCTTATTGACAAATTTCATAAAAGAAATGCTTATATGTGATACTATTGTAAGGTGGAACAATTTACATCCAAAAATAGATCTTTATTACTAAAGCTTTACCCGTGACTTGGTTCGTTTGGTACCTATCCGTTTTTTTAATTATACCTACATGAATTTATTTGTCAGATTATGGTGTCAGAATAGAGTATTATTTTTCCAAATCCTCTACCTTTTCCGGTATACAAATGTTGACTGGAAGGTTCAATAAAATTATAATTAAAAAATATATAAAACAAACCATTAAGGTTATTTAATTTGAATCAAATAGCCTATGTTGGAATTAAGGAAAATAAATAAGAACTGTGTAATAAAGTCAACATTTGTTTAATTATTTCTTGACTTTATTACCGATTAATTATTTATTTACCTTAAATCTGACATTAAAAGTTAAATTTAATGTCAGATTTAAAGATAAATTTTCCATTTATTGTTATCTATGCTTTAGTTAATTAATATAAGTACTTATTACTGTTTACAATATATACATAATATGAAGTACCTATGTATGTACATATATTCAAAATGTAAATTGTAAGAGTTATTATTGTAACGTTAGTAAATTACAAAAATCTCAAATTACATGTACAATTTGTTAATTGATGTTGTAATTTTAATATTAAGTTTTTATACAATTAAATACATATGTATTTTGGAACGAATTGTTTTATTTAATTTTCTTATTGTTTTTTAATTGGGCTCAGCCTGAGACCTTGTGTTATGCTGAATATTTTTAATCCGATCTTGGTAAATTATTTTTATTTTTATAACAGCAAATTTTGCCTTTTTTAGGTAGCCAATGTAAGTGGTAAATGATTTGTAAGATAAATGCTAGTGCCAACTTGCCAAGTAACGTGACCGGCAATGAAGTTTTTATAATAAAACCGTTGTTTTTTATTTACGTGCTTTTATTTACAAAATAACATTATTTTGACTAAACTCGACGTTTCGGGAGAGTTCAGTTAAAAAGCACGATGGAACATGATTAGAATCACGGTCTATTTTACTATTTATAACTTATAGCTTCAAACGCACACATGTACATTTATCCCACATTTGCAGCGTCGCGTCGTCGCCCGAACTCGGCATTGCGTAGATTTTTTAAATTTTAATTTTGGCTTCGCAATCTTGTGCATTTAGTCAGTGTCAATTAGGTAATGTGCTAATGTAGTGTCCTAATAATATATTCCAAGTGTATTTCATATTAAAAAAGTCCTAGTTAAAAGTCAAAGTCAAGTAAGAGTCAAAGTCTAGTCATTGTCAAGTCATGCCCTAGTGAAGTGGTAGAAACTTTACTAGAACTTCTATTGAAGTTTTGGAGCGAAGGCGAAAGTCACGTTTTTTAACTTTGTATGATTTGGCTACACCAGGTGTCGGCATCCATCGACTCTTCTGAGGCATTTTGCGTCAGAAGAGCCAAAAATGACAATTAACATAATTTCAAAGTTTTATAGAGCCACAAAAATGTATCTGCCAATAATAATCCTTAATAATGCCAATAATAATACTAGATTTCCTATGCAGAAACACTTTTGTATGAGTAAATATGTTGGTTATTTTTATGTACTACTGATATGCATATCATACATTTTGCTTATTTTGAGCATATATATATCCCGAAGCAACTTTTATAGCACATATTTAGGGGCATCGAATATAAGTACTTAGGCTTTGTGTTCCTCATCGAGATTCGAACCCGTTGCTTTGAAGTCGAACGCGCACCCATCTACGCCCACGCCGCGGTAGAAAATTTTAATAAACATAAACGCTTCCACATTCACAACCCCACACTAAGTTCAATAACTTGTATCGTGGGGTCGTTAACATCCAAGATTCACAAGATAGGTACTCAAAACCAGAAACACAAATTTCCCGTGGAGAAAATACCCGTGTTCCCACCGGGAATCAAACCCGGTGCTACCGATTTGGATGCGGTTTTTTATTAATCGATGTTAGCTCCGTCCATATATCTACTGTGTTATGTACTACATATGTATTTATTTTATAAAAGTGTGAAATTTGTAACTATATTCGTTCCCCCCGAACTGAGATCTAGACACCACCTAATCAGGCGATTACCTGATCGCACACACTGAGACCTTGTGTGTGCATACAAAAAACAAAAAAAAAAAATGTTGCATTGATTTTTGTAGATATTTAGTTAAGGAGCCTGCGGAGGTTGATTTGCCCATACAATCGTAATACCGAAATTATGTGTGCTGTTATTCAGATTAAAAACTTATTAATCTAGGTCCCTGGATAGTTTTTATTCCAAAATAATTACCTAAAACGAAATATAAACCAATTGATTTTCACACATTATTACCTTTAACTTGTTCGGTTTGTATTAAAAACTATCACATTTCTTTTGTCATTACAACAGGAACATAGATTATCATTTCAAAGTACTATTAATGCAAAAAACAATGGCTAAACATTACATTTCCATTCATAATTTTTGGTATTACGGCACCTATCATAATTTGTTCGGTCGGTAGTGCTATCGCATCAAGCATGGGCACAGTTTGCCAGTTAAACAGAGACAGCCATAGACTCGTTTCACAGACTCCCCGGCCTCTTAAGCAGAATTATTAAAAGGTGTAAAATAAAATAATTGTAATAGTACAAACCAAATTTATTTCGTTAAACCAACAAAATAAACTATTACACCATTCACAACAAATACGTTTTGCTCCCCATACCTGCCGAATACATAACATAATTTTCCCATTAAAATTGGCACATGTTTTAGAAAAATAATCTTTATTCGTCTAGAAGTCAATGTGGACGATACCTTGATAGAAAATGAGGAAAACATGTTGTCAACAACTAAATACATGTTGTCAACAACTAAATACATGTTGTCAACAACTATATACATGTTGTCAACAACTGATCAAGTAAAAAATCACGATTGGCCGTTCCAACCAATGATGTAACATATTTTGTCATTGGTTGAAACTGTCTACTTTATTCATAATAATCTGAAAAGATATGGATTTCTATGTCATTCGGCATCCTTTTCGTAAGACGTCTTTACATATGTTTCATTTGAAAATAATACTAAGATTCTTGAGATAAAGTCCACTTTTCATAGTTATAAAAAACGACATAAACCGATTTATATACCATCTATAAGCCAGGCATTCGGCTTATTTTCATTACAAACTTTTTAAACATGTGCTTCAATCGAAAAGAATACTAGGCTCCAGATAAAGTCTAATTTTCGTATATAAGAGCACACGTGTAAAACGTTTCTATTGAAAAGAAAGCCAAAAAAACTAACGTTGAAATAAGAAATTGGACTTTATCTAAAGAAAAAAAAGTGTCATTTCTAAATGAAGTACTACGGCCGCAATCATCCAGTATCAAGATATCGTCCACACGTTGTATAAAAATGAGTAAGTAAATAAGATATGTTTCATTAAAACTATTTACACGCCCGGGCCAACAAAAGAAAACCGCCCGGTTTTATATATATAAGAAAAAAAACAAAACAGTCAAATTTAGATTAAACATATATTTATCGTCACTAAAATAAGTTCTTTGCAAGACTTATTTGATTATAGACTGATTAACCTAAAAAATTAAAACAGGAGTCTAACACATGGCTGTGTTAATAACGGGATACCCACCATGTATTTAGTTTGTTTTGAGTTTCCGATTCGATTCACTGTCCACTGTTGCAAGCGCCATGATCACGGAGTAACTGCAGTAGTTGGTGTTTTTTTACCTTTAGTTATGCCCCTACCCATATAGACTAGCAACGGTCAGGGTAATTGCCGTGATAGCTACCAGTCTTCCACTTTAGAGTCCGCCAATATGCCGTCTCTAATGTGTTTTTTTAGCAAAAAATTAATTGCCTTCTTGCGTCTTAAAACATTGTACAAAGAAAACTGTGAGAGACGAGAAATGTTTCATTTCACGCGTAAGTATTGTATATTATATTATTATTGTATATTATTATTTTTTTATTCTCAATATGCCAGCATTTGACCACTATCTCACCTGATGGAAAGTGACGGTATGGTCGAAGATGGAGCATGCTTGCCTAGAAGATACCTGTTCACTCGAGATTTAAAGACTCCTAGAAATATGGCGTAAAATAAAATATGGTTAAAACTAATTAAAAATATGGTGATTAGTTTTATCTAAGACTACCTGCGTCTGTACTCTAATACGCGGGACGCTCCAACTATTGTTTTCCTTTGCTTTCGAAAATCGGAATCTTACAAAAACGAGATATATACAAAATATCCCGTTATTACCACAAACATTTATAGTGAAGGTGACCATGGTAGCTTAAGAATAATAGTTTAATCTGTATAAAATAAAGATCGAGTAATCATACGGCAATAACCAAAAACCAACACTTTATACACATTAATTAATATTCATAATTAATCCTACTGCGCCGTGGTCGGGAAAAGTTCATGCTTTTTTAATTATAAAACAAAACAGATCAAATAAACAACTATTAAAATTATTTAAAATGTAGTCTTTTCATAGTCGTCCGATTTAAACAAACAATAGCTCAGTGGTAGTGGAAGCGGCTCCAGATCGGGTGCGAGTTCCAATCCCACCACGGGTAAAAATGGTGAGAGCATATTATAATGCTCACATAAGCTACCTGTATATACAACCCTAGTTTATCAATTAAAAAGAAAAATCTGTCGCTGCGTACCAAATGAAATCCAGCAGCTATCCTTTAGATGCAATCCCATTCTAGGCGTATAATGCTTACCATCATCACTTATCAACAAGTGAGATGGTGAAACTAGTCGTCAGATGTTAAAGCAAACCCTGTCATCGGCGATAACAGAATTTAAGTACATAAACAGAAATTTAACAATAACAAGTGATTTATTAGCTTTGCGGCAGAATGGAGTTATTTGGTACACCAAAAGGGCAATCGGATTAGGGCTGGTAACCATAGAAATGTTCATAATAACGTAATAAATAGTAGACTATATAATTTGTGTGTATAAAGCTAGAACTACACTGCACCGACGCACACGTCTGACACGTCTCGCACGATGTTGATACTTGACAGACGCGATGTGTAACATCATACACCATAGAGTACCTTTGTATATATATATATATATGTACTAGCGATCCGCCCCGGCTTCGCCCGGGTGCATTTGTATGGGAAAAAGAAAAGGGCTATTTTTAGGGTTTTTCCAGCAATAATTCTAATTTTTCTCGCCGTAAAAACCATCCTTGAACTTCAACGAACATTTTAAAAAAAGATTTGGCCAAATTGGTCCAGGCGTTGTTGAGTTATGCGCTTACCAACACATTTTGCGATTCATTTTTATATTATAGATATGTATATATACAGCTAAAATAAAAATAAAACTCTAGAATATGACATAGAGTTAGACGAAATAATTTACATTAACGTAAAGATAAATTCTATTTAAATTTTCATTTCAAGACATTCATGACCTTAGGAATTTCTGTCATGATTTATTCCTTCTTTTATTCTTTATGATTTACTCTTTCGATCGATATCATGTAAATACATCATTATCTTTATGCATTTGGTGGGTTCGATTCCCGATTCTTGCAATTAACTTTTAAAAACTTTTTGAATGCAGTTTTTTATATTTGTATAAATAAAGATGGGCTGCGACGTATTCTGCCCACGTGTGCCAAGTGTAGTTAAAACTTCGTATTCACGAGTTCATATCGTTTCGATCCCTCTTGATGGGATATGGACAAATAGACTATTTGCCGTATCTCGTTATACAACTAAAACTTCTATTAAGTTATTATAAACTATTCTACATTAGTAAAGCAAAAGAACGTCATATCTCAAATAAATAGTGAAAACGCTATACTTATTTCGTTTAGACAAATTATTAAATGCCCAAATAACCCCATTCAGTTTTTTTTTTTATAAAAACATGAACCGTGAAGAGATAGCTTTGTGCAAAATGTTAAAACATAATCACTTTACAAATAACACCTTATCTAAATCTAAATAATTATTGACATTCCAGTCACCACTCACAAAACAAATTTAGATTTTAAACATTACCCTCCCCTTCCATTAATAAAAAGATAAAACTATAAACCATATTTTTTTTTTATGTGACAAGCAAGCGTTTGATATCGCTTAATGGTAAGTAATATGGTCAAGGATGGTAAACACGCTTGATTTGCAATAACTAAAGATTTAAATATGTTTCATCTTAATTTGACGCTTGATGCATCATTAAATAATTAAACACAAGCAAAGCTTAAAAAAGCCGACTTCACCGCTTTATCTTCGGAACCTTGATCAGATTCAACGTACACGCATTATTGACTATAACTCAAAAACTAGAGATCAGATCTTGATGAAAAGCACCAGCTTTCAATTAAAAAAAAAATTCATAAAATCGGCTCACAACGAAAGAAGTTATGAGGTAACTTTTGAAGTCGGGTAAACGAGAACATCGTCAAAGTAGTCCACAGAATAGGCATTATTGACGATATTTCAAGAACTACTAATCAGATCTTGATAAAATTTAAATGGGGCCAATTAGAAAGCAACATCTTTCAAACTAAAAATTTCGAAATTAGCTCACGTGGAGAAAGTTATGAGGTAACAAATATAAAAAAAAAAATTCAGTCGACTTAAGTACCTCCTTCTTTTTTGGGAAGTCGGTAAAAATAGACAAAACTTTTAACTATGGACAATTTATCGAACGTTTTATCTTTTTATTAAAAAAAGGGGGCCAATATATGTATAGGTACTTTTTAATTTAAATATAATCGACACAACCTTGAAAAGTACATCTATATTGCTTTTGACT
The DNA here is from genome assembly GCA_948107665.1 of Lomographa bimaculata. Classification (NCBI taxonomy): domain Eukaryota; kingdom Metazoa; phylum Arthropoda; class Insecta; order Lepidoptera; family Geometridae; genus Lomographa; species Lomographa bimaculata. Next base: position 933,042 of record OX403603.1, read on the forward strand.
AATACTTATCCTCTTAATGGTGATGGTTTATGGCGGGAAATTGTATAAAAAAAGATATATTTTGAAAAATTATAACTTCCCGTCATAAATAACAGAACATAATAATTATTAAAAAATATAAATAATAATTAGTAAAATTAGTGAGCGGTGACCGTTAATATTGCGTTTGTATTTTATAATTAGACATAATTGTAATTATTAATGCTTTTTTGATCTGACTGAATAATATAAATAAAATGACGATTACTTTCGTTTCGGGAGCGTTATTTCGGAGCTATGGGCGTTATTTTGATAAGTGTACAGTTAGCAACGAAAAAAGTTGAACATATTATTTTTCATAACATTTTTTTATTGCATGTTGACATCGTTGCTGACCTTACCTACAATAAAATACGCCAGCTGTAGTTAGTTCGAAGATTTATAATAGTATACTTAAAATATATAAGTTCTATCAAAGTCCAGATCAAAAAAGCATTAAGAGCCCTATACTAAAAATCCAACTATATTAAAATTCACTATCTGTACAAACAAACATTTCGATAGATATATATCAGAATTCCCACACCGTTCCTTTACCTCCAATTAACTAATATTACAATGAGCAAGTTCCTATAAGCACACAACGGGCGATAAAGATATGTTGTTTTTTTTATATCAATTACGAACACAACAAAAAATATCATCCAAATCGGTCTAGCCAAGTGATGATCTTTCATACATGTGCCTATTGATTTTTATGGATATTTGTGAGACATAGAGACATATTGCTATCATTATTTATTTACATGGCCTTTCAAAACACGTGAAAAGTTATACATTTTTCTTTTGTAATTATCGAAAATAATCGGCAAGACAATCGAGCAATTAAAAAAAAAATAGTTTGTGTGCCTCATTGTGTACTATGCCTTAGATATTATAATGACTGTAGACAATGCGATGTTCATGTGTAGATAGAATTTTGTATCAAAAAGTTTGTATATTACAAAACCATTTCAAATTAGATTTAGTTTGTTTTAAAATTGAACTATAAATTGTTTTTAACATGTTTTATTAGGACGTTACACACGTATCTAAATGTAAACAGGCTTGTTATATATCAAGAATTTAATTCAAGGTTGTTTTCTCGCATTATTACGAGACTAGTTTCGGAACAGTCGGTGCTCCTTCATCAGTCGAGTACGCGCGTAGACCGTCCGGCGTCTCGTCGTGTTATTGTCTATAATGTTATATCGCACTACAAAAAATTAGACGCGTTTAACAAAACATGTTACGTAACATTATAACATAACCCTTGATAAAACAGATTTTTGTTAAATAAAATTATATATAATTCCAAAATTAAACATTGTCTATTATACGCAAGGCTCCGAAACTGGCATATCTATAACTATTATATCATCTTCGGTCCTTTGCACACTTACATATATTTAGAACATGATTCCACGCTACATTTAAATCCCCGAGCGAGGCCCGGGTGGAAGATATCAAGTCGATCACTAAAACAGCAGCACAGCTCACTCTGGGGCGACCAAATGTACGAGAGTGCCAGAAAATATCGGTATTTACAATTATTAATTTTATACATTGTAACTATCACTATTGTCAGATGTAGCTAACAAGACAGTATGTATTGTCGCGTTGCACTGAAATTTGTTCTTACATCAGATCCCAATAATATCATTTTAAATTAGCTAATTAAAACCTATATCGTTTGTATCACCCCATAGCAACCACACCACTTGAAGACTTTATAACACTCTCTTTCAATTCACTAACACAGACGTCCAAGAATATTTGAATCTTTTAATAACAAAATAAGTCGCATAGAGTCGACTTACTGACTTTTTATTACTTAGCAGCCAAGACTACAGCTTCGAGACTTAAAATTCCGACTTTTTGAGTCACTTCGAGCGACACACGCGACTTTGAGTCATATAAACAGCGTCAAGTCTATAGCGACTGCAGTTACCAATATTTACAAGTCACTGTTCAAATACTTCGTCATATAAACAGCGTCAGGTCAGTAGCGACTCGATCGTTATCTTTATAGGTCGCTCGGCGACTCGCGGACAACACTTCACAAACAAACAACTCCGTCACCAGCGACAGATCGTCGAACATCATATCAAGCAACCGGCTTCAAGTCGCTAGAGACACATTCTTACAGACTCCGTTTCACCGACTCCAAGTCTCACAAACAGCATAGCAACATAAGTCGCTAGAGACTACTCATTCATATGCCACTAAGAGAGACCGTTACACAGTTTGAAGTCACTAGGAGACATTTCACCAACTCCAAGTCACAAACAGTTTCAAGTCGCTAGAGACTATTAACATGCCACAGAGACACCGTTTCACCGACTTCAAGTCACTAAAGCTTAAGTCGCTAAAGACTCATCGTATTCATCACACGGAGACAACAACACCACTCCGAGCCACTTCGAGTCCCCACGACACCGTCGCACCGACTTCAAGTGACATAAACGGCATCAAGTCGCCGGGGAGTATTGACCGTTACACAGTTCGGGTCGGGTAGTTCAGCGGGCGCGGGTCGGGCGGGGTCACCCGGGGCGGGCCGCGCCCGGGCCGGGGGATCACAAGTGCTTGTGCTTTCCGTTGGTGGTGGGCGTAGGGGGGCCAAGCGCCCGCTCCGCCGCCGCCGCCGCCGCGTGCTCCATGCCCTTCTCTAGGCATGTTTGGTACACTGGCTTCATTATCTGAAACACACGGTTTTTAAACTATTAAATTCATCTTTACCTCTACTTAGAGCCTGAATACCACTACGACAATGAAGTTTATTGTTCCGAAAGATTCACAATATGGTTTTTTTCATGCTCGATAGGTAAGCATTTGATTAAAATCTCACCTGATGGAAACCGATGATGCGGATGAAGATGTAGCATGCTTGCTTAGAGGATACCTATTCACTTGAATTGAAGACTCCCAGATTATACCATTCGGGGAACAAAAACGAGGACGATGAGTTCCACTCCTTCGTAATATGGATGATATATTGTTCAATATACACGTTAAAGATACCTATTTGTGCGTATATGATACTTTGTTGTAGAATCTCAAACCTGCGCCTGTGTATTGGGATTCAGAGAATTCCTGAATACAGAGTTTTATAGTATAGTGTACCGCTGTCTAATCGATTGTTTTTTTTATTCAATTTCAATTTATTTATTTCAATTAAAACGGCAAACATCAATTACATTATCGAAATCAAATTAATACAATTAAATAAAAATACAATAGAATATAACAATGACAATAAGATGATACAAATTAAATTAATATCAAATAAAAAAAAAATGATAATTATACAATGTTCGTCCTGTAATACTTGTAATATAAACACAATATACCTAATCATTACTGTCATCAACAAATTAGTTCCGGCTCGTAAGTGCGCTTTTTGATGAAAGTATGAGTAAACTAAACAACAACAAACGCATTCACACTCATAGCCCCACACTAAGTTCAAAGACATGTATCGTGGGTGCCGGAAACATTTACATCCCACAAACAAATACATCCAGAACCAGAAGCACAAATATCCCTTGGAAAGGAATTTGTGCTCCTGCCGGGAATCGAACCCAGGACCCGCGGCGCAGAGGGCGGAGACCTGCCCACTGCGCTAACTGGGTCGTCAGACCTTCTTTATGTGAGAATAGGGGCACTAAATCCTCTTAAACCGACTGCACCTGTGTATGTGTTTCTAAATGACTCTTTTTTAGAGTCCGCTTGGGAAAAAACACACTGCACGTCACCCAACGCCGCTGTTTTAGGAATAGAACGGCAATGTTTTCAATGAAATGAGCAAGTTTGACGCTTAACATCAGGAGAGTTGATATTGAATATGTTCTTCATCATTAAACATGACCTCATTTGAAGTAGGATAAGGAAAGGAAAATAACGAAAAATATTTCTTACCCAACACAAAAAAAATGGACAAAGTTGGCTAAAAACAACATATGAAAAATCTAATAAACGTGAAAATCTGTATAAACAAATGGAAATTAAAAAACAATAAAATCACGCTTTGGTGCAATCAAGAAGGAATGTAAACATCGATAACTTAATAAACGTTAAGCAGCACTCAATCGAAATCACATCCCCATGCTAAGTTCGATGACTTGTGTCGTGGGTGCCGGAAACATTCAAATCACATGGTAAGATAGCGGTGAAATGCTTACCTATCCAGCATAAAAAAACATACAAAAAACCACCCAGAACCAGAAACACAAATTTCCCTTAGGGAGACAACTTGTGATCCCACCGGGATTGAAAGCGACTCCCGCTGCTTAAAAGACAGACTCGTAACCAACTACGCCGTCAAGTAGTGTTACTATGTTTATTTACAAGTAACTTTAAATCGAGTTTGTGATACAACTAGATATGTTCCGAGAAAACAGAATTTATCTCTCTGAGACACGTTTTAAAAAGGGTCTTACCATCAGACAACCAGAAAAACAGTCTTGCGACGTCGACTTATGGCTGATATTCCATATTCTTTGATCTGCTTCTATATTTGCATACTGCTAAAGATTTGAACTCCTGGCCTGACTGTTTCTGATTAGTACAATCTGGGGAACTTCAAATCTCAAGTTAAGATCTTCTAGTCCAACTTCTCTATTGTCTATCGCATCGTGACTCACCATCATAAGAGATAGTGGTCAAGCGTTTGCCAATTATGACCAAAAACATACGCCTAGAAAATACGTCTTGCATTATAAGTGGCAAAATAAAAAATATGAAAATACCCCCGACGCTCCATCTAGAAAACGTCTGCACCTGTTTGCACCAAAAATACCTAAAAACATTGTGAATCAAGCCACCTTTCAAACAAAAAAATTAAATCAAAATCGGTCCAGCCGTTTGTGAGACGATGCCACAGCCAGACAAACAGATACACACTACGAACTTATAGTATAACACCCCTGTTTTTCTTTAGGGGTTATTAAATATGTCGGAATAACTCTCAATATTAATTTAGTGCCCAACGTTCCATTTGGGATTTATTTTTTATCTCACACTCACACACTTAGTTCGATGACTTTTGTCATGGGTGCCGGAAACATTCACATCACACGCACAATCACAACCAGAACCATAAACACAAATTTTCCTTGGGGAGAAAACTTGTGTTCACGCCGGGAATCGAACTCGATACCCCTCCGGGGTAGTTAGGGAGTGAGCATACGAAAAGTCTGGCATTTAGGAGGTAAGCCGGAGGGGGGAAGGTACAAGATCCAGCTGAAGGAATCACTTAGGTCCCTGTCACTCTACACCCCCTTTTGGGCCATTCGTTGACTGAGCTCATAAGCTTGAACGACCCTTGTCAATAAAGAATGGGACCAGGATTGACGATAAATGACATGCTGTTTCACTCCCCCTGGGACGTTAACCGCGTGTGAGAGCAAGATGCAATTTCAGCAGTCGTCAAACCTATTCTTTATTGATACGGGTTGTATAGCAAAATGCTATACAAATATATGAGATGAGGGTTGTGTCAAAATGTCACCACTACACAAGACTGCTGATCGAAGTACACCAAAAAACAAACGCCTTCACACTCACAGTAGCATACTAAGCTCGAAGAATTGTGTCGACGGTGCAGAAAATTTCATATCACACGCATCTGAAACACTTGCCTTTAGGGATAAAACTTGTGTTCCCCAACGGGAGTCGAACCCGATACCTGCTGTTTAATATGCAAACGTGCAGCAAACTTCACCAGCGCCAATATAGTTTCTACTTATCCAGTGGAAGCACTGCGTCCCCGTGAGCAAAAAGATACATTTCATGTAAGGAGTGTAAGCTCAGGTGGTCTAGTGGTTAGGCCTTTGGGCCGGTGATCCAAATACCTGTGGTTCTTATCCCATTCGAGCATATAGAATTGCCTGTAAAGTTGTCTGTACTTACATTTTCCCAAAGCACATTGGCGCAGTCATCTATAGTGACTCCAAACTCCCTCATTTCTCCACTGTACCTGTAACATAACAATAATTCTCTTAGCATAGTAAGGACACTCCATACGTATGTTACAGATCAACGTCACACAAGAACAATGACCGTGCGTACGCGCTGTTTTAAATGTTAATTCTTTTTTTTTTTAATGTATTAAATTTTAAATGTATGGGTGCTAAATTTAAATTATAGGCAGGACCGAGGTAGGAGGACCCGGCAGGAGGAGGCTGAAGCACTCAATTCAAATGAGAGAATTTAAATTGGGTGCTTCAGCACTTTGTTTGTCCGTCCGTCCGTCTGTATATTAATATGCCACTGACATATTGTTATAGCGTCTAAACCAAACAAGCAAATACTTTCAATCTCACACGACGTTTTTTTTTATTCAAGATTTGCACACTTTTGGCCACCATCACACCTGATTGTAAGCGACGATGTGGTCGACGATGGAGCAAACCTAGAAGATACCTATTTACTTGCAACATGCATGGATTTGGCCCAAAACAAAAAGAAAAAAAAATATATATAAATTAACATTTTAACCTATGCACGTAACCGGGAAGCAAAACATTTTTCTTACTGATATTTTTTTATTTAATTTTATTATTCTCTTTATTTATCATTTTTTCTTAAGCTAAGGTTTTTTTTTACAATATTTTTATAAAAGTAATAAACAATACAATATAACAAAATAAAGAAAACTGTAAAAAAAAAACCTAAACCTAGTATGCCACCAGCAACGGGGCATGGCCCAAGCTACCGGTAGGTCAGTGCTGCAGAGTGAGGAACTTCCTGACAATACGTGCCGTGTCCAAGAGTACTGCTTCCTTAATTTTATTTATTGTTATAAGACCACAAAATTGGATACAACAATTACAATTTAACAAAAAAAAAATACCATAAGTTTATGAAAAGCATCATTCATCTAGATGTGAACCCCATGACGACCCCATAGCTAGGAGAGAGATGATTGTAACATCAGACATGCCTTTTTTTTTCTGGGTGGGAAAATGCCTAGGACTTCCCTTCCTTCCCAGGGGTGAAGGAAAGGGTAGTGTGGGGCTCGAACCCACTAAAACCCCCCCGTGAGCAGTCCTTCGCAAGGTGGGGCAAGATAGGGTCGCGCTAGCAGTCACTATCTTGCCGGCGGTAGGCCCAACCGGGCCACTGCGCCCATGGAGGGGTGACCTTGCTCACCAAGGCCACCCCCCAGACGAGTGGGGCCGTGCAAGCCGGTAGAGAGCCCCCTGGCTCTCCACCAGTGATTCCACTACAGGGGAGAAGAGAGGAGGCGGACGCACTGACTCCTCTTCCCCCCCGTGCGTCTGCGCCGGAGCGGGTCAGAAAGGGGATCGACCTCTCTGGCCTCCTTCTGCGCCATCACCGCTTCGCAGAAGGAGACCACCGCCTGCCACGATCTCTCGCTGCTAAGCATGGCGTCTATCACACTCGGCAGGGAGCGATGTCAACATGAGACTTACCTAATATAAGCCCACATGACGAGCGTGATGAGCGCGAAGCCCATGGCCAGGTTGCAGAGGTTGGCGAGGGGGTAGAGCCCCACGAGCCCGAACACGCCGCTGGCGACGTAGAACACCATCGCGATCGCGAAGAACACGGACGGCGTGCGAGCCGCCTTGAATATGTTCTTACTCTCGTTGTGCGCGCGGAACTGGGAGAATTGCTCTTCTAGGTCCTGGGAGGAGGTGGAACAGTTGTTAGGTAGGCCGGCATCAGCTGCCCGTTGGCTTGGTTGCGCGTTCGGCTTTTAGCAACGGTTATCGGGTTCGATTCCCAGTGGAAACACAAGTTTTCTCCCCGAGGGAAATTTGTGTTTTTCGTTCTAGGTGTGATGTTTCCGGCACCCACGACACGAGCCATCGAACTTAGTGTGGGGCTGTGAGTGTGAAAGTGTTTATGTTATGTGAATGAACACCTGTTATGATTATTTTGTGTTATATTTTTTTTTTACTTGATAGGCAAGCACTTAAACACTAACTCACCTAATAGTGACGACGCGGTCAAAGATGGGACATGTTACCTAGAAGGTACCTATTCACAAAGAAGACACCCAGGTTGTACCGTACGGGGAACGAAGACGAGGGCAAGGACACTTTTTAAATAAGACCACATGGGAAGCACCAGCTTTCAAACAAAAAATCTATTATCAAAATTAGTTCACCCAGAGAAAAGTTATGAAGAAACATACAAAAAAAAACAAACAAAAAATACATAGTCGAATTGAAAACCTCCATTTTTAAAGTCGATTAGAGGGTACTTACATGCACAAGCTGTTCACAATACGCCTGACTGAACTCGTCTCCTCCCATCTTCCGTTTAGAATGGAAGGCGTGCATCGCCTTGTCTCTGACTCGACCGTGTTCCGCTTCCAATAGGGTGGTCTGCAGGTAGGGCTTCGCTCCGCCACAGATTTCTTCCATGAGAGACGTGTACACCTCCTTGGCCTCCGCCACTGCTGTCAGGTTATTGGCCTCCGCCGTTGCCTAGATATAGTGAAAAATAATTAGCAAGCAAAGCTTAAAAAAACGAATTTATCGCTTATACTTCGGTTTTGGCTTACCGATTTTGAAAAAAAAAATATGGGACCACCTCTGAGGTATAATCTAACAAATAAAGAAATCATCAAAATCGATTCATAATTGGCGGAGATATCGCGTAACATACATACAAAAAAAACCGGTCAAGTGCGAGTCGGACTCGCGCACGAAGGGTTCCGTACCATTATCTATAAAAAATCAAGTTTGTTGTATGGGAGCCCCCCTTAAATATTGATTTTATTTTATTTTTAGTATTTGTTGTTATAGCGGCAATAGAAATACATCAAAATTTCAACAGTCTAGCTATCACCGTTCTTGAGATACAGCCTGGTGACAGACGGACGGACGGACAGCGAAGTCTCAGTAATAGGGTCCCGTTTTTACCCTTTGGGTACGGAACATAAAAAAAGTCGAATTGAGAACCTCCTTTTTCGAAGTCGGTTGAAAACTTACCATCAGCATACTCTTCGGCTCGGGCAGGCTGTTCCCTTTGTACATGTTCATATAAGACTTGAAGTATTGCAGCAGGTCTTTGGCCTTCACGCGCTGTCCGTTGATCAGCTTCGGCACCAGGTTCTCCGGGGAGAGGAGCATGGGGACCAACTGCTGGAGGTTCCGCTTGAATTCCACCTCAATATCTGAAGAAAACAGTTTGTTAAGGCGCGATATAAATATTACAATCCTTTGGGACACAACAAACAAACTACTCACAATACTACAAATAAGCTACTAGATAAAAACGTTTTTGAAAACCAGCTTTTAGAAGTCCGCCATATTGGATATAGATTGAAGTCGCTTTCTTTTTCGAGTTATTCTCAGCAAGCCCTTTCATTTGATACCCATATTGTAGGTGTGCATTAAACATTACTTGTCCGCCATTTTGGGTGTTCCGCCATTTTGGATTTAGAATAACGTCAGACAGCTAACAATGCATTGTCATCCAAACTAAACGTGAATACAACATTTCAGCTCAATCGGTTGAAGATGTCTGCTTCGAAATTGAGTTGCAAGATTCCACCCGAACAAACATACAATGCAAGTTAAAAAAGCTTGTAAACAATTAAGACAAAGATCGCCAAAAACAAAATGTGAAAAATCGAATACAATAGAAAATCTATATAGACAAATAATTGTCGAAAAATAATACGATCACTCCACGGTACAGTCAAGAAGGAATGTGACAATCGATAGCAGGACTTGCGAGTTAAAACATACCATAAAACAAACGTTTTCACACTAACAGCCCCACACTAAGTTCAATAACTTGTGTCAGGTGTCGGAAACATTCACATTACACACACAAACACACCTAGAACCAACCGGACATATGACATACGGACATATGAAAGCAATTTATGACGACTCAATTGGCGGAGTGGACAGGTGTCTGCTCTCTGTGCCGTGGGTCCTGGGTTCGATTCCCGGCAGGAGCACAAATTCCTTCCCAAGGGACATTTGTGCTTCTGGTTCTGGGTGTAATGTGTGTGTGATGTGAATGTTTCCGGCACCCACGATACAAGTCTTTGAACTTAGTGTGGGGAAGTGAGTGTGAATGCGTCAAAAAAAAAAAAAACGTGTGGCACTCGGGGACTGTCGCGGTTAAGCTATTGCATAGCATTTTTTATCAACTAATGCAATTATAATTATTTATTTATTTTATTTATGCAGTATTTTTTTCCTGCCATCTAGAGGCGAGTTGCTGAACTAAAGAGACAAGCGTGATATTTCAAAGTCATTAAAAGTTCTGCTATTCATCGATAAATGGCAAAACTAAAAAGTATCACCGCTGTGCCGGTCGGAGTGGGGGGTGTTAGGTTATTTTCGTTACGGAATTTCTGGATTCGGTCTCCACGCTCAAGGCCCGCGATAGGAGCTATGCAATAGCTTAAAAATTTGCCCAAGCTGAAACGGAGAGGTGTCGCTCGCACTACGCGCTCTCTCAGTCAATAAAGTGTAGTAGTTACCTTGTAGCCTGCCGTCGAAGTGCGGGTTTGTGGCGACTTTGAGCCCAGGGTGTGGCAGCAGGAAGCACGCGATCTCTGAGAAGCACGACGTTATGTGCTTCCGAAGGGACTGTAGCTCCGGGTGCTGCTTGTCTGACACCTGACAAACATCGTTAATATAAATATAGTGACATAAACTAAAGCTTCTGGATCACGAGTAAAAACTGCAATAGAGCTTAGAAGAAAAGCCTATAATACCCTCGAATACCTAGCTAGTAAAGAGAAGTATATGATGACATTTAAAAAATCAATGCCACTTTTCGTTGTTATTTTATAACTCAAGAACGGGCTCACCTATCCAAACCTAATGTTTAGGCTTTGTTCGGACTATTTAGTAGATGGTTTATGTGAAGTTTGCACAAAATCGGTCGAGCGGTTCTTCATTTATCACACCCGGGTGAAGCCGGGACGGATCGCTAGTATAGGTATATATTTTTGTATAAGCATGGTTGTTTATGTTGATGTTGTTTTGTGACTTGACTTATTTACTTTTTACGGACTTCCCAAAAAAGGAGGAGGTACTCAAGTCGACTGTATTTTTTTATGTGTGTTCCCTTATAACTTCTTTCCACGTGAACCAATTTCGTTTTTTTTAATTTGTAAGATGTTGCTTTCCAATTGATCCCATATAAATTTGATCAAGATCTGATCAGTAGTTCTTGAAATATCGTCAATAATGCGTATTCTGTGTATAATGACGATGTTTACATGTGGTCCCATTGAGATTAGATTTTTTATGTTATAAAGTGACTGATTAGCAAGTCGCTCGCCTGATGGTAAGCGCCATGCTTGCCTATTACATTTCAGTGCTACCTAGTTCTGTTATGAATTTATATAGGTCAAAATCCTGTGCGGCAAAGAACTGCACGAATTACACGAATTAATTCCCCCATGCCCGTTTTACCATCTAACAACAAGACAAACTGGCAAACGTCATCCATTTATGGTATTCCTCTGGTTCGCTCAAAGCGTTTTGCTTCTACATTTGTCATCCGTACTGCGAAGGAGTGGAATTCATTGCCCGCGTCTTTGTTCCCTGAACGGTATAATCTGGGAGTCTTCAAGTCAAGAGTGAATAGGTATCTTCTAGGCAAGCGTGCTACATCTTCGGCCGCATCATCACTTTCCATCAGGTGAGATAGTGGTCAAATGCTTGCCTATCGAGTATAAAAAAAAAAAACTGCGCTCGTTACCCTAAGATAATTATTAGATGTTAAATCTCCTTAAGCCCTGTAATTTCACTGGAAACGTTGCCATCCAAACTCTATGCAAGAACGCTACATCTTTAGCCTCATCACCGCTGTCCATGAGGTGAGCACGAAGGACACAAGAGAACACAGATGAGGTGAACATAGGACGCCTCTAACAGAAAGTTTCACCATTCAAGAACTAGATGGCGCCACTACTAATTCACATCAAAAGTAATAAAACCGGCGAAGTGCGAGTCGGACTCGCGCACGAAGGGTTCCGTACCATTATCAATAAAAAATCAAGTTTGTTGTATGGGAGCCCCACTTAAATATTTATTTTATTTTATTTTTAGTATTTGTTGTTATAGCGGCAATAGAAATACATCATCTGTGTAAATTTCAACTGTCTAGCTATCACCGTTCTTGAGATACAGCCTGGTGACAGACGGATGGACGGACGGACGGACAGAGAAGTCTCAGTAATAGATAATCCCGTTTTTACCCTTTGGGTACGGAACCCTAAAAAGCGGCTGAATCATGCGTTACCTTGAGCCTCCGCTGCAGTATGGCCATGCCGCCGGCGGCTCCGTAGGGCGCCTCGTAAGGGAAGCTCCAGTCCCGCACCAGGAACTGAAGCCGCTGGAACGGCGTGCGGCCGCTGTCTTCCAGCGCTAAACGGCCGTACTCGGTAAATAGCTGGGGAAATAATATAAAGGCTTAATTGACCAGTTAGCGGTTTTTGTCGGTACAGTTTACGCAGCGGGTAAGTTGGAGATTTATACTCCACGGGTACAGGGTGTTGAGGTTCCCAATTTTGCTTCCTAACTGCCCGTTTGGTGCGCGTTCGCGTAACAAATTGCTTAGACAATTTGTGTTTCTGGTTCTGTGTGATGTGAATGTTTCCGGCAAGCACACAGCTCATCGAACTTAGTGTAGTGATGTGATAAGATTTAAGTTTTAGCCAATAAAGAATTATCTTATTTTAAGATAAAATAAGATAATTCTTTATTGGCTAAAACTGTAGTGTTAGTATTCGCGAGTTCTTATTGCAGGTAATGTTATTACAGTTGACCCATCTCGGGCGTCCAATGTCACAAAATATGATTATACAAGCCATACAAATTTTCACTATTTAGATTATAGATATTTGGAATGTATGGTGAATAAGATACAATAATTATAATTCGTTTGTTAAATATAAAGAACACTACAAAAATGTCAGAGATATTAAATTCATGCTATGTCAAAAAACTTTTAAGGAAATATTCTTTCAAACTATAGAAAACATTTTCAGTTAACCAATTTTTTAAAGCAGATTTAAACATATTCATAGGAAGTTCTTTAATTCTTAGGGAGGTGGTTATAGACCTTTATGCTAGACACATAGGTACTCTTCTCAAAGATCTTACACTGTATAAATGGAAGATGTAAGTCATTGTAACACCTCATTTGAGTACTTCTTACACGCACATCAGACTTCGTTTTGATATCTATGTTTATGTTATTATGCGTCTAGTTCTGGTTGTAATTGTGTCTATTATGATAATGTCAAAAATCTAAATCAAAATCGCTTATTCACATGGGCCCCAAAGAGGCACTCATGAACGTAATGATTCTATTGCCAGATTCGCAAAATTACAGCCATCTCGAGAAGAACCTAACAAGAAACTCGGCGGCGAATTTTTTTCATTTTTTTTTTTAAACATTCCTAATGTCTAATACATAATTTTATTAACCTAGGTGTTATTATGGTAGTCGCTATATAGAAAGCGCTTGTGCAGTTTGCCTCCATGCATCCTCCATGTATCCAGCAACCATGATACAAGTCTTTGAAGTTAGTGTGTGTGAGTGTTTGTTGTATTTAATACACAAATAGCTTTCAAATAAATCGAAATAAAATCTAGTGTAGAGACTAAACATTACACTCTTTATTACAAAACCAATGCAAGGCATTTCACAATCGGCGGTCTTATCGCATGGAGCAAGCAATCTGGAAGAGCCAGATCACACCTTACCTGCAGATGCTGTAGATCATCTTCTTGTATATTCTGTGAGAGGTTGTATATCTGTACAGAAGACAGCATGGTGCTGAGGGCGAAGACTGTAGCGCAGTCCCGGACTGTAGACTCGGAGTCGAAGGCGCCTTGCGTGTCTAGGAGGATTATCGCAATCTACGAAATTCAAAATTGTTTATTCACATGGGCCCCAAAGAGGCACTCATGAAACTGATAAGAAACCCAGTGGCGCATTTCTCTATATATTTTCTTTCAACTTATTATATTCTCGGCCACCGTGCTATAGATATATACTAGGACATGAATATGTTTGTAATCGATTACCAAAATCGATAAAAAAGATTCGTCATAGAATCTGAAAAAAAAATTAAAGACGTGTTCAAATTAACAAGTTTTGCACCCAAGGAAGATTTGTGTTTCTGGTTCTGGGTTTGATCGTGTGTGTGATGTGAATGTTTCCGACACCTACGACAGAAAATAAAATAACTATTTATTGACACGCCTTACAAAAAAACACATAAAAGATAAATAAAATTAACTAAAATAAAGTGTACAATCGGCGGTCTTATCGCTAACAGCGATCTCTTCCAGGCAACCTTTGAGTGGAGTAGATTTTGAATGTAACGATGTAACGGGGGTGTACAATTAAAGCTTATTAAATACTAGCCGTGCTCCGCTTCGACCGCTATTATCAAGTTAAAAGTAACCTACCTATGTGTTAATCCTAGATATAATCTATGTACATTCCAAATTTCATCTAAATCGTATGTATTATTTAAATTTAGTACATAATTGTAAATGATTAAGCAAAAATATAAAACATCAAAATCGCCATATTTTCACTTTCGCGGCAAAAAACTCTTTTCTATGATAAAAAACTAAATTATAAAATTTTATGGGCTTCTTCACCAACTTCAGATAAGTCCCATTTTGAATCTTGAAATTTATCTGGCAGATATCTTACAAATCCTGCTTTTTCACTCCAGGCCCAAATTCACCAAATGAGGAAGCCCCAAATTCCCCACCATCAAGCCCCACACCCCTCCACATTACAACGTTAACACGTTACCTTCTCTCCATCGGCGAGCGTCGCTTTAAATATCTCGGACCACATGAGTATGCCGGTGGTGTCCCGCTCGGAGCCCCCCCGCCAGCTGAACCCCTCAAGGGGCTCCTCATCACCCCCGAGCCAGTCGCTGCCGCCGCCGCCAACGCCATACTTGAAACAATAGAAAATTGATGTTACTTACACATTACTCAGTCGCACTTAAATATCAAAGAGATGAACATATATTTCCGGAGAACTCCATAAACTGCCCGTTGGCTTAGTTGAATGTGCTTTCGCTTTCTATGCAGGGGTATCGGGTTTGATTTCCGGCGGGAACACATTCTCTCCAAGGGAAAATTTGTTTCTGGTTCTGGTTATGATTGATTGTATGTGTGATGTGAATGTTTCCGGCACCCACGACACTAGTAATCAAAGTGTGGGGCTGTGAGTGTAAGCGTTTATGATTATATCTCTCCTATTGAGAAAACACAACCTAGTAGTTTACTTACCACGATCAGTTTTAAGAAGCATTTAATCTTCTTCTTCGATGTCATTAATTACCACATAAAAGCTGTTAAAAGCATGTTCTTTTACGATAACATCATTTAAAGTTCAGACAATTAACCAGATCGACTATAGATCATAAATCTTATAGCTACAACGCCGATCGCCGCAAACATCACAAATAACCACATGAATCTAGCGACATAATGAAAAATAATTCTGATACAGACGACAGCTGACGTGGCATCTCACTCCAACGAGCGATTAACAGCAATAGAGGGAGTGAGAAGTCATGTCTTTTGCCAATATCTGAACTATTCTTTATTAAGAGCAGGCGCTTAGGTCAGACAGAAAAATAATTAAACGCAAATAAAGCTTAAAAAAACACCGACTTTACTTTTTTATCTTCGGAACCTTGATCTGATTAAATGTATTATTAACACGCATTATCGACGATAACTCAAAAGCTACAGATCAAACCTTGATCAAATTTAAATGGGACCAATGGGAAAGCACCAGCTTTCAAACAAAAATAATAACATTTTGAAGATTTATGTACACGTGGAAAGAAGTTATGAGATATGAATAAAAATCTAAAAGAAAGGTTAAAGTTAAACATTGATACGATATCAATGCAAAATATTATATAATATTTTGTAAGGAGCTTGTTCTTAAATCGGTTGATAAGCGAGATTCAATTGGCAAGATGTCGTAAACTGTACAATATTACTATGGTCCGCCATTTTTGCGATTTGAAACTTTCAAACCTTGAATATAATGTAGGTATGTTATAATACAACTTTTTATTGTTTATATCTACAGACCAATTGCCTATATTTCCTTAAACTAAACTGAAACTAAATACATCTTGTATAGATGTATTTATTGATTTTATTTATATAGCATTAGCCATGCTAGGCAGAACTATAGTGATAAATTCAGAAAGGAAAAATTATCGCTTGAGGCGAGATTTGAACCCGCGGCCATAGGGTGTCATGCCCTATTGCTTTAACCGCTGAGCTACTCAAGCCCTGCCTAAAGCGACGAAATTAACCTTTCCTTATTACTAACTTCTTTATAGATGTATTTAGTTTAGTAAAAACTGAAGTTACCTACAAGGAACCGAGCTTAGAAAACTTAAGTGCTCAAGCCTAATTCCAGTGGGTCGTTTCCATCATGCTGGCGACATTGCTGCATAATGATACTTACCATGTCTTCACTTTACATCTTTGAAAATATTATGCATGTTCGCAAAAATATTTATAAATACTTATACATTGAGAAGCGACGCACACAATCTTAATACTTAACAGTGCGCGCATTCAGATAAAGCGAAACGAATATATCTTTTATGGCAAATGGGGTTACATTTTACACTAAACTTACTTAAATATAAACTGAATTACTATTGGAAAGTTTGAATCAGTAATTAAACGGGAATTAATTAAGAAAGCGTATTATAAAATAAATGACTACATTAATGACAAGGATGCTTGGAGGCAAACTGCACAAACGCTATCTGGCTTTCTTTAAATTTTGCGAATCTGAGAGCCTCTTTGGGGCCCATGTGAATAACGATTTTGATTTGATTTGAGGACTACACAATATACATATATCTAGGTTAGTAAAAAAAGCGCTGCCGAGTTTCTTGCCAGGTTCTTCTCGAGGTGGCTGTAATTTTGCGAATCTGGCAGTAGAGTCATTAACTCTCATGAGTGCCTATTTGGGGACAATGCGAATAAAGTATTTAAAATTTCAATGTTGATGGGGGGAACTAGATCGAGTAGTTTCTTGGCACACTGCCATATAAACGTAACCGTAAATCAATTAAAGGCCAAAAAAAATATGCGTAGGTACCTATTTCAAATTCAAATGAAACACAGCTCTCGTTGGAATATTGTTATTCGGTCAACGAACTACACGTTAAAGGAATAGGTACAAAAAATATTAAATCATACATAAAGGGTACAATGGGCGGTCTTAGCACATAAAGCTATCTCTTTCAGACATCAAAATGTGTCGTGAGAACCAGAAACCGAATTTCTCTTGGAGAGAAAACTTGTGTTCCAGCCGGGAATTGAACCCGATACCTGATGCTTAGAAGCCGAACACGCACCCAACTAATCCAACGGGCAGTTCAACATTGGTTATTGTTTTTTGTTAATGTATAATGTTACAACGACAGAGTTATAAATACAACACAAAAATGTCCGTGATTGTTTGTATTTACATGTTTAAGTGTTGTATCGGATGTATCAAATGACGGGCTTCTGTAGCGTGAACATCATCACGATACATCATTATCTTGTTTTCTTTCTACCAGAGTTGGCACACCATGTACCAATACTTTCCATCAATAGACAGTGATCAAATGCTTGCCTATTAAGGTGGCGATACCAGAATTTCATCTAAAACGCGTGTTTTTGTAACCGTTTTAATTAAAGTTGTAACAGTAATAAAACCAGATAAATAAAAATATTTGTCATAATTTGTGTGATACGATAAAAAATGCCTTCTTCTTAGAATATTCATAACGTCAATAGATATAAAGGAAAACAATATCAAATCTCATGCAAATAACATCAATTTGTATTTTTGTAACCATTTCGTTCTGCCATTTTATATCATAACACTGTGAAAGTTAATATATACGCATATTTACTAGATAAATGATATCTTCAGCTTATTGTTTTTTATTTGAGGCGCGTTTTCACGAAATTAAAAAAAAACCATTAAAAATCAAAGAATGCCACGCGTGACCTTGCGTAACCGCCACGATGTTATTCACGCAATATACACCTTTACGTGCAAAAGGTGCTCGCATTGACATATACCAGCCCCTTAAGTATAAACAATCCTACTGTATATGAAACAGTAAATAAACCTAACAAATAAAATCCATTATTATGCCATAGTTGACACATCACAAAATCAAATTCAAAATCGTATATTCACATGGGCCCCAAAGAGGCACTCGTGAAAGTTAATGACTTTACTGCCAGATTCGCAAAATTACAGCCATCTCGAGAAGAACCTGGCAGGAAACTCGGCGGCGCATTATTTTCATCCTCTTTTTTTTATCATTCTTAAATACGTGAATTATATCAACCTAGGTAATTAATTCTATATTATGTAGTCGCTAGAAAGCGCTTGTGCAGTTTGCCTCCATGCAATTATCATTAACATAGTCAATCGTTTTATAATAAGCGTTCTTAATTAGTGCCCGTTTTGTTACTGATTTGACACATTTTTTTTTTAAGCCTTACCTTCTGATGCATATATCTGAGGAAGAAGTCGAGCAGGAAGGACTTGCCCTTACGGAAGGCGCCGGCCACTGAGATGACGACCACGGAGCGGTCGCGGATGTCCTCGCGGAGGAGGAGGCTGCTGAGGGCATCTTCATCGAGCGTGAACGTGTGCTCGGGCCCTGTGTTGACCACCTGGACTCCGTGGGGGCCAGAGCGAGGAGGCGGCGCCGGCTTTTCTGTCACTGGAAAGATGAAATCAGCTGTTATAGAGTTGGCCTATTCCAAAGAAGCCATCTTCGAAGCTGGCGGGTAGGAGAAATTAAAAAGAAATAAACACTTTCGCGCTCACAGTCCTACACTAAATCGACCCAGTTTGCGTGGGAGCGGGCAGGCCCTCTGCCCCGTGGGTCCGGAGTTCGATGCACGGCAGGAGCACAATTTTCCTTACCAAGGCACATTTGTGCGCGCGCACACAATCACACCCAGAATCAGAAACACAAATTTCTGTTGAGGATAAAACTTGTTTCCACCGGAAATCGAACCCGATACCCTTGCTTAGAAGGCGGACGCGCACCTAACTAAGCCAACGGACAGTTTATGTTAGCGTTTATGTTTATACTTCTCCTATCAATTTGTTTCTTTAATATATTTTTTAGGAGAACAACCGGAAATCCGGACATCTGGATACACGAAAGCAATTTTGTACAAGCTGAAACGGAAACGCTTC
Organism: Lomographa bimaculata; assembly: GCA_948107665.1. Taxonomy (NCBI): domain Eukaryota; kingdom Metazoa; phylum Arthropoda; class Insecta; order Lepidoptera; family Geometridae; genus Lomographa; species Lomographa bimaculata. Next base: position 952,308 of record OX403603.1, read on the forward strand.
ACGCTCGCTCAGTCAGAGAGGAGTAGAGATTGCCAAGGGACAATCATATAAAACCCCTAAAATGTGTGGGCTCAATGAATAGGGGCATATGACAATAATAATTAAGAGCAAACTGCGCTTCAATCCGAGCGCGATTTTCATCACAGGCGATTATAGAGCGTATGCCGTAGCATATAGGGACGCATTTAGCCGAGTAAAAATATGGCGGTTACGGAAACTCGTGTTTGCCATACATAGAATATTAAAGGATTTCGCATAGTAAGTAATATATGAAATATGTAAAATTTTGTGAGTAGGTTCGATAAATATACGGTTTTTTTTGTAGATTCAATTTTTGGAAATATTTCAAAATGGCGGGGATATGGGAGAGATATTGAAAACGTAAAATACATATTTCAGCCAGCTCACAGAGCCACTAGGTTTACTATGTGAACTCTTGTGCGTTCAGTGAAACCGTTTTTCTCCTGAAAGATGTAACAACAAGAACGAGCCTCCGAGCACACGTCAACACGAACATCGACATCACATCGTCATCGAACATCGTCGCTATCCATCAGGTGAGATGGTGGCCAATGCTTGCCTATCGAATATAAATAATTAAACGCAAGCAAAGCTTAAAAAACCCGCCTTCACCGCTTTATCATCGGAACCTTGATCAGATTTAATGTATAACTTAATGTACACGCATTATTGACTATAACTCAAAAACTAGAGATCAGATCTTGATCAAATTTCAATGGGACCACAAGAAAAGCACCAGCTTTCAAACAAAAAGAATCATCAAAATCGGCTCACAACGAAAGAAGTTATGAGGTAACTTTTGAAATCGGGTAAACGAGAACATCGTCAAAGTAGGCGTACAAAATAGGCATTATTGACGATATTTCAAAAACTACTGATCAGATCTTAATCAAATTTAAATGGGACCAATTAGAAAGCAACATCTTTAAAACTAAAAAACAAAATGTCAAAATCGGCTCGCGTGGAGAGAAGTTATGAGGTAACACACATAAAAAAACAAAAAAAAAAAATACAGTCGACTTGAGTACCTCCTTCGGTAAAAAAATAAGGTATTTTTGCATATTAGAAAAGAGAAAAAAAATTACAGTACAAAACATTATTATAATTTTTTTTTTTAAATTACTGGTGTACTTTTGTATAACGCCTTAACCGCTGTTGGTGAAAGTGTGCATGATTGTAAATGCGTTAAGTTCGACCTTCGGGACAATGGACACGGATCAGGTTGACGAAGGTCAGTGACAGTGACATAATCAGTTGTAATCGTGAGAACGTCCAATTATTCGCACCCTGGACGAGGTTACTTTTTAAGCCTTATACAACTACAATTGATAATCTAATATTTGATAAATAAAAAACAATATCCGCATGTATAACACTTTGTATTGTTTTTTTTATGCCTGATAGTTTTCCATTTGCCCACACCCGATGGAAAGTGATGATGCGGCAGATGTAACATGCTTGCCTATATACGTTCAAAACTCTGGGTTGCACTAGTGCAGGGGTCGGCAACCTGCGGCTCGCGAGCCATATGCGGCTCTTTGGATGTGAATGCGGCTCTTTAGTTCCATACGCAAATATTAGTTATTTGAAAAAAATCATTTAAAAAACGTTCTGAATCAATTAACAAGTAAATTATGGGATGATTAGGTAGGTATAACGCGTGCATAGCGTTTTCTATACGATACTCATAGTACTTACAGTCGGTATTATTGTTGGCATAAAGGATTTTTGTTTACAAGAAAAAAAATGTGGCTCTATAAAACTTTGAAATTTTGTAAATTGTAATTTTTGACTCTTCCGACTCAGAAGGTTGCCGTGCCGACCCCTGCACTAGTGTAATGGACAAGTGTGACGCTTACCATCCGACGAGCGACTTGCTCGTATCGTCTATCAATGACAGAAAATGTCCAGCCGTTTGGGAGCTGCGATACCACAGACTAACACAGACACATTACAAACTTATAACATCATCCTTTTCGTCGAGGGTTATAAAAAAATAATTTTATTATAATGGAAAATGCACAAAAGCAATTTCTGAAAATAGAATTGGTAGGATAATTTTATTGAGATCTGTCGAAACTTAGGATAAAAATCTATAGCTTTCTTAGTATTCGAGGGGTGAATAAAATCAAATTTTGTATGTGAATGTAGTATAGATTTACAAAATACCAAGTGCGTGATGGCTAAGTGGTTTATTATAATAATTTAATGCTAAAAAATATTATTCTTAATATATTTATATTATAAGTAGGTCGAACGAAAACCTTGGCACTTTCAATGCATACTCGTACGAACAACTGAAACGAAATAAATTGATTATACCTTGAAAATAAATCAAATGTTATTAAACAATATTTCTCGCGTGTATTGATTGAAAAATCACTGAGACATCAATCTTAAAAAATGTTAACGAACTAGGTAAAATTATGAAGTATTTACATTGAGTTATTGTGTTATTATTATTGCAGATCAAAACACAAAGATGTCCACGTGAATAAAAAATATGCTATATATAGAGAAGCATCTGACCTATTTCAACTGATGACAAGTGAATATGTGGCCGAAGATGTAGAATGTTTGCCTAAAAGATACTATGAAAATTAAAACTATCGTGAGTATTACACATAATTAATGTTGTGTACGGCTTGAAACACGTCTAAATTTCGACTTACTTTGTAGTCGACTAGTTTCGGACAAATTTGTTGTCCTTCATCAGGATGAGTCAGACGCGCGATACGCAGAGGCGAGCGGCTCGAGCCTCGGCGCGTGACAAGTCGAAATTTAGACGTGTTTCAAGCCGTACACAACATTAATTAAAAGATACTTATTTTAGGAGAGAGAGTTTAGAGTGACCAGTCTCGACTTGAAGACTTCCAGATATACCGAATTTGTCATTCCTTTTTTTCTGATACGTGGGTCACTTTAATTATGATCCTCTCCATTCTTAGGTGACCGGGAAATGATCACAGCTCAGTGATAAGACCTCCGAAAGATATAGTGTTTTATATTTTCTCTTGGTGTGTGGTGTTGGTATCGTATATTTTTGTTTTGTATTAAGTATTGCAATACTGGACTGGCATTCCAATAACAAGACGGATATTCATTCATCTCTAGGAGCTGGTGGATTATTAATGACATTTTGTATGTAAATATTTACCGTATTAGTAGGTTTACTTACTTGAATGTTAGTAAGTCCACAGACGTTCTAAATAATAATTTAGGTAATATCTCAGGACTTAATCACGCTAAAAAAACATTTTTTATTTACCAAGACTTTTCGGCCAAGTTGCATTGGCCATAGTCTCAAGAAGACTGTCTCGACTCTCGTGGTCTCGAGACCATGGCCAATGCAACTTAATATTCCATGATACAGGATATAGAGGATAATATTGTTACTACTGGAACATGAAAAAATACAACATTTTTGTAATTATTACTTAAAACCATAATCATATCACATAATATTATAAAGTCGAAAGTTTGTGAGTGTGTTTGTTACTTCTTCACGCTCAAACGGCTGGACCAATTTGATGAAATTTGGTATTGAGATAGCCGACGACACCCTTTTTATTTTATTTAATTATTGTAGGGAAACGTACAGATAGTTACAAAACATAGGTACACTTATAAATAATGAGAGCCATTTAAACATTTCCACCCAATTTTAATTATTCCGGAATTCCCGCGGAGGCGTGTAAAACCGCGAGGCGCAGCTGGTTTAATTTTAATAATGTTAATTGCAATTAAAACGACTAATTAAGATTTTCCAAAGATGTTACGTAACGTAAAACAATAACAAAGTGGGCAAACTGTAAATATATAGACATTTTCACGATTGCGATATGAGTGCGTTGCAACGCGGACGTAAGGCGTAACAATGCATGTCCGTTCTCAGGCTGCGAAGGTGAAGTACGTACTCAATATTACATATATCTACTTAATACTCTAACAATGACTGACAGACAGACAACGTATGGCTATAGGCACAGCTTGGACGACCAGACTACCAGTTGCCGCAGCGGATAGATCTCCGCCCTCTGCGCCATGGGTCCTGGATTCGATTCCCGGCAGGAGCACAAATTCCTTCCCAAGGGATATTTGTGTTAATGGTTCTGGGTGTTATTGTGTGTGTGATGTAAACGTTTCCGGTACACCACGGTGCCTTTGAACTAAGTGTGGCGCTGTGAGTGTGAATGCGTTTGTTTGTTTGGAGGGTAGAGAAGTACCCTATGATGTAAAAAAAATAGTATAAGAGATTATTAAAATCTAGCTACCCGCTGTGTCGGGATATAAAGTAGCCTATGTGTTAGGGTGTCAGATACCTTCACACCAAATTTCATCAAAATTGGTCCAGCCGTTTGAGCGTGAAGATGTAACAAACATACAAACACACTCGCAAACTTTTGCCTTTATAATATTAGTAGGACATTATTTAAAACTAGATGTATATACAATAGTTTTAATTTAGATAGATAGATAGATAAACACTTTATTGAACACCTTAACAAATACATGACAAGGAATAGTAATCTAGATAATAAGTGTAACAACAGGCGGTCTTATCGCTAAGAGCGATCTCTTCCAGACAACTTTTGAACCAGAAATATGCTCATAGATTTGTAGATTACGTATGTATACAAAGTAAAACGGACACAGACAGAGTTGATTAAGCCTTAAATTGTAGTGTTCGCAGTGTTTACATAGCCTACACGGATGAAGTCGCGGGCACACGGTATTAGTAAATAACTCCGTACGAGGCGTACCACAAGAAACTGGCCGGTAATCTGTGCCCGGAACAGCGGGCGAAGGTCACGCGAACACATACTGCGAGGTATCGAGGATCATGTAGCTACCTACACGTTTTAACTAGGTATATGTTCTTCAGGATTATTATAAAATCAATGATGGACAAAGGTAAACTTTACAAGCGCATTCTGGCGACTGCATAATATAAAGTTCCCGGACGCGGGAATGCCGGGATATAAAGTAGCCATGTGTTAATCCAGGGTGTCAGTCAAAAAAATGCGCCGCCGCCGAGTTTCTTGCCAGGTTCTTCTCGAGATGGCTGTAATTTTGCGAATCTGGCAATAGAATCATTAACTTTCATGAGTGCCTCTTTGGGGCCCATGTGAACAAACGATTTTGATTTTGACCTCCATACTGAATTTTATCAAATTTGTTCAAGCCGTTTGAGCGTGAAGAAGTAACAAACATACAAACACTCACAAACTTTCGCATTTATAATATTAGTATAGGATTTATGAGTTTAAAATAGAATAACCGACTTCAATTATAAATATCTCCGTAACTTTCAAACAAGAAAAGATTTTCTCGAATCGGTCCAGGTAACTTTGAGTAATCGGGGAACACGAAAAAAAAATCTTACGAATTGAGAAGCTACTCCTTTTTTGAACTCGGTTGACTAGCATTAGTAAAGATTACTTACGCGTTAGTTATTTATGTATACATAATTATTATTAAATATTCTACATATATGTAGAAGAAAGAATGGAAAATGCGTCACCGAGTTCCGTGCCAGGTTCTTCTCGAGATGGCTGTAAGTTTGCGAACCTAGCAATTAGAGTCGTTAACTGGCATGAGCGAATCTATGAATATAATAAACAATGTTGATTTGAGGTCAAATTTTAATGGTTGACGTTGTGGTGAATATTCGTATTCTTATATTCTTTATTGTACACACATTGATCAATAATTTTACAATAATGCCATAACTAAAGATGTACAAAGGCGAGCTTAACACTTCATAGAGTTCTCTTCCAGCAAACCCTTTAAGTAGGATATAATTTATAAGAGCAAGTCGGTTGTTGTGTACATAGAAATATGATAACAATACAAGATACTAATAATATGTTAAAAATATACATTCAAATTTTTTATAATCAATATATATAAATTTAAACTTTACTTAAATAGTGATTGTTCACTCTTACTTTAAATATTTCGAGAGAGCTGTCTCGTATGTCATGGTAGGGAATTCCAAAACTTCTTTCCCGCTTAAAAACTTGGCTCTTAGATAGCTAACATGTACAATTTTATTGTAAATAACCCTGAGCACCCAAATATTATACAAACAAACGCATTCATACTCACAGCCCCACACTAAGTTCAAAGACTGTATCGTGGGTGCCGGAAACATTTACATCACACACACATTACACCCAGAACCAGAAGCACAAATATCCCTTGGGAAGGAATTTGTGCTCCTGCCTTGAATCGAACCCAGGACCCATGGCGCAGAGGGCGGACACCTGTCCACTGCGCCAACTGGGTCGTCTTTATCGCATGCTATATACCGAATATATAGCATACGATATAGTTATATAGTAGTTTTTATCAGGAGATAAAGATCAAACTCTACCCCATAAAGTGCATTAAATGCGCCAATATGGCCGTTCCTCAATGACGAGGAAAACAATTGCAACTCAATTCTCTTTATTGACATCGTAATATGAACAAAACATTATGAATCAGATGATTCCTTCAGGTTTCCTCAAGAGGAATGTCCATTGAGGCGAGCACCGTTTAGCCAGTTAGTGTTCAAGCCTGACATATCAACGGTTCACACATGATCGAACCTATACCTAACACATGTGCCCTTTATTGACTTTGATTCTTTGATAGGCGAGTAACCTCTACAAGACTAAAATAGTTATGACAAGCATAGCCAACCTTGGGTTTCGGTTTCGTATCAATCTTTTCTATGGTTGTACTGTGTGGATTGAGGAGGATGGGATTTCAATGTTATTATAGAGTGATTTTATTTATATAGCATTAGCCATGCTAGGCAGAACTATAGTGATAAATTTAGAAAGGAAAAATTATCGCTTGAGGCGGGATTTGAACCCGCGGCCATCTAACTGTTATTATAGAGTGTTTTTTAACTACATTTAAATTTGGTACACAAGAAATTTACAAACAATAGGTAAGTGATTAGAACTAACGAAAATGCGTCAGTTATTCAATTACACTGTTTTTTTTTCTTCATTTAATATTGGCTTCGCAATCTTGTGCATTGAGCCAGTGTCAAGTAATTATGTATTTCAAGTGTATTTCATATTAAAAGTCTTACTCACTCAAGTAAAACAGTCAAGGTCCAGTCATAGTCAAGTCATGCCCTATAAAGTGGTAGAAACTTTACTAGAACTTATAATGGAGTTTTGGAATAAATCACGTTTTTAACTTTGTATGATTTGCCTACACTTATGCACGTTAACTTAGTATAATAATCCATAATCGGTTAATAATCCACTATTATTACACATTAACCCTCGAAGATTCACAGGTTTTGAAAAATTATACAAATACAACAACGCCATTTTTTCACTTTCGCGGCAAAACTCCATTTACATTGTTTTACAGTATATAAATAACTAGCCGTGCCCCGCGGCTTCGCCCGCTATTATCAAGTGAAAAAGTAGCCTATGTGTTAATCCTAGGTATAATCTATGTTAATTCCAAATTTCATCCAAATCCGTTCAGCCGTTAAAGCGTCAAGAGGAAACAAACATACTTACACACAAACTTTCGGATTTATAATATTAGTAGGATATTGTAAAATCTGTACAGCAAATGACACAGTGGTCAAATGTTTGCCCATCCCAAATCCCAAATAAAAAATAAAAAGCATCACATAAATGCGTTCACACTCACAGCCCCACACATAAGGTATACTGTTGAATATTTCTAGGTAACAATTCTGACGCTCAATTCTTCTAAAACTCATTTTCCTTGATGCTTGTGTCCATGAGTTGTTGGGTTTTACGAATGTTATTAATGAATAATAATGACATTAGTGGAAATATAGCAATTCTATTGAATAGAACAAGTTTAATACGATTTAATATTTAAATATCTGACGAGAAACACTGCAGCGGCGGCGGCGTTCGTTAAAGTTCATGTCCACATAAACTGTAAAGTGATCCAAACATCGCAATTATTAAAATAATCCTACTAATATTATAAATGCGGAAGTTTGTAAGAATGTATGGATGTATGTTTGTTAATCTTTCACCCAAAAACTACTGCGGGAATTTTGATGAAACTTTACAATAATATAGCTTACACATAAAAATAACACATAGGCTAAAATTTATAAAGATTTAGTTTGAATTATCCAAAATATAACGATAAGTGTCAAATAAGTAGGAAAAAAATCTGCCATCTGCGAGCTATTCTGGCGTGCGCCGCAAAAACCGTCGGAGTTACACGTATATAATGTATAATGGAAATGTTTATCTTAAATAGTCCTACAAAAAAGCCCGCGACAGCATATATCTATCTTTTATGTGAAAGCCATTATCGCCAAAATAGTGAACCAAAAATACAATAATTTAATGATTTTTAATTTGTTGGATTTGTCTCCGTCTCGAATAGCAGAATTATATAAAAACATTGAAAAAAAATTATGAAAAAATAAAATACTTTCTAAAATCATTATCAAAAATTTCCATCACCACGCGAGTGAAACCGCGGGGCGCAGCTAGTGTAAAATAAAATATACGCGATAAAATCGCTTAGAAAATCAATTAAATATAATCTTTTATGATCGCTCTAAAACACTATGTATTCCAATCCTACTAATATTATAAATCCGAAAGTTTGTGTGTAAGTGTGTAAGTATGTTTGTGCCCTCTTCACGCTTTAACGGCTGAACGGATTTGGATGAAATTTGGAATGTACATAGATTATACCTAGGATTAACATATAGGCTACTTTTTAACTTGATAATAGCGGGCGAAGCCGCGGGGCACGGCTAGTCAAGAATACTTAGAAGTTATTAAGAAGTTATTTTACTAAGACAGTTAACACGTGGAAAGATAAACAGCTGTTCCAATTCATTTGAAAGGTATCTGATACCATAATCTAATTGATAGAAGCAACAGGTAGCCCTAGTCACGGCACAGGTCACTGCCTACAATTCAAAAACATAAGTATAATGTGAGAACAACAAACTAATTGAACAACTTGTATAAAAAGATCGCGTAGATGTGGTCATAGACATAATTATACCAGTGATTGCTTTTGTTTTTGCTAAGCTCAAAACAATAATGTGAAAAATTAAAGACATTCACTCGATATTCAGCAAAATAAGCTTCATTATGAGGGTTTATTCCTTTTGACTTCTCTCTCGCTCGCACATTTCTATATTTTTAATATATACAATTAGCTACGTGTGTTTTTGAAAATGTTTTTAACTAAATATATGGACATTAATACAATCAATGTTTTAATCTACCTTTCGTTTTTCATATCTTTAAGTTAAACGAAGAAAGCGTGAAAATTACATTGAAATTTGGGAGCTCTGTTTTTGCTCTGCTTATTGAAGGATATGATAGCGAAAAGAAGTTTGAAACATCCTTGTATTAATGATAGATAGATAGATAATACTTTATTGATCCACTTTATAAGATGAGATAAAACAAAGGTAACAAACAAGCTTATACGTAAAGTATCACAACAGGCGGCCTTATCACTAATAGCGATCTCTACCTATATTAGTTAAAAACATTTTCAAAAACACTCGTACATAACTGTATTTATTAACATTATCTATTTGTGCGAGCGAGAGAGAAGATAAAAGAAATAAACCCTGTTAATATATTTGAAATCGTTGATACCCACGTCCGTAGGAGGATACCCCTAAAGTCTGACTCCCTACACGTGGTCCCCGGGTGGTGCTAATCAGGTGACATTTGAGAGGTGGTAGAGCATTTTGTGAGTTGCTCGCCTGGCTTGCTACCAAAGTAGCTTACCACCATCAAGTTGAAAGTCTGCCGCCAAGCCAAATACGGTGTTCTGGCAGTTATCCTTGAGAGCCTGCGTATTCCAGGTCTAGTGTGTTTACCAGCTTCGATCACATCGTCACTTACCATCAGGTGAGATAGTGGTCAAACACTAGCCTGTCACAAATAAAAAAAAAAAAAAAATACAAGCACGCCCTCAAAAACCTAAATAAAACACTACATACAACAACTAACAACATCAAAAACGACACGATGATTATTGTGAATGGTGATATAAGCCAAGTATACGTCGATGTTACGATGGGAGGTGACGATTGGAAATATTAGCAATATTATACAGAAAACGATAGAACAGTTAACAGACAGACAGTCTCACAGTGCACTTACAGTTGCTCAGGTCTTTGTAATTGACCTGCAAGTTCAGCTTGCCGACAACCGCGTTGCCTATAACAATTTGAATACAAACATTACATAAACATTTATACAAAAAAAAGTTACAACCAATAAGTAACGAGGCTGTTTATGAAATCCTTGACCATACAATCACACTTGCGGTAAAAGATCAGCCGAATTATTTATACAATTTGTCTACTTACATAATAAAAAAAAATTCAAAATAGTATTAATGCCAAAATTACACATAGAACATAATACAAACAACTGGGTGGGTATATAAATCATCTATCTATATATATCAAAATGTATCTCTATTTTCCTTGGTCATCGCATCACGCGTGAACGGATGGAACAAATTATTTCGCTAATTCTTTTTTGTTGTGTTAATTATTGTCAGGAGAAGGTTTTTATGAAAGAAAATTGTATCCCGAAATTCTCGCGGGTCCGGGACTTACGCGGGTAAAACCGCGGGGCACAGTTAGTGAATAATATTATACAACAATTTAGCAATTCTGAACTTAGAACCTGAGAATTTTTCCTTATCCTTACTAATATTATAAATGCGAAAGTAACTCTGTCTATCTGTTGCGCTTTCACGCCAAAACTACTGAACCGATTTAAATGAAATTTGGTACACAGATAGTCCAGAGCTTGGGAAAGAACATAGGCTTCTTTTTAGCCCGGAATTCCCGCGGGTCCGGAACTTCGCGGGTGAGACCGCGGGGCGCAGCTAGTAATATATAATTATGTTATTAAAAGTGGTAGATACGAGACTAGCTCCAACGAAATTAGGTGCCATGCACACAATTTGCCTCAGTTACTATCGGAACGGAGTACCGGACTAGCGTTTGTGTCGTACGAAAAGTGCTTGCTAAATTTATGCTTGCTATTTATTTTGTAAATAGGCGGCAATAATGCCGTCCTGTACTTTTACAAGTTATACAAATTGTATGGTATAGAATTTCGATAGATACTTGTGGTTCAGTTTTTAATATTTAATTATTTTGTTTGAATGGTGATTTGATCGTGTGTTCTTGACTGTTTGGTAAAAATCGGAACAGCCGTTTTCCAGAAACATAGGGGTGTTTTCAGAATGTTGATTTTGCCACTTAATGTCAAGGCACACGTATATACCATACCACGTTTAATGTCATAATTGATTTATACACAATTTAGACACTCAACGCGAATAAACTTACAAAGTCATACAAAAGTAAAATAGTTAATTAATCTAGATGTTTCATAGTAAGATATTTTATCCACTACAATGTAGTGTGCTAATTATGGAGCATTTAATTGAACCACTCAAATAATGATAAAATTATCGAGTTCTATTGTGAACCGCTAGATTTTGTTCCAAATATGAAACGAGTTAACGCGAACAGTGGGCTCGGAAATGTAATCCTTGACCTAAATATTTGAGGAACTACCACTGTCAGACACCGCCACTCTCAAGTGCCGGCTTGGAGCCGATTGTCGACTTCAATTAAGAGACAAATCCGGTTTATTGCTTAGTAAAATAGTTCTCAACATATTACAAAGCAGACTGTTCTATAGAAATATGTAGCTTAAAGTTGTGCTTTGTGTTGTAACTGCCATTCTTGTACGGCTTACACAGGGTAATGCCAGATTGGTGAAACACCAGAAACTTCTTGTGGGATATAAATCCAATCATTGTCTTTCTAGTGCAAATACTCTTTTATGAGATGGATGCGGTCGACGATGGAGCACGTTTGCCTAGAAGATGCCTATTCACTCGCGACTTAAAGACTCCCATATTGTATTTATCAGGGAACACAGACTCAGGTAAGGAATTCCATTCTTTTGCAGTTCGCATAATGAATGTGGAGGCAAAACGCTTCGTCCGCATTTGTGGAATATCAACCATATAGCGGTGTCGCTTAAAAGTCTATATTATTTATCTACTTTGTTAAGACTAAGGCGTCAAGTGTCGACTGGCGTTAGCGTGCATATTACGACGCTGCGCGGTGACGCTGTTCTTTGCGGGACAGTGCAGTTTAAACTATGAATTATCCTTACTAATATTATAAATGCAAAAGTAACTCTGTCTGTCTGTCTGTTACGCTTTCACGCTAAAACTACTGAACCGATTTAAACGAAATTTGGTACACAGATAGTCTAGAGCCTGAGAAAGGACATAGGCTACTTTTTAACCCCGAATTCTGGCTGGTCCGGGACTTACGCGGGCAAAGCCGCGGGGCGCAGCTAGTAGTATATAAATACATATATTAATTCTATAAGCACTAGAAGCTGAAAAAGTTATTAACTGAATGGCTTAAAAGCCTCACCTATGCGGAAACTGAAGCATTATTAAAATCTTGAAATACAACGTATCTTAGCATCATTTATATACAGACATAACCTCATTCGTAAGTATATACACCAACACACGTACATACACACTCTCAACACACGTACACACACTCACAACACACATACTCATACTACAAACACTTATTCCCATAAAAGTGATAACAGTATTTATTTATTAACTTTTTTCTGGTACACCATGTTATTATGGACCTTATCTAGATAAAAACACAACCTTTCATAACCAAATAATTATAACCAAATAATCCAAATCCAATCAAACCAAATAATTATCAAACCAATCAAACCAAATAATTATAATTACAGGTTGCACCTGTAATTATTATTATTTGCTCAAATGTGTTAATACCTAATATAACTACTTACCTAAAAATATAACCTAAAATTATGAACTCAAATGTATGGGCTTCTTGTATTTAAATTTAATATGGAATATTCTTTCTCTCCCGAGCGGTGGGCTTTGACACCTGTAACACAGTTTTAAACTAGCTCAGGTGGCAAAAGCCTAACACTATATCTTGGTTTCATTCGTTTCCAAAGCTTTTTGTAATATTAAAGTACCCATAAGCGTTTTACTTATATTATATTATACTTGTTGTTTGTCAAATTGTCAAATTATTACGAAGAACATAGCATTCAGAAGAAAGTTGTAGAACTGAATGATCCAAAGGTTAGAATGTGCATCAGGGTTTGAGAGCTTTCTGGTATTTTACAAATAACTCTGTATAATGTATATGTATAGGAAGTCAAATCAAATCAAATCAATATCGTTTATTCACACATGGTCCCCAAAGAGGCACTCATTAAAGTTAATGACTCTACTGCCAGGAAATGGTATACTTATGGATACATAATTAACATGTTTTGCTTCAGTGAATCGAGAGCCTCTCACGATGAATTGTTTAAGACCCGCAGTACGAGCTACTGTTGATTAATCCCCGACACAAACAGAGGGGCACTTGTATATCGATGAGTCTGTTTCTTCCAAACGGCTGATTTTGATCGAGAGATTGGTGATCATTGGTGCTGCTTTTTTCCAGATAGGTCAACGGGAGAACTTTTAAAATGTTTCAACTTGTTCTGTGACTATATCAAGAGATTAATAGCTCTCGTGGAGTTTCACCGTATTATTTGCACCTGCTGATTTACTGAAAAATTATCAGATGCATTCGAGCTGGCGAGGGCCCAAGCTTCAGCCGCTAATGTCATTCACCCGGTTTTTGGAGCCTGTCCAGGAATTATAAGGCTATCATCGAAATATTTATGCGAATTCGATGCGTGCGAAACCGGGATCCCGGGGTGTGACAGGTTTGGCAGATGACGGCCGGGGGACCCTGTCGCCCGAGCCAATTCTGGCAGATATCGTCATGACGTAGTGCTTTTACAATTCAAACTCTTCGTCAGTTTGTGGCTTTTCTGCTGAACCGAACGTAGCAGTATCTGGTAGGACGATTTAGCCTAGGCTAAAAACATAATATAGTGATTAAAGTGTACGGAAACAAGGCTAAGCTGAGTAGAAAACTTAATAAATAATATAATATATAATATAAATATAAAACTTAAAGGGTAATTCAATTGGAATTTCAACTTAAGGATGCTGCTCACAGCTGTGGATGTGAATGCACTCTTGTTTTTAATATTTTATTAACTATCTGTTCAGAATTATATAGAGATCATTAATGCCTAATAGTGTTCAGTCCCAAGAGCACACGGGTAAATAAAGTGCCTTATTAGGCGGTCACATATTATACTTATGCGGTTGGTGATAAGTATGCGCATTATCTGCACTCCGAATTAATTAATAACCGCAAATAAGGTAATGTGAGATCTAATAAGTCACTAAGAGGTAGCACTACCAAGAACATTTGCGTGTTGTTATCACATCTGTGATATTATAACAGACCTTTTACAAAACTCTCAAACTAAATACCCTAAAATATAGTTTAAATTCTTCAAGCAACTAATCCAGTGAGTATACAAGTAGTAAGGAGTTTTTTGCTCATGTAGTGTACGTAAATATCTGACCACATCTTTCAGAACGTAAGATAAGATTGAAACGAATGAAGAAACCAGAAACTAGTGACGATAACAAAGTAACCCCATACGTTACTGGTCCACGCATTACGTTATCCGTTGCTTACGTATGTATATCTAGACGTGTACTATCATTACTTTATACCGGTTACGTGACCATTAACGCAATGATAACGTAGCTCGTGTAGAAACTATTAATAACATCCATGAAACCAAAAAGTATTTGACGAGTGATTTCATATTTTCAATTCGAACGGTCTATCTTTAGCTCGGGCGATTCTTTTTGCTTTGCGAAATTCTTCAACTGTGGGAGGACAGATCTATATTGACTATAACTGTGGGCGGACAGAGTTATATTTACTATATTTAATATTACATAACGTAAACATAAACGCTTTCACACTCACAGCCCCACACTTAGTTCGAATACTTGAGTCGTGGGTGCCAGAAACATTCAGATCAAACACACACAATCAGAACCAGAACCAGATACACAACATTTCCTTAGGGAGAAAACTTGTGTTCCAGCCGGGAATCGAATACGATACCCCTGCTTAGAAGGCAAATGCTCATCCAACTAAACCAACGAGCATCGGGTAATTCAATTCGAATTTCAACGATGTACTTGATTAGCATGTAAAAAGACAAGCGGTTCTTTACCCCCCTACCAGGAACTGCGCTTAAACCTTAACAGCTAGACAAAACATGCCAAAGTCCGACTTGCACCTTAACGGCTTCAGCGCAGCGGTGTATAAATATTCATGGTGCGGAATACGCCGATGGAGCTGCAATCTCACAAGAATTGTAGCTTGTATTGTAACTATTTCCAATCAATAAGAGCAGCGGAAATCCACGTGTTTTGGTGCCGTGCCAGACGTTGAGAGCGGTGTATTGAAATGTAGAAACGTTCTGTAAAACAAGCTGAATTCTTGTTCGGTGTTATCATTCCAACGGATACGTCTCGAATTAGATTGATAAATGTCATTGTTGTGTGCAATACTACAGTTCACTCTCAGCCATATAAGATAAGAACTCTCTTTTAAAATACAGTAAACAAAATACCATGTAGTACTGTCTCCCAATATGATATGGATTGGCCTTGGATGACTGACGAGCTTAAAGATCATTATTGACGAGAGATCTGCTGTTACAATAAAACACAAAAGCTTAAAAGCTTTTCTAAGCATCGCGTATCGAACTTAGTGTGAGGAATCGCGCCGATACGCGCTGCTTAAAAGGCGGACGCGCACATAACTACGCCATCGTGCAGTTCTTCGCACAGTATTTCTTAATGACATATTATATAAACGTGCAAGCAACGTTCGAGAAGGTCCAGAAGGATTCCTTAGTCAGATCCAAATGGGATCCTGCTAAACTATGCGCTTCATTAGAATCGTCTTTCCGAGTTTAAGTTATATCACCTACCTCTGTCTAGTAATATAACCTATTTCTGTTGAAAACGGTTTCAAAACGAAATTGACAAAACTCCTAAGATATAAGGTTCATTATTAGATAATTAAAAAAAAAACCGCGTGCATCAAGGATACGTAATAGGGCCAGTTATCGTAAGCATTGATTCAGTTTTATTTTGATTAATTTATAGGGTACCTTTCTCAAAACTAAAATTGGAACCATCCACTCTGTCATCTATATTTTGAGCGTTCAGTATTTTTACGTACGGTTTGGCTATATCTCAGCTATGCTGTCATTATTTATGAATCACGAGGAAACAGTTCCGATGCTCCGGCTCGGATAGTGAAATCAATGATAAATTGATAGCCATGTGTTCTCAATTCTGATGCTGACAGACATCCATAGTTATCTAATTTATGTACTTGTACATAGTGAACAATGGAATATTTCGGGACTGCATGCGATGAACCAATCGGTAATGTTACTTTTGTAACATGAACAATGAATAAAGGAGTTGTTTAATTAACTGAACGTGCTGTAGCAAAAGGATTGAGTAACAGTGGAATGCAAACAGTGGAATACTAACAATACCCTTTACTATTATCCATTCTAATGCATAAATTAGTATTTTGGGTAATTTATTTACATATTTTAAACGCGACAATTTTGACGTTCTTTCATGACATCCACAATTCAATCACGGCTGACGAAAGGAAAGTTGACAAAAATGTGTGACCTACGTCACTAATCAGTTGTAACTAATAGCGTGAGTTTTGCTATTTTGAATTACCCATGTATTTTAACCACTATTCATTAAAAAACATTTAAATAAGAAAATAACGTTATAGGTGTAATTCTGTAGCTTTTATGTAAAAAATTGATAGTATAACCTAAATTAAAATCTCATGCATGTTTTGGGCTCATTGGATATGACAACCAAAATGTCAAAGATAACTCAATTAAAACTTGTATTTAGGCGTGTTTCGTATATGCCATACCTAACGTGTATAATGAACATGAATATTCGGTTTCGGAGGTCTCTGGTCACCGCCTGGTAGTGTATGTTTGGGTCAAACAAACACCACGTAGCTCGTAGGCGGGTAACGGTAACTTGGACCAATATGGACGGTAACTTGTTTTACTGTGAGACAAACATTGGAAATAGTAGGCTTATAGAGGTCAAAATAACGAAGAAGAAACGTACAATCCTACAACAAATGAGCTGGATCAATCAATAACGTGGATATTGGGTAGTTGTATGGTATCATCATAATTGTTTTTTCTATTTAATGTCCAAAAGTAGTTATGAATTTTCTACCGACTTCACAAAAAATTAGGAGGTACTCAATTCGACTGCATTTTTTTGTCTTACGTGTGTTACCTTATTCTATTAACTTCTTTCCACGTGAACCGATATTGAAGTTTTGTTTTGTTTGAAAGCTGTTGCTTTCCGATTGGTCCCATTTAAATTTGATCAAGATATAAACGCATTCACAAACGCATATGATCAGTAGTTTTTGAGTTGTCGTCAATAATGCGTGTTTAATAGTTAATACATTTAATCTGATCAAGGTTCCGAAGATAAAGCGGTGAAGACGGTTTTTTTTAAGCTTGGCTTGCGTTTAAATTATATTACGGTGTCTGTTGCTTGCAAATTCGATCGAGTGCTATAAAGGAAACTCTGAAACTATCACATCTCTATCACCTCTAGTTTAGATTATGTGTTGATTGTTAGTTTTTTTTTTTTTTATTAGAATGAGGAAATCAATTCGACTGTTTTTTTTGTATATTTGTAAGACGGCCGGAACGATTTCGATTTTTTTTTTTTAATACTGTCTAAGTAAACGTTTGACCACAATCACACCTGATGGAAAGTGACGATGTAGTCTGAGGTGGAGCACGCTTGCTTAGTAAATACCTATTCACTTTACTTTTGAACACACCCAAATTGTACCTTTCGGGAAACACAGACGACGGCAAAGCGTTCCACTCTTTTGCTGTTCTATAAATTATTATTTGAAAGGTTATGGTGTCAAGTTGGCCCCAAATTGTCATGATCTGATTAAAAGTTCTAGAGATAAAGCGGTCAAGTTGGTTTTTTTAAGCACTGCTTGCGTTTAAATAGTATTTAGAAGGGAATCTAGATTATTTTTATTAGCTTGACGTGACGTTTTATGGGCTGTTTTGTATGTAATAAGATAAATACTAAGCCGCTGTCCGGAAAAAGCATGCATTGCTTATCATTCATATCATCACGATTATCAAGGAAAATGTAATCTTTGGGATATATTCACGTTTCGTCAGCTATGATTACCGGCATTTACTGTTTGATATCATGCGTTTTTATTTGAGATATAAATTTCAATGTATCTATTACCTTTAAACGAGCAATTCTTGTATAAATATATATAATTTGAATCTCGGAAACGGCTCCAACGATTTTCATGAATTTTAGTATGCAGGGGGTTTCGGGGCGATAAATCGATCTAGCTAGGTTTAATTTTTAGAAAACGTCGTTTTAACGAGCAAACCTCGGTCATCTAGGTACTTCTAATAATATTACATACTTATATCAATATTCTCTTCATTAATTATTAGCTTGATAATAGCGGGCGAAGCCGCACGGCTAGTGTTGTAATATGTTTTAAATTTTTTGTATATTAATTTGTTCACATCGATAGCGCCCGTTCGATTATGTACTGAGCACTAAATTGTAATGTTTACTGTACATCGATGTTATTTATGTTAATTGGATTGATATAGGGCATTCAAACAGTGATTACCCAGTAATTAATACAACTACGCCAACTTTGAACTCTACCACGCGAGAATAAAGTCTGCAATCGTAATGCATTGTTCATTCTGTCAGTATTCTTCAAATAGTGTTTCTTTACTGGTTGGCATTACCATGTGTCTATGACTGTACTAGTGGCCTAATTATGATGTGTGCCAAAATACTAGTTTGTACTGGGATACAATTACTAGGTATTTAGTAAATTAGTAACGCTTGGTTGCCTGTCGTGTGGGCAAATCTAGTGTGACGTTATTTCAACCGACTTCATAAAAGGAAGTTCTTAATTCGCCATGTAACTCTACACACAGAAAAAATATGTCGCCTAAGTAAACGAAGTTGTGTATTTTGTTTTCCTTTATGGGTACAATGATGTCTGTATAAGGTTTTAAATAAAATATGATATTAGCTTTATAGATAGAGATACCAGCCGTTCCCCGCGGCTTCGCCCGCGGAAATTAAAAAAAAAATTCATTAAATTGAGAGTCTAAAACATTCTTGAACACACAGAAAAAAATAAAAAAAACTGGTCTAGCTGTTTAGGAGGACATAATAAGACACATACACACACGTACAGAAGAATTATATAATATACTAGCCATGCCCCGCGGCTTCGCCCGCTATTATCAAGTAAAAAAAAAGTCTGTGTGGTTAATCTTAGGTATAAGCTATGTACATTCCAATTTTCATCCAAATCCGTTCAGCCGTTAAAGCGTGAAGAGGGAACAAACATACCTACACATTTGCACACAAACTTTCGGCATTATAATATTAGTAGGAAAAGATTTACACGACGTCCAAAATTAATATCATATAATGTGATTGAAATTAAACGCTTGCCACGTTAATAACATTTTTATCTATGATAGGTTAGCGGTTGACCCCTATCTCACCTGTTGATAAGATGGAAATATAAAATTTATGTTTTTAAACTTATTTAGTAGAAAGATCTCAATACAAGCACACTCAAATATTTTTATTATATCTCTAAAACTTTGGCATAGTTTCAGGGTTCTAACTTTGACTTAAGTAATGTTATCTATTAACTATAAATAATATTACAGGCACAGCGAAACGATGGCCATCTGTTTATTCTTGCCCAGAGAAAAGACAATACATACCTCCAACCAATATGTAGATGTTTTTTCTTTTTATTCAAGATAGGCAAACGTTTGACCGCCATCTCACCTGATGGTAAGTGACGATGCGGTCGACGATGGAGCACGATACTAAGGTAATCAATGATACTCAGGTGATTGGTGAATACGAAAATTTTTTGGCGGAATTCACTCCTGGGGGATTTATTTCACGGGGAGAAAGTACCTCTGCTCGTGTATCAGGAGTTAAACATAAATATAAGTCATTAAGTTTATATTATAGTACGTAATGAAGTACTAGGCAACCATAAACGTGAAAGAGATAATTGCGATGAGTTTCTATTTGAATTAAGCAAAAATGAACTTTATTTCTTCATAGTTTTGCCATTTTTGAATTGAAACCGTTTGCAACAGAAATAGGTAATAGAGGGTCTGATTTGCGACGGACAAATACAGAATGCCAACTGACCTGTGTTCGGATTCTGGGAATCCATTACTGGGTGCTTCATCATTAAAATGTTATCTCGGAAACCTGTTCACCGCCAAGGTACAGTCGGCGTCAAACCAATGTGACAACTAAGGGGATGTTGCTGCTTTTGTGTGTGTAATCTACGTATTTAATTATTTATTAATGCACACATATAATAAGGATTGTTTTTAAACAAAAATAACATATTGATATGTATCGATAAAGCAAACTAGTTATGAAGTAGCAGTGTTATATAAAGATAACTTATTGTACAATTATACCATTAATAAGACATAAATAAGTTACTTGTTAAAAACTATTTTAAAGACAAGCTTTTAGAAGTCCGCCACATTGTATTTAAAGTGACGTCACTTTATTTTTCGAGGTATTTTCAACAAGCCTTTTCAATTGATACTCATATTGTAGGAGTGCATTAAAAATAACTGGTCCGCCATGTTGGGTGTTCCGCCATGTGGGATTTAGAATGCGATTTTACGAATGATATCACGTATTTTTTAACCTCTGATCCTTATAAGTATGACGCCTATTTGTATTTCTGAGGCATCGTAGTTCCCCTATAATCATCTCACCGACCTTACACTAATCCTACTAATATTACAAATCCGAAAGTTTGTGTGTAAGTGTGTAAGTATGTTTGTTCCCTCTTCACGCTATAACGGCTGAACGGATTTGAATGAAATTTGGAATGTACATAGATTATACCTAGGATTAACACATAGGATACTTTTTAACCTGATAATAGCGGGCGAAGCCGCGGGGCACGGCTAGTATACTATAAATGGGAATGGTTGGATGTTTGGTACTCAAGTTTAGCTGAAATATTAAACGGTAGATAGTTGACAGGATTTTCATCATCGTCAACGCGGGTAATATCATGGGACACAGCTGCGTCCCGCGGTGTGTCCAGCTTGTCACTTATAAGTGACTAACAGGGGAGATAAACAGGGTAATGAACAGGGGAGATAGTGACCAACGTGGGGACGACCGGGAATAATCCTAATAGATAAGTTACGAATGAGTCGACATCAATGCTGTTAATATAAAAGCTGGTTATATCGCGATGGCACTTAGCTATATTTAGTAAAAATTGTATATGACGGTGTTTTAAAAACTAAATATAGATGTATTATTATTAAAACTATCGTGAGTCGTATTCATGTTGATTTAGTTCCGGTTGTACTCACGTTATTCTTTTTAATAAAGAATAACGTGAGTACAACCGGAACTAAATCAACATAAATATAGATGCTCACGTCTATTTGATGCCGACTGTACTGTCGTTGGTAAAAAGCGAATAAGCGAAATGATTACATAAGTGCGGACAGCGCTTTCTAATGCATGCCTTGACAGGCGAGCCATGAGTGAACACTTTGAATATGATTAACATACGATATTGGCAATAGGGGCCAAATGAAAGCTTGTTTTACTAAACAGTTTATGTTCTCATTGGTTCTAGGAGGCACTTAATTTGTGCGCCTCCAGGTACATTTTGCTACTAACAAAGTAAGGGTGATTTTAAAGCCAAGTACAGTGCAAGTCTGCATATTCCAGGTCTAGTGAGTTTACCAGCTTCGATCACATCGTCACTTACCTTCAGGTGAGATAGTGGTCAAACACTAGCCAGTCACAAATAAAAAAAAATAAAAAAAGTCTTACATCTTATGATGTATCCCTAATTTTGATAAATCATACCAGGTGATAACATAAAATTCTGAGAAAGCTGTGGCTTTAAGTAAATATATATATAAATGACAATTAAACTTATATACTTAAAAATATTAAGGAAATAATAAATTAGTTGAAAAGTTGAGGGGTTTTGAAACAGTTAGGGGGAGCAAAATAATTATTATTTATGTATTTTTTAGGCTTGGGATCGTCATAATCTTATCTAATAAATACTAACTTTTGAATTCTTTTATAATATGAAACATATTTTCTTAATTAAAACAGGCAAACTTTTTACCACCATCTCACCAGATGAGGTTGACGATGGTGCAAGCTTTTAACTCACGACTTAGAGATTCCCATATTGTGTATATTAAACATACTCGTAAATGCTACTTATACAATCATTGTTAATGATTGCTTGTTTATAATTTTAACGCATTTTGGCAGATAGTTAATTTCCTCTATTTTCAAACGACTTCAAAAAAGGAGGTTCTGAATTTGACTGTATGTTTTTTTTTATGTATGTTACGCGATATTTCCGCCAATTATAAATCGATTTTGATATATTTTTTTTGTTTGGTAGAGTTAATTTCAAAGGTGGTCCTTTATAAATTTTATCGAAATCGGTCAAGCCTAAACCGAAATATAAGCGACGAAGTCGGTTTTTTAAGCATTGCTTGCTTTTTAATTATCTATAAATAATGAAACGCAAGCAAAGCTTATATAAAAACCGACTTCACCGCTTTATCATCGGAACCTTGATCAGATTTAATGTATAAACACGCATTATTGACTATAACTCAAAAACTACATAAAAAGCACCAGCTTTCAAGAATCACCAAAATCGGCTCACAACGAGAGAGAAGTTATGAGGTAACTTTTGAAGTCGGGTATACGAGAACATCGTCAAAGTACGCATTATTCGTCACAAAATAGGCATTATTCTGTGAGGATCAGATCTTGATCAAATTTAAATGGGACCGATTAGAAAGCAACATCTTTCAAACTAAAAAAAAAATATTTGAAATCGGCTCACGTGGGGAGAAGTTATGAGGAAAAATAAAAAAAAAAAAAAAACATACAGTCTACTTGAGTACCTTCTCCTTTTTTGGGAAGTCGGTAAAAATATACCATATGTATCACTTATACTTCAATTATTTTACTACTTGCTTGAATAATTGTAAAGCTTTTGACATGATTTTATTTATTTTGAAATATTTTTTGTATATGAGTGTTTGATTCAGAACAAAGAGGAAAACTAGCAACCATGATACAGGTGTTTAGGCACCTAGTTTAGTGGAAGGAGCCACACATATTATTATTAATGACATGCGCTTTTTTATCTCATCATACTAATATTATAAATCCGAAAGTTTGTGTGTAAGTATGTTTGTTCCCTCTTTACGCTGTAATGGCTGAATGGGTTTGGATGAAATTTGGAATGTACAGCTTATAATATAAGAACTGCCCGTTGGCTCAGTTGCGTAAGCGTTCGCCTTCTGAGCAGCAGGGTTCGATTCCCGGCGGGAACACATGTTTTCTCCCCGAGAAAAATTTATGTTTCTGGTTCTGGTTGTGATTGTGTGTGTGATGTGAATGTTTCCAGCACCCACGACACAAGACATCGAACTTAGTGTGGGGCTGTGATTGTGAAAGTGATTGTTAACGCAAGAGAAGCTGTTGGAGACAGCTAGTTAATGCATAATTTAATTCTCATTTTACGGTGAAGTGAAAATCTGTGTGTTAGTATGCTTGTGTTCATTACATTGGATCGATTTGTATGATGGTCGTCGATTTGGATGAAATATAGAACAAACATACCTAGCACAGAGGCAATTTTTTTTTCGATTCATAAATGTGGTGACCGCACATGGCACACCTATCATTCATACATACACAACATAACAATATTGTCATCTGTCAACATAATAATAAATTTCTTAAACAACAGTTAACAACATTTATATATGTATATGTAAATATAAGTTCTAATATTATAAATATTAAAGTTGTATCGTTCAGGTAGAGACACTACAAGAGTTAGTAGTTAAAGCCTAGTTATCATGTGTAAAGTAGTATGTACTATATTCAATACGATACATATAAAAGTAATTGAGCCGATTCCCACTTGTGCGTGTGTCAGTCGCAGCGAGTCAAAGCGCACTCCCCCACAGGTAGGTTAATCATATTATTATGCAAGTTTATGTACTCTGTACTAAAGTTATATAAATTATGATTGAATCAAGACATAGCATTCAGATTACAGTTATTGTTAACAACTTGTTTTGTACTTGAAAAACCTGTTACGTCTCGTAAACATGTTCTCCGACAAAAACCCAAGTAAAAAAAAAGCTAAGAGTTTATACCAATAAAGTTTTTTTTACTTCCAATTTTTATTGTAATACATTATTGAAGTAGCTTTGATCCCTGGGTACAGGCTTATTTTTTTCTTTTACTAGGAAAGTGTGATGATGGTAAGTGATGAAGACAATTTCGGATGAGATAGCGTCTTCCCCGATCACGTGGTCAAGGAAAGCAAACTTATTTGCCCTCTAATAACTGGCTGTCAAGAGAAGTAGCCAGAAGATAATTATGATGGAATGAGGATAACAGAATAATATCACGCTATTCCCTACACATTATTATTCATTGTGATACTTCACTGAATCATATCACAATGAATAATAAATTTTGATATTGCATTTTTATGCTAGACAGGCAAGTATTTGATACTAATTTTCTAGTGATGAATGCTATGTGACAATAGATAGTGTCTGCGATTGGGTGGTTAGGTTAGTTCCTATATATACATTATATTCCTTCTATATACTTCCTTCTATATACATTTTAATGTAATGCCATGTAACCCTTTGTAATGCCTTCTTCCAATAAAACATAGTGACAGACAAACTGTAATTTTTTATATAAACAGTTCAATAAAAAAATTATTTCTTCAAAGTATTTAGAGACTTCTTACTAGTTTTAAATCATGATGGAATATACTACTGATATCTTCAATTTTAAAGCTATGACAAGCTTTTGAAATACTATCTCGACTGATGGAAAGCGATGATTCGGCTGAAGATGTAGCATGCTCACCTAGAAGATACCTATTCACTTTTGATGTGAACACTCTCAGATTATACCATTCGGGAAACAAAGACAAGGGGCAATGAGTTACACTCCTTCAGAGTATGGATGATAAATATAGCGACGAAACATTTAAGAGAGATCTTGAGGTTGTTTTGTCTGTTTTCACTATCAGGTGGTTCTGGTTTAATCTTCACATCCCAGGCCTAACATGTTTCTTCTTCTAACCTTCCTCAATCTCATAAGTTACTGATCAACAGGTGATAGTAGCTCAACACTAGCCTATCACAGATAAATAAAAAGTAAATAATGTGGTTGCTGGTAATAAAGATATAGAATTCATTAATTAACATTTATGATCATATGTTACATTTTATCAGCTCTTAGCAGATGGGATCAGCACATTTTGTAGAACTTAGCATATTTTCGTGCAGCAAGAGTGTATTATAAGTTGTTATAATACACTCTTGCAGCACGAAAGTATGCTAAGTTATGTTTTCTACAAATGTATAGGCTGTACATTTATTGTGGTGGTTGATTAAGCATATGGTTCTTGGATAGACAAAGATATCATTCAGCAGGATATTAGAGATTACATTACCTAACTACTAAATAAACCTGACAATAACACCCTATATCCAAGTGAAAATTGGGTTCATACCAAATTACTTCCAATTCCATCAAGCCCTTACAAAGGTAGCTTCTTTCAAACACACTTACACACACTCAGATTTATTTTTAATATTACTGTGTAACCTACACATTGTCATATTTCATTCAAAGTTCAATGATTAAAAAACATACAATGGAACAATGTCATTAAATCATTATTCCTGGTTTACTATAGAAGCCAAATAATTCCATATATCTGTTAAATGTAAATATATTCATAGACCATAATAGCTATCATCTGATTCATTTGATATGGTTGTCCCCAGTAAATATTACAAGCAATTTTGATCAGAAAACAAACAAACAAACGAACGCAATCACACTCACAGCCCCACACTAAGTTCAAAGATCGTGGGTGCCGGAAACATTCACATCACTCACACATTAATCACTGTATATCTGTAAACAATGGAAATGCCAAGGTTTCTCCCTGACATTGAGCTGCACCTTTGTGTTGTAAATAAAATCATCTTGACATGATAGAATATCAAATAAACAATTATAAAATATTAATAATAATAATGCTAATTAAAATTCAAAATAGAGTTCAGTCACCTTTAATCTTATTAGAAATACTAGGCGCTATGAACATAGCCTAATAAGTTCCCGCGAATGTTGCAAGGTCAGTCTATACAATACAGAAGCATACAAAGCAAAAAGAGATGCTTCATCACGTTGCAGAACAAAGTTCAACGCGCAAAAAAAGGTTAACTCGCGCCAATAAACATCGTATGTAAACAGTTACGATACGAACCAACGGCTGATTAGAACAAAAACATTGAAAATGTACCTGAGTGGAGGTTCCTGTCCGCTCCTCCCGTCATTTTGGCTAAATTCTGCAGCAACGGAAGCAGTCAACGCGCCGAGCGTGCCGCGCGTTTGTGTCCTGTCCGCGCAGCACCACAATCCACGCAGCAATTATAAAAAGAACCCAATTTCAATGTCACAAAGGTAACACGAGGGTACAGGCAGCCACACGGCCGACCCAACGGCGGCCGCGCTCGCACTCACACTGATTCCTACACAATAATAACTGAACAGAATTTACCTTCTCCTTCATGGTAATTAGTTTCTTCCTGTATATGTCCTTCTTTATCGGCCATATTCAATTTATTTATTTATTTCGTCTGGGCGACAAGACTTCACTGAACATAGCGACATGAAATTTTTAGATTTTTTCCAACACGACGCAGTTTGACACCTGTTTGACAACTACACGGACTTATTTATTATGATTTGTCATATATTGTCAAGTGATGAGTATATTCCCCTCAGACATCACAAAGATCGCGTAACTAGCATCTTGTATCCTAAGGGCGATGAAGCGATGAAGCTTTCTTACATCGTACGTCATTTTGATTTTTTTTTTTTTTTCCTGTACTAACTACGGGCCAATTGCCTATATTTCCTAAAACTATGTACAGCAAAGAACTAAAGTTACCTACAAGACATCGAGCTTATAGGTAACTCAAGTGATTGATTTATTTTGATTCTTCTGACTTAAAGTCACTAGATCAAGTGTGGATATTCGGATATACAATTATTATAAATGGCCAATAATTTTCTATAACAAAAAATATTAACCTTTACATATATAAAAATATGGTAACAACAAAAAAATCTTTAATAAAATATATCGAATAAATAATAGTTAAATGGCTTTTCATATACCTAAATATATTCACCTAGATTCAAAACCTAATTTATGCTTCAATAAAAACACTTCTTACGATAGCTAACCGAATCATATTATGGTAACTGAGTTATCGTATGGTTCTGAATCTGGGGGACAGAGCCGCCCGGTTCAAAATTATGATCGGAAAAATAAAATAAATATAAACTAATTACATACATAGTTGATAGGGTCCTGTGCTATGACTTGTGATAATGGGTGTTTAGTTCATTAGATGAAAATAGTAATTACAATTCCTACAAAAAAAGAGAATTGAATGCTATAATTAATGCTGGCTTAAATAATTTAATACAGATATAATTCTAGGTAGCACTGAACTATAATAGGCAAGCGTGACACTTACCATCAGGCGGCGCGGCGGCTTGTTAGTCTAATCCATAGAATATAATATATTCTACCTGAATCCGGTCTCGTCTCTAAAACATAAAAAATATATGGCTTGGCGGTGAAAAATGCTTTGCTCTCACTGTCGTTCTTTTACCAGAACGTAGCTTTTCATCTTTTAAGATGTCACGTCAATCCCAAAAACTGTCACTGTGATTTTTCATCATCGCATGGTGTCAAAAAAAGTTCCTCTATGGTGTCAAATTACGGCAAAGATATATTAATATAAAGTGGAATTTTATTTAAACTTTCTAGTTATTGTTAAAATGCAGGTAACCTGACTCTAAGCGTGAAATCAGTTCTTAAAAAAATGTAGTTGTTTAAATCCTCAAGTTCTGATTGATATTGTGATGTTTATTTATAGAACCCAAATGAAGATACGGAATGGAACGATGTCCTCAGATCGAAGGGTATCATCCCTCCCAAGGAGAAGGAGGTTTCTGAGGAACAAATTGTTAACATGATCGAGCAGACCATTGCACAGAAACAAGCTGAAAGTACGTGAAATCTTGTCGGTTCAAAGTTTTGTTATTGTATTTGTAGGTTAGAAGAACATCTGACGACATTATACTCGTAATTGGGATAGTATGCCTTGTTATACATTAGATGAACTGTTCGTTGGCATAGTTGGCTCTTTTGCCTTCTAAGCAGCGGGTATTAGGTTCGATTCCCGGTGGAAACACAAGTTCCCTCTACAAGGGAAACATTTGTTTCTAGTATTAGGCGTAATTTTTTTTTTACCCTTGATACTAATATGTACGGGCCAATTGCCTATATTTCCTAAAACTAAACTACATACAGCAAAAACATGAGTTATCTACAAGACATGAGGCTATAGCTAATTCAAGTGCTCAAGCCCACTACCAGTGCATGCTGGCGGCAAGGTGTAATTGTGTGTAATTAAAATGTTTCCGGCACCCACGACACATGTCAATAGGGCTGTGAGTGTGAAAGTGTTTATTTTTATTTATTTATATCTATGTTAAAATTTACTGTACCTGTGGGTAAACAGGATTTGGAAAAATAAACTTGACTCTGGCCTATCATGTGTACCGCCCTCCACTGCATCAAGTTACCATTATGTAATTGTGTAATTATTTGTGACAGTTATACAATATTGATGCAGTTTTATATTAATAATATGTGAATAAACTCACAAAGGATTTCATTAATTGTCAATAATTTTATAATTAAAAGATTGTAAACATTAAATTTGTTTATATTTTAGAGGATCAGCAACTGTCAGAACTAGATCTAGACGGTCTCGATGAGCTGGAAGACGAGGAAGACGAGGCAGTTATCGAGGAATACAGAAGGAAGAGGATAGCCGAGCTGAAGAGGCTCTCAGAGAAGCCCAGATTTGGAGACATTAAGGAAGTGTCAGGACAGGACTATGTGCAGGAAGTGAATAAGGCGGGAGAGGGCATCTGGGTTGTCATACATTTGTACAAACAGGGGTAAGTTGTATAGTTAAAAAAAAAATTTGGTATAGATAGATAGATAGATATACTCTTTATTGAACACCTTAAATAATAAATAACACAAATAGTAAAATTTTAACAATACATTAATAGAAAAGTGTAACAATAGGCGGTCTTGTCACTGAAAGCGATCACTTCCAGACAACCTTTGGATGGATAGGAATAACGCAAAGTAATAGGATGTTGTTCATAAAAAACTTATTCATAATGGTGCTTACCGATCTTATATATCATCAATTACAAATTTACATATACATAGGTACATATATACTATACTAGCCGTGTCCTGTGGCTTCGCCCGCTATTATCAAGTTAAAAAGTAGCCTATGTGTTAATCCTAGGTATAATCTATGTACATTCCAAATTTCATCCAAATCCATTAAGCCGTTAAAGCGTGAAGAGGGAACAAACATACTTACACACTTACAAACTTTCGGATTTATAATATTAGTAGGATTATAATAATATATATTTTATATAAACAATACAAATATATACAAATGAACGCTCTCGCTTTCACACTCACAGCCCACATCAACTGGGTTGTTAACAAACAATACATTAGTCTATTTATTCTAAAGGAGATAGACAATGCAGTCGGCAAGTACTTGCTTTCTAACTTTTCTAAGCCTAGGTTTTATTAGCATAAGGAGCAAAATTTTGCTCCCACAAACAATTGAGTCACTTGTTAATCAAGTTATTATTTTCAGCATAACACAGTGTGCATTGATCAACCAACACATGCGTCAGCTCGCAGCCAAATTCCCATACACCAAATTCCTGAAGGCTGTCGCACAGACGTGCATCCCCAACTTCCCTGAGCGAAACCTGCCCAGTGTATTTGTGTACTTCGAGGGAGACATGAAGAAGCAGTTCATCGGACCACTCGAACTGAGAGGAACTGCTCTTACATGCGATGGTAAGAGACCGGGATATTAAGTTGAGAATTGTAAGGTTTCTTATAGGACCAATTGACAGTGTTTATTGGCAAATGCCTGGGTTAATCGAGCTTGGAAATGGCCTGTATTGTATCCCACAAAGATATATGCCCTTAAATATAAGAGGTAATTGATCAAAAGGGATGCCTGGGTATAAAAAAATCAAATTAGTCTGTCAGTTAGATTATCAAAATTTTACTTGTATTTTTAATTGAACAAATCAATAGAATTTGACAGTGATAAAGTGTCAAATATCGGGAGTGAGGGCTCGTGACATCACTCCTCAGTAAAAAGTGTACTGAGGTGTAATGTCACATGGAATTTCAAGACAATAAAAGTTAAAATCCAATATTTTTTGATAGTGTAAATGATAAACTAAATTGAATTTTTCAGGCATCCGGCCTTCCAATCGGTTGGTTGCTGTTTCAAATATTATTATGACAATCTTGAGCTTGCAGTAAAGTAACAAATCCATTGTGGTATGTTCTCATACTTAATAATTATAGGCTTTGCTTGAGTTTATCAAGTTAATAAGTAGCCTATGTGTTAATCCTAGGTATAAGCTATGTACATTCCAAATGTTATCTAAATCCATTCAGCTGTTACGGCGTGAAGAGAAAACAAACATGCTTACACACACACTGCACAAGCTCTTTCTAGCGACATAATAACACCTAGGTTTATAAAATTATGTATTAGAGATTTAAAGAATGTTTAAAAAAAAAAATTAATGAAAAAAAAATGCGCCGCCGCCGAGTTTCTTGCCAGGTTCTTCTCGAGATGGCTGTAATTTTGCGAATCTGGCAATAGAATCATTAACTTTCATGACTTTGATTTTGATTTTTGAAACTTTCGGATTTATAATATTAGTGTGATTTTCTCTATACACTACATAACTTGAATTTAACCGAGTTAATTAACAGCTTACAATGTTTTTGTTTCAGAATTTGAATACATCCTCGGCAAAGTCGGTGCAGTCGACACGAAGATAACAGAAGACCCCAAACCTAAGATCAAGGACAAACTCTTCCAAGATCTTGGCTCCAACGATTGGTGATAGTCACAGATGATGTCACTGTGACTGGAGATGTCATTAGTGACATAGTGATAGTCACTAGTGATGGACTGAGTGTTGCTTGGAGTGCGGGTGTCTGGTGCTTGCAAATAATTTATTTTCTTCTAGTATTGTTTACTTCACCTCTACAGTACCAAAGTATTCTATTTACAATGACTATTGTCTATGCATTTCTGTGTTCAAAACAAATATTGTATTGTTTCTATTAATAATTAACAGAGAGAATATAAATAAAACGAGTATTTCAATATATTTACATTTTATTTATTCTCTATTAGTAATATTAAATTTCAGTTTATATCACATATGAATATTACACATCTTAATAACTGCTTCCATACAAACAAAAGCATTCACACTTACAGCTCCACACAAATTTAAAGACTTGTGTTGTGGGTGATGGAAACATTTACTTACATCACACACAATCACACCCAGAACCGGAAGGACAAATGCCCCTTGGGATGGAAAATTGTTCTCCTGCCGGGAATCGAACCCAGCACCCACGGCGCCAAGGCCAGAGATTTACCCATAGCGCCAACTTGGTCGTCGAACCATAGATACTAATTCATAATACTGAAAGTTCAAAACACTAGTATAATAACACCATAATTAAAAGTTGCAACCATCATAGAAACCATTAAAGTCGAGAATGAATAAGTATCTCCTAGTCAAGGGTGGTTCTCCATCGACCGCATCGTCCCTTAACATCTGGTGGGATAGTGGTTGTGTTTGCCAAACATGTATTTAAAAAAAACCGACTTTAATATTACAGTAAATGCATAGACTAAATATTATTTAGACTAAATATAATATTAGTTAGTCTTTCGTATGTAGAAAACAGTGTTCGCAACATGTCGTTTGTAGATATTTCAGTAGTGGAAACCCATATAAGAGTCACCAAAATTTGACGCAAGGAGCTTGTGCGTCACTTGTCCATGATTTGGGTTCCTTAATTGAAACTATGGTTTTGGTGTCACACTTATTATTCATATAAAATTATATTAAACAAGATTGCGCAGCCGCACCGGCGTACCAGCGATGCAAGAGAGAGATTTTGACAGGTCGCAAAATGTTGCCCATATAAAAATATTGGTATAAAAAAGTTATGTTTATGTTGGGTTGCCAACAGAGCTAACATACTACAATCTACAATTTTGAATTGACTTTTATTTTCCTTCTTAAAAAATAGATAGCAACCTACAAACAAACGACCTCGGGTCTAACACAAACTTTACGAAACTAACTGATTAAAATCTATACAAACTTGGATATAATATGTACATACAAACTAAAACAATTTAATTTGTCTGGTGTTCATTGCCACGCGGCTTAATTTTGCTTGCAACAATTTATCAGCGGACTTAGCTTCCAATAACGACGGTAACACTATTTTGACCAAATTTAGCGAGGCGGGATTGTCGCTTACATTTCGTTTTGTCGCCTATGTTCCGTGGATACTACGAGTGCGGGCCCGGTATTCAATTAAGAACACAATAAAGATGGAGTAAACTTCGTTTCACTTATCAACACCCTCGCATCATATTGATGGTAGACACGCACTTGGCAATGCAGGGCTCCACCGGGTACCTCGACTGGACTCCCAGCTCGAACACCTTCGTCAGCAGGCGGGTCGCGTGCTCCTGCATGCCGGTGAGGAGGTCCGGAAGGTTGTCCAGAGCCGACTGGGTCACCTCGGGCAGGTCCGAGTCCAGGCATTCGAGGATCGCTTGCAGACCTGCAAACGGTGCAGTCAGTTTTAAATTTGGTAGATTATCGCACTCTCAATGGCCAACAAGTAAAATGAGATAAACGGTACTTGGAAAAAGAGACTTCTATGTACGTCCGATGACGGGGGAGGGTGTAATGTGGGTCCACTCCTTAGGGATTAGGCAATTAAAAAACGTCAAAAAATAATTAAACGCAAGCAAAGCTCAAAAGAAAACTGACTTCACCGCTTTATCTTCGGAAGTTTGATCAGATTAGATGTTATCGACGATATTTCAAGAACTATCGATCAGATCTTGATCAAATTTTAACGGGACCAACTGGAAAGCAACATCGTGCATCGTTCAAACTAAAATTTTTTTTTTCGAAATCTATTCACGTAAAGAAGTAACGAGGTAACACAAAAAAAAAATTACAATCGACTCGAGTACTTCCTCCATTTTGGGAAGTCGGTAGAAAAACGTAAGCATAATAGTAAATATGCATGCTATAGAAACGAGCGAGTCGCTCGCTACACGGTAAGCGTCACGCTCGCTCGTTCCGGTTCAGGGCCACCCAGAGTATGGACAAATTCAGAAAATCCTGGTCGGTTGAATGTCTGGCAACGGGGTGGCCCCGCCCCAGGCGAGACCGGATAGAGTCCAGGGTCTAGCGGGCGGGGTGCGGGGTGCGGGGTGTGTGCTGACCGGGCGTGGTGTCGTGCACGGCGGGCAGCAGGTGCGCCAGTGCCGATAGCGCGGCCGTGCGCAGCGGCGCGTGGTGCGAGGCCGCCAGCGGAGCCGCCGCGCGCAGCACTGCGCCCGCGCACACGGCGCCGCCCCACCCGCCGCCGCGACGCGCGCCCCACGCCTCCACCTCCTGCACGGACACGGACGCGGACACATCACACACGACGCTACTTTTTTTTTCTTTTAATTTTGGCTTTGTAATCTTGTGCATTTAGCCAGTGTCAAGTTATAATATGTTTCGAGTGTATTTCATAATAAAAGTTCTAGTCCCAAGTCACAGTCAAAGTCATGTAAAAGAGTCAAGTCCAGTCGTAGTCTAGTCGTGCCGTAGTAAAGTGGTAGAGACTTTACTGGAGAGCTTGCCCGAGAGCTAAACTGTTTGAATTTATTTAGATACTCCTATTAATTATGTAGTAAATTTAAATTGTGTCACCTTGTAGTTAGATAAAAACGATATTAGTGTTTAAACACCCAATTAAAAAAAAAATGTATCGAGAAAAGTTGCATCTATTATGTTTCTGTCTTCCATTAACCGAGCGCAAAGCGTCTCCGTTAACAACTTGGACCGAAAGCATGTTACTTATATCTTGAGCCGCATCTTCACTTTCCATCGGCTGAGATAGTGGTCAAATGCTTGCCTATCTAGCATTAATGAAATAGTTAATATTGGAACGAAAGTTCCTTATCGCGCGTTGCGAAAGGGGGCTAGACGGAAATTGAACTTCGTTCCATCCGGGTGTCCCTTGACACCTCAAGTTTTTTTTTTCAAGATGGTAGTGTACAATACCTGTAGCACCCAGTGCAAGTTCTCTGGCGTGTCGTTCCGTTTCTGCAAGGCGAGGAGCGCATGCGGCGGCGGCCCGGCCATCGACGCCGATATGTCGGACGTCTGCAGCGCGCTCAGAGCTGGGATGGACCTGTGGAGACACCTTATCAATTCAACTGCCCATTGACTTGTTGGGTGCGCGTTCGCCCTCTAAGCGGGGTATCGGGTTTGATTCCCGGCGGGAACACAAGTTTTCTCCCCATGGAAAATATGTGTTTCTAGTTCTGGTTGTGGTGTGTGATGTGAATGTTTCCAGGAGCCACGACACAAGTCATCGAATTCAGTGTGGCGATGTGAGAGTGAAAAAAAGTTATACTTTAGCACAACAAAACAAAAATCACTAAAAATTGTATTTTATTTATTTTTATTTTTTATTTTATTTTTATTGGAAAACTAACAGTAAAAATAATAAATATCTATGAAACTAAGGCCAATTAAAAGTTTTCACTGATAAGCTAACTAATTAGATTAAAAAAACACACATTAAATATAAATTGTAAAATTAAGTATAGGTTTGTTAGTTCATAATAATTGAAAGTACGAATACAATACAATTTTTTTTTTTATGTATCCCATGTACAGTACTCTTTGATTGTGAAAAAAAGACATTAAATTACTGCCTTGAATATAGTTACTAGTTTTCACGAAATCTTGAAAGACAATTACTAACCAAGTTCATGGTGACGCTTTTAAGGCAACTAAAAGTGCGCACGCAAAGTAATTTTTTATTTTTTCCAAAACGCGCCCAAATAAATAAACAGGAGCAAAGCTTAAAAAACCGACTTTACCGCTTTATCTTCGGAACCTTGATCAGATTCAACATATTAAACACGCATTATTGACAATAACTCAAAAACTAGATATCAGATATTGACCAAATTTAAATGGGACCAATTGGAAAGCAACAACTACCAAACAAAAAAAAATTTCAATATCGGTTCACGTGGAAAGAAGTTATGAGGTAAGACACAAAAAAAATATATACAGTCGACTGGAGTACCTCCTCCTTTTTTGTGAAGTTGGTAAAAACCGACTTCACTGCCTATATTTTGGATTTTGTTGTTTTTATTCAAAAAGCGTTTATTCAATTTCTAAAATGTATATATTATAATAATTTACCTTTGAAGTATGATCTACCAAACAAAACTAATAAATCAATGGATTCATTATTGGCGGAATTATCGCCAAACATACATACAATCGAATTGACAACCTTCTCCATTTTTGAAGTCGGTTGAAAATAGAGTTTTGTGAAGAAAGTTAATGTAACAGAGCAAGGTATAAGATGGTAGATTGTCGCACCTTACATAAAGCACTTAAAATAATTAAACGCAAGCAAAGCTGAAAAAAAACCGACTACACCGCTTTATCTTCGGAACTTTGATCAGATTAGTTAGAAAAAGAGTAGAAACACGCATTAGTGACGATATTTCAAAAACTACTGATCAGATCTTGATCAAATTTAAATGGGATCACATGAAAAGCATCAGCTTTCAAATAAGAATATAATCATCAAAATCGGCTCACAACGAAAGAAGTTACGAGGTAACTTTTGAAGTCGGTTGAAAACGAGAACATCGTCAATACAGTCCACAGAATACGCATTATCGACGATATTTCAAGAACACATACAGTCGACTTGAGTACCTTCTACTTTTTTGGGAAGTCGGTAAAAAAACGGAGACTCACTGCACAGTTTGTTGGTGCGCGTGGAGTAGCGCGGCGGCTCGCTGCGGGCGGCAGGCGAGGTACCGTTTGAGCAGCGCCGCCACGCGGTGCGTCAGAGCGTCGCGGCTGCTGCTCTGCTTCGCCAGCGTCAGGAAACACTCCAGGATCGTCTCCATCTCGCCGCTGGACATTTACACTAATGTTATTTATTTTGGAGGTTACTGTTTATAGATCCGCTATGTACACGCCGAGACGCACCGACTGCACCGAAACTAGTCTCGGAACAATGCGAGAAAATAATCGTGAATCAAATCGTTGAATCTTTAATATGTGTAATACCTACGAATCCGTCCGCCATTTTGGGTGTTCCGCCATGTTGGATTTAGAATGACGTCACCCAGCTAACCGTACATTTGATTTTGATTATGTAGCATTAGCCATGCTAGGCAGAACTATATTGATACATTTGGAAAGGAAAAATTATCGCTTGAGGCGGGGTCTGATCCCGCCCTATTGTTCTAACCGCTAAGCCACTCAAGCCCTTACAATTTTTTCTTCCTAATCTATATATATAAAAGAAAGTCGTGTTAGTTACTCCACTTATAACTCAAGAACGGCTGAACAGATTAAGCTGAAAATTGGCAGGGAGGTAGTTTAGAGCCAGGAGAAGGACATAGGATACTTTTTAAGAACGTACATTTCTTTATTTTTTTTACATTTCGACATGCTTTCCATTTTCCCATACGTCACTCGGATTTGGTAAAGTACTAGGCAAACATAAACATGAAGGTTGTAATAATATAGTCACGTGACATTGTAACGCATGCCGGGTATGGCTTCCTAAATATGCACATTCATTGACTGTTAGGCGGAACGAAGGTCGCCGGGACAGCTAGTTAATCAATATAACCATACATTGGCCTCGATTCTGATGTCAAACACTTAATTAAATTTAAACTATTCCTGTCTTTTACAAAATAGGAACACAAGACAGAGATAGCATACATTTAGTGCTGTCAAGTTAGTCAGAACTTAGATGTCTATGCATGCTTAGTCGAGTGTGTTATTGGTGTTGACTAAAAACACGCGTCTTTCTGCTTCTGCTGTTCATAATATTTTAATTGATAAACTAGCTTGACAGTACTAAAATGTATGCTATCTCTGTCTTGTGTTTCTATTTTGTAAGAGACAGGGATAGTTTAAATTTAATTTAGTGAGTGTACATCAGAATCGAGGCCATTGTCATCCAAACTTAACGTAAATACAAAATTTCAGCTCAATCAGTTGAATATATCTGTTACATACACACATATAATACATTGCAAGCTAAAACTAAAAGTTTGTAATAATATAATTCTTTTTTGTTTGGTACATTATACCAAACAAAAAAAGAATGATCAAAATCAGACTACTCTGTAAAGAAGTTACTCGTGGCCTACATACAATATATACTACACTACTACATATACATACTACACACTACTAAATATATACTACGCATCGACTTGAGTACCTCCTCTTTTTTTGTGTCGGTAGAAAATCGGTTCATCCGTTCGGGGACTACGATGCCACACACAGACACGTCAAACATAAACAGTATAATCTGGGACTCTTCAAGGCAAGAGTGAATAGGTATCTTCTAGGTAAGCATGTCACATCTTCGGCCGCATCATCACTTTCCATCAGGTCAGGTCAAACGCTTGCCTATCGAGTATTAAAAAAAAACTGATATTATACACGTAAACACCCCTTTGTTTTTGCATCGGTGGTTATTTAGCAGGTAATGTAGTGGGAGAGACCTGTTGTGCTGCGCGAACAGGTCGTTGTCAGGCAGCACCTCGAGCGCGGACAGCACGAACAGGTGGTGCTTGTTGTTGTGCGGCGCCGCGCCGCGCAGCAGCGCCGCCGCCAGCGACAGCGCGCGCGCTCCGCTGCCGGACACGCGCGCCCACGACGACCGCAGCCCGTGCTCCATGCGCCACACCCTGACACACGAACGACTACCTCACACTCTGAGGTATCAAAAGGGCCTGAAAAGCTAACCTTTTCAGGACCAGAGAAGGTTAGCTTTTCAGGTCCTTTTGGAACTATGTGGATTGGATTTTATGAAACGAAAAAGTGCAACGAAAATATCTTCAAAATCGGCTCACGAAGAAAGAAGTTATGAGGTAACTTTTGAAGTCGGTTAAAAACGAGAACATCGTCAATGTAATCCACCGAATACGCATTATTGAGGATAACTCAAAAACTACTAGTCAGATCTTGATCAAATTTAGATGTGATCGATTGGAAAGCAACATCTATCAAACAAAAAAATTCAAAATCGGTTCACGTGGAACGAAGTTATGAGGTAGGACACAAAAAAAAAAACGACTTGAGTACCTCCACCTTTTTGGTGAAGTCGGTAAATATAAGTTTATAAGCTCCCGTGGTCCCTTTTCCGATACATTTTTGTCGATAACGGGATATTTACCATGTCCTTCTTTTGGTTGTAGTTTCTCCGTGATCATGGCGCTTGCAACAGTACCGAAATATCGGAAACTCAAAACTAACGAAATATAAGTTAAATGTGCATGGTTTGCATTTTGGTGAGTGTGCACAGGAAATAAATGAGATTTCCCTCATGCCCATTTTATCATCTAACAACCAGACAAACTGTCACACGTCACTACAACCGGGTCGAATACATAAAAAATTAGGGGTTAATTGTCAAAAGCCCTTTTAGTCTCTCCTGTCCGATAGGGATTTATCGGACAAGTTATGGGTCTGAAAGTAAATGATTTGGGCATTCACACTAAACGACTCTATGAACTTAGTGTGGGGCCGTGAGCGTGAACGCGTAATATTTAGTTAGTTAAGTGAGTGGTATATGTTACTTCTGCGAGGGGTCCTTGTGCGGCACGTGCGTGGGGATGGCGGTGAGGATGGCGTGCGAGACGGCGTCGGTGGCGCTGGTGGAGGCCGCGGCCGCCGAGCGGAGCGCCGGGGGGATCTCCAGCGGACACTTCACGGGCGGCCGCGCAGAGCACTCGCTTAGGAGCTGACGGATCTTTGGCACCTATGGAAGAAACATATGCTTTTGACTAGTTTCTGAAAATGTTCTCGAATTAATGAGCGGTGTTTTTTAAGTTAAAAAAAGTCGTTTGAAAAAAAATTTCGTCATTTTTGATGTTGCAGCCATACCTTCGTTGTTTTTTTGTAAGAGTCACGGACAGTAGAGTTACCTAGCCATACCTTCGTTGTTTTTTTGTAAGAGTCACGGACAGTAGAGTTACCTGCATGTAGAGCAGCAGCAGCAGCATGGGCTGGTCGCTGGCGGCGCGCAGGGCGGCGGCGCAGAGCGCGGGTGCGGCGCCGCAGCAGCGCAGCACGAGCGGCAGGCGCGGCTCCACGTGACAGTAGAGTTACCTGCATGTAGAGCAGCAGCAGCAGCATGGGCTGGTCGCTGGCGGCGCGCAGGGCGGCGGCGCAGAGCGCGGGTGCGGCGCCGCAGCAGCGCAGCACGAGCGGCAGGCGCGGCTCCACGTGACAGTAGAGTTACCTGCATGTAGAGCAGCAGCAGCAGCATGGGCTGGTCGCTGGCGGCGCGCAGGGCGGCGGCGCAGAGCGCGGGTGCGGCGCCGCAGCAGCGCAGCACGAGCGGCAGGCGCGACTCCACGCGGCGCCGCACGGCCTCCGCGCCGCCCGCGCGCTCCGCCGCGTTCGCTTCGGCCACCACGTACCGGATCAACACGTCCAGCTGCACGACGCCGGGTAAGTGATCATTATGAACGAACAACAACAAAGTCAACAATACAAATAGGAAGTAAAATAACAATCCGCCAACGCGTTCGATTTCCGAGACTTTCCAGGTCACTTAGATCGACACGTCTAACTACCAGACATGCAGCGGTTGGTTAGAAAAAATAAGTCGAGTTACAGTGAGAGTTGAGTATGAGTACGAGTTCAGGAATCGAACTAACTGCATTAAAGGTGAACGCACACTCGAGTACACCAGCGGACAATTCAAAGTTCAGAGATGACCCGACAACCCCCTATCAGCGTCGCCCGGAAAAATAACATAAAAAATGTATACACTAACGCTTTCTTGCACATTGTGCCCAATTACTCAGTAACTGTTACTCAATCTGTGACCCGTCGCCATTGAGTTTTATGCGGCTAAAACTCATCTAATGATTTCTCTAGACTAGACCTAGACTGTTTGTCTTTATATGTAATGTATTTATATGTAAATTGTATCTACATGAACTACGTAAGACGATAAAATAGTTTATAATGCCTCAAAAAGCAAACAAAACAGCGGCCGCTATTTTTTCAGTTTTTCAGATGTTTAACAAAGAAAAGTATATTTTCTGGGCTAAATGTACATTGTAGATATAATGGAATTATGGACTTTTTTGTAATACTAATGAAGGCCGACATTTTTGACATACATTGTATTCACTTACAGCAAACTGTTTAGTCAGCGTTCGCTTATAAAGCGGCCAATTACTTCATGTATCCCCGACTTATTTTACGAATATTGTTATTTCGAACTTAATACAAACTTTTCCCAATCTAACACTGCCTAAATGTTACTCAAGGGTATTGTAGCATTGTAATGCTGAAATATTTTTTTAAATCGGTTAAGTTTATTCGTTACAAACAAAAATACAAATCTTTCCTCTTTATAATATTAGTATAAATAGCACAGAAGTATAGATAAAGTTTCATTATGTTATTGACATACCTGTGTGTAATTCAACCGAAGCGTGTCATCAAGCGAAGCGTGCTTAGGAGTGCTCTTGTCTCGACCCTGCCAAATCCGCGGGCTGCCGATAAGGGTCTCAGCGAAGTCGAGAACGGCAGTCGGAGACCAGTTCCTGTACAAGAACATAAATGAATATTTTGGATGGGCACACCTATGTTCTATACGCAACAGACACTGCTTAGTTTGATATAAAAAAATCATTAAGAGTAATTGGTCGAGCGCAGCGAGATCTCTAAGTTGACCTAGGTGCTTCAGCACTCTATCCACCCGTTGTCCATCCATCCGTCTGTCTGTCGGAGGAATCTAGCGCCTAATCTAAACCATACCAGAGAATAACTTGAAATTCTCGGATAATATGTAAAGTTATGGCCCAAAGCCAGAAATGGTAATTACAATTATATAAATAAAACTAATAAGGGGGCACCCATACACGTAAGTAGCAAGCAAAGTTTTCTGTGTTCTGCCCGTTTTGGGCATCTTTTAAAAGAGTATGAAACTATTTTTAAAGATTGGATTCAATTTTTCAATTCAGAATGTTTATTTGGGACATCACTGATCCATATTTTTGTAAATACAATTGATAATTAAAAAATAATTCATAAAGTTAGACCTACAAGATATTGTTAGTACATAGAAAAATTGCTGAAAAATCATCCAAATTAAAATTTAATGCGTCATGCACTTACGAGGCATCTCTTAGCGGTATCATGTTGGCAAATAACAATTTAACAGGCCACCAAAATCACTGCTTGTAGACCTACTTTTGTCCCGGGTTCTATCTCAAAAAAAGGTTACATAGTTAAAATTGGCCTCTTTCCGTTGTACTAATACTTCATTTGATTGTCTCCCTTCCCTGTAAAAACTGGTGAATTATATGGTCGTAAACTTTTTTTTTGAACGAAAGTTCCTTATCGCGCGTTGCGAAAGGGAGTTAGACGGAAAAAATTAAGACCAAAAGTTGTAACGACACTTTTTGCTATAGTTGTAAGACATACCACGTTCTCGTCCGATTACCGAAGTTAAGCAACGTCGGGCGCGGTCAGTACTTGGATGGGTGACCGCCTGGGAGTAACAGTCAAAGTCAAGTAAGAGATTCATAGTCAAGTCATGTCCTAGTCAAGTGACAGAAACTTTACTAGAACTTATATTGGAGTTTTGGAGCGAAGAGGAAAATCACGTTTATTTACTTTGTATGATATGCCTACACTTATGCACGTTTACTAAGTATTAACGGTTAATAATCCACATTACTGCACATTAACACGAAGAATCACAGCTATTGGATTCAAGATTCAAGATTCAAGAAACATTTATTGAAAGACTGAGTATACAATATTTTATGCTAGGTGTTAGTGCAATACGTAGTTATGTCAGTCTACCCATATTGGGCATTCAATGTTCAGCATTTATGTTAATATAACAGCAAATTAAAATACATTCTTTATTATCAATCAAATAAGCATGCTTGCCTATATTTTAAATAATTTGTAATTCCTATTACACATATTATCCATAAAATTAAAAAAATAAGTATAGATAATGTCATAAATATAATAACATTGAATATATGTCTAGGAAATAATTATTGATAATCATATAACTAATTACAAATTATTTTACATGCGTATCTATGCTATATCAATATTAAAATTAAATGTCAGTAGACATTTATCTCTATTTAAAAATTCTCTGATATTATAAAATACTTTTTTTGTTAGCTACTGCTTAAGTTTTGTTTTAAAAATATTTAAAGTAGCTATTTCGACAATATGCATAGGCAGACAATTATACACACGAATTGCGCTTATACATGTACTCTTTTCTAAAGTCATTGATTTCATTGGGGGCAGGTAAAGGTAATCATAGCCTCTTATTTTAGTACACCGTGACCTCATTTCAGATATATATAATTTTTTACAAACAATGCTAATTCCAAAATGTATATTCCAGTTAGTGTTAAGTATTTTTTTTCTTGAAATAATAAACATAAGGAGTCATCACTGTTTTTACTCTAGATAATTCTGAGGCTTTTCTTTTGGAGCATAAAGGTCTGGAATGGAATGGAAAATTATACAAAATCAACAACGCCATTTTTTTCACTTTCGTGGCAAAAAACCCTTTGTAACCTTTAGCTGACACTCACCCATCAGGCTGCAGCAAAGCAGACAGACAGTTATGCAGCGTGCGCCACGAAGCACGGTGCGCCAGGAGCGTCACCAGCAGCGGCCGCCACTGGGCGCCGCCGGGACGGAACATTAGGTGCATCTGGAAACATCATAAACATAAACATAAACATAAACATGTTCACGTATTTAAAAGTTACGATAAGCATGTTTGTAGTAGATTTAGAAAGTGACATATCGCTTGGAGATGTACGCTG
This sequence comes from Lomographa bimaculata, assembly GCA_948107665.1. Classification (NCBI taxonomy): domain Eukaryota; kingdom Metazoa; phylum Arthropoda; class Insecta; order Lepidoptera; family Geometridae; genus Lomographa; species Lomographa bimaculata. Next base: position 995,747 of record OX403603.1, read on the forward strand.
CCGTTGGGTTAGTTTAACCTGGGAATTCAAAACATGCTAGACCGTCAAACAATTAACATTACGGCATTTATTAGGCACCGACCTGTCTCTCAGGATGCGTTTCACGCTGCAACTCCGACAGCCAGTCCAATAACAAGCCGCAGCCGAGCCCGCGAGCCGAAAGCACGTGAGCTGCCATCTCCTCGCCCCCCGACTCGCATTTGATCTGAGAATATGACGAAACATCATATAAACGACGTCAATAAAGAAAATATTGACGACAGGTAACATGAGGTATCACTCTCACTGAGCCGTTATCTCTGGTGAGAGTGAGATGCAAATTCAGCATAAGGGAAGGAACCTTCGACTCCTCCTAACCAGGAGCAGGTGAGCTTAATAATTAGACAAATTTTCCAATCGGCCAATCAAAACCACTTATCGTAAATTACTTCTATCGCTAAAAATAACGCGGGGTTGGGACTCAGTCCGTTCAATTAACTACACCAAATGTGATGATTTCAAGCGGCATAACTCCACCAACCAAATGTATAGACTTTACATAGGTAATGTAGATGCAATAATTTTACCGACCTTTGATTCATAGTATCCATCTTGATTCCTCTCTAGCAAGTGCGATATGACGTCTACTATGAGTTTTGCGTCTTGTGTCTCTATTATTTTGTTCCCTATTGTCTCTAGGGTGCTCGGAGTTGCCGATTCTAATACTGTGAATGAAACAATACAACAAATATAAGTCTTCGGACAGTCGGAGCCTCTTCATCATTAAAGTGTTCATGCAGATATTCAAACTGACTAACAGTCATCAAATATATCAATATCGTTCGATATCACAAGGTTCGTGAACATCTTACATTTCTGTTCCACAAGCAGTTTTCTACGTTCCGCTGCTTTCTATGGTCCTTCGAACCGGATGTAATTTAAGTTAACTATGTCTGATAATTTGAATAAGGTACAAGAAAATGCAATAGTACATTAAATGGTACATTTATGAAAATCAAATTACGAATATTTATTATTGATATTATTATTATAAATAGACGAAATCGATGTATAAATACACAAAAAAAACACGACAACATATTTACAATCACTGAAATGTTTTGCGTTGATACTCACGCGCGACTAGTTGGTCCCTACTAGCACAGGCTGGGACCAGGGGCGTGTCCGATTCGCGTTTGACCACAGGTTGCGGTCCTTTTTCAGCCATTTCCTGCAGAATCGACACCACGGGGCCTGTGAGGCCCTTGCATTGCAGCAGGAGGGCGGCGGCTATCTGTTGGATGTTTTTACCATGGTCAAGTTAACCTTTCTATGCCCTTATAGAGCATGCTAGCTTTCTTCACTCGGATCTTTTCTGTTAAGATTTCATCTCCCCATTCACTTCAATCTCAAGTAAATTCACTATTTCACTTTAGCTACTTCTATGAAGAGCAGAGAGAAACTTTTGTAAATGTACATGCGACCTCAGCCATCTGTTTTTTCGTGACAGAACTGCTTAGTTCACCACCTAGCTTAGCCAATCACGGCCTAAGGCCTGCATCGCGCAAGCGAAATTTACAAGGAGTTAACGCTTGTGGACAGTTCCAAGTCCAAGATCACCTGGTTCGGTCGGAAGTACCTACTCCCCGATTGATGGAAACGTTTCCGCAGTGGAACCATCCACCTTACTCACTCCTTACCCTCGTCTCCTCTCCGCGTGAACGTCATCGTAGTCAGCATCCGCTTCCTATAACCCTCTTCCATATAGTATTAAGTGTTTAGTGGCACTAGAATGATTAAACAAACAACAAAAACGCATTCACACTCACAGGCCCACACTAAGTTCAAAGACTTGTATCGTGGGTGCCGGAAACATTCACATCACACACGAATTACACCCAGAACCAGAAGCACAAATATCCCATGGGAAGGACTCGTGTTCCTGCCGGGAATCGAAGCCAGAACCTACGGCGCTGAGGGCGGGTACCTGTCCACTGCGCCAACTAGGTTGTTAAGAGTCGAGGAATAGGTATCTTCTAGGCAAGCACGTCACATCTTCGGCCGCATCATCCCTTTCTATCAGGTGAGATAGTGGTCAAATGCTTGCCTATTCCAAATACAAAAAAAAATAATGTAATAGGTTCCAGAGTTCAACGTGCCTCCGGCAGCGGCGGGGCCGCGAGCGGCTTTAGCGCGCGCAGCAGCACGGCGGCGCGCGCGGGGCGGCGCACGAGCCCCAGGGCTCCGCCCGCGGTGCCGGCGCACAGCTGCAGGAACGACATCACGCAGTTCACGTACGGACACGCCGCGCCGCCCGCCACCACGCCTGCCACCTCCTCCGAGATCGACTGCGGACAACGGACACGGACTTGGGAACGGGCTTTTTGATACTTACATCTTCACCATTGGAACAATTGTGCCAGCGACGCAAAGCCACGCTCCGATGTATAAAGGAGTCGGGGTGGCTGGGCTACATGCTGGCAGGGGGAAATGCACAATACACCCCCAGCGGGACGTCAGTGCGGACCTTATCGCCCCCGGTTAGAATTAGAATTAAAGTTTAAGGTTCTTCTCGGGATGGCTGTAATTTTGCGAATCTGGCAGTAAAGTCAAACAAACAAATAAACTCATTCACAATCCCAGCCCCACACTACATTCACACATTACACCCAGAACTAGAAGCGAGGAATTTTTGCTCCTGCCGGGAATCGAACCCAGGACTCACGGCGCAGAGGGCGGAGACCTGTCCACTGCGCCGACTGGGTAGTAGTAGTCGTAGTCATTAATTTATTTGGGGCCCATGTGAATAATCGATTTTGATTTTGGAGTTTTTGTTACTTGACAAAGGATGTTATATGTTTTCGATACCAACAATATGAGTCCATTTATGAGTGAAACAATTATTTTATTTATATTATTTTATTTAACTTGCATATTGTCTAGAACACCAGCTATAAGGCACCCTTTACCAATCACCTTTACTCTAAGGACGAGTTTATACTTATCCTTAAGGAAAGTCATTAACAACCCTCCTCAGATAGTTTGTGCACTAATAACTTACTGCAACAAGGTCCGATAGTGCCGTGTCGAGATCTCCAATGTACTGCAGCTGATTCCCAAAGGCGGTGGACAGTACGGGAGGCACCAGCTCCAGGAGTAGAGGTCGTGGAATCTTGGGGGAGTTCCACTCGTCTTCCGCTTCTTCTGGGAGTGCTTTCTCGGCAAAGAGGTTGTCGTCTAAATTATTGACAGTGCATAAAGGCGAATGTTTTAATGTTTGTTACTCAATTACGTTAAAATGACTGTGATTTGGTTGAAATTTAGAATAAAGGTAGGTAGTAAGTGTTATAGTACATAAAATATGATAGGTAGTGCATTAGGCTAATGTTTTAACCAATCAAAACTAACGAATTAATGCTTCTAAGGGCATGTTGTTTTCGGGGGGGGGGGGAGGGGGAGATACTAGCAGTCAACCGGTTATTATTATATTGTCTATGGTAGATAAGGACCCGGAATAACACTAGTTTTTATTATCATCACTTTACATTGCCTTAAATTGCAATATGCACCGTAAAAAAACCTATTTACTCTAGAGTACAAAGACGCGGGCAGCGATATCCATTTCTTTTCTGGACGGATGATAAATGGAGAAGAGGAACGCTTCGAGCGGATATAAGGTAGATCAAAGTTTATCAGTTCCTCTTTTCGTCCAACGATAGAAAGGGCACGGGGTAATCAACTGGCGGAATTCGAGTGCTCACACACTCCCCGAAACGTAAGCGACGAACCTATACTAGATAGGCTAGACCTTACGTCGACGACCGAGGCCCTGCTCTGCAACTTGGCAACTACTCTATTGCGTACAGTTTATTTTTTCAGTCAGTGTCAAGGTATAATAGTGATGTCATGCCCTAGTAAAGTGGTAGAAACTTTACTAGAACTTCTATTGGTGTTTTGGTGTATTGGTGTTTCTATTCTGTTTCGTAAGGGACAGGGATAGTTTATATTTAATTTAGTGAGTGTACATCAGAGTCGAGGCCAATGTCATACCTTTGCATGAATACATTCTTTATAAGAGTAGAAAGCTCGTTTTGTTAGCCAATTTTTTTTTTTTTATATCATCTAAGCTCGTTGTCTCTACAATATCGTTGATAGAAACAAGTAGAATAGAATTGAGTACCTGGTGGGTAGTGCGGCGGCTGCAGACGCAGCGCGGCGGCGAAGGCGGCTCCGCCCCGGGCTCCGCGGGCGCGCTGAACGCGCAGTAGCTGTGCCATGTACCCGCGCTCCACGCCCAGCCGGACCACGGCGCCCGCGGGACACGCGTCCAGCGCGCTCAGCAGCGCACTGAAACACCACGGGAACCACTTTTATTTTCCTTTTATTTTGGCTACGCAATCTTGTGCGTTTAGCCAGTGTCGAGTAATAATATATTTCAAGTGGGGGAGAGGGGGTGGTCTCGGCAAATATCACGTTTTTTTTTTGCAAGACGTTGTAAAATTGCGAGAAAACTGTGTTTAATGAAGTAAAAAAAAAAACTACGGAGTCGTAGCTAAATCATTCACATCATATTAAAAATCCTAGTCCCAAGTCACAGTCGAGTGAAAGAGTCGAGGTCCAGTCGTAGTCGAGTCGTGCCCTAGTAAAGTGGTAGAAACTTTACTAGTATTGGAGTTTTGGAGCGAAGGCGAAAATCACATTTTTCAACTTTGTATAAATTGCCTACACTTGTGCACGTTTACTAAGTATTAACGGTTAATAATCCACCATTATTGCACATTAGCACTTGAAGAAGGTATTGAATTTCCTCACCATACAGCTAACGACCGATACTCGACCGACCCTCTTGCCCAGAAACCCAAACGCAGCGGGTCTAATCTATCATAATTAAACGCAAGCAAAGCTTAAAAACAACCGACTTCCCCGCTTTATCCTCGGAACTTTGATCAGATTTGATGAACGAAACCGGCATCGTTGACGATATTTCGAGAACTACTGATCAGATTTTGGTCAAATTTAAATGGGACCAATTGAAAAGCAAAATCTTAAAAAATATATGTTTAAAATCGGTTTACGTAGAAAGAAGTTATGAGCTAACACAAATAAAACAAGTTTCTACCGCTTTATAAGGGCATGACTAGAATATGGCTGAACCATGATTATGTTGAATAGGCAAGCATTTGACTTTTACTGCTCCATAGAGCTAGTTTTATTAAATACCTAACTAGTTTGAAAAATATTTATTACTAGATCTTAACTAAATGCACATAGATTGCAGAACCAAATCTAAAAAAAAAATGGATGACGAGGGACGAAGAGGGTTTAGAGCGCTGGAATTATGATGGTAAGAATATTAGTGATTATTTAATTTTATTTAAAAAACATTCACACTCACGACCAAACGACAAGTTAATAAACTCAAAGAATCTAAATCAAGAAGTACCTCACCTCATAGATAGCACCGGCATACCGAAGGTTTGAATAAACAGCGCCAATTTATGCGCCGGCAATCCCCGAAGGCCGGCTTCCAGGAGGCTAGGCCGCGCGGACCTGACCAAGTGCAAACGTAGCCAGTCCGGAAGAAGTACAGCCTCCTCCTCAGAATCTAGGAGGTATGCTTGAGGAGCATCGCTGCCCACCCAGACTGATTGGAGCCAGGAGTACATTTCTTGGTTGTTGTCGACTGGAATATACGGAAAATATAGATAAAATTTTACAAAACTCGTTTACTTTAATGAGTGCCCCAAAGAGGCACTCATTAAAGTAAACGAGTCTACAATTAGAGATACAAACACAAAGCTGTTCATATTCGTTTCGTCGTCTAGCGTTTAGAACACCTTCTAATCTTTGAACTATTTTCGTTTTTGTTTAGATTTTTTTGCTGCACTTACACGCCGACGGTCCCAGACAGAGCAGCTTGAGGTGCGCGTGAGCGACTATGATGTGAAGTATCGTTCTTCTTCCACTCGGCCACTGTAAAGATACTCGTTCGCCCGCGCCCCACGCAGCGCCCGCATCTTCCCCCGGGCCAGATGCGAACAACTGAGAGAAGGGGAAACAACAAACGCTAATTTAATTATAGAAATAAAGAAGAAGAACGAAACGAAGAAGAAGACAAACAAACTAAATGTATTTCATGGACAAATCGCCTCTATAGTAATTTTAATTTAGATCATTGACTTCCCATCGCGGGGACTGTTGCACCGTGAGTGTGACACTAGTTCATGGTCCAGTGATCCGGATCACGTACCTTCTGCAGATGGTCGAGGAACATGGACGTGAGTGCGTGCAGCGTGCGTTGATGCGCCGCCACGGGCTCCCGGCCCGGCTCCCCCGTGCCTACCACGTGGGCGGTCACGCTGGTGCGCTCCATCATCACCTGGGACAGATCCTGGGGACGGGATTGACAGAATCATAATAACATGTTTTTAAAAGAATAGAATAGAATAATCATTTATTCCGACAAACTTAACTTAACTACTAATGATAAACTGATTGCGATGAACGTTATTGTTATTCCATAGTTTGCAAAACTGCTATGCCGAGGACTAAAAAGGCTGATAGTCGCACAAGAAGCATTTGAAATGCGCAACACCAAGAACACAAAAAAAAAAGTATCTTTGTATATATATTAAGTAAAAGATACCATAGAACCAAAATAAATTAAATAACGACTGAAAAAAAAAGATATGTAATGTAAACGCATGTTCTGATAAATAAAATGATCTCTATCTTATGCAGTTCGCGAAAGTTCGGTTGTGGGGGGAAGTAGACCTGCAAACAAATTTTTGTCGTGTGGCCTGGGAAGGTTGATTAACGTGTGTGTAACCTTATGTTAGCAGCGTTTATATGTGTTGTGAGAACGCTACATATGCGTGCGAATGATTTTGTGTATTAACCATTTCCGTTTGGTTGCGGTGCGGCATCGCACTAGGAACGCGACGTCTGCGGTGTATTTGCGTGTGCGTGTGTGTGTACACTCACCAGCACGATGTCTGTATGGTCTCTGTGCGGCGTGTCCCGCACGTGACGCGCTAGGAACGCTATGTACGCGGCGACGTGTGCCGGCACGCACTCTACGAGGCAGGCCGCACGGATGCGTGTCACGACGTCCTCGCGGACGCCTTCCCAGTGACGCAGCTGCCACAAGAGATCCAGCCACTCTCTAAACAATACAACCCAGTTGAATTTTGTTGTTGTCGATGGTATGAATCTTGTAGGCAAGCGTGGTTATATAGCAAGGAGTTGAAATATACCGGCTCCTGTCGAGTCATATAATAACTACAGAACAACAACAAAAATACAGTCTCATAACAGAACAGAACTAGGATAGTCTCTCTCTCATCTTATTGCTAAAACAAGTTGTTTGTCCGAGTATTTTAAATACATGCAAGACGATATATTTAATATAATTACAGCGATATGTCTAAGGAGACTTAAATTACTCTCTAAATGTATTTAGATTTCTATTTTTGTTCTTATTTCTTCGATTTTTGTAAGTGCAAGTATGGTAAGAATTACAATAAAATGGTAACTACTGCAGTCCATTGTTCATAAATATTCATAAATGGAAGTCAAAGTCATATTGTGCCAAATTCCAAGAAATAACATTACAAAATTCTAGATAAAGGATAAGACAATTTCAAGGATAATCAGTAATTAAATTCCGACCGAATAGAAGATTGCGTTGGGTGATGAGAACGTGTGAATGAAGCAAGGGCAAAACAGTCGTGAAGTTTCTCTCAGATCAATTGTTCAAGGAGAAAAGGAACCTTACATTAACTACAATTTATATTTTGCTTGTTTGTTAAAAATTATAGTCCTTTTTTTTTAAAGAAAATCAATAATGCGTGATCGAGAAACAACACCAATGAGATGTAATGATTAATTATTTGTATACTCCGACAGTTAATTCAATTATTTTCCAAAACAGCGCGTCTATTATTATTACAAAGCGTTTTAATCACATGCCGCAAATAATCAAGAGCTTCCTGTGAATAGATATTGTAAATTACAATTTAAATCTTTGGACTGAAAATTAAAATTTTACAATTTAAATATATATTTTACGGACCTATTTTAACATATATCATTGACACATTAACATATCGCATGAACATTATAAAACAACTAGCCGCGCCCCGCGGCTTCGCTCGCTATTATCAAGTTAAAAAGTAGCCTATGTGTTAATCCTAGGTATAATCTATGTACATTCCAAATTTCATCCAAATCCGTTCAGCCGTTAAAGCGTGAAGAAGGAACAAACATACTTACACACAAACTTTCGGATTAATAATATTAGTAGGATTAAAAAAAATATATATTTTTCAATAATTATGTGCATGATGCAATAATGTATGATTTAAAATGACGTCTAAATATAATTGTTGAATAAGTAATACCAGTAGTATTTATTAAAACAAAAATGCTACCAACTTATTAATATTTTTATTGTTAATTTACTAAAACCATGCTTGTGTTGGATACCCGTAAGATGCTTAATTATGATGCGTAAGCCCGTTAATGCTTTTCCATCTTGCAATGTTTGCCACATCAGTTTTCCAATAAATAATTATTCTAATATATACTAAAATTAAATAACTCTATTACTTCATATTTGTTTGGTTACTTACTCAGGACTAACGTTAGCGGTGTAATCCATCTCCGTGGCGTCCTCGGACTCCATTAGAACAAGTTTCAAGCCCTGAACAACAACACATATTTGAGTTAAATCGTGCAAGCTCCCTATTATTCAGTCGAATAGGAATGATTAGCCAAAGTAGATGGTTTTATGTGTTGTTATCAAAAGTTATGTTCGAAGCGTTTCAGTTCTACGTTTATCATCAGTACAGCAATCGTTTATTCACATGGGCCCCAAAGACGCACTCATAAAAGTTAATAACTCTACTGCCAGATTCGTAAAATTACATCCATCTCGAGAAGAACCTGGCAAGAAACTCGGCTGCAGTTTGCCTCCATGCATCCTTGTCATTAATGCAGCGAAGGATTGGAACTTATTGCTTGCAGTTTTGTTTCCGAAGGGTACAATCTGGGTGTGTTCAAGTTTAGAGTGAATAGGTATCTTCTAGGCAAGCATGTTACATCTTCGGCCGCATCTTTGAGATAGTGGTCAAATGCATGCCTATCTAGCAATTCTAGCATAAAAAAAGTTTGCATTTCCATTGCATAAAATAGCGTATTATGCGCACTGTTTTAATAGATTTTAAGGTGCATTTTGTGCTTGCAAAATATTTCCACCACCACAGAAGGAAGCTACAGTGCTAGGTAAGGACCATACCATTGTCAGTCGTTCAACCGCTAGCAGTATTGTAAAACCATATTTTTTAACGATAGGCCAGCATTTGCCTACTATCTCATCTGAAGTTGATATGGTCGAAGGTGGTCACGCCTGGCCTAGAATAACTTTCACGTATTTCCAGTGAGATTCCAGGTGATTAAGAGTGACGCTAACCATCAGCCGAGCATTGTGCGTGTAGCCTCCGAGTTATAAAAAAAATGAACATACCCTAGATGCAGCGGCGCGAGTATGCGCGTGCGCATGTGCAAGCCGCGCCGTGTAGTAGTGCAAGACTGCCCGCGCGCCTTCTGCCGTGTCGTGCACCGTGCGCCGGAGGTGTGCACACAGCTCGCCCGCCTTGCCGCCCGCCCCAGCGCCCGCGCCCGCGCCCGCCCCCGCCGACAGGAACTCGCACAGGCACTGCACTGGCAGCACGCTGCAACAAACGTTACGGATAACTTCTCCGTTCACTTGTATATTCCTATGGACCCCGAAGAGGCTCTCATGGAAGTGGCCATGACTCTAACAAGCATTGTCGCTTTCACACCCACGGCCCTCACTAAGATGGATGAAACATTCACATCACACACAGTCACACCGAGATCTAGAATCACGATTTTCCTAAGGGAGAAAACTTCTAGAATCTAACCTGATACCCGCTGTTTAAAAGGCAGACCAGCGGGCTGGTCATTTATCAACTCTTGTATTACTTCGAGTGTTAAAATTTAAATTTAAAACAAAACAAAAGCAACCGCAGTCACACTCTCAGCCCTACATAAAGTTTAAAAACTTATATCGTGCGTGCCGGAAACATTCACATCACACACATAATCAGAAGAACAAATATCAATCGGAAAAGAAGATTATGCTTTTATCGGGAATCGAACTTAAGACCAATGGCGCAAAGGGCGGAGACATGGCCCCTGCGCTTATTTATTATGAATAGTTAGCTCCTTGTTACCTGAGCTCCAGCTGGTCCTGCCTCAGCAGCTGGTGCAGCCAGGGCATGGCACGTCGTGTCCCGTGCCGCTCCACCAGCGACAGCAACAGAGCTGGTTGGCGACACAACAGCTTGCCGAGCCGGAGCTGTGAGCTGAGAGCTGCCAGTGACTCGATCACCGCTTGGGGCGGCTTGCGAGCTGGACCGAGCGGTTCTAAGGTCGTGAGCTGGAAGGTAATGGAAATGTTTTATCTGTTTCCGGTTGTAAACGCATCTAAAAACACGACACAAGACTTGGAAACAATTACTTAGTAATCGCCAGCTTAGGATCTGCCGTTGCTGATAAAATTAAAAGCTAAAACCACAGTATACCTGGCTGAGCAGTCTAGAAGTGTGTTCCGTAACTGGTAGCTTGGAGTTGCTGGCAGCAGCTAAATGAGTCTCCAGCTGCAGGATAGCAGCTCGCTCCGCTTCCGCCCGCTCGGCCTCTGCTGACGAGCTCGTACTCCATTCTAAGCTAGGCCGGCTGGAAGAGAGATGGCATTTAATATATAGATAAGCTGATGGAAAGGAGACTGAAGTGGAAAGAAAATAGTAAGAAGGCTGACCCTAACACCATGTGGGATATATAGTCAAGAAGAGATAGAGTTAAGATGATAGAAAGAGATAAATGGACTGTAAAAATTTAGCCTAATATTGTTCTGTTGTTTAATCTGTGTACACTCGGCTTATTTTATATCAAATAGCCTGGCGTTTGACCACCATGTCCTATTGACGGTTGTCGTGAAGGGCGGTCGCTATTTTGAGATCCCACACGACCGGCTTAAGCTTCCGGTAAAGGTAAGATGGTGTGATATAATATTTTCTCATGACCACCATGCTTACCGCACTGTACCGAAATACGGTTGTATTTAAGTAAAAAAATCCTATAATACGTCCTAATATTGCACTTATTTGGTGATACATACTGGTTTCAATGAGCCCGATGTTTTGATGTGTGGTAGATGGTAGTATAACAATAATGTGTGCGGGTAATAGGTATGATGAGTAATCTTTGCTATTGCCAACCACATATTATGTTACGAGCAACTACAGTTAGTTATCCCCTTTCTACCAACCAGGCAACCAAACATACAGCCATGCGAAATCGATTTATGGTAGATGTTGCAACAGTGCGCACGAAGCGTTTTGTTTTCACATTCATTATGCATATCAAAAAGAAGTGGTACTCCTTATCCGAGCCTGTGTTTCCCGATAAGTACAATCTGGGAGTCTTTAAGATACGAGTCAACAGTATCTTTTAGGCATACTTGCACCATCGTTAACCACATCTTCACTTTCCATCAGATGAGATAGTGATCAATCGCAGAAATAAAAACCTGTTACACTAGCTTGGTGAGACAGTGGTCAGAAGAAATCTGAAATGGTATTGTTGCATCATTATACGAGTGCCTACAATATCCTATGTCATACTCACTTGGTGATACAGGTTTCGACGAGGGCCCGTAGCGTGGGGTAAGTGAGCGCCGCTCGCTCCGCGAACTGCAGCGGGTTGTGAGCCGCCAGCATGGTGAGGATCACCCAGCCGCGCCAGTACAGGGACGTGATGGCCAGCGGAGGAGGCGTGTACCTGACAACATATATCATAAAAATAAAAACATAAACGCTTTCATACTTACAGCCCTACACTAAGTCCAATAACTTGAGCTGTGGCTGCCGGAAACATTCACATCACACACACAATCACATTTAGAACCAGAAACACAAATTTTCCTTGGGGGGGAAAAAAGTGTTCCTGCCCCCTGAGAGTTCAATATCATCCCATATAGTTGCAGAAGGATTTAAATGAATGGAGTAGCGGGGCTTACAGGATTTTTATATTGTGATCGACCGTCACTTTTATTTATATATTTGTAGGGCTAATGGAAAAACAGATTTATTGTTTATATTTTGGAAGGGAATGAGGTTCAAATTGAAACCAGAAGATAATTTATTTCAGTGATGTGAAACATTTTCTTTAATATTTTTTCCATACACTTGAGCACTTACCCCGGCGGCAGAGTGATATTATCTGGCGGATTGAACTGGCACAGCTGGAAGATATAGTCTGCTATTTCCAGCTTGTCGACCTGCAGCGGCGAATCCTCTGCTGGCAGGGCGCACGCGCGACGTACTAACTGCTCGACTAGTTCGAACACCTCCGCCGGGGAAATTGGTATATCCTGATAAAAGTTTTACAATCAAAAATATTTATTCACATGCCTATGTTGATGAATATATTTAAAATTAAATATATCTATAAGAGTTAGACGGATTTGGATCAAACTTGGACCAAGTTTGATCCAAATCCGCCGTCCATATTCTAGGGTCTATACTATCTAGTCTAGACCCTGGAATAAGACTTAGGTTACAAATTATCACAATATCTTGCTTAATGCAGGTGAAGAGGCGGACACAGCTGGTATGAAATTTAGATAAACATAAACAACGGGCCTGCTTCGTCACATCCTTATAAGTATCAGGCCCTAATTGTATATAAAAAAAAAAAAAACAAAAAAACAAAAACGCATTCACACTCACAGCCCCACACTAAGTTCAAAGACTTGTAACGTGGGTGCCGGAAACATTCACATCACACACACATTACACCCAGAACCAGAAGCACAAATATCCCTTTGGAAGGAATTTGTGCTCCTGCCGGGAATCGAACCCAGGACCCACAGCGCACAGGGCGGACACCTGTCCACTGCGCCAACTGGGTCGTCAATATCCTCGTAACATTCACATACCTTCGATAAACCGATAAAGATAACCCGCAATAAGTTATTCTGAGGCAGCGGCGCTTCGCAACACATTCGATGAATGAGCGCCCGTTCAGACTCGGGCGGCCAGTTGTCCAACTTGCTATAGGTTTCCATCGGTTCCACGAACATTATCTGGAACCACATATCTAAGGTGACTTTCAATGTTTATTATAGTTTCTTCGTAAAAGAGTCTTCGCAGTAGCCCATATCTTGATGCTACGTGCCCAGGTGGTGGACAGGGAAACTATCTTTGGAAGGTGTATGGTAGTATGGATATAAAATACCTTCCAATATACCCCAAATGTTATAGTATAGAAATGCCTTCGCAATTAAACAGTGCAGCTACAAGAAAATAAGCGCATCCGCCTTAGCTCGCGCCAAAAAAGTACAGACCATATATGAAAGAAAGGTGAATATACATTTAAGCATTCGGCCATCCTTGTATAGAGATCATCCCCAAGAACAAGCGGTTCATTATAGTTAAACGTGTGAATACAAATATGTAAATATTTGTGAAGAGATTTTGATGATTCTTTTTTCACTTCAAAACTGGTGGTTCCTATGTGGTCCCATTTAAATTTGATCAGAAGGGATCAGCAGTTCTTGAGTTATCGTCAATAATGCGTATTTAATACATTTAATCTGATTAAGGGTTCCGAAGATAAAGCGGTAAAGGGGGATTTTAAAGATTTGCTTGCGTTTAAATAATTTTTGGGTCTTGCAGTCAGTATACCCTGTAAGTTAGTTTGCAAATAAACGTATGAGTATGGAAAGAGCTACGATCGGTGGATCTCTATGGAATCGAATCCGGAACAAAGTGATTCGCCAGAGAACGAAATCTTCGATATAGCTCAAAGGACTAGAAAGTGACAGGGGGCGGGTGACATAATGCCGCAGAACTGACAACCGTTGGAGTAGATGAGGTCTGGAGTGGAGACCGCGAAACGGTAAGCGTGGCAGAGGACGCCCTGCGACTAAACGGAGCGACGATATACGTAGGGCTGCTGGTAACGACTATAAAAGAAGAGACGAAGATAGGGCTCATTGGCGCTCTGGGAGAGGCCTACGTACGTGGACTAGGTGACAGAGAGATATGCCGAGTATGATGCTATGAAGTTCGAGGACGATTAGAGCGTACCTTATTAAGTGCGTGCAGGAAGTCGTGCCTCGAGGGCCGGTAGCAGGGCCCGGCGGTGTCCAGCAGCCAGCCGAGCGCGGCGCCCTGTATGGCCGCCAGCTGCGCGCGGGACTCCGCCCCGCCGCGCGCCTGCGCCGCGCTGCACCCCGCCAGCAGCGCGCAGCACGCTGCAAGCGGACGCGGACGCACTCAACATGGGCGCTGGGGGGCTATCTATTATACTACATTCCTCAGAAATAAAACGTGGAAGATGTATGCACACAGATTGTGGGTACAAGTTTATAAGCCTACATAATAAACAAAACGAACGCTTTCACATTCACAGCATTCCACACTAAATTCAATGCCTTGTGTCTTGGTTACCCAACAAGTCGGCGAGCGCCAGGAAGGCCCGCTCGCGGAGGTCGGCGGGCGCCTCGTGCGGCGGCGGCGAGGCGAGCGCGCGCGCCAGCGCAGCCGCCGCGCCCGCCTCGCGCGCGCCGCGCACCACCTCGCGCGTCAGTGCGCGCAGCGGCCGCAAGTACTCCTCGGGCCGCAGGAGGAGCTCCTGCAACATTATAACGCTTTACCGGTCGTTCGCCGCGAACTGAGATTCCGCGCGACCGAGGCAAGGGTATGAGCGCGGGTACGGTTGCGCCTACGTAGAACTCCCCCGGGCGGTCAGCGCCCGAGAACGAGCACAGATGCGGGTGGTGAGTATTGGGTGAGTTTTTTGAGATCTGAAGTATAACTTTGTCGTATTAGTTCGAACGAAATAACTAGAAAGCATTAGGCGTCGAGGTTGCTCGCGGAGTGTTTTTTTTTTTAGGATATTATGGTATAGGGTCCGTACCAGGTATGTATCCGCCATGGCCGCGGGCACTAGCTGGGGCTGCGCTTGAATGAGCGCCGCGAGCACCGCCATGTTGTTCGGCGAACGAACGTTCGACAGCTCGTTGTATATCGTGTGCGTCACCACGCTCCGCAGGAGGGCGGGGCTCTCCGATACCATCTCCCTGTGCGGAAGCAGAATTGAGTTAGTTATCTTTTAGGTTACGAATGAATTGTCACAATACTACTATCAAAATGAACCAGTTGGGATCGATCTTGAGGCGCGTTTTACCTGACGCAGGCAGACCTGGTGGGCGACCTGCAGCGGCTCGGTTGAGGCGTGACTCACCTGATGCAGCGGTTGTAAGCGGCCAGCAGCTGATTGGTTGAGGAGCAACACCACAGACGGCGATTTGGTTGAGGCACGACTCACCGGAGGCACGCCTGGTAGGCGGCCTGCAGCGGCTTGGTCTTGAGGCGCATGCGCGCGAGCTGCGCCAGCACCTCGTGGTCCCGCGCCGCCGTGGGTCCGCAGGCGTCACAGTTGACGCACACGTACGCGAGGAGCTCCTGCCCCGCGCGCCACAACTTGCCCGAGTTCAGCCACGCCTCGAGCCGGGACGCCGATATCATACGGATCTGTGATCAAAATTATGTCTTTGAAAAGAGTACAGGCACGATGTAAAAGTGGCCATTAAATTCGTATCGAATGCTCCCTGAAAAAACTAACTGATCCACAGGACTTGGAACTATTTAAATTCAAATGAATGGTGCTAAGCTGTAAAGGCAAGCGTGACAATTACCACCAGGCGAGCGTCTTGCTTTTCTCGCCTCTAAATAACACGAAACAAAAGGTAAATAGTTACGACATATTAGGTAGCCAATAACACTCACTATAGTTCACCCAAATAACATCTCATCTTCAGCATACCAGCAACGCCACCAATACATAAATACCTACCCCTATATATGACAGCAAATCTTCTAAACTATAAGCTAGAACGCCTGCTTAAGATTCTCAAACTGGCATATAACTAAACCGAACATACCTCAGGAAATCCACAAGTTGCCGCTAACAGCTTGAGAAAGCCCTTGCCGATAGCATCGGGCGCGGCCGAGCGACGTTGGATCTGATCCTTGATGGCTTCCAATACCAGACCCTCGACTGCTTCGTAGCTGCTTGAGTATCTGGGGAAATGCTGTCACTTTATTATTGTCTTTAAAAAACTGGTCGTGGATTTATACGTTTTTAAGCTATCATGGCCAATCTGTGATTCAATCGAATGTATTTCATTTGAATTAAGTTTGACTACTATCTCACCTGCTGGTAAGTAATGATGAGGTAGAGAGTAGTAAACACGTAAGAGATTTAACACGTAGGCTTAGTCCTAGAGACACTGGCACTCAAGGATAGCTGTCGGAACATAATTTAAGCCACACGAGCACGAGGAAATGCCTTACCACAGTGGATTTTACCATGATATTGCACTCAAACTTGTCATAGGATTCGAAATCATGCTTACTATATTGGGTGGTGGGTTTACAACTATGATTCATTCAACTTTATCATGATTACCTGGCGAACACTGAGTAATCCAAATCTGTGTTATCTACATCTTCTTCAGTGCTGCCCATAAGCGGTGACCCAGAGCCTGATGGAGACATAGTTCCTGAAAGGAATACAAGGAATGAAAAGATAATGTAAGGATTTACATCACAATGACTGCAATTAAATCATTTTAATTACTAAAATATTTATATACTCAAGTTCTTTCAATGGCTTTGGGCTGGAATAGCAAACATGAAGATGGTGAAAATTTAATCAAATTTTAAAATGCTTTTAATAATACCAATTTTCCACCAAAGTTCTACATTGCGATAGTGATCAAACCTAACAGAGAGATTTAATAATAAAAATAAAATTGATTATTTTATATTTTTATTTATTTACTTACATATATATTTTTTATTGAATACTATACTTTTTTTTTTCTTTATTAATTTTCTTTCCCTCTTGTTTCTCACTTCTGTATTTTGTAAGTAAAAAAATAGGTTTTTTTACGCTTTCACATTAACAGCTCCACACTAAGTTAAATGACTTGTTAAAACATTGACATCATACACACATTAATTAAATAAATTAGTATTTATATCTAGTTTGTGATTTTAATGCACAGAAATTAGACCTACCTAATGTGTTGTCAGTAGGTATCAGATGAGATGGAGCCTGCTTCGTCCCAAATGCAGTGACGATGTTCTCGACAAGACATTTGCACCATGAGCACTCCACCCACCAGCGCTCATTCAGAGCATCTTCAATGTACACCTGAGAAAAATACATCTAGTGAACTACGAATTTCAATGGAACATCAAAGCTAAAATTGCTCTAGATTTAATTTTGCAAAGCTGGCTCTTCTCTTGGCCCTATTTACACAAATAAATTGGAACACAGCAATATGTACCTGATAATACCTGTATTGCTCTGTGTCTCTTCTTGTGAAAATGTCAAGTAAAGAGCAGCTTTATAAAGCCACTAGCCGTTACCCGCGGCTTCGCCCGCTATTATCAAGTTAAAAAGTAATCGTAAGTATAATCTATGTACATTCCAAATTTCATCCAAATCCGTTCAGCCGTTAATGCGTGAAGAGGGAAATTTGATCAAGATCTGATCAGTAGTTCTTGAAATATCATCAATAATACCTATTTTGTGACGAATAATGCGTACTTTGACGATGTTCTTGTTTACCCCACTTCAAAAGTTACCTCATAACTTCTTTCGTTGTGAGCCGATTTTGATTATTATTTTTTTATTTGAAAGCTGGTGCTTTTCATGTGGTCCCGTTGAAATTTGATCAAGGTCTGATCTCTAGTTTTTGAGTTATAGTCAATAATGCGTGTTTATACATTAAATCTGATCAAGGTTCCGATGATAAAGCGGTGAAGTCAGTTTTTTTTAGTTTTGCTTGCGGTTAATTATTAAAATATACCACTAGCCTATGTATAAAAACATAGAGCCATGCCACGCAGTTTTGAATATCGCAGAGAAGGGGGGACAGATCATAGGAAAAAAAAAAGTGATTTACCTTGATAAAAATATCTGGCCAGTTGTTGCTATCCCGATGTCCTGCATACAGCATATTACAAGCTAACACAAAAACTAGAGGATTCCCTTTGTTCTTGAATGCAGCACCTTGCTCCCTCTTCAGAAGTGTACAGAGGCTATTTGTGACGGTCTCGTGAGCAAACATGTTTGGCCGGATCTTGGTGAGATAGAGCAGTCCCATGCAGAGGATTGGATCTGGTTTTGACCGTTGAGATTTGAGCAAGCGAATGGAGCCAGTGAGCAGACCAAGCTGGAAGAAAATTATACAATAACATAAACACTTTTACACTCACAGCCTCATACTGAGTTCGACTACTTGTATCAAACATTATTCACAACCAAAAACACATTTTTCCTTGGGGAGAATGAGTTTTGAGTTCCCGCTGAGAATCAAACCCGATACCCCCATGGATAGTTCAACAAATCAACAGTGTTATATTACTTTTTTTACTAAATAATTGTTAATGATGATTTACGCTTACGTTTTTAATCTATATTAAGTGCTTTTTCGTTTCAACGAATATGCCGCCCTAGCATTTACAATTTTAGATTTTAATGAAGAATTTGTTAATGTGTAACAATTTAAAGAAATGAAATAAATATATCAATCATTTTTATTTCATTTCTTTTAAATTGTTACTCATTAAAATCTTGAAATTATGTACTGAAATTGTTGAAATTATGTCTATATCTCTAGAGTTGACTTTCGATACTAACAAAATGAATGTAATCAACATAGTAATTTACAGTTCACTTTTGTAATTAACTTATTTTATTAATGATCACTACTCCAACTTACCAATTTATCAGAATTAAGAGTATCCAGAGCCTGCAGTACACTGGGGACTAGATCAACTGGGTCCACCTCTAAGGAGGTTCCACTGACAGCCTCTGCAGGAGATCCAATCCTCGCACGCTTGTTAGGAGGCTGGCTGCCAAATCCTGCTGGCTCACGCTTACGTTCCACACCTGCAATAAGTTTCATGAAAGTCTCCAATAAGAAGGATGCTCTATATACACCTAAACCTATCCCTGGATAGTCGAATCAAACTCAAGAATGCAATGTATGAAAAGAACAGCCAGTGCAGGTAACCACATTAGGAGTAACAGTGGTAGATGAAAAGCTCCAAAGCCTAGAGCAGGGGTCGGCAACCTTTTGAGTCGGAAGAGTCAAAAACTAATTTTTTTTACAAAATTTCAAGGTTTTATAGAACCACAATATTTTTTCTTGCCAACAATAATACCTACTGTACTATGAGTATCATATAGAAAACGCTATGCACGCGTTATACCTACCTAATCATCCCATAATTTACTTGTTTCAACGGTATAAATAAATTTTTTTGCTAGCTTTGGAGGCGTGTTTGGCTCGTTAATCGATTCTGAACGTTTATTTATTATTATTTTATAAAATAATATTTGCCTATGGAACTAAAGAGCCGTAGCTTCACATCCAAAGAGCCGTATGTGGCTGTTGCCGACCCCTGGCCTAGAGCATTGATGCAAGGTTGCAAGTTCTGTCTTTTATAGGATATATTTTGGAGAGTGTGCCAATGAATTGCATGATCTAATTCCCCCATTCCTTTTCTACCATTAGACATCAAGACATACAGCCATGCAACATCGCTTTATAGTAGATATTCCACATGTGCAGATGAAGCATTTGCTTCCACATTATACATACCTCGAAGAGTGGAACTCCTTACTCGAGTCTGTGTCACGAGCAAGTCACAAGAAACAGGTATCTTCTAGGGAAACATGCACCATCGTCTACCACAGCACAATTCTACTTTGTTATATCTTTCTTTACCAAATCAACAAATTTTCAAATAGAGAACGAGATGATTTTAACTATTACCGGCAATTAGACAGATACCGGGGCGACTATCGATGAGAAATTATTTAGTTACCACTAGAAGAAGGTTTATGGATATTCTTCCTCTCAGCATCTCTGGAGACCGGCACGGTGGACTTGGAGCCCAACGCGAAGATGTCCTGGGGATGCTGCGGCGCCTTGCTCTTGCCTCCGCGGCCACTCGACGGCATCTTGCCGCGTTCCATTGATTCAGAACTGCAGAGTCACTTCACTTCACAAAGCTCTGAATATGCTCATTACCAAAAGATGATATAATAAAAAGAAATACTAATAAATACAGGAAAAACAGCAATTTCAGCAACCAAAACATACGACAACGGCACTTACACAGACCACAGAGAGTACTTGGGCACTTAGAGTTTGGGTATATATCTTATTTATCTCTGCTTAGAGTCAACTTCTTCTTTATGATCTGTAGGGCGCTGAATGACAACATGATGACAACCATTAGCGTTGATTTCACTCATACAGCTGTCACTTTCCCGACATTTGACGATCATTACGACACTGTTTGTGTATGCTACAGCTATAGGCTACAGCCGCACGTACAACCTGTCGTTTTTTTTCAAAATAGTCCACAGCAGGGTAACCGCAGCTATAAAGGGTCCCACCAACGCCAGGGACCAAGCGCGAGACCTGCACCAAGTTACCCGGGGGCAGTAGCCCTCGAGAGTTCAAGCCAGGGTAAAGAGCCTTGCTCGAATCCCTCCCTGCCGCTCCCCCCTATAAAGGAATGGCGGAAGAATCCAAAAAAAAAAAAAAAAAAGATCATTAGGACACTGTTTGTGTATGCTACAGCTATAGGCTACAGCCGCACGTACAACCTGTCCAAATAACTATTGGAATTAAAGCGCTCGAATCGTTTTAAGCCATCATGTACCACACCGCAGCTGCATATTATTATATCTTGACGGAAGGAAAACAGTGCATAATATGAGAAGACCCGTTCTATTTTGTCTGAGATTTTTAATATGACGATAAACTTGATTGGTTTAGAAAGCCATGCTTCATGTTCATTTCATTAAAGAAATTGCTGCTTATCTCAATTAGTTTTGTCCATGAACCTACTAGCTTCTGACAGAGACGGTTTTATGCGCGGGCAAAGTGTTAACTCCCAATTTAGAACATGTGAAGTAGACGTTAGTTAGTGATAGCTCGCAAAGGTACCATGACATTTTACTTGGCTATAGACTGTAACTAGAAATGGATTTACAAAATATTAGCTAATTTGAAAAATATTTATTATAAAACTGAGTTGAACTTGACACTGGCTAAATGAATACATATTGTGGAGCCAAAACAAAGATAATTAAAAAAAATGAAATAAAAAAAAACTACTGTCAAATTCTCAATCAAACTGTCAAACTTAAGAAGACAGACAAACACACATAAAAGGTAAATTTACGCTGTTTTGAGCAAGAAATTACAGGCAAATTCCACGTTTTCTTATTTATTTCGGTGTTAAATAGTGTAAAATCCACGACTGGTTCATATTTTTGTTAGCAGTTATGTAACTTTTGTTTGAGGTTATGTCTTCGATTTTCAGATGTTGACTTCTACACTCGTCGGTCTTCGGGCGGCCCGCGCCTCCGTGATGATCACTAGGAACTTGGCAGCTGCGCAGAAGGCCGCCGACCCCATCCAGCAGCTGTTCCTTGACAAAATCAGGGAATACAAATCCAAGAGCGCGTAAGTACTTCAAAATTATTTAATTTTGGAATGTGTTAGGTACATATTATCATGTGTATTTAGTATCGGGCGTTATATTGACATATATGGAACAATATTTTTCTAGTTGGGTTTTGTAGCTTGATTCCATTTTGGAATCTTGGTTAGTTGCATCAATTTAAAAGAAAACTCTACCATCGTAGTGACCATACAAAATCCCTCGGGGGTAAAAAGTAGCCAGTAGAAGCTATGCATATTTAAAATTTTTATAAAATCCTTTCAGCCGTTACAGTGTAAAGAGAAAACAAACATACTTACAAACAAACTTTCAGATTTATAATATTTGTCTGATAGTATGACTATCACGAGTGTCAATAGGACTTTTTGACAATGAAACTCTTTGATGTCAGAAAACAATAACTATTCCTATTGAACTGTTTTTTTTTTCATAACTAGCCACATAAAATTCTTACAATCAAGTCTTTACATTGACTTCCAGGGGAGGCAAGCTGGTGGAGCCCACCCCAGCCATTGAAAAAGAACTCAAAACCGAGTTGGAAAAGCTAGAGAAGCAGTATGGTGGTGGCTCCGGAGTCGACATGACCGCATTCCCCTCGTTTAAGTTTGACGAGCCCAAACTAGACCCCATCGATGAACAGGCTGCCGCTAAGAAGTGAATGTAGTGTAAGAATAGTCGATCATCTGTGAATGCTTGTTAATGCGTAATCAATAAATTATTGTTTAGACAGTCGGCTTTGTTTTGGGGTTTTCTTTTCGCTCCTTTTAGATACTCTTAATATGATTGTCTAATGTTGATGTTAATAAAATATATTTAAATAGCTCGCTAGTGTTGGCTATGTGTCTGCCTACTAAGCAGTAGGTTTTAGGTTAGATTCCGAATCAATCAAGATAAGAGAAGTATAATTTCTTTACAACTTCACCACTGGAACAGTTATGCCAGCACCCAAAAACCACACTCCGTTATTTTAAGGAGCTGGGGTGGATGGGGTAGTTCCTGGCAGGGGCACAATACACCCCAAGCGGGACGTCAGTGCAGGCCTTACCGCCCCCATATTGAATAAAAATAAGTATAATTTCTTTTCTCTTCAAGGCAAATTTATGGTTCTGTGTGTGTGATTTGAATGATTTTAGCACTTAACATACAAGTATTTGCTTTTAGTGAAGCACTGAGAGTGAAAGAGTTTGTGCTATATGTATTTACGTTTAAATGGCATAGTGTCTTAACTTCATCAAGGTTCATGCTTTGACGACCCAATTGGCGCAGTCCGGTCTCCGCCCTCTG
Organism: Lomographa bimaculata; assembly: GCA_948107665.1. Lineage (NCBI taxonomy): Eukaryota > Metazoa > Arthropoda > Insecta > Lepidoptera > Geometridae > Lomographa > Lomographa bimaculata. Next base: position 1,018,666 of record OX403603.1, read on the forward strand.
CACCTTTGGTCCTGGGTTCGATTCCCAGCATAAGCACAATTTTCCTTCCTTAGGGACATTTGTGCTTCTGGTTCTAGATGTGATTGTGTGTGATGTAAATGTTTCTGGCACCCACCATACAAGTTAAGGAGTTATATGATATACACAATGTTAGGTATTATCACTTTATTAGTACTGAGTGCGGTGTACGTGCGCGGGCGAGGCGAGGGAAGCGGGGGTGCGTGTGCGCCCCAAACGGAGGCGGCTGGCGAACTGGTTCGTTGGAAGGGGTCGCGGCGCGAGATACATCGTACGATCGCGGCAACCACTCCCCCGCTCTCCCGCGCTCATCGGTCCCCGGGTGTATGCGTGTTTGAGTGGTGGCGCGTGAGTCGCCACACCACCCACCCACGGAGAAAAGTACCCCCAAAAGGGAACAATAATAAAGTATAGGTACAATAATAAGAATAACAAAAACATTAGTTGAACAAATTTTTACAGCTTATTTCTTATGAACTAGTCCTAAGTAAAATTTTTATACATCAATCGGCGTCTTAAAATGAACGCGACGTCCTGATCGAGTAACGTATTTGGGAGTTGGTGGGTTTGGGAAAGATTGCGGAGCTGCCTGAGATGAAAGTTTAGGTGGGACTGGGGCTGGTAGTGTGGATTGGAAATGGGTTGGAGTCGATGGAAGAGGATGTGGAATTGACGTTGGTTCCCCTTCGATAAAGGCTGGCTTCACCCGATCCAGACTCACTTGAACTTCCCTGTTTCCCACAGTTATGCAGATTGTTTTGTCGTTTCTGCTAATAACCGGGTGAGGTCCAGTGTAAGGTGGCTTCAGTGATGCCCTGACGGAGTCGTCTCGAAGCAGCACATGTGTGCATGTGGACAACTCTTTGAATACAAAAGGGCGCCGTTCTGAATGATGCGAGCCTGCGACAGGCTTCAGATCGGCCATATGGTTTCTCAGCTGTGATGTGAAATTATGAACGTTTTCTAGAGTGTCGTTGCCTGTTGGGAGAGTAACAAATTCTCCGGGGAGTCTGAGAGGCTCGCCGTACACGAGTTCCGCAGCTGAGGCCCGTAAGTCCTCTTTCAAGGATGCTCGCATGCCAAGAAGCACTAATGGAAGAGCGGTGCACCATGTGCCTCCGTGACACATGAGTGCCGCTTTCAATTGGCGATGCAACCTCTCCACCATGCCATTGGCACATGGGTGATAGCTAGTGGTGCGTGTACGTTGTACTGAGCTATGTCTCAAGAGAGCCTTGAAGAGGGCAGACTCAAATTGGCGGCCTTGGTCACTGGTTATGACGGCAGGAACACCGAACCTGGCGATCCAGCCATTGGTGAATGTTTCGGCCACCTCTTCTGCCGTGATACCGACCATAGGCCATACTTCAGGCCATCGAGTGAACCTGTCCACAGCTGTAAGACAATATTGAAACCCTTTACTCGAAGGCATTGGGCCAATGATATCTATGTGGACGTGGCGGAAACGGTTGGTCGGTGGGGTAAAACTACCTAAGGGCGTTGAGGTATGTCTTGACACTTTGCTGCGTTGACATGGTAGGCATTCACGAGCCCATTTCCGACAATCCCTATTCATACAGGGCCAAACAAAACGATCAGCCACCAAACGCGTGGAAGCCCGCGCGCCTGGGTGGCTGAGGTTGTGAATCTTATTAAAATAGTTACGCCGGAAAGAAGGTGTCAAAAATGGTCGTGGTTTTCCAGTTGATGTGTCGCAGATGATGGAAATGTCTGAGCCAGGAATGCAAACTTTTTCTAGTTTCAGAGAAGAGTTGGTCATGGCATTTTGGAGCTCATAGTCTGAGGCTTGTTCGTCTGCTAAAGCTGCAAAAGTCTCCTCAAAGGTGATAGCTTCTATCCTTGACATCGCGTCAGCAACCACGTTATCCTCTCCTTTCACATGTACAACATCGGTTGTGAATTGGGAGATAAAGGACAGCTGGTTGAGCTGAACAGGAGGAAGCTTTTCGCGTCGCTGGGTAAAAGCATAGATTAGTGGTTTGTGGTCCGTATAAATGGTCACATGTTGGACCTCGAGCAGGTGGCGAAAATGTTGCACACTTTCGTACACTCCGAGAAGCTCGCGATAATACGCGGGCCACTGAGCTTGTTTGTCCGTAAGCTTTTTACTGAAAAACGCCAAAGGCTGCCATTGGTTATCAATTTTCTGTTGAAGACAAGATCCCACGTGTACTGAAGAGGCATCCGTGAATAGTCCCAAGGTGGCGTCGCCAACTGGGTGAGCAAGAAGTGTAGCGCAGGCCAGGCTCTCCTTGCATTTCTCGAACGCAACTTCAAGCTCAGGCGTCCAGGGCACTGGCTTAGCACCCTTTAGTTTAGAAGAAGCTAGTACATTGATGAGAGGGGCTTGCAGTTCGGCCGCGTTAGGGAGGAATCGGCGATAAAAATTGATCATCCCCAGAAACCGCCGAAGGCCTTGCACAGTTTTTGGCAAAAGGAAATTTCGCAGGGCTTCGATTCTCTCCACAGGCGGGCGTGTACCATCTTTGTTGATGCGGTATCCTAAAAAGGTCACCTCGTCAGAACCGAAAACACATTTGGATGCATTTATCATTACACCATAGTCGTCCAGGCGCTGGAACAAGGTGCGAAGGTGGTCTTTATGCTCGTCTGCCGAGCGTGAAAAGACAAGCACATCATCCACATATGGATAGCAAAAATCGAGTCCCCTCACGACTTCGTCTATGAAACGTTGGAATGTTTGTCCAGCGTTTCGAAGACCAAAGGTCATGAAAGGAAACTCGTACAGTCCGAATGGTGTTGTGATTGCTGTCTTGCAGATGTCAGCCTTGTGTACGGGCACTTGCTGGTACGCTTTTACTAAATCAATTGTACTCAGCACGGTGGCCCCTGCAATGTTGTGCGAGAAATCCGCAATGTGTCTGACGGGATACCGGTCTGGAACAGTTCTAGCGTTCAGAGCCCGGTAATCTCCACATGGTCGCCATCCCTTTTCGCCTTTCTTGGCCATATGCAAAGGAGAGGCCCAAGGGCTGTCTGAAGGTCTCGCGGTACCACAGTTGACCATATCGTCAAATTCTTTCTTGGCCGCGACCAGCTTTTGCGGAGCGAGGCGACGTGGGCGGCAGGAAACTGGCGGGCCATCGGTTGTTACGATGTGGTGAACCGTCGCGTGTTTCACTAGCCGTGGGAAACTTGGAGGTCGCGTCAAGTTAGGGAATTCCAGGAGAAGTCTGGAATAAGGTGAGGTGCTTTCGACAGACACACATTTTATGCTGACCTGGTTAATTTGAGCTATCGATGCCGGAGTGGTTAGATTTGTATTTCCATCGATTAGGCGTTTGTGGCGTAGGTCGGGTAATAAGTTATAATAACTTAAGAAGTCCGATCCTATTATAGGCGTTTCGACGTCGGCAATTGTGAAATTCCAGTGGAAATCGCGGCGTAGGCCTAGGTTCAGATGTAGTGAAATGCTTCCATAAGTTTGGATGTTGCTACCATTTGCTGCCGATAATTGATATCCAGATGATGTTGAGGCGATACCCTTGGCTAACTTTTGTGGGTAACAGCAAAGGTCGCTGCCCGTGTCTATCAAAAACCGGCGTCCCGTAGTCTTATCTGTGGCAAATAAACGGCGGCTACTCATTACCTCAGAGCAATCAGTCGCCGCGCTTACTGATCGCTCGAATAGTTTTCCTGGTTTTTCCAGGCGCATGGAGAGGTGCATTTCACTGCCTTTTTCTTGTAGGTTTGGTGATACCAGCACAGGGTGGAGCGTGAGGATGATTTCGATGTTGATCTCGATCTGTTGTCAGTACGCGATCGTGATCGCGCTCTCGAGTCGGCACTGAGCGCTTCAACGCATTTAGTCAACTGCTCGACCCTGAGCGCCAGTTGCGTCAGCTCGGGTGACTGCGAGGCCGTGGTAACCGCATGCACAGCAGGTGTGGTTACCTCAAGTATTTTATCGGCGATGTCAGCCGCCTTCTCCAGTGGCAGATCTTCTTGCGCAGCCAGTATGGCTTGTATATTGCCTGGCAGGCGGCGCATCCACAGTTGCCGAATTATGTCGTCGCTTTTAAACTCTGCTCCGGCCAACGAGCGTAGGTGCCGCAAAAATTGCGACGGCTTTCGGTCTCCAATATCTTCTTCACCAAGAAGCCGCCGGACTCTGTCCTCGCCAGACGCTGACAAGCGTTTAATAAGTTCGGTTTTTAGATGTTCATAACAGTCCGTGACTGGGGGGCGTTCAATAATGTCCGCAACTTCGCCGGCGATTTTGGAATCCAACTTTGCCACAACGTGGCTGTACTTGGTCCGGTCCTGTTTAATGCCCGCGATTTCGAACTGTGCCTCTATTTGGCCGAACCACACTGTGGGTTTATCGGCCCAAAAAGTAGGCAATTTGACTGAAACTGCCATAGTTCGTCTATCCTGATTGTCCTGAAGCTGTTTTAACTGTTCCTGCAGCAGTCTAATCTGCTCCTCAGATGTTGCCATTATCGAAGAGGAACCGGAAGTAAAATAATAAAAAACCGGAAGTGACGATAATCTGTGACGAGGCGGAAGTCAATACAACAATTGTAGGAAATATGAGTGGAATAAATAGGAATCAGGAAATTAAATGACGGGCCCCGGATGTGGACGTATGATACACATTTACGCGTAGATGAACATAACACGGCTTATAACTAATTAATAATAATAAAATAAAAACATAATTAGACACAAATAAAACAATACAATAATTAGTGCTTTCGTGACAAAAAAAAATACAATTTATGAATCTATCCTTTTTATGTAAACAAATTTAAATTCGACAACGAAATTACGAAATTTACCATTTCTGGTATTTTATCCGAAATCTACCTTTATACGAGATGCTTACCGAAGTCTACCTTTTTTACGTAAATTCTGTAAATCGCTATTCGTATATTATAATCCGTAAAAAAAAATCGAGAATTGCTTAAGAGTAATGTTCCGATATGATCACTGGTCACGACAATAGTTGACGGAAATACGTATGTTCCTTTTCAAATTGAAAGTTTAAGTAAAACAACACAACACTTCACGTTATTGTTAAATGTTTGTTTATAGGAAAGATATGCAAGTATTTTGGAGTTCGCTCACCGGAATCGTAGTATACTCCCTGGGAACGATGTACAGTTGAAAACTTCGCGGTCCGGCCCGTCCCGCACTCGGGGGCGTTGACCGCTGGCTGCTCGCGTCGCGTCGTCGTCGTGCGTCGTCGATGGCTTGACGCGTCGATTTTTTGCACGTGGCTCGGCGAGTTTGCAATGTTTGCAATCCTCGGTGGTCCCGTCGGTGCTGCGGCTCACGGCGAATCGCGACACGTATCAAATCGCGAGATGTTCGCGTGTCACGAAATGGAGACTCGTTGCGCGGTGTCGAAGTCGTCGCCGGCGGCGCCGCGCCGGCACAGCGGAGGCGGCGCGAAATGAGACGGCGGGAACAAAATCGCCGCGTCGCGGCGCTCGGCGTGAACCAGCGGCGTCTGCGCCCGTTGTTGAAACGAACGTCGTGAACTGCACTTGCTGATATGAGCAGGGTGTGGCGCGGCACAATGGGCCAAGCAAAAAGGCCGGGCGTTGCGACGGCAATTAGATGTTACGCGCGATGTTGCTGAAGTTCGCCGCGTGGTGATGTTGGTTTTTGATGAAACCAAAATGTCCGCCGTAGGTTAGCTTTGTTAGCCTCACTTTTTGAATCACTGCACTATGCACTCCTCACGAATGAATTGTTTTTATTTACGTAGGCACGTGTTTGTAGGGGTCACCAATAAGGAGTTATATGATATACACAATGTTAGGTATTATCACTTTATTAGTACTGAGTGCGGTGTACGTGCGCGGGCGAGGCGAGGGAAGCGGGGGTGCGTGTGCGCCCCAAACGGAGGCGGCTGGCGAACTGGTTCGTTGGAAGGGGTCGCGGCGCGAGATACATCGTACGATCGCGGCAACCACTCCCCCGCTCTCCCGCGCTCATCGGTCCCCGGGTGTATGCGTGTTTGAGTGGTGGCGCGTGAGTCGCCACAAAGTCTTTGAACTTAGTGTGGGGCTGTGAGTATGAATGTGTTTATTTTTAGTATGATTATACTTTTCGGGAAATTTAGTAGACAGCAGGGCGTTTCATTCTTTTGTTCAGGTCGTATATTGAAAGTGGAAGTGAGAAGCTTGCAGCGAATGGTAGTTATTTTAACTATTAGAGGATACGGCATTGCCGTCTGCCTAGATTTTCGGTAGAAGAATGGTGATGCGGGGAAGGAGATCATGCAATTTCCTTGAACACTTCGTGATGTAATTGGTTAAAACTGATAGGCTTGCTATTTTTTACCGACGATCGAGACTCTGTAGGTGAGAATTAAATCATAGATAGATAGATAACACTTTATTTAACACCAAATTACAACATAAACTTAAGAAGAGGACTTAAACTATGTGTAAAAAGGGCGGTCTTATCGCTAAGGCGATCTCTTTCAGACAATTCAACCCAAAGGAATAGAAAACTCTTCAAATATGGATGGTGGTGGATACAGATTTTTCCAAAAATTTACGACAAACCAGTAAATAATGTACAAATATGTTAAACCTACGTAAATAAAATGAATAATTTAAATATAAGATTATATATAACGCAAAAAGGGCCGACATGCGGCCTAGTTGCGGAAAAGAGCCCGCGCACCAAGTACCAAGTAACATATTTATAACCATTCATTAACAAAAAATAAAGTAAACGAATACATATAAAATTACACCATATTGATATTAATTGAATGTAAACTAAAGCATAATTGTTGTTATTGATGAGCCTCTTAGCTCGTCGTTCGATGTATTCCTAAGCCTTTGGTTGATAACTGACCGTTCCAAAGGTAGCTCCATACACGACTGAACTTGTGCTTGGTACAAGTTGAGCAGATGACCTGGTGCGAAGTACCGCCTCATAGAATTATACTGATCCGGGGATCGGTGAACACTTTACCATGGTATCATTTGAAGTTGCTGGTAGGCCTCCAAATAACGCCTACACGTTATTAATAGCAATGAAAATTATTTTTGCGCACAGTATTTGTAAAGGTACATACTGCCAGACTGACTTGGACATAGAATATATTATAGATATAAACATATTTTATAGACTTGATAACTAGCACTTTTCAAATTTTACTATGGCATGCTTTACCTGTGTGCTTTCCAAGCTCGCTTTTACCACGGTATTATCGAAGCGACTAATAACAAATGAACACACACATGTTTAATTATCCAAGACAATAACTTATATCTATATTCAATTAATTACATTATATTAGCATCGAAATATAGCACCTACCTACTTTGTATGTGCCAAACCTTGTCAATGTGTACGCAAAGATACGATCTGTTGATGCTACGATTGAAGTTGAACGCGCTATGAGTGATATGTAGGTACCTACCATGAATTGCCGGCGATGTCCCAGTGGTACTATTGAAAAAAGTGGTACTAGTCAAATTAGGGATGTAGGTACATAATACCTAGCAGTTGTTCCATTGTTGGGAGAAATAGTACCTAATGTGTACCAAAATTATGTCGGTTCTATTTTTGGTACACATGTAGATACCATTTGTCCCATCAATGGAACAACTGGTAGGTATTATGTACATCTCTAATTTGACTATTATTACCAGTACGAGAAAAAAAATCAAATTGATCATGCTGTATGTAACTCCATACGCCATCGCCTGTAGTTAAACATGTAGGTATATAGGAGACCTATCTATATGAAAGTAAATCTCATCTAACTACATAGGTAATCTAAATCTCAGTGTAGGTAAACATATTTCATACTTATTCCCCGATATAAAGATCCAGCTACAATTTCTGAAATAAAATATGAAATACGCGATCAAAGTTCAACCGCTTATTTATGAGATATCTTTGTTTAACTTCGTATCATATTAATACGCAGATTTCGAGGAAACGGCTCCTGAAAAAATATTTCCAGAATCACAAATATAAAAGTGACTTATCGCCATCAGCATCGTATCTTTCACTTCAAAAATAATTCCAATCTAATGTTTTTATAAAACCCGATATGTAGATAAAGATGAAAAGCTATTTTCCGCTGAAAATTCTGAAATGGAAGGCGTCTACGAATGCGCGTGTTGATGTTGACGTGCTATCGAGCGCTAGCTACTCACCTACATAGCCGTAGGTATGCGCGAGTGTCGAGTCCTTCCAGCCAGTATGTCGTGCAAAGTGGGGCAGTGACGACGCGTGCTTGCGTCGGGTTTATCTACACCACATCGCCATGGCGACGGGCTTCGTGGGCTCCACGAAGAGCTTCCCCTTCTCCTTCGACGTGGATGTGGAGGAGGAAGAGGACCCCGGCCGAAATACACCACATCTCAACACGAGAATCGGTGAGTCGAGCCGGTTGTTTACGCCGCGCCGCTATTATCCCTGTTAGCGCACCTGGCGCAATGTTTATGGTTTTTGTCATCTGCGGGTCTAGTTTAAAGTCATCTATAGCATTCTTATAACAATTAGGAAAAGGATGAAGTAATTTTCTTAGATACAATTTAGTTAATTTGGTAAATGCGTGTACAACGTTGAAATATGCAACGAGAGATGACTAATTTCATGATAAAGGCATGTAATGTAAACACGCTGAACCGGTAGATTTGTCATCAAAATCTGAAAATAGAAAGCATTTCAGTGCTTGTATGCACAATAACACTTGCAATTAATCAAAATAAAATTATCAATGATCTCTATGTACCTATATTAGATAGACTTCTTTGGACACATTTAGTAGTTACATCACGAACTTTAAAAAATACTTTGGGATGAAATATAACCTTGTTTTGGTTTGTGAAACCTATTAGGTACCTATTTGTTAATATATTGGAGAAATTGTAGGGACTATTACACAAATTTACGCCACAAGAATAAAAACTAGTAGGTATTATGCACAATTACAATAACTACCTACGATCTTACTGACCTGAGACAGCCCTTAACATTATAAAAAACCTGTTAAGAAACAAATTATAAACAAACAGCAATCGTGGAACATTTTCATCTTTATTCCGTCAACCGAACAATGAATGACACCGAGCGTGTCAATGTCGTAACAGAATAACTTCCCCGGTGTTAGCAGTTAGCGCTTCAACAGACGGTGTCAGTTTTACGGGTTATTTGCATGACTCAATCAATTGTTATGGAGCTGCGGCTATCCTTGCTATACGCCATACACGTTGTGCTACGCGACCAAATACGGAAGGTGTTAGAAATTGACGATATTATCCTGTCGTTGTTACTATAACACTTGTTCAAGCGACTGTCGTTCTGAGTTTCATTATAGGTAGGGACATAGTTTCAAAATTCTAAGACGGTTATGTACATAATCTTGATGTATAGATTAGCATCTGATACATTAACCTGGTTTTCTTTCTTTATTACGAGTAGGTATGCTTGCATTCAGAATTCTAATAAGATTCATAACTAAACGATTGTTTTGATTTTCGGTTACTTACTTATTGCGATTTAGACTTACAATAATTTATGAGATTGTTATAAAATTGAATATTGACATGAGTGTCTTTTTTTGCCTTTTGTTATAACGCAGGGCAAAGGTCTCCCCCATGATTTTCCTGAAACAAAAACCTGAAATAAAAGAAAAATCGCAATATTATGTTTTTATTATGCGTATTATTTTTTTATTTGACACAAGTTTCATTCATAAAAACAATACATTTCATGCAAAATAAATATTTGAAAATGTAATCACGACTTCCACGATCCTATTATGGTTGCTGTTAAGGAATGTTGACAAATCATTCACATAAAAAATATGGAAACATCACGAATAAGTCTAGCGTGCGTTTTTTCATGAATATTTGTCACTAATTCATTAAAATTCCTAATGTAAAAGCATTTAAACAAGACATAAGTAAAGTTATTGGTGTAATTCTATTGCTATAAAGATAAAAAAATAAAACTTAGGTATAACCAAAAATGTTATGCATATTCCATATTCCCTATTATTTAAAATATCAACAAAATCCCATCAATATCGATAACAAAGCTCTCAAACATCAAAAGGAAATATTGTGTCTACAATATTTCACAAGTTCGGCACACAGTATTCCCTCGTATACCTCTGAATCTACACACAGTATTCCCTCGTATACCTCTGAATCTACCATCCAAGATACTACGTCATCCCTGAATACCAATCATATAGTTTGCAAGATCTCCTCAAGTCCCTAAAGTTTGAAACGTTTGAGGTCATTTCAAACTTGGTAGCATAACACGCCGATCGATGACAGTCAGCTGACCGGACGTCGGAGAGGCTGGCAACATGGGATTAATGTAGGTCATACGAAACCTCCCAGTGGACGATAACCTAAATAAATCTACGACACCGATGATGACCTAAATAATTCTGTGAGAAATGGTAGGTTACCTAGTTCGCGCAAGTGAAATTGCTCCTTGAATATTTTTCAATGCAAATAAAGCTATTCTAATGAATAGATGATCACAAGGACTGAAGATTTATTAACATGCTAGTTCGTTATGTGAATAATAATAAATACGTGTATATAATTTTATAGAATCTTTTTTTTTGTACATTTAACTAATTTTATTCCGCTATCTACGGGCCTTTTGCCTATAATTCCTAAAACTAAACTAAAATTATATATATCTATACATAAAAGACCCTAGTTACGTACAAGTGATCGAGCTTATAGGTAACTCAAGTGCTCAAACCCACTACCACTGCGTAGCGCTAGCTTTTCTATCATGCTGGCGGCATTGCGTCTCTGAATTGCGATGCTAATACGTTGAGTCAAATAAGTACCAGCATTTTGATCACGCATCGCCTCAACTAGGCGCTCTGATCTCCGAAGTTGCCGCGCCGCCGCCCACCCCATTCTGTGTTTCAGGGAGATGTGACGGAGCTAAAGTGTCAAATTGTATCCCACACTAAAGGCCGTCCCATCTTCCATGGAATTAAAGTCATTCCGTTGGTTCTTTTTTTCTTATGCTAAATAGGCAAGCATTTGCCCACCATCTCACTTGATGGAAAGTGATGATGCGGTCGAAGATGTGACATGCTTGCCTAGAAGATACCTATTCACTTTTGATTTGAAGACTCCCAGATTATATACCCCTCAGGGAACAATGACGTAGGCAATGAGTTCCACTTCTTCGCTGTACGGATGATGAACGTAGAAGCAAACCGCTTCGAGCGAATTGGAGGTATGTCAACCATAAATGGATGACGTTTGACAGTTTGTCTGGTTGTTAGATGGTAAAATGGGCATGGTGGAATTAGCTCATGTAATTCCTGCGCACACTCTCCAAAATGCAAACAATAGATCTGCAATCTGGACTCAATCAGCTTACTATCGCCAATATAAGTATTTTTGCTCGTCTGTCAATAGCCTCTAGACCTTCAAGTTTTAGCAGATCCATCCCTGAGATGGCCACAGTACTCCATACACGATCGGACTTGCGCTTGATATAAATTAAGAAGCTGGGAAGATGTGAAGTACTGCCGGACCTTGGCCATGATACCCAACTTCTTAGCGGTCAGTTGAGCTCTGGCTTCAATGTAGGTGCCAAAGTTAAGATTTGACGATAAGGTAATGCCAAGAAGCTCGAGTTTGTTTGCTATCGGTATTGGTACATCTTGGAAGGTCGGAGATAGGTCAAACGGACTCCGTATGGCGGAGAAGAGACATGCCTTGCCTGTGTTTTGGACGCATTAAATCGAACTAAGTTAGCATCGCCCCAATCGAACACCGCCAACAAGTTCGAATTCAAACGCCCAATCATTGCCTCTCTAAGAGACTGGACTTGTACCATACCGGCTCGTGCATTAGATAATTATATCTCTCGACAACGGTGCTATCGTCTGCGAATCAACTTTCTTAATTGCCCCTGAGAGAGGGACTGAATTTTTGTACAACCTCAGTACCTCCCAGAACGGTTTGGGAGGAGTAGCAGCGCTCGTTAAAACGGCTACTATTGGATGTCGCAAAGAAAGGAGGACATTGAATATAATCTTATATTTATTAAAGTTCGAGTTGCTCCTGTATTCCAATCCACGTGCAGTATTGTGGAGGCTTGCCGCGATGTGGTCGAGAAGGCCAAGCATGGATTATGGCATGGATTATCTGATAAACAGTACCTACGCAATAAGTGTTCTACACATAAAACCATCCATTCTAAAAAGTCCCGCCATTGAAATAAACTCATAGAAAAATCTGAAAAAACTCCTATAAATTATATTGAATTGAACCCGTCCTATTCCACGAAATTATTCCACCACGTCCCAATCGAAAATACAAAGAATACCTACAAATAATAGGACTTGTAATCGTTTTTTTTAAGAGTTCCTACCTAAACATGACCTTAAATAGAGAACCTACTTTATTGTTTGAGACGATTTCGGAACATAATGTACGAGTACACTATTCATTCAGTAGGGATATATACCTTATTAGGTCACGGCATAGTAGATATCAAGTAAATACCTTGCACAGTTGCCATGCCTTATTCAGATGCCTTATCTTATCGTTATCTGATATTTATTCAACTATCTACGCATGTTGAGCTTATTAGACTATCTACAACATAACCTAATGGCGACGTACTACGTCATGCGGTAAGGCATCATTTATTGATCGAGTGATATAAGTCGACTTGGGTGGTTCAGCACTTTGTCTGTCTATACTTCTGTCAGAGGCATTTAGCGTCTGAAACAATACGAGCGAATAACTTAGAATATGTAAAGATTATATTTATAGCCAAAAATTTAAAAAAGAATAGATTAATAAATATTTTCATTTATATATCCATTTTCTTAATGGTACTCACTCATGTTAGTGGGGAACGAAATATTTTTTTTTTCTATCCGGGTGTTGTATTTGAACGTGTAGATAGCAACAAAAAGCAAATAATTATTATATAAAAAAAGTTATAAGCAATTAGCAGATCCCTGCGGCTTCGGTGGCGTTAATCAAGTTAATAATTGAAACTCAAGCAAAACTTCAATAATTTAAGCGCAAGCAAAGCTTAAAAAAACTGACTTTTTTTTTTACCTGATTTTCGGAACCTTGATCAAATTTAATGTATTGCACACGCATTATTGACAATAATTCAAAAACTAGAGATCAGATCTTGATCAAATTTCATTGGGACCACATGAAAAGCACCAGCTTTCAAATAAAAAAATAATCATCAAAATCAGCTTACAACTAAAGAAGTTATGAGGTAACTTTTAGGAAGTAGTCCACAAAATAGGCATTATTGATGATATTTCAAGAACTACTGATCAGATCTTGATCAAATTTAAATGGGACCAATTAGAAAGCAACATCTTTCAAACTAAAAAAAAATTTCGACATCGGCTCACGTGGAGAGAATTTATTAGGTAAGGACAAAATAAAATACAGTCGACTTGAGTACCACCTCCTTTTTTGGGAAGTCGGTAAAAATAAAATAATTGGTTATCATTAAAAAAAAGTTATAAGCAATTAGCAGATCCCCGCGGCCTAGCCCGCGTTAATCAAGTAGAAAATAGCGTATGCGTTAATCTTACGCATATAAATATACGTTCCAAAGAACAATGGCGAAATTTTAGTTGGCCTATGTTTGATCGTATTTAAATGTGAAATTAACGAAATTCACTCAAATAAATTACAAAGATTTACTAAAACAACAGAAAAGGCAGACGAAGCCAGGTAAAAAAATACACATTAAAAGAAACAAAACGATTACTTTCAACCATTTTTCATTTTTCTGATTTTGTCTATACTGTGGTTATATAATAAGATGTTGCCATGTCCATTGCCTTACCCTAGTGCATCTCTATATTCCTAAGCCGTAATGCTAATGCTTATGATGTATCCATAAAACAAAAAATACTATGGTAACTTATGTATGAACTATCAGCTGTCTAGAATCCGTCTGTCATTCACAGGTTTTCTAAAAATAGCTGCGGTTGCTATTGCAGTCATCGACATTTAAGGGGAAAAAGCAAATGTCATGGCAATACCAAACTGTCGTATGAATGACGTTTTCACTTTTGACGTTTGTTTTTTTTTCTTTTTTCTTTTAATATTAGCTTCGCAATCTTGTGCATTTAGCCAGTGTCAAGTAATAATATATTTCAAGTTTAAACGTAGTGGTGGCTCTTTGGAATGGGCTTTTATCACGAATTCACGACTGTCAGAACTGTTGGCGTATTCAAAAAGAGATCGGCAAAGTGTACTGAGCCATAACCTACAAATATGTTTTGTTTAATATCTTAATAACTAGGCCTTCTAAAACGACAATTCTTTTAAAATTAAGCTCAGAAGGCAACCGGCCTTACGTAAGATATTTTTTTATCTATATACGATGCTATTTTACTTTAACTAAAATTATGTATGGGAGTTCGCCATTGTTCTTTAATCTAAACCCTTTCAGCCGTTACAGCGTGCAGCGTGAAGGCAAAACAAACGTACTTACACACAAACTTTCGAATATATAATACTAGCTGCACCCGCGGCCTTACCCGCGGGTATTCCGGGATAAAAGTAGCCTGTGTTAATCCAGTGTGTCAGCTACCTCCATACCAAAATTGGTCCAGCCGTTTGAGCGTGAAGCAGTAAAAACATACATACACACGAAATTTCGCGTAGAAAATATTAGTGTGACTCACTTCGAAAGATTTCCTCTACTTAGCAAAATGTAAGCGCAAGTTCTTAGTTCGGGGCGAACGACTAGTTTAGTCTATAATTAGACATCCTACTAATATTATAAATCCCAAAGTTTGTGTGTAAGTGTGTAAGTATGTTTGTTCCCTCTTCACGCTTTAACGGCTGAATGGATTTGGATGAAATTTGGAATGTACATAGATTATTTATTTATTTATTAAAGAAAACATGCCGAGGGTGGGCATTACAGATTTCCAATTCACCCACCCAAGGTTATTCACAAAAAACTTATTAATTTAGAAAATTTGCAACTTAAATTACTTTAACTACATAAAACAAAACACTTATTTATAATTTTATTTCAAAACGAAACAAACATAGTGCTATATCCATAGCCGCACTGTGTAGTTCGTTAAGCGAGCAGTTAAATAAATCAAGGGCTTGGTTCCGGTCGAGCATAGCATTGAGCAGGCGCAACGCTCGCGATATTGGTGCAAGCTTGCCTAGTTCACTCCGACATACGGGGTGACTTAACAGTTTGTGCCGACGAGCCCTCAAATATTTATCAGGCACAACCAAAGATATTCGCTCCAAGACTAGCGGGTTGCACAAGCTACCACGTAGAATTTTAGCCACATACTCGATAAGAGAAGCAGTCCGCCTTACTTCAAGAGCGTTGTAGCCTACCATCCCCAGTATGAACTCACTTGGGTATAAATATGGATACCCTACGTAGTACCCATACTGCTTGTTATACAACCACCTCAAAAATTTTTTTTGGATTTTCTCTACCATTTGTACGTATTTAGCCTCGTACGGATTCCAGATAAGTGCATTACTCTCCAATTTACTTCGAACAAAAGCGTTGTATATAGACTTAATTATACCTAGGATTAACACATAGGCTACTTTTTAACTCAATAATAGCCGCGGGGCACGGCTAGTACTATATATAGGGCACCGTTCTCCTAATTATGGTACACGCTGCGGTATAAGACATAACGTATGTGTTCTATATCACAAGCTACATTCTGACATAGTTTACAGTCAGGGTTGGGCGGCATGACGTAAGCGTAACCTAACTTAGTCTAACGCAGAGGAATTTAGCTCGAATACACAAATCCAAATCAAATTAAACGCTAGACTACCAGAGATTTAAAAAAATATATCAAGATGAACCGTCATATACAGATTCTAGAACCAAATCCTACTAATATTATAAATCCGAAAGTTTGTGTGTAAGTATGTTTATTCCCTCTTCACGCTTTAACAGCTGAACGGATTTGTGTGAAATTTGGAATGTGCATAGCTTATACCTAGGATTAACACATAACGAAGCCGCGGGGCACGGCTAGGATGGATGGAGGATGCATAGAGTGCAAACTGCACAGGCGCTCTCTAGCGACTTCATAATATAGATATACTTAGGTTAATATAATTATTTATTAGTTATAAAGAATGATTTAAAAAAAAAAACATGAAAAAATGCGCCACCGAGTTTCTTGCCAGGTTCTTCTCAAGATGGCTGTTATTTTGCGAATCTGGCAGTAGAGTCATTAAATTTCACGAGTGCTTTGGAGCCCATGTGAATAAACGATTTTGGTAACTAGTACATATATATGACCATTATTATATTATAATAAAATGTCTCATGGTGTGTTGTCTCACTGTGTTTGTTTTTAATTTTGAATATCTAATAATTTTTCCATATATAAAATACTAGCCGTGCCCCGCGGCTTCACCCGCTATTATCAAGTTAAAAAGTAGCCTATGTGTTAATCCTAGGTATAAGCTATGTACATTCCAAATTTCATGCAAATCCGTTCAGCCGTTAAAGCGTGAAGAGGGAACAAACATACTTACACACAAACTTTGTGATTTACAATATTAGTAGGATAAGAATTCTTCATCGCATTGCAGTTTGCAGCGCATTTCGGGATATCATGTGGATGATCCGGGTATTTAAATGCTTTAATACCCGGATGACTGAGCTTTACTCGGCTGAACACACAACAAATAAAATTTAAACCTAGCTAGATCGATTATCGCCCCCGAACCCCCCACAAAATTTCATGAAAATCGTTGGAGCCGTTTCCGAGATCCTGATTATAAGAATTGCTCGTTTAAATATTAGATTCGATAATCACACGTAAGCCTTAATAACCATGAAATCTAAGGAAACTGAATAAGGGTTATAGCAAATCAAATTTTGGGTGTGATTGTGTATGTAATGTGAATGTTTCCGGCACCCACGGCACAAGTCGTCGAACTTAGTATGGGGCTATTTGAGTGTGAAAGCATTTACGTTTAGTTTGAATCAAAATTGTTTATATATGTCATACATAGGTCCCGTATAAAAATAATGACCAATAGATAGAGGCACTCGATGACGCTTTTTCGATAAACCTTACATCAGTTGTATCATAGTATATACTTTCTACTATGGTTATATGCTATACTTATACATGTTTATTCGTAAATTACATTCGTAATTTTCCTAATAGGCCTTTTCAACCGACTTCAAAAAAGGAGGTTCTCAACTTCAGAGGTGGTCCCATATAAGTCTTATCGAATCGGAAAGCCAAAACCAAGATATATGCGGTGTAGTCGGTTTTCTAAGCTTTGCTTGCGTTTAATTATTTGTAAAATAGTCTGCAAAAACAGAAATGGGAGCTACCTGGATTAGAAATGATGATTGCGCAAGGGAATTGGTAATCCAGGTCGAGGCGAGAAACTAATTTCGTGTTCACAGCAATTTATTGAAGAGATTACACCTATATAGTTAAGTGTATTGGCAAAACAACTAACAAGTAATCGTTGTATAGGTAAGTCGTTATACTATAGAGTAGGTATACTTTAAATAATTAGAGTTCACTCGAGCAGGAGATCATTAAAACTCATGCCAAATATTTTTACAATAAGAATACATTAATAAGTTCGTGTTGTGCCCCGTTCTGTATGTATTTGTTCTCATCTGTGTGACGTTTTAGCTAAATACAAACTTGACGCTCTTGACACCATTGAGTGAGGATCCAAGATAATCATTAACGACTTAACTAACTAATGCAAAGCTTTAGAGCTTAGGGCATCGCAAGGTAGCGATTCGAGTATTCATTTCGGATAGGGTGACATTGAATTATATGATCTGATGCCTCCATATATATTCTATCATCAGGCATCCAGACATACTGCTAAGCGACACTGCTATGTGGTACATTCATAAAACTAACAGCAAAGCAATGGAACCTGAGACTGGTAACCTGAGGTAACAGATTACATGGTAATATGTTCCTGGGACTAGATAAATAAATGGACTTGCGAAGAATTATGTAGGTAATCAGATAGGGTACAACCATTAATATTATTCGTTTGGCTACAAAGTAACTGCAAGAATATAAACTGACTAGCGTGCCCCGCGGCTTCGCCCGCTATTATCAAGTTAAAAAGTAGCCTATGTTAATTCTAGGTATAATACATTTACATTCCAAAATTCATCCAAATACGTTTAACCACAAACATACTTACACACTTACACACACTCTTACACACACACTTTCGGATTTATAATATTAGTAGAATTACTTGTTCTATGGATAGTGGGTAGTCCTGGAGACAGCATTTTTCAGGCCACGTGACAGCATTCGAAATGAATCCACTGCAAATTGAAACAGACAAACAAAATAAACTTGCTAAAGATACAAATTATAACGGTAACCGATCAATAATTAAAGCGCCAAGCTGATAAAAATCTAAAAATACATTACACTCTACAGCCCACACTCGCCTTACACTAAAATTAAAATTGTCACAGCACAGATCTCGGAAGTAACTGGTTATTCTGATTCACTGATATCGAACTTCAAACAGCATAGTGATCTGAAAATAAAATCAAAGCTGCCAATGGCCATTACTGTCGAATATAATCTTCCGCAAAGCCTACGCGTCCGAAAATATCTGCGCCGACACTCCACCTAATTTTAGAACTCTTCGATGGCAAATATAATATATCATTTGTATATATATATTTGGCTTCCGTTCCGACGACTGTCAATATCATGATTCAACGTCTACTGATACTGGTTTCACCGTATATTTTCAGATGTTACTTACATCTGCTTTCGTCTCGCAGCTACGAGAACCTTTGCCTCCTATCTCGAAGACGAGAACACTTTGACCGCAAGTCATTGTCCGATAGTCATAGATCGTCGGTCACCCTGCACGTTGTTCTCCAAGGTTAGTCGTCTAACAAATCCGTACTCATGGTCAATGTCAAACAGATACTTGTTGATCAAAATCAGACGTGACTATCTCGCGTTGACTGCTATAGTTTGCGCCTTTTATTCTGGTTTATCGTGTGCACTTCGTTTGAAAAGATCAGGGTTCACAGGTTAAGTAGATAATTGCACCTGCCCGTTACACAATTTACCAGCGGTAGTATCACTTACATTACCCTGTCACTTAGCGCTCTCCGTGTCGTGTCGAGCTATAAGTTCCGCGGCATATCGCGACAGGTTGTAATGGATCGTGCGTGACGACAGCCACTGAAGCGTACTAAAGTTTCTGAACGGTCTGAAACTGAACAAAGCATGTCGCAACGATGCGGCCGCGTGCCAGCTACGAGCTCAGTACACTCCCAAACACTCTACAATAACATTGTCTAACTCGTCTACGGTAATTTTTATAAAATCGCGACGTAAATCGAATGTCAGTGTTTGGTCTCGCGTCCCCGCGCGTCGGTGCCATTTTGCCCTGGAATTTTCCAGGAGTATTTATACCCAAGAGCCGCGAGCTTCCAGATCGATTAATTGGTATAATTTGATGTTTGCAGTTGTCGAGACGTGTTATGTCGTGTTTGTACCGGTGCCACTCTGAAAGATGATTGTATGAGACATAATACCGCGGTAACTCATAGTCACGCGACCGTGACTATACCTACTTTGCTCTGTCATTCAGAAGCCATTTATTTCATCTCCTTACCTTTTCTCAACAACTGGTGTCAGCACAACAGGTACTCATTCTGGATGAAGTTAGGAGTGAAAAATGGTTTTTTTACTTACTCGTCAGCGCATGTTGTTAATAAGGTTTTTATAACCGGCTGCTTGTCCTCAAACAACTCTCATTGGAGCCTCATTTGTTAATCGGCGGGAATCACGTGCAGGTGAGGTAAGCTTAGGTAGCTTTGTGTCTTACAGCCAAGGCTAAGCCTATCAATGGTCTAAATTTAACTCGGTCAAGAAAATAATTAAGTTTTGTATAGTCTGTGATGTGATAGGTCTCGCAAGAAGGTTTGATCAGTCTCATTCATGCCTTTATTGGTAGAACCCACCGCTTTGACTAAACTCTTTATCTGAGCCTAACATTCTTATCGACTGTAGGTATCTATTTCTGGACTAGCGCCATCAAGATTGATGATCAAAACAATGTTTCGCTTGGGATGGCTACAATGACTGAGCCGCCAGGTCTTTGACATTGTTCGTCATATTGTGGTGTGGGCGTCTGGCACAGCTCCAGGGTAAAAAGCCGAGTCATTCACGTATGAGTGCGAATCACTGGTACATAGTCACTGCGAACCAGCATGATATGCTTCAGAAGGCCAGAACGAGATAAGCAGTTTTGTAGTTGAAGACACTTGACACTATTTGTATATTTTTCAATGAGCATCGTTCTTTGTTGGTATTATTTACACCCAATACAATATTCCAAGCTAGTGGCAGCTGAATCTCTGAAACGGTGCAACTTCTTTGTTAAAACTTGACAAAGAAGTGCAAGTATTCAAAACTTTTTATATTTGTGCCGACCCCAAAGGTTGAGACGCTAGGGCAATGGAGACCGGGTGCATCGCCTTGCAGGGACATCTATATATAATTGCTGAACTTATACATATAAAAAAGGATTCCGACGAATTAAGGACCTCATCCTTTTTTTAAGTTGGTTAAAAAGAGAGAAAAACTTGTAACCTTGTAACTATTTTGAAATTAATAGTTCTTATTGGAAGGGTTTGAAATTCTTATCTGCAACCTTTTTGTGTGACGAAAAGTGGTGGGGGTAAACACTGATGAAAACTAGGTACATGTACCCCAGCAAAGGTGTAGCAAAATAAATTTCATTTCTATTGTGTGTCCTTACAACACACCCTATTTTTTAATTTTTTTTTAGTTTAAAAGATGTTGCTTTCTAATTGGTCCCATTTAAATTTGATCAAGATCTGATCAGTTCTTGAAATATCGCCAATAATGCGTATTCTGTGGACTACATTGACGATGTCCTCGTTTTTAACCGACTTCAAAAGTTGCCTCATAACTTCTTTCGTTGTGAGCCGATTTTGATGATTATTGTTTTATTTGAAAGCTGGTGCTTTCCGTGTGGTTCCATTGAAATTTGATCAAGGTCTGATCTCTAGTTTTTGAGTTATAGTCAATAATGCGTGTTTATACATGAAATCTGATCAAGGTTCCGAAGATAAATCGGTGAAGTTATGTTGTATGACGTTGTTGCAACCTCGGCGCTTGACGTACTGTTACTAGCGCCAGGTTATCTAGTTCTAGATCTAGTATCTATCCCCGATGTGCCCTCGGCTTTATGTCACCCAGTCTCGCTGTTACGGGTCAATGTCTTCTATTTTAGTCTAAACCATCTCTCGTCTGGTCTGTGAAATGCTTTGGCATTTGATTATGGACCGATTGATGTTTTCTATTAGGTTCAAAATCTTTCTTTATTTCGTGCAGCTAATGAGCACAGCTAGATATCGATTAGTTGAATGGATGGACTGCTATATCAAACACAAGAACCTCTTTGAAAAGAGATGCATATTATAAAGGTTTCATAAGGCTTCTGAATGTCTTTCACTTACTTTTTTAATAATTTTCCGTCTGGTATAGTACTAATAGTTCGCCCCGAACTAAAACCTCACTCTTACATTTTGCCTAGTGGAAAATAGAATGCGTGGCTCATATATAGATACGGTGCTTAGGTAAACCATAATCCTCCTGTTTGTTTAGCTGTAGTCGGGTAATACGTAAGGATGCGCTACATCTTCCTTGTTGACCCAAAAACACGGTATGAATAATGATCGAGGTTGTTCCATATGACGTCATGAACACAATATTTTTATCAGTCATTGTAATCGTTAGACACGATAGGATTCTCTTGGCATTCCTTAACGGCTTATAAATAATAGATTTCCAACAATATTGATAACAGTGCACCATCAATCAAACATATCACATTATTTTGCAATACTCGCTATGCTAGTTCTTTTATCTGGCATTACTTGCAACAATATATTACTTCTATATCTTCTACTTCTTCAGGCTTTAAGGGTCCATTTCTCAATTTTTTCCATGATTCATGTCTTGCCTCGTGCCTTGGTCATCCAGTCATGTACTACCTATTTGCCCTCGATATTACTTCGAGTAATCAAATACATTTAAACGAGCAATTCTTGTATATAATATAATATATATGTATATATATAATCTGAATCTCGGAAACGGTTCCTACGATTTTCATGGAATTTATTATACAGGAGGTTACGGGGGCGATAAATCGATCTAGCTAGGTTTCGTAAAAATGAAACAACAGATGTTTCAACTATAGTAGATTCATCGAACATTTTTAATAAGGTAGTTGTGTGGATCATTTGTTATCACATTGTTTCTGAAGGAAAGATTATCTAAAGGAAGCTTGGAAGAAATCGCTTATAGCGATAAGGATTACGTTCCAAAAATGACTTTTAGTATCCAGTTTAAAAAAATCTGTTTGTGGTTTTGAATGAAACATTATCTTCAGGGTGGTTATTACAAACTACAAACAGACCGTCTCTGTCAAAATGCAGCATTTTATATAAAAAAGGCATTGATTGCCAAACAGATTAACAACTGCAAATCTCAACTTATTCCATTCCAATCGCAGTCACGCGCTCGCCACGCTTTCGTGTTTTTCATAAACATTCTTTCAGGTTTTTATTAATATTTTTAATGTTTAATAACAACTAGGGTGAACTAAATGTGAAGTGTTAATATGTCTATTAGAGGAGTGCAGGACGGGTCGAGATCCCCTCGGATCTTCGCTGAGTCTTTCTTCGACGATGATGACGGTAAGGAAATTTATGTATTTTTTTTTAAAAGGAGTAGGTTCTCAATTCATGTTTTTATGGTTTGTTACCTCAGGACTACGTCATTTATAGGTATTTGGAAAATTATTTTTAAGTATACTTAAATGTATACTTTCAGTTTGGTGATACAGAAATCTAAATTGTTTCTGTAGTTTGGTTTTCAAAATAACTGGAAAAATACACTATTTTGTGTTTTTGAAGTCAGTTGAGTTTTTTTAATGTTTGTATGTATGTCCATCGAATAAATATCTAAAGAAGACACCTATATTAATATTTTGGTAGTGTAAATAAGTTTCATCTAAGTATGCATGGGTTGTTAGTCGTAAGACAACACCCATTAAGCCTTGACGATGCCTTCAGACGGCCTTAACAACCCTCATATCAGGACTACCTACAATTCTATACGATAAGCAATAAGTTTCATCGACAGAAATTGTTGTAAGGATGTCCAACAAGGATTTTTCTTTAATTTGAATTGAACTCTATTTCTGGTGTATATTATGCATTATTTTTATTCCTGACGTTTCACGTTAACAGTAAAAGTGAATAACAATCGCGGAAACATAAATAAGTTCCTACCTAATCGAAAGAATTGGATAATTACTACAAAATTTTGTTATAATATTTGCATTTTGATGCAAAAAGATTCCTTCGAGCCGGATTTGAACCAGCGACCTATGGATATCAACAATCGTTCCTCTACAGTCCACCGCTCTACCAACTGAGCTATCGAAGGCATGAACTACGAGGCGAAATTTTAAAATGTATTCAAAAGTTTTTTTTTTCGTTTGAAAGATATTGGTAGGGTGACGATGG
This sequence comes from Lomographa bimaculata, assembly GCA_948107665.1. Lineage (NCBI taxonomy): Eukaryota > Metazoa > Arthropoda > Insecta > Lepidoptera > Geometridae > Lomographa > Lomographa bimaculata. The sequence goes on from OX403603.1 coordinate 1,042,303, forward strand.
TATAAAGGGAATGAAAGATAATAATTGTAATGCACATTTATTATTGTTAAGTTTATTATATTTAGTTGTTATTGATAAACAGACTGAGGGCATCGAATTTAAAGTTGCGTAGTTATATTATTATAATAAATAACAAAGTATGAAAAAAGAAATCACTTTATTCATATTTATTGCTTGTGACGCATGGCATGATTATTTGGCTCTAAATTTCGATTTTAAAAATTTCAAAGTGGCAATGCCTTTAGCATTTATGTGTTCTATTGTGTACACGGCCGGCTGCCTACTGAGCATAAGCACTTGAGCTATCTAAACTGTTATCTTATAGTGAATTAAATTGTCTGTATGTGAATAAGTAAATATATGTATATTATATATTTTTTCTTTTTACCTATAAGCTCGATGTCTTGTAGGTAACATAGGTCTTTGCTGTAGCTAATATAGTTATAGTTTAGTTTTAGGAAATATAGGCAATGGGCCAGTAGTTAGCAGACACAAAAATAAATCTTGCTAGTAAAAAATATATTTTATTCGCAAAAGGTACGTAAACTACCTACCAACTATAATTTAATTATTTGCGGTTTGGTGTAGAATAATATAATAAATTATTTATTTACATGACCAAAATGCTGGTTTGTATTTGGGGCAAGGATAAGCCTTGCTATACAGCGTGGTAATGCAGTAAGCATTTTGGGAACTTTGCCGAACATTAAAGATCGTCTAAACCATCTTTAACCTTTCTTTTTATAACTTGTATCTTATTGTTAATTTTAGTTTATTATAGATAAGTAATGTATTTCAGTTGTTGTGTTACATTCGATATGTACTTATGATTTAAAAAATATTCCATTGATTTACATTTTCTTATTAGATATTAATGTAATCTTCACGATTTATAATTTCTATTCATAGGACTGTGATAATAATTACTTATGAATGTGACAGATAATATCAATTAATTATGATTAATGTACACATATTTGACTAAATAACTGAATACATAATACTTAACTAACGTATTCTAACAATACAGTCATAAAAGTTAGACATAGCTACAATGCGTTAATACGTTAATGTTAGCTGCAAAAAATTCCAGCCAACAATGGCCCACATTAACGTTATCTTTTGTTTACAATTCGGCGAGATACCCGTTATACATATGCGTACATAAGTTTACAACAATTAAGTTGAAATAAAGAGCTACGGCGCAACACATCGGCATGGGTCTGAATAATCAGACTGTCCGCAGTCCGTCAGCCTCCTCTGCTGGCATCAGTCCGCGCTTGCCGGCAGTGTGGTACAGTCGACACCGCGGCGCTACAGTCGCGCGCTTCGCCGCGTGGCGTTCCATATTGGACACCAATCGGTCTACTTTTATTTTACATTCACTAACTGCGACACCGTGGCAAATAATACTTTAGAATCCCTTATTTAATTAAACATAAAAATTATTCACTTAACCATAAAATTGTTGCACTTTGTTGATTTAGTGACTAGCTTCATTTAACAGCTGTTTTGCTTCCGTTTGTGTTGTTTACGATATAGGTGTTCTTTGTTATCAATTGAATGAGTATTAGGTGCGATGGTATCCGGAATATAAAATCCTGCGTGTACGTTACTGCATCAATATGTTCAATAGACATACCCTTCCATGTTTATGCACGCCTAGTACTTATAATGTTATCAAATGTGTCTTGTATTTTATTCAGTAGTGTCACGTGAGAAAGAAAATTCCTATAATACTTCTGGTTCAAGCATTAGTGTCATGAGGGATAAACGGCATAATAAAAAAATAAGTGTCGTCTGAATGAAAATGCTTAGTTATGTATGTTTAGTTAACAATGTATTAATTCGATTAAATTAAATTATGTTCCACAAAAAATTTTCATTTTTCAGTTATTTTTTTATTAATCAGTAACAAAGCAATGAAATTTGTTTGCTATTTTAAACAATATTACATAGTAGACATATATTTTTACTATGATATTACTTATTTCTGCTTTCAAAATCGTTATAAGACTAAAGAGGAAAATATTTTGGTAATGTTTTTATTTAGTAATCCGATTTCCTCATAATTACATACATTATGAATAAATATGATGAAATAATAACAGTGATACTGTGTGATACAATACTGTGATTGGAATTTTGGAGAGATTGGACCATTATTTGAAATTGAAAGTAAAATATTGTTAATATTAGATAGATACTCGGCATCATCAGTATGTAGTACTAGAAAGTAGGTAGTCATTCGGTGAAAGCTTTTAAAGGTACAAATCTTAGTTACAAAACCACATAACATATAGTCCACGACAAACCGCGAATTGTCCGAGCTAATTTGTGCTTCTAATATTGATTATCTGACGTCATAAATCTAATTACGTCTCTGATAACCGCAAGTTCATGTTCTGACCCCATTTCAAACATTCTTGCATGTTAGGTAGGTACATACAGTTCTGTTTATGCCAAAAGGTTTAGCTTACAGTCCTTGTCCATGTGTTTTTATTTATCTTTTTGCTTTTTCTTAGCAACGACTTCTTTAAGGTTTTCATAGGTGCTTGGCCTATTTCATTTCATTGATATTACTAAGATTCAACGTTAGTGAATTTCAACTGCATAGAAATCATAAAGACGTTCGAGGCTAAATAACTGCTCTAGCTTATATTTATCGTAAATTTCTTAACTGAAAAAAGTTAGTTCATAAATTACACCTGTAGAGTCATTACTTGTAATGATATAGTCCATCGTAAAGTCTAAAGTCTTATAAACAAACAGAAAACTATCAAAGATAACCATTAACAGAAACATCTAATTCAAACGTGCCATAAAATAAATAGAAACAATAAAAACTACACATTAATTGAGCATAAGTATCCATTCCCCTGTCACGCACAATTTGTGACCCTTTGCTGGATGACTTAGTGCCTCTAGTGCCCCTATTAAAACGACTAAAACAGCATTGAAGTGGCGAACACGCCACGCCCAGTTTCTCTACAGTTATTGCCCATCTGTTCTGTTACTTTAATGAGAATTTTCAACAACTAAACCAACAAACAACAGACAACTTATAGTTAAACTCCATTGTTATCTTAATTGGCGGAAATTCTGCTGTTGTTATAGTTGATAATATCCAGGCCAAAAGTTTGGTAAATAAACTAAAAAAGTCCATGAAGTTTTTTAATTATTCGCTTTCTGTTATTCTATTATTGTGACTTTGATATAAGACCTTATAAACGAGATCAGCGCACCTCTTGAATTAAAAAGTATTAGTGACGTCACGCTCAGCTGTGCTTTATGCTTTGTTTGACGATCTAGGGGCGGCATGTAGGTCAGCGCTTTGAATGTTTAAACTGTTGCCGTAGTATACTGGTTATCTGTTGCCAAGCGGAAGGTATCTTATGATGTTCATACTTGCATCTCTTTTCTATCAAGGGCGTTTTTTATCTCATACATATCTCTGTGGTGTCCAAAATTTGAATGAATACTTTTCTGATTGTTATAATTCTTCGATTGTAAGGGCCCTAAATTTAGAAATGCAAGCAACGTGTCTCAGGTTAATCACAACTGATATGAAAGAGAATACGAATACATTATTAGCAGTCAATTAAGTTTAATTATCTTAAAATTCTGAAATAGATTATATTATGATGTCTCAAAATGTCAAGACCGTGTATTTAGGTTTTGTATCTAGATGATTTAAATTTGTATACATGTCGGTGTTGACACATATATCGTTACTGAAAACGCAACTGATTATGCTATTTCATACGAATATTTCCACTGTTGTTTGCCACGATGTCACTTGCATCATAAAGAGAAAAAAGTTTCATAATCTCTCATAACTGTGATAACCTTAGGTTGAAGATAATGTGATAAATAATAATAACAAAAACAACTATAAATGTATGTTTGTAACTGTGATTACTTCAAGTGCTTCATATAAGTGTTTTGAAGATGTATAGTTTTGATAAAGACCTATGGCATGTGCGGAGGCCGTCTGAACAGGAACCAGATCCACAGGAGGTGGATGAAAATAGACGTAAATATCTACTACAATATTATATTTAAAATACGCCTGTGTCTTATCTTTAACGTTAACTAAGAATCTAATAATTCATACTTTAAAAAGGTTTGTGTACAGTGGCAAACTTGGCGTGAGACAAAGGTATTATAATGCGAGGGAAGCGGGCCTGCGATTCTCCGTAAAAATGTGTTCCTCGTTTCTTATATATATATTTTTTCTCATAAAATCTAGGTTTGCTGTAAACACGCCCCTGTCTTTTCCTTTTTTTCGGCTACAAAATTCTAAAATAATATGATCTGCCAAAAATGCCCTGTTTTCACCGCCGCGCGCCGCGAACAGAGACAAATATAAAAAGTTTTTTAACATAGAGAAACATTATATACCTATATCTAGGTACTTTTCTAAAAATACTAATGCCAAAAAAATATTGAATCGACTAATATTTATTCGAAATCTAGTGGCGTACTTTTAGTTCTCGTCGCAATTAGTTTCAATATTCCTTCGATATATCTCGTATTTCTTTGGAATTCGGCGCAAAAAAACACTTTATACCTTCTTGTTGTAAAGTAGATAAAACTGATCGATTCTAATCGATACAAAACCGTGTAGCAGAACGATTCAATTAGTAACAAATTCTGCTTCAAACTTCAAATACTCGCTATATTTGAAAACAAATCGATGGAAAGGAAGCCATATCCTGTTAGCACTTGTGAGTTTATATTATACGATTGGCGACTATGCGCAATTCTTAGTCCTTAGCTCGGCCAGTTTGGCAACACTTCTTATTTCTGTTATATTGGCGTAATTTTCTGTTTCTTTGCTTCAACATTAGTTACGATTTAAATGTATTTTAACAGTTTTATTACTTGGTAGAATGTAATATGTCTATGGTAATATAATACTTATATAATAAACATTACGTCATTTTGCTACATAAAATGTAGGAACGAGATACACTCAGGTGCAGAGATCAAAAACGAAAGCATCAAATTTGACCTAAGTACAATTTTGTTTGAGCAATGAAGAATTTTCAATCAATCAACTTTGAAACAACAGATTCGTTTTAGTATCAGCAACTAACCTAACGTGAAGAAAGACTTAAATGAAAACATTTACATACTTTAACATTAACATCCTCGGTTCAAGCTCAACTTAGTGAGAATTTTGTGTATTTTATTACTCGTAGTTGTGAGGCATTTATCATTATTTGAATATTCTCCAAGTGACTCGTTGTGGAAGGCTTGCGTTTATGGTTCTCAATCGCAGCTAGTGTTATGACTGGAATGCTAATAGGGACAATCAATACCACGACCAAGGAATATCTCATAGTACAATCCACGACCAAGTGTAAACTAAATGGTATTCTGTGTTCGACCCTGCGACCTCGCCGCGGGCGTAAACAATCGCAGTCTCAAACAAATTAAAATGACGTGCGCAGTTAACTAATTAGTTGACGTTATGCGGTGTAATGGTCTTTTTGGTTTTATTAATGAACTAATGAAGAGAAACAGGTTTCTCTTCATTAAGATATTACTTTGATGAAAGTAATATAAGTATAGTTAGTTCAAAATGGAGGAGGTACTTTGTATTGTTCGACTGTATGTATTTTTTGAAGTGAAAACTTCTTTAGCGGCGTTGTGCACTTTTTTCGGGATGGGTTAAAAATGTTAAACTCGCGTCAGGACACGAGACCTGATCGAAAATTCGTAAGACGGAGGGAGAATAGACCGCCCCGCGCGGCGTAGGAGAGGAAGTGATATCCCCTCTCTTTTTACCGCGCGGCGAAAATGTATGCCTGCTCCTGCTGTTTACAACTTTAATGTTCAAGTTTTCACTTCTGCCGGCACTCCCGGAGTGCAACCCATTGTTTTTTTTTTATGTATATTCACCGATTAGTGGACCGATTCTCAAAAATATTTTTTTGTTTGATAGATTATATTTCAGAGGTGGTCACATATAAATTTAATCGGAATAGATCAAGCCAAATCCAAAATATAAGTGGTAAAGTCGGTTTTTTAAGCTTTGCTTACGTTTAAATGATATCTAAATTAGGTCATGATAATGTTGACTAACTAATGTTTAATAAGATGGATCAATTTTTTCCTGACATTTTCGGATTACTTATATTTAATTTTCATTCTAGGCTTATCGTGTTTACCACCATTGAATTGAACACACCATCACTTACCATAATTATGTTGAGATAACATCAAACGCTAGTCTATCTATGTAGTTACAAATCTATTGCCAAGTTATAAATTGTTTCGCAAAAACTCGAAAATGTCTAAACCAATTTGAATATATTTTTAGTAATATCACAAATATCTTTTTTTTTTTTTATAAAATATTATAATAATATGTTTAGTCACATATAACATTTCATTATCTTGTGCACACATGCATAAATTGTTAATTCAGCATTTTCTATCGCGATTCGCGACTTCTGTATGCCTCCACAGTCAGTCGTCCCTTGTATGCCAGTAGCCTAAGTTGGTTTCATTTATGAAGTACAAACAAGAAGTAAATATAAATTGAGAAGCGACGCACACAATCTTAATACTAGATAAGCATAAAATTACAGTGCGCACATTTAGATTAAGCAAAACGAATAAATCATTAATGGCAAATGGGGTTAGATTTTACAATAGAATTCCTAAAACTGTAACTGAATTACCACTGGGAAAGTTCAAATCTGTAATAAAACGGGCATTCATTAAGAAAGCTTATTATAACACCACAGACTATATTAATGACAAGGATGCATGGAGGCAAACTGCACAGGCTCTTTGTAGCGACTACCATAATAACACCTAGGTTAAGATAATTATGTATTAGAAATAAAGAATGTTTTAAAAAAAAAATGAATGGAAAAAAATGCGCCGCCGAGTTTCTTGCCAGGTTCTTCTCGAGATGGCTGTAATTTTGCGAATCTGGCAATAGATTCATTAACTTTCATGAGTGCCTCTTTGGGGCCCATGTGAAAAAACGATTTTGATTTTTGATTTTTGATTTTGAAGCAATCTAAATCCGTGTCGTATTTTATTAGTATTATTCACCAACGATTATCTCAATAGCCTCAAAATAGATTTGGTTTAGGAAAATTAGAAAAAACCAATAGGAACAACCGAAAATTTAAAAAACCGAGGATGGTAATCTTGTATGTGAATTGCTACTTCTAATTAATTTCAATAGATGGCGTGGCACGAACTTGACTCGTCTAGTCAGAGATAAAAATAAATCAGCAAAGAGACCGAGAACAGTTACACTCCTTTGTGATTTGTACACATAGTTAATGTTAATGCAAAACGCTTCGTCGCAATAACCAGTCAACCAGATTGGTCCTCAGATAATATGGAGATAAGTACGAGTATGCGTTTAAGATCCTGAAATTTCGTAGGTAGCACTGTTATGTGCAACAGATACAATGCGTGTTTACATACCGTCAATGTCCTTTTCACTTCTACAGGTATTTAGTACATTAACGAAATAATACTAGTAAGTAGTAACTAGTAAAGTATAGATTCAGATTCAGATTGTTTATTGCCTCCATATATACAGTACAAGGTGTTACATTCCAAAAGGTAGGTACAATATTTCTTATGGACCCTGTCGGGCGCAGCGACTTAAGAGAGAAGAGGACGCAATTCTTAATTATAAAATTTAAATATTGTCTTTTAAGTAGTCATAAATTGAGTAGTATGCTTTCGTTATTAATAGTTGTTTGAGGTTTTTCAGGAATTTCGTGCTATTTATTTCATTTGTAAGGTCTGCTGGTAGCTTATTATATATTTTTACAGGCATGGGCAATGTACTAGCAGAGTGCATCTGCAGTCGAGATGTAGGTATTAATAACCGGTTACCGTATACATTCCGTATACATTCTTCTGTGACTAGTTCCGGCGATGTCCTATCAGATAGATAAGATTAGTTAACACTTGACACACAATGAACAAGATTTAAATAGGTTGGTATTTACAAATGCTTTGTCGGTATTAAAATGTCACTCAATACTAAATTTTTATCAGAAAGGAATGTTGTAATAAGTACGTGACATAATCACTTGCAATCGATAACTTATAAATGACAAAAACATAAACGCTTTCACACTCACAGCCCCACACTTAGTTTATTATTTAATTCTTTATTGCACAAAAAGTACAAAAGGTGGACTTAATACTAGGGTCATTCTCTACCAGTCAACCACTCATGGTAGACGAGAAGAGGGGTGTAGGCGTGCTTCAAAAAGGTATAGAGAGGGAGAGTTAGTTCGATGACTTGTGTCGTGGGTGCCGGAAACATTCACAACACACACACAACCCAACCCGAACTAGAAACACGAATTTTCATAGTGGAATAGCTTGAGTTCCCGCCGGAAATCGATCCTGATACCCCTGCTTAGAATGCGACCAACCACCCAACTAAGCCAACAGGCAGGACATACTTCATTTGTAAATCCCCAACACTTGGTCACCTTACTTAATTTCGCAATTTCTGAAGTCCTTTAGCAATTTCCCAACTTAGGATTTGTTTTCTGGCAATGAGATCAGTTTAAGTAAAGTTCAAAATGTTATTTATGTTTAAATCATATTTAGTAAATTACTTTGAAAGCTACTAATTAGTAAACATTTTCAGAGAAAATATACACTCATATTAAAAAACACGTTGGCAAATAGATTTTCTAGGAATTGTGTAAATGAAAAGTCCAAAGAGCTTGGCCATGATAGTTTAATCGATCAGTGCGTTTGTTGATAACTAAATGTAAATTGTTTTACTAAGGCGAAAACTTGTTTGCTTACATCGTTTTCTAGCTTGCCAGACGAGTTCTTGACATAGGAATTTACAATAAATAAATTATACGTAAGTACTTACATAGTTATATTTCGCAAATAGAGCGCTCGCGTGTTGGCTGCAATTTGTAATGACATATACGTACAGCTGGTATACGTACAGCCGTGTGTCAAATTCAAATTCAAAATCATTTATTCAGATGGGCCACATAGAGGCACTTATGAAAGTTAGACTTTATTGCCAGATTCGCAAAATTACAGCCACCTCGAGTAAAACCTGACAAGAAACACGGCGGTGCAATTTTTTATTCATTTTTTTAAACACTTAAATCCTACTAATATTATAAATCCGAAAGTTTGTGTGTAAGTGTGTAAGTATGTTGGTTCCCTCTTCACGCTTTAGCGGCTGAACGGATTTGGATGAAATTTGGAATGTATATAGGTTATACCTAGGATTAACACATAGGCTACTTTTTAACTTGATAATAGCGGGCGAAGCCGTGGGGCACGGCTAGTTACTAATATAGGAACTATTTTAACCTATGTATATTTGTATTATGTAGTCACCAGAAAACGCTTGTGCAGTTTGCCTCTATGCATCCTTGTCATTATTGTGTGTGTAACTACATGGATCCAATGTTAGATATGTCTAGATACTAGTGTTATTTTTCTAATGAGCTCTGCCAAACTTCGGCTTCATCATTTTTAAACATCCATAGTAAGCGATAGTAACTTTGAGCGATGTAGGATACCTTTGGGCGGCCTAAAATCCTCATAAAAGTACCTACTAAATGAACATAATATAACAAACGTAACAAAAAACCCTTGTTCTGCAGGAAGTGAAAGCCCGACCACAACAGTAGGCGCTGAGGCTCCGAGGGAGCTTCCCAACGAACTGTCAGCTCCCTATGAGGTCCCGCAGTTTCCCATAGAACAGATTGAGAAGAAATTGCTGATACAGCGGCAGCTTAATGTCAAGTAAGTGTTATCAGGCAATACCAACTTAACTCTAGTTATTTTTTTTTTTTTTTAGTAGCACCGCTAGTACCCTCACATTGAATCCTTGAGGGTACTAGCGATACAAACAAAAATTTTGATAAATATTAATTTGTATCGTAAGAACCATTACAGGAGTTACATAATAACAATACCTACAGTTTTATGATAGGCAATCGTTTTTTTTATTTTTTTTACACAGCTAACTACGGGCCAATTGCCTATATTTCCTAAAACTATGTACAGCAAAGAATCAATCGTTTGACTACAATCTCACCTGATGGAAAGTGATGATGCGGCCGAAAAAGTAGCATGCTTGCCTAGAATGTACCTATTCACTCTTGACTTGAAGACTCCCAGATTATACCAAGAAATACGCGGGTTATGAGTTCCACTCCTTCGCAGTACGGATGATAAACGTAGACGCGAAATGATTCCAACGAACCGGAGGTATGTCAAACATATATGGATGACGTTTGACAGTTTGTCTTGTTGACTTTGTCTTGTTGAGATGGTAAAACGAGCATGGGGGAATTAACTCGTGTAATTTCTGCGCATACTCTCCAAAATGTAAGCGATAGAATACTGAAATGCTCTCAACCTGACGTCCGTGACCGAGAACGCAATTTGGACTCGCCTAGCTTGTCATCGCCAAAGAGTATTTTCGCTTGTCGATGAATGGACTCAAGAGCTTCAAGCTGGTACTTAGCGGATCCATCGCACAGGTGGCCGTAGTACTCCATACACTTCGGACTTGAGCTTGATATAAATAAGAAGCTACCCCGGTGTGAACTGCCTAACCTTTGCTAGGATACCAAGTTTTTTAGCGGCCAGCTTAGCCCTGGCTTCGATTTAGGAACCAAAGTTTAGATTTGACGACAAGGAAACGCCAAGAAGCTCAAGTATATTTGCGATCTGTATTGGCACATCTCGGAAGGTTTTTCTAAGAATTAAAAATAGTTTTCTTGCGTGTTCGAAGCTTGATTATGTAACGTATGTAACATACATACAAACACGCGACCTAAGGGCTGCATCATTCAATGCGGCAAAACTATTATCGGAATTGAATCCAGTTAGCAACATACGTTGTGTACATAAAATGTAAAACTGGTGTAAATGTAATTCAATTTGTTGCTGTCCTTGAACTTGATTAAACACCGCACGTGCCGTTGACATTCCATGTTACTATGTCACGCACGACATGCCGGCCTACGGTTCAGGTATCCGGGCAAATTTCGCAATCAATAATTACTTTAAACATTCACAAACTAATGTACCTGATAGACACATTTTCAACTTACCAAAAATACAGGTATGTAATATCAAGAAAAACACGGGCGAATAGGTTAATTTATAAAGAAATATATTATAACTATCTACAATATATCGTACAAGGATAATCTCAGGGAAATATTATTAAACATGAACGCTATGATGTAACCTTAACTACATTTATGTGTCCTACACGCGCACACCTACGCATTGCTATAATTTTATACAATTACTAATTACTAAAAGCTGATTGGCCATACTGAACTAGTTGAGAAAAGACTTCAGAGCCTCGAACATCGGCGCAAGGTAGCTAGCTTATGCATGTTTTACAAGATACATTTCGGAGAGTGTGCGACAGAACTGCATGATTTAATTCCTCCAGCTCCCTTCCATCATGGGACAACAAGGCGTACTAAAACAAGACATCCTTTTATGGTGGATATTCCTCAGATTAGAACCAAGCGTTTTGCCTCTACTTTTATAATGCGTACTGCAAAGGAGTGGAATACCCAGCCTTCGTTCTTGTTTCCCGATAAGTATAACTGAGGCCTCTTCAAGTCAAGAGCGAACAGGTACCTTCTAGGCAAGCATGTCCCTCCGTCGACCGCATCGTCGCTTTCCATCAGGTGAGGTAGCGGTCAAATGCTAGCCTATTTTTCATTTAAAAAAAACTTAATTAAAGGTATTAATCATAATCTTGATTTGAAACACTAATGTCACAGAAAATAAATAGGTACTAGAACTAATGCTATAAATCGCGTAGTAATAATATGAAATAATGTAATTTACTATAATGTAAAGAAACATAATCGATAAATAGTATGCTATTTATCGATAATTAGAGGCACGTGTACGTGGCTTTGATTCTGAACTATGAAAATTCTTATACTAAACAAATACAAAGCGAAATCATTGGTACACATTATTTGATTTACTCTTATTTTTTTTTTTTTTTATGACAGATAGGTAAGCACTTGGTCGCTATCTCACCTGATGGAAAGTGACGATGCGGCCGAAGATGAAGCATGCTTACCTAGAAGGTACCTATTCACTCTAGACTTGAAGACTCCCAGATTATACTGTTCGGGGAACAAGGATGAAATCAATTTCCAAAGTGCTAGACATAGGTCTACTTTGTGGTGATTTTGAGCCTTATTTCACTAAATAAGTAAGATGTCCGTTCGCTGGAGGTGTTGCCTGCCTTCTACTTTTCGGGTATCGACTTCGATTCCCGGTTGTGAGCACCAATTTTCTCCCAAAGGGAATCGTTTTGTGTTCTAGCTATGATTGTGATTTGTATATATCATGTTTGTGTTATGTTAGAACCCGCTGGGTAATTTATGTTCACCTTCTAGGCAGCGGCTATCGGCAGTTATTGGCTTCGATTCCCGATGGAAACGCAAGTTTTTCAACTAAAGGAAATTTGGGTTTCTGGTTCTGGGTGCGATTGTGTGTGTGATGTGAATGTTTTCGGCCCCATGACACAAATCGTCGAACTAAGTAAGAAGCTGTGAATGTGAAAGCGGTTATGGTTTCATTAATAAGGAATGTCTGACATTATTGCTTACGCATAGTCACCCTTCATCCTGTGGAGCAATGTACTTTGTGTAAAGTTCATTCTTTATATGTATTCGTTTACAAATGTATAAAGGATCGGTGACTTTCGTCCCCGGTGCCTTCGTTACTCATTGCGCGTACTAGCTGTAGCTTCGCCCAATTATGTACGTATGTCGTAGTTATATTTATTGTGGTTTTGTGAGCCGAAGACTTCGCGTACCTATTTTAGAAATGGCTGAAAAATATTTTTTTACTTTTCGATCTATTATTAAAAATATGAATTTATTATTATTTAAAAAATCCAAAAACTGAATCTACCAAACAATTTTTAAAATCATTGAACCTGCTCACAAAATATCACGAGAATCTGTTAAGAAATGCGACCTGTAGAGGAGAACAACCGGAAATCCGGACAAACAAAAGCAATTTTTCTTTTCTGTGAGCTTTCCTGTACATTGAACGTGAAGCGCGTGCGAGGCGTCTCCGTTTCAGTTTGGAACTACATGTATGAACTAAAAGTATTCCTATTCCGTGGGTGATGGATAACGTATGTACACTAGACAATCAATCGATCAAGCACTAAAATAGGGGTAGCGACGCGTCATACGGTCATGCAACCAGCCTGTGAGCGGCGCCTTCAATAATTGGATCAACCTTGACGCGGCACTAACCCTTGGCTGGATCCATCATTCGTCAGTTGCATTTCTGACGAACACATTGCTTTACTTGAAGCAAAAATACATAAATTGTTAAACAATAAATATCATAACTAAAAAAATTGTAAAAAATAAATTTTAAATATAGGATATGTTTTATTTTTTTAAATGGCTTGTAGTGAAAATAGTGACAAAAAATAAGCTCAGTAACTAAATAAAAACTTTGTTTACGTTTTTTTATGACGTGAATAATTTTAGCTGAAGTAATTTGCTTAAAAACATTTTTATTGTGTATGCGTTCGCAAAAAAAATAATTATAAAACTTTTAGAAATTATTTTTTGTTTTTAATTGCTATGTCTAGATCGTGTCTAGAATGTATAACTATTCTGTGAGGCAAATTTTATAGCGTGATGTTTGGTAGCAAGATTGAGTGCCAGCGGTGGACTTCATTGTGGAATAATTCTTGGTAAATATATTATTTTAATAAATTCTTAATATGTAATCTTCAATCATGTTTTGTAGGAAATTTGTTTTTTAATCCCGGACGCAAACCGAGGACAGTTATAATATTAACGTGTTGGCTGTCTCTATCTGTGGTATTGTAGCTCTCTAACGGCTAAGCCGATTTTGATTCAGGTTTTTTTCGTTTGACAAGTGACTTGAGTTCATCATTAGAAATCGATGCAGCCGTTTTTCGGAACGTTTTTTATTTTGGTACAGGGATGTAAAACGAATAAATCTTTTATGGCATATGAGGTTAGATTTCCCAATAAAATTCCTAAAATTGTAAATGAATTACCACTGGGAAAGTTCAAATTAGTAATGAAACGAGCATTAATTAAGCAACTGTACTACTTAAGCGCTTTCTGGCGACTACATAATATAGATATATATATATATATTTTTTTTTTTGTTATATCTAGTTTAATATTTTTGAATGCGTGTTTTAAAGTAAATAATGAAAAAAGGCGCCGACGAGTTTCTTGCCGGATTCTTCGAGATGGCTGTAATTTTGCGAATCTGGCAGTAGAGTTATTAACTTTCATGAGTGCCTCTTTGGGGCCAATGTGAATAAACAATTTTGAACTTTGGAGGCTCTAGCCAGTCTAGAAATCATATCACCATAGATTTAATCTCCCTATACATTTCGGATCTGGATACGGATATGAAATTATTTTGCATTATCAGCTAACATCGGATAGTTTCTGTTACGAATATTAGATTTTTATAGAATTATAAAAAGTATAATACAAATAACAAAATAAATGATTAGATTATTTATTAAATGGTTTGACAATCAGTCACATTACAATTATACTAGGTACCTGTTAAAAGATACAAAACAACAATGAACAAAAATGACATAGTTACTAATGTAATTTTTCTGTTGATTTATTATAGCTATTTTTTTCTTTACTATCATTGAGACTGTAGACTCCGCCCCTATCCGAAATTATTCGATCCGTTTATATCGGTTTCGGCTACGGATTCATTTTTATTACGGATATTCGATAATTTCGGTTTCGGTTACGAAGCTCCATAACATCCCAGATGTAATCGTGATGATTTTGATACCTTCACCTATAGTTCAAGCTCGTCATGGGATTCGAAACTGCTTGCACCAGATCGAACAGCTGTCATCGCTTTAGAAATTAATTAATATAATAGCTACGGGCCAATTGCCTATATTTCCTAAAACTAAACTAAAACTATATACAGCAAAGAACTAAGTTACCTACAAGACATCAAGCTTATAGGTAACTCAAGTGCTCAAGCCCACTACCAGTGGGTAGCGTTCCCATCATGCTGGCGGCATTGCCTCTCTGAATTGCAATGCTAATACGTTGAGCCAAATAAGTGCCAGCATTATGATGACGCGTCGCCTCAACCAGGCGCTCTGATAAAAATAATAATATAATTGAACAAATAGTAGATAAATCCTTTGATAAGTCGCACAGGAAATATATACAGATAAATAGAGCTAAGAGCTTTGATATCGTATCAAGTTTCGTTAATAAATCCATTTCATTCATTAATAACAGTTATCTCACTGGAGTGGGCACTGTATTATACTTGGAGTGTACCTATATGGAAAGTATAAAAATTATAATGTATAGTTGCAATTTTTTTTAAGACTAGTTGCATAGATACAGCAAAGAACAAGTGCTCAAGCTCACTACCAGTGGGTAGCGTTCCCATCAGGCCGGCGGCATCATCATCATACTCAGCCTATCTCAGTCCACTGTTGGACATAGGCCTCTCCCAAGGCGCGCCACTGAGCCCGATCTTCGGCTCTTCTTCTCCAGTCGTTACCAGCAGCCCTAAGTATATCGTCGCTCCACCTAGTCACAGGGCGTCCTCTGCTACGCTTACCGATTCGCGGTCTCCACTCCAGACCTCATCTTCTCCAACGGTTGTCGGTTCTGCGGCGTGACCAGCCCACTGCCACTTCAGCTTGTTAATTCTTTGAGCTATATCGATAACTTTCGTTCTCTGGCGAATTACTGCGTTCCGGATTCGATCCCTTAGAGATACACCGATCATAGCTCTTTCCATAGCTCGCTGAGCGACTTTGAATTGGTGGACTAGTCCTACCGTTAGTGTCCACGTTTCGGCTTCGTATGTCATAACTGGTAGGACGCACTGATTAAAGACTTTTGTCAAGACTTTGCGGCTGGCGGCATTGCCTCTCTGAATACTACCACTGGTAGTGGGCTTGAGCACTTGAGTTACCTATAAGCTCGATGTCTTGTTGGTAACTTAGTTCTTTGCTGTATATAGTTTTAGTTTAAGTTTAGGAAATATAGGTAATTGGCCCGTAGATAATGCTAGTAAGTTATATAAAATACAATATAATATAATACAATTGTTGCATAGATATAGATTTAAGGATCTAGTGTGCAATGTACGTATTATCTTCTTCATCGCCGCAAGCTTTGTTCGTTATGATCGCAAATCATCGTAAACATTTCTGTTATATACGTTTTTTATGCTGAATAGGCAAGCCACTATCATAGCAGATGGATAGTGATGATGTGGCCAAAGATGACGCGTGAATTTGTAACTGATTTATTCGTCAATCATAACCAATTCTGATTAATAAAAATATTCTTTGGAAACTGTATGACTAATATAGTATGATAAATTATGACTCCTTCTTCTCAGAATGTTCATAACATTTAGAAATGTATTATGTGCTATATGTGTTTCTAATATATGATTAGAAAATATATCAAATCACATTAATTAATTTTTTGAAACCAATTAGAGGCAGACCAGTTAAATGAGTCTTCGCCCGCGGGGCACAGGGGCTGCGGGGGCAGAATGAAAACGGGGACTGTGAGAGGTGCCGGCGGCGGTGCGCCTGCACCTATCACCTCGGTCTACGTATAGCTCCCGTCATTATATTGTATTTTCAGCTTATTTTTTTTGGGGCGTATTATCTCTATATTAAAATAGTACCAGATTAGTCCACTACAATATGACGCGTGACTTAGCGTAACCGCCATTACATAAGCTATGTGACTAGCATCTGTATGTGCAAAAGTGTAAGGGAGAAAATTGACTGTGGATAAAAACTGACTGACGTATTACTTAAAATTGCTCGAACCCGATTGAATTTACAATTATTTATTAAGCTATTGCATAGCTTCTATCGCGGGCCTTGAGCGTGGAGACCGAATCCAGAAATTCCGTAACGAAAATAACCTAACACCCCCCACTCCGACCGGCACAGCGGTGATACTTTTTAGTTTTGCCATCTATCGATGAATAGCAGATCTTTTAATGAATTTTTTGAAATATAACGCTTGTCTCTTTAGTTCAGCAACTCGCCTCTAGGTGGCATTGGTTGTATCGGCGTTATTGCGCATGCGTAATCCCCCTCTTCGCCCCGCAATCTGGTGACTCATGCCTGCTTAGAGTTTCGGCGTTATTATACTGCATAAATAAAATAAATAAATAATTATAATTGCATAAGTTGATAAAAAATGCTATGCAATAGCTTTACCGCGGCAGTCCCCGAGTGCCACACGTCTTTTTTTTTATATATTTCATATCATTTATATTAAAATCATCTACCGTATGAATTACTGTAAATATTTGAACGTATGTATTTGCTTTTATGTCCCGTGTCCATAATGTTTGACTTGTGAATGAATGATGGCCTGTAATTGCTTGTAATTTATTGTATATTATAAAGTCCTCGAGTGCTGCCATTAATATGTGATCAGTCACAATGTTTATTGTTCACTAACATTTGTATATCGTAGGTACATTGCGTGAAACTAATCTTAATAATTACGCGATCAATGTGAATAATGCGTGAACTCTTGATTATTTCCAGACACAATGATGCGATAAGAAAATATTATAATGATAATTGTGCATATACTAAATTGATAACATACGATAAAGTTTCATTTATGATAAACTAGCCGTGCCCCGCGGCTTCGCCCGCTTTTATTAAATTAAAAAGTAGCCTATGTGTTAATCCTAGGTATAATCTATGTACATTCCAAATTTCATCCAAATCCGTTCAGCCGTTAAAGCGTGAAGAGGGAACAAACAAACTTACACACAAACTTTCGGATTTATAATATTAGTAGGATTACTAATATCCGGATGACCGAGCTTTGCTCGGTTTTCTGTTTTTGGTAGAATGTGTTTGAATTTGTAGCCGCAGAAAGCTCCATTAAGTGTAGAGTAGAAACAGTTTTTAACATCGGTTATTGCGTAATAGATGGCGCTGATAGTTTCTTAAACCCGGTTTTTCAAATGCAGTTTGGGAACCGAGCATTTCTCGGACCTGGAACGTTGATAAATCGATTCCTTGTGCCGAAAAACCCCTAATCTGTAACCTTCATGAAAATCGTTGGAGCCGTTTCCGAGATCCTGATTACACATATATATATATATATATATATACAAGAATTGCTCGTTTAAAGATATTAGATTCGATGTTGGCCAAGTTTAGATCTAAGATATAGACTTACGATATTCCTGGTTGAGGCGACGCGTTATAAAATCCAGGTAGGTACCTACTTATTTGGCTCCACGTATTAGCATTGAAATTCAGAGAGGCAATGCCGCCAGCATGATGGAAATGCTACCCACTGCTGGGCTTGAGCACTTGAGTTGTCTATGTATGTGCTTCTTCAAGGCTTATACTGTTCCTGGAAATGTACCTACCTAATTAATGGTTTAGCCTATTTGAGGAACTATGTATTATTGGTTGAGTGACTCAATATTGTATCCAATTTTTTTTTTGTTTCAGCATAATAATAAATAGAAGTAAATTGAAAGCGAGCGAGTTTAATAAATACTTACCTATTTCTTGCTCCGTCTTTCAGCATATAGTCGAAATAAAATACTGTTATTTTTACATTTGAACAGAGACTTTGAATAGAAACAGAAAACAAAAGCTCTCAGCCGACGACGCCTATTGTGAATAAAATTGACGCAATAGAAATATATTATGTAATAACTTATCTATATAAATTAAAAATAAACGCCTTTACACTCACAGTAATTTCGATGACTTGTGTTGTCGGTGCTAGAAACATTCACTTCATAAACACAATCACACACTAAACCAGAGACACAGATGTCGATCGAAATCGAACCCGTCCCATTGCTTAAAAGGCAAACGCTGAACCAACTACGCCAACGGGCAGTTTATTAAACATATTTTGTTCCCTTCTCTAGGGCAGCAGAATGTGGTCAGTCCGTGCGTTCGTTCGCTGGCAGCGAGCACGGCGCCAACGCTGTCTTCGAGGAGGCAGCACGGCTGCGGGTGCCGCCCACTGACGATGAAGACTTGGAGTTTGTACTGCCGCACTTCCAGCGAGTGGCCATCAGTGGGGAGGATACCTCGGGGGTGAGTTACTGTTTGTCCTTTGCAGGGAGCATATCCAGTGCTATGGTGGAGGAGACGACGCAGTTATGAGTGCGGCCCACTAAAGGTGTTTGTACTTTGTACTGCTGTAGGTACATATAGTAAGCGACCAGTCGCGTGTGACGTTTACAACAAAGGTGATACAAGTTTATCAATTAATTAGTATATTAGAGTTTGTACTGGTGCAAATCCACCTGGATGATCAGCAGATTATCAGTGCCAAATACCTATGCCCCGTTAGACAGAAAAAATGCGACGTCGAGAACAGCCATTAGAGATCTATCGTTGTTAAGTTTAATTTCTGTGGAAATTATTTCCAATATTCACACTCTTCTTCAGCATTGTCTTCTGAAGGACTGGTTTATAGTCTTTTAAAATTTTATTGGGAGCTTTATACAAAGATTGTACACATAACATGTGAAACTCTTTCTCATAACAAACGTTTCTCAACAGGTACCACTAGAGGACCTTCAGGTGGCTTCTTCTTTCCTGGTTCAAGCTCTGGAGATGCGGAAACACTATATGGAGATGTCGCTGCAAAGTTTTGCAGGCATCACGGCACGGTTCTTGAGGAGTATGGATGCAGACGCATCGCCCGCAGCACCGCCTGCTAAGACCAAGTATATTGCAGGTAAAATACTTTATCTTCCTTGATACCCCAACAGGTCGTGATCAAATCGTGGTATTACTCATTTTGATGGTCTTCTTTTCGACTTGAAATGAAATGAAATGCATTTATTTGCTTCAAGTGTAGGTATAAACAGATGTAAGGTTAAGTGTATCAATATAGTTCACACACTTGGTCATAATAGTGACATGCAAATATTGATTTGAGGGCTAGGTAGTTAGATATCTTTATAGCGTCATAATAATATTTTTAAATATTGTTAATATATTCTATATGTGGCCCAATTACAATAAGTGAAAATGGAAAAATCATCATTAAAGTTATAATGTCAAGAGTTGTCAAAATTTCAGAATATTAATGTCAAAGATAAAAATGTTACTAAAATATAATTATGTCATAAGTTATTACAGTTCCACGATTGAATATAAGTATAATTTTAATGATGTTTACAATTGTCAAGAAAGTCATTTACAGTGTAGTAGGTTTTTTCTAGCAACCATTCTTTGAGTTTATTTATAAATTTGCTATACGGTAAGTCTTTGATACTGATGGGTAATGCGTTATAGATTTGACCACATCTGGCGTAGCAGTTCTTTTTATACAACGAAATCCTGATGAGAAGTGATAATGCATTCGAGATAGTATAATAGCATGCTCACCTAGAACCCGAATACCATCTGCTTAGGCAGACGCACTGCCAACAACGCCAGGGTCATTGATCACTAACAATAATTATAATGATACTATTCTTCTAGACCACATGGTCCACCCTCCTTTCATAAAGGGTAAGGACCCTTGGGAGGGCCCCACTCCTGAACCCAAGGGGTACTCCATCAAGATCGACAACGGAGTCTTCAACTTGTACAAGAAGGAAGACGGCAAAGACACCAGAGTTCCGTACGAGTACATAAACCTCGCTCAGTACATCCAAGACATGAACACCATGTGCAGCATGATCGCTGATGGACCTCTGTAAGTCATTATCAAGTTTTTTTTTATTTATTTATTTCAAGTTCACAGAACAGCTATAAAAGTAATTAAAATATGTACATAGTGATAATTTAAACGTAATTTTAAGCCTAAATATGTGAACCTAACATGCTCAAATCTTAATTATACCTACTGCTACTATAATACATAAACTAGACTTATTTTAACAAATTAACAGCTAAATATCAGTAATTACATCTATTATATCACAAACTTAAAAATCTTAATTATACCTACTGCTACTATTATACATAAACTAGACTTATTTTAACAAATTAATAGCTAAATATCAGTAATTACATCTATTTTATCAGAAACTTAAGTTCATCCATTACATAGTATAGTTTGTTTTAGTTTATTACATAGCATAGTTATATAGAATTACATTGATTATATAGAATTACATAGATGTGTGTTAGCAATCAATTTTTTTAAATTATATTTTATTGAGGCCAGTGAACTATTATTAAATATATCAAAATTGTTGCGGATATTTTCATCATCATAACTTTCGCACATACGATGCAAAGGCGAATGTTTTATCAAGTTGGTCCTGCTTACTAGTAAAGAAAAAGTTCGTCTCCGTATTAATTTACTACCTGAGCGAGGTACCCTCAGCTTTATTTTGTCTAATATATCTGGACAGACAACTCACCCATTTAAAATTTTAAACAACATTAAAATATCCGCCTGTTTTCGACGTTTGTGCAGCGACATGACTTTATAGTGTTTTAGCCTAGAACGAAAGGAGCGTAAAACTTTACAGTTGAAGTCCATGTAGGCCAAATGGTACTGGTAAAGCGCTTTAGTACTCTTTCGATTCTCTCCGAGTGAATCTGGTAGCCGGGGTTCCACACTACACTACAATACTCCAGTATGCTTCGAACGAGACTGTTAAAAATGTTATGCTATGAGAGTCATTTAAGCAAGCTAAATAAAAATTATGAAAATATGCCGGTTTCTTGCCAAGTTCTTCTAGAGATGGTTGTAATTTTGCGAATTTGAAAATAGAGTGATTAACTTTTATGAGTGCCTCTTTGGAGCCAATGTGAATAAACGATTTTGATTTTGATTTTGAGAGGATATAAATTACTTCTTTGTGGTGTCTCAATTTTGCGAGTGTCACTAAAGATATGACAGTAATCAAAATTCAATATGGCGAAAACCAAACGCCATACTAAAAAAAAATATGAAAGTCGACGAACTATTTTAAATAGGGTATCATTGAATAATCCTACTAATATTATAAATCCGAAAGTTTGTGTGTAAGTATGTTTGTTCCATTTTCACGCTTTAACCGCTCAACGGATTTGGATGAAATATGAAATCTACCTGGGATTAACACATAGGCTACTTTTTAACTTGATAATAGGGCGAAGCCGTGAGGCTCGGCTAGTCCATGATAAGGTAGTGTGTGGCAAGTTTGATTTTTGAATTTACTATTATAGAACATTTTCTTTTTCGTTCTGAGAAATCAGAAAGTATTTATTGTTACCTAATCCTTAAATGATTAAGTTGACGTTGACTTTGACTATGATTTTGTCTGTTCAGTAAGTCGTTCTGCTACCGGCGGCTGTCGTACCTGTCGTCCAAGTTCCAGCTGCACGTGCTACTCAACGAGCTGCGGGAACTCGCCTCGCAGAAGGCGGTGCCGCACAGGGACTTCTACAATATCAGGTCTGATCACACTATCTACGGGCCAATTGAATATTTACAAAACTACAATACATCTATACTATACAGCAAAGAACTAAGTTACCTACAAGGCACCGAGCTTATAGGTAACTCACGTGCTCCCGGGACAAAATAGGTCTAATACATTGGCTTTGATGACCAAATTGTTATTTGTTAACATAGATTTTTTTAATCCAGTTTCGTACTCTACTTGTCAAGCCCTTTTCAACGATAACCCACAAGGGTAGATAAAAATAATTTTGATACGCGCTTACGTGTATGGGTGCCCCCTTAACTTTTTCATTTTTATCATTTTAATTGCCATTTCTCGCTTTACATATTCTCTGAGAATTTGATGTACCTAGTTCGCTTGTACGGTTTAGACGCTAGATGCCTTTGACAGACGGATGGATGGACAAAGTGCTGAACCACCTAAGTCAACTTACAGATTTCGCTTCGCTCGTTCATCGACGGTGCCCACGGGCCCACCGTCTCAACACCAAACGGCTCAAATATGTAACCACTGCCGAGGTTTCCATATTTTCACCGTTTGCTGTGCTCTGCCGAAGTTGACGCGGCACCAACCCCATTCTGCGTTTCAGGAAGATGCAACCGATCTAAAGTGTTGACACAATCTGCATCCCGAAATTTTGAACGGAATATCCGTATTTTTTTATGCTTTTAATCTATCGTTAACGTTAATATATTACCGAATATTAAATGTAATTAATTAAAACATTATTTTTCATATCAAAATAAATATTTGAAAATATTAGCAGATTCGAGCAATTTTAAATGCGGCCATTTTGTCTTCTTTTTTTGACGTCCACGATCCAATCATTGACTGCTCTCAAGGAAATTTGACCAATCATTGACATCAAAAATGTATGACGTCACGATTCGATTTAGCCAATAGCGTGCCTTTTGAATATTTTGAATATCTCATGTTTTATCAATTTTATTCATTAAAATTTCAAATACAAAGCATTTAAATAAGTTAGTAGTGTTATTGTTGTACTTATTAATTTGATTTGAGTAATTTAATAGCTTCTGCACGCAGGACGCATTTGGTTAGCGCGGACGGCAGAGCAGTATTAGCCTCTCGACACGCCGTGCGCGCGAAATAAAGGCAGCTATAAATAATAGTACCTGGCTGACCTGATGATTTTTTTTGGTAAATGACGTCATCTAAAAATTAAATCTAGCTAGATCGATTTATCGCCTCCGAAACCTCCTGCATACTAAATGTCATGAAAACCGTAGGAGCTGTTTACGAGATTCAGTTTATATAATATGTACATATATACAAGAATTGTTCTGACGAATTGACGATTTGACGAATATCAGACTTGACCAATGTCGTCCAACCCGAATAACCATTCTTTTCTGATATGTATATTTGTTAACGTACCTCCAGGAAGGTGGACACCCACATCCACGCGGCGTCGTGCATGAACCAGAAGCACCTGCTGCGGTTCATCAAGAAGACGCTCAAAAACCACGCCGAAGAGGTATTTTAGAGGTTTCTTAATTCTACTGATCTTTTTCAAATACACATACTATTTTATTATGAAAACTATCGCGATTGTTATTCATTTTTATGGTACTAACCGGCTGTTAATCGCGTTGACAATAGATAACGCGATTAACAGCCGGTTAGTACCATAAAAACACATACTATTGTCTACAAAGTATTCAATGAACGTGGCTTGCATAAAGAATATAGGTGCAACTTTGGACGCTGCGTTCATTAAATCGTTGTAGTAATAGACATTTGTACTCCTTAGGTGGTGACGCTGCACAAGGGTACCCCGATGACGTTGAAGGCGGTGTTCCAGTCGATGAACCTCAGCACGTACGACCTCACAGTTGATATGCTGGATGTCCACGCTGTAAGTGCCATTTTTCACTTCATAAAAGGAGGCGGTTCTCAATTAGGTTGTACCCGACTGCACGACACAAAGTAGGGTAATGTATTTAATAGCCTATGTATGTATGATTCTTTGCTGCTCTCTAGAAACTAAACGCGTTATTTCATTTTGTGCAATTCGCCTACATTCATGCACGTTCATGAACTATGTAGAATAGGCACACGTTAACACTCAAAATCATAAGTTATGGAAAATGAATACAAAATCAACAAGGTATTTTGCTTTTTTTTTTTAAATGACATCACATCTTATTATAGATGACCTAATTTTTAGGGTTCCGCTCACGATCACTTTGTTGTCCGTCTGTCTGTCTGTCAAGATCCTTTTTCTCAGGAATACATGGAGGTATCCAGCTGAAATTCATATCAAATACTCAAGTCTTCTGTCCCTTGGAGCTGTGAAAAAATCGAACTTCTAAGCCAACGCAATCAAAAGATACAGCCGTTTATGCTGCAAACCGGAACCATCGGTGCGCGAGTCCCACTTTTTGTTACCAGCATCAGAGACATGTGGCTTGAGTATTATAATATGACTACTATATTGAATAAATTGAGCATTTATTTGTTTACTCCAGGACCGCAACACGTTCCACCGTTTCGACAAGTTCAACGCCAAGTACAACCCGATCGGAGAGAGCAGGCTGAGGGAAGTGTTCCTCAAGACTGACAACTACATGAACGGGAAGTACTTCGCTCGGATCATCAAGGTAAACCGAGACGTTTTTAGAATTACAGAAAAAACAGATGATGACTTAAGGTGGCGATACCAGAATTACATCTAAAACGCGTGTATTTGTAACCGTTTTACTCGGCATTCATAATAAAACTAGATAAATAAAAATATTCGTCGTAATTTGTGTGATACGATAAATGATGCCTTCTGCTTAGAAAATTCATATCGTTCATAAATATAAAGGAAATAAATATCAAATCTCATGCAACTAACATCAATTTGTATTTTTGTAACCATTTCGTTCCGCCATTTTATATCAAAACACTGTGAAAGTTATTTCATATACGCATATTTACTAGACGATTGATGTCTTCAGCTTATTTTTTTTTATTTGAGGCGCGTTTTCTTGAAATTTGAATAAAACCATAAAAAATCAAAGATTGTCACGCGTGACCTTGCGTAACCGCCACGACGTAATTCACGCAATATACACCATTATGTGCAAAAGTGTAAGGGGGATAATTGGCTGTGGTTAAAAAAGGTGCTCGCATTGACGTATACCTGCCCCTTAAATGAGACTTGGATAAATTGTATGGATTGTATCAGGGATTTGTGACGGTTTTGTGACTGTTGATGTAATTACCAATTTATATTGAATTTTATTTTTATTAACAAAAAAATCCACACAACACCAGCTAGGCGATACACTTACTTAGAGATATTTGGGTTTCCTTGAAAGTTGACACAGTCATTGCTGTTTCATAGTATTTTTTGGTCATTTCTATTAGGTAGCCTAGCCTTGAGAATGCCAACATAAAAAAATGTTGGCATATTAAAAAAAATATAGACAAGTAAATATTAAACTCGTTCAAATAGCATCAAGACTAATTTCAATGAAGCCTACATGAAATCGCTACTACGGGCAAAATATTGGGTCACTCTCTTTTTCTCTGCTTATATGAACTGCCCAATGTCTTACTTGGGTGGCGTTCGCCTTCTATCGGGTTCGATTCCTGGCGGGAACACAAGTTTTCTCCCCAAGGAAAATTGTGTTTGTGGTTCTGGTTGTAATTGTGTGTGTGATTTGTTTCCGGCACCCACGACACAAGTCATCATATCAAAATCGTTTATTCACATGGGCCCCAAAGAGGCACTCATAGTGGGGCTGTGAGAGTGATAACGTTTGTTTGTTTGTATTTGTTAAACTAAATTGAACTGTTTTCCCATACTCTAGGAAGTGGCATCAGATCTTGAAGAAAGCAAGTACCAAAATGCAGAACTACGTCTCTCTATATACGGCAAAAGCGCAACCGAGTGGGCCAAGCTAGCTAAGTGGGCCGTGCAGTTCAAAGTGTACTCAGACAATGTACGCTGGCTCATACAGATACCTAGGCTATAGTAAGTACAATTTCATTGATTTATGCTTGTAAGAAAGAAGATAATAGTAGCGAAGTTAATTAATTACCATCAGATAAACCGCGTGCTTTTTATCCGATTCTAAGTTCTCCTTATTTTAAAACCATCAGAGATTATTTAAGTATAGTTCACAGCATGGGGAGTGAATTTGAATTATGTAAACCTAAAGTGTTTCCCGTACACGGCCAAGCTGAAGTATGCACGACCTCGCATCATAACTAGTGTTTTGTTTCTTCGTTCAGCGACATCTTCAAGTCGAACAAGATTATGAACAACTTCCAAGAGTTCCTGAACAACATCTTCCAGCCGCTGTTCGAAGTCACCAATGATCCTAACAGCAATATTGAACTACATAAATTCCTTACCGTAAGTCTTTCTTTTCTTATCGCAGTCGACTTTTTCAAAAACATATATTATCAAAAAGCATTAGTTAAATCTATTTGTTTTGTACTAGGATAGATAATGTGTTTCATGGATGGACGTCATCAGCTTTTAATTTGATTTTACTAATAGATAGCTACACTATCCCTGAGTGTCATAGGCTATGTTTTGATGGGATAAAAGTTAGGTATCAGTTTGAAATAATAATAATGTATACTAATATTATAAAGGAATTATTTATGTGTATATTTTAAACCGGGCGACGCCGGGTGGGTCATCTTTGAACTTTGAACTACCCGCTGACGTGATGAGTGCGCGTTCGTCGTCAAAGCAGCGGGAACGAATTTCGAAGGAAACACAAGCTTTCACCCCGCGGCAAGTTTGTGTTTCTGGTTCGGGGTATGACGTGAATTTTGTGCGTGTGGTATTAATGTTTACAGCCCCACGACACAAGTCATAGTACTTTTAGTGTGGGGCTATGAGTGTGAAAGCGTTTATGTGTATGCTTTTGTTTACTCAGGCGACGCAGGGCGGGTCAGCTAGTTATAAAGTTATAATTTTCCACAGCACGTAGTAGGATTCGACAGCGTAGACGACGAGTCCAAGCCAGAGAATCCGATACTGGATGCGGACGTGAAGACTCCGGAACTGTGGGATGATGAGGAAAACCCGCCATACGCCTATTATCTGTACTATATGTACGCCAACATCACCGTGCTCAACCAGTTCCGCAAGTGAGTATGCAAAGCTTGTTAACCATCCTCACCAAATCAGCTACCATCAAGCGAGATAGTGCTCAAACGCTTCCCTATCAGAGAGAAAATATTATTGAATAAGTCTGATCATCATAGTATAGAATAGAATAATTTATTCGCTTTATAAAAAAGATTGTTACACAAGACAAGTCATATTGTTACAATTTATACCCAATAAATTTATATGTACATCATAAATAACAATAGTATAAACTAATTTATATTTATAATAATTTTGACACTTAACAAAAAATTGTTAATAATATAGTTTGTAAATAAATAAATGTCAAAAAATTTGTTAATTATATTCCATAGTTAAAAAATAAGTAATTGCAGAAGCATTTCATTAATGTATTAATTATATTAGACTCACTTACCATATTAGCAGTACATGCATGTATTATAATTTCAAAAGAAAATCTGTTAGCTTTTTCTATGTAGGTTTGCTCTCTCTGATCCGAATACTAAAAACAGATTAGAAATAAATTTAAAAAAGAGTGATGTCTAGAATACTTCCTTACGGTACCTCCTCAAATTTGTCTATTTGCAGGGAACAAGGACTGAACACGTTCGTCCTCCGTCCGCATTGCGGCGAGGCGGGCCCGGTGCAGCATTTAGTTTGCGGGTTCTTGCTCGCGGAGAATATATCACACGGTCTGCTGCTTAGAAAGGTACTGTATTCTTAATTAGGCCTTTGATTAACTTATGATCGTAGAACGTGGTTGTATGAAGGCGTTTTAAGGAAGACATTTTCTGATGACCTTAGATCATAATTGAGGATAAAGGATTTATGGATGGTATCCGTTGGCTTAGTCAGGTGCGCGTCCGTCTTCTAAGCAGGTGTATCGGTTACGATTCCCGTCGGAACACAAGTTTCTCCCCAAGGGAAGTTTGTGTGTGTGTGATGTGATTCTTTCCACAGCTACGACACTAGTCATTAAACTTAGCATGTTGACTAAACATGATTTAAACTTTTTTATACCTTCTTTTTTAAAGTTTCAAGTTTCTATGCTTTCACGTGTTTACTAAGCTGTGAAGTTCGTTGCTCATGTCGTATTTTATATCTGTTTGTACTCTGAAGTTTGAACGGGTCACGCCTTGCTAGCTTATCATTCTTTTTCTGCTAGCTTTCCATCCACTCGAGTTTATCTTGCGTTAAGAGACACTTAGTGCCAACTACCGGATAAGAGAAACTCTAATTTACCTTGCCTTCTTAGGTGCCAGTGCTCCAGTACCTATACTACTTGGGGCAGATCGCGATCGCGATGTCTCCCCTCAGCAACAACTCTCTGTTCCTGAACTACCACCGCAACCCGCTGCCAGAGTTCCTGGCTCGCGGCCTCTGCGTCACGCTCAGCACTGACGACCCCCTGCAGTTCCACTTCACCAAGGTACGTCCACTGAACTTCTTCTAAGTACGTAAATGGCAACACAACTTCTTAGCCCGAAACTTGCTGACGCAAATCGGGATTTTGGCTTGGCTCCGTACTATGTATGTTATAATCAGCTTCGGCTCACCTTATAATAAACAACAACGCACGATGGTAAAAAAACCGTAGTCTGTCGTGACATCTTCCTTTAAAGATAAAGCTAGTAGATGGAAACCTAGGGAGTCGAGGAACGTTTATTATGACAGCCACGAGATTTAGTTTACAACATTATGATTTGTTTGTGACAGGAACCGCTGATGGAAGAGTACAGTATCGCAGCGCAGGTGTGGAAGCTAAGCTCATGTGACATGTGTGAGCTGGCCAGGTATTCCGTGCTCATGTCTGGATTCCCGCATGAGGTGAGGAATACTGGAATTACTTAAAACCAGCTTTATTTAAACAATCATTTTTACAAACCAATTCACACACATACAATCAAATGAGCTTAAACCGTTTCAAAATATTATATGTAAACATAATAATCATCATCAGTTCATTTCGTGCCCACTGACGATCATGTCTTTCTTTGAGCAGTCTAAGCTAACCACCACGTTGGCTGATTGTACACGTCCTCAAATTTGTATGATTCTTGGACTTGATAATAATCATTACCAATGTCGTAACATTAGATGAAGCAGTACTGGCTGGGCCCCAACTATCTGCGCGAGGGTGTGGCCGGCAACGACATCTCACGCTCCAACGTGCCCGACATCCGTATCTCCTTCCGACACGAAACGCTGCTCGATGAACTCACTAATATATTCAAGGTGAGATCACAATCACACTGTAACACAACACACATGGTAACATAATACATATTACAGATCACAATGTAGTCGTAATGACGGTAGATCAGATATAATATTATTACTATGATCTTTTTAATAAACAACAAACGAAGGTTTCTTTTATCAGTAACTTAACGCTTATGATTAAATAGTCGTATATAATTTAGTAGTTACACGGGATTAAATATTTGGATGCATAGTATTTTTGAATAAAACAGCCTAAAATGTAATTCATTGAGAAATATACTTCTTCAGTTAACTCGTCCTCTGCGTATACGCAAGTGGCAGGCAATATTGATTAATTGTTTTTTTTTTGTTTAAAATTAGACTTAGGATTACTCAGTAATAGCTTTTCCTGTGTCAGCTTTTACTCAAGCTCTAAGCTGGTCAATCGATATGTATTCATAGAAAATGGTTCCAAAACTCTAAAATAGTTTATTTAGATGACATACTTGTACGTATCGATGACTTCCACCTCACAATCAATACACACACACACACAAAACAATAATTCAATACAAAATCTTAAGAGTAATTTTGGTGGGAATATTTTTATTCTTTTTCATACTTTCTGTAAAAATATATTTCATATACATTTTGGAGTCTAAGATTATTTATTGTAGATTAGAAAACTGGGAGTGTGTTGTTTTGTCCTGCTTTAGCTATTTTGTTTGTAATATCATACATTTTCACATACGGTACGTTGTGCATACATTATGTCATTAACTTATCTGATTGAAAAATTTCATACTTTTGTACCTAATACTATAATATAATATTTCAGGAAGGTATGTCTACAAGAAGCTAAATAACATCTATTTACAATGCCGTGGATTAATGAAGTGACTAATCAGTAAAATATAAACCGTATAGCTTTTAATAATCCTTTTAGAAAAACAATACCCGTTGTGCGTGAGGTTATTAAAAAATGGGAATCAATATGTAGCAAGTAAGATAGAGTGTAAATGAAAAAGTAACTTTCAGCTTCTGTTAGAAAATATTTTTCATAAAGACAGTTTGTATATTTGTTGTGCTTAAAGAAACTTATAAATTATGCTCTTTTCGACCTCTAAAATAAAGTTTAATTATTATTAATATAATAATCGACGTCCGGCTTTTTCTTGAAACTTATTGACAGTATGTACTCGTTTTATTACATTATTAATGTATGAAGGGCAAATAAATTCGCCTCAAATATTAACGTTACTAATTCATAAGATTTAGCAACCCGTTGTGATATTTAGGTGAAAATGAAAGATTGAAAGTGCCATTTTCATTGATAGTTCCCGCTCCTGAATTTATTAGATGTTGTTATATTATAGACTAATTATTAAAGCAGGAGCTTGTATTTAATCGACATTTATAATGATAAAAATCTTTAAATTCCAATTTTGTGTAAAGCTAACTTATTGTAGTAAAATACGTAATAAATGCTGCCTTAATATTCCTACTGATCATCAATCAAAAAAGCTATATTATTTTCCCAAATGTTCACTTTTGTAATGATCGTCACATAATCATCATTGCCAATATAATTTATGTTTAAGTTCACTTACATTTGTTAAAGCTGTCATCACATCTATTTTAAACAAACCAAATACTTTGAAGATTATTTCGTAATTAGTTACTTATACTGAGCTCTCTCCCTCCTCGAAATGATATATTAGGTGAATTTCATGCACATAAGCTTTGTGTTATCTGTGCTTAGCATAACTTAGTCTTAACGTCTACTATCGCTTTTTTGTGAATATATCGATCTCCCTTGAATCCTTTGTTCAGAGATAGACCAACATTAGTAAATTTTAGATTTACTAATAAGTAGTCATATTTAATTGGTGTTGGATTTTTACTCTTTTTATTATAGTATTTTATTCCTTCTATTCTCATATAGATTGTCTTTGTTAGATTTAATCAAATCTATTTGCCGACGGTATTTGGTAAATCTCTGAGCATTTGATTTATTACAATTTCTTATAATCAATCTATCTTGGATATTAATAGTATCGGTAGATAGATTAGTTAAATAAAAATGGCGGAATGTTTACAACTACTTTAGATAAACTAAGCAGAACTAAATGCCACATTTTCTCTTCTTAGTATGATACAGTAAAGTTTGAATTCATTGAAATAAAATCAAATTACCTTTTTTTACCCGTACATTACCTTGACATTTTAAATCTACTCTAAACTATAACTATAAAGGCTATAAAGTCATTTTGAAAATATAAAGTGGCCGTTTGTTTTTTTAAGTCTGTGTGGAAAGAGAAGTGTCGTATAGAAGAATAACTATTATTGAAATTGTTAAACATATATAATACTATAATAATAGTGCAAGTGTAATTAACACACTTATTTCATGGAATTTGACAGCGCTGTTCCGCTGTCAAATTCCACGACCTTTCTTATATCGCACAGACTCTATTGCACTTTTCTGCCGACTCGACTTCGTCATTATCTGTACATATAATTATACAATTATCTTTTTTAGTTTAAATGTTCAATCGAAATCAAGTTTATACAATAAACATTTATAGTGTTTAAAACAAAAAGTTATACAAAATGAATGTTATCTTTATTGTTGGAAATAAAATTGTCATTCGCTAATTGGCTTTCTTTTTTAATCCTATTTGTTTTATCAAAATTTTTGATAAGTTTAATTTTTGGGGTAGTAACGATTAATCCCAACATTATTATTAAATATAAAATGAATTACTTACAAAATACTCCCCACTAATTCAAATTACACTCAACAATTTGAACTAGTGAGAAGACTCCTCTTCAACATACAGAACAAGTAAGGGTAAATGAAACTTTCAATACATTTGATTCAACAATACAACACATAACAGAAGTTAAACACAACTGGAAACATTTTACCGAGTCCAGGTGCTAGTACTAATCAGAATGATCTACCAATTTACTTTTTAGAAGACAAGGTAGGCACACATGCAATACTATGTACCTATATACTTACGACGTAGGTATATTTTTTTAATATTTATTGTTTTCTGGCGTAGATAAAGCGGTGTGGCACCCCTCTGTTCTTATAAGGTACCAGACGTGTGTGTACTGATTATTTGTATTAATAACACTTGTGTATGTCAACATTTCCTTGCTGCGAAATTGTGACTGACTTCATAATTTATTAACAATCGATTGTTAACCCTTGACTCGATTACGTTAAAATATCGATATTAATAATATTTTTATCGTAGAGATTAATATATACCGTCATTGGTAAGTAGTTTACAATCCTGCTGAGGGTGGTTTGAATCGACAACTGGGCAGAATAAAAAAACAAAACCACGGGTTGCACTACGGGAGTGCCGGCAGAAGTGAAAACTTGAACAATAACGTTGTAAACTGCAGGAGCAGGCATACATTTTCGCCGCGCGGTAGAAAGAGAGGGGGATATGACTTCCTCTCCTATGCCGCGCCGGCGCAGGCGGGCGGTCTACTCTCCCTCCGTCTTACGAATTTTCGATCAGGTCACGTGTCCTGACGCAAGTAAAAAAATTTTTACCCATCTCAAAAACGTGCAAAACGCCGCTAAAGAAGTTTTCTTTTCAAAAATATCTAAATAATATCAAAAACATTTCTTTTTTACCAATGACGTTATATATTGGGCAGTAAATATTGTAATTGTTTAAATACGAATAATTTCCCTAAGAAAATTTGTCGAGTGGTCGTTTACTACGATTAATTTAGAGATACAAAGAGATATGTTATTGAATATGTCTAGTATGGCATGGATTTGAAATAACCCTTTTCTCGTGGTGGCACAGAGGAAATATGAATTTATATGTAAGTTAAATGATCATTTTTGTTGTAAAATTAATGTTGATTGACTATTGGTTGTCTTTCGTTGTTGATCTTATCGCGCGTCTGACACATCCTGAAGAACAACTAATTATTCCGAAACTAGTCGACAAAAAAATAGGTAGTCGACGTTTTTATGTGTTTGAAGGTTTGTACAATATTAATTATAATATGGTTATACTCACCATAACATTGTTCATATTCGTTTATTTTATAACAAAAATGTTACACATCGGAACATTTTAGTGATAGAAAAACTTGGTTTTTGGTTCTTCGCGTTCGCCTTCTATGCAGCAGGTATCGAGTTCGATTTCCTGTGGAAACACAAGTTTTCTCCTCTAGAGAAATTTGTGTTTTTGTTTGTGGATGAGATAGCGTGATGTAAATGGCCTTCCGGCACCTACGACACAAGTCTTCGAACTTAGTGTAGGGCTCTGGGTGTGAAAGCGTTAATGTACATTTTATATACTACAACTGCATTCTGCAAAGGTTAGTAAAATACCAACATCCCAGAATTCGGTAAACGCAGCGTATATTTATTTCTAAAGTAAATCCTGCAAATAATCGAAAACTTTCATGGTATTAAAAAAAAAATGCCTTAATTACGAAACACCTTCACATTTCAGGCTATGCAAGCGCCGAGTTGGCAAGACACGAATGGAAGAGCTTCCTCTACGCCCCCGCTGCCAGACTTCTCGGTGCCGATCGTCAGCCTTAAACGACCTTCACTTGTGTAGAATAGATATAACATTTTTAATTTGAAAAACATAACTTCAGTTTTATTATTTATCCAATAAAGTCTATATCATAAACCATTTTTACCTACCTTTATTGATAAACGAGATCACGTCGAATAGCAAGTGGCAGTACACCTTACAAACTACCCTCAATTTGGTGAGAAATATCAAAATTGATGAACAAAGGTGAAGCTACCTACATAAAACTGTCGATATTATAATAACAAAAAAAAATACGAATTACGGAGATTCAACAAAGTGGATTTGAGTGATTCAGCTCTTTGTCTTTCCGCTGTCAGAGGCATTGAGCGTCTAAATCATACAAGCTACATCTTCGGCCGCATCATCACTTTCCATCGGGTGAGATAGCGGCCAAATGCTAACCTGTCTGGGATAAAAAATATATTGAATATTATTCTCATTTTTGGGATGGTTCAGCTAAATACCAGCTTGAGGCTCTTGACACCATTGAGCAAAGAGCCAAGAGATTTATTCCTTTGCGGTAGGAATGAAACTCCACAGCTAAGGAGTTCCATTCTTTTCGGTTCGTATATAATGAATGTGGAAGCAAAAAACGGAATCCTACTAATATTATAAATCCGAAAGTTTGTGTGTAAGTGTGTAAGTATGTTTGTTCCCTCTTCACGCTTTAACGGCTGAACGGATTTGGATGAAATTTGGAATGTACACAGATTATACCTAGGATTAAACATAGGCTACTTTTTTACTTGATAATAGCGGGCGAAGCCGCGGGGCACGGCTAGTGTCTCCATACAGCAGTGTCGCTTAGTAGACTGGATGTCTGATGATATAATGGGGATAAAACAAACAACCAAAGCATTCACACTGACAACCCCACACTAAGTTCTAATACTTATATCGTGAATGTACCTTTGTATCTTGTATGAAAATGTAAGTATGCGATAAATTACTGAAAGACTCACCATGCGACGATGCCTGAGCTCTGAAGTTTTGTGTCAGTTACTAAGTCACTGCTTTCGCACTATAATTCTGCCATCGAGATGGAATAGATAAGAAATCATTTATTACGACAAACTTTAACTATCTAACTAATATTATAAATCCGAAACTTTGCTTGTAAGTGTGTAAGTATGTTTGTTCCCTCTTCACGCTTTAACGGCTGAACGGATTTGGATGAAATTTGGAATGGACATAGCAAACTTAGGATTAACACATAGGCTACTTTTTGACTTTTTTTAAGTTGAATAGGCAAGCATTTAATTTATTTGACTTGATAATAGCGGGTGAAGCCGTGGGGCACGGCTATGTATAACATAATTAGCACACGTTACAAGACAATTATATTCACATTTTTAATTATAAAACGCTTGCAGTATTGTTTGTATGCTCGTTTGTTAGTTGGGTGCGCGTTCGCCTTCTAAGCAGGATTATCGGGTTCGATTCCCGGCGGGAACACAATTAGTTTTGACCCCAAGGAAAATTTGTGTTCCTGGTTCTGGTAGTAACTGTGTGTGATGTGAATGTTTCTAGCACCCACGACACAAAGTCACCGAACTCACTCGTAGTGCGGGGCTATGAGTGTGAAAGCGTTTACGAGTATTTTATGTTGTTTTTATTTTCTCTGTGATAAACTGTTTGCGAAGGACGTAATTGTTATTACAGAATCTGCCGGAAAAGGTCTGCAAGCTCGGAGAGCTCATAGAGATGTGAGACAAAACCTTCGCATTTTAGCTCAGACACTTTAGCGGGAAAGTCCTAGAATTCTGCCTATAAAACTGCTACCAAAGATAAAAAATCACTCAATTTACCTGCTACCTAAATACCAATATAAATATTTATGTAAAATATAAAAATTTGGTAGGTACTCTATGATGCTGACCAAAGAGTACTTTTTATCAGAGATAAATAAGATGTATACCCAAGGATAATAAGTAAGATAAGGATAAGGATAAGGTAAGGATATAAGTATAATATATATATAGCTTTTTATAGGATGTTTGTACATTTCCTACTTCTATGACCGGAGGTTTGTTTCCTATCTCGATGACTTCTATGCTGACATTCTTACGAATTGTATGAACCGTAGGTTTGTCTCCTATCTCGATGATTGTATGCTCGGGTAGAGTATATTCTTTTCTATGATTGTATGTATAATGAACAAGGATGTTGTAGCTAAAGTAATAGGATGGATAACTGACAAACTTACAGTGCCGAATATCAAACATGCATGGAATCTTATCACAACTGACTTAGAGCGTATTTACAATGTCAAATCGTTTTATCAATTACATAAAGAACCAACCGTGGTTGCGGTCCCGTCGAAATCGGGTGAAAGGTACGAAAAGACCCCTGTGTCCCTCTCGCACAGAGCGACTAGTTTTAAAAAAGTTTCCCAGTGGTAGAAATTGTAGTCTGTAGTAATAATAAGATCTTATCTGTCGTAATTATTTGTTTAATCGAAACCTTACAGAATATGTTTCTAAATGCCCTACCTACTATCAAACTATTCTCAACAAACCGATTTTTTTCCCTAATAGTTTTAGGTTTTCTGATATTGTTTTTGATATATGGGTATACAAGCCAAGCTACACAACTACATCCGCAATTTATAAAAACAAAATAAAGTTATCCTACTATCATACTTCCTACTAATGTTATCAAGGCAAAAGTTTGTGAGTGTGTTTGTAGTTTGTTCCTTCTTGACGCTCAATTATGATTATATTAATTAATACGTTTGTGAATATGGAATATGCACACATTTTTATTCGCTTGTTTGCGTTAATACATTGCCGGAAAGAAAATTTTTCTTCATAACAATACATCTCATATCGAAATAAATAGGCATTGGAAAATGCAATCAGGTTTTTTTTTTATTCAATAAAGGTAAACTTTTGACCACTATCTCACCTGATGGTAAACGACGATGTGGTCGACGATGGAGCTAGCTTGCCTAGAAGATACCTATTCACTCGCGACTTGAAGACTCCCATATTGTACACATCAGGAAAACCGACTCAGGTAAGGAGCTCCATTCCTTTGCGGTTCGCACAATGAATGTGGAGGCAAAACGCTTAGTGCGCATTTGTGCAATGTCCACCATCAAGCGGTGTCGCTTAGCAGTTTGTCTGCTTGTCCGATTATAGAACGGGGATGTGATTATAGATTCCCAGCTTTTTTGCAGCTAGTTGGGCTTTTGACTCGACGAAAGTACCAAAATTGAGCTTTGAAGTAGGAGTCAGACCGAGAAACTCGAGATGGTCAGTTACTGGTAGGGATACATTTCGGAAAGTTGAAGTCAGTTCAAATTGACTCCATATAGCGGAGAAAAAAAGTTTAGCAAATTTAAACACAGCTATTTTGAAAAAACAAATACAATAAAAGGAAAGTTGACCAATCAGTGACCTCAAAAATGTGTAACTTAGTCACGATCAGTTTAGCCAATAGCGAGCGCTTTGCTATTTTGAAATTCCCATTAATTTTATTTATTAAAACTCCTAATAAAAATCAATTAAAGAAGAAAATCATATTATGGGTGTAATTTTATAAAAATAAAGATTTCAAAAAAAATACTTGACCTGTATGTAAATTGTATGCTTCTTTTGATAATTTATAGCATTGTTTTATTTTTCTTAATATATTATAACTATTATAGGCCAAAATGTATGGCATGTTTCATTCTTAAAATGTTGAGTTAGCGTTGGCTTGAAGAAATTAGTAATTTTTAATTTTGCACTGGATCACACTTTTTGACAACAATTTGTATACAACAATTTGTGTCAGTTAGGTGTCATAAAAGTTAGGGTTTACCTTCATTGGATTTTTTATGGATATATTAATTATCTAGCCGTGCCGCCGCGCAGCTTTGTCTGCGTTTGTCAAGTTAAATAGCAAGCTGAAATGAAATCGCTTCGTTCCCGCTTTGCGCTCGTTCGGTCAATTAAACCGAAAGTAACTTAGTCTTTCATAATAGTTAATAGCTGACCTAACCGGCGTTCTTCTGGGTATAAAAACAAACACATATACGCGTATACTTTTATAGTCGGATAAGCGGACGAAGCCGCGGATAGATACTAGTAAATAAATATAAATAATTTTAATTAAATTTAAATGCATTTTGAAACATCAGTGTGGATATTAATTACGCATATATGTATATTTTAGTTTATATTTATGAATGACTTTATAATAAGATTTTTATTAGATATCATATTGTAGCATGATTACACATTTAAATATCATTCAAGTAGAACATAAATCAAATGGCTCAAAAGGTTATCCTACAAATCTCAAAATCAGGGTTACCCTAAAGAAAAGGGACACAGAGGTTTTTTGTGACCTCTCACTAGGACACAGATTTTCGGCGGAGTTAGCTCTCCTTTTACAAACCGTAGGTTTGTTTCCTATCTCGATGATAATGAATAACTATATTCACTACGTTTTGAATACTCTTTGATACGATAGACATATTTTTATCCGCCAAATTTGCAGCAAACTAAAAAAACCAACGAATTCATCACGAGTTTCTAACAAAAAATGGGACAATAAAACTGATTTTAGATGTCACAAAGTACAG
The DNA here is from genome assembly GCA_948107665.1 of Lomographa bimaculata. Classification (NCBI taxonomy): domain Eukaryota; kingdom Metazoa; phylum Arthropoda; class Insecta; order Lepidoptera; family Geometridae; genus Lomographa; species Lomographa bimaculata. Next base: position 1,081,265 of record OX403603.1, read on the forward strand.
TCCACACCCACCCACAGAATGACTTCGACAAAGAGAGAGAAGAGCCAAATGAATATTCGGAAAAAATCTGTTTCAATCAAACCTAGCAAGTCTTTATTGAATAGTCACAAGGAGAACAAGAAGTGGACAAGGTCGTAAGTGCAGTTCTGGCGTCTCAAACGGCGCTCTTCCAGTAGTTTATTATAGCACTCGATCCACACAACTCTAACGGCTGTCACACACAGAACGCACCTGACAAAACGGGAGTTTTTGGCGATTTCAATAAGCTTATCGTCGTGGTTTCACTTTGTCACATCTCACATTTCGAAGCATTCAAACAGACCTTTCATTTGAATATAGTCACAAGTTCTGCGGTCGATTCCGAGTAGCAATATAGCTAATAGACATTTTGGCCGCTTACTTCACAAAACGATTTCATCGAGTTCTGACTAAGTTATCGTCCAGGTATCACTTTATATCCCGTTCGATAGCGCATAGACAGATTTAAATATAGCGGCAAGTCTGCGCCAGATTCCAAGTGGCCGATTTCATCGAGAAACCTGACAAAAAGGGAGTTAAATGAAAGGTCTGTCTATGCGCTATCGAACGGGATATGTCTCAAAGTGATACCTGGACGATAACTTAGTCAGAACTCGATGAAACCGTTTTGTGAAGTAAGCGGCCAAAATGTCTATTAGCTATATTGCTACTCGGAATCGACTGCAGAACCTGTGACTATATTCAAATGAAAGGTCTGTTTGAATGCTTCGAAATGTGAGATGTGACAAAGTGATATCACGACGATAAGCTTGTTGAAATCGCCAAATACTCCCTTTTAGTCAGTTTTCTCGATGAAATCGGCCACTTAGAATCGGCCGCAGAACTTGCGCTATATTGAAGTCGGTTAAAAAAAACCCATGTCGATTAATAACTGTGCCACGTCTCTAACAAAAATATTGGTTTCCATACAAAATATAGCTATGAAGCACCCGCTAAGAATGCTAAAGCGAGTATTAAAATCCCCAACGAATTCACAACGAGTTACAAACGCTTCTCCAGAAAATCAACCCCGTAGTTGTAATCCGGGTCCCCTGATCAACAACAAACAGGTACCACTGAGCCGAAATTGCTACATCAGTCGCATTGCCGCTTTTCAGGCTACGCCTCGCTACTCAGTATGCCTTTTATATAGAACTAGCCGTACCCCGCGGCCTCGCCCGCTATTATTAAGTTAAAAAGTAGCCTATGTGTTAATCCTAGGTATAATCTATGTACATTCCAATATCCATTCAGCTGTTAAAGCGTGAAGAGGGAACAAACATACTTACACACTTACACAAAAACTTTCGTATTTATAATATTAGTAGGATACGAATAGACAACTCTATTACCTATCTCTGTTTGGTACGGTTTCAATTCGAATACGATAAAACTCCAAATATATAAGGTTCATTTTTGCTTAATCCTACTAATATTATAAATCCGAAAGTTTGTGTGTAAGTGTGGAAGGGAGTGTGTAAGTGTGTAAGTGTGTTTGTTCCCTCTTCACGTTTTAACCGCTGAACGGATTTGGATGAAATTTGGAATGTAACTTTTAAACTAGATAATAGCGGGCAAAGCCGCGGGGCACGGCTAGTTAAAATATAAACTGCTCGCAAAAAGATAGATACGTTATAAGAGCAGATCAGCGTGTCGGGCACCGCTGTACGGGAGGCAACCGCACGCCATTCGTTCGACCCAACTGCGACCTGTGTGACGATGTCTTAGGCCGTAAGTCCATCGACGCCGTCACCGGACCGTCACCATGTCACCGAGAACTAGGTTATTTCGGGCCGAATTTAAAATGACGTGATGGCGATTGTGTGTCCACCGCGGGCCGATATCTGTGGCTCAGTTGGTCCTAGCTATGTTTTTCTTCTCTCTACAACTTCATCACACAGGACTGACACACAATGCGATTACGGCGTCCCAGCACAAACAATTTCGCACTTGCTCGATTCGTTGATTTTGTATTATTTTCCAAAACTTGTGATTCTTCGGGTGTTAATATGTAAAAATGGTGGATTTGTTCTTGACCGTAATAGTTTGTAAACGTGCTTGAGTGTTTTAACTTTCTCTCTAAAACTTCAGAAAAAAGTTCAAAAGTTCTAGCAAAGCTTCTCCACTTTATACTAGGGCATGACTTATCACTATGACTATCTGGACCATGACTTATTACATGATTTTGACTATGACTGGTAACTAGGACTACGACGAATAAATTATAAACATGAAATATTTATTATTACTTGACACTGTCTAAATGCGCAAAGACTGCGAAGTCAAATAAAAAAAATAGCTAAATGGATAAGATGTTTCAATGTACTGATGCAGCAATAGATTGAGAACCTTACTGGTCCAAATATAAAATTTAACAATTACCAAACGCCGATACGAAGAAGTGGTCAATATTGTTGAAGTACTTAAGCATAAAAAATAAACATTTTTCATAGAGAGACAAATGTTAGCGGTGGAAGCAAGAAGAGGTACGTGCGCGGGCCTGGTGATATCGGAATACAGAACTCAGTCCACTTCCAAAGAGTGTCAGTACAGGGAATCCATGTCACTGGGGTGAGAATTGTAGAAATAGTGCAAGCCGGTAGATAACCCCCTGGCTCTCCACCAGCGATCCCATTATAGAGGAGAAGAGAGGAGGCGGGCGAACTGCCTCTGAAATCATAATCAGCCTATCTCAGTCCACTGTTGGACGTATGCCTCTCCCAAAGCGCGCCAATGAGCCCAATCTTCGGCTCTTCTATTCCAGTTGTAACTAGCACAGTAGTATATCGTCGCTCCATCTAGTCACAGGGCGTCCTCTGCTACGCTTACCGATTCGCGGTCTCCACTCCAGACCTCGTCTCCTCCAAGGGTTGTCAGTTCTGCGGCATATGTAACCAGCCCACTGACACTTCAGCTTGCTAATCTTGTCTTTATTGATCAGTATTTTTTTTATTCATAGATTAGATATGCAACCGTTATGCAAATGAAAACTAATATATATTTTTTTATGTCCTTCTAAAACTACGCCTATATTTCCTAAAACTAAACTAAAACTATGTACAACAAAGAACTAAGTTACCTACTAACCTACAAGACATCGAGCTTATAGGTAACTCAAGTGGTCAAGCCCACTACCAGTGAGTAGCGTTCCCATCATGCTGGCGGCATTGCCTCTCTGAATTGCAAAGCTAATACGTTGAGCCAAATAAGTGCCAGCATTTTGATCACGCGTCGCTTCAACCAGGCGCTCTGATAGAATTTTGAAAATAGAATGAGCTCCCGGTCCCCACGGACCCAGTGTCTCAACACTAAACGGCTCAAATATGTAACCACTACCAAGGTTATTTTCGCCGTTTGCGCTGCTCTGCCGAAGTTGCTGCGACGCCAACCCCATTCTGTGTTTCAGGAAGATGTGACGGAGCTAAAGTATCGACACAAGTTGCATCCCATACTAAAGGTCGTCCCATCTTCCATGGAATTAAAGTCATGCCTTCGGGTCTTTTACCATCGTCACGCATCAGACTATTCGGTTCGAGAATGGCTGGAACGTTGGCACTGGTAAAAGCCTGGTAAGAGCGGATGATATCGTTGAGGCTGGCGTGGCGGGAAATTCGGCCAGCACTTTTCTGGCACGAGAGGCCGTGGTAACCGAGCTGGTCAACAGCAGTACCACACTGACAGCTATGGGCAACATAGCACCTTGCACCCAAACGTAAGCATATAGCGAGACGGAAAGTAGATGGATCTATAAGTGTACCAGTATTAAAAGAGGGAATGGCCTGCACCAAAGCTCTGACTCCCATACAGAAACTGCTAGAAGTCGAGCACGCTCTGTGACGCTAGGACACGTATCTAAAAGATGTTTCCGTAATAGTTCACAGAGCGGCCGATCCCACAGTCTCTGTGAGGATAACCTCACTGGGAGCCCGGTATTTGGGCATGCCATCTCCCAGGCGCTTCTGGCCTCAGTCAGGTTTGATATCTATATATATAAAAGAAAGTCGTGTTAGTTACTCCACTTATAACTCAAGAACGGCTGAACCGATTTAGCTGAAAATTGGCAGGGAGGTAGTTTAGAGCCAGGAGAAGGACATAGGACACTTTTTAGGAACGCCACATGTTTTTTTAATTTTTTTATTAAATAGGTGTATAAAAATCATTCTCTCATACGTCACTCAGATTTGGTAAAGTACTAGGCAAACATAACAATGAAGGAGGTAATAATATAGTCACGTGGCATTGTAACGCATGCCGGGAATGGCTTCCTAAACATGCACATTCATTGACTGTTAGGCGGAACGAAGGTCGCCGGGACAGCTAGTTTCTAAATAAACCAAACTATTTGAAAGTATTTTTTCGACTAATTTAGAAGTACCATGAACTGAGGACAAAAAAGCCGGTAACTCAACACTAGAAATTTTACGTATACCTAAGCCTCCTAGTCTTACAGGTAAAGAAGCTTGCGACCCTGTCAGTGTGCCAGTATTAAGAGAGGGAATGGCCTGCAACCAAAGCTCTGACTCCCATACAGAAACTGCTAGAAGTCGAGCACGCTCTGTGACGCTAGGACACGTATCTCAAAGATGTTTCCGTGCTAGTTCACAGAGCCGCCGATCCTACAGTCTCTGTGAGGATAACCTCACTGGGAGCCCGGTATTTGGGCATGCCATCTCCCAGGCGCTTCTGGCCTCAGTCAGGTTTGCTATTTCTAAAGAAATCACATATTTGAAAGTATTTTTTCGACTAATTTAGAAGTACCATGAACTGAGGACAAAGAAGCCGGTAACTCGACACTAGAAATTTTACGTATATCTAAGCCTCCTAGTCTTACAGGTAAAGAAGCTTGCGACCAAGCCCTGTCATCTATGTCAATATTCAAAACCGATATAAGAGTATTCTTTACGATATTGTCCATGCTCTCAAGGAGCGCGCCATGTTTCCATAGCGGACAACATCTTAAAGAATACGTAAATTTTGGGACAAAAAGACAGAATCTAATAATTGTAAAAGCCATATGAGTGTTAATTTTGATCAATCGGTCGGAATAATTTTTAAAATTTTGAATTTTTTCTTCTACAAAAGGTGAAATTGATTCATTTTATATCGGCGAACCCAAAAGGCGAAGTGAACACTTGTCTACTAGTTTTATATTGGCCTCGATTCTGATGTCACACACTAAATTAAATTTAAACTATTCCTGTATCTTACTAAATAAAGCGCAAGACAGAGATAGCATGCATTTTAGTGCTGTCACGCTAGTTTATCAATTAAAATATGAACAGCAGAAGCAGAAAGGCGCTTGTTTTTGGTCAACACCAATACAACACATACTCGACTAAGCTTGCATAGACATCTAAGTTCTGACTTACTTGACAGCACAGCAGTATGCTATCTCTGTCTTGCGTTCCTATTTTGTAAAAGACAGGAATAGTTTAAATTTAATTTAGTGTGTGACATCAGAATCGAGGCCATTGTAAACCAATGAGTAAATTTTTTGTAAAACCGATAATTTGTCTGAACAGTTATCGCAAACAAAAAGTTCACATTTCGAAAAATTTAGTTCAAGCCCAATCTTTTTAAATTTATCAATTTGTAATTTTAAATCACTTAAGGCAGTATTCACATCACCTGCCAGAGTTCCGTCATCCAAATACCAAACATTTAGTTTGGATTGGAGACGTTGAATAATAATTATTGGATTGACAGCTAAAGAAAAAATTGCTGGGCCGCACGGGTCACCCTGCTGACAGCCAACAGAAGACAAAAGAACATTGTTTTTGTAAATTAATTTTGATGGTTTACTATAGCATTGCCAAATAAAATTATATAATTGTTATATTTATGCAACCGTTTGACCGCCATCTCATCTGATGTTAAGTGACGATGCGGTCGACGATGGAGCTCGTTTGCCCAGAAGATGCCTATTCAATCGTGATTTAAAGACTCCCATATTGTATTTAACAGGGAACACAGACTCAGGTAAGGAATTCCATTCTTTTGCAGTTCGCATAATGAATGTGGACGCAAAAAGCTTCGTCCGCATTTTTGGATTTTTTTTTATTCTCGATAGGCAAGCATTTGACCACTGTCTCACCTGATGGATAGTGACGATGTGGTCGAAGATGGAGCATGCTTGCCTAGAAGATACCTGTTTACTCGAGATTTAAAGACTCCTAGATTGTATTTAACGAGAAACACTGTCTCGGGCAAAGAATTCCATTCCTTAGCAGTACGCTTCGTACGCACCCTTGGAATATCAACCATAAACCGATGTCGCGTGGCTGATTGTCTGGTTGACCGATGGTAAAAGGGGGATGGGGAAATCAGATCATGCAATTCCGTGGCACACTCTCCGAAATGTATCCTATAAAAGACCGATAGACTTGCGACCCTACGACGATGTTCTAGGCTTTGTAGCTTCGCATCCGTCAGTTCTTTGAAGTTTATTAGTCTCTTAGCTCTGCGTACAATAGTCTCAAGTGTCTCAAGCTGGTACTTCGCAGAGTCATCCCAAAGATGAGAGCAGTAGTCCATACAGGATCGGACCTGTGCTTGGTACCAGTTCAGCAACTGTCCTGGTGTGAAATACTGTCTCACCTTGGCAAGAATTCCATATCTACCATATAGCGGTGTCGCTATATATACGCTTAAGAGTCTGTCTTGATGTCTGATAATGGAATGGGGATGAGGGAATTAGATTGTGTAATTCCGAAGCACACTTTTCGAAATGTATCCGATCCGCAGTATTTTTGATTCTACTAAACTGACATGTAAGGTTCCTTTGGACGAGCTGGTGCACGCCTCCGGCCTACTGGTGGATGCGTTGTCGTTGCGGCGGCGCTACATGGCGGCCGCTGGCCAGTCGTTCTGCGAGAGCGTAGTAGATTTTCTCGATTGCCACGAGGCGTCCCACGGGGTGGCCCACGGGCAGGCCGCCGAGGCTACGGAATTCAAAAGGGCTTTTGTAAACTTGGACAGTAAGTATACAACAGCGTAAACTCTTTTTAACCGACCTCAGAAAAAGGCGGAGTTTCTCAATTCGACAGTATTTTTTTTTATATGTTATTTTAGAACTTTTTTCTAGGTAACCGATTTTGGTGATTATATTTATATTTGGTGGTCCCATTAGAATTTGATCAAGATCTGACCAGTTATATACAAGGTAGATAGATACTAGCACATACTAGGTTGTGTTCTCAACGAAACGAAACCAGTAATAACTTTTGAAATCTCTTCCAGATAATTGTATTTGTTATAGCATAGAATAAAATAGTAATTTATGAATGTAGATGAAAAAATTAAATAAAATATTTTGTCAAACTAGGTCAAAAACTAATCATTTTTTCATAGTAGTTATAATTTTTTTTATTCGAGATAGGCAAACCTTTGACACCCATCTCACCTGATCGTAAGCGACGATGTGGTCGATGATGGAGCAAGCTTGCTTAGAAGATACCAATACTATTTTATGAATTACCTATACACTCTTGACTTAAAGACTCCCATATTGTACTCATCAGGAAACACCGACTCAGGCAAGGAGTTCCATTCCTTTGCGGTTCGCACAATGAATGTGGAGGCAAAACGCTTCGTCCGCATTTGTGGAATGTCTACCATATAGCGGTGTCGCTTAGCAGTTTGTCTGCTTTTCCGATGATAGAACGGGGATGGGGGAACTAGATCGTGCAGTTTCTTGACAAGTGATTAGTACCTAATGTTATTAATTTTTATACAAAACTACCAACAATTTGCGACTTTGCTGCATTACAGACGATACAGCAGAAGAATATCTTAAGCTTACGACATGCTCCTCCGAAGAACTGGTGAGGCCGTTCTACATAGAATTAGCTGCCAAGCGATCTGAAATCAGAAGTAAGTAAAAAAAAAACAAAAAGAGTGTCATGCTAAATTTCGACAATTCATTACTTCGACAAGTTGTTTACTTCGAATAAAATATTTTCCGACAGCCATTGCTTCGACAGATCAATTCGACAAGGAATAGTCCGACAGAACTAACTTTGACAACGCACACTTTAGACAGACCACTACTTCGACAAACCCTGCTTCGACATGCACTTATTCGGCAGTTAATTATTTCGACAAAAACATACATTCGACATAATTCTGCTCTGAAATCCAATGAAACTAATTCAAATGCTTATTATAACTAACAAAAAGTTATATATAACTAATAATGAATTATGTCGAAGGTATGTTTCTGTCGAAATAATTATCTGCCGAACAAGTGCATATCGAAGCAGGGTTTGTCGAAGTAGTTGTCTTTCGAAAGTGTGCGTTGTTGAAGTTAGTTTTTTCGGACTATTCCTTGTCGAATATATGATTTGTCGAAGTAATGACTTGTCGAAATATATTTCTTCGAAGTAAGCAACTTGTCGAAGTAATAAATTGACGAAATTTAGCATAACACTCCTTTTTGATTTTTTTTTGTCTTTTTTAAGCTGTTCAATAAATAATTTATCCATCTATCATACCTATAAAAATGTGCGAGTAAGTTTTGGCTACTAAAGCAAGTAATTTGAAAAAAACAATTTGTATTCTATGTTGATACTTCTATGATTCACAGTATTCGGAATATCACTAACACAGTATAAAACAAACGCATTTACATTCACAGCCCACACTAAATTCAAAGACTCGCGTAACGTACCAGAACCTATATAATTTCGAAATGGCAAGAGTCATGAGTGCCTCTATGGGGCTCAAATGAACACACAAATTCAACAAAGTAAACAAAAATAATAATAAATATAAAAAATCGTTACTTTCGAGTTACTTAGATTTATAATTAACACGACACAATGAGGTTTTGCCGCGAAAGTGATAAATGGCGTTCTTTATTTTGTATAATTTTCCAAAACCTGTGATTCTTCGAGCGTTAATGTGCAGGTAATAATGGTGGATTATTAACCGTAAATACTTAGAGAACGTGCAAATTGTAGGCAAATCATGCAAAGTTGAAAAACGTGTTTTTCGCCTTCGCTCCAAAACTCCAATTGAAGTTCTAGTAAAGTTTCTACCAAATTACTAGGGCATGACTTGAATATGACTGGACCTTACTGTACTGGAACTTGACTGTGACTTGTGACTATGACTTTTAATACAAAAGTACCTGGATGACCGAGCTTTGCTCGTTAAAACGAAGTTTTCTAAAAATGAAACCTAGCTAGATTGATTTATCGCCCCCGAAACCCCCTGCATACTAAATTTAATGAAAATTGTTGGAGCCGTTACCGAGATTCAGAATATATATAAGGTATATACCTATACAAAAATTGCTCGTTTAAAGGTATTAGATACACTTATTATTCGACACTGGTTAAATGCACAAAACTGCGAAGCCAAAATTAAAAAATAACACGACACAACACAAATAATTAAATAGTAAAAAGACAGGACAAATAATAATTATAATATTCGTATGATTTCAGCTACGGGTGTCGGTGCATTACCTTTGACCAAACCTGATAAGATGAGAACGTCAATAGAAAGCCACGAAGATATCATGTTAGCGCCAATACTACCAGGTACATAGCTGTATAATTACGCTTGTTATTGGACGATTGGGTATGGTATTAGTAGTGTTATCAAAACTATTTGTGTATCTATCTACTTACATCTAGGTTTTTATGTCAAGATTGTATGTACAACATTGGGTTGCAAAGCTTAGATGATAAGAAGAAAAACATGTTATATATGTATACCTTTTCATCGGTGGGGGGAGCGGCTATAGATTTTCAAATATGTAAAAAGTAACTGTTGCATGGGCATACTCGAGCGCGTCAGATATTGATAGCATCAATGTCCTACGTATTTTTAATAATGTACGTATGTTAATTTCGTTACCCTTGAATTATATACTCCAAAATAAAAAAAAATTAGCCACGCTCGAGAATGTCGAGATGACGTTTTTTTTTTACAACTTTTTAGCCCTCCCCTTTCTTTTCGTCACTCTCAAATTTTCAGATTAGTGGAATATACAGTTTTTAGCATGTAATTAACTCAACCTACCTTAATCTGACGCGCTCGAGTTTTCTGATGTTACATTTTTTTTTACTAATCTGATCCTTTATCCTTGACGGGCGGCCATATATATGGTGCTCATATTTGGTGGAGGTACTTAACCGGGTACAAGGTATCCCCCTGTATATTAATCTGCTGCGCTTTAGTAAATCCCGAAATCCCCGCTTGGGCTCCCCTACTACTGGACGCATTCGATTCAAGCGGACGGCGTGCGAGGACGCGGCCGCGGTCGCCTCTGAGTTCGATTCCCCGTACAGTGAATAGAATAACAGCTACTAAGTTTTGTAGTTTATATTTTTAACTAACTTCAAAAAAAGGAGCAGGTACTCAATTCTGTTGTATTTTTTTGTGTTATTACAGAACTTTTTTTTAATTAAACCTATTTTGATGGTTATTTTTTTATTTGAAATGGTGCTTCCTTTGTGGTCCCATTTAATTTTGAACAATATCTGACCAGTAGTTTTTGAGTTATCCTCAATAATGCGTATTTAATTCATTTAATCTAATCAAGGGTTCGAAGAATTCGGTGATGTCAGTTTTTAACCGACTTCAAAAAAGGAAGAGGTTCTCAATTCGACTGTGTGCTTTTTTTTGTTCGTATGTTACGCGATCATTCCGCCAATTTAGGAATCGATTTTGATGATATTTTTTTTGTTCGGTAAATGATACTTCAGAGGTGTTCCAATATAAATTTTATCGAAATTAATTTAGCGTTTCTTGAAATAATCAACAAAAAACAAAATATAAGCGGTGAAGTCGGTTTTTTTTGCTTTGCTTGCGTTTAAATTACATAAGCTTTGTTTGTTTTAAAATTATTTATCACATATAGGAATTGCTTCCAATGGTCTAATATAGGTACTTATAGGTTGTGTTCGTATCGTGGAATTACGCTTTCACGCATGCGCATTCACATGGTCCTTTAGGCATTTCTAAACCAGGAATGTTTATTGAGGACAACAAAACAAAAAAAAAACAATTCCGTTCAGCCATTTTCAACACAGAAAAATAAAAAAACAAACAATCGCTTTCATACTCACAGCCCTACACTAAGTTCAAAGTCTTGTATCGTGGGTTCCGGAAATATTTACATACCACACACACACACCCACACTCAGAACCAAAAGCACAAATGTCCCTTCGGAAGGAAAATTGTGCTCCTTCTGGTAATCGAACCCAGAACATACGGCGCAGTGGGCAGAAACTTGCCGACAACGCCAAGTGGGTCATCAAAAGTCTTATGTCTGAATTCCAGGAGTATACGCTGAACCCTGGTCTTGTCCCATACCGCCGGATCGCCACTACGTCTACCGCTGGATAGACGGGGTGGTCATCATATACCAAAATCAGGATGCTTTGGACGCCAATAAACCTCTCGACTACGAGCCCTTCAGCTTCAAGAAGTTTGTCAACGACATGTCACGGGTGACGGAAATAGTAGCAGATGGACCACTGTGAGTACACGCAGTTCTTTTGTAATTTTTAGTATCTAATATGCTAGCGTATCAGAGACTAAAACACCATATTGAACCTACGAGAACGAAGGAGAGGCAAAGGCCGCCCGCCAGCGACATGGTGGTCAAATATAAAAAGAGACCTCAAGCAAGCCCCATTGCCAGAACCATCAACCCAAGATAGGAGAACTAGGCGCAGACAAGTGAGGAGACCCGACCCCAAATAAAGGAAACAGGAAAGAAAAAAGAAGAAGATAAGCTATCGTATAACTCCTATCTCACCTGATAGAAGGTGATGATATTGTAGAAGATGTTATGCTATGCATATAGTTCTAGAATGACTGGCTCGCAAGGAAGGCTGTCGGAACATAATTTTTGATCGAGCGAAGCGAATCTAAGTTGCATTGGGTGGTTCAGCACTTCCGTTCGTTCGTCCTTCCGTCTGTCAGAGGCATTAAGCGTCTTAGTCTAAATGTAGAGCTAATGATTCAAAGCTCTTTTCAACGATATCCCATACGGGGTACACCACCCGGTTTCCCCAAGGGAAATTAGTGTTTTTGGTTATAGATGTGGGTTTTGATGTCAAACCTTTGACGATTGTATAACAACGTTATCATTTTGCTCTCTCGCGCCCCTATTTATATTGTTTTCCCGGCTTCCTACGTCATTATACTGAACTATTTTTCAAAATCAAAATAGTTTATTCACATGGGCCCCAAAGAGGCAAGCATGAAAGTTTCTTGATTCTTTTTCCAGATTCGCAAAATTACAGCCATCTCGAGAAGTAACTGACAAGAAACGCGGCGGCACATTTATTCCATTCCTTTTTTTTTTTAAACAATCTTAATACAGGAACTATCTTAGCCTAGGTATATCTATCTACAAGGCTACTTTGAATTAGCGCTCCATACTTCACAGGGGGGTAGGGTATCGACAATGCAACACTAAAAAATATAAAGAAAAAAACTTTTTTTTATTTTTTTTTTGATAAGTTTGTAAAGTGCCGAGCTACGATTACAACACGTAAACACAAAAATAAAAAGCAATACAACTAAAACAGCTGTTATTGTTCGCATGCACCAATATGTTAACGCAGGTGACGCTGCGCGGCACCATGACTATCATCAATGCGTGCGCATCGGGGCGAGTGTCGGGTTAATGCCCGTCCGCGTGCAGTCGAGCCTAGTATTATTATACACTGCGCTTTCAATGACCAATTTCAATAAGTGAACAAGCCCTAATCAGCTTTTTTCAAAACAAAACAAACACTTTTACACTCACAGCATTACCTACACAAGTTCGAAGAGTCATGGTCATTCATAACCTACGAACTGCCGAGTCACATTTAGAACAAGAATTTACGTGTTGGATAATTGGTTTTAATCGAAGCTCGGCACTTTACAAACTTATCAAAAATAAAATAAAAATAAAACTTTTTTTATATTATTTTTTGTGTTGCATTGTCGACGATACCCCACCCCTGTGGAGTATGGAGCGCTAATTCAAAGTAACCTTGTATATTATTAAGTATGTAGTCGTTAGAAAGCGCTTGTGCAGTGCCTACTTGCATCCTTTTCTTTAATGTAGTCGTTATTGTAAAGCTTTCTTAATTTATACCTGTTTTATTACCGATTTAAACTTTCCAAGTGATAATTCAGTTACAATTTTAGGAATTTTATTATAAAATCGAATCCCATTTGCAACAAAAGATTTATTCGTTATTGGGCAATTTTTTTTTGTATTTCAGAAGGTCATTCTGCTACCGTCGCCTGAGCTACCTCTCATCCAAGTTCAAGATGCACGCTCTCCTCAATGAATTGCACGAGCTTGCACTGCAAAAAGCTATTCCGCACAGGGACTTCTATAATGTCCGGTAATAGCCCAATATTGCAAATGATTTCATTGTTGACGACTCAGTTGGCGTACTTGGCAGGTCTCTGCTCTTCGGTAGGTACTGGGTTCGATTCCCGGCAGGATCATAATTTTCCTTCCCGCTTCGTGTGCTTGATGTAGATATTGCCGGCACCCACGACACAAGTCTTTGAATTCATTGGAGGGCTGTGATTGAAAATGCGTTGATGTTTGTTTGTTTTTGTGTGTAAAAAAAGTCTCCGTGTCTTCCTGTCAGGCGGGGTCCTTTTACATGACTATATAGCGAAGCAAGGAGGAGGGTTATAATTTTAACACATAATTTTGACAGATGTCTGATATCGTCTTCTATGACATTAAGTAGGCCACCGCAAAATCGTTTATTTACATAGGTTCTAAAGAGGCACTTATAAAAGTTAACTCCAGATTCGCAAAATTACAGCCATCTCAAGATGAAACTGGCAGAAACTCAGCGACGCATTTGTTCATATTTTTGTTAAACATTTTAAAATTACTAATAAAGGAATGATATTAAACCTAGGTACTCGTATATCAATATTATGTGGTCGTCAGAAAGCGCTTGTCAGTTTGCCTGCATGCATCCTTTACACATTCCACTCGTCCCATTTGACATCTCCAGGAAGGTGGACACCCACATCCACGCGGCGTCGTGCATGAACCAGAAGCACCTGCTGCGGTTCATCAAGAAGATGTTGAGGCAGAACGCTGACGACGCGGTCACCGTGCGGCACGGGCTGCCGATGACCCTGCGCTCCTTGTTCGAGGACCTGCAGCTGGACGCTTACGACCTCAGTGTGGACACTTTAGACGTGCATGCAGTGAGTTTTCTACCCTCTTTCGAAGCGATCATTCTGTGGTAGTAGAAAACACGAGGCTTATTCCGACTTCCTAAAAAAAACTACGATAATATGGTGCGCCGCTATATACATACATATAGGTACTAATAATATGTTATTAGTGACGTCGCTAGTCGAGCCACAAATCATTGGACTTGTTTTTGTTTGACAGTTGACTAAGCACGCACATGCGTTGGGAGTCATGGAGGCGTTTGTAAATACTTCTTCAAACGTTTTGCATTTTGGGGGGGCGCGCCATGTTATCGTAATTTATCTCAACCTAGTGTAACTTCATAACGGTGTAGCGTGTACGAAGGGGCTGCTCTTGATTTATTATATTCATATTTATCGGGTAGGCAACAAAAAGAAGGCTTTAATAGTGTGACATGTGAAAGGTCTACAGTTAAAATTGGCGTGCCTCAAGGTTCAATATTAGGACCGTTTTTAGAATATATAAATAATTTACCTTTTATGACAACTACTCTAGCGTTAGATATTATTTTATTTGATAACGACACTTATTTTTAAACCTAATAGGAAAACCTGATATGCAAGCATTTGGCCGCTATCTCACCTGATGGAAAGCGATGATGCGGCCGAAGATGTAACATTCTTACCTAGAAGATATTCACATCCCCATAGCTCCGAAGTGAGAGCGTATCTTTAACCACGGATGGCATTTCGTTTTATTTATTAAGATCCAATGAGTGGTTTCCTAAGATATGAGACGAGATATAAGTAAGTCTTAAATAAAAAAAAAAGTTCTTTATCTTACTGAAATGTTAATTTATTCAGGATCGTAACACATTCCACCGCTTTGATAAATTTAACGCGAAGTACAACCCCGTTGGCGAGGGCCGGCTGAGGGAGGTGTTCCTCAAGACTGACAACTACATGAATGGGACCTACTTCGCCAGAATCATAAAGGTACGAGCGGGCAAAGGGCGTTGGTAAGTGATAATGAGGTCACAGTGGAAACACATTTTAAATTTTGACTGATTCTCTGATAACTGTGAACAATAATGCCTTTGTATTTGTGATAGAACACAGCTTCTCGTCTATTTGGATTTTGGTGGATACCAGCATAGAGAAAATTCTCTATGCTGGTGTCTACCGTTAGCACACTGGAGTATTGCGGAGACAACCAGGCTCATTACACAACTCAGTGAGGCGGCCGACGCGATGTGGCGCTTCAGAAGTATCCTTCTGCCGAATTAGTATTTTTGAGAGATTTTAATGCCCACAACCAGGAGTGGATATTCCCATACCAGATTACTGACCATGCTGGGAGAGAGACATTCTCAGACGTACCTCGGTCCAGCAAAGCTTGCCTTTGGTTTGGGGCTGAATTTAGTGGTGCAGTAGCGCTATTAAAACTTTAGGTCTACACCATTTGGGCTGATGCTCGAATCCGTAAAACTAAGGACATACGCGAAAAGAATAAAGCTTTCAACAAAGCTGTCAAGTCCTGCAAGAAGATTCTCAAGAAGGCTCGTTTCGACCACATAAGCCGAATAGGGCCAAACTTGCTTCTTAGTAGGGATTGAAGTGACCGGCAATATGGGTTTCGCCAGAACCGGTCAACATGAGACCTTGCATATGCCACTCACATATGGAGACCTTGGAAACACGGCGTAGCACTTGCGGTCTCGCTAGAGACATTTCCAAGACTTTTGAAAGGGTTATGCACGATAACCTTATTGTTAGCCTATGCTCGACGTCAGGTTACCAGCCTATCAGTATTCTATAACTTACATTTTAGAAAGTGTGCGCAGGAATTACACAAGTTAATTCCCCTATGCCCGTTTTTTCAATCTAACGACAAGATAAACTGTGAAACGTATGGTCGCAAGTCTATCGGTATTACATCGTTTGCATTTTGGAGAGACAGTGTACGCAGAAATTACATGAGTTAATTCCATCCCACTCCGAGCGAATATTTCATAAGGTCTTTTTTTATTTTACAATCTTTAGACAAACAGTCAGTTCTAATAGAGTTTTTTTTTACTTCTGGAGTCCCTCTTACAAAGTGATTATAATTAAAATTTTGCCAAACATAGGTTATCTGTAATTAAACTTTAACTTAAACTGCTACATTGCTATTACTAAGAATGTGTCCATTAATACTTTTCAAATTGTCTCTATTTAAGGGTAAGACACTTTGTTAATGTGTTTTTTTGCAGCACTCTCACTATATATTACACTGATATATACTGACATTACACAAGTTCAAATGGTTTAGTTCTTTTAAGTCTTCTCACTAAGTCTGTTACGTCAAGGAGCTGGATTACCTCGACATTAACTTGATGATGAAGTCTATATTGGTGAGCTTCTGCGTATGTATTTATTACCTTTTCAACGATCTCTATCTTAAAGTCCCTATGAAAATCGTCATTTCTGACGTACCAGGGAGCGTTGACAATTTCCCTTATACTTTGTTTTGAAAGCGTTGGACAATCAAAACCAATAGATGTATCTATTCAATTTAGTATCGAATATTTTTTTTTTTCATTGCTCTGTTACTGATAATTAATTTATAGTGTATTTTTTGTATCTATCTTCACACATAACATTTGAGATGCATTTACACAAAGTTGCAGATGTTAGAGAGGAAGCGGGGATTTTCAGCCATTCTTTTTTTTATTTGGCTTCGCAATCTTGTGCATTTAGCCAGTGTAAAGTAATAATAATATATTTCAAGTAATTTTTAAATTAAAAGTATTGGTCACAAGTCACAATCAATGTCAAGTAAAAGAGTCAAGATCCAGTCATAGAAGAACCTGTACGAGAACTTCTAATGTCGTCTCGTTTTGGAGCGAAGGCGAAAATCACGTTTTTCAACTTTGTATGATTTGCCTAAACTTATGCACGTTTACTAAGTATTAACGGTTAATAATCTACCATTATTACATATTAACACTCGAAGAATCACAGGTTTTGTAAAGTAATACAAAATCAAAAGCGCCATGTTTTCACTTTCGCGGCAAAACTCCAGGAACAGTTATTCGTCTGGTATATAATATGGGTCTGTATATATATATGGATAGTATGGGAAAAAAGTTGAATAAGTGTCCAGTTGTAAGCTGTAAATAACAGTTTTAAAACCGTCCAGACTGACGCTGATGTGGACAAAGGGTGTAATCTTATGAATGTAGGTAGCTGTTCCCCTAATTTATTGCACTTCGATGGACACTTTTTCATAAACAGAGATAGTTTTCCTTACCTCTACCCTCCATAGTCTGGTAGTGGACTTATTAGTAAACAAAACTTATCTGAAAAATATTTGTTACTACTTAATAGAGGAATAATTGTCCGTCTGTTTATCTAAGGATTAAAAATAGGCCCTTCTAAACTTAAATCTTTACAGGGATATTGTTATTAATTGAATATCAACCAGCATTAACTATCGTCTCCTTCTCTCAGGAGGTGATGACAGACCTGGCCGAGAACAAGTACACCTACGCCGAGCCTCGGATATCCATATACTGCAAGAATATGGACGAGTGGTCGAAGTTAGCCACTTGGGCGGTATCGAACGATGTCCACTCGCCTCATGTCCGGTGGCTGGTGCAAGTACCTAGGATGTAGTAAGTCTAACTTTATTGAGCGGCAAGTATTGCTTAAGCTATGTAGAATCCTTTCTTTTTTTAACTGCTCTTTGGCTTAGTTGGGTGAGCGTTCGCCTTCTAAGCGGGGTATCGGGTTCGATTTCGATTACCGGAGGGAACACAAGTTTTCTCCCCAAGGAAAAGGACTGTTATTTTTTTTCCACTGTTTTTGTTCTTCATAACTTCTTTCTATGGGAACTTATTTTTGATGATTCTTTTTTTATTTGATAGCTAGTGCTTCCTATGTGGTCCCATTTAGATTAAGATCTGACTAGTAGTTTTTGAGTTATCCTCAATAATGCGTATTTAATTATTAATTTAATCTGATCCAGGGTTCCGAAAATAAAGCAATGAAGTCGGATTTTATTGGTTTTGCTTGCGTTTAAATGATTATTCTTTTTTCCTCAGGCCGTGGAACATAGTGTAAATGTTGTAAAGTAGTTACTTTATAGAAATTTTAATTCTAGTTGTTCTCGACAGTGATATCTACCGTATCAGCAGGCTGATCAGGAATTTCCAGCAGTTCCTCAGCAACCTGTTCGAACCGCTGTTCCAAGTATCCATAGATCCCAGCTCCAATCCCGATCTCAACAAATTTCTTATGGTATCCATTCCTTACTCACTAAGTAGTATGATGAAGAATATTGATAGTGGCACCAGGAAATGCTATATTATAAATATCAGTCTTAGCAGCTTCATAATCTAGCTTAATCATTTGGAATTGCCCGTTGGATTAGTTAGTTGCGCGATCGCTTTCTATCGGGTTCGATTCCCGGCGGGAAAACAAGAAGAAGATGACACTTTCTCGTTAATAAAATCTATTACGCGAATATATTAAACTTTATCGCAGCTTTATTATAAGTATTGGAAAGTTTAAGTCGGTAAAAGAAAAAACCTACAGATGATTTTCAAAGACCCATTCAATGATACCCCACTCAACATAGTTCATTAACTTAGAACTACATACTGGGTTGGCTGACTTGATAAAGACTAGCAGCACTTTGGTATAATCATGCGTCATAAGCAAACCGTCAGATCGGGTGGTCGCAGACTTAAGTCCTACTACTGTGAAGGTGTCATCGTGACGAAATCCAAGGTATTTTTCTCGTGCTCGCTTTGATGCCTTGTGCCGTAAAACAGGAGTACTTACCAAGTTTACCAACAAAAAGTAGGAAATCAGTGCCAAGCTTAAAGTAGACTTTTAAGCGCGCAAGAACCAAGCGTATGCCAACCTTTGACACATCATATAAAGATCTCACTAGGATAAGTTTCTTTTATTACTTAATAATATTTTTACACGATGCTTTGGATGTATCTGTAATGTTGTGTAATTTAATTGAAAAAATTTGAATTTGAATTTGAATCATCACTTATCACTTACCAACAGGTGAGATAGTGTCCAAACGCTAGCATATCAGAGATAAAAAGATCCAATGACATATCTTCAACGTTCCAGCACATAATAGGCTTCGACAGTGTAGACGACGAGTCTGGGCCAGAGAACCCTATACTCTATGAGAACATGAAGACCCCTGAGCAGTGGGACGACGAAGAAAACCCGCCCTACGCGTACTATCTGTACTACATGTACGCCAATATGGTCGTGCTCAACCAACTTCGCAAGTAAGTTAATATATGGAAGAAACGCGGGCAGAGTCTACTTCCCTGAGGTACGCCGCGTCTCTTAGCCGAAAATAAAGAGCTTTATTTGCATAAACTTGGGCTTTATAAAGATTTTAGGGCATAGGTATAAATCACACAGGTTTTCCCCTGTTGGGCTTACATAATTAAATGACATGCAAAATTGACTTTATTTGAAATCAACATGCAGCTATTTTATATATAAATAAATTTATTGTTAACATATGCATAATCTATGGGGCAATTGCCTATAATATGATATTATATATTGGCACGCTACATCTTCGGCCGCATCATCACTTTCCATCGGGTGAGATAGCGGCAAAATGCTTAAATATCTGGCGTTTAAAAAAAGTACAAAAATACAGACAGGCGATTCTGCCAGCACGATGGGAATGCTACCCACTGCTAGCCTAGTGGGCTTGAGCACTTGAGTTTCTTATAAGCTCGGTGCCTTGTAAGTAACTTAGATCTTTGCAGTGTAGATGCTAGGTTACCTTGAATTAACGCTCCATACTTCGTAGGCAGGTATCGACAATGCAGCCCAAAATAAATTAATAAAATATAATTTGTTTATTTTTATTATGACTTTTGTGTTGTTAAGTAAGTAAAGTGCCGAGCTACACGTAAAATAAAACAGTAAAGGTTTGGAGGCTAAGGTCGTTTACCAACTTCAAAATTGTATTTGTTAAGACGACCTCTGTGAAGTTAGCAACCAAGTTGGGAAAAATGCTGGTTTTGTGATATCAAAGGATTGTACCGGAAGTGTACCTGTTTGTACCGTTTTCGAAATTAGGGTACAAACGTTGGGGTGCGAGATATTAGGGTGCAAAAATTTGGGCAAAGAAAAATATTTTTTCGTACTTTCGCTGAACCGTGCTTATTAATTATTATGTCAAATGATTGCAGACAACATGGGTTTGTTGGCACCGAGTCGATCGTTGTTTGAACCTCAAGGGTTGGGAAGATATAGGGGCTCAAAAATAAGGGTAAACTCAATTAAATATTTTAGCACTTTCGTTTAACTGTGCTAAATATGTATCGGCTTAAAGGATTGTACCCGACATGGGACTACTGGCACCGTTTCTATAATCGTTTGAACCTCTGGGGTTCAGGAGGTATGGGGGTTCAAAAATGTTTCATGAAACTTTTCATATTATAGTACTTTCGTTCGACTGAACTCAATATGTGTCAACTCAATGGATCAGAACCGACATCCGCCTTTTAGCACCGAGTCAATAATCGTTTGAACCTCAAGGGTTGCGAAGATATAGGGGTTCAAAAATAAGGCTAAATTCAATTGAATATTTTAGCACTTTCGTTTGACTGTGCTAAATATGTATCGGCTTAAAGAATTGTACCCGACATAGGACTACTGGCACCGTTTCTATAATCGTTTGAACCTCTGGGGTTCAAAAGGTATGGGGGTTCAAAAATTTTTCATGAAACTTTCCATATTATAGTACTTTCGTTCGACTGAACTCAATATCTGTCTACACAAAAGATTTAAGCCAACATCCGCCTGTTGGCACCAAATCGACCATCGTTTGAACCTCAAGGGTTGTGAAGATATAGGGGTTCAAAAATAAGGCTAAATTCAGTTGAATATTTTAGCACTTTCGTTTAACCGCGTTAAATATGTATCAGCTTAAAGGATTGTACCCGACATGGAACTACTGGCACCGTTTCTATAATCGTTTGAACCTCTGGGGTTCAGGAGGTATGGGGTTCAAAAAATTTTCATGAAACTTTTCATATTATAGTACTTTCGTTCGACTGAACTCAATATGTGTCAACTCAATGGATCAGAACCGACATCCGCCTTTTGGCACCGAGTCAATGATCGTTTGAACCTCAAGGGTTGCGAAGATATAGGGGCTCAAAAATAAGGGTAAATTCAATTAAATATTTTAGCACTTTCGTTTAACTGTGCTAAATATGTATCGGCATAAAGGATTGTACCCGACATGGAACTACTGGCACCGTTTCTATAATCGTTTGAACCTCTGGGGTTCAGGAGGTATGGGGGTTCAAAAATGTTTCATGAAACTTTTCATATTATAGTACTTTCGTTCGACTGAACTCAATATGTGTCAACTCAATGGATCAGATCCGACATCCGCCTTTTAGCACCGAGTCAATAATCGTTTGAACCTCAAGGGTTGCGAAGATATAGGGGTTCAAAAATAAGGCTAAATTCAATTGAATATTTTAGCACTTTCGTTTAACTGTGCTAAATATGTATCGGCTTAAAGGATTGTGCCCGACATAGGACTACTGGCACCGTTTCTATGATCGTTTGAACCTCTGGGGTTCAGAAGGTATGGGGGTTCAAAAATTTTTCATGAAACTTTCCATATTATAGTACTTTCGTTCGACTGAACTCAATATCTGTCTACACAAAAGATTGAAACCGACATCCGCCTGTTGGCACCGAATCGACCATCGTTTGAACCTCAAGGGTTGTGAAGATATAGGGGTTCCAAAATAAGGCTAAATTCAATTGAATATTTTAGCACTTTCGTTTAACTGTGCTGATAATGTATAGGCTTTAAGGATTGTACCGATTTGTACCCGACATGGGACTACTGGAACCGTTTCTATAATCGTTTGAACCTCTGGGGTTCAGGAGGAATGGGGGTTCAAAATTTTTTTATGAAACTTTCCATATAATAGTACTTTCTTTCGACTGAACTCAATATGTGTCAATTCAATGGATCAGAACCGACATCCGCCTCTTTGCACCGAGTCGATCATTGTTTGAACCTCTTGCGCTAGACAGTTTCTTCCATATTTTTTTCAATATGAGCCGAATGACTTATAGTGTAATCTACTGTATAACCTAAGCAAACATTTTGTAATTAAGATATATAAGTTTGCTGAATAGTAGTAATTAATAAAAAATAAAAAATTAACCCCGATATATTTGATAAGTTGATAGAAATTAAGTTCGGTCGAACGTTGGTACTTAAAAAATAAAATACAAGCATAAATTGACTTGATTTGATAGTCCTTCTTAGATAATGTAAATTATAATTCTTCTTATTTTTTAGATAAAATCTTGTTCACAACGTTTTATTTATTCTGTTTAAAAATAAATTTTCTTTTTAATAGAACAAAGCTGATTAGAAAATAAATTTTGTAAGATTTTAGCGCATGTATATAATTAATAAAAAAGTAAAAAACAAAAAAAATTAACACCGATATATTTTATGAGTTGATAGAAATTAAAAAATCTTGTTCACAGCGTTTTATCTTTTCTGTTTAAATATAAATTTTCTTTTTAATAGAAGAAAGCTGATTAGAAAATATATTTTGTAAGACTTTAGCGCATGTATGTAATTAATAAAAAAGTAAAAACAAAAAAAAAATTACGATATACGAAAATTAGATATTGAGTTCAGTCGAACGAAAGTAATATAATATGGAAAGTTTCATAAAAAATTTTTTGAACCCCCATACCTCCTGAGCCCCAGAGGTTCAAACGATTATAGAATCGGTGCCAGTAGTCCCATGTCGGGTACAATCCTTTAAGCCAATACATATTTAGCACAGTCAAACGAAAGTGCTAAAATATTCAATTGAATTTACCCTTATTTTACAGCCCCTATATCTTCACAACTCTTGAGGTTCAAACGATGATTGACTCGGTG
This sequence comes from Lomographa bimaculata, assembly GCA_948107665.1. Taxonomy (NCBI): domain Eukaryota; kingdom Metazoa; phylum Arthropoda; class Insecta; order Lepidoptera; family Geometridae; genus Lomographa; species Lomographa bimaculata. The sequence goes on from OX403603.1 coordinate 1,104,403, forward strand.
CCAAAAGGCGGATGTTGGTTCTGATCCATTGAGTTGACACATATTGAGTTCAGTCGAACGAAAGTACTATAATATGAAAAGTTTCATGAAAAATTTTTGAACCCCCATAACTCCTGAACCCCAGAGGTTCAAACGATTATAGAAACGGTGCCAGTAGTCCTATGTTGGGTACAATCCTTTAAGCTGATACATATTTAGCACAGTAAAACGAAAGTGCTTAAATATTTAATTGAATTTACCCTTATTTTTGAGCCCCTATATCTTTCCAACCCTTGAGTTTCAAACAACGATCGACTCGGTGCCAACAAGCCCATGTTGTCTGCAATCATTTGACATAATAAAAATTAAGCACGGTCCAGCGAAAGTACGAAAAAATATTTTTCTTTGCCTAAATTTTTGCACCCTAATATCTCGCACCCCAACGTTTGTACCCTAATTTCGAAAACGGTACAAACGGGTACACTTCCGGTACAATCCTTTGATATCACAAAACCAGCATTTTTCCCAACTTGGTTGCTAACTTCACATAGGTGTTAAGACGGACTTTTAAAAACAGCTGTTAAATTTCGGACGAGCGTTGACTGGACACTCCTCAACGGCACGTGCCACGATTGGCGCCACGCCGACAACTGCAAACTGCCGTCCATATCGGTGCATGCTGTCAGCTGTTTTAGTTACATAGTTTTTATTTTTACGTGTTGTATTATTGGTTTTAATCATGTATCGGAACTTAACCTACTTATATATAATTTATTTATTTTGGGTTGTCGATACCCAACTACCTGCGGAGTATGGAGCGTTAACTCAAACTAAACTTGTATAGTCTTAATTGAGATGTACAAATTATACAAATAAGATCATGAAGAACGAAAAATATTTTTTTTTTTTTGTTTGAATCAAAAGAAAAATCATGGCAGTATATGTCGATTACCACGGTTTGCGTGAACCCGGAGTTGTAATAAATTCGCTGTCAGAACATGGCAAATTCAATATCGGACAATTCAATTCAGCAACCGTTACACAAGTCTTTAAACTTAATACAGGTGTGTGATTCACAAATATATCACAGCATTTATGTATCGATTGCTCTAATATATCTCTGATTTTATAGGGATCAGGGTTTAAACACCTTTGTGTTACGTCCACACTGCGGCGAAGCTGGCCCGATGTCACATTTGAGTGCAGGTTTCTTGCTGTCTGAGAATATTTCTCACGGCTTGCTGCTAAGAAAGGTAAATTTGGTGATAAGATAGAAACATTTGCGAGTAGGTCGTGGGTTTTATGACCGCTACGATCACGTAGTAGAGCAAGGCGATGCACTACTGCGTGATATTTGCGGTCGTTGCCGGTGCACTAGTGAATATACGAGATTCATAATTATGTAGATTAGGTTTAAGGCAGACTGGTTAAAGTTTTTAAGCCCCGAGTGAATAGGTATCTTCTAGGCAAGCATGTCACATCTTCCGCATCATCACTTTCCATCAGGTGAGATAGTGGTCAAATGCTTGCCTATATATTACGCATAAAAATGAAAAGAAAAAAGTGAGTCCTCGCGCGCGTAGCACATGGGCGCGGGGGCATAAAGAGAACGGGGACCTTGAAAGGTGCGGGCGGCAGGCCAGGACGAGAACGGGAACCGTGAGAGTTGCGGGTGGCAGGCCAGGACGAGAACGGGGACCGTGAAAGGTGCGGGCAGCATCTCTCACTGTCCCCGTTCTCGTCGTGCTCTCGCGCCCCTGTCCCCCGCGACTGAGGACTCATACCTGCCTATATATAAAACGTAATAAAAATGTATGAAAAATTCAAAATAGCAAAACGCACAGTTATATATTTTTATTTTATTAATGTTCGATAGGCAAGCATTTGACCACTATCTCACCTGATCGAAAATGATGATGCGGCCGAAGACATAGCATGCTTGCCTAGAAGATAACTGTTTACTCTTGACTTGAAGACTCCCAGATAATACCGTTTTTTGTACTTTGTCAGATGCCAGTGCTCCAGTACCTATACTACCTGGCCCAGATCTACATCGCGATGTCCCCCCTCAGCAACAACTCTCTGTTCCTGAGCTACCACCGCAACCCCTTGCCAGACTATTTCGCGCGCGGCCTGCGAGTCACGCTCAGCACTGACGACCCTCTCCAGTTCCACTTCACCAGGGTAATTGACTAGTTTTCTTAGAATTTACATAATTTATATATATAGCATATGTATATATATAAAATACAAAAAATGTTTCTACCTATGTCGTTTTTCTTTTTTCTTTTTCCTTAGTTTTGGTTTCGCAATCTTATGCATTTAGCCAGTGTCAAGTGATAATATATTTCAAGTGTAGGTATTTCATATTATAGGTCCTAGTCACAAGTCACAGTCAAAGTCAAGTAAAAGAGTCAAGGTCCAGTCGTAGTCAAGTCACTTTGTATGATTTGCCTACACTTATGCACGTTCACTAAGTATTAACGGTTAATAATCCACCATTATTACACATTAACACTCGAAGAATCACAGGTTTTGGAAAATTTTACAAAATCAACAACGCCATTTTTTCACTTTCGCGGCAAAACTCCACCTATGTCGTTTATAGACTTTGAAACTATCCAACCGATGTGCCCCAAACCGGTTTCATTTGAAAGATAATATGCAAAGATGGTTTTACGCCTCTAAAATAATGCAATAAATATTTCTCTTTTTTAGCGTAGTAGGTAGAAAACGCTGGGTATCCGCTAGTACTTATAGTCTAAGATCCCAAATAGCATCGACCTTCACCCATCTGTTTACCGAGTGAATAATATATTTTAGCGAATACAATGTGTTGCTTAACACATACCAATAGGGTTGCCTAAAAAAATATGGTCAAGGATATAACTTATGAAAATTATGAAAATATTTTTTTTTTCTTATTTCACTGCCTATTTATTTCAATCCTACTAATATTATAAATCTGAAAGTTTGTGTGTAGTGTGTAAGTATGTTTGATCCCTCTTTACGCTTTAACGGCTGAACGGATTTAGATGAAATTTGGAATGTATATAGATTATACCTAGGATTAACACATAGGCTACTTTTTAGCTTGATAATAGCGGGCGAAGCCGCGGGGCACGGCTAGTATTATGTATAAGTACTAGGGTATGACTTGACTATGACTGGACGTCGACTCTTTTACATGACTTTGGCTTTTATAGCATTATTTCGATGTGTAATACACTTGAAATCTATTATTACTTGATACTGGCTAAATGCACAAGATTGCTAAGCCAAAATTAGAAAAAAAAATGGCTTTGTTCAGGAGCCGCTGATGGAGGAGTACAGCATCGCGGCGCAGGCGTGGAAGCTCAGCTCGTGCGACATGTGCGAGCTGGCGAGGAACTCCGTGCTCATGTCTGGCTTCCCGCACGAGGTCAGTGTTTCACAGATTTGTATTTGTTTTGTGTATTTGGTAATAAGAGGTTTTATTTTATTCAAATTTAAAGTAAACGTGATTGACATATACAAAGCGTGAATTCGATTCGGATACGCGAAGACTTCAAAGAAATATTTTGTAGCAATTCAGTATTTTTTGAACTCCATGACCTGACGATAAAGCACGATTGTTCAGATTATGCGTATTATTTGCGATTTCTTTGTTTGATATATCCGATATAATTTAAACGCAATAAAACCGACTTTATCGCTTTATCTTCGCAACCCTTGATCAGATTAAATGAATTTAATACTATTATTGTTGAAAAAAGAAACTACTGGTCTGATCTTGGTCAAATTTAAATGGGACCACATGGGACCTTTCATATAAACAAATATATCATAGATGAAGAAGAATTTAAGAAAAACAATCGATTCACATAGATAGTATTTATGAAGTAAAGTAAAGAAAATATAATCGAATTGAGAACCATTACATTTTTTTGAAGTCAGATAAAAATATTGAGACTCGCTAACTTGCGACTATTACTGTATGCTCTTTGAAAGTGAACTACAAGCGTTGGTAATTTGGTCCAGATGAAGCAGTTCTGGCTGGGCTCGAGCTACCAGCGCGAAGGTCCCGAGGGCAACGACATCACCTACACCAACGTGCCCGACGTGCGGCTCACCTTCCGCCACGAGACGTTGCTCAACGAGCTGGAAAACTTGTTCATGGTTCAGGTTAGCGAACTATTCACGTGACGTCAGCAAGCCCGTCCCGTACCGTTGTGCTAACAAATGCACCCCTCCTGCATGGCTCTACTACTGAAGACACCCCTCCTGTGTTGCTCTTTTACTAAATACACCCCTCCTGTGTAGCTCTACAACCGAATAGACCTCTCCTGCGTGGCTCTATTACTGAATACACCCCTCCTGTGTGGCTCTACTACTGAATACACCCCTCCTGTGTGGCTCTACTACTGAATACACCCCTCATGTGTGGCTCTACTACTGAATACACCCCTCCTGTGTGCCTCTACTACTGAATACACCCCTCCTGTGTGGCTCTACTACTGAATACACCCCTCCTGTGTGGCTCTACTACCGAATACACCCGTCCTATGTGGATCTACTACTGAATACACCCCTCCTGTGTGGCTCTACTACTGAATACACCCCTCCTGTGTGGCTCTACTACTGAATACACCCCTCCTGTGTGGCTCTACTACTGAATACACTCCTCCTGTGTGGCTCTACTACTGAATACACCCCTCCTGTGTGGCTCTACTACCGAATACACCCGTCCTATGTGGCTCTACTACTGAATACACCCCTCCTGTGTGGCTCTACTACTGAATACACCCCTCCTGTGTGGCTCTACTACTGAATACACTCCTCCTGTGTGGCTCTACCGAATACACCCGTCCTATGTGGCTCTACTACTGAATACACCCCTCCTGTGTGGCTCTATTACCGAATACACCTCTCCTGTGTGGCTCTTTTACCGAGTACACCCATCCTGTGTGGCTCTTTTACCGAATACACCCATCCTGTGAGGCTCTATTACCGAATACACCTCTCCTGTGTGGCTCTATTACCGAATACACCCATCCTGTGTGGCTCTATTACCGAATACACCCATCCTGTGTGGCTCTATTAGTGTATACACCTCTCCTGTGTGACTCTATTACCAAATACACCCATCCTGTGTGGCTCTATTACCGAATACACCCATCCTGTGTGGCTCTATTACCGTATACACCTCTCCTGTGTGGCTTCACTACTGACTACACCCCCCCTGCGTGGCTTCACTACTGACTACACCCCCCCCTGCGTGGCTCCACTGCCTCAGGGGCGTACTCATTAAACATCATGTGAGGCAATTCTCTCCCGCACCACTTCACGGACAAACATACCCCTCTCAGACTGATCCACTACCGAATACACCCTTTCCGCAACACTTCGCTACCTCAGGAGCGTACTCATTAATAATTCACGTGACGTCAGCAAGCCTTTCCCGCACTGCTCCACTACCGAACACACCCCTCCAGATACTTAATTCTCGCACCCCCCCCCCCCCTCCCGCACTGCGCCACGGCTGCATCCTCACTTTCCATCAGGTGAGATAGTGGTCAAATGCTTGCCAATCTAGCATAAAAACACACACACTCCGCAAAGCTCTATTACCGAATGCACCCCTCCACACCTGAGGTTTGTAAATGTTGTTAGCGATAAGCTAAAAAATCATTACAATCTAATTATTATACTTTGTTACAGGGCAGTTGAAAAAAAGAACCGTAAGACAGATAGTATTAAATATTTATTTTACAAATTAATATTTCGTAACAAGCTTATTTACAACTATATCACATTATTTGTATAAATCTAAGAAAAATAAATATTTATATTGTTAACTAGAATCAAGTTTTATGCTTTTTCCCGCTTAAGGTCTCATATCTTGAATGTTCGTGATATTGTTTAAAATCGTGATATTTTATTTTATACCCGATAGGCAAGCATTTGACCAGAATCTCACCTAATGGAAAGTGATGATGCGGCCGGAGATGTAACATGCTTGCCTAGAAGGTACCTATTAACTCTTGAAGACTCCCAGATTATACCGATCGGAGAACAAAGACGAGGGCAATGAGTTCCACTGATGACATGATAAACGTAGAAGCGAAACGCTTTGAGCGAACTGGGGGTATATCAACCATATATGGATGACGTTTGTCTTGTTAGATGGTAAAACGCTAACTTTATCTTTAAAAATACATTTTATCGTACGAAAACTAACCGAATCGTACGGTAACTGAGTTATCTTTTTTATTAATGCCGAATAGACGGTTACAATTAAACGGACATAATAGCACTCCTAACCGGCGGGCGAAGTCGGCTAAACGTGAGGACTATAGGGATAACCGTAACGCGTAGACTACAAAGTTCAGTATCCGGTGACGCTTCTGATGGCTTTCTCCTCGTCGTGTGGCGCCATCTGTCGGTGCGAGTGGAACTCCATGGAGAACGCAGCGAGCCCCGAGCTCAGCGAGCGGAGAGTCGACGAGTACCCGAGGAGCTCTGATAGCGGGGCCAGGCATTCTATCACCTGGGAGGAGAATTATTACAATCAATGGATAGGAGGTTAACCAACAAACAAAAACGCTTTCACACACACAGCCTTGGGGAGAAAACTTGTGATCTTTATACATAGTACATATTATTACTTAATATCCGGATGACCGAGCTTTGCTCGGTTTTTTGTTTTTGGTAGAATGTGTTTGAATTTGTAGCCTCAGAAAGCTCCATCTAGCGTCGAGTAGAAACAGTTTTTTACATCGGTCATGGCGTAATAGGTGGCGCTGATAGTTTCTTAAACCCGGTTTTTCAAATGCAGTTTGGGAACCGAGCATTTCTCGGACCTGGAACGTTGATAAATCGATTCCTTGGGCCGAAAAACCCCTAATCTGTAACTTTCATGAAAATCGTTGGAGCCGTTTCCGAGATCCTGATTACACACATATATACAAGAATTGCTCGTTTAAAGATATTAGATAGATAGTACATATTATTATTTATAAAACTTTTTGACATACTGTATATATATATGTATATATATAAATAACGTAAAAAATACGTTTTGAGTTAGAGTTTGAATAGAAAGCCACGTTATTTGTGAGTGTCATAGGCTATGTTTTTGACCCGGGCGACGCCGGGCGGGTCAGCTAGTTCTGTATATATAGACATACCTTATTCTGTTGTCGCACATGAATGTGTAATATCTCGGTCCTGCGCCTGGTGAGGTCGGCCATCACTCTGCTGGAGTGGCTCTCTGGACATACCACTTCCATCGACATCACCGGCTCCAGGAGAATGGACTCCGCCTCTTCAAACACCTATAAAAAGTTTAAGTATGTATATATATATATATACCTTACTAATTTATTATATTCTGAACAGCATTATTATACGTTGACAACAGATTTTAAGACAATAATTATTAAAATCATTGTCTGTTTGAGTCTTAAACCTTACTATATATTTTTATATATTTTGCTTAACTTGTATTTACACCCCCGTTTCACCGAATTATTTAAAATCTTCTCTATCTAAAGGTTGTCTGGTCGCTTTTAGCGATAAGACCGCCGATTGTACACTATAATTTAAGTTTTTTTTTTATTATTTTGATTGATTTATGTAGGGTGTGACAATAAAGCGTTATCTATCTATCAACAAATTAAGAACAACACCTAAGATCCGACAACTCGTACCTGAATCATTTAAACGTAAGCAAAGCTTAAAAAATACGGTGTATCGTAAAGACTCACGGTAGAAGTGAAACTTTTGTATTAAAGGGAAACATTTTGTATCCATCTGCTGAACTCGTGTTTTTGGGGGTATATCTAGACTTCTAGAGTGATAAGGTATCTTCTAGTTAAGCATGCTACATTATCGGCCGCATCATTACTGTACATCAGGTGAGATAGGAGCCAAATGCTTACCTACCTTGCATAAAAAAATTACACTTTTGTATAATTTACTTAATATGCAGTATATATTTAAACGATTTTTTATTATTCGTAGTTGGGTTCGCGTCCGCCTTCTAAGCAGGGGGTATAGCGTTCGATTCCCGGTGGGAACGCAAGTTTTCTCCTCTAGGGAAATTTGTGTGGTTCTGTGTTGTGAATGTTTCCGACTCCCACGATACTGGTCGTAGTACTTAGTGTGGGGCTACGAGTGTGAAAGCGTTTATGTTAATTAGTTACCTTCCTGAGGCACTGCGCGACGGCGGATGTTACGACGGAGTCGGAAGTGCCGCGACCCACCTCCAGCCAATGAAGCGTCACTTGCACGTCCACCACCTACATTATATAAATACATATATGACATAAATACATACATGACGACCCAGTTGGCGCAGTGGACAGGTGCCCGCCCTCTGCGCCGTGGGTCCTGGGTTCGATTCCCGGCAGGAGCACAAATTCCTTCCCAAGGGATATTCGTGCTTCTGGTTCTGGGTGTGATTGGGTGTGTTATATGTAAATGTTTCCAGCACCCACGATACAAGTCTTTGAACTTAGTGTGGGGCTGTGAGTGTGAAAGCGCTTAATATGTTTGTTTTTATGTATTTTTACCCGGGCGACACCGGGCGGGTCAGCAAGTGATTAATTTATTTAATCATTTTGCACAAATCAAAGTACAGGGAATGGCCTAATGCCAAATAGCAATCTCTACCAGGCATCCTGGCCGTGAAAGTAAAGCGGTGGGTGTGCGGCAGAAACTAAATAACCGATATTATTATAAATATTTTAGGATATACATAAATCTTAGCCGTGCCCAGCGGCTTCGCCCGCTATTATCAAGTCAATAAGTAGCCTATGTGTTAATCCTATGTATAATCTATGTACATTCCAAATTTCATCCAAATCCGTTCAGCCATTAAAGCGTGAAGAGGGAACAAACATAGTTACACACTTACACACACACATACAAACAAACTTTCGGATTTATAATATTAGTAGGATAGGATTTTAATGTTAAAACTATCGTGAGCGTGGCTTAAAACACGAAAATTTCAACTTGTTTGAAGCCGAATATAACTTTGAAACATAATATAATATATAAATAATATATGTACATGTCCATTCTACTATATATATGTGATGAATAAATCAAGTAATACTCGAGTCCAAATCCTTATACCCGCAGTAGATAGTTACCGGGCAGCCAAGTTTGGGTCCGTGAAGCAGCGCCGACGCCACGCCTTGTCTGACGGCTTGGAGGCTCCGCGGCAGGATGTGGGCCAAGTTAGCCGCACTCTCGCCCGAACGGTCCAACCTACCCACACAAAGTCGCCTTTACATACTGCTTACACAACATGCAAAACAAAATCTCAATGTTTAAAACAATCAATATACAAAAAGTATTGCTGCGAAAGTGAAAAAAATGTCGTTGTTGATTTTGTTTAACTTTTCAGAACCTGTGATTCTTCGAGTGTTAATGTGTAATAATGGTGGATGATTAACCGTTAATATTTAGTCAACGTGCATAAGTGTAGGCAAATCATACAAAGTTGAAAAACGTGATTTTTGCCTTCCATCCCAAACTCCAATTGAAGTTCTAGTAAACTTTCTACCACTTTACTAGGGCATGACTTGACTATAACTGGACCTGAGTCTTACTTGACTTTGACTGTGACTAGGACTTTTAACACGAAATACACTTGAAATATATTATTACTTGACACTGGCTAATCGCACAAGATTGCGAAGCCACAAAAAAAAACCTGACTGCGTAAAAAGCGTCCGGTAGTAGCAATATTCAATTTTGATTACTGCCACACATTAAGTGACACTTGCAAGATTAAGACAAATCGATTGACTCTTTATCTCTTTCGCACAGACATGCATTTAAGCATAGTAGAAATATATTTCTACTATGATTTAAGTTTTCGAACTTTACCGCCCGCAATCAGCTGAGAATTTTCGAGGTCAAGTAGTTATAAACGGTATTTGTAATCTATATAAAAGAAAGTCGTGTTAGTTACACTATTTATAACTCAAGAACTGCTGAACTGATTTGGCTGAAAATCGATGGGGAGGTAGCTTAGAACCAGGAGACGGACATAGGATACTTTTTTAGGAACGTAATTTTTTTTATATGTGTATAAAAATCATTATCTCATACGTCACCCGGATTTGGCCGCCGAGAGGCCGTGCATTCTCAGGTCGCCAATTATTGTATGTACAAAATCGGTTCGTATCGATAATATACGGCCAATAATAATGTACAGCCAATATTTAATGTACATGGCTTACAAATATCAGGAAATGCAATACTGGCTGCGTAAAATCACTCAGTGTCGATATTGTACGGCCGGTATTGCACAGCCAATAATTGGAAGCCAACCATAGACAAACATATTATACTCTCTATGCGATGCCTCGTATGTTTAGGCGAATCCTAGGAAGAGTTGGCACAGACTATTAAAAAGTTATTTTACAGACATACAAAGTTATTTTACGAACCAGCCTGTGCTTGCATGTTTTAGTGGGAATATTGAATGAAAATGCATATAGGGAATAAACATTTCATGAGTACGGTCGGATTTTTACCAATAATTACCTATTTTTAAGGATAATTTTTCGACATAATTAACTTTGTTACTCTTTCGTGAATGTGTTCAGTAACGGCAGTCGATGACGCTGTTTGTTTTATTTTGGTAATTAAAACTAGTGGTGTATATAAGTCACGGGTTTGAGGTTAAGTAAATGTGTGTGTGTGTGTGTGTGTGTGTGTGACAACTCCAATCACCATAAACTGATCTGCTATCGCACCTTGAGCCGCCACCAGAAATCTTCGACACATTTTCTCTTAAGGAAAATTTGGTTTACGGTCTTGAGTTTATTGTGTATTTTATGTTCCGTTTTAAAGAACAAATTAAAAAAATGTATCACTCTTATATAAGTTAAAGCCAAGAATGTCCTTTATTAGTCACATATATTAGTTTATTTATGTATGTTTATAAAATAAATGTATTTGCGTTTTTGTAGGTATATTATAAGTACATTTATTTATATGAGTGTTGAGGTAACCGTCCCTGTTTTTAATTTTTATCATCTCCCTTTGGTTGTCTGGAAGAAATCGCTTTGGGCTATAAGACCGCCCTTTTGTGCTCCTATGTCAAATTTAAGATTTCTTTGTAAGTCCCTTCTTTTGGTGTGTAAATAAAGAATTTATATATATATCTATCTATATGTTGTGAATGTTTCTAGCACCCACGACTGCCAGGTTCTTCTCGAGATGGCTGTAATTTGACGAATCTGGCAGTAAAGTCATTAACTTTCATGAGTGCCTCTTTGGGGCCCATGTGAATAAACGATTTTGATTTTGATGCAAATATTCGAACTTAGTGTGGAGCTGTGAGTATGAAAGCGTGTATATTATGTTATAAATGTATTTTACTGACCTAACATTTAGCGATCGCGCGTTACCGAAAATCTGTATTAACTAAACGAGACAAGCGTTAAAAAATTCAAAATTGTACCACCACTTACTTGAGCACTTTATCCTGCGGTATCCCTTTGACAGTTTTGGCCGACAGCGTGACCTTGCACTGTTGCCTGACGCCGCCGATCCGGCGGTCCTGCGCGACCGCTTGCCGGCCCGAGCCAGCGAGCGCTTCTCGGTACGCTATCTGTAAAGCGCCTAGCTCGACGTCGATTTTGTACTCGCGGATAATGCGCTCCTTGATTATCTCTAGGTGGAGCTCGCCCATACCTACAAATTAAATAATTTTTTTGTCGTAGTAGGACTACAGTAGTCCGCCTGGGACTTTTTTGAATTCTTGATAACATTATGCCTGGTTAGGTGGGAACACAATTACATGTATAAATATTAATGCTTTTACATTCAGCACCCCCAAACTAAGTGCGATGACTTGCGTCTTGGGCGCCGGAAACATTCACATCACACACACAATCACAACCAGAACCAGAAACACAAATTTACCTTGGGGAGAAAACTTGTGTTCCCGCCGGGAATCTAACTCGATATCCCCTGCTTAGAAGTCGAATGCCCATACAACTAAGCCAACGGCAGTTCTTGCAATCTAGCTCTACTCGTCCAGCGCTGGGAAACTAGCAACAAGAAAAACTATCAAACGTCATCCATTTATGGTCGACATACCTCTAGTTCGCTCGAAGCGTTTCGCTTCTATATTCATAATCTTTACAGTGGCACCGATGAGTTCCACTGTAAGGACCTGCATCTTTGTTCCCCGAACGGTATAATCTGGGTGTCTTCAAATCTCGAGTGAATACTGAATAGGTATCTTCTAGGCAAGCATGTCACATCTTCGGCCGCATCATCTCTTTCAGCATAAAAAAAAGAAAAATCTCGTCCACTCACCGGCTAGGACCATTTGGCCCGACTCGTCATCAGTGATGACTCTAAGGCTGGGATCCTCCCGCTGAAGCTCAGAGAGTGCCGTCTCTAGAGCACTCTGTTGCCCGACGCTGGGAGGCTCGATGGAGCATAGGAATACTGGATCGGGAACTGTAGTACCTACAAAGAAATACACAAATTTATATAGTACTAGATGGCCCGCGGTTTTACCCGCGTAAGTCCCGGACCCGCGGGAATAAAGGGATAAAAAGTAGCCTATGTGTTAATACAGGGTGTCAACTTCCTCTATACCAAATTTCATCAAAATTGGTCCAGCGGTTTGAGCGTGAAGAAGTAACAAAGTCAAACACACTCACAAATTTTCATCTTTATAATATTAGTGTGATGTGATAAAAAAAATTTAATTCCGCCACCAGGTTTGGCAGTCGTTGTCTAGACATAGGTAGCAGTGGTATGCTTAGCTAAAGATTTTGAGTTTAGCCAGTATCTCAGTCTTTGCACATAAGGGACACAAGACAAACACCTGGAAATTTCTGGAGCTTTCCGATAATACAGAAGTTATTTTTTTACAGCATAGTTAAACGTCCAATATTTGTAAAAGCCTGGAATATCCGCGAATGTCAGCACTGGGATTAGTCTCCAGGTTTTGCAGCCGTTGCTTAGCAAAGGTATGCTAACTTACAATATCCCGCTAAACTTAAAATTGTTCCTTTGCTAGGAACATCTAACATACAATACTTGCGGCGGCCGTGTTTCGCAGAATCTAGATGTACCTGGTTAATTTTTTGTGAGACGATAATATACGACCCGATATTTCACGGCCCGATTTTGTACAGCCAATAATGCACACCCTGATAATTCATATACATAGATTCGAAATATCAGGCGGTGCATTCCTGGGTCGCCAATTATTGCCTGTACAAAAACGGTCTGTATCGATAACTTATGACCAAAAATGTACAGCCAATAATTAAAGTGTATGGCTTCCAAATATCAGGGAATGCAATACTGTGCGTGCAATGGCTGCGTAAAAACACTCGTATCGATATTGTTCGATGCCTCGTTTGTTTAGGCGAGTCGCTAGGAAGAGTTGGCACAGACTATTAAAAAGTTCTTACCTAAGAACATTAAAAATTGTTTCCTTTGGTCTTTATAAAAGTGGCTGCAAGTCTAGGTTAGGTTAGGTTTGAGCTGCGACAAAACAAATCGCGCGCCGAGCGAGAGAAGTCAGCGTGCCAAAGCGCTCAAACTAAGTTATTAAAAAGAAAAATAAATTATAAAGAAAAAAAAATATTAACAAAATCAAAATATAATCCGTTAATTAACCCCCTCCCCCTTTTGATGTCAACAGTCATATACATCACGGAAGGAAGGTCCTCGCCCTCTTGAAATTACTGGATCATTCAAATAAGGCTTTGACGTTAACATTTATTTGTACACGAATTATCAGCCGTGCATTATTGGCTGTGCATTATCAGCTCGTGCTAATATTTTCCGAACTGTATTATATTATCCCTGTTGAGGCGCATACGTGGGGGCACCAATAGTCTTCTCGCCATTGTAAATGGAGATGTGAGCTCCAACATTATCAGACACTGGTTGTGCAGGCTACAGCCGCATGTGCAACTAGTGTCCCAGTAATAACTGTAATTTTTACGTGTACTAACATAGTGTTTAAGATTGTGTGTACTAACTATTTGTAATGGATCAATGGTCTGAATAAAGATTTGAATTTGAATTGTACGGCCAGTATTGCACGACCTGATATTTCGTGTACTTACATTGAACTCAAATATTGGTTACGTTTTCCTGGCTGTGTATTATCGACTGTAAAAAATCGGTTTGTGTTGTTATTTCACATCCAATAATGTACGGCCCGTATTGCACAATCTGATAATTGAAGGCATGATACGGAACACTGGTTGCGAATTATTGGCCGGACATTATCAGGCCCTGCATTATTGGTCGTACAATATAGGGACTCCATTTTTCATAGTCGTGAAACTTACTGAGCTTGTCTAGGCATTGGCCTAGACAACCTCAGCCGTTTCTTCTGCATTAGGCTCCGTCTTCAGGTTTTCCTGGTGTTGCTTGGCGCTAGGCAGCATCAAAGTGTCGAATCCTTCAAAACCTAATGTAAATTTTCTAGTATAATCCAATATTAGCAGCGGCCCCCAGCTGTAAATCACGTGGTATATTGTCAAAAGCCTAGGAACTCACCAATGCCTAATAGTACATCAGCCGTTTCTTCTGCAGTTGGGTCCGTGTCCATATTTTGCAGGCGTTGTTTGGCGCTGGGCAGCATCACAGTTTCCAGGTGTTGTGGATGTTTCAGCGCAGCCGCTAGGGCAGTTTTGGCGCGGGTTGCGGCCGCTTGCGTGGACGTCACGAGGTCTCCAGACATCGTCGCCTGGAACGTTCTGTTTTTGATTATTCCAGGTGGAACGCTGTATTATATGCATCCTTATAATTATATTCCTTATAATAAGTAAGCGCTGATAATGCAATGGTAGCTATAGCGCAATATTAGGAGACTAGCTATCCGCCCGGATTTGAGCGTGTGCTTTATTCGGTCGAATTTTACAAAATAAAAACATACAAACAAACCTTGATCAGAAAATTACAAAAAAAAACAGCCAAATCGGTCGAGTAAAGTAGTTTTTGCGTGTTTTTATGTTGCAGTCAAAATTCATCGTCACAAGTATTTTTGTCTGACAAAAAAACAGGCAAAAGTAATTTTGACTGAACAAGGTTGGTCAAAAGTAGTTTTGTCTGAAAATCATTAGTTTGGTTGCTTTTGACTGCAAATTGTTTTAACTGGTGCTCTTAGTCAATACTAATTTAAAAGCGAAAAAATGTCAGTAAAATAATCTACTTTTTTTCAAGAAAGCGAGTAAATTATTGACGCCGATTGTCGTCACAGCCATTATGCATTGCGTGCTGATTGTGTTATTATAACTAGAATTATTTCGATATTGGTACCGATCTGTATCAAAGTACGTAACTTGCAGAATTCTTTAGGGTTTACCTTTAAAGCACTGACGACGGCAATATTTCCGGCAGTGACGCTCTCCACAGGCTTGTATTCATCTGCCAGCGCCACGTACAACGCTCCCGACTGTAACAAAAAAATAATAATTACATGATATACATTAAAAAGTAGCTCATTTAGATGGGAAAAATTTAACTAAAGACCACTGTTTTTTTACCGCGCGTCCTTAGATACCTGTTGCTATAACTTCTGAGCTTCCCAAGCCCTGCCACAAACGATGAAATTTGCCTTATATTGTTAATGTCTTATGGCGATCGTATTGCTCCCTCTACAGGAATAATTCAAAACTACTACTCGTCCCCAATGTTACATTGTCATCCAATTTACCTGTTCACTCTTATCCTGTCCAAGGTTATAAATCTTCTGTCCCCTATTGATCTCTCCGCTATACACCCTCAAGAACGTCAGCACACCTCTCTGATCGTCATGCTGCACTTTAAACGCCCTCGCAGCCAATTCCGACCCAAAACACTCGTACAGCTTATGCCCTTCATGAGGATGTGGCAAATATGACATGACCCCGTCCATCAACGTCTGAACACCTATGTTTTTATACGAGCTACCGCATAGTATAGGAAATGCTCTCATTCCGACTGTACATCGTCGAATCGCTCGTTCTATATCCT
The DNA here is from genome assembly GCA_948107665.1 of Lomographa bimaculata. Taxonomy (NCBI): domain Eukaryota; kingdom Metazoa; phylum Arthropoda; class Insecta; order Lepidoptera; family Geometridae; genus Lomographa; species Lomographa bimaculata. Next base: position 1,120,387 of record OX403603.1, read on the forward strand.
CTTTACTGATGTCTAAAGACTCGTTGGTTATGATCGTTTCGGCGATTTCGTCGTCTATGGTTGACAGCTTGTCTATGAGTAGTCTGTGGTCTTTTTGGGCGGATTCCCACTTGTGGCCATCGCTTTCTGTCAGCTTGCGGCGCGTGAAGTTCTGACCGCGGCCTTGGGTCCAGATTATTTCATCTAGGGTTATTAGGTCGATGAGACCTGAAACAATGCAGATGGTTAATTAGTCTTTATATTTGATACTCATATTTACCAAGTACTTAGTTTAGTGGATTCGAGACCCACACACCCCTTTCCTTCTAGCATTTCACCATTATCTCAACTGATGGAAAGTGAAGATGCAGCTTGCTTGCCTAGTATATACCTATTCACTCTTGACTTGAGGACTCCCAGATAATAAGCGTCAAGCTTGCCGTTTATTCAATGTCAGCCAAAGTATTGCAATTAAATAGTTCAAAGTCTTGCACAGCAATGCACTGCGCACGCACTCGGAAATTATATGTTAAATCTCTTAATACCCTGAAATTTCACTGGAAACACTAAATTACTACAATAAACAGTAATGTTCGCACACTTCTGCTGACGGTTGAATGACTGGCATTGGTATCACCCAGGTGGACTCTGCAAAATACTCTTACCACTATAAAGCCTTCAGGCGGACTAAAACATCCTGTCACACAAGTCTATGCAACAAGCACTAGTGCATACAAAGCGTGGCCGTCCCAAGCACCTGGCGGCGGTGATTGCAGAAGCAAAGGCCATCGACCTGATTGGAGCGAAGTAAAGCATGCCGCACAGAACAGAATGGAATGGCGAAATATTGTAGCTGCCCTTTGCCCCGATGCGGGTCCTTAGGATCTAAGTAAGTAAAGTTCATACAAGCAAGCAAGAAACCTCAGTAAATGTGTTAGGCTTACCAATAAGTCTGCCTTCATGTCTCACAGGATGGTGGCACAGGAGTGCAGTAGCGTTGAGCTTTTCCTCCACGGAGCGGACACAAGCCAGCGTGTCAGCGTCAGACCTGTCCATTTTGTTGAGGTATAAGAGTCGCGGGACGCGGTATCCGGTAGCTTGTCGCCATACTGTTAAGGTTTGGGCTTCCACACCTGATGATAATTGATAATGGTGTAAAATTCTATTCTAGAATAGGTTGGGTTGTTTTCAAAGGGATGTATTAATTCTAAACATTTATATCAGATCAAAATTCATGTTGTAATGAATTTCAAATAAAACTAATAATAATTGATCATTTTATTTGTAGTGTGTAAACACTTGACTTAGCCAATTAGACCACCAACGTAGCATAAGTATCTATATAGTCATCTAAGATACTCATCATGTAGCCTCCACATTTTAAACACCTATCCATCAATATATCTCTTCGTCAATGCCTACCAGCAACACCATCTAACCTTGGACACAAACTCCCAATATAGGATGACATCCCTTGGGCTCATCCTATATAATATAAGTACAAATGTTCCTTGTACAGAAAAATTGCTCTATTGCCGGGAATGGAACCCTGGACCTACAGTGTAGAAAGCAAATAAGGGTAATTTTACTCTCTATTCTGGTTGGTTAACAAAGTTGTTTGAAAACTGTCATGAGATTTTTTTTTTTTTGCATTTTTTGACTAATAAAATATGAGAGTATGTTGTATCCTCATACACACCAGCTGAGGCATCCAGTACTATCACAGCCCCATCCAGCACAGCTAAGCTCTGTTCCACCTCCATAGTAAAATCAATGTGGCCGGGGGTATCAATCAAGTTTATCTGTCCACCACGCCAAGGAAAAGACACTGCGGCAGCTGTAATGAGAAAGGATGAAAATGAATTCTTAGAAGCTGCGAAGTAGTGATGACAGTCTCAAAAGAGCACCACCTGTCATGAATGTAGTGACAAGTCCAGCTGTGGACCTTCAATTTTAGCCTAAAGCACTTGATATGGCAGTGGTACACTTCATTGCAAAATTTTAATTGTTTCTTTCAACTGCATTAGCAATTCATAATGTATTGAACATTACATAATTCAAAAGTTAGTGCAAAAAAATAAATGCAGTTGTCAGATATATAACAGATATTATATTTGTATCGTGTTACTAGCCGTGCCACGTGGCTTCACTTGCATTTATCATGTTAAAAATTGCTTATGTGTTAATCCAAGATATAAGTAATTTTTTTCCAAATTTCACCAAGTCCTTTCAGCCATTAAAATCTGAAGAGAAATCAAACATACTTACACACAAACTTTCGGATTTATAATATTAGTGTGATTATATTTTTTTTTATTGGAAATAAGGGTTTTTTTATATCTCAACAAATATGAGGCCCTGGTAGAAATAAATTACAATTAACTGCTATTAAAGATTATTACTTTACTAATTTTTAAACCTTTGCTTTTTGTTTAGATTATTGCATGAACGCAACACATTGGAGGGGCGCGGGGGGTATCTCTATCGGTAGCTCTTGGGAATTTTGTCACTATGGAGCGTTTCTTGGGAGCAGAGTGCACGTTGTGCGTGCGAGGGCTTTCAAAAGCGGTAACTCGGCGACATACAACATTTTACATACAGTATTCGAGGATTTCGTCACGTAAATGATGCGCCAAGCATACCACTCATTCATAAATGGGAAAGAAGTTCGAAGAGATGAGGTTCCACATTAGAAAAACTAATAACGGGGCAACCAAGATCATCAAGAAGAAAATGTGGAAACGTGGAAAGTATTAACCAGTCTGTTAGTGAACATCTTTACTTTTTTGAAGATGAAACAGGACTTACAGTTACAGTTAATTCGGAGAGTTATGCGGATATGTTGAAAATTTTTTTGGTGCCTAAATTGCAATACCGTACTGGCTATAACCAACGAACATGGTTCCAGCAGGATAAAGCAATATCACACATGTCTAACACGTCTCTGGGACACCTAGTATTTTAACCACCTTGCTACACCTAATGGCAAGGTTTTTTTTATGCTTGATTGGCAAGCATTGACCACTATCTCACCTGATGGAAAGTGACGATGCGGCCGAAGATGTAGCATGCTTGCCTAGAAGATACATATTCACTCTTGACTTGAAGAGTCCCAGATTATACCGTGCGAGAAACAAAGAGCGGAAGATGGCCATAAGAACTACTGAACTAAACAAGATAAACCCTTCGAGTTTGGGCTTGTTTCACAAGACAGATTCATCTTGTTATTACTAATTGATTTTATTTATATAGCATTAACCATGCTAAGCAGAACTATAGTGATAAATTTAGAAAGGAAAAATTATCGCTCAGCGGTTAGAGCAATAGGGCATGACACCCTATGGCCGCGGGTTCAAATCCCGCCTCAAGCGATAATTTTTTCCTTTCCTAATTTATCACTATTGTTATTACTAGTTTGTATGTATAGTTTTATCTCAATTTTCCACATAGCATAGTTTCTTTTAATTGATGAAATTTAAAACATTATGTGAATCTCTTACAAGTTATCGTTATTCCTCTTTGCCTCTCCTGCTCCATATAATCTGTGACTGTGTTTCCATGGTGCACCTCTCCCATAGATCTAATGGTCCCCGAGTAAAATAACATCCTCTCAGTTGTAGTGGTTTTTCCTGAAAATATCTAATATATAAAATTCTCGCGTCGCAGTGTTTGTTACCAAACTCCTCGAAACGGCTCGACTGATTTTTATGAAATTTTGTGTGCATATCAGGTAGGTCTGAGAATCAGTCAACATGTATTTTTCATACCCCTAATTTAATGCTAGGGTGGTTCAACCTAAAATATTTTTTCTTTTTTGGTCAAAATTGTTTTTTTTTTTATTTTTCAATGCAAAATATATTATATTTTTATTGAATTAAAAAACTATTTCCTAGAAATCCTACTAATATTATAAATCCGAAAGTTTGTGTGTAAGTGTGTAAGTATGTTTGTTCCCTCTTCACGCTTTAATGGCTGAACGGATTTGGATGAAATTTGGAATGTACATAGATTATACCTAGGATTAACACATAGGCTACTTTTTAACTTGATAATAGCGGGCGAAGCCGCGGGGCACGGCTAGTAATGTATATGGCAAAGCAATGTTTGCCGGGTCAGCTAATATTTCTATAAAGATATGTAAATACTATTTGTATGCACCTATATCTTTCTCTTATTTACCATCTGTGGTTGTCTGATAGAAAACTTTAATCCTAGGGAGCATTAAGGGCAATACCATTACCTCTTACCTTAACCCTTTTTTCTTTGCATCATAACAAAACCCGATATATGAAAATATTAGTCTAAATCAGTATGATAAGAGAAACAACACCCTTTTTATTAAAAAATTCATAACATTTAAAAATACAAGCCAAAAAGTATCAAATCACAACAATTGTTAAGCTATTGCATAGCTTCTATCGCGGGCCTTGAGTGTGGAGACCGAATCCAGAAATTCCGTAACGAAAATAACCTAACACCCCCCACTCTGACCGGCACAGCGGTGATACTTTTTAGTTTTGCCATCTATAGATGAATAGCAGAACTTTTAATGACTTTTTTGAAATATCACGCTTGTCTCTTTAGTTCAGCAACTCGCCTCTAGGTGGCAGGAAAAAAAATACTACATAAATAAAATAAATAAATAATTATAATTGCATAAGTTGATTAAAAATGCTATGCAATAGCTTTACAGCGGCAGTCCCTGAGTGCCACACGTATTTTGTTTTTTAATACTTTTTCCAGTAAACAACATGGCATTTAATAATATATATAAAGCAAAACAATGTTTGCTGGGTCAACTAGTAATGATATAAATATACCATAGTTACTTACAAGAATATAATTTAAAAAATAAGTGTGAGAAAGTGCTTGGAAATATTTAAAAGCCTACTTTTATGGTTACGCTGGTGAGGGATTGTTGTAGGTAATGTATAATAAATGGATCTTGCAGTTTAGAGCATACTTGATCAATGTTTTCTTCATCTAAGCCGCATTCTCAGAAGCAGTGATACCTGAATCTTATAATAATAGGTGAACCGGGTATAAGCAAAACCTAATTGCAGTCGGCAGACTGTCAGCACTGCCCAATTTAAAGAAAACCTTGAAGGAAATTTCAGGTTGTGTTAGACTGTAAAACATACTTCGGTAGACTTTTAAGAAATTTGCCGTTCCTTACACCAAGCCTTTCCTTAAATCTTGTAAAATTTTACTAAAATTAGTTCTAATTTATTATTAATGTATTTATATAAGTAAACAGCATAGAAAGAGCAAATAACACAAACCTGCATCTATGTGAGCCAAAATTCCAATGTTACGGATGTTTTCGATTTTGTTGGCATTCTTTGCTTCTGTATTAGAGGAATACTTTCTAATGTGGACATTTTTCAGTAGTTTTCTGTAATAATTTACAAGGCAAAATGTTTTCATTTTCAAATAGAAAACACAGACCACAGAGAGTACTACATAGAAAATTTGATTCAAAGTGAATGCCACAGAGTATTTTTATATTCAGCTTCTTCTTTGAAAGTCGACCAAAGATAATGATCATCTGGGTGTCTTCAAGTCTAGAATGAATAGCCTTCTAGGCAAGCATGTTTCATCTTTGGCCGCATGGTCACTTTCCATCAGGTGAGATACCGGTCAAATGCTTGCCTATCTGTATAAAAAAAATATAAGATTTAATAATTGTCCATGAACCTATACCAGCCCCCCGATTACCTATCTGAGTTTCAGATGGGTTTCATTAACAAGTTTCAAAAAATGGCCGTTTTGGTATTACGTAACCCCGCTTTCTATGCCGCAGTTTCGAAACGAGCTCGATAGCAATTTCGGCCATTTTTGACAACTAAAATTCTATCGACTCTGAAGAATTCGTATGAGACAGCGATCACGTAACTCACTTTCAATAAATTTGTGATCACGTGACTTGAGCAATATCATTAGGGTTCGGAAACATGCAGGACCTCGTTTCTGAAGATAGAAATTCTAAACCAACGAGTATAAAATCGAAGATTGACCATTTTAATTGGCATAAATTAACAGGCTGGTAGTATAACAATAGTATTCTATGATATTTATTTACCACGTTTTTTTTTAAATGAATTTAATTCTAATAAAGATAAAGTTCTTGGTCAAGAGTGAATAGGTATCTTATAGGCAAGCGTGCTACAACTTCGGCCGCATCTTCACTCTCCATCAGATGAGACAGAGGTCAAATGCTTGCCTATCGAGGATTAAAATAAGAATAATCAATTTTAACTATTATATCATTGAATAAACCGTTCGTCTAATTCGTGCTTTTGGACAAATGCCTAACTACTCAAAGAACATTGTTGTTTTGTGATTTTCTGCTTGGAAGTATCCAAAAGAACATCCAGAAGGCCATATTACTATTGAACTGTCCATTGGCTCAGTTGGATGCGCTTTCGCCGTCTAAGCAGGGGTATCGGGTTCCATTTGCAGCGGGAACAACAGTTTTCTTTCCAAGGAATATTTGTGTTTCTGGTTCTATTTGTGTGTGAGATGTGAATGTTTCCAGCACCCACGACACAAGTCATAGAACGTAGTGTTTAGCTGCGAGTGTGAAAGCGTTTATTATTACTTAGCTCCAAACATATATAGTCTTTGTGGTTTATAAAAACATAATGCTATTTATTATAAGTGTCAGTACCCAGTATTCTCACTTGAATAATATAAATTATATAGGCGAGTCGATAAGAAATAAATGATAGAATAGGTATCTTCTAAGCAAGCATGCTTCATTTTATACCCCATCTTCATCTTCCGTCAGATGAGGACAACTTCTCACATTACTTGACACAAATCGTTCAATATTATTTTGCCGATATCAGTCACCAATAGTGATTACGAAACGCTAGGCAAGGTGTGTTTGCTAAATAACAAGAATAAATGAAAATAAAGTATTTATTGGTAAATAACATAACATTATCGGTGACATTACAGTTGCTTTTACATTTGCCTAATGTTATTAGTTTCTTATCATCAATTATACACCAACTAATTTGAATGTATACTAGGTAAAATAAGACTACTAAGCTAGGCGTTAGCTGCCCATACTTAACGCTAAAAAATATCTTGTAAACTTGACACAAAATGCTTCCGACTGTTTCAAACAACTTCCGACTGGATTAGAATAAAATTTGGTACATATTATATAATATTATGGCCTGAAATAGGATAATAATATGACGACCCAGTGGCGCAGTGGGCAGGTCTCTGCTCTCTCTTCGCCTTGGGTCCTGGGTATGAATCCCTGCAGGAGTACAATTTTTCTTCCCAAGGGACATTTGTACCTGTTATCAGTTGGGTGTGATGAGATGTGAATGTTTCGGCTTACTCCCGTGTGAATTCATGCGTTAGTTCCTACATCTATGTAATGTTTTCTTCATCACAACACGTGCATGACTGAATCTTAGGTAACAAAACCATAGCACATACCAAGTATTTTAATTGTTACTTTTTGTATGCATGTTTTTAATAATTCAAGCAATATTGATTACAATAAACTTCTTTAAACACACATACAAATTTTGACATTACACTTATAATAAACACGAAAACTTTGTGTCTTTGTGAATATAACTATGTTTGAAACTAGGTACATCTGTAATGACTGGATGTAAGATTTGTTATATAAGCCCATGTAACTCAGGGTCTGTATTGTATTGTATAAATACAACCTTTCTGATCGATTGTATTTATATATGTTAATTATTTAAGAAAAACATTAATTTAATAAATTTATTAATTAACTTAATTTGGTGAATTTGTTGCTGGCGTCATAATTATCCAGGGTGCTGAATGGTACTTGATGATGGGCCTCTTTTCCAACTTCGATCCACAGCTAATCTAAAAAATAAACGTCTTTTAACAAAAAGAAATGAGTGATTATATATATCACATACAGAACTAGAAACACGAATTTTCCTTGAGGTGAAAACTTCACGTATTTTGAAACTTGTTCCCACCGAGAATCGAACCCGATACCTCAATTAAAAGGTATCTAACCAACGAGCAGTTAATATGGACGCAGAATACAAAAGAACTAGTATCAACGATATTTATGATACCTGTTGGATAGACCTATTCATTCTTAAATCAGGGCACCCAGCGTGCCCTTCCCCAAGTAATTCTACCTGTCATAGAGCATTACCAGTAAAAAACTTCTATGTAGCTAGCTATAACTTAACTGATAAAACAGAGGTAATGTACCATATAGAGAACTCTCTTGATACATCAAGGGGCGGAATGTAATGAGCTATTTTTCATTATAATTAACTTCAGCGAGACTGAAGCTTAGTATTTTAAATTATTCTAATCAAACTTATATTATAATAACTAACTACATTCGAGTAAAACAATAAAACATACTTGCAAACGTCGTCCATATATTATGGTTGACATACCTCCAGTTCGCTCGAAGCGTTTCGCTTCTACGTTTATCATCCGTACTGCGAAGAAGTGGAACTCATTGCCCTCGTCTTTATTCCCCGAACGGTATAATCTGGGAGACTTCAAATCAAAGTGAATAGGTACCTTCTAGGCTACAATTGGTGGTCTTTATAAAAGTATTATATTCTTGTAAATGAGAATGACGTTGAGGGGCACAATTATTTGAAAATCCGTAAAACAAAAAACTTACCTGTTTCATAAAGTAGAATAGGAAAATATTTATAATGTATGTAATAGGAAGATATTTTAGCAGCATCTTCCATTGTAGACTGATCTAACCCAGCATGCATCTGGAAAAGAAACAATAAAAAAAATTAATATGCTTATAATCATAATGTTTGTATACTATCTCACCTACAGATTTTATTAATACTAGCCGTTCCCCGCAGCATCGCCCGCATTTATTAAGTTAAATATGTACTAATCCTAGGTAAGCTTTGTACATTCAATCTCATACAAATCTGTTCAGCCGTTACCGTGTGAAGAGAAAACAAACATACTCACACACTTAAACACAAACTTTCCGATTTATAATATTAGTGTGATGAAATATAATAATTAACCCAGCGCATTTATTATTTTGTACAATCAGCGATGTTAAAGCCAAAAAATACTATACGCAATAATTTATTTGTACATTTACTTTAGAACCATAAATAGCACAAGTTTATCTTGTTGTTTGTTTGAAGTTAAAAAGGGCATGGGATAAAAGAAATGTTTACAACAGAATACCGAAAGGCCGGCAACCTTACCTTGATGACCCAAACTTAACAATTTGAACTTGACCAGCTTATTATAGCCAATGGGTCTTTTGGCTATATTATGTCAAGCCTACACATTCATTAATTCACCTTATCACAGTGTGAACTAAAATAATTATAAGACTTGGAAATAATGAAATTAAATGAATATAATATATGTATAGATATAAATAAATGTAATAAAATATAGAAATAGAATGTAATATTAGATATCTGTAAGTTATATTATGTCAATAAATTGATTTGATTTGATTTCAAACATTTTGGATTTACGGATGAGGTATCCTTACTTATTTATAGTTCTAATGATACAACATTTCAATTAAAAGCATACATAGACATTTACAAAAAACACAAATAATTAAAGTGTTACTTACTTCACAATTCAAAAACTGGTTTACCGCAGCAGATCTTCAATTGAATGTTGTCTTTTCAGCTGCAATGTGATGCTTGATCTCCAATGTCAATGCTGTAACATAATTTTCAGTTTATGAGTTGTCTACACATTTACATACATATTTTTATTGTTTGTGAGACTAAGACAGTAACAATATTTTTGATAATATTAATGGGTAATTTATGTTTACCCATTTATATTAAAGAAAAATAAGTGCTAATGCTAGGTTTAAGCTATGAATATTCCAAATTTGATCTAAATCCATTCAGCCACCACAGTGTGAAGAGAAAACATACTTACTAACACACTTTCTAACAAAATTTCAAATTTAGGGTGATCGGGAGGGTGTGGCAATAACATATAATATTAATAGTTTCTATTGTTGTTAGTTCGAAGTAAAAAGGCATGTAATGTAGTTACTCATGTAATTATTGCACACAGATCCAACATAATATACCAAAATATGTTAACAATTTTATTTTAAGCCAAGAGGCCTTATTTTGATGACTCAGACTTAGCAATTTGGACTCGACCAGCTTATTATTATATAGCTAACGAGTGTTTTGGCTATACATATAAGCCTACACATTCATCAAAATATTTTGGAATTACGGATGAGGTATACATATTTGTTTATAGTTGTAATTATACATTTCATTTAAAAGCACACTTAAGACTATTATAAAAAACACAAAATTAAATTATTACTTACTTCATGAAAACATTCACCACAGCATATCTTCAATTTAGTGTTATGTCCATTCATCTTCAATGGGACGTTTGATCTCCAAAGTTAAAGCTGTAACATATTTTTATTTTATGTTTTAATGAAATTATTAGCTATCAACATGTGCATAAATTCACATGTTTATTGTTTGTGACACTTACAAACAGAAAAATGTGTATGTACTGAGTTCAGAAGTTTTAAGTCTGAGGTACTATTTTTGATACTATTAATTCATTGTATTCAGAGCTAGGTATACATAGGTTGACACTTAGTTTAACCCTCCAATTTGACATAGGATCATAACTGTATCGCAACTTAAAATATTATTTTTCTATTAGCTTAACCCGTGTTAATCAAGATCTAAAAGTAGAGTAGGTATGTCCTGTTCTATGTCTTGTACATATAGGTGCCAATTTTTATCTAAATCAATGAGTATTTACCTATTAATGCCATTACAGAGATATAAACCTCATCTTTTACTAATACATATATTGTGTTATGTATTAGTAAAGATTGTATGCAAGTTGACAAAATAATTTTAAGTACGTGCCTCTCAGTACTTGTTAAGCTCTGTGAGGCACTGCACAGGGCTCTACATGAGACTTATAGTCTCCAAATGCTTACAGCATTTGAAGTAAGTAGCTAGTGCAAACATAAAAATTTATATAGTTGACTTTTAGGTTATATTGACAAGAAATAGCTACTTACTCGCTTACATTCGTATTTCGTAATACGGAAAGGCTTCCGATTGCTGGCCTTTTGCTCTTTATATCCATTGAGGTCGTGGCACTCTTGGTGAAACATTTTCTTTGTTATTTTTTCGAGTTAAATACCTAGTAAAACAATGATAGATTTATGGTGGACGACACGCGGCGTACGAGTATATATAGAAGATATACATACTTTAATATTTACCTAGATATTTGCAAACTGTATGTTTACTATAATGAAATAAGATTTAATTAGTAAAAACTAGAAATAATAACAAAACTTGTGACCCACGTAATTAAAAAGAAATATTTATCTATGGCATTCGGTTTCCAAATAGACAAAACAATATAGAGCCGTATTAACCAACTTTTTTAAGATGTAATACCCCTTTCTTAGGAGGTACAGAGCACAAACATTTGTGCAACGACTCCGCAAATTGGTAGGATTATCTTCGTTTTCACATCTCGAATTGTCGAAAATTGTCGATGAAACTACAACGAAACATGAACCCGAAGAGATACGTAATACCAAAACTCCTTCAGAAATTAAGAGAAAGAGGAAGCTCTTTCAAACCATTAGATATCTGAAACAGCACTGCGATTACCTATATCTGTTTCAGATATCTAATGGTTTGAAAGAGCTTCCACTTCCTCTTAATTTCTGAAGGAGTTTTGGTATTACGTATCTCTTCGGGTTCATGTTTCGTTGTAGTTTCATCGACAATTTTCGACAATTCGAGATGTGAAAACGAAGATAATCCTACCAATTTGCGGAGTCGTTGCACAAATGTTTGTGCTCTGTATCGCCTAAGAAAGGGTATTACATCTTAAAAAAGCTGGTTAATACGGCTCTATATTGTTTTGTCTATTTGGAAACCGAATGCCATAGATAAATATTTCTTTTTAAATACGTGGGTCACAAGTATTGTTATTATTTATAGTTTTTACTATTTAAATCTTATTTCATTATAGTAAACAAACAGTTTGCAAATACCTAGGTAAATATTAAAGTATGTATGTCTTCTACATATACTCGTACGCCGCGTCGTCCACCATAAATCTATCATTGTTTTATTAGGTATTTAACTCGAAGAAATAACAAAGAAAATGTTTCACCAAGAGTGCCACGACATTCATGGATTTAAAGAGCAAAAGGCCAGCAATCGGAAGCCTTTCCGTATTACGAAATACGAATGTAAGCGAGTAAGTACCTATTTCTTGTCAATATAACCTAAAAGTCAACTACATAATTTTTTATGTTTGCACTAGCTACTTACTTCAAATGCTGTTAGCATTTGGAGACTATAAGTCTCATGTAGAGCCCTGTGCAGTGCCTCGCAGAACTTAACAAGTACTGAGAGGCACGTTCTTAAAATTATTTTGTCAACTTGCATACAATCTTTACTAATACATAACATATATGTATTAGTAAAAGATGAGGTTTATATCTCTGTATTGGCATAAATAGGTAAATACTCATTGATTTAGATGAAAATTGGCATCTATATGTACAAGACATAGAACAGGACATACCTACTTTACTTTTAGATCTTGATTAACACGGGTAAAGCTAATAGAAAAATAATATTTTAAGTTGTGATACAGTTATGATCCTATGTCAAATTGAAGGGTTAAACTAGTGTCAACTTATGTATACCTAGCTCTGAATACAATAAATTAATAGTATCAAAAATACCCCAGACTTAAAACTTCTGAACTCAGTACATACACATTTTTTTGTTTGTAAGTGTCACAAACAATAAACATGTGAATTTATGCACATGTTGATAGCTAATAATTTCATTAAAACATAAAAAAAAAAATATGTTACAGCATTGACTTTGGAGATCAAACGTCCCATTGAAGATGAATGGACATAACACTAAATTGAAGATATGCTGTGGTGAATGTTTTCATGAAGTAAGTAACAATTTAATTTTGTGTTTTTTGTAATAGTCTTAAGTGTGCTTTTAAATGAAATGTATCATTACAACTATAAACAAATATGTATACCTCATCCGTAATTCCAAAATATTTTGATAAATGTGTAGGCTTATATGTATAGCCAAAACACTCGTTAGCTATAAGATAATAAGCTGGTTGAGTCCAAATTGCTAAGACTGAGTCATCAAAACAAGGCCTCTCGGCTTAAAATAAAATTGTAAACATATTTTGGTATATTAAGTTGGAACTGTGTGCAATAATTACATGAGTAACTACATTACATGCCTTTTTTTACTTCGAACTAACAACAATAGAAACTATTAATATTATATGTTATTGCCACCCTCCCAATCACACTAAATTTGAAATTTTGTGAGAAAGTGTGTTAGTAAGTATGTTTTCTCTTCACACTGTGATGGCTGAACGGATTTAGATCAAATTTGGAATATTCATAGCTTAAACCTAGCATTAGCACTTATTTTTCTTTAATATAAATGGGTAAACATAAATTACCCATTAATGTTATCAAAAATATTGTTACTGTCTGCGAGTCTCACAAACAATAAAAATATGTATGTAAATGTGTAGAAAACTCATAAACTTAAAATTATGTTACAGCATTGACATTGGAGATCAAGCATCACATTGCAGCTGAAAAGACATAACATTCAATTGAAGATCTGCTGCGGTAAACCAGTTTTTGAATTGAGAAGTAAGTAACACTTTAATTATTTGTTTTTTTTTGTAAATGTCTATGTGTGCTTTTAAATGAAATGTTGTATCATTAGAACTATAAATAAGTAAGGATACCTCATCCGTAAATCCAAAATGTTTGAAATCAAATCAAATCAATTTATTGACATAATATAACGTAATATAACTTACAGATACCTAATATTACATTCTATATTTTATTACATTTATTTATATCTATACATATATTATATTCATTTAATTTCATTATTTCCAAGTCTTATAATTATTTTAGTTCATACTGTGATAAGGTGAATTAATGAATGTGTAGGCTTGGCATAATATAGCCAAAAGACCCATTGGCTATAATAAGCTGGTCGAGTCCAAATTGTTAAGTTTGGGTCATCAAGGTTAGGTTGCCGGCCTGTCGGTATTCTGTTTTAAACATTTCTTTTATACCATGCCCTTTTTAACTTCAAACAAACAACAAGATAAACTTGTGCTATTTATGGTTCTAAAGTAAATGTACAAATAAATTATTGCGTATAGTATTTTTTGGCTTTAACATTGCTGATTGTACAAAATAATAAATGCGCTGGGTTAATTATTATATTTCATCACACTAATATTATAAATCCGAAAGTTTGTGTTTAAGTGTTTGAGTATGTTTGTTTTCTCTTCACACGGTAACGGCTGAACAGATTTGTATAAGATTGATTGTACATAGCTTATACCTAGGATTAGTACCTATTTAACTTAATAAATGCGGGCGATGCTGCGGGGAACGGCTAATATTAATAAAATCTGTAGGTGAGATAGTATACAAAGATTATGATTATAAGCATATTAATTTTTTTTATTGTTTCTTTTCCAGATGCATGCTGAGTTAGATCGGTCTACAATGGAAGATCCTGCTAAAATATCTTCCTATTACATACATTATAAATATTTTCCTATTCTACTTTATGAAACAGGTAAGTTTTTTGTTTTACGGATTTTCTAATAATTGTGCCCCTCAACGTCATTCTCATTTACAAGAATATAATAATTTTTATAAAGACCACCAATTGTAGCCTAGAAGGTACCTATTCACTTTGATTTGAAGACTCCCAGATTATACCGTTCGGGGAATAAAGACGAGGGCAATGAGTTCCACTTCTTCGCAGTACGGATGATAAACGTAGAAACGAAACGCTTCAAGCGAACTGGAGGTATGTCATCCATAATATATGGACGACGTTTGCAAGTTTGTTTTGTTGTCTTACTCGAATGTAGTTAGTTAGTTATAATATTAGTTTGATTAGAATAATTTAAAATACTAAGCTCCAGTCTCGCTGAAGTTAATTATAATGAAAAATAGCTCATTACATTCCGCCCCTTGGGGCGGAATGTAATGAGCTATTTACAAGATGTATCAAGAGAGTTCTCTATATGGTACATTACCTCTGTTTTATCGGTTAAGTAATAGCTAGCTACATATAAGTTTTTTACTAGTAATGCTCTATGACAGGTAGAATTACTTGGGGAAGGGCACGCTGGGTGCCCTGATTTAAGAATGAATAGATCTATACAACAGGTATCATAAATATCGTTGAGACTAGTTCTTTTGTATTCTGCGTCCATATTAACTGCTCGTTGGTTAGATACCTTTTAATTGAGGTATCGGGTTCGATTCTCGGTGGGAACAAGTTTCAAAATACGTGAAGTTTTCACCTCAAGGAAAATTCGTGTTTCTGGTTCTGTATGTGATATATATAATCACTCATTTCTTTTTGTTAAAAAACGTTTATTTTTTAGATTAGCTGTGGACCGAAGTTGGAAAAGAGGCCCATCATCGAGTACCATTCAGCACCCTGGATAATTATGACGCCAGCAACAAATTCACCAAATTAAGGCAGCGGTAGCCTGCCATTATGTTTTTCTTAAATAATTAACATATATAAATACAATCGATCAGAAAGGTTGTATTTATAATTAGGTATGTTTACAACAAAGTATCTCTAGAATGGCATATTGGATTTTGATTAAGCCCGTGTAACTCAGGGTCTAGACTAGATAGTCTAGACCCTGAGTTACATGGGCTTATATAACAAATCTTACATCCAGTCATTACAGATGTACCTCGTTTCAAACATAGTAATATTCACAAAGACACAAAGTTTCGTGTTTATTATAAGTGTAATGTCAAAATTTGTATGTGTGTTTAAAGAAGTTTATTGTAATCAATATTGCTTGAATTATTAAAAACATGCATACAAAAAGTAACAATTAAAATACTTGGTATGTGCTATGCACTTTGGTTTTGTTACCTCAGTCATACTTTCAGTCATGCACGTGTTGTAATGAAGAGAACATTACATAGATGTAGGAACTAACGCATAAATTCACACGGGAGTAAACCGAAACATTCACATCTCATCACACCCAACTGATAACAGGTACAAATGTCCCTTGGGAAGAAAAATTGTACTCCTGCAGGGATTCATACCCAGGACCCAAGGCGAAGAGAGAGCAGAGACCTGCCCACTGCGCCACTGGGTCGTCATATTATTATCCTATTTCAGGCCATAATATTATATAATATGTACCAAATTTTATTCTAATCCAGTCGGAAGTTGTTTGAAACAGTCGGAAGCATTTTGTGTCAAGTTTACAAGATATTTATAGCGTTAAGTATGGGCAGCTAACGCCTAGCTTAGTAGTCTTATTTTACCTAGTATACATTCAAATTAGTTGATGTATAATTGATGATAAGAAACTAATAACCTTAGGCAAATGTAAAAGCAACTGTAATGTCACCGATAATGTTATGTTATTTACCAATAAATACTTTATTTTCATTTATTCTTGTTATTTAACAAGCACACCTCGCCTAGCGTTTCGTAATCACTATTGGTGACTGATATCGGCAAAATAATATTGAACGATTTGTGTCAAGTAATGTGAGAAGTTGTCCTCATCTGACGGAAGATGAAGATGGGGTAGAAAATGAAGCATGCTTGCTTAGAAGATACCTATTCTATCATTTATTTCTTATCGACTCGCTTATATAATTTATATTATTCAAGTGAGAGTACTGGGTACTGACACTTATAATAAATAGCAAGACTATATATGTTTGGAGCTAAGTAATAATAAACGCTTTTACACTCACAGCCAAACACTAAGTTCTATGACTTGTGTCGTGGGTGCTGGAAACATTCACATCTCACACACAAATAGAACCAGAAACACAAATATTCCTTGGAAAGAAAACTGTTTTTCCCGCTGCAAATGGAACCCGATACCCCTGCTTAGACGGCGAAAGCGCATCCAACCGAGCCAATGGACAGTTCAATAGTAATATGGCCTTCTGGATGTTCTATTGGATACTTCCAAGCAGAAAATCACAAAACAACAATGTTCTTTGAGTAGTTAGTCATTTGTCCAAAAGCACGAATTAGACGAACGGTGTATTCAATGATATAATAGTTAAAATTGATTTTTCTTATTTTATCCTCGATAGGCAAGCATTTGACCACTGTCTCATCTGATGGAGAGTGAAGATGCGGCCGAAGTTGTAGCACGCTTGCCTATACGATACCTATTCGCTCTTGATAAAGAACTTTATCTTTATCAGAATTAAATTCATTTAAAAAAAACGTGGAAAATAAATACCATAGAATACTATTTTTATACTACCAGCCTGTTAATTTATGCCAATTAAAATGGTCAATCTTCGATTTTATACTCGTTGGTTTAGAATTTCTATCTTCAGAAACGAGGTCCTGGATGTTTCCGAACCCTAATGATATTGCTCAAGTCACGTGATCATAAATTTATTGAAAGTGAGTTACGTGATCGCTGTCTCATACGAATTCTTCAGAGTCGATAGAATTTTAGTTGTCAAAAATGGCCGAAATTGCTATCGAGCTCGTTTCGAAACTGAGGCATAGAAAGCGGGGTTACGTAATACCAAAACGGCCATTTTTGGAAACTTGTTAATGAAACCCATCTGAAATTGAGATAGGTAATCGGGGGGCAGATATAGGTAATCGCAGTGCAGACCCCCTATTACGTATCTTTGTTGCACGCGGTTTCAATTAAAATTAAGCAAAAATGAACCTTATTTCTTAGGAGTTTTGTAAATTTAGTATTGAAATCGTTTGCAACAAAGATAGATAATCGGGGGGCAGTCCTACCAACCAAAAAGACTTTATTTACTCTTTGTGTAGATTTTTAAACGGAAACATCGCTATCTCGTTCTTCTCATACAATTCGTTCTCTTCTTTATTTTCTCTCTCCTTTACTCTTTAAAAAAATGGCATCTGCGTCGATTTGTTTGTGTTGAATACGTGACAAATAAAAATATTTATTTCACTGAAAACTTTGTAAAAAATCTGTGTTAAAGTGTGCTAAGATGGGAGTACCAGCATTCTTCCGCTGGCTTAGCCGCAAGTACCCCAGCGTCATTGTTGAATGTATTGAACAGAGGGTTTGTAATCATAACCTACAATTTACTGTTGCTTTTTAAAAACTATGTTTTCACAGCGTTTGGTAGCTTGTCCAAATTATTTTCCAGTTTGAATGAGTTGCTTTTCATGGGTTCTGCATATTTTGCCTAAGAATTTGTAAAGGTGCTAGCATGCTCTTAGCCTTTAAAAACAACTATTAAAAAGCTACAACGGTTCAGCAAGTTTACACGACAAAGCCCTTCAAAGTTTCTACGAAAATTTATTAATTGAACTGCCCTTAAAGGATATCGTAGGAACTACAATATTTAAGTAAATCAGAACTAAGACTACTCAATGATAGAGTTACATATAAGCTCAATTTCTTGTAGGTAACTTAGGTCTTTGCTGTAGATATTAGATAGATAGATAGATATATTCTTTATTGAACACCTTAAAATAACAAAGAACACAAATAGGAATGACAGTAAAAAATTATGTAAGTGTAACAATAGGCGGTCTTATCGCTGAGAGCGATCTCTTCCAGACAACCTTTGGATGGAGAGGAATAACGCTATATAATAGGACGTCGTTCTACATTCATAAAAGATTAGATAGAAGAACAGTGATTAAAAACAGAGGATATATAAATAATAAATTTACATACACGTAAACAGATACCATATAATTATAAAATACTAAATATTTTTAAATATACAATACATACATATACATATATATATATACATATAATAAAATTATGTCTATTTAATATGGAGAAAAAAAAAAGCAAAATAAAAAGGAATGAACTTGGGCAACACTAACACTAAAACTAACAAAAAGGAACAAGAAGATTTATGAAGAAATATAGTAAGCCTTGACATTATTTTTAAAAATATTAAGTGACTGTGCCCTTCTTATTTCTACTGGAAGAGCATTCCACAAGCGAACAGCTTAGTATTAGTATCAGGGGATAATTATTGTTGTTAAATATATTAATAAAAAAAAAAGACAACCCTAAGTGATATAAGTAAAAGATCCCAGAAAATATAACCACAATAGATGCTTAACCTTCTAGCCAGTCGACGTAGATGGCCAACTCGTGTATGCTGACTCGTCCCTCCCCAACACAAACAATGTGGAGTTTGACAACCTGTACCTGGACATGAACGGCATCATCCACCCGTGCACACATCCTGAAGACAAGCCACCCCCTAAAGATGAGGATGAGATGATGGTGGCCATTTTTGAATGCATTGATCGTCTGTTCCGTATCGTCAGGCCGAGGAAGCTGTTGTATATGGCTATTGATGGAGTTGTAAGTACTTTCTTTTTTTTTACATTTAAATATTTAGTTGCTCACATGGCTCATAGCTCATAGCTCACATGGCATTTGGGAAATTGTGGTGGCATTACCACAGAAAGCAAAAAATTAAATCAGTTTAATCATAATTAATATTAAATATATCTAATATCTTTAAATGAGCAATTCTAGTATTATATATATATATGTAATCAGGATCTCGGAAAGAGCTCCAACGATTTTCATGAAAGTTACAGGCTAGAGGTTTTTCGTGCCCAAGGAATCGATTTATCAACGTTCCTGGTCCGAGAAATGCTTGGTTCCCAAACTGCATTTGAAAAACCGGGCTTAAGAAACTATCAGCACCATCTATTACACCATGACTGATGTAAAAAACTGTTTCTACTCGACACTAGATGGAGCTTTCTGATGCTACAAATTCAAACACATTCTATCAAAAACAAAAAACCAAGCAAAGCTCGGTCATCCGGATATTTAATATTAAATATATAGTTATTATTATATTAATTATATATATTATATGTATAAAACATTTTTCTATACCTAGGCACCTAGAGCTAAGATGAACCAGCAGCGCTCTCGTCGCTTCCGAGCCTCCAAGGAAACACAGGAGAAGATTGAGGAGGTGGCTCGCATTCGCTCGGAGCTCCAAACCAAGGGTGCTTATTTGCCCCCAGAGAGGCCCAAGGAAGCCCATTTTGATTCCAATTGTATCACACCGGGGACTCCCTTCATGGACCGGCTGAGCAAGTGTCTGCATTATTACATTCATGACAGGTAAGCAGCCTATATAATACATATTGTTAGGTACATTCTATATAATACATATTGTTAGGTTGGGTAATTTTTGTTATATTTTGACACACTTAATGATGACAGATGGATTATTGTTATGTATGCTCTTTACAAATCATATATTAAAAATAAATTGAGCAAAGTAAGGTCTCTAAGTTGATTTGGGTGGACTGTCTGTCTGTCAGAATATTAAGCGTCTAAACTGGTCTGGTTGTGATTTTGTGTGTGATGTAAATTTTTCCAGTACCCATGACACAAGTCATCAAACTTAGTGTGGGTATGTGAGTGTGAAAGTATCTAAGTGTTTAAACCATACAACAAATATCTTCAAGTTCTCAGAGAATATGTAAAGCTGTGGCCCTAAGCAATTAAAATTACATAAATAAATCCTTCCTCCCGGACCTCTAAACTGAGTAGACGTGTGCAGTAATTTTCATTTTTTTCTACAAAAATTCTCATTAATAAAGTATTTAAATTCACTTAGTAAAATAGGAGTGCATAACACCTGAGGAGGCGACGAGACGCGGTGCTAATCGCCCATCTATACGGGAGTGAGTCATACGCACGTGCATTGCGCTGCGCACACACGCAGGCACCACACCGTAAACCAAGTTCTTTCTGCATACAACACAAACTACTTACATGCAAGCATCATTGCACACACGCAAGACCCGCTAATTACTCAAGCTTCCCAAACTATACGTTTCACGCTAAGCACACAGACGCAGCCACACCCACTGACAAACGGCTTCTACACACACACCGTTAAGCCTCTGCTCAAAAGCATAGCGATCGTCGAGCTGCTGCTACTATCCTGGTACATATACCGTCGTACTTGATTGTGAGGTATGCCGCTTAACCTAGCACCAACCAGAAATACCAACACCGAGGTTTCGGTACGCCGTGATAGTTTTCTACAACACTCTTCTTCAGATTCGAATATCTCCGAAATTAGACAAAAGGCTGGTACGAGCTCAACATTGTCTCTATGTAACATCACCGATAGAAATTACACTAAACGAAAGCGAGGTGATAAAGAGGGTATGAGCGACATCAGCAAGGCAGATATGATGTGCATGTTCTTTGAGCTGCAAAAACGTCAGGAAGAAAAATTCGACTTAGTCCTGAACTCCATTGCCGAAGTAAAGTTGTCGGTCGGCCTTATGTCAGCAAAGTATGAGGAGGCGCTCCAGAGAATAGACGTGCTCGAAGAAGAAAGTAGAAGCGACAAAAACCACATACATGAATTAAACAACCAAATTGAGACGCTCCAACGCAGTTTAAGAATAACTAGTATTGAGTTGAGAAATATACCCCAAAAAGAAAAAGAATCGCAGAAAGATCTGCAACAGATAATTAATAAAACTGCGAAAATACTAAATGTATCACTACAAGAATGCGAGATTAAAAACATTTACCGAATCAACACCAAAGCGGCCGATAAACCGATAATCGCCGATTTCACAACCGTGCTCAAAAGAGACGCCTTTTTGCGTTCATATAAGCAATATAACAAGGACCATCAACAGGATAAATTTAACTCATCGAATGTTATCCTTGGCGGACAAAAAAAACGAGTGTACATTTCGGAAAATCTAACGCAGTACGAGCGAAAATTATATTATCTCTCGCGGGAATTCGCAAAAAATAACAATTTTTCCTTTTGTTGGGTTTCCCACGGGAAAATATTGCTGCGCAAAGATACAGCCTCACCTCCTATTCGTGTGACAAGCGAATGTGACCTTGATAACCTACAAATTTGACTAGGCCAGATCAGCCTACCCAAAAACTGCGTGATGCGCACTGTTACATATAGTATATACCTTTTGTACTTAAATCGTACTGGACAAGCTTATGTACCAACACCAAAACGTGTTGTATTTTCTTATGTCCAATGTTTATGTTTAGAAATTATCAACACATGTAATATACTCGCAGTCGTCCTATTTACTTATTACTTTATATTAGGTTTAGAAATTATCGACATAAGTAATATACTCGTATTTAATTATTTTGGATATCCCAGGTTCTCGCTAATTTACGGCAATAAATATTTTGAAAACAACAACAACACAACACACACAATTTACACAAACCCTGAGTATCATTTGCGCATTATATTAAATATTCTACTCAAAACTGACAAACAAAAAAGACATACCACTGATTTAACACTGCTTTGTATCCCTGCGCGCCTTCATTTCGTATCACTTGTTATCAAGCCCAATAACATAATTAACTTCTGGTATATTGCACTGGTGACATCCACGGACACTTTAGTAATTAAAAATAATAGCATACACCCACGCATTACCGAACTTTTAGGCAACACTTGTCGAGCTATTGTAATTCAGAACTTATTTCCTAATTATTACTCAATAGAATCAAACGATAATAGAAGCGCGCGCGGTGGTTTCTTTCGCAATACTGATGCATTTCTTTTGTCTTGCCGCATGGTGAGGAGCTTGGCTGAGCCGACTGCGCTGGAGTTAAATCGATATATAGCTGGATATAGTAAACCTTTGCTACACCACGGGAAACGAAAGATTAACTTGACCGTTCCGCAAAATATATGCTTACATTATGCCTCTTCGCAGGCGTATCACGTCTATTGTTACCTGTCGTCATTGCTATATTTTAAATACACATATTTACAAGTAAATATGCATAGGCGCTGGTCCTGTGTATATTACATACTCATTAAAAAATATATATACAGTTAATTGCTTATGAATAGCACTGATTTGATTAATAGCATTGACGATACGGTACTAATAGACAATTTTAGGGTAAGCACAGCGGAAGAGTGTAAACATAAATTAGGCAATTATCAGCTCCAAACCACAATACTAACGCAAAACATAAGAAGTGTCCGGAAAAACTTTGACCAATTCCTAATATACCTAAAACGACTAGATTTTTTACCACACATAATCGTGTTAACAGAAGTCTGGATTGACAAATCTTTTCCCAAAATAGATTTACCAAATTATAATTGCCATATGTCAACAAAATTTAGAAACCAAAATGATGGTCTGATTATTTTTTCTAAAATAGGCATCCAAGTTTCAGTTCAAGAACCCCAGTTTAATGACGCCAATTGCTTGACTATACAAGTGGGTACTGACCTGACTGTAATAGCCCTGTATCGCTCTCCTTCAGTACGAGACATAACTTATTTTCTTAATTCTCTAGAAGAAACTTTATCTAAAATCTCCACGGACTGTATCCTCGTCGGAGACATGAATATTGACATAAAGCCCAATACCACTGCCCCTGGGTCTCTAGAGTATATTGAGCTTACCGGATACTATGGGCTCGTTCCAGGCCATACCCTACCCACACGAGGCCCTAACTGCTTGGACCATGCGCTGATCAGAACGAAAAAAATGGGTCGGGTTGTCGTATGCGATTCCGACATAACAGATCATGATACTGTTCTTATTGGTATTGACAACGGTCACCTTAAACATTTTCCCAAGTCCAAATCCATCAGCAAAATTATGTACCATGACTTTATTGCGCATCTCGAAAATATAAATTGGAACTATTTCTATGCAGAAACAGATACAGATAGAGCTGCCCAACTCTTAGTAGACACTATAAGTAACTCTATTAAGGCTAATACGGTGCAGAAGAAACTTCGTAACTCAGAAGTTATTAGCAAACCTTGGATGACACCGCATTTGATCCGCTGTATTCGAAAACGGGATTCTATGCATCTCGAGGTAAAAAAATATCCCCAAAACCAATCTCTGAAGCTAAAATATAAAAAAATGCGTAACGACAGTCACTTGCTTCTCCAAAACCATAGACAGAGATATGAATCGGATCAGATTTGTAATAATAAGCACAACAGTAAGAAATTATGGCAAACCGTCAAAGACATATGCAGCATAAAATCAAATAACTTCGACTCGAGTCAGCTTCTTGCTTGTAGATCCTCCAATATTGAATCACTAAACGCAGCAAATGACTTTTTTTCTTGCGTTGGGCATGAACTTGCTAACGAAATTCTCAACAAACTGAAAAAAACCGAAACACAGTTAGCCAAATCTGTACAAGTTGACAACTCTCCATTAGATTCCCTTTTTCTTAGACCTACCGATGCATACGAAATTAACAAAATAATTGTAGGACTAAAAGCAGCTTCTGCGCCAGGATGTGATCAAATAAGCAACGACATCCTCAAAAAAGCTAGCCACATCTTAGCATCACCTATTGCTCATTTATGTAACCTTAGCATGCTAACTGGAGTAGTACCTAACTGCTTAAAAGTGGCTGACATATGTCCTATATTCAAGTCCGGTAGTGCCACAACAGTATCTAACTACCGTCCAATATCCCTACTTCCTTCGATATCCAAGATATTAGAAAAAATTGTTAACCAACGTCTTCTCACATTCCTAGAGAGAAATAAAATTTTGTCTCCCAACCAGTTTGGGTTTCGAGCAAATAAATCAACAGAAGATGCTGTTGTGACACTGGCTAATCTTGTTACAAAGAAGTTGGACTCGGGAAGTAAATGTGTGGGGGTATTCTTGGATTTGGCCAAGGCATTTGATACGGTGTCCTGGCCAATTCTTCTTAGAAAACTTGAGCTGCTTGGTATCCGAGGACCTTCACTAGATTGGTTTAAATCATACCTAAGCGATAGGAAACAGAGAGTACGCATAACAAATGAGTATAGTGATTTCAATGGTTTATCCTATGGCATACCACAAGGAAGCGTTCTCGGACCTACCCTATTCCTTGCATACATTAACGATCTCTGTCAGCTCCAAATGAAAAATGCATCCATAGTTGCATTTGCTGATGATACTGCCATCATTTTTGATGGTGATAGTTGGGATGCAGTAGTCAATTCAACTCAGCAAGGCTTGTCAAAAGTAGCGCAATGGTTACAAAACAATCTACTCACACTTAATGCAAGCAAAACTAAATTCATGGCTTTCCATACCTCCCAAAGAACCCATCCAAGCACTATTGATATTAAAATCCACACATGTCATAGTGACTTCAACCAAGGAACTTGTGCATGCCCAAGCTTGGAACGCGTCAATAATATAAAATATTTAGGAGTCACGATAGATCATCGACTGTCGTGGGACAAACAAATAGGCGCATTATGTGGTCGTCTTCGCAAAATG
The DNA here is from genome assembly GCA_948107665.1 of Lomographa bimaculata. Classification (NCBI taxonomy): domain Eukaryota; kingdom Metazoa; phylum Arthropoda; class Insecta; order Lepidoptera; family Geometridae; genus Lomographa; species Lomographa bimaculata. The sequence continues at coordinate 1,145,769 of OX403603.1, forward strand.
ACCCATATATTCAGACGCCTAGGTTCGGTGGCCGATGAAAAAACACTAAAGATAATATATCAAGCGCTCTGCCAATCTATTCTCAGTTATTGTATAGTATGCTGGGGATCGGCATATAAGACACTATTTTTAAAAATAGAGAGAGCACAACGATGCATTTTAAAAGTAGCCTACAAAAAGCCATTTCGTTATCCTACAAGCCGACTATACGATGACACAAATTATCTAACAGTACGGCAGCTATACATATTAGCGGTAGCACTGCGCTTCCACAAAACATCGCTGCAGACAGTCTTACCAAAAAAACGATCATCACGACGCAATACCTGGGCTAGGCCGAGAACTAGAACCCAATTCGCACAACGTGCATACTCATATAAAGGGCCACATATTTACCAACACTTGGATAAACAACTTGGCATACTGCATTTATCAAAATACGTATGCAAACGGCGGCTTATGTCTTGGCTTTTAACACTAAGCTACAGCGACACTGAATCAATTATAATAAATATAATATGACGATAAGGGGTCTGCTCCCTTTCCCCCTACTATTTATTCAAAATACATTTCTTAGTATTTTTTTTTATTTTTTTTATTGACTATTTACATCTAATCTATATAATACTAGCCGTGCCCCGCGGCTTCGCTCGCTATTATCAAGTTAAAAAGTAGCCTATGTGTTAATCCTAGGTATAATCTATGTACATTCCAAATTTCATCCAAATCCGCCCAGCCTTTAAAGCGTAAAGAGGGAACAAACATACTTACACACTTACACACAAACTTTCGGATTTATAATATTAGTAGGATTAATATACTTGCTCTAAATTTCCAATTAAATTTAAAACTGTTAATACATGGGCCCCAACGAAGCTCTCACAATTCTTTTTGATTAAATAACTTTTTAATTCTTAATATTATGCAGCACAAAAAAAAACCATATTCATGGGGGTTAGGGAACCAGACCCCTTACTTACTTACTTACTTACTAACCTACTTATTTATCTACTTACATGACTGCACGCAGTTGACTCCAACATTCTACTCACAACACAATTATGCTCACACGGTAACCTTTATAAACCACTCCTACATAGACACGCACTGACACACATAATATGTATTACATAATATGTTTGAGATTACCTGGGATATCTACATTAATTAACTAATTGATCTTTTTTTTTTTTATATAGCATTAACCTATCTAACTAAGCTTCCATATGAACAGATTTCATCATTATTAGGGAGGAAGACACTGAATTCCACAACACAGGGAACCCTAGTGTGGCATTCAGGGATCATCTACCTATGTCTATGAGAAAAATGTTAATAAATATATGTATAAATAAAAATAGTTTAAGATATTGTATAATTCATAGACTAGCCTTAAGATTTTATGTCCAATAAACCATTATTATTATTATTATTATTATTAAAAACATAGCGGAGGCCTAATCCAAAAGTCCGAAATCCCTCCAGAAAAATAATTACTTAGATCCTTATCTCCACATTGTAGAAGAATGTTGTACTTCTAGACTGAACACTGATCCTGGATGGAAGGGCATTAAAGTCATCCTGTCCGATGCCAACGTGCCTGGAGAAGGAGAGCACAAGATTATGGACTACATCAGGAGGCAAAGAGGTAAGACAAAAAGCCCAATGTTAATAGTCATTATGAGTGCCCTTTTGGGGCCCATGTGAGTAAACGTTTTAGGTTGATTTTTTGTGTGGCTTTACTCTTCTATTAAAGAGCCTTCTTGTTAAAAATTTAAATGAGCAATTCATAGTTTCATAAAGTCAGTTTACAAAAAGATCCCTATCATATAATGTAGTTGACTGGTAGAAAATTTAATGAGTACTAAAATAGCCATAAATAGCTTTTATTTCCTGTGCTGCTACCTAGTCTTACTGCCAGTAATAGAATGGTAAAATTCTTTGCCCATGTTTCCTTACACCTCTGCTGGTAGTGTAACATGAGATTTTGTTTTACCCATACTACTACTCCAAACAAAGCAAAAATATCAGGAATACGGATAAAAATCTGTAAAACAAATGCAGTTAGAAAACAAAAGAAAGTATGTAAAAAGTGAACATTAGAAAAACAAATGAAAATCTGGGTGTAAAGCTCTACATATAATTTTTTTTTTAATTCAAGATAGGCAAACTTTTTACCTCACCTGATGGTAAGAGACGATGCGGTCAATATTATTAGTGTTTGAAAGGACACAACTTTTAACATAGGTAATATCGACTTCCTCCAATCATGTTTCTGGATTCCATTTATTTAGATTACCACCTAAAGTACCTATAAATTGTCTAAATGCAATAATTTTAAATTTAGAACACTACCAGTTTCTAAAGTTAACATTATTAGCGACGAATTTTTTAGTTTTTACCGACTACAAAAATGTAAACAGTCAAAATACAAGTTGTATTTTATTTGCAGCCCAACCAGATCACGACCCGAACACTCAGCATGTTCTTTGCGGAGCCGACGCCGATCTAATCATGTTGGGGCTGGCCACTCACGAGCCCAACTTCACCATCATCAGAGAGGAGTTCAAACCGAACAAGCCGAGACCCTGCGATGTCTGTGGACAGCTTGGTATGTGGACACTGCTTAGCAAAGCAAACAAAACGCCAGTGTTCTTAGTTTTGTTTGTTTATCGGATAGGTTGTCAAAAAGATTAAGAATTAGGTTCTTAATTGACGTAAAGCTACATACCTTTTCCTTGACTCCAGGTCACGAGATGAAAGAATGCACAGGCACGACTCCCGACGTAGCTCTGTCCCGCTCTGACCCCGCCTTCGGCAATCAAGACAGCTTTATATTCGTGCGGCTGTCGGTACTCAGGGAGTACTTGGAGAGGGAACTGCAGGTTTGTGTTGGAAACATATTGACGTGATAAGGTCTTCTAAATCGATGAACGCCAGCTGCACGCACGAAAAAGTGTCACGTACCGCCTGAGCCTGAGCGTGCAAGCGAGAGCGCGGAACAAGCGATAGAGAGGCACGATCGAACTACGTGTTGTCTTATGACGTTATCACGTAAAAATATCGTCCGTAAACCAACTTTACAGACAACCATTTTTTATTTATACGCTTTATGAATAGAACATAGGATAGGGCGAGTACTATCAAATACTTATGCAAAGTGCCCGCTGGCGGGATTTGTTGCGTGTCGGTATACTAAGCAGATATCGGGTTCGATGCCCCGTAAGGTTTCTCCTCAAGGGGAATTTGCTTTTTGTTATGAGTATGTGTGATGTAAATGTTTCAGGCGCTCGAACTTAAGTGTTTTTTTTATTACTGGCTATTAATAGAGCTGATCAGTAAAAACATATTAAAATCTGTTCAAAATTAACACGCGAACCCCGCTCTCTATACTCTCGCCGCCGCGTATCTTTCTAAATTTTTGGGGGCTGAGTCACCCACGTCCGTAGGAGGATACCCCTTAAGTCTGATTCCCTACACGTGGTCCCCGGGTGGTGCTAATCAGGTGACTTTTGAGAGGTGGTAGAGCATTTTGTGAGTTGCTCGCCTAGCTTGCTACCAAAGTAGCTTACCACCATCAAGATGAAAGTCTGCCGCCAAGCCAAATACGGTGTTCCGGCAGTTATCCTTGAGAGCCTGCGTATTCCAGGTCTAGTGTGTTTACCAGCTTCGATCACATCGTCACTTACCATCAGGTGAGATAGTGGTCAAACACTAGCCTGTCACATAAAAAAAAAAAAAAAAAAAAATAACATTGTTAGTGCCCGCGTCCACTCGTTGGCTTGTCTGCCAACTACCAACAGAAGTCACTGGGGCTTCTGTTGGTAGTCACTTGGATCAGGTCGTTGACCATGACGCTTTTTTCCGGAGCTGATCAGTCCATCGAGTCAGGGGATCTGCCGCGCGACCTCTTTCCCTCGTTCGCTACGATCACCCGACTTTTCTAGGCTGTCATCACCACGCACGTTTGCTGAATGGCCACCATGCCATAAAGCAAGCGCTAATTATATTCGTTTGCAATATAAATATTCCACGTGAATTTACAGCAAATACGGCAAACAATGGTAGATAGCCTATCTTTCACCTCTAGCTGCGTGAGAATTCTTTTAGTATGAATCGCTTTACATCTTTGAACATATTATGCATGTTCGCAAAAATATTGATAATCATATGTTAACATACAAACACGTAACATACATAAAAGTATTATGGGCAAATGGGGTTAATTTACAATAAAATTTCTAAAATTGTAACTGAGTTCTTCAAGATGGCTGTAATGTTGTGAATCTGGCAGTAGAGTCATTAACTTTCATGAGTGCCTCTTTGGGGACTATGTGAATAAACGGTTTTTAATTTGAATTTTGATTGAAGCATTTGTGCGCGTAATGTTACAAATATAAGTATCTATGTTTAAATCTCTCGCATATTCCCAATTCAAACTCTTTCATAATATTTGTGGATGTCCCAGATGCCGAACCTCCCGTTCCCGTACGACTTCGAGCGGGCGCTGGACGACTGGGTGTTCATGTGTTTCTTCGTCGGCAACGACTTCCTGCCGCATCTGCCGAGCTTGGAGATCAGGGAGGGCGCCGTGGACAGGCTCGTTAACTTGTATAAGAAGTGTGTTTACAAGACCAAGGTGAGGTTAACATAACAATAATACTATTTTAATTCTTTGAACTGCCCGTTTGCTTAGTTAAGATCGCGTTCTTCTAAGGAGCGGGTATCGGGTTCGACTCCCGGTGGGAACATAAGTTTTCTCCCCAAGGGAAATTTGTTTCTGGTTCTGGGTGTGATTGTATGTGTGTTGTGAATGTTTCCGGAACCCACAACACATAAGTCAAGTGTTCGAACTTAGTGTGGGGCTGTGAGTGTGAAATTAGTCAATAATTTTATAAGACTGAAGATTTATAATCAAAATTCAATATTATTATGACGAGAATCGCCATAGTGAAAAATTAAATCACATGGTATCTTTGCTTTTGCCGCGAAAGTGAAAAAAGCCATTGTTAATTTTGTTGATTTAGTTTAATTTTCCAAAACCTGTGATTCTTCGAGTGTTGCTGTGTTGAATTTCTTATAATCATATAACAGTTTTTTTTAACAAAATAGTGTTGAATAAAAAAAGTAAGTTAACTTTTCGGTGTATTTTCAACCTACTTGAGGAGGTTCCCAATTCGACGCGATATCTCCGCCAATTTGAATCGATTATGATGGTTTTTTTTTTGTTTGGTGGAGTATACTTCAGAGCGTTTTTTAAGCTTTGCTTGCGTTTCAATTCTATTTTTAAACGACTTTACAAAAAAGGAGTTTTTCAATTCAATATTTTTTCACGTGTGTTCTCCTCAAAACTTCTATCTGTTTTGTTCAACTAAAAAAAGAGTTTTAAAAGGTGGTGCTTTCCTTGTGGTCGCAAATTTGACCAGTAGTTTTTGAGTTATTCTCAATAATGCAAATTTCATTCATTGGATCTGATCAAGGATTCCAAGGATAAAGCTATCAAGTACGGTATTTTAAAGCTTTGCTTGCATTTAAATTGTTTAATATATTCACTTTTTAATTATTATCTCCCCAGGGTTGGATCACGGACTCCGGAGATGTGAACTTAGATCGCGTGCAGGTCATCATGACGGAACTAGGCCATGTGGAAGACGAGATCTTCAAGCGGCGGCACACCAACGAGCTCAAGTTCAAGGCTAGGGACAAGGCCATGAAACGCCAGCAGAAAGTCAACTTTGGACTGCTGGAGAAAACATCTTTTGCGCCTATGGTAAGTGAAAGTAGCAAGTCCATGTAGTATAAAAAAACCCGACGGCGAACAATGCGAATCTTTCTTTTTTATGCTGGATAGGCAAGCATTTGACCACTATCTCACCGAAAGTGAAGATGCGGGTAATATTCGGGTAATATTTTTTTTTTGACGACCAAGTTGGCGCAGTGTACAGGTGTCCGCCCTCTGCACCGTGGGTCCTGGGTTCGATTCCCGGCAGGAGCACTAATTCCTTGCCAAGGGACATTTGTGCTTCTGGTTCTGGGTGTAATGTGTGTGTGATGTGAATGTTTCCGGCACCCACGATAGTCTTTGAACTTAGTGTGGGACAAAAAAAAAACATAAATATTTAAATGTCATTTTGTTTTTACTTATCTCGCTAAGATATATATAAACTATACACGTGGTATTTATCGGCATCAATCGTGTAAATTTTTTTGTAGTGTTTTATTAATGTAATGTTGCGGTATTTCTTTCCAGGCGGTGGGTAAAGGCGCTCAGACTGTGGCGAATGCTCGCGCCGAGGCAGCGAGCATTCGGCTCGCTGGAATGCAAGCAGAGGCCGCGGTAAGTTGCTTCTTCAACATTCAAATTCGTGTGCAATGCTTTCATAATAACAAGTCGGTTTCGTTGCGCATCCGACAAACTCAAGACGATAGAGACCGTATTCTATAACCTTGCCTTTCATGACTTTGTATTACATCTTTGAAAATATTATGCATGTTCGCAAAAATATTGATAAATATAAATTAGAAGCGACGCACACAATCTTACTACTAGATATAAGCATAAAATTGCAGTGCGCGCATTTAGAAGCAAAACGAATAAATCTTTTATGGCAATTGGAGTTAGATTTTACAATAAATTCCCAAAATTGTAAATGAATGACCACTGGGAAAGTTTAAATCTGTAATAAAACGGGCATTAATTAAGAAAGCTTATTATAAAACGATTGACTACATTAATGACAAGGATGCATGGAGGCAAACTGCACAAGCGCTTTCTGGCGACTACATAATATAGATATAAATAAATATACCTAGGTTAATAAAATTCCTGTATTAGTCGTTTAAGAGTGTTTAAAAATTTAATTTAAAAAATGCGTCGTCGAGTTTCTTGCCAGGTTCTTCTCGAGACGGCTGTAATTTTGCGAATCTGACAGTAGAGTTATTAACTTTCATGAGTGCTTCTTTGGGGCCCTTGTGAATAAACGATTTTGAATTTATATATCTCTTTGCAATCCACGTTTAGGTACATCCTTGTATACCTTTGATGTATTGTAGCAGGAGCAACAAAGCCGCGGCCGGAAGCGAACCGCGCAAGAGGCGGGGTTGGAAGATGACGACGAGGAAGACAAACACGATGAGGTGCGGCTGTGGGAGGAAGGGTTCAAGGAGCGGTACTACGAGAGCAAGTTCGAGGTCGCGCGGGACAATATGGAATTCAGGTGAGACTTAGTGATAGATGTCCGCATATGGGTGGGATTAGTTCGGTGGTGACTCTATGTGGAGGTGGGATGAGACTTGTGAAAATCAGGTGAGACTTCTAATCCGATATCCAAATTCTTTCTGGTTCTGGCTGTAATTGTTTGTGATGTGTATGTTTCCGGCACCCAAGACACAAGTCATTGAACTCAGTGTGGGGCTGGCTGGGTGAGACTTGTTGCTATTATGTGAGGGCCGGGTGAGACTTTAGTGGCAATGTGGATCGGGTGGTCGGTATGGCCCCGCAGCAATGACTTCAAAATACAAAATCGTTTATTTACATGGGCCCCAAAGAGGCACTCATGCTTCTACTGCTTTCTTAAGTAAAGTTACCATTCGCAGGTACCGAGTGGCGCTCCAATACGTGCGCGGGCTGTGCTGGGTGCTCCGCTACTATTATCAGGGCTGCGCGAGTTGGAAGTGGTACTTCCCGTATCACTACGCGCCCTTCGCCTCCGACTTTGTCAACGTCTGCGGACTCTCCACCAAGTTCGAGAAGGGGACTATGCCGGTAAGATGCGTCTCGAGCTTTATAAATATTGCAATAGAGAAGTGCATTTTTTTTAATGGCTTTAATCGATCGGTTGTATTTTGCTATTGTCGATAATAAATGTTAATTCATAAAGATATTACATTTCATACCAATAGCGTGCGTTTTGTTATATTAATTTCCCATGCATTTTTATCTCTTTTTGTTCATTAAAATTCCTAATTTAAAAGAATTTGAATTAGAAAATAATAATTACACCTAGCAGCTATTTAAGTAGGAATTTTAAATAATAAAAATTAATTGGAGTGTTTAAATATTAAAACATACGCTATGGCTAGTCTGATTCGTGACGTCAGTTTCTAGATTTTTCATGTCAATGATTGGTCAACTTATGGCAGCCATGTGTAAAAAAACTCATAAAATCGGTTCACCTAGAAAAAAGTCCTGAGGACACATAATAAAATACAGTGTAATTGAGGACCTTGTCCTGTTTTTGAAGTTGGTTAACAATATTGGCCAGTTTTTAATAGTATTGGTGCATTGTCGACAGTTCCAGCCGCTGCAGCAGCTAATGGGAGTGTTTCCAGCTGCGTCGTCGCAACACGTGCCGCAGCCCTGGGCAAAACTCATGAGTGATCCGGTAACATGCTAGTTTTACGTTCTGTCATTATCCTACTAATATTATAAATCCGAAAGTTTGTGTGTAAGTGTGTGTGTGTAAATGTGTAAGTATGTTTGTTCCCTCTTCACGCTTTAACGACTGCACGAATTTGGATGAATTTTGGAATGTGCATAATTTATATCTAGGATTAGCACATAGGCTACCTTTTAACTTGATAATAGCGGGCGAAGCCGCGGGGCACGGCTAGTTTCTTTATAAATATATTTGACGACGCAGTCTTTGTGCCTTTACCCAGAGTCAAGTTATGAAATATATTTCAATTTTATAATTTACTAGCTGTGACCTGCGGTTTTACTCGCTTAAGTCCCGGACCCGCGGCAATTCCGGGATAAAAAGTATCCAATGTGCTACCTCCACAACAGATTTCAATAAAATTGGTCATTTCAGCGTGAAGAAGTAACAAATACCCTTACAAACTTTCGCCTAAATAATATTATTGTGATTCATCATACATTTAGTCGCCAGTCATGTTCAAAGTCATGTTCTAGTCGTAGTCAAGTCATGCCCAGTAAAGTGGTAGAAGCTTTACTAGAACTTCTATTGAAGTGTATGAGTGAAAACTTAAAGTAACTTTTTTCTTATTTGTATGATTTGCCTACACTTATACAAGTTCATGAACTAAGTCAAGAATACGCACTAGCCATTTCCCGCAGCTTCGCTCGCGTTGATCTAGTTAAAAAGTAGCATATGTGTTAATCCTAGGTATAAGCTATGTATATTCCGAATTTCATCCAAATCCATTCAGCCGTTATAGCGTGATGAGGGAACAAACATACTTACAGATTTACACACTGGTGAAGCGTCTTTGCCTTTTATAATATAAAAAATAAATATAAATTATACATCTGTGAATAAATACTTCACTTTATATACCTAATATTCATATTGGCAAGAATCTTTGGATATTTGTGTACATTTGCAGTGTATTAGGATCTCTGCTGACCACTGTTAGAGATCGTTCAAAGGAAATCCTAGAGATGGCGCTATTTGCAGTTGTATCGAGTGACATTTTTGCGCTCGCGACTTCTTCGTGTGTGTCTTCTCTGTGTGGTTGACAAAAACGCTCCGCTATTGAATTTTGTGACGTAGAAAACTAATTAAATAATTATCATCTAATTAACCAGGACTTAAAATAAAAACTTCATCGTGTATCTTGTGATCGACCACTCCATATGTGATATAACTTAGTGTTCAGTGCCTCGTATATTTTCGGATATTTTCGGATTCAAACTCGCCGGCCGGCGCGACGTGGAGTTGTGTGTGTGCGCTTAGGCATACATACAGTTTGCTGTAGTTCCTTTCTTGGGGAGCTCCGGAGGCGGTTTCGACGCAGTCTAAGGTACGTGGGCTTAAATAAACACTGTAAATTGATTCGTGTATCCCTACTGATTTTTGCCAATATTTGAATCCAAATTTAATTTACCGCTCTCATTAAAAATATTAATACGTAAATGGTGGGCTATTTACACGCCAGCGATTTTACTCGCGCCACCACACACTTACACACAAACTTTCGGGTTCATAATATAGATTTAGATTAACACCACAAAAATCGAAAGTTTTGGAAAATAAAACAACATTGCCAACTCCATTTTTCCTGCGTGGCAAAGCACTGCGCTCTTCACCCTGAGATATTATATGTTAATTGTCTTTATGACATTTAATTTGAGTTGAAACAATGCCCTTCAATCTTGCATACAGTAATGTTTGTAAACTACCGCTGGCGAGTGGCGGTTGAATATCTGGCAATGGTACTGCCCCACTGCAAAATGAGTCCTATTACTACATAAGATACAATATGATGAACGCAAGAGACTCGGCAATAAATTATATAATGTAATTTTTTTTCTAGTTCTCTCCCATCATCGATTTCTACCCTATTGACTTCAAAATCGACCTTAACGGGAAGAAATTCGCGTGGCAAGGAGTCGCTCTTCTACCCTTTGTGGACGAGAACCGGCTGTTTAAAGCGCTGGAGCCCTACTACGGAGACCTCACGCAGGCCGAGAGTAAGGGTTTTTTTATATTATTCAATCTCTCAGATAGGCGTCGAAGATTTCCTTTATCTAGAGCTAATCCTGGATATCGGTAAGATGATGAGAAGAGAAACCATGATGCTTCTACTGCTTACTCAAGTAAAGTTACCTTTCGCAGTGCTCATGTCGGGAATCGAAACCAGGATCCACGGCTCAAAGGCCCTTACCCTCGTTAAATCAATAAACATTAGCATATTGGAGATATGAGCTCCAACATTATCAGACATCGGCAGTAGAGTCATTAACTTTCATGAGTGCCTCTTTGGGGCCCATGTGAACAAACGATTTTGATTTTGACTGCTACTACTAGTGTCCCAGTCGTTACTGTCATTTCATTTGACGTGTGCTAACATAGTGTTTAAGATTAAAAAAAAAATACAAACGCATTTAGACTCATAGCCCCACACTAAGTTCAAAGACTTGTATCGTGGGTGCCGGAAACATTCACATCACACACACATTACACCCAGAACCAGAAGCACGAATATCCTTTGGGAAGGAATTTGTGCTCCTGCCGGGAATCGAACCCAGGACCCACGGCGCAGAGGGCGGACACCTGTCCACTGCGCCAACTGGGTCGTCAAAGATTGTGTATATTATTTGATATGGTTCAATGGTCTGAATAAAATAATTTTGAATATTAATTACGCATTTATTCGCAGAACTGCGCAACATCCGCGGCAACGACCGCCTCTACGTGTCGACCGGGAACAAAAGCTACGAGTTCATGCTTGGGCTGTACGAGGCGGCCGGGCACCAACTGAGGACTCTCATCGAGCGCGCGCAGAGATACCCCTACAGGAGCGAGGGGGCGCGCGGTGACGTCATGCTCAGCGCTGACCACGTCTGTATCGGGGGGTGAGTCTATAGGGATGATGCCGGGGTAAACACTATCTAATGAGTCCGTCAGTTAGGTCATCAAAAAATATAGGACATTATTACAAGCTTTTATTTAACTTGCAATGTATGTATGTTTGTTCGGGTGGAATCTTGCAACTCAACTTTGAAGCAGATATCTTCAACCGATTGAGCTGTAATTTTGTATTCGTGCTTAGTTTCAATGATAATGGTTAGCTGTGTGACGTCATTTTAAATCCAACATGGCGGAAAACCCAAAATGGCGGACAAGTTATTTTTAATTCACTCACATTACACTAGTCCAAATAGTTATTTTTTTTTTATGCGAATCTCAAGGTATCAGATTTTTTACCTGTCATGAGAGGCTAAGTAATTTGTTTTTTATGTTCTTTTTTATGAATAGCTGTCTTACCTGATGGAATGCGATGATGCGGTCGAAGAAATAGCATGCTTGCCTAGAAGAAACCTATTCACTGACTTGAAGACTCAAGCTATCTCACCTGATGGAAAGCGATGATGCGGTCGAAGAAGTAGCATGCCTAGAAGATACCTATTCACTGAATTGAAGACATATTATACCGTTCGAGGAACAAAGACGCGGGCAATGAGTTCCACACCTTCGCAGTACGGATAACAAAGGTAGAAGCTAGACGCTTCGAGCGAACGGGAGGTATGTCAACCATAAATGGATGACGTTTGCCAGTTTGTCTTGTTGATTGATTTTTGCTTTGAGTTTTGAATGTGAGAGCTAATGCTTCGTCTCCTCCCCCAGCCAGCTATCATCCCCAGTGATAGGCCTCCAGCCCGTGCTGGGCAACCGCGTGGTTTGCGTGCGGTTCGAGGACCCGCAGTACCCCGAGGACTTCATCTTCCCGTCGCGCCGGCTCAAGGACGCCGTCGAAGCACCCAGGGTCTTGAAACCGGGGAACCTCAGCCACGAGGAGAATAGGAACTACCGCCCGCAGATCGGTGAGACTTCGTTTTTGGGAGACGATAATGTACAACCCGATATTTCACGGCCCGATTATGTACAACCAATAATGCATACCCTGATTTCTAATGTACATGGTCATGAAATATCAGTCAGTGACTCGCCTGTACGCCAATTATTGGCGATTCAAAATCGGTCCGTATCGATAATGTACAGCCGATAATTCATGCCGTGGCTTCCAAATATCAGGATGTGTTATATTGTGCTTGCTATACTGGCTGAATTTAAGCAGTTCGTGACGATATTGCGAAGCCGAGAATTGGAAGCCAACCATAGACAAACATATTATGCTCTTTATGTGATGGTTCGTTGTTTAGGCTAGTCGCTAGAAAGAGTTTGCATAGACTGCTGAAAATTTCTAACCTGAGAACATTGAGAACATTTATGCTAGAACCGAGTTGGATGACAGTAGTTTAAGGTTTTTTTTTTGGCCACCCAGCATCTCTTTCCGTGGCAGAACCGAGTCTGACGACTACACAAACTACAAAAGTATACTCATTAAGTATGTTTAAGGTTTTCTATCTTTTTAATAATCTATGGAAATTACTAGATCGTTCAAACGAGGCTTTGAAATTGACATTTGCAGTACACGAATTATTAGCAGTGCATTATCACCTCGTGACGATATTTCCCGACCTATATTGTACGGCCATTATTGCACACCCTGATATTTCGTATACATTGATTTCAAATATGTGGTTGCGATATCCTGGCTGCAAATTATCGGCTGTACAAAATCAGTCCGTGTTGTTATTTCACATCCAATAATGCACTCCCTGATAATTGAAAGCCAAGACAAGAAATACTTATCGCGAATTATCGGCCTTACATTATCAGGTCGTACATTATTGGTTGTACAATATATAGGTACTCTTATTATCACACTAACTAAGGTGTTATAAATTTAACGTATTTAGCGTGTGATTTGTCTTTCACATCGTACTTCGCGTGTTGGTTGAATGTGGTAAGACTGGACGTCTGTCGGGTCAGGTAGTTTTTTTTATTGACCACCATCGCACCTGATGGTAAGCGACGATGTTTATTGACCGAGGGAGCACGAAGCATCTCCGTTTCAGCTTTGGCAGAATTGCTTTCGTATGTCCGGATTTCCGGTTGTTCCCATCTACAGGTCACAACCGAATACGCGAGGTATTTAGTTGGTGGAGCCACTGTTATAATAATAAGTCTTTATTATGTACAATAAACACATTAAAACTAGAAAAATACAGAGTACGATGCCACCTGCAGAAGTATAAAACTGTGTCGCAGATGGCAACGCCCAAGATACAAAAAAAAACTACTTGTTTTTACAAGTAGTTTTTTTTTAAGAATACATATAATATAGTTTACATTCTAATTTTAAGAGAATGCGTGTATATATGGTATGTGTGAGTGTGTGTTATTAAATACCTTTGGGGTCTGACTTGGGTGAGCAAGGTCATCCCTTCATAGGCGCAATGGCCCGGGTTGTATACGGGCCTACCGCCGCGCACCGGCGCCGGAGCAAGATAGTGACTGCCAGCTCGACCCTATCTTGCCCAACTTCGGTGAGGGACTGCTCACTGTTAATGGGTTCAAGCCTCACTTCCCCGAGGGTGACTACTACGCCCATGGAGGTGTGACCTTGCTCAGCAATGCCTAGACGTGTGAAGCCGTGCAAGCCGATGAAGAAGTACATACCTTACATTATAAGGCAGTATGGTAATAAAATTTGGTCGTGTGTTCAGGTATGACCCGCTCTAACACGATCGCGTCGTTGGAGCGCGCGGGACACCGCATGCTGGGCCACCACATGCCGCGCTCCAACACGTACGCCTCCATCCCGCCGCCCGACGGCATGGACCAGCGCGGTAAGTTACTATATCTTCACAAGCATTTATATGTAAACACTTTCAGCCCTACACTAAGCTCGATGACTTGTGCCGTGGGTGGCGAATTTTTTTATGCCAGATAGGTAAGCATTTGGCCGTTTTCTCACCTGATGAAAAGTGATGATGCGGTCGAAGATGATGCATACTTAACTAGAATGTAACTATTTACTGGAAACTTGAAGATTTTGAGTCACATCACACACAATCACAACCAGAACCAGTAAAAAAAATTTCTTGTCGAAAAAACTTGTATTCCCGCCGGAAATTGAACCTGCCCCCTAGCCAAAAATCAAAGCTCTTCGTCTCTATTCTATCCGAACAAACTCTTTCTAAATGTAACAGATCTTAAAATATCACATTATTATTTTTATCGCAAGTATTTATTTTATCTCACGGGTCTGTGTCCGGACCTTTGTAAGGTATTAGCAGTGCAGTAGCCAACGCTAAGAAAGAAAGAAAGAAAGAAAATACATTTATTTATGACACACACAACATTACACAAAAAAACAAACAGCAAAATAATAAAAACACAAAAATATAAGTACATATATATAAATGAAGGAATATAATATAACAAGTTAAATAAAAAGAAGTGGGATGTTGTGAGTGTCATGAATATAGGTCACGACTCAGCATACGACTATGGTTGGAGAGTTCTAACCATAGTCACTGATTTTCAGCCGTAACCCATAGTCATGACTTCACGAACCTCAGGACAAATCAACCTAATATATGAAATATAAATAAACTATAAAACACAGTAAACTTATTTAAGCACTTCATAATAAAATAAAAACAAAACAAATAATAATTAAACGCAAGCAAAGCTTAAAAAAACCGGCTTTATATTCCGAACGTTGATCAGATTTAATGTATTGCACATGCATTATTGACAATAACTCAAAAACTAAAAATCAGAACTTGATCAAATTTCACAGGGACCACATGAAAAGCACCAGCTTTCAAATAAAAAATAATCATCGGCTCACAACGAAAGAAGTTATGTGGTAACTTTTGAAGTCGGGTAAACGAGAACATCGTCAAAGTAGGCGTACAAAATGGCATTATTGACGATATTTCAAAAACTACTGATCAGATCTTGATCAAATTTAAATAGGACCAATTAGAAAGCAACATCTTTCAAACTAAAAAAAAATTTGAAATCGGCTCACGTGGAGAGAAGTGAGGTAACACACATAAAAAAAAAAAAAAATACAGTCGACTTGAGTACCTCCTTCTTTTTTGGGAAGTCGGTAAAAATTGAAAATGCGGCAATAGCATTTTTGGCCAACTGTCGACGTGGCAATTGTTAGTGTCAAAATTTGACATTGAAACTTGCTTACAGAGAGCCTGAGTGTGACTAGGTGTGATAGTGTGACTGAGAGCCGCGCATGATGGCGCAGGAGTCAAGGCCACGTTATCAGCGCATATAAGATGGAATATTTTCATATTGATTTCATAATTTTTCTAAAGATTTTAAACTCAAGAACATGGATTATGTGTATACTGGATCCAAGGGAATAAGGCCCTTTGGTATAGTTATATTATTATTCTCTTTATTTATTATTTCTCTTAAGCTAAGGTTTTTTTTTTACAATATTTTTATCAAAGTAATAAATAATACAATATTACAAAATAAAGAAAACTGTAAAAAAAAAACCTAAACCTAGTATGCCACCAGCAACGTGGCATGGCCCAAGCTACCGGTAGGTCAGTGCTGCAGAGTGAGGAACCTCCTGACAATACGTGCCGTGTCCAAGAGTACTGCCTTCTGAATCTGACCCTTGATCCAACCATTTAGCGAAAGCCTCTTGAGGTGTTGATCGAGACTTTCGCTATTAGCCCATTCGCCGAGACAACTGTCGGGACAATGATCGTCGAATCTACATCCCACATGGCGGTTACCTCGAAGGCCAAGTCAAGATACTTGCTTAGCTTATCCTTCTCAGCCTTCACGAGGTTTTCATCATGCGGGATAGTGACGTCAATGAGCACTGCCCGCCGTTGCGACCGATCGGTCAGAACGATATCAGGCTTATTGGCGACAATAGTCCTGTCCGTGATGACAGATCGGTCCCAATAGAGCGTAGCACGACCATTCTCGAGAACCGGCATCGGTGTGTACTTATAGTACGGCACTTCAGATTCAACAAGACCATATTGAAGAGTAAGTTGCTGATGTATGATATATATATTATTATTATTATATCAGACATTTGTGCTTCTGCTTCTAGGTGTGATAGTGTGATTGATATGTAAATGTTTCCGGCACCCACGATACTATGGAATTAAAATTGTGCTTCTGCCTGGAATCAAACCCAGAACGCACGCAGTAGAGGGCAGAGACCTGCCCGCTGCTCCAACTGGGTCGTCTGTATCATCTTAATAACTTATATTCAAACCCCATCTACACTTACCATCCCAACCCCCTAGCAGTTTATTAATAACCGATTTCGAACGACAAACAAATTAAGCGATAAAGCAAACAACCCATCAACCCCATCATGACCCGTCAACGCCCGTCATCCCCCGTCATTTCCGCCTACAAAACGCGCGCGTTGTGCAACCATGATTGCGGCACGTGACCACCCTTGCTTCTTGCAATTCTTGATTAGGGAAATTAATATTTCAATTGATTTTTCTAAACGATAAATCTTTGTTCTTACTACGATAATGTTATATGTTTTTTCTTTTATTCTTTATTGTCCATCCGTCCGTCCGTCTGTCACCAGGCTGTATCTCAAGAACGGTGATAGCTAGACAGTTGAAATTTTCACAGATGGTGTATTTCTATTGTCGCTATAACAAAAAATACAAAAATAAAATAAATATTTAAGGGGGGCTCCCATTTAAATGAACTTGATTTTTTATAGATAATGGTACGGAACCCTTCATGCGCGAGTCCGACTCGCACTTGGACGGTTTTATTTTTATTCATTATATACAAGTGTTTCACCACTATCTCACCTGTTGGTGAGCGATGATGTGGTCGACGACGGAGCACGCTTGCCTAGAAGATACCTATTCACTCGCGATTTAAAGACTCCCATATTGTACCTATCAGGAAACATCGACTTGGGCAATAAGTTCCATTCCTTTGTGGTTCGCACAATAAATGTAGAAGCAAAACGCTTTGTTCGCATATTTACTCTCTATATCTATGGAATATCTACTATATACATATGCTTTATTTTTATGTAATTTTTATTAATTAAACATAAAATAAACGATTTCACACTAACAGCCCCACACTAAGTTCGATGACTTGTGTCGTGGATGCCGGAAACATTGACATCACACACGCAATCACAACCAGAACCAGAAACACTAATTTTCCTTCGGGAGAAAACTGGTTTTCCAGCCGGGAATCGAACCCGATGGCTTAGAAGGCGAACGCTCAAACAACTAAGCTTACGGGTAGTTCAAATTTGCTTTTAAATCATTATATTAGTACAGTTTCAGCGTAAATTATTGCTTTATTGAACCTATAATTAAACGCAAGCAAAGCTTCAAAAACCGACTTCACCGCTTTATCATCGGAACTTTGATCAGATTTAATGTATTAAACACGCATTATTAACTATAACTCAAAAAATAGATATTAAACCTTGATCAAATTTCAATGAGACCACATGAAAAGCACCAGCTTTCAAATAAAAAAAAATCATCATAATCCGCGTACAAAGAAAGAAGTTATGAGGTAACTTTTGAAGTCGGGTAAAAGAGAACATCGTCAAAGTACGCATAATTCGTCACAAAATAGACATTATTGACGATATTTCAAGAACTACTGATCAGATCTTAATCAAATTTAAATGGGACCAATTAGAAAGCAACATCTTTCAAACTAAAAAAAAAATTTCGAAATCGGCTCACATGGAGAGGAGTTATGATATACATAAAAAAAAAACATTCGACTTGAGTACCACCTCCTTTTTTGGGAAGTCGGTAAAAAGAAGAAGGTGAAAGGGGATAGCACTAATTTATAATTGATAGTTATATATATATTTTATGCAGAATAGGCAAGCATTTGACCACTATCTCACCTGATCGAAAGTGATGATGCGGTCGAAGATGTGACATGCTTGCCTAGAAGATACCTATTCACTCTTGATTTGAAGACTTCCAGATTATACCCTTCAGGGAACAATGACGCAGGCAATGAGTTCCACTCCTTCGCTGTACGCATGATGAACGTAGAAGCAAACCGCTTCGACCGAACTCGAGGTATGTCAACCATAAATGGATGACGTTTGACAGTTTGTCTGGTTGTTAGATGGTAAAATGGGCATGGTGGAATTAGCTCATGTAATTCCTGCGCACACTCTCCAAAATGCAAACGATAGAATACCGATAGACTTGCGACCATACGCCTGTGACCGAGGCTCTGCAATGTGGACTCAATCAGCTTACTATCGCCAATAAGTCTTTTTGCCCATCGGTCAATAGCCTCAAGACCTTCAAGCTGGATTGATAGTTATATTGATACTTATACTTTAACATAACACTTTAAGTGTTAATGTAAGCGTTTTGGTGAGCTCTTTACATTTGCGGCTTATAAAAAGAAAGGTAGAAAATAACACCATAATTATTGTAGCTTACTACTACGTAAGTTACCTAGTAACGTAATTAAAACATCTAATACATATATAAAATTCTCGTGTCGCGGTGTTTGTTACCAAACTCCTCCGAAACGGCTCGACCGATTTTTATGAATGTTTTTATGTATATCGGGTAGGTCTGAGAATTTGTCAACACCTATTTTTCATACCCCTGAATGTTAAGGGTGGTCCAAACCAATTTTTTTTTTCGACAAATTTTTTGTTTCTATTTGTTTATGATTCATTACTGAAAAATAAATACAACCCTACATTTTCACCCTTCTACGATAAATAATGTATATGACAAAACAACGTTTGCCGGGTCAGCTAGTAGTGTTATAGAGGTCCTATCCTACTTATATTATAAATCCGAAAGTTTGTGTGTAAGTATGTTTCTTCCCTCTTCACGGTTGAACGGATTTGGATTGTACATAGATTATACCTAGCATTAACACATAGGCTACTTTTTTACTTGATAATAGCGGGCGAAGCCGCGGGGCACGGCTTGTATTATAATAAGCAGTCGACAATTACACAACATGAGCAGTTTTATGTAGGTAATTAAGAGAGAGACAATCAAGTAGGTAGCCTTCCACTAAAAAGATCTATTATTATACGACTATGAGAAGTTGACAGCTTTATTATAAGTACTAGCCGTGCCCCGCGGCTTTACCCGCTATTATCAAGTTTATTACAAAGTAGCCTATGTGTTAATCCTAGGTATAATCTGTCTACATTCCAAATTTCATCCAAATCCGTTAAAGCGTAAAAAGGGAACAAACATAGTTACACACTTACACACAAACTTTCAGATTTATTATATTAAGTAGGATTAAAATTGATGAGCCACAAAGGAACAAACATAACTACGTACATATATTAAGTTTCTCAAATTCACACAAAACAACCAATCTTAACCCACAGCACCTAAACGCCAAAGCCCACTTGCAAAAACAATTTAAAAAAAATACAAGACTTAACAGAGCCGATTTATCAGCGCCAATTAATCGAACAAAAAAGAAATAAAAAAAAGAAAGCACCACGTGACGGAAAAAGCATTGTTTTCCCGCGCTTTGTTCGCGCCACTTGTAAGGGCGCGTAATTAGAGCGGCACGATCGCTCCTGGCAACCCTGAGGCGGTGGTGGTTACAAGTTGTGTAGATGTATTGTTTTATGAATTGTATTAATTTATTTACAAGGGAGAACGCTTCTACGAGCGGTATCTGTGGAGGTATTTTTTTTTTCAATTTTGGCTTCGCAATTAATATGCATTTAAAGTAGTTGATAAAACTAGTCGCTTGAAAATCTTGAGTCTCTTGAGCGACGAGCGAAAAGACTAATGGGCGATAATAACCTATTCGAGTCTAAATTACAGAGCCTCGGTCTAAAGTGATTAGGTAGATATAACTTCTAGCTAGGCAAGCATGCTACATCTTTAGCATATCATCATTTTTCATCAAAAATGTAAACAAAAAATCGGACAAATTTTTCTTCATTATTTATAACTAAGCTTAAAAAGCAACTTCACCGCTCATATTTTGGTTTTGGCTTGATCGATTTCGGTAAAATTTATATGGGACCACCTCTGAAGTATAATCCATAAAACATAAATAGAATTTTGATAATCGGTCCACAAATGGGGGAGAAATCGTCGAACATAGAACTTTCTCCTTTTTTGAAGTCTGTTAAAAATCATGTATGTACTCTATAAGAGCACTCACTAAAGATTATTTATTTACTTTATACATATGTATAAAGTCCTAGAGAAAGCCAGTATGTGGAGTATGTTGCCATTATTTTGTCCTGTATATAATACGGACAATTTAGTTAGTACCCTAGGAGTTTTTTTTTATTTTAATTTTGGCTTCGCAATCTTGTGCATTTAGCCAGTGTCAAGTAATCTATATCTCAAGTGTATTTCATATTAAAAGTCCTAGTCACAAGTCACAGTCAAAGTCAAGTACAAGAGTCAAGGTCCAGTCATAGTCAAGTCATGCCCTAGTAATGCGGTAGAAACTTTACTAGAACTTCTATTGGAGTTTTGGAGCGAAGGCAAAAATCACGCTTTTCAACTTTGTATGATTTGCCTACACTTATGCACATTTACTAAGTATTAACGGTTAATAATCTTTGATGACTAGGACTTTTAAACGAAATAAACTTGAAATATATTTTTACTTGACACTGGCTAAATGCACAAGATTGCGAAGCCAAAATTATTTTAAAAAAAACTTAGTACCCGAGGCTATGATTTAGAGTCGGCCTGCTTTCTACAAAGCAATGAGGTGTCATTGTTTTTCAATTGTATGTCAACGAGATAATCTCAAAGCTGTGAAGATACGAAAAAATAATTTTGACGAATAATAGAAAATTCAATGATCCTTCTAAAAATTATGTTCTGGAACAAGATTTCTTGATGATTTTCTTTTTCATTAATAAAGGTTTGAAATGCCTGTCACAATATATATTTATGTTCAATAAGCAAGCATTATATACAATAAATATTATATAGAAGTCTAGAACTGTTACTTTTTTTTCTACCTACTTCACAAAAAAGGAGGAGGTAAGTACTCAATTCGACTTTTTTAAAATTTCTTTTTACGTGTGTTTATCTTCTTTCCACGCGAACCGATTTTCAAAATGTTTTTTGTTTCATATCTGGTGATTTCCCATTGGTCCCATTTAAATTTGTCAAGATCTGATATGTAGTTTTTGAGTTATAGTCAATAATGCGTGTTTAATACATTAAATTTGATCAAGGCTCCGAAGATAAAGCGTTGAAGTCGGTTTTTTTAAGCTTTGCATGCGTTTAATTATCTTATGTAGATCCGACTTCATCAAAGTAAAAATAAACCGGGTGTGACGTAAAGACACACGATAGAAGTGAAACTTTTGTATTACAGGGAAACATTTTAATTATTCATCACAATATTTACCCCCACCACTTTTCGTCACACAAAAAGGTTGCGGATCAAAATTTCAAAGCCCTCCTATAAGGAGTTTCATTTCTAAAACACGTTTAAATGTATTCGATAAAAAATATCCGTTCTATTTTGAAATAATATAATTATTATTAAACCAATCGGAAACTAAGTACTTCGCCATTCGTAATAAAAAGGATATCATTTATGTTCAACTATCACATTATAAATAACAACGGCATAATTAGAGTAACTTTTAACGTTTTGTTACTTAAGAAAACATTTAAGAAAAACAAAATTACGCCCGATCCGTTGCTGAATGGGTTCCATTATTCCAAATTCGAAATTCAAATTGGCCTATCGTCCCGCGGGGCATTGACGTGTAATAGCGCGCGAAAGCAAACAGGAAGCGCGCGGGGACGCCATTGTCCGCGCCAGTGTCGCCAACTACGAAAATAATAATTATCGAGGGCTGCCAGTACAATGGAGCGCTTTTTTTTTAATAACGGGTCGAACGGCTCAAGTGCTTCCTATTATCCGGTGTGAGAGGATTAGGCAACAATGTCGGAAGCGTTTTTTGTTGCTTTACTTTTTTTAATACTTCGCAACCTTTAACCAGGTGGCTGCGAAGGTGTTGTAATTCGTATTTTAGAGTATTTTTTATCTATTTAATCGGATAGAGATAGCTTTTAATCCGTGAAGCTTTTGAGATTTATCCTGAACCTTCGGTTTATTTAAGTTTCTTTTGTGAAGTTGCTGATGCTTTTTGATGTAGTATTTTGTAAATAGCATTTAGTTTTAATATAATGTCCGCGTTTATGTAATTTTTGAACCAGTGGCGGATTTATCAGCAGGCTGAGTAGGCTGGAGCCTAGAGCGGCAGATTTTAAGGGCGGCAAATTTGGGACCATCTTTTTTTTACCTAGTACACATTCATGCTAATTGGGGCAAAGGTGGTGTAATATAGAGCCCACACTATCGTCCTAATTACACCAACTTTCTTAATGAAATTGTAACTTTATGACTTGGGAATCGTAATATTTAATTGACAAAAATATTGCAATTAATATGATTTTGAACAGGTCGGAAAGGGCGGTAAAATTTGAGTAGCCTACTTGCGGCAAATGTGTAAATCCGCCACTGTTTTGAACTGTCCGTTTGGTTTAGTTGGTTGACTGTTCGACTCATTAGAGTGATAAGGTATCTTGTAGAAAAACGTGCACTATCGTCGACCGCGTCCCAACTTCCAATGAGATGAGATAGTGGTCTATATGGCAACGTGTAATAGGGCAACATTCACATCACACCCGATCACAGCCGGAACCTTTCCTTCAGGGAAAGAATTATGTTTGAATCGGTAATCGAACCCGATATCCTTTGGCTAGAACATAAAATATACCTATAAATAATCTAATTACAAACTGACAGTCTCTCGAGCAATCCCAAAACATTTGACTTAACATCTGACAACTAAAAAAGTTACTTTGACATGACTTACAAACTTCCAATTAATTCCTATTTAGAATTGCGTCTAAATCTATTTCCTCTCAACATTTACATTCGTCACAATATCTATTGTAAAGTATTAGGGTTTAATTTTCTATATTTTGAATTTCGAAGGTAGTTGGTTAGAAGATATATATTGCAAAAAATCATTTCCAGTAACATAGATCTTAGTACGTTTAAATAAAGTTTATTTTTCTATGATTTGCGTGTTTAAAGTTATTTGGTTTAAAGCTAGGGGTGCCACGTGGCCCAATTAAGCGGACGCCCCCAAACTACAGGGCTTTTTTAATTGAACACGGTTATTTGATTTTGCGATTGACGTGTGTATAAATATAAATCATGAGAAATTGATTTGAACCGTGCCTCGGATTATATTGCTCTCGGGGTTATAAACGAGTGCATTAAAAACATAACCCTCGTTCTGCGCAGTCGAGTAATGTCTTACTATAACTAAAACAAACTCTCTCGTTTTTCTTGTTTTAAGTTTTTAATAGATACTGGTGAACATCTGGGATTACCTCGTACAGTCACACTTAATTTTTTTAATAAACGCTTTCACACTCACAGGCTAACACTAAGTTTGATGACTTGTGTCGTGGGCGCCGTGACCCATTCAAATATTCACATGACGCACACAATCACAACCAGAACCAGAAGCACACATGTTCCATGGAAAAGAATATTGTGCTTCTGCCAGGCATCGAATTCGGGACATGAAACACAAATTTCCCTTGGCGAGAATATATTTACTTGTGTTGAAACCGAGAATCAAACCCGATACCCGACGCTTAGAAGAAGGAGGTGGTCATGTACCCAACTATGCCATCGAGCATTTTTTTAATAATTTATTTTTATATCATTTAATTAAGCAATTTAATTGCTAAACAAGAACAATAGATCGCTAAACGGTGACAACTGACCAGCATAATAGGGTTGCCATTGTTGGCATTTTCTAGTACTCGCCAGTGTAGCTATGGTGAATACAATCGTAGTTGATCCCCTAGAAGAAAAATACCCCTAATAGTTACTCTTTACCACTTACCAATAGGTGAGATAATGGTCTAACGCTAACCTATAAGATATATAGAAAACGCATTTATATATAATACCATATAGAGTGTCAGGCCGGGTGTGATTGTGTGTGTGGTATGTATGTGGTTCGACAACCATGATACATTAGGTAAGTCTTTGAACTTCGTGTGGGGATATCAGTGTGAATGTGTTTGTTGTTTCTAACAGCGGTATAATATCAACTGAAGACTCCAAACATATAACACCTCTCTTTTTAGAAAATTCAATAATATATATTACCAAAGCATACAAAGTAGAGTTAAAAAAAAAAGTAAAAGAGTCAAATAGTTCACATTACAATCAACAATTAACAAGCACACTCGAACGTCCGAAACTCACCTTTGACATTTGCAAAGATAAAAAAGCGCGGCAGAGTCAGCCGTGTCTGCACTCGAGCCGGCAGCGGAGCCCTAGCAATAATTAGAGGCGGGCGGCGCGTGCTCAAGGGCCCGCCGCCACTAAACTTGCGATTTTGCACGGTGGAGGCCTGTCGCGATCGTTGCGTGACATCGATTTGTTTTATGAAACTGTTTATTTTTGTTTCAATAGTGGACGAGTTTCGGAGCTACTCGTATTTTATAACAAGATTTCGACAATTCTATTGACATATGTGTTCAACCTCTTTCACACACTCACAGGCCCACACTAAGTTCGATGACTTGTGTCGTGGGTGGCGGAAACATTCTCAACACACACACAAACTCGCCCAGAACCAGACACAAATTTTCCTTGGGGAGAGAACTTCAAACCTCTGGACGAGTTTTTGCCGCGAAAATTTATTATCATAGTATTTTCCAAAACATGTGATTTTTGTTGTGTTAATGTATAATAATAGTATTTACTGTAATAATTTTAATTTAATCTTATGTAGTCGCTTGAAAGCACTAGTGTAGCTTGCCCCTCCGAATGCATGGCCATTGCCATTGAAGTAGTCAAAAGTTTTGTAATAAGCTTTCTTAACTACGTGCGAGTGACAACGATTACTTGTCCTCAGTTATTTTGATATCATCGTTCTCTTGCCAGTCCAATAACTCGTTCCTTTCTGTCGATTTTATTGAAACCTGAAGAATGTCTTGATAAGTAAGTGCTACTCAAACATTTTGGCAAAAAGACATGTCTAGAAAACAGTTGCCATATTACATTCCCAAATTGTATTTCTCTTTTATTTCATAACAAAATTAAGGACTCTCGGAACTTCTGAAGTCTTACAAACCCACATAGTTATGACACTTACGACAGACTTGACATCAAAGTATAAGTTCCAAATGTACGGAATCCTTTAGACGACTTGTAGTTAATCCCTCTTGAGCTTTTTGGAGACGTTGCTTTGTGGCGAATGAATGCCCGGGAGACAGGCCGTCTTGGGTCTCGATGTAAAACGTCATAAGGTGCGTAACGTGGAATCCTGGGCAAATATTAGCGGCGTACTTAGGAATTCTTATGTATGTTTGTATTTATTTATATATGTATTATTGTAATATTGGTTGGTAGTTGTCATCCCAATCGTTTTAGATGCTCTCTTGGGGTCATTTAAATGTAATGAAACCAAAACCCTCTGCGGCGTGGTTCCTTGGTTAGATTCTTGGCAGGAGTACAATTAACCTTCTCAAGGAACGTTTGTGCTTCTGGTTATGGGTTTAATAATTGTTTATTATATTAAACTAGTTGCTCTCCGCGGCTTCGCCTGCGTAAATTAAGTTGAAAACTAGTAATGGGTATAATGTACATATAAATATAATAATAACTATTTACCAGGTTATCGGTAATCGGTTTAAACTAGCTTGAAATAAAATGTATTACCGTAAAATGTTCTACCCTGCAGGTAATTAAAAATACCTTTATAATTATCCACAACTACCCACCTCGCAATTTGGGCGTCGCGCCACCTCCCGCTTTCACCGCATGAATGTTTCGTCGTTCCCATTAGATGCCTATTATGTCTACGTCACCTCTCGCGAAACTCTTCGTTTTATTTCCCCAGCTTCTGCAGACGTGGGATGAATAGTGTCAAAGAATATTTTGGCAGTTACGATATGGGGCGTTAACTCGGGAGCCATGTTCGCTGGTTATAATTTTTATTTCTGTTTTAGTGTTACTTAAGTTTTCTACATTGAAATGTTTGTTTCTTTTCGTGGCACAAGAAATTAGAAATATCCTATTACCCGTACAAACAATGTTTTACATTTTTTTTCCGATTCATATCTTGTAAGTAAAGTTAACCCAGTTACCGTTGTACAATTTAGTTGACATTTTGTATGGCTGTCAAGAGTGTCGAGTTCCAGTGAAAATACAATACCATGGCAACGGTGGAAAACGCACTTGCCTGGAAAATATATTTTGCACAAAAAACATTTCATTTGAATAATTAAATCATCATAGACTACATATTAACATATATAACAAGCTTATGTGTCTGCTTATAATTAAAGAGTAAATACAATTAAAATAACAATTCTAAATTTAAAACAAAGAGATTAACCATGAAAAGCTTTGAAACTCCACATGTAACAAAAGAAGTAGATTTTCATATTCAGCCCCACGTTGGGCGCCAATAGAACAATGCTGTCTAATGGCACGCTCCATTACGTACTCGGCTACCATTCATAATAATTATCACTGCACAGTGCAAATTCAGTGTCAGCGTTTGTTACCATACAAACGCTCAGAAATAAAGAAGGAATAATTTCGCTCAGAGTCGGATTCGTTCCCGCGTTTTTGAAACAATAACCACTAGGTCATCCAAATGCCAAAAACATATATTTTTTATTATATGTGCCTTACATAATTTGCTTATCATTACGCAATACATCATCAATCGGTAGTGTGAAAACTATACGTCCTTGTATCTAAACTAACGATATCCATATCATATATTTATAATAATAATAATTTAATAATAATTTATTCATTGACACTTAAAAATTATAACACAAGAACATTACAATCACTTATAATGTCTGGTGAGCCCTGAATCCCACACTAGGATGAGTCCTGTGTCGTGGGATTCAGTCCCTTTCAATATTGTTCATGCAAGTTTTACAGTTATAGAGACATAAGATGACATTTTTAAAATAAATTAATGAGATCTTTCGTAAAAGACAGCATATTAAGTCCTTAGTTGGGTGCCCAAATAACAATACTGTCTACAATGACACGCCTAATTAAGCTCTCTACAACTGCAATTAATTACTATCACTGAAGTGTCATGCAATTTGGTCCTGGCTTTTGTACGTACAACTATTTTTTATTGATTTATTATAATTGGGCTAGTAGATACAGTTCATTTGTAGAACGTAAGTACATATAGAGATAGACTTGCCTTAAAAACATAAAAACTCATATATATTAAAAATAAAAGTTGCCTATTTTCAGCCCCACGTTGGGTGCCAAATGAACAATACTGTCTAATGGCACGCCTAATTACGTACTCCACGGCTGCGATTCGTTATTATCACTCACGTATCGTGCAATTTAGTATTGACATTTGTATGGCATTTAATGTAACCATGATTACAATTATCGTGAACGTAGTAGTTATGAAAGTCCTTAATATTTTTATGTCATCAGTATTATCTACACTGAAAGGTTTTGTAATTACTTCAAAGTCGCAGGTTTAAATCAAATAATCATCACATACCATGATGGAGATAGCGGTCAAACGCTAGCCTATCAGAGATAAATAAATATAAAAAGCTTCGTGCGAATTTGAAGAATATCCACCATATACATATACCATACAAAATACTCGACACCTCTACAATATTTTTCCTCTAGAATAGGCTTGCGTTTGATCATTCTCAGCTATTGCTACATGATGATGTGATCGAGTAAACTAAAAAAATCACACTAGAACGTTGTCTCTCAAGGATAGCTGCCGAAATCATAATGGCCAACAATTTAAAACTTACCTTATTGATTCGTCACCAAAGTTGACTTCAAACAAAGCCTTCCCCTCCCTGCAAATAGAGCTTTCCCTTATGGGGTATCAGTGCCCCGAGCCGGTGATCCCTTTACAGCCCAAACTTGATGTACCGCCTGCACCAAACTGGGATTAAACTGTGTACCCTTACATGGAAATATAGAAGAGGTGCTACTTATTACCCAACTGCGTGACGCAAAGGTAATGTGTTTATCAGCATATTATCAGCAAACGCATAGGCCAATTTTGATTAATTCTTAAGTCAATAGATTTGTCTTAATCTTGCTTGGATCACTAATGACATGAGCGTAATTAAAACTCAATATGGCGTCTACCAGAAGCCATATTGTGAAAAATAAAATAAAAGTCGACGAACTCAATTTATGCTTGACATACCTCGAGTTCGCTCGAAGCGTTCCGCTTCTAAGTTCATCATCCGTACAGCGAAGGAGTGGAACTCATTGCCTAAGTCGTTGTTCCCCGAATCACCCCGTATCTTCTAGGCAAGCATATCCCGTCTTTGGCCGCATCATCACTTTCCATCAGGTGAGATAGTGGTCAAATGCTTGTCGCATTTGACCACTATCTGTATATTCTATATATTCATTATCTATATTCTGCATAAAAAAAA
This sequence comes from Lomographa bimaculata, assembly GCA_948107665.1. Classification (NCBI taxonomy): domain Eukaryota; kingdom Metazoa; phylum Arthropoda; class Insecta; order Lepidoptera; family Geometridae; genus Lomographa; species Lomographa bimaculata. Next base: position 1,174,600 of record OX403603.1, read on the forward strand.
CTCCAAGTGGAGTATCGTTGAATAGGTATTAGATAATGATTTTTAGTTTTCTCCTATAATTCTTCATTTCGAATAACAATTACAATTCGATTACAATAGTCTGTAAAATGTGAAATTGCTTATTAATTTTACACTTTCGTTAATTAGTAATATATGAATTGATTCATCGAATTTTAATGTGTAATATTGGTGGATTATTAACCGTTAATATTTAGTGAACGTGCATGAGTGTAGGCAATTAATACAAAGTTGAAAACCTTATAAGGGCATGAATTAACTATGACTGGACCTTGACTTTTGTACTTGACTTTGACTTGTGACTGTTATAAAATCACATTCAAATATTTTATTACTTGCCACTAGCTAAATGCACAAAATTGCGAAGCCAAAAAAAATAACAACTACTGTCATCATAGAGATCTCGTTATTCAGAACCTCTTCCACAAGCTCGTAGATCTTCGTGAGCGAGTTTAAAGCTTTACAAAGCGAGCGATTAAACACTTCAGCCGCGGCGCGGCTGCGTGGCGGCTGCGGCGCGATTTGCAAGCGGTTTTAACTCGTCGAGTGTCGCAATACACGGCGTTTTGTGCGCCGAGACTCGAGGATACCTCTGCTTTTATATAAAAGCGTTTTAAGTTACATCGTGATGAAATCCATGGTGGTAGGGTATTTTATAGCTTGCTACCCTGTACCGAAATTATAGCCGGCACGTAGAAAAATCCGTTTGTAAATCAATTCAAAAGATGAAGACAGATGTTTGGCAGCTCTCCTTGAAAGCCAGTCATTCTAAGCCTTGCATTTACTACAGTCGACCACTTCTTATCGGTTACTTTCGGGCGATATACTATTGTTATTCTTAGACTGTATGGCTATCCATACTCTAGTCTATTGAATATGTCAACAATATATAACTGAATGCTAGGATTATTGGTAAAGTGTTTGCCGTCTAAGCAGCTCATTATATTCCTGGTGGAAACACAAGTTTTATCCCAAGACAAAGTGTTTCTGATTCTAGGTGTGATTGTATATGTGATGCGAATGTTTCGCATACTCACTAGTCTTCAAATTTATTAGTGGGGCTGTGAGTGTGAAAGAGTAAAAAAAAACAGAGAATAGGTCGACAAAAAATGTACTTCTGTTTTTTTTTATTTAGCTTAAACATACATACATTTTGTTGTAATCCAATAATGTTTTACTTTGACTCATAAACCATTGTCATTGTTACAGGTAAATTCGGTCCTCAACGAGGTGGGTACGTCAAATCGTTCAATCAAAGCCAAGGTCAGGGCAACCAAGGCTACGGCAGCCAGGGTTACCAGGGCAATCAATCCGGGTACGGAGGCAGCGGATCTGAACGCTTCGGCAGCAACCAGGGTAACAACAGGTCAGGCTACGGGAACAATGATAGGTTCGGCCAAAAACGACAAGGTTACCAGCAGTGGTTCAACAACCAGCAAGGTCAGGGCTCCGGATCCGGCGGTGGACGCGGAGGTTTCCAACAAAATAGATACAACCAGGGATATAACAGTTCCGGGTCTGATTCCAGAGGCTATGGAAGTAATCAGGACTCAGACTCGAGTCAAGGACACCACCAGAGACATAACTCGTATCCCCAGAACAAATATGGAAGTCAAGGGTCCTCGCAGCAGAGGTATCAGGGTCAAAGGCAGGGGGGTTGGCGCTAGATAGCATATAATTCTGACATCGTATAGACTTGCACATAGATATAGACTGAAGCACCACATAGACTTACTACGAGGGCGTGGCAGTGACGAAACAGACTTGCTAGCTGTTCTGTTTTTTATTGATATATTTTTTATTAAACTATCAATTTGTACCAGGGATGGTCTTCTGTCACTGCCTTGTTCTCCTAACCCCACGTTCCAGAATTCTTGCGCAATGATCGCAACGTTCGTAGAGTCGTTCCACTATTGAATGTTAACGTTGCGGTCATCTATTTCAAGCCATTGTCACATCAATATCAGAAGCGACGTTGAATCCACGACAGCGATGAGGTTCGGCGTAGGCGTTAACATTCGTCAAAATTCATTATTCGAATATGTTTTCACTACTTTTGGAACGGCAAAACGAGCGTTGTGAGCGTGAATGCAGCGTTTGGTCACAAACTAGTTTTGGAACGTGGGGTAAGTCATATGTTACCAATAACTGTGTGACACAGATGTGACCTCAGCTTACTTGCAAATAGGTATCGTTTAGACTGTTTCTTTGATTATATTTAATTTCGTCTGAATAAACTGTGTGTATCGTTGTTAAACACAATGTGTATGTCAATTAGGGCTAAGTCTCTGTGTCGCTATTGGTAACCCATGTGGTAACTCTTACACGTTATGTATATTTGTTCTACTTGGTAGTCTTCGGAATCCCAAGGCTCATCTACCTTCACGGTACAAAAATCTGCAATTTCAAGCAATTATTAAATTGTTAACGTTTTATTATGGCAGCTTAGTCTGCTGCATAATATAAAGAAGATGTCTTTTCTTCCGTAGAAGATTTTACAGCAAGCATAGGACTAATAAGTATTATTGGAAAAATAAAGTTAAAATATAAATTGGTGTACTACCAAATCAGATAACGTCTTTCTGTCTAACGTTTTACAAAAAATTGCAGTATGTATACGAAACCAAAATTTATTAAAATTGGACTATGTTTCATACAAAATGAAAATCACTTCAAAGTCTTTGAAATTGTGATCATGAATCAGTGACAATCATTGATTTCATTTGATAATTATTTAAAAGATTTTATTGAAGGATTTTTTTACATAATACATCAAAATTAAATTTGTTTATTCACCTTCATTGCCAGATTCGCAACTCTATTTGAATTAGCGAACTGTATCCTCTCTTTGGTTTTTGTTATCCTCCACATCACCACTTACCATTAGGTGAGATAGTGGTCAAAAGTTAATCTATCACAGTCTTACTTATAAAAATGTCCCTAAGCAATGGTTAGCCACCTCTTAGTTAAGCAGCTCTTAAGCCCATAATCAATGATTAACTTTTTTTCACTCATAAACGTTAGTTAGGCGCTGCTTAGTTGAGAAACGCACAGATAATCGGAAATAATCGAAATTTACACGATCGCCACAGATTTATACCAAAATAGTCGACTAAAAGTGAAATTATACAAGTAGAGTTGTCAAAAATGTGGTTTTATTAATCTATTGAAATGAAAATGAAAGACAGGTGACATTCAACGGTTGTCGAAGTAAACAATTTTGCGCCGTTTTGACACATTTATTATTGAAAGATATAAGACCCGCCATCTTGCCTCTTAGCAAGTTTTAAACTAGGCAATGGCGGTGTTTAATTTTGACAACTATTTAAGTATTACTTAACGCTAAATCGCGTTTATGAGTGAAATTTATGTTAAGCTGTAGCTAAGCAATTGATTAAAAATTAAGAGAGGTTTATAAGTAAGACTGTCAGTGATTTAAAAAAGTTCTATTTGGGTAATTACATCCTTAATACTTATTGGACATATGCTAGCATTATCTACCAACTATTGTCGACTGATTTACTCAATGTAAATTACACTATCCAATTTTTTAAAGCACTTACTATAATTTAAAATATAGCAAAACAGATTTTTCATTAAACGTGCACTTCTAAAGAATATTTTATTTCAGTTATATATTACTTAGTGTATGTATACTTGTTTTTGAATGAGATATGTAGATATATAATTAATACAAGAGTAATGATTAAAATTATTTGGACCACATTAAACTGAATTTTATTTAATTAGGAAACCAATCCCACTTCTCAAACTTAAGTAGAATTTTTTATAAGAATAATGATTAGCCTAATTTGATAAAATGAGGTAAGATAGGTAATGACTTCGCCACACTGGAAGCACCTGGCTGTAACGGATTTGCACGCCTACAACATACATACGTCCAAGATACGCGCAAAAATATAACCCTTTCTTGGCAGTCTGGTAAAAATACAAACATAACAAAGAGTAAGTATATATATATTATTATAGCCAATTTTTTTTTCACACTCACTTCCACACACTAAGTTCGATGAATTGTGTCGTGGGTGCCGGAAACATTCACATCACACACAATCACAACCAGAACCAGAAACACAAATTATCCTTGGGGAGAAAACTTATGTTCCTGCCGGGAATCGAACCCTATACCCTGCTTAGAAGGCAAACGTTCACCTAAGCTAATGGGCAGTTCAAAGAAGGAATTAGAAGAATTATTAGAAGAATATTGCTGCCGTGTACAGTAATGTCGGAACAGTCGGACTCGACATAATGTTGCTAGTATTAGTGACATTTGTGAAATTAGCATAATAAATTAAGTGCAAGCTTCAAAAAATAAACTTCACCGCCTATTCTCCGGAGCATCAAAAAAAATATAGTGTGTCGTAAACATCCACAATAGAAGTGAAACATGTTTCCATGTAAATTATTAATCACAGTTAAACACTAAGCACGTTCACCTTCTAAACCTCCAACACTTCGTCACACAAAAAAGTTGCAATTTCAAAATGCATAAAAAGATTTAATTCAACTATTCTGCGATCACACTTCTGTTGGCTAAGCTCATTACATGCAACGATTCGTCCACAACGATATTTTAAAATGCCTTTGTTTTCTGTTGAATTTTTCACATACACAAATCAAACCAAATACCTGACGTTTGTGAATTAATTAAAAACATGTAACGTGCATGTCAAACGTTTTCCAATATGGCCGACAAAGCAGTCTCGAGTGGCGCGCTTTTTGTCCGCGATCAATAGTTTTTTTTACATATTATTGTACAATCGAAGGTTCAGCGCAAAATTGTTGAACATGAAAAGAATTAGGGCCCTCGCTGGAAGCCACTTGAGAGCTGAATGAGGTAAAACTTAACGGAGATTTTTAAGAACTTTTTGTCCAGGTATGGGATTCAAATGGGCTGTTAATAATTCATTGGGCTCGGAAGTCCGCTACTGGGTTTGATAGTTTGATTGTTATGATTTTGATGTTTTGCAGGCACTTATTGGAACATCTGTTATTTATTGGCAAGCAGTAATATTACACTATTACAAATTTTTAAATGAAGCAGTTTATGGGAGGGCTTTGAAATTCTGACCCGCAGCCTTTGTGTGGGGATAACGCTGTGATGGTCACAGAGATTTCTGTGATCTGTGGTGATACTGCACCGCCACCCTTTTTTCTGCACCTCCAGGATGACTGGCAGAAAATGCTATTCTAGCATTAAGTCCTCCTTGTACTGCTGTTTTGTGCAAAAAAAATAAATGAATAATTGAAACGCAAGCAAAGCTTAAAAATACCGACTTCATCGCTTATATTTCTGTTTTGGCTTGACCGATTTCGATGAAATTTATATGGGACCACCACTGAAAGACTTCAGTGGTGGTCCCATATAAATCAATTTTGATGTTTTTTTTTGTTTGATAGACATCAAACAAAAAAAAACATCGGCGGAGATATCGTGTAACAAACATACATACAGTTGAATTGAGAATTGAGAAGATTTTTTGGAGTCGGTTGATAATTAAAATGTTTCCCTGTAAAACAAAAGTCTTTTTCTATCGTATGTCCTTACGACACCCTGTTTTTTTTATAAAAGTTTCACACTCAAAGCTACACTCTAAGTTCGATGACTTGTGTCGTGGGTGTCGGAAGCATTCACATCTCACTCGCGCAACTAGAACTAGTAGAAACACAAATTTCCCTTAGGGAGAAAACTTTTGTTCCCACCAGGAATCGAACACGATAACCCTGCTTAGAAGGTGAACGTGCACCCAACTAAGCCAACAGGCAAATTTTATTAAATCCGAAAGTGTGTGTATTGTTATATGTATATGGTCTCTGGGAAGACTATATCAGATAGATATCATAATCAGACAGACTAATCTTACTTCAGTACCAATGTATTTTCAACTGACATCAAAGGATCAAAGGAAGTTCTCAATTCGACTACATGTTTTTTTTTTTGTATGTGTGCTACGCGATATCTCCGCAAATTATGAATTGATTTTGATGGTTTTTTTTTGTTTGGTAGAGAATACTTCAGAGGTGGTCCCATGGTTGGTCAAGCCAAAACCGAAATATAAGCGATGAAGTCGGTTTTTTAAGCTTTGCTTGCGTTTCAATTATAATAAAGCAATTATTAATTAAGTTAAATGCCCGTTGGCTTACTTGGGTGCGCGTTCGCCTTCTAAAGAGCGGGCGTCGGGTTCAGCTCCCAATGGGAACACAAGCTTTCTCCTCAAGTGAAATTTGTGTTTCTGGTTCTGGGTGCGATTGTGTGTTTGATGTAAATATTTTCGGCACCCACGACACAAATCTTCGAACTTAGCTGTGAGTGTAAAAGCGTTTATTATTTACTCTATGTAATACTGACATTAAATAAAGTGTGTGTGAGATTACTTACTACGTGTACTTCAAAACGAGGTGTTTGTCACGGCCATCTGGAATTTGAAAAGCTTTGGTAAATAGATACTGTAATAAAAAATTCGAGACTAATAAAAAGAAAAAGTTGGCGCCGTGGGTCCTGGGTTCGATTCCCGGCAGAAGTACAAATTCCTTCCCAGGGGATATTAGTGCTTTTGGTTCTGTCTGTATTTGTGTGTGTGATGTAAATGTTTCTGGCACCCACGATACAAGTCTTTGAACTTAGTGTGGGGCTGTGAGTTTGAATGCGTTTGTTTGTTTGGAATAGGATATAACAGTCTCCTATCAAGAATACTTTCCCTATAAAAAATCACTACAAAACAAAATACGATAGGTACACTACAGAACTTAAAGTAACATAAATGACTGAATCATATTGCAATTCGGTATCGGGGCGACACAAGCTACCTCATGAGCTCTTCCACTACAGTGCCTCCGACTTGACTCTGTCCGATAATTCCCACGTAACAATAACACAGGTGAAGCGTGAATCTGCTATAAGCGCAAAAGTCGCGAACCGCGCCCCTGCCCGTTTCCCACAAACGCCAAGATCTAGAATGCTCACTTCCCCATGAATGTATCCAAAGACAACCATTGTTAAGTCACACACGTCACTTGCTAATGAATCTCCAGAGCGACAGGGCGTCTGAAATAGCGAAGCCACGCTGGGCTCGCGTGACTCTCAATGACGTCACGCAGCGCACGCGCAGCTAGACATCCCCGTTCGAAATTCAAATCCTATTTGACAGATGAATTTGACTTCTTTATGACGGTCTTGAGAACTTGTAAGTGGAGCTTTGAGTGGACTCGTCGGAGTGTGAATGAGCAATTCCGGATTCGATGGGAACGGAGTGTCAAATGCCTGAGAAATGATTGACGGGTGTGGAAGGTCAAGTGCTGCAATTTGCCGTGGTTTTAATTACGGTTAATGTTCTTACGATGTGTTCATTCAAGAGTGATTTTCGTTTAGTTTTGAATGGTCACGTTATTTTGTTAAAAACTGAGCGTTCTCAAGCGGGGACCCAGGGGATAATAGCTGAGTCTACTTCTACAAAGAAACTGAATGGTAAGTAATGATTTAATATATATGAAATTAATATTAAAGGTAATAAGGTAGGAATACTGCTCTTTTTGCCTGTGTCTTTATTTCCCGAACAGTAAAATCTGGGTATCTTCAAGTCTAGAGTAAATAGGTATCTTCTAGGCAAGCATGTCACATCTTCGGCTGCATCTTCTCTTTCCACCAGGTGAGATAGTGGTCAAATGCTTGCCTATCAAATATTAAAAAAAAACTACATTTGCCGACCCTGTTGTCGTATTGGGCAAGTTTACTATCTACGCCATGGGTCTTGATTTCGATTCCTGGCTGGCACATTTTTTATTGCAAAGGGATATTTATGCTTCTTGTTCTGGGTGTGTAATGTATTGTACCAATCATTTACTGACGAATTATATAAACTCTATCTTCATAATTTTGATACAAATGTAGATTATTCATGGTAAGGAGATTTTTATGAGTAGGTAGCTAATTAGTATTTTTAGGGCAGCCCATCCCATACAGTTTACTTTAGAGTCGCTCATTTACTTCACCAGCGTTGAATAGAATGTCCAATCAGGAGTAGAGACTCTCCCTTCTAAAATTCAATCAAAACCGTTTTTCCGTATTAATTACAAATTTTAAAATAGGAACACAAATTTTCCCTGAGATAAAATGTAGTAAAGTGAATAATTATTTATTGCATTAGAGTACATTATTATTATTTATTATTAGTTCCTTCCCAAAGAGAGTCATGCATGGTAACTGTACATAATAATATAGGTATCATTTACATTGTTCGATTACAGCAAAAAATATATTCTAGGTAATGAATAATACGAATGAAATTAAAAATTATTGTATGTATCCTAAATTAATTAATTAAAGAACATTTAGCCACAATCAAATTTAAAGATATCATTGTAACTTTTCCATAACCAGCCAGCTGTACGTCAACAGATGTTTGTTATCTTCCTGAACTCAATCACGACGGTTCATTTACTCAAACGGAAATTACTCACAGTTCCGGATGAGCACACAAAAAGTTACAAATTGTTCTAGTTTCCCCACAAATTTTTCATTCAGGACACGCGCCGAACCCTCCTCTTATTGGTCGGCGCTGGTTCGCTCTGATTGGCTGACAATTTGACAGTAATGGCGTTAAATTCACCTTTTTCATGGGTAAGAACGTAACTGCCTTTAATTCTTTAATCGAATATCAACCTTAGCTTTGGAGGATAGAATCTATTTTCGTTGTGAATAAGTACGAAGTAACGGCGATTTGGAGCTTACGTCGCTCCCCTTTACACAGATGTTGCTACATTTTAGTAACAATTTCGCCCACGAGTTTGTTCGAAACCCATTGTGTAACATTTTTTGTGCATCTATTATTTTGACTAATTCATTTGTCGTGCGGTTGGTTGGATGGTGTAGGGAGAGATAATTCATTGGATGCGTTTTGTTTAAAGTCCGTTTCCCAATTTTTTTGTTAGTTTAGCTTTACGGTGTCAGAAGATATAGATACCTAGATAATTATAGATAGATAAATAACTTAATGTTTTATTTGCACACCAATCCTACTAATATTATAAATCCGAAAGTTTGTGTGTGTAAGTGTGTAAGTATGTTTGTTCCTTCACGCTTTAACGGCTGAACGGATTTGGAATGAACATAGATTATACCTAGGATTAACACATAGGCTACTTTTTAACTTGATAATAGCGGGCGAAGCCGCGGGGCACGGCTAGTACCTATAGAATACTTACAAAGGAACTTTAAGTACAACATAGAACCACAAAGGGCGGTCTTATCGCTCAAACCAAAGGGACATGTCAAAAATATTACAAACAGTGATCACTCTCAGAACCAACACAAATTTCCCTTGGGGAGAAAACGTGTGTTTCCGGGAATCGAACCCTATACCCGTTGCTTGAAAGACGAACGTACCCTTACCGTGAAACTAAGCTAACGGGCAGGTACATTAATAAAAATAACTAATAATTTGACTAATAAAGAATATGACTGATGACGGTTTTCAAAACGTCTTGTGCCTCTTTAAATTATTTTTAGGTTTTAAATAATAGGACGTAATATATACGAGTACTTACTTCCAAGCTACACAAACTGTTTCACATCACTTACATTACCGATATTCTCATTACTCCACACCCGAAACGAAAAACAATAATATTCATGTTTTTATGAGAAAACCGGGTCTTTTCGCGCTTTTATTTTCAAAACAGCATTATTTTGACTAACCTCGACGTTTCGGCATGTTTGCACCGGCCGTGGTCACGAGAGACTGAGGTGGCGGGTGTCATCGTCTTTATTAGCGAGCAGTATTTGCAACTACCCGCACTTGTTTTCTCATATACACATAATTGAAGTTCGCGAAAGTTTAAAAAATTCTATAACAATAATATTCTTCGTAAATTTAAGTTATGGGGGTCTATTCCGTGCATAGATTATCTTTACATCGACGCGACGTCGAAAACGAACGATTTTCTTATCTTATGAACCATTGAATCAACTGAAATATCAACCAATCATCTGTCGTATCGACGTCGCACCAATTCGAACAATCTTAGTTTGACGACCAGAATAGACCTACTGGTCTACAATTGGAACAATTGTATACATTGGTAATTCAATTTCAATTTTTTTTTCAATTTCAAAATATCTTTAATTAAACATAAAAAATAATAATACATGTACATTTCTAGTGTAAGTAATATCCTAGAAGCGACAAATAATGACACATTTGTTTGTATTACAAGCTGAGGCGCTTTTATAAAACTTTTCTCTTATTGTTTTAAATATTATTATATCATTATAAATGAACGTGAATACTAATTATATGCGACATATTTCTTTTAAAAAATTTGTAAGTTTTAGTGCTAACTATACAATCAAAAGGTAAAAATAACGCCACAAGGCAGTAGTAGTTAAATTAACTACTTAAATAAAGTTATTTGGTTCGCGCACAATACGCGCAGACGTAAGCAGCTAACAGCAACAACATTGGTAATTGGTGACGTTTACAGAACCGTCAACATGGCGAGTGTAATCAAAACATTGATTGATTGCTTCATAGATTTGCAACATATCAAACATATAATATTACGTTTCTAAGAATTGCGGTCAATTTACGGCGGGACACTCGTTATCATCCAGTCAAAGAAAGAAGAACATTTTCTACAACTTCAAAAAAGGTGGTTCTCAATTCGACTATACATTTTTTTTTGTATATATTATACTAGCCGTGCCCCGCGGCTTCGCCCGCTATTACCAAGTTAAAAAGTAGCCTATGTGCTAATCCTAGGTATAATCTATGAACATTCCAAATTTCATCTAAATCCGTTCAGCCGTTAATGCGTGAAGAGGGAACAAACATACTTACACACTTACACACAAACTTTTGGATTTATAATATTAGTAGGATGTTACGCGATATCTCCGCCAATTATGAATTGATTTTGATATTTTTTGTTTGGTAGAGTATACTTCAGAGGTGGTCCCATTAATTTTTTATCGAAATCGGTCAAGACAAATACGAAATATAAGCGATGAAGGCGGTATTTTTAAGCTTTGATTGCGTTTCAATTATTACATAGTATATTGAGTATACACAATTGTTCAAGTGGACATCATAATTAAAATAATAACTTTTATACCTACTTATTGATAATGCAATAGTATGTTTTTCATAGTTACTCTTTTTTATTTGTGTTAGGCGAACGTTTGACCACTATCTCGCCTGGAACCTGATGAAGTGAAGATGATGACGAAGGTACATGTTTGCCTAGGAGATACCTGTTCGCTATTGACTGGAAGACTCCCAGATTGTACTATCGGGAAACATGCTTGGGTAAGGAGTTCCACTTATTTGCGATACGCATAATGAATGTGGAAACAAAACTCTTCTTGCACACTGCTGGAATATCATGATGATGATGATGGATTTCTGCCTCAGCGACTAGACATTTATACTGTACAACCTTTAACAGGGAGTTTTGCCGCGATAGTGAAAAAATGGCGTAGATTTTGTATAATTTTCCGAAACCTGTGATTTTTCGAGTGTTTATGTGTAATAATGGTAGATTATTAACCGTTCATACTTAGTAAGTGTGCATAAGTGTAGGCAAATCATACAAAGTTGAAAAACGTGATTTTCGCCTTCGCTCCAAAACTCCAATAGAAGTTCTAGTAAAGTTGCCACTTTACTAGGGCATGACTTTACTGTGGCTGGACCTTGACTCTTGTACTTGACTTTGACTGTGACTAGGACTTTTAATATGAAATACACTTGAAAAATATTATTACTTGACATTGGCTAAATGCACAAGATTGCGAAGCCAAAATTAAAAAAAAAACCTTTAACAGGCAAACATTTCGTACTATTTAAAAAAGATACAACAATTAATTGGGTAAATAATTTAAATGAAATTAATGCTTACATCATAAATCAGCCGATAAGACAGTTCCAGTACCCTTATCAATGTCTTGTGTGGAGCAATAATATTTTTTTTTACTGTAAAAAAAATAGTAAATAATTATGGCATAACATGACTAGGGTGGAGCACAACTATATGAAAAATAAACAAAGTTATTATTTTGTAATGTAATAGCGGGGAATTCATGCCTTATGTTAACGTTATAATGCTTATATTTTTTAATGAATTTGGAAAACAGCTTTTGCCTCCGCATTAACTTCAAAGTTTTGGATTTTGTGAAAAAATTCAATTGTGTTATTTCTTTTAAACATTTTTTTATCATAGAGTTCTTAAACGATACGCGCGATGTAAATAAGAAATAACCCGTTTCCGAGATCCAGATTACATATATTTACAAGAATAATAATTGCTCGTTTAAAGGTATTAGATATAATATAAATTTATATTGTAATAATATTTTTTCCCTTTATAATAGTTACCTATTTGTTAATTCACGCATAATGAATCCAGGAGCGTGACTATTTGTCCGTTGGTGAGCCGCCATATTCACGGGCGACCGCGGCTCGAGTGTCATATTATGTTTTTTACTTTTAATAATTTGCGCGGCGCAGGCTGGCGTTGAGGACTCCACTCGAGCACGGACCCAAAAAAATCGAAATCCCTCCATGTGGTGCAGAAATTGTGCTGTTTCTGGTGTTGGGTTCCGGTTGGTTTTCGTACTCTCTATTTATTGGACATAATAATATATACCTATATAAATATATATATATTTTACATATGTATGTTCCTGAAGCATTTTATATTCATATGTTCAATACAATTCGATATACATTTCTATTATATTTCATTATTATCTTACATATGAAATTCACTTGACATTAATAAAGAAAATACAGATTTAACTAAACTACTAACCTAATACAAAAAGTCATTGGTCGGCAGTGTGCCCAAAATGCTGGCTGCGTTACCTCGTTGCACAGCGAGACTTAATTGCTGTGCAAAATACAAACCGGCATTTTGGTCACGTGTCGACTCTTTCAGTCTCCCAGCCAAATCTTTATAAATCTCAAGTGCACCTGGTCCCCATGGACCAAGAGTTTCTACTCCGAAAGGCACAAATATGTAACCTCTGTCGAGGCTTGAGTATTTTCGCCGTTTCGAAGATTCAGCTGCGGTAGCAGCGCCACTTGCCTGCTGCGATGTTGTTGGAAGATGAGACGGCGCCAAAGTGTCGACACAAGTAGCGTCCCACACTAAGGGTCGACCCATCTTCCAAGGAATGAGTGTCATTCCATCGGGTCGTTTACCGTCGTTGCGCATAAGGCCACTAGGCTCTAAAATTGCTGCGATATTCGCACTCCCAAATGCCCGACGGATGACGTCATTCAAAGCACTGTGGCGAGCTATACGACCAGCACTTCTGACACAAGAAAGCCCATGGAGGCCTAAGCGATCTACTTTTTCTCCACATGAGCATCGGTGTGGAACAACGCAAGGAGCACCGACGCGCAGTGACATTGCTACACGGAATGTGTTATTATCAAGCAGTGTCCCTAAATTATTTGAAGGCAGAGCCTGCAACCAAACACCCGATTCCCAACGAGAAACAGCTAGAAGACGAGCACGCTCTGTGGGGCTACTGGATGTTTCTAAATGTTTTTTCCATTCCAACTCACAAAGCGGCTTATCCCACTGTCTCTGAGAAGATGGGTGTTTAGGCAGACTACTGTCAGGGCAGGCTAATTTCCAGGCATCGATAGCCTCAGTCAAATACGACACATCAGAAATAACTAAACTTGGTGTCAAAATTGTTGTTGCTAAATTTTGTGTGCTTTTAACTGAGGATAAGAAAGCCGGCAAAGAAACGCTTGAAATTTTCCGGATACCAAGACCACCCAACCGAATTGGTAGGGAAGCCTGACACCACGCACGATCATCCAGAGAAATATTAAAAATGGAAGTGAGTGTATCTCTAACGATGTTATCTAACTTTTGTAGAAGGTTAGGGTGATTCCATAGTTGACAACACCGCAGAGTATACGTAAATTTTGGTACGAATAAACAGTATTTTATAATTGTGTAGGCCATGTGTGAATTAATTTTCACAAGTCTGTCCGAAACACTTTGGAAATTTTGTATCTTCTCCTCGACAAAATCTGGAATAGATTCGTCAAGGATAGGAGAACCTAGGAGGCGCAGAGAACTATTGTGAATAATTTTAATGTTTGGAGCAACAGTATTAAACAAATCGACAATATCGCGTTGTGCGTTACATGACTCAGACAAATATAATTCACATTTTGAAAAATTTAGTTCTAAACCAATAGTTTTAAATTCAGAAATAATATTAGTCAAGTCCTCGAATACGGTTTTAGCGTCACCTCCCAGAGTTCCATCATCCAAATACCATACATTAAATTTTGACTCTAAACGTTTAATGATGGGATGAATCGCGAGGCTGAAAATAGCCGGCCCAAGAGGATGTCCCTGTTGACAGCCAACTTCAGAAGATATTAGGTCACTACGATATACTAATTTAGAGTTTTTACCATAACATTGCCAGAGAAAATTGTAGAGATTTGGAATTTTTTCCTTAATTTCTTTCAACAGGGCACCTCTATCGACGGAATTAAAAGCGTTTTTAACATCTACCTTCAACAGCACCTCTCCTCCTTTGAGTATAAGATATGTTCTTAGTGCATGTACCGCTGCCTCACAGCCTCCACGTGTACCAAAGCCTAGTTGTATAGGTTGAAACTCCATTGAGAGATCTTCGCCTATGTATCTGCAGCAGATTTTGGCTGTGAGACGGCGGTACGTAGTACCAACAGCAATAGGCCTTATACCACCATCTTTTTTTTCCAATGCACATAAATTGGCGCCATACAAGATATCGGTAATATCACTATTTACTTTACCTGCCAGCATGTAGTTAACAAGTTTTGTCAGAGCTACAATTAGACCATCACCAACGCCACCACAACCACCACCAGTCAAGTCCTTGATGTGTTGCGGGGTGAGTGCATCAAGTCCGCCGGCAGAACCACTCGGGAATGAAGCAATAGCGCTTACCACATCTTCACTAGAAATCCTAAGCGCATCAGAATTACTTTCTGGGGCTACTGGAAGATTGGAAAGTGCTGGTGCAGGTGGATGTTTAGAACGAAGAGCTGAAAGAGTATCAGCATTATTTGGGGCCACTGTATCATTTGAAAACAACAAACGTGCCGCACCTCTGACATCCCCATCGGCCAATTTATTTTCAATGAGATGGTAAGGGACAGAAGATGAATGAGTCCGTGGTGGCGCTTTTGTTATTAGTGGATTTGCAGATAAAGCTATGAAACTAGTATTACCAGTATCATGGTTATTACAATTTTGTTTTATGCGTGATGTCAAGGATGTGTTATCAGTATTGATGCGCGGTACATGGAGGATTTTGTACGGGAATGTCAGAAGGTTTTCCCAAGCTCGCTTTGAGTTTTCATCAACCGCTTTATTTATAACGGAAGTGAGACTTTGTGCTACAAGAACGCGTGCCCCCCTTGGAATTCGACGCACTACAGGGTAATTATTTTTGTAATTAGAGAGAAGTGACCAAAATGGGGTATTTCCTTCTGTATAATCTGTGTTAGGTGGAGAATTTTGATTGGAACTGGATGCGGTATTTCGGTGAACTTTGCCAATGTGTATTTTGAGCCCTCTAATATTTTTAAATGTGCGAGTTTGGGAGCATTCGGTACATACCACTGAGTTATTCAAAGATACAGGGCTACGAGACACATCCCGGCTAGCCATAAGATTTGACTGGGGCCGATTTACAATATATAAAAAGCAACATACCAGAATAAAGAATATAAAAATACACAACATATAAAATATCACCAACACGATTAAACACACACAACACAAGTAGGGAAGGGTTTGCAGCTGCCACGCTACCGAGCAGTCACAGACGAGTGGTGTTTGTACTCTTATAATGCAGGTTCTATGTAATTATGCCCATTTTTGCAATTCTATGTAAAATAAAAACGGAAAATAAACATGATTGACATGTATTGTTTGACGGCGGGGTTCAGGTCCGCAGGCGCGAAAATGGCCGTTGCCAAGGACGCTCTTTGGTTGCCCAGGATATTTCCTCAAACAGAATGTGATTATGTTTCAATCTGTAATGATGATTCTTCAATAATAATATATAATTACGCTGTCTTGCACAGATGTTAGTTTGAAATTCCGGCACAAATGCTGGTAATATAAATTAAAATAAATATTTTATTTTGACTACGTCTTCCGTCAAAAGTCAAAAATCGAAATAATTAAATAATAATAATTTTATCTTACATATATTTGCTTTATCCCTGATTGATGCACGCCTCATGTCATTTCATTTTCCACCGCTGGATTTTCTATTATATTTCATTATTATCTTACATATTATATTTTCTTTATCCCTGATTGATGGATGACTGGTAGAGAATGCTTTTAGCATTAAGTCCTCATATTGTACTCTTTTTATTGTGCAATAAAGTATTAAATAAATAAATAAGTAATCCGAATTTATGTAATTAGAACTCATTTTAAAATTTTATGCACAATCACACTATAATATTATAAAGGCGAAATATTGTGAGTGTGTTTGTATGTTTGTTACTTCTTCACGCTCAAACGGCTGGATAGTAGATATATAGGTAGGTGACACCCTGAATTAACACATAGTAGGCTACATTTTATCCTGGAACTCCCGCGGGTACAGGACTTACAAGGGTAAAACCGCGGGGCGAAGATACAACAAACATACTTACAGAATAACTTTCAAATCTAAATATATATAACTCAAAGGTGACTGACTGACTGACATAGTGATCTATCAACGCACAGCCCAAACCACTGGACGGATCGGGCTGAAATTTGGCATGCAGGTAGATGTTATGACGTAGGCATCCGCTAAGAAAGGATTTTGATTAATTCTACCCCCAAGGGGATAAAATTGGGGATGAAAGTTTGTCAATTTTAAAATAATACTTCTTAACGCGAGCGAAGCCGCGGGCAAAAGCTAGTAATATTATAAAGCTGAAGTGTTTGTTTGTTTGTTTGAACGCGCTAATCTCAGGAACCGCTGGTGCGATTTGAAAAATTCTTTCAGTGTTGGATAGTACATTTATCGAGGAAGGCTATAGGCTATATTATATTTTCAAAAAAATTAGGGATCCTTACTAAAAGTCCAATAATCACGCGGAAGAAGTCGCGGGCACTGCTAGTTTATAATAAGAGTGTGATAATTTTCTTAGTTTGTAACTAGTTACGAGACGAGACGGCAATTTCTTCCGAGGTTGTGGTTACAAAACAGTTACGGCTGCGGCCGAAAGAACTCAATTCAAGTTTCCCAGCTCGTAACTGACCGGACCACGGATCTCTAAGCTCAAACACAAAACGGCGTCATTTGACGCAGCGCATTATTATGTATTTTGGAAAAGGCCATTGTTTCGCAATCACCCCTGCCCTCCGCTGAAGTGGTCTCCATTGAGCCTGAAAGAGTCTTATACAAACTACAATCGCGCATTACGCATGTGATCGAAAGGTGCTGGCTTCAAGCGCTTATGTAATGAGCTATAATCGGCGCACCCTTCAATGCATGTTAGTTTAAAAAGCTACATGATTTTCGTAGGGAGGTCCACATCTGTGAGTTTTTACTATTTTTATTACCAAAATGTGGGTACTTTGTCCAGTGATGTTGGTTATTTATGTTCTCACGGTGTTATTTTAGTTTTTTTTTTAACATAATCACTTCCACACTTACAGCCTCACACTAAGTTCGATGACTTGTGTCGTGGGTGCCGGAAACATTCACAACACATACACAATCACAATCAGAACCGGAAACACAAATTTTCCTTGAGGAGAAAACTTGTGTTCCCGCCGGGAATCGAACCCGACACATCTACTAAGCCAACGAGCAGTCCCTAAGTCAACAAGCAGTTTGTTACCGACTTCAAAAAAAGGAAGAGATTCTAAATCCGACTATATTTTTTTCTTTTTTTATTTGAATGCTGGTGCTTCCCATGTGGTCCCATTTAAATTTAATCTAGATACAAATTTGACCGGTAGTTTTTGAGTTATCCTCAATAATGCGTATTTAATTCATTTTATCTGATCAAAGGTTCCGAAGATAAAGTGGCGAAGTCGGTTTTTTTAAGCTTTGCTTGCGTTTAAATTATTAGCAATACGTTTTTGAATGAAGTTAATAGGAATTATTTGCTAGTCCTCTTGGGCCGGTTCCTAACAGCTACATGAGCAACAAGACTGGTCCAGGTTGTAAAGGTTGCTGGATATAATATTAGGGCTTGAGAAATTTAGTCTCGGAGGTAGGAGTGCTATGCACTTTCTTATAAGTCACTAGCCGTGCCCCGCGGCTTCGCCCGCTATTATCAAGTTAAAAAGTAGCCTATGTGTTAATCCTAGGTATAATCTATGTATATACCAAATTTAATCCAATTCCGTTCAGCCGTTAAAGCGTGAAGAGGGAACAAACATACTTACACGCGTACACACAAACTTTCGGATTTATAATATTAGTAGGTTTTGCCCGAGGCACAGATCATATAGGGTTTATAGTATTTGGCCCGTGGCTAGATCCGTTAGATATATATATCCGCTCTTTTTACCACCTAACAGCAAGACAAAATGTCACACGTCATCCATTTATAGTAGGCGTACCTCCAGTTCGCTCGAAGCGTTTCACTTCTACGTTTATGATCCGTACAGCGAAGTAGTGGAACTCATTGCATGCGTCTTTATTCCCCGAACGGTACAATCTGGGTTGTTAAAGTCTAAAATTAATATCATGTCTTTTCTAGGCAAGCGTGTTACATCTTCGGCGACATCTTCACTTTCCATCAATTGCGATAGCGGTCAAATGCTTGCCTATCCAGCACGAAAAAGGTAAAATCTAGTATTAAGAGCCATTTCGCACGTTCAGTGAATAAAGGAAGATTTTGAGCGCCTAATTTATTATCTTGGGAAAAGATTTCTTACTGTTTTATATTTGTTAAATAAATATCAATCTTTGGAATTTTCACTTAATGTAGCAGATTTTTTTAAATATCTCTAATTATTTTATAATATTTAATCTTCAGAACTTAAGTTTTAGTAAAAACGACAACAGAGTAAAATTTTAGCCTTAAACATTGATTAAAATAAATTGAAAAAGGTTGTCTGGAAGGATCGCTTTAAGCGATAAGACCGCCCATTGTAGCCTCTCATGTAAAATTGTAATTTTTTTTTGTACCAATTCTTTTAAGGTGTCAATAAAGAGTAATTGTATTGTATTGAATCTATTAGTTAAATATACCTTAACATCAGGCACGTAATATTAATGACACATAATGTAGCGGAATTTTGATTTTTATTTACGTTGATTAATAATAAAACAAAATAAAAACCCTATTTTAACCCTACCTTACATGCATTTTTTATTTAAAATAGTCAAATTTCTGACACAAAATTGAATCTAAATCAAAAGTTAAAAAAATAATCAATTCATTACATTACTCACAAAATAATATTTATCATCACTTGAAACTGCTATAAATTGCGATGTAAATGCAAGCGCCATACATTACGGCTCGAGCGCCCACATTTTGCGAAATGGCTCTTAAGAAATATATTATTACGTTTGAAGTCAGTTAACAAACATAAATATAAAACACACTAAAGAAAAAAAAAACCGTTGTGGGTATCTAAGCCTACCAACGCGCGTTCAAAATCTTGATATCTCTCATCGCGACAAAAATTCGAAACAATGTATTTCGTTCCTTTCATATCCCTGTTCAGAATCCATTTGCGCTGGCGTACCTGGAACAATCAAACGGCTGAGATCATAGTAGCAATCCACATCAAACGGAAACGTCCTTTGTACAGTTCGCACATTTCCCTATTGTTCCGGGACCGCCATTAGCGGGTAACAATCGCGCAAATGAGAAAGCGCGCGAAACTCAACTGTCAGATCGAGCGCCATTTTAGCTCAAGAGGATGAAAGTCTGCTGTATTTAAAACCTTTGGTTGGGTGGGATAAGTCTTTTACTGCTGGAATATAAATGCATTAGGTATTATAACTAGCTGCCTTTAATGGCTTGCTCGCCTTTATCTGGTTATAATATATTATAATGTAACCTTTTATGGTTTTTTCCTTGATTTTCTATAGCGTTGGACCACTAAAAATATAGCTCATCGGATTGTAAGTGATGTTTCGAGTTTTGCAGTGAAAGTGAAAAAATAGCGTTGTTTATTTTGTATAATTTTCCAAAACCTGTGATTCTTCGAGTGTGAGTAATGGTGGATTATTAACCGTTAAACTTAGTAAATGTGCATAACCACTTTACTCGGGCATGACTTGACTATGACTGGACCTTGACCTTTTTTTTTACTTGACTTTGATTGTGACTAGGACTTTTAATATGAAATACACTTAAAATATATTATTAGACACTGGCTAAATGCACAAAATTGCGAAGCCAACATTAAAAGAAAAAAGTGATGTTACTACAATATATAACTATTTATTTCCTTATTCATTTCCAGTAATAAGTTTCAAGAAATTAAGTTATTCCTAATCTTATTCCTTTAATTTCCATTTCCAGGATTTGAATGAAAGGTAGACCTTTCATTCAAATCCTACCAATCTAAGCTACAATAAAAACCAAATTCGTTCAGCCGTAGTAACGTGTCAAACGCACAATATTTCCCATTACAAATATTGGTTGAGATTACGTATTAAAAAAATTAAAATATGCTAGTCATTTTCATCCTGTGCGGCCAACAACGATTCCAAGGAAAGCAACCAAAGCAAACACGCTATAAGAAATCACTAAATTCCAACGAATGACTGCTATATTTAAAATCAAACAAAATTAGAGCCATTAAAACAAACAAAAAACGATCAATTGTTATAATGAGGCAAAAAGTTGACTTGCACAGATAATAACGCCACCTGTCAATATTGTCAAAATAATATGCGGTCGAGGCGAGAATGGATTGAAATAAAAGGTATTTGTTGAAGAAACGATTTGTTGAGTCATCGGTTGGGTGTGAGATGCTGGGTTCCCTGTACTCATTTCGAAACGGCTGCTCTGGACAGATAAGTCGTCACAGACAAAATAAGCTGGTTATATACTTTTTTTTTCTATTTTGGCTTTGCAATTTTTTTATCTTTAGCTAATATTAAGCAATAAAAATAATATTTCAAGCGTACCTATTACATATTTCACGACAGAAGTCCTAGTTACAAGTCACAGTCAAAAGAGTCAAGGACCGGTCTTAGTCAAGTCATGTCCTAGTAAAGTGCTACAAACTTTAGTAGAACTTCTAATAATTGGAGTAATGGAGCAAAAACGAAAATCACGTTTGGCAATTTTGTATGATTTGCCTACACTCATGCACGTTCACAAAATATTAACGGGTAATAAATAATCCACATAATACTCGAAGAATCACAAGTTTTGGATAGTAATCAACAATGAAATTTTTTTCACTTTCGTGCCAAAAACATTATATAGGTAGATACTCTACTACGGGCCAATTGCCTATATTTCCTAAAACTAAACTAAAATTATAATTCCACTGAACTGCCCTTCATTCCTGTATACAATAATATTTGCACACTACTGCTACCGGTAAATGTCTGGCAATAGTGTAGTACTGCCCCAGGCGGACTCTGCAAAAGAGTCATATAACTACAAAAACCTATAAATACCTATATAACTAGGTCCTTAACATTAATATCAGCAAAAAAAATTACGTAGCACATTATATGAGTACAGAACCCTCTGTATCCTCTGACCCCGGTGGTCCTGCGCTGGCCGAGTCAGACGCGCGATAATGAGACGTCGAGTTGCGCTGACAGGCCTTCGCCCCATTCGTCTGCCACCGTGACTGGACAACACAACGCAAACAGCTATTCGGGATATTCCTTACAAATGTAAGTCCTGAGTTATTAAGCACTAAGGTATAATATAAAAACAATTCTATTGAAGAATAGCTTTTTACTGCGAGCATAACATTAATAAACTAGGTGCTATTCACAATTAAAAGGCAAAATTAAGGATTTGATTGAACTTCATAAAATTAAAATGCGTAAAACCTCGTCAAAACACTAGTTCTCTAATAAATTCATTACAACGCACGCCCGTGCTCTATCGATTGTGGCCTCTTTGCCCGAACGTGCCAGAGACAATCGACGCGATGGCGCTTCTCTACGCAAACCACTCGATGATAAAACGCCCTACATTGGCGTTAGAAAAGTTCCACGTGCACTTTACCTCTTGCGAATAAAGCTTACTTTGCTTTGATTTGTAAAAGCTGATACAGCATTACAAAAGCTAAATTTTGAAAAATGAATGTTCCTGCCAGTAATAACTGCCAAAATGGAAGTCAACTTTACACGACGCCGCAAAGAGGTTATATTTCAGCGACTCCGGATGGGCGGTATAAAACCTTTTTGTTGGAAAAGTTGGCGCTCTTTGTCTCTGACTCACTGTCAAGCGTACTTATGTTTTCCCGCGTTTTTTGTTCTAATTAGTCAGCCCCTCGGCCCTCAACCTTCGGTGGCACGGCACTCTCACCAGCAATTCTGCCGCCAATGCTTCAGAGATATTCACATAATTAAAACAGTTGTGCCTATCTTTACAAATGTATCATCATTTGCTTTCTAATTCATGTGCAGACTATGCAGTGAATATTTCTTTATAGGTTGAAATTACTTAATTCGTTTTGTAGGTACCCATCCTTTTACTACTAATATACATAACCATTATACTTAAGTAGGTACAACTATCTAGTACTACTCTAAGTGTACCTTCGAGTATTTATGGTTTACTGAACTTCATAAACGAACTTCTTAAGTCTGTAGTGTCAATTTCGAAATGGAACAATGTTATTTTGATAGACTTCTTTTTAGAAATTCCATTCTTAATTGTGCGGCTTATTGGATATGTAATTTTTTAAGCTATTGCATAGCTTCTATCGCGGGCCTTGAGCGTGGAGACCTAATCCAGAAATTCCGTAACGAAAAAACCTAACGCCCCCCACTCTAGCGACTTCACAAAAAGTTATCGGTCACGTTGAGTTGCGAACTCCGTACAAATGCATTCGATTCAGTATCCAATACCAATCGGCTACCAAGTCTTCTAACTATAACTTCGAAATAAGCGTATAGGTTTTGACGTTTACGTTTTTAAAGTAAACGTCAAGATCTATATGCTTATTTCGAAATTATAGTTAGAAGACTCGGTAGCCGATTGGTACTGGATACTGAATCGTATGCATCGGTACGGAGTTCGCATCTCATCGTGACTGAAAACTTTTTGTGATGAAAACTTTTTGTGAAGAAAAATGAAACTGAAAAATAAAAAATGCTATGCAATAGCTTTACCGCGGCAGTCCCCGAGTGCCACACGTCTTTTTTTTTTTTATGATTTATAGATAAACATTTGACCACTATCTCACCTGATGGAAAGTGATGATGCGGCCGAAGATGTGACATGTTTATCTAGAAGATACCTGTTCACTCTTGACTTGAAGACTCCCAAATTATACCCCTCGGGAAACAATGTCACTCATTTTTTGCACTTCAATACTACCTACTTACCCAAATCACGGCTTTAAGATTGGAGCAAAGCAATCATACATTCAGAACCCACCAAGCTGCCATAATTACTGCAATTAGGTAGGTACATGCAATTTGCATGCCGTCCATGGTACATTCCAAGACGTCCTACCCCATGAATGGGAAATCTTAAGTCCCTAATGGCAGCCTACCCCAGCAAGGGTTGTATTCATGGCCCCACGCCCCGACAGGAATAATATACACAAATTTGTTTACAGATCGCAGGAGCATTGTGATGAATAGGGAAACTTTGGGGAAATGGATTTATGGTGAGGAAACTCTGGATCACTTTTAAACTCTACGATGTTTGCGTAAAGAACAAACTGTGAACTTGTTTGCATGTCATATTTTGCAAAATATTTATGGAATATTATGGGAAAACTGTTGATCCGTATATAGTTAGGTACATTACATCAGGCATCATACACAGGTGTGTTTCCCGAAAAGTGTAAGGGATGAAATTTAATGACCACCAAAAAACAATCGTTGCCCTAAACAGCCTCATCCAAAAAAAAAATATATATGTACAAATAAATGAAACTTGACCAAAATATTTCGGGCTATTTAAGTCATGCCTGCACTACAAAAACTTTTCATAACCCAAAAAGGCCACGCGTGCACCAAATTTTAACTTGGGGTATAATTTAGATGGCCACCAAAAATAAAATAAAATTTACTGTGACAGAACCGAATCGCATAACAGTAGGTTAAGGTTATTTTTTTTTTATAATTAATACAAAAATATTTATAATACGAAAAAAATTATTTATAGTAACATACCTATTTGGATGAAATTTATAAATAAAATGCGAGTACATATTTGGTGCATGCGTGGCCTTTTTGGGTAGCTCAGCGATTATTCTGAAGATACTTGCCTTTTTTAGGTTAGCAGACTTTACGTTTATTAGTGATAATTTCATATTAAAATGGGTATTAAATTCTGGTAAGTACTTACGAGTTTTTGGGCGTTATATTTCATTATATCTGGTGATTGCTTAAACCTAAGCCAAAGTATAATATGGGGTTGTTCAAGAGGAAAGTGAATAGGTATTTACTGAGCAAGCGTGCTTCATCTTCGACCGCATCGTCGCTTTCCATCAGGTGAGATTGGGGTCAAACGCTAGCTTAGATTCAATAAGAAAAAAATATTCGTGTATAGTGGTTTGTGCTCAGTTGATACAATAAATATTATTCAATTTCTATTTCAACGGTTTTAATTTTATACCGTTTGATGGTCATAATTGTTATTTTGTTTGAACTAATGTATATACCTACCTAATTTGTGCTTAGCTATGTGATGTAGGAACCTTGTCACAGAAATTAATGATCACATATACATATACGATGTATCATAGTTACTACTAAGTAACTGACTGAGTATAAGGGTTAAAATAATGTAATATATAGATACTTCTGTGGTAGTTAAGGAAGGGCTCGAAGGGCTTTAATTTTGCGAATCCGGTAATAGTTATTACCTAGTTACTTTAATGAGTGCCTCTTTGGTGCACATATTATATGAAAATTTTTCATAATTTGTTTCTTTCTTTTGACTTTTATCTCACCTGATGGTAAGCGACGATGCAACAAACTGGCCCAGAAGATATTTATGGCCTAGATAGGTAGAGAACGAGTTGATGTTCTTCTTCATTTATATATATGTACTTATATTTCTGTGTTTTTATTATTTTGCTGTTTGTTTTTTAGTGTAATGTTGTGTGTGTCATAAATAAATTGTTTACTTTCTTTCTTTGTTTCCTGATACAGTACGATATGGGAGTCTTCAAGTCTCAAATGAATAGAAATCTGGTGGCTGATGGAATAGGTTCTCGAGTGGAGGCCACGGGCAAAGGCAGTGTCGGAAGACCGCTATAATGGAGGACGCAGGAAAACGCCGGATGGCCGCTTCCAACTGTTATTTTTGGAAATCTATGGGGAAGGCCTATGTCCTGTAGTGGACTTTTTACTGCTGAGATGATGGTAATGTTTTTGACAACCAATAAATACTAACGCATACGATAATGCATTAAACAACAAACGCTATGAATAATATATATAACCTCATTTTTTGGTGTTGGTTACAAATGTCTGGATCACGCCCGCCCTGGACTCCAAACCGAGCTAGCTCTGCGAAATTAGATTTGGATCGAACTAGATCGTAAGTACCCATATCATACAGGTTACACCCATATTTTTACCCGACTGCACGATGTAAAGGAGGGTATCAGCCTATCTATCTAATACCTTTAAACGAGCAATTCTTGTATTTGAATCCCGGAAACGGCTCCAACGATTTTCATGAAATGTAGTATGCAGGAGGTTTCGGGGACGCTAAATCGATAGCTAGCTAGGTTTCATTTTTAGAAAACGTCGTTTAAAATTAAAAAAAAAACGGAGTATAGCTCGGTCATCCAGGTACTATATTAATATGCGTGTAATGTTCATGTATGTATGTATGTTTGGTCCTTTGTGGCTACTAGAGACACCACGCGTCGGCCGATTTTGAAGATTCTTACGACAATCGATCTGACTTAATTTTATTGTACGAGTGTTGCAAAGTAATGGGAGCCGTGCATTCCCAACAGGTTTGCTTCTGGTGAAGAGAAGATTAAATGGTTTTACCGAGCAAACATCATTTTGGGCTGGTTCAGCTAAATACCAGCTTGAGGCTATTGACATCATTGAGCGAAGAGTTATGAGACTTATTAACTGCGGCCAGTTAACCGATGCAGGACTTCAGAGCGTAGAATAGAATAGAAAGAATAGAATAATTATTTATTCCGACAAACTTAACTACCATTGATGTTTATCATTGGTAGTTAAGTTTGTTAATCAGTTTTGATTGCGAAGAACGTTATTGTTATAGCGTAGGGCATTGTCGCAAGCCCACTCTCAACTTCCGCATCCCCACTCTATCAACAAACAGCAAGACAGACTGTTAAGCGACACCGCTATATGGTTGACATTCCACAAATGTGGACGAAGCGTTTGCACATTCATTATGCGTACCGCAAAGGAGTGGAACTCCTTACCTGAGTTTGTGGTTCCTGATAAACACTATAATAATATGAAAATCTTTAAGTCGCGGGTGAATAAGCATCTTCTAGGCAAGCGTGCCCCATCGCCGACCGCATCGTCACTTACCATCTGGTGATATAGTGGTCAAACGGTATATAGAATTTTAAAAAAACATGCTACTTCTTTGTAAAAAGAAAGCGTCAGAGAGGCTACACGTTGGGCGCCAACAAAATAGTTTTTTGTTTATTAATAATTAAGTAACTACATCATTGTAATAAGTAACTATCGTCACCTGGTCATAAACTCACATTACTAATGGAATTGACAGAACTTCCCATCATTGGAAGTATCCGAAAAATTGAGCCCCGTGTTGGGCGCCAACAAATTTTTAATCAATTGTAGTGTCTAAATTCAGTAATAAATTGAAACAAACGTGAATATTCAATTATCCTTCTGCTATATAGAACTCACCAGATCCATGTCAGCAATTTCAAAAGAATTTCTCATTACGTCAACACTGACACAAATCCCGGTAACCTGAACCCGGCGCATCAAATGCTTGTCTGCTGAAGAGGCCAATAGTTTCCAATTTTGCCGCCCTCACCTGTCTGCCCGAGCTCGGCTAATCCGCCATTTTATTAGCGTACCCTCGTAATGCTGCGCACGTGCGCTCTTTCCTGCCTTTGTTCTATCAAAATTACTTACCAGCAACAAAAGGATGTAACTCCTAACCATTATTTGATACTATAGACTTTATCCGAATATCGTAGGGTGGAAAATTGGCGGGCGAAAATTGTAACTTAGTATTTTTGGGACGGAAGTCGCCGTGTTATTATTTCGTTTTGGCGGGCCGTGACTGACGTTTGACTAAGTCGATGTTGCCATGCGGAATAAACAGCTATACCAGTTATGAGAGATTATAACGTAATCTGGGAATATTGAAGACAATAAAATGAGTTACGCGTGGAAAGGGCGGGGTACAAAGGTAAATGTTCTGTAACATTTTGGTATTGTTTGGGATGGGGAATTTGGTTTCGGTGTTTCGTTTGGAATTGCATTATATTTGATGATGTATTCTGATATAACTATTAGAATGTTTTCTTGTGTTAGTAATAGTGTGTAATAAACGTACCTATTTTACTAGGACGTATTTAACTAGCTTTAAAGAACTTTATTTCTCATAAGAACTGACATACAGACTGTTCACTTATTGAGATACAATACTATACATATTTTATAATGATATTGGTATACTTTACGAAACAACACTATTGTTTACTCGTACATTCACAGCCCTGACCTAATAATAAAATTCACTGGTGCCGGATGATTATACCATACACAATCAAACGCAGAACTGGAAACACACATTTCTTTAAAAACACATCACAACCTGTACAATAAAAATAAATAAAATGCATAGATAAAACTCATTAATTTTTATTAATTTTATAAATCGAAATTCATTACACCTGGCTTCTCAATATAATTACAAATTCCTTCTCGTTATTAATAATAATTATTTATAATTACGATCGTAACCTCCCCTATGCCTACTTACAATACTTACATCGATCTAATCCTTCTCAGAACATATAAATTAATTTAAAACATTTAATACAACTTGATTTAATTATTCTAGAAAGCTTATTGCTATTCATTGTCACATGGTGCGGTAAACAGCCGCCATCTTAATTCGGTGTTACAAGATGAAAAGTGAGTTTTGCTTCAGATATTTTTTTTAATATTAATAATATACTATGAGCAATTTTTAAGTACACAGAAGTATCATCATGCGCATTTCAATACAAATACGTGATCATAATAATGTAACGCCGTTTTTTTTCCTTTATATCTTTGAATTTTTAAAACTTGAACTGCCGGGCATTAAAAACTAAGTGAAAATGTTTTAGAGTAGGTAAATGCTTGTTACAATTTATATAATGTCTTTTTGCATGATATTATGTGAAATAAGATCTGTTTATATTTTTGATATCATTTCACGATATTAATGTTTAAATTTGGTTAGTTTATATTTGTTAATTTCCCAATAATTTTATGTTTTGGAAATAATACATTGATAAAGGTGTCAATTTTATTGGAACCAATTAAACCAAACAAAATAAAAATCTTTATTTATCGATATGAAACCAAAAGTAATGGCTATATTTTATTATACAACTTTAAAGTTTGGTTGGATTATTTGGTGCTAAAAAAAACAATACTAACTTATAAGTTTACAATAATTTGTAAATAATATTATGATTAATTTGTTATTCAGTGTATTAATATTTTTACCAAATATTACCTAATTACAAGAGCAACTATATTTACAGAACACTATCTACACACTCAAAACACTGACTCTTGCGTTTAATTTATTTACTATTCACACAACAAATAAACTACATTGCATGTTATTTACAATACCATAATGTATATTTAATGTTATTATTTATGTAATAAACGGAATGTCACTGTTACTTCATTTAGAGTTGACAAAAATAGTAAAGAATTAAACACATTTGTGATCTTGAAGTTGAAATGAAAATATATGATTAAAAATAGGTTTAAATTTTATGTTATTTTGTAAAATACACAAAGTTTGGCACTCTCAATGTTGAGACCTGGTTAAGCACACATGCTTGAAGCAAGGGCAAGCTTCTAACTCACACAAAATAAAAAACTGATTTGAGATTAATTATCGATCGTTTTGTCATCTGATTCTTGGAATTCTTTAGATACTGTATTTTAGAAGGGCTAAACTGAAATAAATTCTGCTTATCCAAGGGACAGATGTGACTTCGTAAGATATCGCAGGTGACAATCATAACCAGGCTCAAAAAAAAACAAAAATTTAAAAATATCACAACAAAGAATTTCAAATCCTTGTCGGTGCTTAGCTACGACACTACATCTAAGTATTTACACGATACCCTCCTCCCGATGTGAAAACTTACAATTAAACTACAAGTCCACTTCTCACGTAACACTTTGAATTCCACTGCATTTTGCACTATTCGCTTAACGTCACAAAGTCCAATTTAGTTGCATTCCCTGCACGCTTTACCTAGACAATGTTCTTGGGAGAGACCTATGAGGCGGCAAATCTTATTTAATAATACTTGTGTTTTAGTTAAATACAAACGTCAATGTTTAATGTCAACTACGTGAAATGTATACTTTCCAGTTGATACATTTTCCTTGATATCTGGGTAAATTTTCATACATGGCAGCACCGTTGCGTTACTCTATAACCTTTCAAAATAAAAGCGTACACGACTAACAAATGACAACCGTGTCTAACTAGAATATTAAATACATCGTATTCACATTCATAAAATACTTAAATGTTTTTTTAATGACAAGTCTAGAGTTTTATTTGATAATTAGTCGAACGTGTTTGTACATCACAATTAACTAAACATCGAGTACTAAGCTGTTTTTTCCTTAATAAATACTCAATGGTTAGGTTAAGAGATCGACCTATCTGAAAATAACCGCCTCAATCCGACAGATTCTAGTCGAAATACATCTCTTCCTTGAACATGGTCTCGTGATAAAGCTGCGGGAATTTCTACCAGGCCCGGCCCTGCAGCGGTAGATACCCCGAGCACTGCTGCTGGTAAGCCGTTGGCTGCCGGTAGGAGGAGACCAGCGGGTTGCTGCAGGCCGCCTGCTGCTGGGCCGAGTAGCCCGAGGTGGGGGTGGCGCAGTGGCTGTGCGCGGGGGATGACGACTCGCCTGAACCGCAAGGTTTGCCGTCCTTCACGAGGACGGGCACCGCCACCCGCCGCGGTGATGATGATGACTGTTGGGTAGAAGTGATGGTGAGACGATGTTTTATACATTTATAATACAAGAATTAATAGTCCTTTGATCACCAAGTAGTACCTACTCTAACGACTTCCTAGTCCTACCCTATATCCTACACAGAGATACCGGTGTCAAACATTCCACTCCTTTACAAATGCCAAAGTTAGAACGTCAAAATGTTTGTGTGTATGTTTGGACGTATGTAACACATTTACGCCTAAAATACAAAAACGATTTAGCTGTCATTTTAAACATAGGAATGAAACCTTATTCCAGGGCACACAGAATGTTTTTCTGCTATTATTTTTTTGCTATAAATAGTAAATATGGTGGTCAAATGCTTGTCTAAAGACAAGCATTTGACCACCATCTCACAAGTTGCCTGGATTATACCGTTCTGAAAACAAAAGACGCAAGCAATTAGTTCTACTCCTTCGCCATACGTAACGTAGAAGCGAATCGCTTCGAGAGAACCGAGCGTTTGACAGTTTTTCTTGTTGTTATCATTGTCAATACGGGGGAAGTTGCAGGATGCAGCGAGTAGATATTACAGACTTTCGCATAAACAGTATTATTACCTATGATAATTTAACGTAAAATTAAATATATACAAGTAAGGTAAAGTAGGTACTCATTTTATCTTAACTCTCCGTAACTGTATTCTTACAAATTCAATCGACATGCTCATTTGACACGTTCCAAATCTGATTCAATCTATTACGTCTGACAAGTTGCACAAGCAAATTACACGTTGCAAAACAATGAGGCATCGAGGGTGCCGCCCTGACGCCCTCCGGGGGCGCTAACAATCGGGAAGTCACCCACGCCCCGAGTCGGCAAATTGAGCCAATTCTCGGATACTGGCAACACATGCGCGTGAAGTCACTCGACCGTGTGGATGTTAGATAATGTGACTGGAATTGAATAGTATAAAATAAATCCCGTTTTCTTGCATTGTGTTTCTTAAGTTGAGAGAGAATTGACTTCACACTTTCCATCTCTCACTTTCTCACTTTATCATCTTCACTCTTCCACTATCAGGTGAGATAGTGGTCAAATGCTAGCATATTTCGCATAAAAATATAATATATATATATATATATATATATATATATATATATATATATATATATATATATGCTTGCTATTTTACGTAATTTTATTACCCTTTTTTATTTCCACTTGATTGGAAAGGGCTTGCTCAGAAACTCGCAGCCACATTAACTTTTATAGAATGATTTACGTAGTTTAGTAATGCATGGAGCCAACGCAAGTTGTTAGGCATAAAAAATACAATTTATCACTATGTATGCTAAAAGCATTCAGTCGTCAATATAGTTAATATTAAACACTTATACGAGTTTATATTACTCAGTTACTGGACGTAATAAAATAAGGACTTAAGCCGTGGTCTTAGTCCTAAAAATTTCGCTTGCCATAATACCATAGTAGAAATTTCTACTATGATAATACGTGCTACACTCACACACAATACACCAAAGGTCTGACAATCGGTGACAATACCTAGTAGGTATCAGTTGTCTGTGACAGTTTGCAGCAAAATGCACGCATACGGATATTTCCAAGCTGACTATGAGCGGATTAGGCTACGACCCTAAATCTGTGGTTACCGTGATAAAAAACATCATATCTACATCTATATTAAACTTACTTATATGTCAAACTAGCTTCAACCCCAGAAAAATCACGTCACATGAATCTCGATAAAGAGTCACCGTGTTTTATGCAACCGTGCGCCGCGAGAAAACATTTTCTTTCCATCAACGGGCAGGAACTAACAAAAGGTATATCGGCGCAGATCGGCACGCACAATCGCGTCGCGTTTCCGCGGGAAAGTTCTAATTGTCGGGGGGTTGCCAGCGTGCTGCGTGCGGGTCCCGTATTTTTGGGGCCTGCTGCGAATTTGATGACGCGGTATAAGAATAATCTAAGGTGATTATTTTCTCTAGTAGTTCGCTTTGTTAGATATGACGGAAACAATGTAGTGGTCACTTTATCAAAAACAGAGCTTTTGCAATGTTGTCTGCTCTAGCTTCTTATTCAACTGATAAGATGATAGGTATGATAGGTACATGTTGCGATGTGAAGAGTTTAAGATAGAATGGTTTTTTTTTTTCTCGGAAAGAACTTGGAGTATTGAATCCGATGTTATTACTTCAGTAATATCATAAAACAATAATTCTAAAACAATAAAACATAAATCCATTTTACGAAATTCCTAAGGTGTTTTTAGGACGAAGACCCTTTTTCACAGGAACCTTTTTCTCTCGGTTTGAGATATAAAGTTTATTTTTCGATATTTTTCTGCCTTGGTTCCTAACTACGGGCCCATTGCCTATATTTCCAAGTTGTATTTAATATCAAATACTAAAGCTACCTTCCCTTTGAAACGAATTTAATGCTTTAATGTTTTATGTAAAACGCAATCAGAAGATACGGCCATCAAACTCACCGATATGTCTATTTCCGTTGGAACAAAAAAATGTGGCCTGAACTATACAGCACAAAAAATACCTAATATTATATTTTTTACAACCTCAAATTACCTATAACCTTCACAGCTCGAGCCCTACTCGCGTTTATCAGATTTCATTAAAAAGTCTATCAGACATTGGCATGTTTCGGGGGTATTAGTATAGTACAGTCCAAGTCTGCAGTTGTATCCTATTAGTACAATTATTTAATTTGAGGTATTACAAATTATTCGTCAATATCATAAAAAATATAATTTAGAATGTATGATACTAACTAAAAATATAATTTAAAAAATAATCGCGTGCGTTTAACGCTTGTCCCCTGCCCAATAGATCGCTATCTGTGCAAGGTTGGCAAGGGGACGTTGTGTCGCGTCGACGATTTTATCGCAATTTATTCATTATTCATTAGCGATTTCATAATAGAGATTGATTAAAATACGCTGAATATAACGTGACTTGGTTGCTCCGAAAATGCAAATAAATTATCGGGTAAATTACATCAAACTGCGTGGGTAGATTCTAAGAGATATTTGGTAGGTATATTTTTTCTGATGATAATTATGGTTTTAAAATATTCACAATTTTTTGGTAATATATATCAAATGTTTCGATACCCACGTCGTTTTACTTATTATTGTTTTTGCCGATATTCATTTGTCTACCCCGTTTTTCATTTGTTTCCTCGATTTATTCTGTCGATCCTGTGTAGCAGAGATTTGGGGCAAATCTATCAGAATGTTTTACTGTTCTAAAATGGTCTCGAACAATTACCTGATTGTGTTGGTTCTGTTCAGCCATCGCCTTCTCCTTGGCCTGCCGCTTGCACTTATAACGGTGGTTCTGGAACCAGATTTTGACCTGTAACAAACAAAATTGGTTTAATCATCCATTTATTTCAAGGATAGTTGCCTAGAGGCACGTCCTCTGGATGTAGGGAATACCCGTAAATTTCCCGGATTAGGGGTAAAATAAAAGTACCTTTTCGAACTGCCGGCTTATATGGCAATCACGGTAACTGACTCGCTCTAGCTAAATTAAAAATATTTCGGTCTTATCGATGAAGTTAATTTATTGTATATAGAGTTAATCCCGATAAAGTTGTTAGGCTTCAAGCAGTTACATCTATCTCGTTCTAGCGTTCGGCGAGTCAACAGCTCCTGAGGATACCTCCTCAAAAGCGAAATACGTGTCGAACAGAGTTCGGCGAGAGCAGAGGCTTCGCGGCGGAGTTCTCACGATACAAATACTAACATTCGCACCCCAATAACACTAACTTTTGCGGCGTGCTTTGCATCCCGCTTGAAGCCTAACAACCTTATCGGGATAAGCACTTAATGTAATAAATTAACTGTGTCGTTATGGATTTCCGAAAAGTAACGCCTAATTCAAATAATTTTCTTTCGGTTTTATGTAAAAACTTTGTTGCAGAATGACTGTGGGACGATTTCAAAAATTTGCATGCTGACGAAGCATAAAACACGTTGTTGTTTACGAAAATAAAAATAAACGATAGGTTTTCAACTGACGTGGAAGGACTCTATAAATATGATACTGAATACTTATATATACGAAGCTGAATACTTGAGATGTACTGGCAGAACAAAAGCTCCAATGACAACCAATGGGAACTCTGCACTGAAATGTTGATCGACTATGATTGGATTAGATATAGGAGCTGGATTGGCCACCCTCTCCGAAGAGATAATGACCACATACCAAGTTAAGCCCTAGAATGCATATCCCAAGAAAAGCGAAAATGTGATCTTCCAACCCAGACTATAAAACTAACTACAGTAAAGTCTTATTGTCGTACTTACTCTTTGGGACATGATATACAAAGCGCCCGAGACGCGCGCCCCTGGCGCTGCTAAACCTAATATGACGATAAAGTTTTTAATTATGGTGCACAACTAAACCTGCTCTGACTTTTATATGCCTTATTTAAATGAAGGCAAGGATTACAAAAAGTCTTCGTACGATAAGAATCATCCAGTCTTCCACAAAACACCATCGTGGTCCGCAAAAGCAGATTCCCGTCGGGTGACTATCGTAAATTCCATCCCAAGCATCTTGAAAGTCAACAGCCCTTCGACGTCGCAGCTGTATCGCCTGACCTCCCTGAAATTAGCGCTAGAGCGCGCTACACCCGACACTCCACCTTAATGACGGAAGAATAAACACGCCATGTTTGCTCCCAGCGCTGCCTTTGTCTACGCACGCGAGAAACGCAGCAAAATACTCTTTATTTATTATTTATACTTCGAGAGCGCTTCCTCGTGTTTATTCTTTGAAATGGATGTGTGCTCCCTCTCGGGACGACGTTATCGTCCGTCGTTCCGTTATGAAAACCCGACATAAATATCCGCCATTTTGTTCGATCCGATACTGCGGCGGATCCGTTAAAAAAACAAAATTTGTTACGTGCTACTACGTCCACTCATCGAGAGCTTATTGGAGGTCGTATTTGTTATTTTTTTATGTTTGCTCTGTAGGTGTAGTTGTGGGAACGCGGTCGGAGCGAGCGCCTTTGTCCGCCGCCCGGGAACGATGCTCGCTAGGTTATTTATGGAGTAGGTGAGAGTTAATGAACGGGCCCCGACGGCGGGCGTCGCTTATTGCTCTCCGGCGAGCCTTGGACGCTCTCAGCTCGAGTACTTTCTTTTCAATCTCCTTGTGCATAATGCTGGATGTTTCCCAGCACGCACTCGCGGTGAGAGCGCCATTCACTTGTTTGTTTTACATCTAAACGTCTGTTGTCTCTAGTTGAGTGATGAGACATTTCGGGAGTGTCCACGGCCGTGGGCCTGCGTGTTATGTGCTCGAGGGCCTTACACCCACTTGGCTACTGAGCGTGATGTTTTTCTAATATCTACATTACGTTTACTTGCACTTGGCTACTGAAAATGTCATCGCATTCATTTAATTGCTTCTAAACACATATTTTTGCTACTAATACATATATTTGCTGTGTTATTAAGCATATTTTTTTTAATTGATTGATTGACATTTCATTTAATTGAACACTGATACGTTTCTGGCCACCCAATCTGCTGTCATCTTTACAATGTCAATCAATTTTGGCGCCAATGCCCTTTCCGCCAGAGCTAACCTCAAAATATAAGCTCTATCTACTTAAGTCTTTATTGCTTCTAATATAGAGTCTTAATTGGTATAAACTTTGCATTTTAAAATGGTATGACACTTAAAAACATAAAGGTTCATGCGTAGGAGTTCTGTTCCAGGGAACGATGACTTGGACAATTTAGATACAATTATTATTATAAACGTATCTTATGTTTGTTTAGGACTCTTCATTTATGTTCAACTTACATCATTAATTGTGTAGTATATTCTATCTTTTACTTTGAGCATACTTATAAGTACTTACTTAGGTAATTCATAGAATAGAATAGAATATTTTTATTGTATAAAACTGTGTACAATGATCATAAAATGTATTAAATAGTTTCAACAGTCTGCCCGATTCGGGCGTACAATATTAGGTAGGTATATGCTTATGCAAACATCTTATTATAAATTACATAGCCTACTCATATCCTACTAATATTATAAATCCGAAAGTTTGTGTGTAAGTGTGTAAGTATGTTTGTTCCCTCTTCACGCTTAAAAGGCTGAACGGATTTGGATGAAATTTGGAATGTAAGTAGATTATACCTAGGATTAACACATAGGCTACTTTTTAACTTGATAATAGCGGGCGAAGCCGCGGGGCACGGCTAGTATTTTAAATAATTACTGTGTAATCCTACTAATATAATGAATCCGAAAGTTTGTGTGTAAGTGTGTTAGTATGTTTGGTCTCTTCACGCGTTAACGGCTGAACAGATTTGGATGAAATTTGGAATGTACATATATTATACCTAGGATTAACACATAGGATACTTTTTAACTTGATAATAGCGGGCGAAGCCGCGGGGCACGGCTAGTAAAATTATAAAGTGTTAAAAGAAAGTTGCCTTAGTATCAAAACATTTGTTCAAACAATACACGCTTGAAATTAGCCATCATTCATAAATTTGTTTCTTTAGTGCGTGTGTTATGTGAAGAAAACATTGTCTTTAAGCTATTTCTAGGAGTGACACTAGGTACCTACTCAATGTTTTGACAGGTGTTTGCACCAACGTCTATGTTTTTTTTGTAGATAGATAAATTCTTTATTTGCTCACCAAAATAAATAACACTTACAAAGAAATCTTAAATATAACATAGGAGCACAAAGGGCGGTCTTATCGCTCAAAGCGATTTCTTCCAGACAACCAAAGGACGACCGATGAACAGCTACTTTCTTTCGAATCTAGAGTGTATAGGTTAAAACAATGGCAATATTGTTTTTTTTTGTGTTGATACCTATTGCCTTCGTTTTAACACGTTCTCTCTTGCGCTTAGAAAACACTAATACGTCCCTACGAGTCATATTATGTGTGTTCGGCGACACAAGCTACTTCTATAGTGAATAATTCCACGGAGCGTACTAGGACTGTACTATTTTTTATTGGATGGGCTAGGACGATTATACAGCAAAGTTAATCCTACTAATATTATAAATCCGAAAGTTTGTGTGTAAGTGTGTAAGTATGTTTTGTTCCCTCTTCACGTTTAAACGGCTCAACGGATTTGGATAAAATTTTGAATGTACATAGCGTATACCTAGGATTAACACATAGGCTACTTTTTAACTTGATAATAGCGGGCAAAGCCGCGGGGCACGGCTAGTACATTATAAATTAAAACGGGAATTATCGTTTAATGTAATAGTTCGAAATGTGCGTGATTTTTATCAAATTATACAGCAAACTTCTTTTATTTAGTTTTATTACTTAGGTTACCCTCTGTCCACAACACTGAGCACTTAACAAAAATTGCGGGTAAATTTTGCGTTTAATTTGGGCAGGGAACGTGTTAATATGATATCACATCACACTAATATAACAAAAACAAGAGTTTGTGAGTGTGTTTGTATGATTGTTACTTCTACACGCTGTAACGGCTGGACCAATTCTGATGAAATTTGGTATGAAGGTAGCTGACAATCTGGATTAACAAATAGGCTACTTTTTATCCCGGAACTCCCGCGAGTCCGGGACTTGAAAACAGCGGGGCGCAACTAGTATTAACCTACTTATATAAGTACGAAAATGTATTTACAAAGACCTACTCCTAGATTACCTTCTATTAATTATGTGCCTATACCGAAGAATTTATGAAACACTAGCCGTGCCCCGCGGCTTCGCCCGCTATTATTAAGTTGAAAAGTAGCCTATGTGTTAATCCTAGGTATAATCTATGTACATTCCAAATTTCATCCAAATCCGTTCAGCCGTTAAAGCGTGAAGAGGGAACAAACATACTTACACACTTACACACAAACTTTCGGATTTATATATTAGTAGGATGAGTTAAGAACATCGACAAAAAAGAAAGTGTAACACGCTAAAAGTTTATATAAATAATTGAATCCCACATACTGTAGACAATCACAAACGGCTATGATTATTACGACAGCGTGCCACTGATTTGTCTATCTCGTGATTTTCTCCACAATGGCTGATTGTCGCACATTATCCGGACACATTGTACTCAACGCTCCACTGAGTAAACACACGTCCATCCGCCTGACAGCCGATCAATGCGCTTCATTTATTTACTTACTTATAAAAATATTAAAGCAAAATTATTTTATCACAGTAAAAGTTGTACACACCATTTTGAACTTTATTACAACGGCCATTTTTAAATTTAACTGCAATATTCGATTTGACAGATTCACAGAGTTGCCAGAATAGAATAATTTACCGAATACGTGATTGAATGCGACATTTTTGTGAAATATGGGAAGCTTGTTTTTACAGGTGATGGATGATGGCATCCAACTATAAGATTATCGATTTATTCGGCGTGACTGCGAATAATAAAAATATTTTTGAAGTTAATTGTGTTATCTAATATATAAAATTCTCGTGTCACAGTTTTCGTTGCTATACTCCTCCGAAACGGCTTGACCGATTTTGATGAAATTTTTTGTGCTTATCCGGTATCTATGAGAATCGGCCAACATCTATTTTTCATCATCATCACTTTTCATCATTATCAACGCGGGTGAAACCGCGGGGCGCAGCTAGTGTAGTATAAAAATGTTCATTACATGTTTGGATAGAATGGAGGCTAATAATCATATGACAATAAAGGCACTGTAGACTTTGCATAAATTAATTATAGTGTGTTTGTATTTGTTTTTAGTTGTTTTTGAAATTATACTTCTTTTGGCGCGTTTGGAAAAAAATATAACAGTGAATTTTTACAATGCGCGCGCACAACTACACCTAAAAGCGACACCATTAAGATGGCTGGTGATTGTCTCCCAAGTTTTCGTGAGAACTGATAACTATATTCAAAGTGGTTATTTAAAAGTTTTTTTTCCACAAACAAAGAGTACTGGCACACGGAATATTTTTTTTGGTTATTTTTGTTTTGTTACGCTAAAAAAGTAAGTAGGTACAACTTATTACGTGCATACATAAGTACACACACACGTTGTTTTTATTACTGCCTTGACCCACTATATACTAAGTGCCTATGGCTCCCGTTGCAAGTTGTTACGAAATGCAAAAGTAAAATCTAGCTCGTTAACAAACTGGTATTATGAGTTTGGTAACTAAATAAAATAAAATAAAAAACAAATTAAGCCGTACTATGCGAGATCTATGCAGTTTCTATGTCGTTAACTTACGAAACATCTTAGTATGCAGAATAGGCATATTGATGACACTTACAACATCAACGTCTTTATATAATATTTTTGTTTTTGTTATATGTTTTGATTTAGAAGTGCTATGTTGTGCATTTTCTTTCTTATTTCTTTCTTGTTCTTTTATTATTTATACGAAGCTTATACGAGCGCGTGTAATAACAACCCTAATAAAAGGTAGAATAAAAGGTAGGTAAAGTAGATACTTACTATTAAATTATATTAATTACTGTGTAATTTTTTATTTAATAGTTTCAAAATATGCGTGAGTTTTTATCAAATTATTAGATACGTACCATTATGTATACGACATACCTTATTAACGTATACATACTTACACACTTGCTGGGGTGACGCGCACTCACACAGTGTACATATACGATAAAGTAATAAAATATACAAGTTCGTCAAGCCTGTTACAAATATTTATCTTATAAACGCAAAGAGTATTAATCTTCGTCTGATACGTCATATTTCCTTACAATTAAAGTTGAATTTATACACGCTGACCCCTTCCCGCCAACCGTGAAGTTATGCAAATGCAAATATTTGAACGTCGGTTCATCTAATTAATACTTATTTGTTTACAGAAGCCGGTTTAAAACGCAGTTTGTGATGACTTGTTACTTACGAGTAGATAGATAGGTTTAAGGTATTCAATAAAGAGTATATCTATTGTATCTAGATATACCTACTCTTTATTAATATATATTTATTCTTTATTAAGATATTTAAGAGTATATCTATCTAGACTAGAAATACTCTTTATTAAACTCCTTAAATAACAAAGAACACAAATAGTACAATAAATAACACATTTATAAAAGTGTTGCTACAATAGACGGCTGAAAGCGATTTCTTCCAGACAACGTTTGGATGGAGAGGAATGACGCTAAGTAATAGGACGTCATTGTTCTACGTACATAACAAGTTTGATTCAGAACAGTGCTGCATGAATATAATTAAATAAATAAATACATATGTTTATACATATCAATTATAAATGTATAATTACCTACATAATACTATATTATAATAAAATATATTTTATATAAACAATACACGTATGTACAAACAATACATTTATCCATTTATTTTAAAGGAGAAAAACAAATAAAAATAATAGAATGCAAAGGAAAACGTATCAGTTAGTTAGACAAATTAAAGAATAGGTACAAAATTATTTAAAATGAAATATAGTATGCCTTAACTTGATTCTTAAAAATATGAAGTGATTGCGCCCTTCTTATTTCAACTGGAAAATCATTCCACAGCCGTACAGCTTCGGAAGTAAAAGATCTGTCATAAAAAGGAAGAGGAATCTTTAGATTCTCTGATTACCTCAATGCTAAAGAGTTAGATTCGGTGAAAAATTGAAGATAGCAAGGAGAAGTGGGATTAAAAAGAATCTCTAAAATATTGAGCTCGGTTGAGAAGCCACTTGAGCTTTGATCGAAATTCAGATACATGGTCATATTTACGCAATCCAAAAATGAACCTGATTGAAATTTTGGATTCGCTCAAGTTTATTAAGCTGGTCCAAGTAAGGTCTAAATAGCAAGCGTCAGCATAATCGAGAATGGGAAGAAGAAGAGACTGTGCAAGCGCAACTTTAGTAGCTGTAGGTAGAAAGTTCCGAAGTCGTCTTAACATACATACATTTTACGGCTAACGTCCTCAAGCTGAGGCCCCAAGATAAGCTCTGATCTAAAATAACCCCAAGGTTTTTAACGGTCAGACTGTATGGAATTTTGACTCCATTAAGAACTGTCTGAGGCAACGCGTGTCAGTTAATCTTGCATATTTTTTTTTTATTTCATGACCATGGATGCATAGTCCTTCAGTCGAAATATTAAACAAATATTAACAATTTCTATTCTTCATAATAAAAATCTTAGTCACAAGTCACAGTCAAAGTCAAGTAGTCAGTCATAGTCAAGTCATGCCCTAGTAAAGTGGTAGAAACTTTACTAGAACTTCTATTGGAGTTTTGGAGCGAAGGCGAAAATCACGTTTTTCAACTTTGTATGACTTGCCTACACTTATGCACATTTACTAAGTATTAACGGTTAATAATCCACCATTATTACACATTAACACTCGAAGAATCACAGGTTTTGGAAAATTACACAAAATCAACAACGCCATTTTTTCACTTTCGCGGCAAAACTCCAATCTTGCATATATAGTTCTAGAGTTGCCAACAATTAAGACTTGTGTATTCAGAGGATTTGTTCTCAAGCCAAAAGCTTCACTCCAAGAGTAAAATGAACCTAGTCTATTTGTTTGTATTATTCTTTTTTATCGCAAAGTTACATATAATGAAAAATTACGTGCAGCATAATGAATTCAATATAATTGATCAAGCGAAGCGAGATCTCTAAGTTGACTTGGATGCTTCAGCATTCCTACCCTCGGTCTGTCTGTCTGTCAGAGTCATCTAGCGTCAAAACTTCTACAGCGTACAAGCAAGTAACTTCAAATTCTCACAGAATATGTAAAGCTATGGCACAAAACAAGAATTGCAATTAAAATTTGTTAGGTATCGTTAAAAAAAAGTTGGACAAGTAGAGTACGAAACCGTCTTTTTTATAAAAATCTTAATTGGAAAATAACAATTTATAGTAAGCCACCAAAGTCACTGTTTTTAAACCTATTTTGTCCTATTTTGTCTCAAAAACGGCTATACATTTAAAGCTGATACTTACGTATAATATCTGTTATATCCTTTACTTGACCAACAAATACAAAAATCAAACAATTATTTAAAAAAAAGTAATCAGCAATTAATAAGTTCTCAGTTCGGCGCCAACGATAATAATAATAACTATGGCAGATAGCTTTTACACGAAATACAAAAAAAAAAACAGAATACTATCGTTTCCGGTGTACAAATATTTGACAGTAGAAATCGTTATGATATTTTTATGTTTGTTAAGCAAATCCTAGAATTAACATTTATTTCAGTGTTGAAATCTTGAAAAATATTATATTAGCTCTTCAACTCGTCAATGCATTAAAAGTTATATTACATGTCACACTGCACAACTAACCAATAAAATTAACTAATTCGAGAACAAGCTGTACATTAATATTATTATCAAAATTTGTAATTATAGAAAGTACCTACTTCAACTGAATAAATTGAAATACACAAAAATAAATATTAAATCTGCAACAAAGCAATTATTGATTTTTCGTCCTACGCAAATACCGCAATGTCTGCAATAGAGAGGAACAAATTACTATTGAACATTTATCAAACTGCGTCCGTATTCCGTACCTGCGGCACAAAGGGCTGTGTCAGGTGCATTATCCACGTTAAATACTAATCCGCCTCCACAATGAAGTACAACAAAAACTCCTCCATTCAATAAAAGTAAATCCCTTTCGAATCGCTTACCTATTATCGAAAAAATAAGGGAATTCAACCAAAAATATGGCAATACTTTTGCGGTTATTACACAACCACAGCGCGGGAAATGTTAACGAATCAAAGTTATTTTTTAAATTGTTTTGACGTTTCGGTCGCGTTTAATGCCCGAGTTCGAATTTCGTACAATGATACCATAAACAATTATTAGTTTTTTAATATGGAGTAATACTAATAAGGCAGATGATTTCGTTTCGGTCGGCTTTGACAAGAAGTGTATTGAAATCCCACGAAGATTAGAAAAAGTGAAGTGGAATTATTGGAAAATTATAGGCCTGCTCAGACGATAAGCCGACGCCGCGCGGTCTTTGAGAACTTATTGGGCTAGCTTACATAATTATGATGGCTTATAAATGTTACGAGACTGTATATCTGATGTTTTGCACGCAAAAAATGCGGTTTACAATATGTATACACATTTCTAAATGGGTACTTCACCTCATACGCGTTTATTTTAACCATGAGTTATTTGCATCGCTAGCCTTTTAGTGTCAAAAGCTTCCTCTTCAGATCGGCAATTTAAATCCTGTCAACAATACTGCAATTTTCTCCACTTGCAACACTCAACGTCCAGTGGTGAGCTGCAATCTGACAGGCAGTCATTGTTCCTCATCATGAGCCACCATTATCTTATTGCTCCCATTAATATCTGGAGTACCCGCATGTGGCGCATCCGCTCGGTGCCAGCGAGTGTTCGTGGCCATAGACAATAGAGAGGAAGGATTGTTTTCTAACAGCGTGCTATTGTTTTTTTTTCTATAAAGTACTGTTTAATTTTTTTGATA
The DNA here is from genome assembly GCA_948107665.1 of Lomographa bimaculata. Lineage (NCBI taxonomy): Eukaryota > Metazoa > Arthropoda > Insecta > Lepidoptera > Geometridae > Lomographa > Lomographa bimaculata. The sequence continues at coordinate 1,218,500 of OX403603.1, forward strand.
GCTCCCACGGAGGTCACGCAGGCGCGCGCCGCCGCCGATCTATTATAAAAGAGCTTGATCGTTTATTAGATGCCATCGTATTGATGGTAAATGCCATCGTATTGATGGTAAATTTCTGATCTCAACGGTTATCAATAATAAATATACCTAAAACTTTATCTTCTTCTTGATTGTCTTGTTTTGAAGCTTTTTTTCACCCAAAGTTTTCATACAATAATTCCAATGTTGTCATTATTTTTTGTTGTGATATGCGTGTCCAATGAATTCGGTAGGTAATCATATTAATATGGTTACTCTCCAAGCACACTACCGCAGTGTCAATTGATTATAACATGTTTAATGATTGATGTAACTGGGTAAAGCTTGTTTCTTATATTAACCCACAAAATAGGAAAGTCCAATAAACTGGCAACATTACCTCAATCTAAATCAGTTACAAATATAATTACTAATTCATTTATTTCGTTAAATTTGCCCTAGTCGTGTCCAAGAAGTATTGGCAAATATCATCCGAACACCAGCTATTCGACTGGCCATTAATAATATTAAAATCGGAATCAAAGTCGCTTTGAAAATGGAACCAGGCAGTCCGCCGGGATGCAGTATCAACAGTGGCGGCGCGTCGCGAACATCGAAATTTACTTAAGTTAAATAACGAAACGCGAGCCCTCTGTTTGCTTCGAACGTCAAATACTGCGGAATATTGTGGCCATCAAGGCGGGAGTTCGCCTTTATTGCGCGGCCTGTATTTAAACTGCGCTATGAATATGCAAGGATGGAATGCGCTAACTCTGTTCTGTAGGTTTACAGAGCTTTGGTTTCTAAACGAGACGCGGCATTTAAATTACGTTGACGGTGAGAGAAAGGGTCTGAAGAAATGGACTTTGTATTTGGTGCTGAATTACTGAACAGGTTAAGAACTAGACTAAGATACACTTTATTTTTGTTGATAAAATAGTTTTTTTAGGAAACAATTTGGACAGAACTTCAGCTACGTGCCTATATCTAACGAAGAAGTATAGTATAGTGAATGATCAATGATAAGAGGACTATTATATTCTTATTATCTAAAGATTACTGGGAATATAAGTGGATGATTGGCCACTTTAAAAAATAGGACTGCTCTATCTAAAAAAAAATTAAGTTGGACAGAGAGCAAGTAAAGGAAAGACCTATAAATAGATCTAAGAGATCAAAAAGGTGTCAATCATGTGTATTTTAGGAATCGAAAGGAAGGGCAATATGTAGGAGAGCGGAGAGGCTTGTATATCGATATAAGAGCAGTATATAAGGTACCTATACCTATGCATTGTATAAATAATTTATGTTGTATACGGCTTAAATCACGTAAAATTATCAAATTACTTTGTACTACAAAGTAAGTCGTTATTTTTTATGTTTTTTAAGCCGTTTACAACAAAGATCATCATAGGTGTACCTATGCATCATGGACTTTCAATGCTCAGAAAAAATTGGAATTATATAGTATGTTCTAAGAGGGTATTTTACTTATATTTTATTATAATCGAATAGAACGAAATGATCGACAAGAACGAGACGCTTTTGTATGTATTTCCTGCATACAAGAAATGGTAAACACGTCTCAAACTAATGTGTTATTCAATAGTTTAAATTTTAATCGTAAAGATAATTTTAATTGCTTCACTGCCAACAAAAACTGTAAGCCAAAGCTAACCAATTTGAAGAGCAAACGCATTAATAATTCGTATAAAGAGTAATTTAATATGTTCCGGTAATTCCCGTGGCGATTCAGACAGCACGCGCGCGGTATAAGCGCTGTCACGCTGTCAACAGCAGACGAGGGGTGGCGTGATGTCCGGTGGACACCGGTTCAGTGACCATCACGGTCTACTATACTCATCTTTGGAGGTGACAGGCAGAGCAGATGAGAATCCTTAGTGCCGTTTTACTTTTTTTTTAATTTAATTTTGGCTTCGCAATCTTGTGCATTTAGCCAGTGTCAAGTAATAATATATTTGAAATGTATTATAATTACATTTAATATTAGAAATGCTTGCCTATCTAGCATAAAAAAGGTGGTAGAAACTTTACTAGAACTTCTATTAGAGTTTTGGAGAGATGGCGAAAATCACGTTTTTCAACTTTGTATAAGATTGCCTACAGTTATGCACGTTTACTAAATATTAACGTTTAATAATCCACCATTATTACACATTAACACTCGAAGAATCATAGGTTTTGGAAAATGATACAAAATCAACAACTCCATTTTTCACTTTCGCGGCAAAACTCCGCCGTTTTATTTTCATTTGGGCAACGCTCCGAGGTGTGGTCATGTTATATTTAAAAAATATAAACACCATTGCATGAATTTTTGATGTAGTTACCTTAAAAGCGAGATGCCAATAAAAACATTATACCTAAACAAGCGGCTGACATAAAACTGTTTGGCCTTAACGTGAGATGCCGATGAACCAAAGTGCCTGAAATGCTAAATTGACTAAGAAGAAGTTTGCCTTAATTCAAAGTGCCTATAAAGACGTTTATCTTAAATACACAAAGACTGAGAAGAAGTACGCTTTAAATGCGAGATCTCAATAAAGCTGACTGTCTAAATGTAAGATAGATTTTGCAATTTAAGTAACCATTAATTTTATTTAAAGATTTTTCACTGATAGTGGTAGTAGATACATATGCATACTCGTAAACAGTTATAGGATGTTAATCATAATTCCCGCAGAAAGTCACCGGCAGTTCGTCAAGTGCCTGCAACGGTCATACCTGCCAATTTAGCTGAGCACTTACCCAATTAGCAGCAACCTGCAATCGGTTGTCGATAGCTGAACAATACCTTGCCCGGCGACACGCAGACCCAATTAATACCACGACAATGCACCGAATTATAATCGGCGAATTAACGCGCGTCACTCCGCCGCCATTGTTCCCGCCGACTCACTTTGACGTTTGTTTTGGCGCGAATTCAAACGCCGCGCGCGTAAATGGTGTTGACACCCTCAAAATGGAGATTATTCATGGATGTTTGCGGCCCTTTGTTGGGGTTACACACCGAGTTTATGAAATTTATATTGACACGGCCGAGATTATCGAGTCTTTGTTATGAAGGATTTGAATTTCGAACGCGCGCGAATGTGGGAAAACGGGACGCGTGCCGCTGACAGAAATATTAATAATGGTACTCGTTCGCATTCCGCTCGTATATGTGTATATACCTACTTAAATGTGCGTATTACATCAAAGTTCGCTATCACTAATTTGAAGACAGCACTTGAAAAAAATATTGCGAAACACAAGGAACATTTCGTTGCGGCTCTCGAGAATCAAAGGGAGTCCCCGATCCACTGGTGGCGTCGTCGGCGCGTGAAACAAGATGCCAACATAACGAGCTAACCGTGTAGGTATCTAATGTTGCCAGAGTTGAAATAACAAGCGGGGATGTGACTCGGTCGAAACATACAGCCAGAGGCGATGCGCGCGCCCTCTGCTCGGCTTGTATCGTACGTTTTGTTCGGTAATTGATAGGGGCCGTGATCGCGGCCCGGAGGCGGCCATGAAACCGATTACGACTTGATTTATGGTTTTGTGTCGGCGACAGAGCCGCGGGCGGCGCCGGCTCCGCCCTAATGTTGTCACTCTGTAATGTGTGACACGCTAAACAACAAGACTGACACGTGTTGAAACTGATCACTAATAAAAAAACTTAAAATAAACCTTATATAAAGGTACTTTAGATATTACGTTTTGCTATAAAATGTGTATACCTATCGTCATGACTGCAAGGTAAACTATTATTATGTATACCAGGAGGACATATCATATACTATAGACCTATTGCTTTCAGAGGTTTTGGGGGCTGAGTCACCCACGTCAGTAGGAGGATACCCCTTAAGTCTGACTCCCTACACGTGGTCCCCGGGTGGTGCTAATCAGGTGACATTTGAGAGGTGGTAGAGCATTTTGTGAGTTGCTCGCCTGGCTTGCTACCAAAGTAGCTTACCACCATCAAGTTGAAAGTCTGCCGCCAAGCCAAATACGGTGTTCCGGCAGTTATCCTTGAGAGCCTGCGTATTCCAGGTCTAGTGTGTTTACCAGCTTCGATTACATCGTCACTTACCATCAGGTGAGATAGTGGTCAAACACTAGCCTGTCACAAATAAAAAAAAAAAAAAATGTCACGAAGGAAAAATGCTAAAGAAAATTTAGATATAGGTAGAGGCTGGCCAGCCGAAACAAAAATTATATGTAATTATATGCTACTATATATGTAATTATACCTATTTACTTTATGAATATCTAGTAGTTAACTTAGTGTAGTACTAATCTATCTGCTCCAAGCTAAGTAATGTCATCCCTGACCTAAACATCACACCCTTTAACTATTAACCTATTTTAACACAATAAAAATCCTTCACTAGGTGATCACCATACAAAATATATAGAAGCAAAACAAATAATGATGTTAATAAAAATGGAAAAGATGCTGCTCTAACTCTTCATCACTAAAAAAATATTCCACAGTTACCATACACATTAATACGTACAATGTTTGGTTGTTGAGCTATATTTGTGATTCTATTTACAAAAATAAATTTCAAGCACATGACGTGAACGCTTGTCCGATTGAGACTAAGGCAAATTGTGTGCGTTGCACCTCATTTATGGGATCCACGTCATAGGAGCTGGTCACAAAATTATCTACCCATTGTTATAAACATCAAGGCAAGGAATATACTTACTTGTGTAGGCGTTAAATGTATGAGCGAGGCTAGGTGCTCCCTTTCAGGTGCTGACAGGTATTTCTGCTGTTTGAACCGGCGCTCCAGCTCGTACACCTGAAGACAAAGACTTCATCAGTCCAAATATATTTACCTTTTATCCACAATTATTATAAATCTACAGGCAATATTTTTTTTTTTAATGAGAGAATCAGATTCAAACATTATTTCGATTTTGTATCAGACATGTATAGCAACTTTGAAGCCCATTTAATCGTAGTTCTCGGAACCATTTATAAAACACCATAATCACATCATTTTTAACCGACTTCGAAAAAGGAGGTTCTCAAATCGACTGTACGTATTTTTTGTGTGTATGTTGCGCGATAATTCCGCCAATTTTGAATCGATTTTGATGTTTTTTTTGTTTGCTAGATTATACTTCAGTGGTGGTCCCATAAATTCGAAATCGTTCAAGCCAAAAAAATATAAGCGGTGAAGTCGGTACTTTAAAGCTTTGCTTGCGTTTTCATTATTATAACTACAAACAGAGCGACAAGAGACACTTTTATATCTTCAAGACCCGCGAGTCGCGTACCAAGTTGCAACGTAAAGTATAAATAATTAAAAAAAAATGTCTTTATTTTAGGTGAGAAACCCGTATTAGGTATACCTACATAAAGATAAAAATTAATTCACATTTAAAAATAACAATATCAATGAGTACCTATAATAGCTAAAAATAATAATACCTAATAACATTTACAATAATTAATTATACTACTAATACGAGTAACTAACCACGCAGGTCATAAAATATTTTAAAATTCACGTTCAATAAACTTTCCGATAGTAACACAATTTTCAACTGCAAAAGCATCATATTATTATTAAAACTATCGTGAGTCGTATTCATGTTGATTTAGTTCCGGTTGTACCTACTCATAAAAAATGATGATTTAGTTCCGGTTGTACTGCAAAAGCATCATCGATTTTTAACATTACTAATCAACACTTTATCGATACTACAGTTCTAAGCGAAAAAGGTTGCCAGCCAAAAAAAATCTGTTGCGTTTCCACTAAAACGTAACATCAAAGTTTATTGTGATAATTTTAAGATTTGGGTTAGAAGCGATTACTTCTCGTAAGTAAGTACCTCTTAGCGCCCCTTTCAATATCCCACCTCGAAGCCTCGATAAATACGGCTGACCACTAGAAAGCTATAGAAAACAAGGAAGTTTGCAACAGCTAACCTATGCAACCTCCATGCTAATGGATACAAAACTCTATCTATAAATACACCTATCTTCCCTATATATACTTATACAACTTTCACCACACACGGCCCGCACGCACACAAGGAAACACTAAAACAAACTGGCTGGAAATTCGCGGAATAGAATTAATTACATACGAGTATACAACGTACAGTCAGCGACTTCACCCCCGGGGGGCGGAGCTTACGATGGGCGTCGCTGCGAGGGGAGGGGGTGGGTAGCAATTAAATAGCCTACGTTAACGTAATTTTGGGCTGTAGGTCTATTAACTGTTTGTAGATATGGAAAGTTACAGTTTCCACGCTTAAGACGCGGGGGAAAATTACCTGGGTTGCTAGAAAATAAATTTTTACTTGTTATGTTTCTACATGTAGTCACGGGAAATTTTAGTAAATAATTAGTACAATGTTAGGTAGAGTGTAAAGTAGAACTTCACTATGTTTAATCTAAAATAATGTATAGATCAATTTATTCTTAACTAATTTTATACTTAGTCCCGGGACGTGTATAATCTTTTGACTGTGTGAGCGGGGCGAATCTATGAGATCATTGATATTAAATGAATATGGCTTTAATGCTTTTATTCTTGGCATATTTCAGAGCATTCTACATCCGAAAGCATGGAGCTAGTGCTCTATACGTAAGTGTTAAAAAAATCGTAGAAGCATATTAGGAGTGTAGCGATATATAGGGCTGAAATAGTAGCAATGTGACTTAAATACCTTACAAAAATATTGATTATAAAAATTGCAGAACATTTGTAAATATAATGTCACTTTGCATCCAACGGAGAGACACTCTCAGATTTGTTTTATTAGCAATCGCGTTTTTTTATATTCTCTGAGCTTTTATTAAATATAAATAAGCTCCAATTTCTTACAAAATATAGCCATAAAACAGACCTTAAAATTGCCATGATGATTACCCATTATTGAACACACAACGCTCACTAAGTCACCGTATAAATCGCTAACCGGATAGAGTTGCCATGGCACCACCCGGTCCCCAGATTTCGGTAATAAAACAGACTTACGAAATCCCTCAGCTAAAGCGGGCCATGCACGGTGCGACCTAGTCTTTTAACTATGTCGATTTTTAAGTAAAGGTAGTGTTTAAAAGACTTATTTTTAAATTGCTTTATTTTATTCTGACCTTTATACATTATTTTTGAATCTCCATGCCTACTTTCTAAATCCTATTAAAATCAGTGTAGCGGCTTAACCATAAAATCACTATACAAACAAACACATTAGGTTACTATAAAATTCATAACAACATAAATACAAACGCATTCAAACTCATAGCCCCAAACTAAGTTCAAAGACTTGTATAGTGTTGCCGGAAACTTACATCACACAAACAATCACACCTAGAACCAGAAGTATATAATTAGGTTTATTGGGAACAAAACTTGTACTTCTGCCGGAAATCGTACCCAGAACCTGACCATCGCCTATTGGGTCGTCATAACAGTAATGTCGATGTAGATATATTTTCTAGCTATAATTACGTAAACCGCGTGTGATTGTCGCACCAGGAATGCCCGACTTTACGCGAATTAAGGCAGGTAACGTCCCCCAGGCTGCATTTATTTGTAAAATGATCGGCAAATACGCGCCCCAACGAGGGTCGCCAAAACGGGAATTTGCTCAGAGCGGGTGAAATGAACAAAAGTTACTCGGGGGCTACCTACCCATAAGCTAGAAGTGCAATGTCAATGTGTGCTATCTTCGCATCTGGTATAACCTATAGTTAGCTATAGTCAAATGATGAAGATTTTATTGGTACAGTCATCAAAAAAACAGTCTTTTTATAATGCATACATTTTTACCGACTTCAAAAAAGGAGGAGATACTATGTTAGACTGTATTTTTTTTTTTGTATTTTCACCGATTTCTCCCCCATTTGTGGACCGATTCTCAAAATTCTTTTATTGTTCGGTAGATTATACTGCAGAGGTGGTTCCATATAAATTTTATCGAAATCGATTAAGACAAAACCAAAATATAAGCGTTGAAGTCGGTTTTTTAAGGTTTGCTTACGTTTAAATTATTAAAACCTTATTCCGCAATGACACAAAATCAGTCAATAAAAAAAATTTTTTTTTTTTAATTCAGTATAGACAAGCGTTTGACCACTATCTCACATGAGGGCAAGCGATGATGTGGTCGACGATGGAGCAAACTTGCCTAGAAGATACCTATTCACTCGCGACTTGAAGTTTCCCTGACTCCTGAGAAAATGTTTCAATTGATGCTTTAAGATTTTATCTAGGTTTCTAAAGTATCAATCTGAAATACACTCACTACTATGACACTCGAAGCGCGGTCCGCCTGGTCGATCTTTACAGATTGACAAGGTTACGTAAGTAATGTTCAGTCAGACCAGTGCTTGGATGGTTGACCGGTTAGTAGGATTTAAAACTGCTGTCGGTCACGTTATGCTGTCGGTCCCGGTTGTTAGTCGTAAGACAACAGTCGTTAAGCCATGTCCGATATCTTCAGGTGGCCTAAAAAATCCTGACACTAAACCAGCCAACTAGTCTATACGACAAGCAAGCTAGTAATCCGAAATATACTACTCACTTGTGCTTGCGTGAAGAGGACTCTCCTTTTCCTCCTCTGCGCCAGTGGAAACTGCATCGGCTTCGAGTCAGGCCCGGCGCACGCCGCCAGGCCTCCCATGTTGTTGACGTGACCCATGCCTCCCGACGTTGACGTCATCAGCCTGGAAACTAAAGCAGCCGTTCAGATGCGAACATTTCATATCAGCTGGGAGACTTAAGCTAAACTAATCTTATAAGGGCGTAGTTTCACCTGGAGAGAACGTCATCATTTGCGACAATTAATTACTATTAAGTTTTAACCGGAGAATTAAGTATACCTAACACAAGAACTTGTTTTGATGAACTTGGGCCCAAGTACCTATCTCAATATAAAACCTGTGACATAGTTTAAAAGAAATTTATTTCTCAAAAAAGACAAAACGTCACTTACATGAGAAAAATATTAAATGACATAGATAATTGTCCAATAACTCACAAAAGTTTCAAACTTGTAAGTTATTGCCAGTGTTAATACCTGTTATAAGCCGACAAATAAAATGATCTTAGGTATTTTATAAGAAATCCTAATGCATTAGGTAGCATATAATCAGAATAACATAAACAAAGACAATGGATCTTTAGTTAAAAACCACCTACAAATTGTAAAAAGCTTAAGTAATTGCCAGTGTTAATACCTGTTATAAGCCGACAAATAAAATGATCTTAGGTATTTTATAAGAAATCCTAATGCAATAAGGTAGCATTTAATCAGAATAACATAAGCAACGTCAATGGATCTTTAGTTAAAAACCACCTACAAATTGTAAAAAGCTTGGGCCTTTCTTGGGTTGTTTTTATTGTTATTTAGTCTGTGGGCTAAATCAGCTGAGATTTGTCTATGGGCGTGACGCCCATCCATGACGCTGACTTACAGAATTAGGCTGCTGGTTTGTATATAAGTAGGTACGAATTTATACGAATGCATCAAATATTATTTTAAGCAATTTTTCTACCTATAATAAAGTTCATCCAACATCAAACAAGTCAAGTCGAAAGTCAGTCGCGACTTGCTACTGTATACGACAGCTGCCAACGTTGATTATTAAGAATCAAAACAAAATAACACTTATATAGTCTTTGATGAGCCAAAAAAATATATAATATGTAAGAGCCTAAGTTTTTCGTGTTGTGTGATGTCAAATCGATTAATAGTAATACTTGTAGAAAAAAAAAAAGCATTAACATTCACAGCCTCACACTAACTTCAAAGACTTGTATCACGTGTACCGGCAATATTTCCACATCATACACATAATTATAATTCATCACATCCATATCAGAAGCACAAATGTCTCTTGGGAAGGAAAATCGTGGTCCTGTCGGATATCGAACCCAGGACCGACAGCGCAGAAGGCAGACACTTGCCCACTGCGCCAACTAAGTCGTAATATAGTATAGATGTAAAAACGGCACTACACTCAACTTTTTGTCTGCCCCTACCAGATAAATAAAATAACGGTGTAGGTACCTTTGCTTTTAATATGAACACAAAATAATTACTAAAATGCGGAACGATGAAATTACGCCATCATCATTATTTATCCGTATTTCTCTCTTCATAAACTGAGACAGCTCAACAAATGGATACAAAATTAATATTGCCGCAGTAAAATCATCTTCCTATCTCTGGCAACATTAAAATGTCGTCCGCCATTTTTTAATGACAATAAAATAAATTGCTTTCCTAGGAGAATAGAGCCAGCTGCAATGGAGGCCGCGAGAGGTTTTTAGTACAGAATATTGTTTTTGCATCTGAAGCTCGGAAAGTTGTTTTCTTTTCATTGAAAACAATGAGTAATCTAATCACACTAATATTATAAAGCGAAAGTTTATATGAGTAAGTGTGTATGTTTGTTTTCTCTTCAGGTCGTAACGGCTGAACGGATTTGAATGGAAGTTGAAATGTGCATAGCTATTATAAGGAAGCTGCTTATATTATATTAACCAAATATGCATGTATAGCACCCCCTTCATATTTTTATTTATATCGTTTTCATTACCATTTTCGGCTTTAAGCAATACCTTTTGTGTGAGAGCTTCAGGTAATTACCTTAATTGGTTTAGAAGCTATTAGCTTTTGACAGACGGACAGGCAGCTGACTGATGGATCGATAGACGGACAAATTACTGAACACCCGTGTCTACTTATTAGACCTCACTTCTCTCGGCCAAGCCAGCCCAGGGGTAACAATTTTAGAAAAAAAAAGGCGCCTGTACTTGTCTTATTGGTGAATTGGTCGTAGTACTTCATACTCAATACTCGAGCCTCCTTGCAATTGTGTTACTGATTTGTAAATGTGTGTGTCCGGCTCCCATGATACAAGTCTTTAAACTTGAATACCACGTAGTTAGCCTTATATCCACGTTATTTATTTCCGCACTCGTCAACACAGTTATATCGTCCAATAATGCATGCGCATTCATAAAAGCACAAAATATACGGTATATTGTAACGTCGGCATTCCCGTATACGCTTATACGGCATTCGGCGCAATATTCCTCACATTATACATCGAATTCTGCTCTCATTGTATTGACACAACACTTGAGCGTCGAAAAGGGTCGTTCAATAAAATATTACTCCCCATTCTCTTACTTACGTTCTATTGTGTGGCTGGTTTGGCTGTATGCAAGAAATGCGCGGTGGCAAAGGCGAACAGTTTAATGGTGACTTGCCATATTCAAGAAAAAAAAATCCTTACTCCCGAATAACAAGACAATATATAAACAAGATTTATAAACTATTACATTTATTTAAGAGTGACGTATACTTTAACAAGCGATAGAAAGGCACGATCGGCCTAAACGTTCGTCTTATGACGTTATCACGCAAAATTATCGTCCGTAAACCGACTTTGCAGAAAACCATTTTTTTTTAATTGATTATTATCGTTTGACCTTCTTGTCATTATTTATGGCACGTATTCGCAAGAGACTTTCGATTTACATCTGTAAATCGAAAGTCTCTTACGAAAACCTATAGGTATTATAATTTAACTGCACTTATGGAGTGATTATATACTGACCTACTTTTCGAGCAGACATTAATGTATATATCTAAGCTGTAGTTATAAATGCATCGAATTAATAAATACCGTTTTTTCCTCTTATGAACGATTCGTACGAAACCATTATCCCTCATCCAAACAAAAAAATTAAATCGCTTGTCTATTTATTCCCCGACCTCTTTTGTGGATGTCAATGGATCGCCGGACATTTTGTTATCTCGCCAAAGGATCTTTTAGTTGGAGTTTAATGGAAATGTTGCGCTATTTAATGCTGTTTGTATGGCTTTTGTATGAGGGCGTGGTATAGAACCGTTTAATGATACGTAAACAGATGTTTACAAACAATAACCATGGCTTGTTAAAACTGTAGTACTGCGTTGAAGGTTTTTTATCACGCATAGTTATTTTTTTTTGGAGAAAAACTTGTTTTAAACACACTTTGAAAAAAAGACTCTCGATTCGATTCTACTGAATATTATTTGAGGGATGAAACAGTTAAAGCCATACATGCTGTCATATATTAATAAACATAAAAATATTTCGATGCCTCCGATGCATATTTTGTCAAACACTTCTCGCTCCTCAAATAAATTTTGGCTTCGCAAATTAATTGCATTTAGCCACTGTCGACCTAATAGATTATACTTTAACAGACTTCAAATCAAGAGAAGGCTCTCAATTCGATTGTATTTATTTTGTCCATACAAGATTTTGTATATGGCGTGTAAATATAATTTTTGTTATGCCTATGCTTAAAAAATTCAGTCTAGACTGATGACTTCTAATAGAAAATATACCGTTCGGGAAACAAAGCGACCAATGAGTACCACAGAGTTCCACTGATACAGATGATGGATTTAGTAGAAAAACTTACAGATAATCTTTTACCTACATATCTATACAACATTCTATTATACCTCCTTCCAATAATATCTTCCATAACCCTCTTCCATCCCAAGTCCATCTCAGTCCGAGGTGTGCATAATATTTTATCAACAAACAGTAATTGAGCCGTGTCCGCGACAGGCGGCGAGATCCATTTGTGGTGAAGGGGGTCGACGGGACATTGGAATACTTTGAGTGGGATATGAAACTAGTGCAAAGTTGAACAAGAATTCAATAAACATAGTAAGTAATTGAGTTATTGATCGACCGAAACGAGATCTCTAAGTTGACTTATGTGGTTCAGCACTTTATCCGTCCGTTCGTCTGTCAGATAAGCCTCTGCGTCTTAACTAAATTCTCAGAGAATATGTAAAGCTAGGGCCAAAGCCAGAAATGGTAATTAAATTCGGTGAGCATGATCTAGGAGTCTTACTGTACACATTTTTTACAGGTATATAATCTCTTATGTCTCTAGGGTCGAAATTACTGTTTTTTCAGGCTTGTCATCTAAGTAGAAAAAGTGTTTTTTTCTTTCGGAGATTGCGCGGTAATATACATTACAGTAATATTATAAAATAAAGAACATTTGTAAGTGTGTTTGTATGTTTGTTACTTTTCACGCTCAAATGGTTGGATCAATTTTTATTAATATGTTTGTATAGTATCTGACATCTTGGATTAACACAAAGGCTTCTTTTTATACCGTAATTCCCGCGGGTCCAGAACTTACGCGGGTAAAACCGCAGGGCGTAGCTAGTTCTACATAATTATGTCTCAACGTATTAGCATTTCATTTCAGAGGCAATGCCGCCAGCATAATGGGAAAGCTACCCACTGCTAGTAAGCTTGAGAACTTGAGTTACCTTACCTATAAGCTCGGTGCCTTGTAGGAAACTTAAGTTTTTGCTGTATATATGTATATCGTTTTAGTTTTGTTTTAGGAAATATAGGCAATTGGCCCGAAGTCCATAGCAATATATTTGATTAGCTTAATAAAAAAAACAATAATTGTTTCATTTCATTTTAAAGCATATTTTAAACATAAACATAAACGCTTGCACACTCGCAGCCCTACACTAAGTTCAATGACTTGTATCGTGTGTGCCGGAAACATTAAATTTGACACCAATTGAAATGGAGAGTCATATTTGTTTTCCAGTTCAAGTGACAGTCAATGCACGTCGTGTCGTTTGTGTCGCGTAAAAAAATATTTGCCTTTTCGAATCAAGTGCCAAAGTTGTAAAATTATGATCAATCTTCAACCAAAACGTCTCAGGCGATTGAAAAGTTACAACCAGTTTCACAGCTTTATTCATATAAATCTCAAGTTTTATCATTACAACTAGTAGTAGAGTGATATTAAATAATATCTAAACGACAAATTTGAATCTTATATATGAAATTATCGTGTCACAATGTTAGTTACCTTACTCCTCCGAAACAACTTTACTGATTTTTACCAAATTTTTTATGCATATTTAGTAGGTCTGAGAATCGGCTACTATCTATTTTTCATACCCCTAAGTGATAAGGGTTGTTCATTTTATTTGTTAATTTTTGGACAACATTTTTTGTTTTTATTTTTTTATAAATTCATTTTAAAATACATACAAATTTTTTTAATTTAATTTTTTACCCTTTTATCACCAACCCCAATTTTTTAATTGCCATTTTAGTAATTTAATCATATTTTTTATCTTCACTAGAAATTACCTAGAAATAATGTAGGTATATGGCAAAACAACGTTTGCCGGGTCAGCTAGTAGAATATAAATTATATAATTATCACACCACGCCTCCTATCACAGACTCATAATCTCTTTAATCCGTAATTATTTGTTTAGATATAGTCCAGCATTTTATAAATGCATTTAATTATTAAGTAATGCAAGTATTGTACGCCTCGAGACAAAACATAGTAAGCTGAAATTCGTATCATATTCTGAACATCTCTAAATTATACATATGTTCACAATAAAGGAAATTTGTGTTTCTGGTTCTGGTTGTGATTGTGTGTATGATGTAAATGTTTCCAGCACCCACGATACAAGTCATCGAACTAAGTGTAGGGTTGTGAGTGTGAAAGCGTTTATTTAAAAAAATATGACTATGATTGTTATGAAAATGTAATATTTACAAAATGCCAATTGTTTCATAATTACAAAAAGAAATTACAGCAGAAATACCATCACAAAATGAGATAAAAATCCTCTCATGAAATACTTAGACCTACAAAAACCGTTCCAACTGCACAGAGTAAATCTGAATTTCAAAGAGTGGCCGAAGTCGTACTAATTACACAAGTTGCGGTCACCGAGGCCATCAGCCGCACGCCTCTGTCCCCTGTCCTGTCCCCGGTCCCTTCTCTCCTGCCCCTGGGTCCCCGGTATCTAAATTCTCAACTATATTTCTACGGTCAGTTGTTTAGCTTCCAACAAATGTTTTTAACTGTTTACTATCTTTGAACTATCAAACGCATATCTGCTAATACTTGTATGACGTATTGAAAGTAGAAAACAACGCTGAACATACAACACCGGTTTATTAGTGAATGAATTTTGACTCATTTGTGTTTCAAAATGTTTGTCAAATCTTTGTTGAAAGATTCTACCAAATACAAATACAAAAATGGTTTATATGGAAAGAAACATATTACAATGGCTCCTTAGTTTCTAGTGGTCCCCGCACTAGGGCTAGCCTGTATCGCGGGCGACCGGAACCGATTACTATATAACACTGGTAGATGTGGAGAACTAAGAAATAAACTAACAAGAAATATACTATATAAAATTATCTAAATAGGCCTTATTAATGTACGGATGTTTGATATCTTAAGTGTGTGTGTTGGTGTGTGTGTATGTGTGGTTGGGGGGTGGGGGAGGGGCTGTGTGAGGGTGTGTGTTGAGTGATAGGTAATGTTGAAAATGTTTTAATATTTTCAACATTACCTTTTTTTGGTAATTTTTGGTTTTGGTAATGTTGAAAATGTTTTAATATTTTTTAAAATGGTGTGGTGACCTTATTGTCGAACGCAGATTTTTATTAGTAATAAAATACTATACTATTACTAAAATACTACTGGCAGTGTTGATGATCTAATAAACTCTATTTTTTTTTGCTGCTTTTCGTTTATTCTATTCGTTATTCTAATCTTTGATCTTTTAATTCCTCGTATCTAGTGTTTGGTAATACATTTTAGATCAGCTGCAACTTGAATCTTAATCAAATCAAGTATTATCAGCGTATTTATAATTGTAGCTATAAAAGATTACCTACCTAACATGCTTTTCAAAACAGACCTCTCCAATGAGGTATTGGTTCCAAACCAATTTAACTGAGTAACTGTTATCCAGCATAATTCGCCCCTGACCAATTTCACGGCAATCGGGCGGTCATCAAACGCAGTCCGCCGTCAACTAACGGTTGATTTCAGTAGCTGTAGTGTCTGCGTCGTCTATTGAAGCAATTGACACTTCGGGACTCATTGGTGGGGCAGCTTTTTTGACTCCTATCTACACATGTTTTGTTATTAGTTTTCCTATTTGTATAAATTGTTCTCAAGTCAATTAAGAAATGCCTTTACATTGCCAATGCGAGAAAAACAGTACAATGACAAGTGTCAACTTTATATTATAGTTTACGAATAGATCGTATCGCCCAATCGATCTGATTCTGACTAAACCAAATGATAGATTTAGAATTAATGCTGTCCTATACTATCCGTATTCAACAATAGATTTAGAGGAATAAATCTATCTAATTTTAGTCACCTACGTCGTCGATAATTCAACCTTAGCACTTTACTCATATTCTGATTTTGATTGCTACTGTACCATTTCAACACTTCACCAATATAGAAATAGTTTATTAGTAACCGAGATATAACTATTTAATTTTGTGCGATACATTACATTTTTACCGACTTCAAAAAAGGAGGAGGTACTATGTTCGACTATATGTATTTTTTTATGTATATTCACCGATTTTTTCCTCATTCGTGGACCGATTCTCAAATTTATTTTTTTGTTTGGTAGATTATACTTCAGAGGTGGTCCCATATAAATTTTATCGAAATCGATCAAGCCAAAACCAAAGCGGTGAAGTCGGTTTTTTTAAGCTTTGCTTACGTTTAAATGATTATACACTGTTTTTAGTTGTAGGTATCTATTGCATATTATAGGATCTATTGTTAGGTTTTAACATTACAGGGCTACTGGGGACTTAAACTAGTCGAAGCTGATATAAACGCCAGTAACTTTTTTGATTGGTGTTTGTGCATACATAATAAATAATATACATCTCGTTAGCAATTCCATAAAGTGTGAACCATTCTATTTAAACATTCAAGTTGTTCTATGGACAACCGTGAACCCAAACAACAATTATACAATTCTGACACCTGACTGTTTAAAGCGAGGCCAAGATAATAATGTGCTTGAAATTAGCCACTGGTACGTGACCAGCTTCTGTCTACCGGTCGAGGTGACGTCTACTGCCAATATTTACATTCAACTAATGGATCTTGAGCGTGTGCTTTGAAAGTAAGATTTAATGAGATACGATTATAGGCAGTCGAGATATAGAATTACAATAAAGTATAAGAAAAATAGGAAGAGAATATTGTATATTTCGTGAAGCTTATAACAATATCTATTACATTCTTTAATGCGATGTTATTGTTGTGTAGGTGAGCCGGGGTCCCACACTAGGACCATTGCTGTTTCGTAGGATACGGTATTTTTCGCTCTAGTGTTTATGATAATGCTTATTTACTTTATGGTCTAGGTTTTAAGTATAATACCTACGATTTTCTCTCAATTCAGTAGCAGTAGTATTGGAATAAGTGATACATACTATATTTATAAATTTCTTTAATACCTCGCATTTTCCAAACGACTGGATAGATTTCAACAGTTAAGTATAGTTATAGTCGTCTTAAAAACATATGGCCTTAGATAGGTATTTGAAAAAAAATTACAGTTATTTGGCGCGAAATAGAAATTAATACGTTAATAAAAATAATAAACCAATCCTATCGAGTAGGATAACATTATGAAAGAAAATTAAAAAGGGATTACATAAAATTACATAATAAGTAGGTTAACAATTTCGCAGTCAGGTTTTTGAATTTTTAGTACGTTGACTTGTTTTAATTTGGATGGGGTCATGTCGTTTAATAGTTCTTAATTCATCAAATTTTACGTAACTGTAAAGTTATAGTCACGCGAATCCAATTCAGCAGTTCATAATAATCGCATTATCTGTCGTAGATCACCCCAGCAGCCGGCCGCGAGTGTTGCCAACGCTAAATAAACTCCGGCAAATTGTGCGTGAATAAACATCGGCTATAATAGACGTATTGTGTTACATCTCCCCTCGCTATCTGCGCTCGCGAATGAGGTGCAGTTACACTTCGTATTTCGAGAATACGTTGGGGTTTCACGCCCTAGTTGTTGGTAGTTTAAAAATTATTTTTAACTTTTAAAAATAATTTAAACGAAACTTAAAAAACCGACTTCACCGCTTTATCTTCGGAACTTTGATCAGATTAGATGTACTAAATACGCATTTTTGACGATATTTCAAGAACTACTGATCAGATCTTGATTAAATTTAAATGAGACCAATTGGAAAGCAAAATACAGTCGACTTGAGTACCTCCTCCTTTTTTGTGAAGTCGGTAGAAGACTGGCTTCACCGCTTTATCTTCGGAACCCTTGATCAGATTAAATAAATTAAATACGCATTATTGAGGATAACTCAAAACTACTGGTCATATCTTGATCAAATTAATCAAGGAAGCACCAGCTTTCAAATGTAAAAGAATTATCAAAATAATAAAATAGTCGAATTGAGAATATGCTTTTTAACCGACTTCAAAAAAGGAGGAGGTTCTCAATTCAACTTCGAATTCGAATTGAGAACCTTCTCCTTCTTCATTATTTTTTTCTGTTGTCTTTTTGCCCTCTTGTCCACAAGACAAACATAAAACCTTAAAATGTTTAGGTAGTAAATATGTAGTAATATTAAAAATAATTTACATACGAACGAAATTGCGTATGTTATACTTACGGCACGAGAATATCTGGATGACTACCTGTAGTAATGCTCACAAGAACGACGAAATTTTCAAAATGCACCTCGCATTTTAAAGTGTTATAATTTAACGTATCAGAGTTGCAGATGTCAGGGAATGAAATAGCAAACATTTTCGCGGCTATTTCCCTCAGTGTTGCCACACTAAAGAAAGATAAACTGCGGTCGCCTGCCGGTGACACGTCCACTCTACGCGTATTAGCCGCGCCTACATGGAAACTAAGTGTGTCACACACTTATTTTTTACCCGCGGCAATTTTAATTTCAGCTAGCTGACCGTGTGCGAGTGTTGGTGACTCCGTTTGATGTATGGCAACACTCGAAAACGCTGCAGGTATCGAGCTTTTTTAGCTCTCAGTGATTACTATGTCATTTACTTTTTCAAAGTGGTGTGGATCTGGCGTGAAATCAAAGGTACAAAAAAGAATTGCTCAATTTCACGAATCGTTTCTATTGCTTGTGTATTTAGGTGTTTTAACTTATCAAAACGACATCTACAACGCTATGACTGAGCAGGAAACATTACCGTGTCTTACACACATTCTAACCTCATGTTTTATTTACAAAAATTACCAGTATTTAAACAGCACTTGGTAGTAAGAACCACTTTTGTCTAAGTAACAACGTTTGGAGAGCGTCATATTTATTCGTATGCGTGTGCTGCATTAACATAGACAAAAATAATTTGAAGCGTGGACCGGGCGAGAGCGTCCGACTCCATCGACCTCATGGTATTTGCGGACGTGAGGCCTCGTGTTTACCCAGCCAAGACTCTAGTGGTGGACAAACATGGGACCGATCGGATGGAATTGCTTATTTTGTCTCTGCGTACACGGCTCCCTTGCACTGCAGGTACGGGAGGCGGCGCGGCGTGCCCCAGGGTAGCCGTACTAGGACCACTATTTCTTTTACATTACATTCTTTGTCTAATAATTCGGTGGACGGTATTCGAGAGCGTGTTTTTTCTGCTTGGACAGCACTTTCGGGTTTACCGTTTTAATCTGTTCTTAGAGATACTTATCTCGGCGGAAGCGTGCCGTATTTTGGTTGTTTAATTATTTGTAAATTTTCCGCTTGTTTGGCGTTACGGTCTCGTTGATTTTTAATATTGTCAACGGTTTAAGTATTTTGTTGTGTTCCGTTATTACGTAAGATTGTGCAGAGTTTATAACATGAAGGGTAAATCCCATTGAGTTTCAATAGGTCTTTACAATCGCCATCCAATTAAAATGGCTTACAATTAATCACTCTGTTTATTACCATTTCATTGTTGTGGGATTAATTTCTATAGATAAACATTGTTTTCGGTACTATACATTAAATGTTACCAGCACAATAAATAAAATAAATTGAATATTATGATTTCTGCTCCAGCTTACAGAATAAACAGCCCCGATAAAAGAAGTCGACGAAGATGTTAACAATGCGAACTCGGCCGATTCCAATAGTCAGTCAGATAAATATAAAGGTAGATACGTTATGTTTCACAAAGGTTTCGTAAGTTTACTCATATATAAGCAATAAATTAAAAAAATATATATACTTACATGAACATTTCGTAATCATTTGTTGCTTGTAGTTATATTAATTTGTTTGTTTATGAAATTACAATAAGGATCCTTTAATTAATGTGTACTGTTTTAATAAAGGTAAATAAAGATATACAATACTAGCAGTTCCCGCGACTTCGTCCGCGTGATTATTGGACTTTTAGTAAGGATCCCTAATTTTTTTGAAAATGTAATATAGCCTTCCTCGATAAATGTACTATCCAACACTGAAAGAATTTTTCAAATCGGACCTGCGGTTCCTGAGATTAGCGCGTTCAAATAAACAAACTCTTCAACTTTATAATATTATAGTATAGATAAATGATAACAGCAGTATAAATAAACAGCATCACTCGGAATACAAGTTCACTTAAGACAATCATTGTTTTTTAAATTATGTTCCCAAAACAACGTGGAGATAAAAAATTGGTTATGACGTCACATGCTAAGTCAATGAAAGTGTTTTCGCGTGCATGAGTATAGATAAATCATGATACAAAGTTGAAAAACGTTATTTTAGATTTCGCTCCAAAACACAAAAGAAGTTTTAGTAAAGAAGGTAGAAAACCTTCTGACTCGACTATGACTGGACCTTGACTCTTTTACCTGACTTTGATTTGTGAATAGGACTTTTAGTATGAAATACACTTGAAATATATTATTACTTGACACTGGCTAAATGCACAAGGGTTGTAGGATTTGCCTACACTGGGATGCCTACATGTTGGTTGATGTTGGTTTCGCAAGAAGCCAAAATTAAAAGAAAAAAAATTCAGTAAATAAGACGATGTCGAATTACTTATCATTATTTTACAAATCTTTTGTGGTATAATAGTGGATTATTGACCGTTAATTGAACAACAAGTACGCAGTAGTGGTAGGCAAATCCTATATATACCCTAATCTAAGGTCCTGGCATGTCTTTAATTTTGCTAACAAAAGTTCTGCCAGCTTTTGCGGGGTGACGAGAAAGATCTCACTGATACGATAGCAACACACACAAAAAATGTCTCATGAGTTACAATAAGAGTACCTACGTAAAAAATAAGGATAGATTTTTTGAAATTTGTTTTAAAATCAGGCATTTCTCTATTCTCAGCTACCAACTTAAAATATTGTCGTCAATATTTGCACTTTCTCCTACCGGGTTGATCTGTCAGTCTGGGTCGGGTTACTCTTTGTCTTGAGAGCGGGTGTCGTTGTCACTCGAGAGCCTTCGGATTAGTTTAGGGCTTTGATTTGTATTGATTGGGACACTTGAGATGAATAGATGGTATAATATACCTATTATTGATGATGATTGGTATGCCCAGGGCTCGATTGGTATGTTAATGAATCCGTACCTAGATTGTTGAATGTAAGCCTTGGGCAGAAGACGTGGATAAAATTGAGTATTCTAATGTTAAATCCTTCTTGTAGCAATACTATTGACTATTGATAAAATCTTGTTTTTTTTTAAATATAATTTAGACGCAAGTAAAGCTTAAAAAAAAAAAAAAAAAAAGAGTTTTGCCGCGAAAATGGAAAAATGGCGTCGTTGATTTTGTAAAATTTTCCAAAACCTGTGATTCTTCGAGTGTTAATGTGTAATAATGGTGGATTATTAACCGTTAATAATTAGTGAACGTGCATAAGTGTAGGCAAATCATACAAAGTTGAAAAACGTGATTTTCACCTTCGCTCCAAAACTCCAATGGAAGTTCTAGTAAAGTTTCTACCACTTTTCTAGGGCATGACTTGACTACGACTGGACCTTGACTCTTTTACTGGACTTTGACTGTGACTTGTGACTAGGACCTATAATAAGAAATACACTTGAAATATATTATCACTTGACACTGGCTAAATGCATAAGATTGTGAAGCCAAAACTAAGGAAAAAAAAAAAGCTTAAAAAACCGGCTTTACTGGTTTATGTTCGGAACTCTATGAATTAAATACTCATAATACTACATAATAGGATAACTCATAATCGGAAAACCTGCGATTTTAGCACCACTACACCAGCACTATGCTGAGTTGGAGCCGTTTTGTGACATTTACTTTTCTGTTACCCATTTTATAAACATAAACGCTTTTAGACTCACAGCCCCACACTAAGTTCAATGACTTGTGTCGTGGGTGCCGGAAACATTCACATTACACACACAATCACAACCAAACCCAGAAACATTTTTTTCTTGGGGGACTTGTGTTCCCGACGGGAATCAAACCCCTATCGGTGCTTAGGCGAACGTTCATCCAACTAAACCAACGGGCAATTTATATTTTAGGTATTGTAGCATGTTGTAGTTGCATATATACCTATTTTATTCTTCTTTCTACCTAATTTGTTTTGGCTAATTTATACAATACAATACAAATAAACTTTATTGCACACCAAGAAAAATATTTACTAACAATAGAAAAATAACAATATAGCAGTACAATCGGCGGCCTTATCGCTAAGCAGCGATCTCTTCCAGGCAACCTTACGATGGAGAGGATAAAAAAGTTTAACAAAAAGTGATCGGTGATCGGATCATTATACATACATGCAATATTTTAAACTTACATATAATTATTAATGTAATTAAACAAATCATATACATATAGTTACATACATAAATAAATTAAAGATAAATACAAAATATATAAATAATATACAATACATATATAAATATTTATCAACCTTAACAAAAAGGCTCAAGGCTATAAAATACTTATTAATGAATTTCTGTTATTTTCCTATGCCCATTATTTTCGGCTTGCTTTCTTTTGTTTTTTCGGTTTTTTCGTCCACTTGTAACGCGTGACGTTTCTACGCCACCTCGTCCCGCGATCCCTGGAGCTTGATATTTGCTCAATATTTTTTATTGTGAGTCACTAATGTGTTTGTCGATGGGGCATGCTTGCAATTCGAGACAGTTTATTGTAGTAGTGCATCGGCAAATACACTCAGAGCTTTGAAAATAATGATGCTTGTATATTAATACGGCTCTTTTGCTTTATTAGCTATGTAATTTTAGTTTAGTTTCAGAGTTTCAAAAAATATAAGCATTGAAAATTAAAAATTAAAAAATAATTATTTTGCAGCGGTTGGAGGTTAAAGTTTACAAACAATTTAATTAGTTTATGCACAATAATTATAAACTTTGCTAATTACTGATGATAGCTTATAGATTCAAGGATACATCTATGGCCTTCACACTAGGCAAGCCTGTATCGTAAAGACCCAAGGTAGATATGTGCCTGAAAAAATCTATTTCATCCGTTATTAACATTATCAAAAAATATTGGTCACGTATTTTTTCTTTTTTACTGAGGCGTGACGTCACGAGCTCCCACTCCCGATCTTTGTCAGGCTCTATTGATTAAGAAATACAAGTCCAATATTTTTTGATAAAACGAACTAATAAAGTATTCTTCTTTTGTCCAGGCATCATTTCTATTGGAACATACATTTAGGAGTCACGTACTAAAACTGAATGACCAAAATTTTTTCATTTATTTAGTTCTGCCGTAGTGATGAAAAAGGACGTACTGAGTATAAAATTTACAATATAATGGTTATTTAAAACGAAAGTGATAATAAATGATTAATTGGTTACGTACCGAATTATTCTTAGTTATTTAAACGAGGCGCTCTGATAGTTTTTTGAGAATAGAGAGTTTCTTGCCAGGTTTTTCTCGAGATGGCTGTAATTTTGCGAATCTGGCAATAGAATCATTAACTTTCATGAGTGCCTCTTTGGGCCTATGTGAATAAACGAATTTGATTTGAATAGAATGAGCTCCCGGTCGGTCTAATGATTTTTTGTTTTTAATTTTGGCTTCGCAATCTTTATGCATTTAGTCAGTGTTAATTAACCTTAGTCACAAGTCACAGTCAAAGTCAAGTAAAAGAGTAAAGGTCCAGTCATAGTCAAATCATGCCCTATAGTAAAGTGGTAGAAACTTTACTAAAACTTCTATTGAAGTTTTGGAGCGAAGGCGAAATACACGTTTTCCAACTTAGTATGATTTGCCTACACTTATGCACGTTATTAAGTATTAGCGGTTAATAATCCACCATTATTAATAATTATTATACATAAACATTCGAAGAATCACAGGTTTTGAAAAAATATTAAAATCAACAACGCCATTTTTTCACTTTCGCGCCAAAACTCCGTCTAATGATTTTGTACGATACTTGTTCTGACATCTTACACCTGTCAAAATATAGGTAACTACATTGTAACAAAAGCCCGTTCAAGTGCCAAATAGGTCGTATGATCGGTACCTCTGTAACTCGATCTCCACTTGTACGCGAGGATGTGTGGATCAAGTTACGCGCATGCGCGCTAGTACCAAAGCAGCCATTTTGCTACACGCGTGAAAAAACTGATATGACTGTGTCATATAAATCAACCGGAATTCCCAAGGTATTATTTTAGCATTTCAGTACGTAGTGTAGGTACACCTCATTTATTTATAAAACTGATTAGATGTGTTGTTATATAATTATAAATCTATACATATGTTATATTATACAAAACATATTTAGATTTTTTTAATTTATTTGAAATTTAAATTTGTTATTTTTGTCTAATTCATTTGTATTGACATTGTATTGACATAAGTGTACCTATTTGTACCAAAGTGGAAAATAAAATTGAATTGGATTGATAAAATAATAATCTGAAAGTTTGTGCGTAAGTGTGTAAGTATATTTCCTTCTTCGCGCTTTAACGGCTGAACGGATTTAAATGAAATTTGGAATGTAAATAGCTTATACCTAGGATTAACACATCGGCTACTTTTTAACTTGTTAATAGCGGGTGAAGCCGCGGGGAACGGCTGGTAAACAATAATGAAGTGGCAAGAGGCAGGTAATATAAATATTATCAAATTTTTGCGTTTATAGTTAGCTTGATTCAGATATTTGGGTTCATAAAAGCTAATTATAAATAACTGAAGAGAAGCAATAGAATATCTACTAGTCATAATATTACCTAGTAACTTGCAGACGTTGGATAAACTATAAAAATAGGTACAAATTTATATATTAAAAAGTATTTGTTACTACCCCTATTTTTTTCTACAATATCAGAAAAACAAACGATATTTTGCCCTTATAGAGTATGTATTTTCCTTGGGGAGAAAACTTGTGCTCGCGCCGGGAATCGAACCCGATACCCCTGCTTAGAAGGCAAACGCCACCCAACTAAGCCAACGGGCAGTTCAAGTCGATTGATATTTGTCATTTTCCTTCGTTATTGTAAAGCAACATCGCTGATCTTGGCTCATCCCGGCAATATAGCTAGTAGGTAACCGACATAATCAAAAGGTAAAGAAAATCCTTAGACTCACTGGCAAACCTCGGGTCGTTGGAGGCGGGGTACCAGCCTGCGCCCCGCATGTCGCCGTAGTGCGGGAGGTCCGCCGGGGCGCAGCCGTAGCCCTGCACGGGGGCTCCGCCGTACAGCGGCACGCCATACGGGTTGGCCGCCATGCCGCAAGAGGCCGCCGGCCCGAGCGGGGAGTTGATGCTGCTCCCGGAGGAGTTAGATCTGAAAGAGGGATAAGGTTGAATTTCTCTGGTAGATTTTAGTTTGGATCTATGGCGTTATTGGTTGCGGGAATTAAGACAGTCGAAACCAATCGATGCAGTAATATTAATAATAACCGAATTGAAACCTATTTACTATATATATACAAGGTACTGAGAGGGCATTCCAGGAAACTGATCAAACATGCAAGTGCAAACAATCCCCGAAAACACTTCCTGCCGAACCGCATAACTAGAGTGTGGAATACGCTACCAGAGACAGTGATAAATGCTCTCTCAATAAACTCTTTTAAAAATAGATTGGACAAACACGGAATATGACTGAAACGGAAGCTTTTTTATGCTAAATAATAATAATAATTTGCCATTCTCTTAACAAGTTTTACATACTGTATTTTTTAAATTTTTTTTTCGATACCTACCAGGTAGTAGGTACCTACCTAATTACTTAGGTGTGGTTTGCTTCACGTGAAACATTGGTTCTCGTAATTCCTGAACCGCCTTTCAGTGTGACCTCTCGTCACAATGACATGTTAGTTCAATGACCCCGTAGCACTCGTAGGACTCACCTACTCTGGAAGCTATTGTTGTAGCGGCTGTCTACGGAGGGCCATACTTTACTTGACAATTACTACTGAACTGCCTGCAGGTCAGTCGATAAAAAATTGAAAAAAAAAAATTTTTATTTTATTTTTTTAATTTGCTCTATTGTTGATTCCAAACCACCCCCTGCAGTATTGTGCACTACTTACCCATGGCGGTATATATATACGATGAAGAAAATATAATTATAGAAATATATTTACGGCTGGCTGTAACATGTTTCATTACGTTATTTAAATTTCATAATATATATATAGGTATATAAGATATATATAGTAAAATTACAGAGCTTAAAGATATTTACATGCATATAAACACATTTATATCTTTTATATATCTCAATTAACAAGTAAATTTAAATATTTAAGAATTACTATTGTGGGTGTGTTTATAAAAAATTATGTGTCACAGACATGCGATAGAAGTGAAAGTTTTGCATTATTTTAATTATTCATCACTGAGTTTGAGAGCACAAACATTTTAATAATTTATCACAGAGTTTACCCCTACCACTTTTCGTCACACAAAAAGGTTGCAGAACAGAAATTCAAAGCCCTCCCATCAGTGATGGATTTACCAGCAGGCTGAGTAGGCGGCAGATTTTAGGGGCGGCAAATTTGGGACCAATTGTTTTTGACCTAGTTTACATTCATACTAATTACGAGCAAAAGATGGTGTAATATACACTATCATACTATTACACTAACCTTTTATTGAAATTGCAACATTATGATGAATCATAATATTTCATTGACGAAAACATTGCAATTAATATGATTGTGAACTAATAAATTGAATTGTAGAGGTTGGTAAGAGCGGCAAAATGATATAGGTATACTCTACTGGCGGCAATTGTGAAAATCCGCCACTGCCTCCCATAATGAATTTTCACTTCAATAAACTAAAATAATACACTTCATGAATCTATTAGTAATTGCGCAAATAAACAAGCTTAAACTTAATCTTAATCCCGCTAAACAGGGCTGGCCCAAATCTGCCACACACAGATCTCTCATTATTCCACGGAGGCGCCAACTCGTCACTCAGACAATGGCGGCTTATCTGCCTAATCCCTATTTACACAATTTAATCTCCTATCGTCCCATCCTCGCACAAACGCTTCAACACCCACGAAATCCTTTTTTACCCGACTTTGCGTCTTATACCACTCGAAATAGAGATAAAGTACAAAATAGAAGATGTTGAATTTTTGTTGTTGGCGGTTGGTACACCCCTAGCAGGGCTATTACGATGTTTGGCCTGACAAATTGAATTTTGACAGCGAAATTTACGAAACGTTTCACGCTGACGCTAATTGGGAGCTTTAATTAACAAATGTTATTTTTTAATTTGGTAGCTCTTCATTTAATAATTAGTCTGAAAATATTATCATTTTTTATAGACTGTACATATAATTAGTAATATTATTTTTGAATACCTTAATGCTTTTTTACATTTTCATGTCATATCATATCTAATCATAATGTAATCCGCCAGCTTGATGGGAACGCTACCCACTGGTGGGCTTGAGCACTTGAGTTACCTATAAACTCGATGTCTTGTGGGTAACTTAGTTCTTTGCTGTGCATAGTTTTAGTTTAGTTTTAGTAAATAAAGGCAATTGATCCGTAGATAGTATAACATATAAATATATATATATGTATATATATATATATATATAATTAGGTAGGTAAAGGTTGACGAGTAAGTGAAAAGTAAGAGAATAAGTGAATCTTATTCTTCTTTCAAGAAGAGAAGAGTACCGACACGTTGTGCTGACCTCAATTGTATACATAAGGAAAGGGGATGTTGATTCATTTATAGAAACGATTTATCGTTTTAATAAAAAAAAACTACACATCATCACATCGCAAAAAATAATGGTTTACCACCATTCCCGATATACGTCCTTAACCAAATTAAAGAACAAAAATAAGAATCATTTTATTGTATCCTACTAATATTATAAATCCGAAAGTTTGTGTGTAAGTGTGTAAGTATGTTTGTTCCCTCTTCACGCTTTAACGGCTGGACGGATTCGGATGAAATTTGGAATGTACATAGATTATACCTAGGATTAACACATAGGCTACTTTTCAACTTGATAATAGCGGGCGAAGCCGCGAGGCACGGCTAGTAAAATATATATATTTTACTAGGGCATGACTTGACTGCAATTGGACATTGACTCTTTGACTTGACTTTGACTGTGACTTGTGACTACGACTTTTAATATGAAATAGGTACACTTGAAATATATTATTACTTGACAGTGGCTAAATACATAATGCGCGAAGCCAACATTAAAAAGAAAAAAAAATACTTACACATTTACACACAAACATTCGGATTTGTAATAATAATACGATAACCTCTTTCATTCTCACAACCTTAACCGAAGACTTGTATCGTTAATGCTGGAGACATACACAACACACACACAACATAACATACATTATTTTATTGTTACTTGTTAATGTTTGTAGTTACTTTAAATTTAAATTACAGGATTGGATTAAATTTAATTACAGGACTATAATACTCTTTTGATCTGACATTAGGTATTATTATTTACTTTTTCAATATTATTTACTTTGGTTTTATCATTTTGTTTTTAATGTTAATTTCTTTTTATTTAGTTGTACTTAACTTGAATTGATTGCGACAATGTAATTGGTGTTTGTCGTATACATTGAAATAAAATAAAACTCATTTGAAATTAGTGGCAATTCTTCGATCGATCGAAGTGGCAATTCATAAATTTCTTTCTTACGTCATCGTTTTTTACAGACGGCAGGAAGGCGTATCCTTCATATTATGTCAAATTCATACCGATATTTTACTATACTGCCCCACACTAAGTTCGATGACTGTATCGTGGGTGCCGGAAACACTCACATCACACACACAATCACAACTAGAACTAGAAAGGCAAAATTCCCTTAGGGATAAAACATGTGTTCTCGCCGGGAATCGAACCCAATAATCCTGCTTAGAAAGCGAACGCGCTCCCATTTAAGCCAATGGGAAGTTTGATATACGAAACCTCTTTCATAGCAGAAAATTCTACTAAATTTCAATGTGGTTGTCCTAGTGGAGTAAAAGAAGAATGCTATCTACGGGCCAATTGCCTATATATCCTAAAACTAAACTAAAACTATGTACAACAATGAACTAAGTTACCTACAAAACATCGGGCTTATAGGTAACTCAAGTGCTCAAGCCCACTACCAGTGGGTAGCGTTTCCATCATGCTGACGGCATTGCCTCTCTGAATTGCAATGCTAATACGTTGAGCCAAATAAGTGCCAGCATTTTGATCACGCGTCGCCTCAACCAGGCGCTCTGATAGAATTTTGAAAATAGAATGAGCGGACCCACGGAGCCAGTGTCTCAACACCAAACGGCTCAAATATGTAACCACTGCCAAGGTTTCCATATTTTCCTTGTAGATTAAAAACAGGCACTGACGATAAACAGAGTCCTATTCATTTTAAACTTCTTCAAGCACAGAATTATGTCACGGTTAAGCTTCATAAAATAATATAAAAGATTTTATTTGACCTCATGCAAATCGATGTTTATTTATTAAATAGCGGAAAAATTATAGGTGCGACTTCGACACCCACTTGGCAATAAAATAAACACTTATTCTTGTAATGTTTAATTATAAAAATGCTATTCAAAGCAGGGTTCTAGTGTTTAGTAGCCGACGGCGTGTTGTTTCATCACGGTAGAGACTAGCTTGTTTGTATTTCCAAATTGTATTGCTGACTGGAGTGTAGTGCAAGATAATGCAGTTTTTGTACATTGCAATATTTGCTTTGTATTTCACAATTCATCGTCTTTTTTGGTTTGCATCCTGGTTGCGACATTTTTGGGTAGTCATTTGTATTTTTCAATCGTTACTGTCAATTGATAATTATAAACTCGAGTGTCATTCACATTTTGTTGCCTTAACTATTTTTATAGTCTTTCTAGGTATTGCTAGTAAATAGTGGACAAAAGACTACTAAAGATTAAAAAAATTAAGATTTATATTTTACTAGATATATGTATGTAATAAAAATTTTAGCGATTTCAATCACGGTTGTTTTCTCTCGTATTTAAGAGACTAGTTTCGAAACAGTCGATGCTGCTTCATAAATCGAGTACGCGCGTAGACCGTCCGGCGTCTCTCATATCTCAATACTCCATATTTACACCTGCCTCTCAATACTCATATATTTACACCTCTGTCCTAAATTTTTATTTCATGTATATATTCACACACACAGCTGCAAGCCCTATTTTAAAAATTTACGAATTATGACGTTGCCTTGCATATATATATGAAGTTGCACTATTTGTTAAAAATAACCCGAATTACTTCCGATCCTTAGGCGAAGAGTATAAAATTAATATGAGAAATAAATCCAAACTCTGTATGCGATTGTCCCATACAACACTAATGCACAACAGTGTATTTTGTATGGCGCCAAAAATATATAATAAAATACCAGAACACTAGAAACAATCTAATTTATCTGACTTTAAATTTAAGCTAAAGAGATTGCTTTTAAACAAATGTTATTATAACATCATTGAATTTATAAATGATAAAACTTTAAACACATTATTACTATAATTATCTTGACATAATAATATATTTTTTAACTCTGTAATTATAATATAAATGATGCATCCCTAGTTAAATATTATTTCTGTAATGCATGGCATGTTATATTAATTATTTTTATCATTGTAATTTTAATATTTGTATGCCTAACAAGGGCGAGGATGTAAATGGCAACCAATATTGTTTTATTCAACATCTTATATTGATTTATTAATATACACCTGCATTCTGACGAATAAATGATTTGATTTGATATTTCCAAATACAGGTAGTCTGAAGGAGATTGCTCTTAATGATAATACTCAAAGATGTATATTTTTGTATTTTTATGTTCTTGTATCAATGAAGTGTATTGTATTTTATTTATATTTATAAATATATAATACTAGCTGCGCCCCGCGGCTTTGCCCGCGTAAGTCCCGGACCAACCAGAATTCGACGTTAAAAAGTAGCTTATGTCCTTTCTCAGGCTCTAGACTATCTGTGTACCAAATTTCGTTTAAATCTTTTCAGTAGTTTTAGCGTGAAAGCGTAACAGACAGACAGAGTTACTTTCGCATTTATAATATTAGTAAGGATTGGGCTTCAGAATGTTTCCTGTATAAGTGTGTTTTTGACAAACATGTTCACCTGGACTATCCTTTTAATTGTAAAAGTAGCCTCACTTTAGTATTTGTTATAAGTCTGTGGTTTTCATTAGTACACATTATTATATGCTACATATAATTATACAAGAGTCAGCCGTAGGAGTTTTTGCCGTGAAAGTAAAATTTAAAGGAGTTGTTGATTTTTGCTATTTTCAAGTACTTGTTATTATTCGAGTATAAACGTAAAATATCTAATTTTTGGATTATTGACCGTTAATCTTAGTGAACGTGCATGAGTGTAGGCAAATTATACAAAATATGTATTTCGCTTTCGTTCCAAAAATCCATTATAAGTTCTAGTAAAGTTTACTTTATTAGGGCGTGCAGATCTATGACCGGATCTTGACTGCTTTCCTAAACTTTGACTGTGACTTGTGACTACTGGCTAGATGCACAAGATTGCGGAGCCAAAATTTAAAATGGCTATTAAGAAAAGCTGCCCGAAGAACATTTGATAATACGAGAATTTGAATTTGTACTTGAAGATTGCATCTTTGATTCAAAATCAATAAAAAAATCGAAATCGTTTATTCACATGGGCCCCAAAGAGGCACTCATGAAAGTTAATGACTCTTGAAAAGTTAATGATTCTTAATGATTGTAACAACTACATAGTATAGTGGTACTATGGTATAGAGGTAACACATATAAAAAAAAATACAGTCGACTTGAGTACCTCCTCCAATTTTTGGGAAGTCGGTAAAAATATATGCTTTTTATGTGCAGCTAAAAGTTTCCCATAACTTTGGATAATGTCTCCGAATTATTTAAAATAAATAAAAATATCGTGTCACGGTGGTCGAAGGATATTTAGTAAGTATGAGAATAGGTCGTAAACTATTTTTCACCTTCCTACTCCCACCCCCCATTTTTAAATCGTGATGTTAGTATTTTTGTATGAACATTATCCAAAATTAAAGTACTAGGCGAACATAAACATAAAAGAGGTAAAACACTTTTTCTAAACATGGCATTGCAACGCAAGCCGGGTACAACTAGTTTGAAATAATTTGGTTTTAACTCACCAGTACTTACTTTCTTGTAGTATATGCATAAAATAGCGCTCATTACGACATACCAGCACAGAGTAAATAAATCAAATAAATTAGCATACGTATCGCATGTTTGGATTGTTATTTGTTCACGGGTAAGCAGTATTTATTTTATTTTAAAATAATAATTACGTCAACGTAGAAAACAGATCCTGCTAGGCACTTAGACTGGTTTTACTATTCATTTATTTTAAGAAGTTTTCTCATGTTTTCTGCAAATATCCACAAAGTAAAATAATAGGCGATGATTCACTTAATTCAATAAACCTTAGCTGTCTTATATAGTGTTAAGATATCTATGAATGTTTGAATACCTACCTGTTTGAGGTAAATAAAACTATTCAACGACTTTTGACGACGAATAGCGATGAAAAAAAAGCATAAGGATAGGCCGACGGTAAGCCTTTAGACGAAAACAGAAAGTAATCATGGCATAATTAATGATGATACAAAATCCCAAGAGCCCAAAGCAGAATAATGTCGGAAGCTAGATAAATAGACACAAAATTAATTAAATTTGAACAAAATCTCGTCGTGTAGATATTGTGTAGATAAATATATTTTAATAATGGAGATCGGTACCGACTTTTATCAGGTTCTTCACAGGATGACACCTAGCATAATTCTATCATGAGTGATGATGTTGAGTGCATTGTTTTTCCCTCCTTTTTTATTTTGTCGTTGCTATCTTTGTGCGTAATAAAGTAATATTTTAAAGTACAATTGAGTATTTATAATTAACTAGCTGTCCCGGCGACCTTCGTTCCGCCTAACAGTCAATGAATGTGCATATTTAGGAAGCCATACCCGGCATGCGTTACAATGTCACGTGAATATATTATTACAACCTTCATGTTTATGTTTGCCTAGTACTTTACCAAATCCGAGTGACGTATGAGAAAATGGAAAGCATGTCGAAATGTAAAAAAAAAATTTAAAGAAATGTACGTTCTTAAAAAGTATCCTATGTCCTTCCCCTCTAAACTACCTCCCTGCCAATTTTCAGCTAAATCGGTTCAGCCGTTCTTGAGTTATAAGTGGAGTAACTAACACGACTTTCTTTTATATATATAGATAAGTATAGACAGTCACAGTCAAGTAAAAGAGTCATGTTCAAGTCATGCTCAAGCCATACCTTAGTAAAGTGGTAGAAGCTATACTAGTAAAATCTAGAACTTGTATTGGAGCTTTGGAGCGAAAGCGAAAATCACGGTTTTCAACTTTGTATGATTTTCCTTCACTCATGCACGTTCAAGAACGATTAGCGGTTAATAACCCACCATAATTACTCATTAACACCTGAAGAATCACAAATTTTGGTAAAAAGTTTTTCACTTTGACGGCATAACCCATTTTCCTTCCTTCCCATGTTAAATATTTTTTTATTTTAATTTAGAGCACATAACCAAAAGTCATGATATAATTTATGAACAAAGTCCATGGAGATTAAAAGGCCTATATTATCAATTTAATTAATTGGTATGCAGTAGGTCGCTAGTTGCTTTTGCTTTTGTACACTAAAACATTTATATAATGTTAAATTTTAAAAGAAATGAGAAGATGCCAACCTGAGAGAAAGTTCTTAAAGAACTTTTTCTCAGGTTGGGCGAATAAGATGATGTCGTTTAGTTTGGAAAAAAAGTTTTAATAATATATTTTTTTATTATTATTTCTCTGTGTAGAGTTACATCTTACAGTTAATTCATGTTAAATTGAACTTCATCAAGAAAACTGCTTTGGAATCTAAGAAATAAATACATTTTACTTGTTGGTAAATGAAAGTTGTGCTTTGATGTTAGATGTATAAAAAAATATATATTTGTTTCCACCGAATCACTTTTTAGTAAAACTTTGAGTATTTTCATAAAAAAATATTAATCGTAAATATTGTTTTAAAATTTGTTGAAAGAAAGAAAACTAATTGCGAAAATATTCGGAACCGCGGATGTTAATCACTAATCTTGAATTATGAATGGCGTTTGATCATGTTGACTAATGAATGAACAACCTCCCTAATTATTAGTTAATCACTTCAGATGGTAATTAGCCGCAAATGAAATAATTCGAGTATACCTACCTATGGTAATAAGCTTCCACTGCCATATCTCACGACGACGATGGCGCGCGCGGGTGTTCCTCAAGGCATCAACTTGGGTCCATTGTTGTTGCCTCTATATAATTTTGTTTATTTTTAAACATCCCGAAATATTTTAATATGTGCAATCGATTTATTTTCTAGTCGCCGTAACCGAAGTGTGACATAAGTCCTCTCATAGGGTAACGCACATCATTGACCGCACACTCACACCGCATCATCACTTGACCGCCAATCACAACATACCTGCACAAACAAACGTCACCGAACTATATCCTTCGAGTCGGAGCGCGGCTCAAGCACTCTCGTCGGGACCTTCGCCACTCGAAAAATCAGCGGGTGGAGGGCGCCCCCCCTCGATCGATCCACGCACCTGTACGGAGACGGCGGGTTGTTCGCGAGCTCCAGCTTGCGGTACTCCTCGATCGGCGACAGGATATCGGTGACGGAGAACGGAGTCGAGTGCTGAAGCTGCAGCTGGGACAGGTTTTGCTGCAGCAGCGCCGATTTCGGCGATAGGCTCATCGCCAGCTCGGCGGCGCTTAGCTCCGGCAGCGCCTCCGCCGGACACGGCGAATAGCCGCCGCCCTCCGCGGACATCCGACCGGCCGACACTCGACGCCACTCGACGGCTCAGCCTCTAGTGGCTCTCGGGGCGAGAGTGGCGGCCGGAGCCCCCGGCGCGGGTCGCGGCCACTCGACGGGCCCCGCCCCGGCGCGGAGCCCGGCCCTATGGCGCGCGGGGAGCGCCGCCATTGGCGGAGGGCACGGGGAGTCGGCGACGTGGGCCCGCCGCGGCCGCACACCGCCGCGCCGCGCCGCGCCGGCCGCCGCCTGGCCCCCTCCGGCGGCTCCGGCGGCGCGGCGCCCCGCGACCCCAGCCGCGCTAATTACCGCGTTGGAAATACTAACTGTGAACACATTGTGACATTCCGTTCATTTACTCGACTCGCTAATCAAAATTGTTCGTTGTTTGGCTGTTTAGAGACGCTACTGTTTTACACTATTGTTTAAGATTGGCAATAGTTTATTTATACGGATTTTGCAGTGAATTGTTTAATTTATGTTTAATTCAGTGAAATTAATAAGTATGTAGTACTTACCTATGAATATCATTCAAAATAGGTGTTGGCCTACAAGTTTTCTCAACCCTACACCTTGCTCCTGCCAAGAATCTGAAATAACCTTAGATACTATTTATGTAATAGAAATGTGAATAACATTTTATGCATCTCTATCACCTATGGCGCCGTGAAAAATATTTAATGATAAAATTAATAGGTGTGCAGATAGATATGAGATAAATTAATATTGTTATATTTTTGTTAGGGTAATTCCGGGGGAGATGGCCATACGGGAGAGATGGCCAATAGAAAAAAGTTCAAGTTAGAATTGACGGATGGCGCTAATTTTAATTCAGTTCGCTTTGCTTCGGCACGTGCAATAAGTGTCAGTGGATTTTTATTTTAAAAAAATATGGAAAGGTGAGTAATTTGACTTTATTTTTACATGACGTGTTCGATCTAAGTTAAGGGATTGACATATTAAGTGGTCACAAAAAGGTTTTAAAAGATTTTTCCGTTTTCGTGATTTCTTTGTAAAGTAAAAACCTTGCACGTTTTCTAACCTCAAAATTACAGACAAAATCTACAAGTTGCATTAATTACCTAGCGTGGCCATCTCCCCCGGACAGTCGGGAAAGATGGCCATAGTATTT
Organism: Lomographa bimaculata; assembly: GCA_948107665.1. Taxonomy (NCBI): domain Eukaryota; kingdom Metazoa; phylum Arthropoda; class Insecta; order Lepidoptera; family Geometridae; genus Lomographa; species Lomographa bimaculata. Next base: position 1,254,900 of record OX403603.1, read on the forward strand.
ACGGGAGAGGTAGCCATAAAAGTTGATGTCCTATTTAAATTTTATTTTTTATCCTATGTATTTTCTACAGATGCCTAACCAATACCTGCGGAATGTGGCTGCTGGTCGAGGTGCCTGGAGCGAATAAGACTTGAAGAAGGCTATGGAAGAAGTACAAAATCGAGGGTTGTCGGTCTATAGGGCCTCTATTATCTATGATGTCCCAAGGAAAACACTAGAAAGAAGATTAAAACAAAACAATTACACTAAGGGTCCCATGGGACCATCGTCAACCTTTGGTGCAGACAACGAAAAAAGACTGAGCAAACATATAAAGGACATGCAGTCTGGAAGTGAAACTGAAGAGAGAGAGAAAGATAACTGCAGAGGTTGTGGTGATAATTATTTTACGACACAACTAGTCGAAGACTGGATACAATGCAGTATTTGCATGCTCTGGGTGCATGAAAATTGCACAGAATTTATGTGCTCATACTGCGGCAATGACAAAAAAAAGCAGTTAAAAGATCTCAAGGGCAAAGGAAAACAAGAGAAAAGTGCTGGCCATCTCTCCCCGACCACTATGGCCATCATTCCCGGACACCCCGGGAGAGATGGCCAGCCCTAGTTTTTTTTTAAGATTTAAAATTGTTATTTTTTTTCTTCTTTAAACTGATTTATCTTTAATGTTTGATTAAAGTGATAATTACAGCTTTATTTTCTATTTAATCTAAAGTTTTATTCATAATAATTCCTTCAAACTAGACTCTCAAAGTTACTAGGGCCATCTCCCCCGGAATTACCCTATACCTAAGTATGAACCCGAAAAGTGTTTTCGAAAATAAACGATTTAATTATTTTTTTTACTAGAACGGTTTACGTTAGAAGTGCAGCGTATTTGGCCATATATATTTATGTGTTTATATGGGTACATTAAATTCTACACAACTTTTTTACTCATTGTGCTTGGCCTCATTAGCTTTTGCTATCGGTGTGTTTTAATTTAAATTATAGATATCAGCATAAGGGAATTACAAAGTACAACAGTGGAAGGAAAGTACACGACGTCTTATGCTGCGCTTATGGTGCTCTTATGCAGCTTTCTTCCGTAATACCTCAGTATATTATTTTTTTGTGTAAATATCTAATCACACTAATATTAGAAATAGAGAATAGGTAAATAGGTCTTCAAATAAAATTGCGTGAATAGGTACCTTCTAGGCAAGCATGTTACATCTTCGGCCGCATCGTCACTTTCCATGAGGATCGAGATGAGATAACGGTCAAATGCGTGCCTATCTAGCGTAAAAAATTATAAAAATGCGAAAGTTTGTGTAAAAGTAAGTATGTATGTTTGTATTCCCTTTTTTTGTTTACGGATTTAGATGTTTGGATTATTATTTCTTACTGTTGTTTAGTACATTGATATAGGTAGCTAGTTTACCTAGTTTTCTGTATTTACGTACAGTATTTACTGTATATATCAATCATAGACAGGCTATAACCCAGGCTATATGATCTGTGATGTCAATAGTCGATTTTGAATTATTTTCCAGAACTCGTGATTCTTCGAGTGTCAATAATGATGGAGTATTAATGAAATAGAGTCTTGGCAAATCACATAGAGTTGAAAAAAGTGATTTTCATTTTAACTCTAATACTCGAATGGAAGTTTATTTTATAGATAAGATAAGATAAGATAATTATTTATTGGCTAAAACTGTAGTGTTAGTATTCGCAAGTTCTTATTGCAGGTAATGTTATTACAGTTGACCCATCTCGGGCGTCCAATGTCACAAAATATGATTATACAAGCCATACAAATTTTCATTATTTAGATTATAGATATTTGGAATGTATGGTGAATAAGATACAATAATTATAATTAGTTTGTTAAATATAAAGAACACTACCAAAAATGTCAGAGATATTAAATTCATGCTATGTCAAAAAACTTTTAAGGAAATATTCTTTCAAACTATAGAAAACATTTTCAGTCAACCAATTTTTTAAAGCAGATTTAAACATATTCATAGGAAGTTCTTTAATTCTCTTAGGGAGGTGGTTATAGACCTTTATGCTAGACACATAGGTACTCTTCTCAAAGATCTTACACTGTATAAATGGAAGATGTAAGTCATTGTAACACCTCATTTGAGTACTTCTTACACGCACATCAGACTTCGTATGTTATATGTTCTTATATGTTCTTATACATATATATAATCGACAGATAGTCGAGACGAGACGAGCGAGTCGCTCGGCTGACGGTAGGCGTCACGTAACATACCCTTTACAGAGTTGAGTAGGTACCACCAAGAGATTTACTTATTTGTGTCAAAATCCTGCGCTGCCGGGCGCTCTTCACTCTGAGATATTAATTGTTAAATATATTTATGGCCTGTAATTTCACAGGTAACATGGTATGACTTGACTATGACTGAACCATGACTTGACTGTGCCTGGTGGATAACTTCTAAGAACTAAGACACTTGGACTAAATAAATTATTTGCCGTTGGCTAAATGCACAGCTTACGTAGCTAATAATTAAAAAAGTCCAAGTGGGAATTTTGTTGCTATAGTAAACATTAACGCTTTTAGACTCACAGCCCTACACTAAGTTCGATGACTTGTGTTGTGGGTGCCGGAAACATTCACATCACACACACATTACACCCAGAACCAGAAGCACAAATATCCCTTGGGAAGGAATTTGTGCTCCTGCCGGGAATCTAACCCAGGACCTACGTCGCAGAGGGCGGACACCTGTCTAATGCGCCAACTGGGTCGTCAAACTAAAACTATAATGAAATGTGTCGTTGGCCCGTACATTAACACCACACACACAACATTCACGTAATATCCAGAACCAGAAACACATACTTCCCTTGGGGAAAAGCTTGAGAGTTATCACCGAGATTCGAACCCGCTGCTTTGAAGACGAACGCGCACCTATCTAAGCCAGCGGGTAGTTCAAAGTTCAAAAATGACCCACCATCGTCGTCGCCCGGTTAAAAAATATACACATAAACACTTCCACATTCACTTCCACTTCCAGATCGGCCGCATCGTCATTTTTCATCAGGTGAGATAGTTGTCAAATGCTTGCCTACCCAGCATGAAAAAAGAAACATTCACAGCCCCACACTAAGTTCAATGACTTGAAGCGTGGGACCGTAAACATCCAAAATTCACTCAACACTCCTCCCTAAGTAAGTCGGTTCAAAACGTAAGAAGTATACCAGATTACGCAGTAACTGTTACTCATGCCGTGACCCACCGTTTTAACCCTCAAATAAATATCACAATTTCTCCTAAACTATAGGTCCAAATTATATGCAGTAAAAGGTCCAAATTATATGCATAATAATTGTATCTATACATGAACTACGTAAGACAATGAAATAGTTTATTTTGATAAGGATTAATACTGAATGCCTTTAAAAAGCCAACAAAATGGAAGCCGCAACATTTTCAGACTTTAAACAAAGAAAAGTATTTTTTTCTGAGCTATATAAACATGTTAGTTTTTTTTATGATAGATTTCCAAGCATTTGACAACTATCTCACCTGATGGAAAATGAGGATGCGGCCGAAGATGTGACATGCTTGCCTAGAAGATACCTATTCACTCTAGATTTTAAGACACCCAGATTGTACTGTTCGGGAAACAAAGACGCAGGCAATGAGTTCCACTCCCTCGCTGTACGGATGATAAGCGTAGAAGCAAAACGCTTCGAGCGAACCAGAGGTACGTCAACCATATAAGGATGACGTAGATATATGCTGTTGCGGAATTTTTTGTAAAACTCATAAAGATGTTGTAATATAGGTACAAATAATTTTTACTTGGCACAGGCTAAATGCACAAGAATGCGGAGGCAAAATAAAAAAAGTCCAAATGTCAAAGAAGTGACATTAGTATTAGCAGTAAAATCCACCGCCATTTATTGAACCACAGAAATCTAAATAATTAGATTTCTGTGAATTTAACTAATGAGACAAAACAGTTTTACTAGTACAGTTGAACTAATAATTGTACTACTGGGAACAGAGGTCATTTCCTGCCGTTCCTTTTTCCTTTCCTGCCGACTTCAAGTAGACCCGGCGGCGGCGCGGCGCGGCGTATAAGTTTCAACCATTCTCATCACTAGGGTGCCGTCAGACCACGAAAAGGAAAGCCAGGGTATCAGCAGCAGAAGGACAATGTAAAGGCGTTACCAGTGCATCCTTTGCAATAACTCCCAGTGGCGGATTTATCAGCAGGCTGAGTAGGCTGGAACCTAGAGTGGCAGATTTTAAGGGCGGCAAATTTGGGACCATCTTTTTTTTACCTAGTACACATAAACATAAATAAACATAAACGCTTTCACACTCACAGCCCCACACTAAGTTCAATGACTTGTGTCGTGGGTGCCGGAAACATTCACATCACACACACAATCACAACCAGAACCAGAAACACAAATTTTCCGCCGGGAATCGAACCCGATACCCCTGCTTAGAAGGCGTACGCTCACCCAACTGAGCCAACTGGCAGTTCATGCTAATTGGGGCAAAGGTTCACATTCATGCTAATTGGGGCAAAGGTGGTGTAATATAGAGCCCACACTATCGTCCTAATTACACCAACTTTCTTAATGAAATTGTAACTTTATGACTTGGGAATCGTAATATTTAATTGACGAAAATATTGTAATTAATATGATTTTGAATTAGGATTGTACAGGTCGGAAAGGGCGGTAAAATTTGAGTAGCCTACTTGCGGCAAATGTGTAAATCCGCCACTGATAACTCCATTTTGTTTTTATGGTATTTTGGCACAGGGCATTTTGTCGGCCGGTCTTGCCACCCTATATTGAATTGCTCGCTTTTTAGCCCCCGATGCAAAAACGACGGGGTGTTATAAGTTTGACGAGTCTGTGTGTGTGTCTGTCTGTAGCATCGTAGCACCCGAACGGGTGAACCGATTTTGATTTCGTTTTTTTTGTGTGAAAGGTGAATTAGTCGGGAGTGTTCTTAGCTATGTTTGATTAAAATCGGTGCAGCTGTTATTTCAAATAGAGCGTTGTAGGGCGTTTTATTAAAAAAACACCATCTCACCTGATGGGAAGATGTAGCATGCTTCCCTAGTAGGTACCTATTCACGCAAATCTTATTTGAAGACTCCCAGATTATACCCGAAACAAAGAAACGGGTTCCACTCCTTTACCGTACGAATGATAAATGTAGAAGCGAATCGCTTCGAGCGAACTTCAGGTATGTCAATCATAAATGGATGACGTTTGACAGTCAGACAGGTAAAACGGATATGGGGGACCTTACGTCGATGACCGCTGGCTAAGTTTGTTAATAGTTGCGCATCTGCCTTGCATCTTGCCCTTGGTATCGGGTTCGATTCTCAGTTGGAACTCAAGTTTTCTCCTCAAGGGTAATTTGTGTTTCTGGGTTCTGGGTGTGATTATGTGTGATGTGAATGTTTTCGGCACCCACGACACCAGCATTCGAACTTAGTGTGGGGCTGTGAGTGTAAATGTGTTTTTTATATATTTTATGTTGATCTTTTATGTTTACCAGGTTTAATTATTTAATCAGCTTGAGGCTCTCGACACCATTGGGCGAAGAGCCAAGAGACTGATTGGTAGCGAGCGGCTGATTAATTCAAAGCTTTACTACAGCTTAGGTTATTGCCGCATGGTAGCTAGTCTCTCGGTTTTTTATCGGATACCTACATTACGGAGAGAATGCCAAGAAACTGCACGATCTAGTTCCCCCATCCATCCCCCATCCCCTTCTATCATCGAACAAGCAGACAAACTACTAAGCGACACCGCTATATGATACCTAAGACATTCCACAAATGCACAAGAAGTGTTTTGCTTCCACATTCATTGTGCGAACCGCAAAGGAATGGAACTCCCTGCTTGAGTCGGTGTTTCCTGATGTATACAATATGGGAGTCTTCCGGCGTCGGCGAGTCGGTCCGGCACCCACGACACTAGTCTTTGAACTTAGCGTGGGGCTGTGAGTGTAAATGCGTTTGTTTGTTGGTTTTAGTTTTTTAATTAGATGCTTGTAGACTATCTTTGTATAAAAAAAAAATGGCGCCCGTGTTACTAAATGCAATTGTATAAATAATTAAACGCAAGCAAAGCTAAAAAAAACGATTTCACCGCTTTATCTTCCGAACCTCTATCAGATTCAACGTATTAAACACATAAACAACAATAACTTAAAAACTAGTGATCAGATCTTGACCAAATTGAAATGGGACCAGATGGAAAGCACCAGCTTACAAAAAAAAATCATCAAATTTTGAAGTCGGTAAAAAACGAGAACATCGTCAATGTAGTCCACAGAATACGCCATATTTGAGGATAACTCAAAAACTGCTAGTCAGATCTTGATTATTGATCAAATTTAAATAGGACCAATTGGAAAACAACATCTATCAAACAAAAAAAAATTCAAAATCGGTTCACGTGGAACGAAGTTATGAGGTAACACACATAAAAAAAACAATGGAATTGAGTACCTCCTCCTTTCTCGTGAAGTCGATAAAAAGATTTCTTATTTAGTCTATGAAAAATGACGATTACTGTCGTTATAGATAATTTACGCATCAAAAGCATCCATACCCCACACTGAGATCAAAGACTTGTATAGTGGGTGCAGGAAACATTTATATTACATCCAGAATCAGAAACACAAAATATATGATTATATCTTTTACTGACATCTATATTATGAATATGAACAATGAGTTCTGCTATTCAACGTGAGATGTCGCTGCTTGACGGTTCCTACGGAACCTCATATTCAAAAAATGGGAAAGATTCTCAAAAAAAATAATATCCAAAGCCAGAGGGCGCTATGAGATTGTTACATGCTTCATCTTATTATAAATGACTTTGTTTGTTCAAAGTTCATGGACAAAATATTAGCATTGCTTTGGCCCTGCAAAAAAAGGCAGATACACGCGTTTTCAGTCAGGTGTTTTCAGAAAAACCGCTTGCATCCTAAAGTCAACGCGTTTTCAGACAGACTGAAGAAAGAACTACAAGAAGAATTCTACCATATATATATATATTTTACACAAAGTACCATAAGTACTGTACTTGATTTTATTCTTTTATTTCGGCTCCAAAAAATATTTCAATTGCCATTTTCAGAAAAAAATACAATAATAAACGTTTCAAGTTTATTCATAAAACCAGTCTTAGTCATAGTCACAGCCAAATTCAAGTAAAAATGTCATAGTCAAGCCATGACATAGAAAAATGGTAGAAATTTTACTAGAACTATTCAGAGATTTATGCCAAAACAAAAAATCACATTTTCAATCTTTGAATGATTTGCTTACACTAATGATATATTAATGATATATTTGCTGACTATTTACGCATAATAATCGACCATTATTACACATTAATACTCGAAGAATTACATGTTTGGAAATAATACATACAAAAATGTGAATAATATGCATTGCAAAATTTAGACCAATTGTATGAAGAACTGATATAATTGCGCAATAAAAAATATTTTAATTCCAAAGTAAACAAACAATTTTGAGGACGATTTAAAAAAAGTTACGTGAAAGTTTTACCCAAACCTTTTTTAAAACTTGCCAATTTTAGAAGCTAATTACTCTGTTACATATTCCTAGTACATTTATTAAAAATGTTTCCTAAAATAACAAGCCGCGGGCTCAATACAAATCCTTCTTCTGCATATCTTAATTTAATTCGTTTTGCTTATTGCCGTACGTTTCTAATATCCTTGAGATGAGACATAATAAGTGAATAGCTACCGTATTAGTGATAAAAATAACGAAATTAACTGCCACGTTCGTTGCTAGGATTTAAAACCCGCTAAAACCACTGATGAAAACAAGACTGCAAGTGCCATCTACTACTAAGTAGTGAAACTACAAAATAATTTGCTACCTCTGGATTCATAGATCTTGCTTTCAACCGAATAGGTAATTAGTATTTCTTTTGAACTGAAGATTTTATATTGCACTTCACGGATCAGTATTTTAAATATTGATATTCTAAACTTAATGTGTGATGACGTGATTAAATAAATGATGTTTGAAAAATCAGTAAAGCCAGGCCAGAGATCAAAATCGACTTTATCGTCGTCGCGCGAACGTCTTACGCGCCGGACGTGTTTCTACTTAGTTATGTGGCGAATAAAATATTTTTGTTAGTAAAACTTTAATACTTCTATTCAAATACTATTCTAAGTGAAGTAATTATAACAGTGAACAAAGTGAGATATAGTGCCATCGGTAATAAACTACAATGATAAGTACAAACAGGAAAATAGTAATCACCAACCGTCAAAAATATTAACGCCGCTGCATCCCGCTCTCAAGCTATCGTCGCGTCCCGCGCACTACGATTTGAAGCAGCCAACCGCCAACCACCACTAAGGCCGTTGACCTTCTCGACTACAACGCTCTATGTAAGAGCGCAAACTTACGGATACTTGATATAATTATCTCAAAGGTAGTTAGAATGGCGTTAGTGTGTACTATCTGTTTGAATGAAATTAAAACAAGACAATATTTAAAATGTTCTGAGTGCAAAAACATGTATGATCTGGACTGTGCTAGAGTAGCTGGCCAGTGATATTACCTCATTTCTCCTAACAGAAGAAAGAGTTGGAAGTGATTTCCATGTTTAGAGTCGAAAATAAACACCTCTAATAACGTCAGCACACCTGTAAAGCAGCGTTTAGGTGCCAAACCGAAAACAATAATTGATGTTCGTGTACCAACTAAGATCCCTACAATCGCAACCACCATAGACAGTGAAAATAAGACCAGCACTCTCATCAACTCAAAGAAAACAACAGTGAGTAGTACTGATACTTCAAATACTGCACTCTCATCTGAATTTCAAAATTTTCGCGATCTTGTCATAATGCAATCTCAAAATCAGTCAGATGCAATAGATAATGCATGTACGATGATAAGGGAATTAAAGTCTAATTTTGGTGACCTTAGCAACAAATACGACACATTAAGGAATGATGTAAATAACCTGTCTTCTACTGTAGAAAAATGCGCGGATGAACGCTGTCTTATTAAAGAAAAATGTATAGAATTGGAAATAGCAAAATTACGTATGGGACAGGAACTAATAGACACGAACCACCTGCTGATCTCAATTAAAAAAGAAATTAAGGAAAATAAATTGAAGTTGAATGATCTCGAAGTTGCGATATGTAAACCACAGAATAAATGTCCCACCGTCCCAGCTTCTTTGATCAAGCCTACTGAACAACCACGAGATTCTGTTACTCAACGAACAGCTGTCACCACTTTGCCACCGCCGTGCGTATTAAATAAAGTACCGTGGCCGAAAATGAAACGTTCATCTGACAAATCAATGAGCCCTGTCCAATCAATTACTGACACCAGAACCAATACACCTTTATTGAGTACAGATACTTACAGTATTATAGAAGATAATAATAATAACAACAGTGCTGACTCTACCGAACCATGGAAAGAAGTTAGACATCGTAAATATAAACGTTCACACAGGCATGTGGTTGTTGGTAATGGACAACAACATGAACAATTACAAACTGTCGAAAAAACGAAAAAAATTCATGCTTGTTTCTTTAGACCACAGACTACGACAGAAGCAATTACTGCACACATACAGAATGTGTTGAACTGTGCCATAGTAGATATCCAGAAGCTGAAACTAAAGCATGAGTACTACGCGTCGTTCTTAGTTACTGTTACTGAAAGCGTATTCCAACGTTGCATGACCCCTGAGTGCTGGCCCACCGGCACTGAAGTAAGGGAGTGGTTTCAAAAAGCCGCCGGGGGTGGCACTAAATACCGTCGACCCAACACTCTCGGCCGAAACTCAAGCAATAAGGGCGTCGCGACAACGGTCATCGCTGAAATTAAATCAAACTCAAAGTAAGACTATTAAGTTTGAATTAAACATTGTTTACCAGAATGTGAGAGGTTTAAAAACCAAACTGCAATACTGGAGACAGGCTACTACTCTGGTAGAGTCGGATATTATAGCTGCAACTGAAACTTTTCTGGACTCATCTGTGACTGATACTGAAGTTTCTCCCTACCGTTGTAGACTACTACGACGCGACCGAGTCTCAAGAGGTGGAGGAGTACTTTTAGCTGCTAAACCAGGGTTGGATCTTTGTCTTCGACAAGACCTAGAGACTGAAAATGGTGAGGACCTCTGGGCGTCTATCACCTCACGGGAACAGGTGTTTTTTATCTGTGTAATCTATATCAAACCAAGTGCCAACGATCAGGAATATATGACATGGTTTTGTAAGGTTGAAGAAAATATCTCCACATTGCTATCTAATGAAACTGTAATAATTCTTGGTGATCTTAATCTAAATAGTGCTAGTGTAAATGTAAACAACTATATGCACTATTTTTTAAACTACTGCGAACTTGTTGAGCGAAATAACATCGTCAATAATTTAGGTAGTAAGCTAGATGTAGTCCTCGTTAGTCAATGTGTGCAAGAAGTGAGTGTTTGTGCTACAGACGACGGTTTAGTTGAATATGCTGACAGATATCATCCGCCTCTCGATATAGATATAACCATTAAAAGGCCGCAGCGTGACATAAGGTTAGAGGTAAGTAATATAAACAAAAAAACTGATTGGAATTTTGGGAAAGCTGATTACAATTCTCTTTACTTTCTAATGCACAACACTGACTGGAGTACTGTCCTTAATCTGTCTGACGTTGACGAAGCTTTAGCACACTTCTATTCTCTAATTTATAATTGTTTTGATCAATGTATTCCCAAAAAAGTTCGAAACCCAAGGCCAACTAGGAGATATCCGACTTGGTACTCACGCGACATCATCTGTAGTATACAACTTAAAGCCAACTTACATAAAATTTGGAAAACCACCAAAGACTCATATGTATATAGTTTTTTCAGTGCAATTAGAAAAAACATTAAGGAAAGAGTCCATCTGGCATATACAAACCATATTGAAGCCATACAATCAAATTTATTTAAAAACCCCCAATCATTCTGGCAATATATCTCAAGCTTAAGAACAAAAGGAGGATTTGAACCCAGTATTCAGTACAATGGCCAGCAGCATAACAGCCAGGCAGCTGCGACAGCATTTGCAGATCACTTTAAAAGTGTTTTCCTATCACAATCGCCGAATTTGAACCCTTCACGATCTGCAGCAACATTTAGTAGTACTCTCATAAATATTTCAGAACTTACATCTAAGGATGTAAAAATTGTTATAGATAAAATAAAACCAAGAGGATCTTCAGGGCCTGACAATATCCCTCCATATGTAATAAAAGCCTTTAAAGATGAATTAGCCGAACCATTAGTGCATATATTAAACCTTTCACTAAAAACCGGCAACTATCCCCAACTTTGGAAACAGTCTCGTGTAACTCCAGTATTAAAATCCGGTGACAAAACTCAGGTAGAAAATTATCGGCCCATTGCTATCATTTCCGCCTGCGCAAAAATATTTGAAAGTATTCTTTATAGCAATATTTATAGACAACTGGAACCATATATTAGTGAGTCACAACATGCTTTTAGAAAAAAGCATTCTGTAAACACCAACCTTCTCACCCTTGTAGACTATATTTCCAAAAATCTAGATGACAAAATCCAAACAGACGTTATTTATCTAGATTTTAAAAAGGCGTTCGACTCAGTAGATAACGATATTCTGCTTGAGAAACTTAGTTTAATAGGTCTTGCTCCTCAACTTCTTCTACTATTTTCTAATTATCTTCGTGAGCGCCAGCAGTTTGTGCGCCTAGGCTGCTATGATTCTTCCCCTTACCATACGCGTTCTGGCGTTAGCCAAGGATCGTCTCTAGGTCCTCTTCTCTTTCTTATTATGGTTAATGATCTTCCCAAGTCTCTACTGCACGCTAAGTGTCTTTTCTATGCAGACGAGCTTAAATTATTCTCAGCGGTGCAGTCAGTTGCTGATTGTATAGCTCTTCAACATGATCTAAATGAGATAGTGGCATGGAGTGAGAGGAATAAACTTGAACTGAATATCGCAAAGTGTTCAGTGGTAAGTTTCACAAGATCGTCTCATGCTATACATTCACTATACAGCCTGAGAGGAAAACTGGTTGCTAGACATCAATTAGTAAAAGACCTTGGTATCCTTTTCGATCACCAGCTTACATTCCATAACCATATGCAGGCACTTGCATCTGATTGTTTCAAGAAATTAGGATTTGTAACACGCAATTGCAAAGATTTCACAAATATCGAGGCTTTGAAACTACTTTACACCTCACTAATTAGAACCAAAATTGAAACGAGCGCCTGCATATGGAATCCACACGAAGTAACATATGCGCTAATGATAGAAAAGGTTCAGAAACGTTTCTTGCGTTTCCTATATCAGAAAAGATTTGGGGCTTATCCTTTCATGTATCCAACCAAGTTCTTGCTGGGATCGTTGGGATTTAACTCTCTCGAAACGCGCAGACTGTGTGACCAAATGCTAATGGTGATGCGAATACTACATGGCCGCCTGTTCAACTCTGATCTACTAAGGGAGATGAGCCGCCTATGCGTGCCTGAACAGCGCGCGCGGTTTCGTAGTGGTTGTGTGCCTCTGTTTGCACCGAGTACGGCGCGCACCGCCGCTCGCCAGCAGTCCCCAGTGTACCGCGCACAACGGCATCTCAATCAGCTTGTCTCTGTCTATCCTCAGGTTGATATATTTGCGGATAAATGGCAAATGTTAGAACGTGTATGCCTAGACTACAGTGAAAAGGCTACACTCTAACTGACTGCACACATTGACGAATGAGATATTCTTTTTGTTGTTAAAATTGTTTATTATTTGTTTTTCTTTTATTGAATATTTTATATTGTAAGTATTTTAAAATTGTTAAACGCTATATAAAGATCTCACTAGGATAAGTTTTCTGTTATAACTTAATAATATTTTTACACAATGCTTTGGATGTATCTGTAATGTTGTGTAATTTAATTGAATAAATTTGAATTTGAATTTGAATTTGAAAAAAAAAATCCTTCCTGCCATTTGACACGAATAGTAGAATTCCGATTTATTCGGCGGACAACCCTGCTTGCAGCTGGCCACATTCTCGCTGTCTCGGATTCAGCAAGTATGTAAATGTCAATTTTTATTATTTTTCGCGAAATATACAATAGCCTCGGCGCGCGTAGAGATTTGCAGATCAGTAGTGCGTATAATCGGCTCGTTCGGCGCGACCGTCGCTATGCGGTCGCCGACAGCGTATAACCTCCGCGCTCGGCTCATCACGTAACATCGGGAGTGCCTGATGGTGAGGCGGAGCGAGATGGTGCTGAGTACCGAGTGGGCGCAGGTGGAAGTGGTCGATCTACACAACGACGGCAACGGGCTGGGGTTCAACTTGGTGGGGGGGCGCAGCACGGGCGTCGTGATCAAATACGTGGTGCCGGGCGGCGCTGCGGACAAGGACGGACGGCTGCAGAGCGGAGATCACGTGCTGCAGGTGGGGTCGGTGAACCTGCGCGGGTTTACGTCGGAGCAGGTGGCGGCCGTGCTGCGGCAGGCCGGGCCCGCGGTGCGCCTGCTGGTCGCGCGGCCCGCCGACCCGGCCGCCGCTCTCTGCGCCCCCCTGCCCGGCACGGCGCTCGTACCCACCAAACTACTCGCCGACCCCGAGCAACTGGACCGCCATCTTATCGAGACCGGCTATGGAGCCGTATATGACCTCTCGCAGAGCTACACTGACTACATCAATGGCCAGCTCGCGGAAGCCGACGCCCGACTTTTGGCCGCAGTCAGCGTCATCGGCGACAATCCGCTTCAAATTCCCGACCATCCCATCATATCTGATGCGATATCTCCCACCATCACTATCACTGTACCAGTTGAAATACCCAATTTACCTGAAGGTGAAACCATTCATGTCGATCTGAATAAGAATGTTTATGGACTGGGCATCACCGTGGCCGGGTACGTCTGTGAAAAAGAGGAACTGTCTGGAATATTTGTGAAAAGTATTATAGAAGGCAGTAGTGCCGAACAGAGTGGAAAAATTAAAATTAACGATAGGATTATTGAAGTTGACGGAGTATCATTAGCGGATAAGAGTAACCCCCAGGCTGTGGAGATATTACGGAATACCGGGATCTCAGTCCATTTAGTGTTAGAGAGATACTTGCGAGGCCCGAAGTTTGAGCACCTACAGCTGGCGATATTTAATGAGGATCGCCCTTCATCTCCATCGCCGACTACGACCACACTGTCCTGGTTCCCAGTGCCTTCCCAAGCTGATAATACTACTGTAGAAATAGAGCCTGAGCCTGAATCTAATACCACTATAGACTCTAGTGTGCTTGAAATTGGCATACTAGAACCCACACAGGAAGAGTTAGATAGGAAATTTGATGAGATACTAGCTGTAAATAAAGAAGATATTAGAAAGAAGTGGGAAACAGAGATAGGTCCACAGAAGGAAATCATTGTAGCTGAAGTTAGCAAACTAGAAGGCCTCGGTATCAGTCTTGAAGGCACAGTAGATGTGGAAGGAGGGCAGGAAGTGCGACCTCATCACTATATTAGATCTGTGCTTCCCGAAGGTCCAGTGGGACAGCAAGGTACTTTCAATGCTGGAGATGAACTTCTAGAAGTCAATGAACACAGACTGCACGGCCTAACACATACAGAGGTTGTTAATATTTTGAAGCAACTGCCAAGCCGTGTAAGACTAGTGTGCGCTCGGAGCAGCATCGACAGCGGCCCCAGACCATTAATAAACTTAGCTCCCGACCGAGAAGGTTTCGAAGCCAGGAAAATCATATCAGGTAGCCTCAACAATTTAACTACAATAGTCAAAGCGCAGTCAGATACTTCTATCAATACGTCCAGCACTGCCACTTTGACGAATCACTCCAATCAGTCGAAGAAGTCTCGTTCATTGGAGTGTGTGTCGGGCCTAGCGATGTGGCAAAGCAAAGAAGACATCATTGAACTTGTCAAAGGCGATCAAGGTCTTGGCTTCTCTATTCTCGACTACCAGGATCCTATTGACCCTCAGGGCACAGTGATTGTGGTGAGAAGTCTTGTCCCCGGTGGTATAGCAGAGAAGCACGGGGAAATATCTCCGGGAGACAGAGTTATGTCTGTAAATGGAGGCAGTATCAAGAATGCTACTCTCGACCAAGCTGTGCAGGCTCTGAAGGGTGCTCCTAGAGGTGTAGTCAGAGTCGGCATTGCAAGGCCTCTCCCTCCCCATGACACCAAGGCAAAAAGTACCAGTACACTGAACACAAAAACTAGCTAATCTTTAATGTTATCGAAACAGTACTAGTCAAAATTGAAGTCATATCTTACGCTTAAAGTGAGCTTAAATGTCGGTACATATCAAGTGGTTCTAAAGCCCTTGGTATAATTAAGACTAGGCATGAATTGAAAAGTAATAGTTTCATTTTGCTTTTGTGAAATAAAGTCCTCTCGTACTAAATGAAAAAAACCTGTCAATACTCCTACACTAAATCAACTAGTCTTCTGACGCGCATTTTGTCGGAGCTCAAACTCTATAAAACAATAATAAACTTACGCTTTACTAGTTAAATAGGGTTAAATTAATCTTAAAACTAAGTTACACTAACACTTTTTTACTGCACAAGTTTTTAAGAACCATGTTTTTGAGATTTTTTGTGGAAGTCCATTTAGGGATTCTGTGGTATTTATTTCGATGTGTTTTCACATTAATTTTTTTTAATATCTCATTTGTAATTTAGTCAATAACAATGTTTTAAAACTTACAATACAGGGTGTTCCAGAGTAGCCTAAAAGTATCTGAGAATAAAGAAAGAAAGAAAGTCAATCTTCACTTTAATTTATTTTTAATTTTTATATTTAACAACTAACATCTGGGCTACTAAATATAGCTTAGACTTCTTGTTTCATATTATAAATTAATCTGGTCTTCCACAAAATGAACATTTTAGTATAAAAGCTACTAATCAGATGTTAATAGGTCGAGATGTAAGTAATAAAATGAAATTAAAAAGGAGAAAATAGAGATCACATTGTAGATATAAATATAAGGGAGCAATTTATATTTATTGTAAATAAAATTAATAATAGTATGAATCTCATGTGAAATAAATAAATACCAAATATTGTATGGATTTGATTGTGAATTGAGTTCTTGATCTTGCCAATAATTTGAAATGAGAAAGCATTTTTAACATGATACAATTCCTTAATCTATTGAGGAAGTACTTAGTTTTTTTGAATAATTAAGTATTATTGTTGTGTTGTTCATATTTCAATTGTTAAGTGTAAAATAACAAAGTGCACTAAAAATTAGTGATGCACATGTGATATAAGTATTAAAATATGTTGTTATTTAAAAAAACTGATATATATATCAATCAAATTCATTTTACTGTAATTTTACACTATACTTATATGTACATATATGAGTTATTTATGTCATTATAATTTATCAAAAGCACTGACGAACTTTTTAACAAATTACTTTATTACTAAATAAAATTAACAGTAGTTTATGGATTTTTAATATTGACAGTAAAAGGCTTGTTTACAATTTCTCCCTGCCCTGTACATGCTAAATAATATACATATTATTTAATAAATTATTGTGTAGTATTATACATTTTATATCGGTTTTATGAAAGTGCAAAAACAATCGGAGCACATCGAAAAACAAACTTAAATTCTATTCTAATTTTACCAATATAAAAGAGTTTAAACATTCACATTTAAAGTTTTTTTTATTTTCATCATAGCTACCTTAATTAATGTAGTTACTACAGAACAAAAAATAATGTAAAATTTACATCTAAAATTATATATTATGTACATTGGACATAGGCTAGTCTTAAAACAGACTGTGGAGCGTTTGAATATAATTTTTAAATCATATTAATACAAATCCGAAAGTAAATGTTATTTGGATGGAATTTTGTATGTAGATATTAAACACAAAATTAGGACGAATACCACTGTCATATCCTCATAAAACATGGGCAGACCCGCGGGGAACATCTAGTAACAACTTAAGTGGCCACAAGCCTAAAGAACGTCGTATAATTTTGTCTTACAATTTGATTAAGTAACATACAACAAGTATGTATACACATTTTTTTACATATTCTTTACAAGACAAACTATGAATGAATGAGACGTTGAGATGGCGGGCCAATGCCACGTTGTAGTAAGAGTAAATTATTATAAGATGACCAAAATGTAGATAAAATTATCACTCTCAGTGGTATAAGATTATCCCTAAGAGACTGTGATAGGGACAAATGTTGCAATTGTATAGATTCATGCTTTTAAATTCATCGACAATTTAAGATAATTAATTGAATTAGGTGTTACTTTTCGTTAATCCATAACCATACAGTTCATTTGTTATATTTAGTGTTAATCCCGGTAAGGTTTTAGGCTTCAAGCAGGATGCATGCACGCGCGCTCGCACGCCGCGAAAGTTAGTGTTATTGGGGTGCGAACTTTAATATTAGTATCGTGGGAATTCCGCCGAAGCCTCTGCTTTCGCCGAATCCTGTTCTACACGTGTTTTGCCTTTACACTAGGCATCCTCAAAAGCGCTGTTGACTCGCCGAACGCTAGATCGAGACGTTCGCACCCCAATAACAATAACTCTCGCGGCGTGCGGTCGAGCGGGTGGTGCATCCTGCTTGAAGCCTAACAACTTAATCGGGATTAACATTAAATATAATAAATTAACTGTCATTGACAATTTTATTACACTCTTCGAAGAACTTTAGGCAATTTATTTAATAATTATTACAACTAGGTATAATTTTTATCACTCTGTATAAAGTTTTAAAACTATATGTATGTACTATCAATGCAAATTGTACCTATCACGGTGCTCAAACTGCACCTTGGTGTACCCTGAAGGCCTTGTAGAATAATATTTAGTAAGATAAATTAAATGGCTTATACCTAAATTAATCTACACTATTTAGGGAATATAAAACACATAACCCATCTTGTTTTTTTTTAATGTTCGTAGTAAATAAATTATTTGTACTTTGTTTAAAAAAATATTCAAGTAAATATGTTTTTATGTTCAATTCAAACTATCTTACTTTGTCAAATATTTGTTAAATAATTTATTAAACGTATTGGTGTATGTAATATAATATGTTAATATTCCGTTCGGGCAGACTGAAATAGCTGATAAACATTAATAATTCTCGGCGAAATATGAGACATACGTTTTAGTTATATTGCGAAATAAAAAAAATGTTCCTATTATTGTAAAATTTCTATAGCACCTATAAAATGTACAATATTGAGAGACCTAATTTTATCATTTCTGTAGTATTTTTGTATAATGTTCATTCATTCTATGTAACAATGTTCATTCATAATTTATTTGTTGTTATTTTTTTATTGCTATACAGAATGCTTAAAGAAACGTGAATGATAATGCAATCGATAATTTATAATAAATTAATAGATTTGGTAACAAATCGAACAAAAAATAAATAGACAATCTCAAGAAACCTTAGCCAGTCGACAACGACTGGTTGGTAAATTTAATTTTAATTCATTATATCTTCAAAGGTTCAACATGACGAATAAGTTCGTTTGAGTATGCAGGATATTGATGGCGACAATATTTTTGGGGAAAAAAGCTTAAGTTATACACAAAATCCTAATGACATACTTGAAATTAAAAAAATTATCTTTAAAAAAATTCTATTGAATCATTTAGTATCTTGCATTTTATTACAATCCATATTTCTTTAGGCAGCCTGAACGCTTTTTGTGTGTAAAATTACAAGTAACAATTATGTCACATATTTCTGCCGATAAGATGATAGAAAATGTAATAACATTTAAAGTAAGTTAGTGAACCATTTAGTTATCAGCACTGTAATTCATAAGAATTATTGACACCATTACATTAGCCAACACGTGAGATAAGAAAAAGAAAGGAATAAATACCTATATAAAAAAATATGACGTCGTTTTTGTCAAGAACCTGTAACTAGGTACTGATTATGATTCTTACACTATATTATACAGTGGCCGTGATAAACATTTTTATATGAATTAGGTCATTAAATATTCGTAATTTGCATTTCAATTAGATTTCGTATAGGATTTTGCAGGTTAGTTGAAATTCATTATGTTCAAAACAAAGAGTTGAAACTGTAGTGATTTTTCATAACATTTGTGCCTTAATACTTACTATTGAGGTTACACACAGGTTGTGATCCCAAAACAAAATTACTTAGGCTCGTTAGTTAAGTTGATTTTTGTGGATTATGATAATATCGTGAAAATAAGCCAGCTAAGGATATATTTCCTTAGCCAGCTTATCTGGGAACTGGTAAAAAATACCAGTTTCAATAGAAGATAGAAGTGTGTATGTTACTTGGATGACATTATCATTACATCAGTAAACTTAAACGAATTCGTGAAAGATGATCGTTGTTCGAGATGATGTCGACGGTGAAGTCTGTTCTTATTTTAATAAATATTTAAGGCTGCCTTGGTAAGTGATGATACGGTCGTTAGTTGTGAGCACGCCATGTCTAGAATAAAATAGAAATAATTTATTAGTGACCAACACAAAAAACACAGAAGAGGCAGTTACAAAACAGTTTGTCACAAACTGGCTCCAACTCGGCATAATGGATATACCAGCGCTGGTCTTCCCCTGGAGCCGTTTGAAGTCACGGTACAGAATAGTACGTGATTCGCAAAGAGACCTCTCAGAACACCGTTAGGTGCTAGGAAACAGTTAGTAAATGTAAGAAAAGGCGCATTATATAGGTTTTCTAATATCTCTTATCAAAAGAACAAACTCTATATATTAATATAAATATGCGGTTTTATGTTTCCTAAGGACTGACAGACTTTATGCACATGTTTCCTTCTTGTTTCAGTATGTGGGTCCCCAATCTGCCGATAACCATAGCAAGCGCAGTGTGTGCTACAGCGGGTGTCGTGTGCATATTCAAGTGAGTTACATGCCACAGTGAAACGAGAAAAGTTGTATATTTTCGTAATTCTATTTACTGGATATCCAATAAAAAAAACACGTTCTACACTCACGACACAAGTCGTCAAACATTTTTTTTATGCTTTATAGGCAAGCATTTGTCCACTATCTCACCTGATGGAAAGCGAAGATACGGCTTAAGATGTAGCATGCTTGCTTAGAAATCTATTCACATATAGTCTTTCTATAGTGTAAAAGCCTGTATGGTATGGTAAGTATTTGTTTTATATTAATACCATCCATTATAACAAACCATTTAAGGAAGTAGGTATATTAATAACTTAATCCTACTAATATTATAAATCCGAAAGTTTGTGTGTAAGTATGTTTGTTCCCTCTTCACGCTTTAACGGCTGAACGGATTTGGATGAAATTTGAAATGTACATAGATTATATCTAGGATTAACACATAGGCTACTTTTTAACTTGATAATAGCAGGCGAAGCCGCGGGGCACGGCTAGTATAATATAGTAGTAGTCCATGGCACTGTTAGTCCCAACTTTTATCGCCTTTTACCAAAACTACTTCTCTTCTTTTACTGTGTACGTACGATACCATCTTATTAAGTATTCATCGGATTCCTTGCACACACGGATCGGGCAGGTTATTTATGCAGATGGAATCGGAAGTGACGGATGTCAGCTCCGATTTCATTTGGTGCCGGGAACACGGAAGTACCTACAAAAGTTTAAGTGTGACGTTTGTTCAAGTGTGACGTGCTGTTTTAGCCGCCTTTGATTCCAATTCTTCGATGTTTTTTTAAGTCCGCAAACTATGTGCTTTTGTCATGGAATAAATAATTTTAAAATTGGCTAGTTATTTCATAAAACCACTCATCGTCAAAGTCAAGTAAAAGAGTCACGGTCCCATCATACTCAAGTCATGCACCACTAAAGTTGTAGAAACTTTACTAGAATTTCTATTGAAGTTTTGGAGCGAAAGCGACAATCACGTTTTTAAAGTTTGTATGATATGCCTACAATCTATTTTAATAGTTAATAATCATTCACCATTATCACATATTAACATTCGAAGGATCACAAGTTTCGCGAAAATTATTATAAAAAAACGACTTAAATTAAGTAGATAGTCGTTATTCACTTTCGCGCCAAAACTCCTATTCAATGTACCGTTTATTCATCGCATAATAACAGACAGAATGATGACATTAACTTACTGAATAAATTATGTATAACAAACACTTCAAATTGGAAGACTCGTATAGCAGGTGTCGAAAATATTATACTATGTATGTAAATGCGACAGTTTGGAAGTCTTAAATGTTACTTAATCAATCACGCTGAAATTACTGAACCAGTTTCCACCACTTTACTAGAGCATGACTTGAATATAACAGGACTTTGACTCTTTTACTTAACTTTGACTGTGTCTTGTGACTAGGACATCTTTTATGAAATATGTGAACTGCTATTTATCTTAGTTGGGTGCGTGTTCGCCTTCCGAGCGAGTATCGGGTTCGATTCCCGGCGGGAACACACGTTTTCTCCCCAAGGAAAATTTGTGTTTCGGGTTCTGGTTGTGATTGTGTGTGTGATGTGAATGTTTCCGGCACCCACAAAACAAGTCATTGAAGTTAGTGTGAAAGAGTTTATGTTATGTTTCACTTGAAATATTTTATTACTTGACACTGTCTAAACGCACAAGATTGCGAAGCCAAAATTAAAAATTAAAATCTACTGAACCGATTTCTCAGAAATTTGATACGTAGGTGAATGTAGTGGCCTGGAATAACACATAGGCTACATTTAACTTGATTATTGCGGGGGCACCGGGCTCGCTAATAACTAATAGTAATGAGTGTGGTTTCAGAGATATGTACGGCGGCCCTCCGTACGACCGCGCCGTCCGCGCCGACAACAAGACTGTCATCATCACGGGCGCCACCAGCGGGATCGGACAAGCCACGGCCTGGGACTTCGCCAACCGAGGGGCGAAGGTAATATCTACACTCACATCATCTCCTTATCCATCCCATGTACTAGATAGAAGTGAATTTTCGAAAGTGAAACAATGCAGACATTCTTGATTTAGTATTATTTTCGAAAACGTGTGATTCTTCGAGTGTGTGTGGTAGATTTTTAACCGTTAATAGTTCGTGAACGTGTATGAGTGTAGGTATACCATACAACGTTGAAAAACGTGGTTTTCGTTATCGCTCCAAAACTCCAATTAAAATATTTAAAGTTTCTATTACTTATACACATTAAAAATAGAAAATGAATATCTATTTCCCTTGGTCACCACATCACGCGTTTCTCTAATTCTTTTTTTGTTGTGTTAATTGTCAGGAGAAAGTTTTATCCCGAAATTCCCGCGGGTCCGGGATTTACGCGGGTAAAACCGCGAGATGCAGCTAGTATACAATAGATACGTTATTATAAAACTTCCTGTGAGATACCTTACTATACTTAATTATAAACTTCTCTCAAATTTTATAATTATTTTTTTTATTCATTATTTCGTGGAACTAAAACTATAAACAGCAGATTTCGAGCATAATTAAGTATCTACCAATTAAAATATTTGTTATAAACTACAATACAGTAAAGTACTTATTTGTATGATGGCGGAAGAGCACTGACATCCTACACTCAGGGCAACCTAGTTAGGAGTTAGGGTTTATCCATGTATATGGGAAATACCTACTTACTGATCAGTTTAGTTTATCTATTAACCACTTGTGAGAGCCAAGTTATAATATAAGATGCTGATTTTATTACACACTATAGTGTTCCTACTACTACATGACTAATTGAAAACTTCCACCTTATTTTCTTGATCGGTTTGTAAAAAAACATATCTTCAAACCTTACATGACCCATGTCCTGAGCCCAGGGTTTCCCAACGTATGCTTCGTCCAGTTTCTACACAAACAAAATCATATCAAAGCACTTAAAGTACAAGTAAAATTATGTTCGCGTGATGTCACGAATATGGGCCCCTAACACGGAACTAGGAAGTGGGTGAGGTCACGAGGACATTACAAGTTTACAGTTTTTAGTTTTAGTTACGAAGTTGTAGCTCGAACGAATTTGAGCAAACAACTTATTAGGTAAAATAAGATATAAATAAAAAAAGAATATAATTAAAAAAAATGTGTTTTAAAAATGTGTATATTTATATCATACATGTTATTTATTAAGGTAAATAATTAAACGCATGCAATCAGATTAGATGCAATTAACACGCATTATTGACGATATTTCAAGAACTAAATTTAATTGGGACCAATTAGAAAGCAACATCTTTCAAACCAAAAAAAATTTCAATATCGGGTCACCTGGAACGAAGTTATGCCTCCTTTTTTGTGAAGTCGGCATAGAAAAGGTTTTACAAATCCATTTTATATAAGAAAGAAAAATAAAATTTGACACAAAAATTTATAACTTGGGCCTGCATTTAACCGCTATCTCACCTGATGGAAAGCGACGATGGGGTCGACGGTGTGACATGCTTGCCTAAAAGATACCTGTTCATTCTTGACTTGAAGAAGCCTTAATTATACTTATCGGTAAACTATAACGAAACTTAAACCACTTCTGAATAAAACAAGATATCTAATTTTAATTTCAAAAAGGTTTAACATACCATTATGTAGAGTTAAAAACTCGACGCTGGTTTTCATTAAAACCTTAAACATGTTACAAAAAGTGACAAAACCTTCAAAATGCTTCTTATTAGAAATGAAATTATGTTTATTTATGAAAATATTTTGCAGTACAGATATTAAATATAATCAAGTCCAAAATATTCCACCGCTACCGGTGTATAATCATTATTAAAAGAAATAATTGTGAAAAAATACACATTTAGATCATCACAAAGAAATTAATATACATGTCAAAAATTATTCATTTGTCAAAATTACATCTTGCATCATCACTTTCTTCTTAAAGTGTTCAAACGTTTGCTTATCCAGCATTACCAAAAATGCGTCAAAGGTTTAAATGTCAAAAATAACCCAAGACTAAAACTAATCACTGGCAGTAGAGTCATTAACTTTCATGAGTGCCTCTTTGGGGCCCATGTGAATAAACGATTTTGATTTTGAATCTAGCAGCGTTAAATCATGCTTAGTCTAGAACTCTAGACTAACTGAGCTTCTTCTGCTTCTTCTTTTTTTTATGTCGATGGCAAACAGTTAGATAGCTAAAACCCAGAACTCAGCCATCCGAACTGCATTTGGTGCAGTGTCCATGAGCTGAGTTGGCAAAACCAACTCGTTGCTAAGAAGGTAGCAAAGGTTTAAGTTGGGAACTATAAGACATTAGTTCCATGCATCTGTCCAGGTGTTCATGGCGTGTCGCGACCTGGAGAAGTGCGAGGAAGTGCGGCGGGAGATCGTTCTGGAGACCAACAACAAGTACGTGTACTGCCGCCCCTGCGACCTCGCCAGCACGCAGTCTATTACGGACTTTGTCAAAAGGTAATCCGCATTCTATATATGCATAAGCATAAACGCTTTCACACTCGCAGCTCCACTGAAAGTTCAAAGTCTTGTGTGGAAAACATTCACATCCCACACACACAATCAAACTAAGAACGAGAAACTCACATTTGTGTGTTTCCATCGGGAATCGATACCCGCTGTTTATAAGGCAGTCGGGCAACCAACAACGCCACCGGCATCGGCGATCATACTTTATTTGAAACCTTATTGTAATATTGCTGATTCTTTAAACAATGGCAACACTCACAGCCCCACACTAAGTTCAATTATTTGTGTCGTAGGTGCCAGAATCATTTACATATCACACACACAATCACACCCAGGACTAGAAACACAAGGAAAATGCTTCTGACGTGAATCGAACCCAGGACCGACGGCGTAGAAGGCAGAGACTTGCCCACTGCGCCAACTGGGTCGTCAAATTAAATATTCCACACATCGCCAGCCTTATTGCAATGTTACTGATTCCACAAATTCTCCATATCCATCCTGATTGCAATGTTGCCGATTCCACAAATTCAACATACCAACCTGATTGCAATGTGGCTGATTCCACCAATTCTCCATATCCAACCTGATTGCAATGTTGCTGATCCATAAATTCTCACTATCCAACCTGATTACAATGTTGCTGATTCCACAAATTCTCCATATGCAACCTGATTGCAATGTTGCCGATTCCACAAATTCTCCACACCAACCCGATTGCAATGTGGCTGATTCCACCAATTCTCCATATCCAACCTGATTGCAATGTTGCTGATTCCATAAATTCTCACTATCCAACCTGATTACAATGTTGCTGATTCCACAAATTCTCCATATGCAACCTAATTGCTATGTTGCTGATTCCACAACCCTCTCTAATGACATTCAGGTTCAAATCTGAAGAGCCTCACGTGAATGTGTTGGTAAACAACGCGGGGGTGATGGAGCCCCCGGCCGGGGTGACGCGCGACGGTTTCCAGCTGCAGCTCGGAATCAACCACCTGGGACACTTCCTGTTGACTAACTTACTGCTGGACTCGTTAAAGGTATGAGAAGAAAACACGAGGTTTTGATGGTCGTGTGTAAATATATTTGTGGTGATTAAAGCGAACACTTATGGATGCTTATGACCTTCTTTTAAATGGCAATTTACTAATACATACTCAAATTAAATCCTAACACAACATTGCAGTAACCAAAACGTTGTATCAGTAAATTATTTTGACTAACCTCGACACATCGACAGTCCACCATCTTTATTCGATCTTTGCAAATCTATTGAGGGAAGTTGCAAAACTCCATCAATTTTTATTATCTCGTATGTACCGTTGAACATGGTAGTTAGTTCTGTCAAATCATCAGCGCTGAGCAGTGTGTTCTGACCTGCTCAATTACGGCGGAAATTCAGTATTTGGATTCTGAGGAACTAACAATCGTCTTATTGTGCATCGTACCTGTTTTATAATGAAGAATCCACACAATTATGCCACGGTAGTTATAGATGATCCCTGACTACGCTGATGTTGCTGCCCTCGAAGGGCGTGGATCTAAATCGGTTCATTGTCCGGTTGTAAGATGTTCCGGCAGTTATACTTGAGAGCCTGCGTATTCCAGGTCTAGTGTGTTTACCAGCTTCGATCACATCGTCACTTACCATCAGGTGAGATAGTGGTCAAACACTAGCCTGTCACAAATAAAAAAAATAAAAAAATTTTGATGGAATACATTTTTCTCTTTTTGTGATTGCTAGGATCGATATACCTTTCCATTTGCGAACCCAAGATAGTCCACTAGAACAAATCCTCTCCGTGCGTGTATAGTACAATCTCAAGTTTCAATTTTTTATAAAACATTAACTGTACCCGGCATGAGTTGCAATGCCACGTAAAGAAAAAGTGTTTACCTCTTTTACGTTTATGGTTGCCTAGTACTTTAATGCCTTACTAAAAACTTTTTGGATATTGTTCATATAAAAATCGCGATCAAAAATGGGAGAGGAGGAAAACTACTTTACGACCTATTCTAAAAAACAAAATCGGTCCAGCTGTTTCGAAGTGCAACCACAAACGCCGTGACTCGAGATATTTATATATTAGATAATGTTTTTTGTTATTTTTCCCTTAGACCGCAGCTCCCAGTACAGTGGTTGTAGTAACGTGCGGCGCTCACCATCGCGGACTGATAAACAAGGAAGACCTCAACATGAGCGTCAAGTATGACGCCACCGCCGGATACTGCCAGAGCAAGCTGGCGAATGTTCTGTTCGCGAGGGAACTCGCTCTCAAAACTCTCGGTGAGTGTAGTACCTAAAGATGTAAGTTAAAGATCGGTAACGATCAATTTCTTATCATTAGAATTATAATTTCCCCAGACAGCAACATAGCGGTGGTGGCAGTGGACCCAGGTCTGACCGACACCAAGATAACGCGGCACATGTCGATGATGAAGAGCGTCTCCAGATTCGTGGTGTACCCGCTGTTCTGGCCTTTTATGAAGTCAGCCAAGATCGGCTCGCAAGTCATACTCCATGCTGCGCTGGATCCGCAAATGGAGAAGTGCTCGGGAGACCTGTATATGTAAGTATCAAGCTGACAATAATTAAAAACATAAATAAACATAAACGCTTTCACACTCACAGCCCCATACTAAGCTCGATGAATTGTGTCGTAGGTGCCGGAAACATTCACATCACACACACAATCACAACCAGAACCTGAAAAAAATTTTCGTTCTATTTGGGCTATTAGTATAGGGCGATCTCAACGCTCCTATTTTTAACCGACTTCTAAAAAGTAGGATGTTCTCAATTCAACTGTATTATTTTATGTTTTTTTTTTTATTAGACGGCCGGACCGCTTTCGTTTTTTTTAAAGGGTATGGTCTCAAATTGGTCGCATATAAAAAATGTGTTAGGAGCAAATTTGTCGGGAGAGAAAGCGGTTTAAATAGGCTGTTTGAATCTTTGCTTGCGTTGAAATTATTTTTAATTATTTCTAACTATCCTTGTTTCCAGAGACATGAAAAAGGCTGAACCGTCGAAGTTGGCGCAAGACTACGAACTCGCGGGGTGGTTGTGGAAAGTCAGCGAGAAATGGACCAAGCTAGAGGACCATAAAGCAGCGCTGGCCAACGCCAACGCAGCGTAAACCTCGGCTAACAGCTGGATCCTCCGAGCTAAATTTTCCAGGACATATGCAGTCAAAATATACATGGACGTTTATAATGTAGCTTAAAATAAATGAGGTTATTCAGAATTGGTGTCAGGTCCCCCAGGCAAGTTACCTAACCTTGATAAAGGTAATAACAGACTCTTAAACTTGCCTAACCGTGATGTAAGGCGCAGCTGTTCATATGTATAAACGCTTTCAAACTCACAGCCCCACACTTAGTTCGATGACTTGTCTTGGGTGTTGTCATAAATTTTTCTTGGATAGAAAATTTGTGTGTAGAATGCGGACGCGCACCTAACAAGAAATGCAACGGGCACTTCAAACAATTTTCAATAGTTATATTATATAATGTAACAATGATATTTTTCATGCTTTGGTAAACTTCTTAAAGGTCCCGGGCACATCTGAATAATCATTGCTAAATAACGACCTATATCGAGGTGGATACCTTTACTTAGCTGGAAAATTAAATTCTCGTGTTAATCAGAACGTTGGAGTTTTTAAGATGGTTCCATACTGACATTATTATTTTTTATAATTGTAATTTTAATATTTGCATGCCTATCAAGGGCGAGAATGTAAATGGCAACCAATATTGTTTTATTCAACATCTTATATTGATTTATTAATATACACCTGCATTCTGACGAGTGTTGTTGAAAAAGTAAAGATACCTAGAGTAACAATTTTCGTTACGTGATAGCGACAAGAGGAAAATCCGAAAAATCACTTTTTAAAATTCATGGTAGCAATACAGTATGAACAAAAACGTTGTTTCAAATTGATAACACCATAACGCATATTTCCAACGCTTTCAAATTATTTTAGAACCAAGTTTCATAATCAACATATACACAATATTTTGTTTATTTCCTCTATTTACATCCACAGCTGCACCATGTAACATTTAAATATTATTAATGTTATAATTTTTTCGTTGTTTCAAAAAACAAGTATCTGACGATTTCTGTAATACGGTTTCGGTCATGGATCAGCCGTAATAAAATTACAAATGTTGACACATAGTAACATAATACCTAGTTCTTATTAAAACGCTTAACTTGACTGTTAAGTACCTCATTACCTATTAAGCTGTAGTCCAAAATTAAGATGTTAACCTAATTGTACCTTTTTGTGCGTCCGGCGCACTTCTGTCAAATGTCATTAAGCCTCTTAACTCTTGAGCATTTACGGTGTTAGTTTAATTTGTTATTTAATAAATAGAATAGATAGTAAATTGTTATTGGTATTTGATTTTAATTTAATATCTATCCTTTTATATAAACGGTAGGTAAAACGAGGCGAGAAAATGGCAATTGGCTCCACCCGGCGAATTTGCCTGTATTTATCAGGATAAAATTCAGTTATTTATTCACACGGACCCCAAAGTAGCACTCAAGTTAATGATAATTTGCTAGATACGCAAAACTGCAGCCATCTCGAGAATAACCAGATAAGAAATTCGGTGGTGCATTTTTTCTCATGCTTCGCCAAAAGTCAATTAAACATGAAGCATCATTAAAGTACTTAAGACTGAAAGCTCTAGATTTCAAAACTAACTGTAGCACAATGAGTTAACGAATATATATAGCGGTGTTACTGGACTGGATAAAGATAATTTGGCGTCTTGTGTGTATTGCTATAAATAGTATTAGTATACTTAAGAAATGTATGTACCTACATAACAATAAAGTTGTGTCATTATGTACCTACTTTGTTTTATAGCAGTCGAGGAGGTGAATTAAGTGCCTGTGCTCATCGGGGCAATATGGGGGAGATTTAGCAAACTTTTTAGTGGCTGATATTTAGACGAAAATGTACTAATTTAACTATTAGTACTTAATTCCTTTTTTAGGCGTGTACACTAGTGACGATATACAAGGATTTAATTGCACGTGATGGGAAATGAGAATATTAACGTTAATAGTCGTGTTCATAAAAACCCTTGTATAAATAACATTCGAAATGTTAAAGTTCCGGCTTTTTAAATTTGTATTTTAATTATTAATGTTTACTAACCGGCTGGTACTCGCGGCGGTTTTTGTCGGATTTTCCGACGGCCCCCAGCGCTCGTCAGGTGCGCGCGGAGAGGCGACGCGAACGTTGCAATCGGCCACCTCCCAGATGATGAGCATCGTACATGCCCGAAACTAGTCGAAAAATCCGACAAAACCGCCGCGAGTACCAGCCGGTTAGTAAACATTAATAATGAATAACACTCGCGATAGTTTTCAAACTCAAATTGTATTTTAATGGTCAAAACATAGATGGCGTTTTGTGCAATAAACGTAATGAGTGGTTCACTGCAATTTCTATAAAGTTGGCATTCTTCTAGGGCAGAGAATATTCTTTTCTATGATGTGAAATACCAACCTAATGTATATCGTTGTATTTATAGTGGGATGGTAAAAAAATAGGTTTGCATCTGTACCGAGTGCTTTATTCACTACAATATAAATTAATTACAAAACTATAAATATCATCAATAAATAATCGCAGACAAAATGATGGTCATTATTATTGAAACATTTAATAATTAAATCGAGCTTTAGTAATACAATACTATTGTTCATTAAGGAATGCACAAGTATTTGGAACATTTTTATACATTATCCATCGCGAAAGACCGCCAGAAGTATAACTACACAGATAATTGTAGACTATCAAGTGTTTTGTTTACCGATACTTAATGGTATAGAAATATAGTTAACATTCGGCCATCCTGTCCCAAGTTCCGTCCTCAAGCACAAGCCTCAATTGTTTTTATACGCCGTACATGAACATATTACGGCATCTACCGGAAAATGGAAAATGATTTATATCGGCCACACAAACCAACTGTATCTGTATTTAAAATAAAGATTTAAATTCAGAAAAAACAACATGATACATTACCTAGCATGGCACTTCAAAGAAAAAAAAGTAGACATTTAACGATGATTGATGGGTTGTCTACAGAGTTATGAATATAATATTATTAGGCGCATATTGTATTATTCTTTATTCGGGTTCCAATTGACTGAAAATGGAACTGACTCGGTCGTCCGCGATGGATCTTATACGAGTTGTACACAAAAACGCATACATTTTCAATAAGTACATTCTAAAACATAAGCATTCATCTAAAACTATCTATTAGAATAACTGCAACAAGTTTTTGGTCAAGATATTACAACCGGCCTCATAACTGTCGATTTGACCGAACTCTACTTGTGTTTTTGAATCTGAGATAAATGCAAATCGAAAAACAATTTTTCAAACAAATATCAATTACGACACAAAGGACGATGTTATTTTCAATCATGCTGTCAGGCTTGGCCAATTAAAAAATACTTATACAAATAAAATTTAGTAAACAAGAAACTTAACCAATTTCGATGAGTCGAACGAAAACACGAACTTATCACACTTACAGAACTAAAATATTATAAAGTAATACACTAAGCGCTAACTACATTAAATAAATACTAAAACGTGGGTAAAACACAAGCCTTTGTTGTACAGTTTATCCGTAGGGTTAGCAAAAAAATATCTTAAATTTTCCAAGAAAATCGAGATGTATCTAATTTTTCAAAAACTTGAGTGCAAATATTATAGTAAGAATATGCACTGCGTTACTCATAATTTTTTTTTTATACAAGAAAAAAGTCCATTATTTATTTACCTTATCATCTATGATAGGGTAAATGAATAATTGTAAAAGTATATCAATAGTTTTGTCTCCAAACCCAACGAATGAAATCTTATAATATACAATTATGAGTAACGAAAAAGAACTTCCTTAGATTATATTCCATTTTTAATACGTTTTATGAATTCTCATATTCACTGTAGGCACTTTAAATAATTGAACTAGAGATTATTAACTATTAAATGTTTAAATGCAGGTAGTCATATTTGGTAGAGGTCAGTATTGTTATAAGTTACACTCGCCAAACCGCGCGTGTCTCCTCATATTTTTGAGTAGTCGATAACTAATGTATGTGTAAGTATAAACAGCGAGCTTAGATTGAAAGCTTATGTATTTTTTATACATTCATATAATGTAATGCTCGCGCGCCTTCATGAGTAGATGGGTCTAGAATTGTGTAATGGGTAGAGCAAATTCTGTTCGTCGCTAGGTAATGTATGACCAAAACTTATGCAACCGACTTCAAAATGGAAAAAACCGTGAATATTGCACATTCGTTTTATGTAATGAAAACTAACGGCATAATTGATAGATTTTAACTGTTCAAAAGGGTATACTAATTGGTCCCTTACAATGTGAACACGGTCTGAACAATGTTCATTACAAAAAAGGTCTGCTCCATTTTGAAAGTCGGTTAAAACTGCGGTCATAGTGGGAATAAGTTTGGAGTATTCTCGAAATAGGAATTGTTAAAATAAAATAATCTAAAAGGAATCATCATCAAATATACAAGATAATATTTTTTTTATGGTACTATTAGGTATTCTATGAGCCTGAACTATTTTGTCAAAAAAACATTCAAAATGATGATTGCTCATATTTAATTGTAATCAGCTTCATGTGCAATTTTTTTTGTGTTGGCAATGCTTTTGTTTTGAATTTGTTGAATTACAAACTTCTACCCACATAAATATGTAAAACACGTCCATACAGATATTAATAACCACAACAGGTCGTAAAACCCACGTTAGTGTGTGGTAAAAATTGGTACTACAGTTGCCATACTTACCACCATACATGAGCAACGTTATTGTAACCGTTTTACATCGACTAACACGGGTCAATCTGTATGTATTGAAAATATAAACAATTCCAATTTCCGACAGCTCATTCTGACAAATTTTATATATATTTAGACCCATCTCTGTAAGAGTGGATGGTATATTGATTTTAATAACTGATCAACAGCAACAAGAATATGTATATTGTATATCCAGTATACAAATATCCAGTATTATTATAAATTATTACGAACAAATTGAAAATTACTAGTTGGATGTCCTGTAGGTACTAATAAATTGAAAAAAAAACATTAGTCAAAAGTCGAAATAATGTAAGT
This sequence comes from Lomographa bimaculata, assembly GCA_948107665.1. Classification (NCBI taxonomy): domain Eukaryota; kingdom Metazoa; phylum Arthropoda; class Insecta; order Lepidoptera; family Geometridae; genus Lomographa; species Lomographa bimaculata. Next base: position 1,287,608 of record OX403603.1, read on the forward strand.
ACGGATATTTTAATATGACTGATTTTTGTCGTATTTTTTATACATAAAATAAAGTGCCAAATTAAATTTGTGACATCAACATTAGCTACCTATAAATCTAAGCATCGATACTAGGTATATATATGTCTTTTATATATGATTTAAATTGAAGCGAAATAGTGAATGTTTCATACTTCTAGTACTATTCGTATGGCTATTGTTGTTAGTTGCTACCTTGATTAAAGATAACTGAAAACTTGCCCTAGAATAAAGTACAGTACCATCACATGGGAGTGCCCCCTTGCTCTTAAATGACACTAAGGATCTTTTTCTCGTACTTTTCTTCATATATTTTTTATATAAAATTACTTGTTTATATTTTGAAATAAGAATTCAATATGATGGTATAACATAACGGATATTTTAATAACATTTCAGACAAATTTAAATAGGTAACACGACTGTAACAATATATGTTAACAAACAAAAATCATGTCAAATCGTTAATTACTGTTTATAATATTTCTTCACTGATACATAAAGACGCAGCTATACGGCTTGCATAGCTGATTCTTTTTTTGTTTGGTTATCATTTAAAGCCGCTAAAGATACCTTAATTCTGTACCGTTACTTCTATATAGCATGTCGATAGCAACACTTACACCTGAGTTCAATACTCGGCGACGAAAATAGCATTCGACTTAGATTCGCCTTCTAGTGTACTATAACTGACTTGCTGAGTATGACAATAAATGAGCTATGGTTTGCGGTAATATAGATATTTCAGAATCTGTACCGTTATCCTATTGTAAATACAGGTAATTCGACAACATCTTTTAACGATACCAAGTAAATAAATATTTTACAAAAACGTAGAAAGCCCCCGACGAAATCGGGATCTTAACGTTTCACAATCAGAATTCCATATCCTCACACACTATTTTTACAGTTCCAAAGCATACACGAACGAGAACCTTACGCAGTAGATAATAAAGCACATCACAAGCCTCACGGTCAGAAGCACTGGTAGTCCTTGAGCCGAGCCGGCGGGGCGCGGTATCACTTGAGTTTAGCCTTTTTGGCCTTGGGAGCGTCGGCCTCGTCGTCGGGGCTGCGACGTTTGGTGGCGGCGCTGTCCTCGCTCCCTTCTTGTTCCGGCAGGAGTGGGAGGGAAAGGTCTGTACAGCGTTTGTTGATGTATTTTTCTAGTCGGTAGCCAGCTCTGGAATAGAAATGTATGGTAAAGACGTCACCTAGACGAAGACGTAGACGTAAGACGTACCTCAGAGTAAAGATTAATAGTCGGGCAGAATATTCCGGTATTCTAATTAATCACTGTTTAGGACATCGATAATAAATAAATTTACAAAAAAATCGCGTATTTGAAATACATTAAAAAAAACATTAGAAATAAAAATGCAGAAAATAATTGTATGTGTATTTGTTTTAATTTCCCATGTGAGTCGCTGTAACCGAGATATAATAGTTAGAAAGGCTTTCACACTCACGGCCCCGCACTAAGTTCGAAGTATCGAAGGTGCAGAATACATTCACAAAATCAAAATCGTTTATTCACATGGGCCCCAAAGAGGCACTCATAAAAGTTAATGATTCTACTGCCAGATTCGCAAAATTACGACACATCACACAAACACAAATTTCTCTTAGGAAGAATTGTGTTCCCATCGGGAATTGAACCCTATAACCGCTGTTTAAATGGCTTAGTTGGTCGCACGTCCGCCTTCTAAGCAACGGGTATCGGGTTCGATTTCAACACGAGTTTTCTCCCCAAGTGAATTTTGTGTTTCTGGTTCTGGGTGTATGATGTATGATGTAAATGTTTCTAGCAACCACTACTCAAGTAATCGTGCTCAGTGTGGGGCTGTGAGTGTAAAAGTGTTAAAAAGGTTACTCACTTGGCGACTGGATGCGATTCCAGGTTGTACACATAGCAGTTGTGCAGTATTAAAGCGGCGTCTGCTATAAGCTGGTCGTCTCTCTTGTACTGGCCGGCGTCCAGCTTGTTCTTTATGGTCGTGAAGTCCATAGGAGTTTCTATCACGTCGAAGTAGTCTGGCACCTGGGAAATTTATACTTATAAAAAATAAACTCTTTCACACTCACAGCCCCACACTAAGTTTGACGACTTGTCGTGGGTGCCGGAAACATTAACATCAAACACAACCTGAACTACAAATTTTCCTTGGGGAGAAAACTTGTGTTCCCGCCGGGAATCGAACCCGATACCTATACAGAAGGTGAACGCTTACCGAACTAAGCTAAAGGCAGTATGTATACTAGTTCTACACCAGCTCGGAGAAATGACTACAGAATTACTTGAGAAGTATTGAGCATAATTACAGAAGTTGTTTATAACTTTGAACTGCTCGTTGGCTTAGATGAGCTTTCGCCTTCTTAGCATATCGGGTTCGATTACTGACAGGAAAACAAATTTTCTCCCCAAAAAAAATTTATGTTTCTGGACGTGTTTGTGATATGAATGTGAATGTTTCCCGGCACCCACGATACAAGTCTTTGAACGTAGTAGGGCGGTGAGTGTGAAAGCGTTTATGTTTTATGTTTATAACACATTTTTTTCGCTACATTTCGCTTTAAAAGCTCTTGAAAAAATGGTTCCCTGAAAAACTATTGGAGACAAGGCTAAGTTATTAATTATTTTTATCCACGTCAACTCCTTAGAGTGCACTAAAAACTATCATATATATATTCACCTTTAGCTTTGTGGTCCGCAGGCTTTATTTCTCTCCTACCCGGGAGAGATTTCCTTCTGTTCTGTTTTATCTGGGGACTGAGAGACTTAGGGTAGCTAAATAAAATTATTCAGTGGGTACTCACGTCCTCTACAGAGACGGGTTCGTAGAACGGCCAGCAGTCTTTGTGCTTCATAACATCGCGCAACAACAACTGTAGCGACTCCACGTGCAACGGCGGCTCATGTCGACTACCTCGCTTGCGACTCGTGCTTCTCTCTTCTGGAAAACATCAATAGGGAATAAGTTGACGTTGATATATTGCCAAAAATAAAATTACATTCATAATTATATGACATTTTATAGACATATGACATTTTATAGCAATTACATTGTTATAAAATGTCATATATCTAATAATTTAAACGCAAGCAACGCTTAAAAAACCGACCACCGCTTTATTTTCGGAACCATTGATCAGATTAACCGATTTCTTTTCGGAACCATTGATCAGATTAAAAGAATTAAATACGCATTATTTAAGATAACTCAAAAACTACTGGTCTGATCCTGATCAAATTTAAATGGGTCCACATGTGAAGCACCAGCTTCCAAATAAAAAAAGAATCATAATAATCGGTTCACCTAGAAAAAGTTATAAGGTTAAAATACATAATAAATACTGTCGAATTGAGAACCTCTTCCTTTTTTCAAAATCGTTTAAAAATATATACTACAAATACTCTTTATTGTAACACTAAGAAAAATAACAATTAACAAAAGAAGGCCGCAGATTCTTCAATAACAATATAGCAGTACAATCTGCGGCCTAATCGCTAAGCAGCGATCTCTTCCAGGCAACCTTTGGCTGCGACAGATATGCTCCTTTTATATATATTTTATGCACTTACCGTCTACACCATTTGTAAGCGAATTCTTTGATCTTCTGCTTGAGCTTGTATTCATCTCCTTTTCTTCTTTTGACCTAAAAAAAAAACTTTTACATTAATATACGTGATATCGAATCTGCCCGTTGGCTTAATTAGGTGCGCGTTCGCCTTCTAATCAGGGGGTATCGGGTTCGATACCCGACAGGATCACAAGTTTTCTCCCCAAGGAAAATTTCTGTTTCTGTTTCTGGTTGTCATTGTGTGAGTGAACGTTTCTGGCACCCACGATACAAGTCATCCAACATAGTGTAGGACTGTGAATGTGAAAGCGTTTATATATAATTAAACATTAGGAATAAAAATAAAGATGTCTAATGGTCTGCCTTATAAGCAGCGTGCAGCGGCTATCGGGTTCGAGTCCCGGTGGGAAAACAAGTTTCCTCCCCAAGGGAAATTAGTGTGTCCGGTTCTGGGTACGATTGTGTCTGTCAAGTTAGTATGGAGCTGTGAGTATGAAAGAGTTTATACTTTACTAGCTGAGCCCCGCGGTGTTACCCGCTGTGTCAGGATAAAAAGTAACAGTGTTGATCCAGGGTGTTAGCTCCGTCACCCCTCCATGGGCGCAGTGGCCCGGTTTGCATCCGGGCCTACCGCCGGGGCAAGATAGTGACTGCTAGCGCGACCCTATCTTGCCCCACCTCGGCGAGGGACTGCTCACGGGGGGTTTTTAGTGGATACGAGCCCCACACACCCCTGGGAAGGAAAGGAAGTGGGAGGCATTTCCTTCCCCCTCCCCCAAAAATAAAATAAAAAGGGCGTCAGCTACGTCTATACCAAATTTAATCAAAATCGGTACATCCGTTTGAGCGTGAAGAAGTAACAAACATACAAACACACTCTCAAACTTTCGCGTCTTTAATATTAGTAGGAAGTAGGATAGGATAGTAGTAAGTAGGATTTAAATGGTGTTTATGGGTAGAGGTATATGTATAGATATACATACAAAACTTACTTTCTCGATCGCGACTTTGTCGCTGAGCCATTGAGGAGTGGAGATGTTTCTTTGCTGTTCCGGGACTTCTTAAATTTCACTAGCGCTGTATTATATTCGCTGTCTTCTGAATCTGTAAACATATTCATACAAATATATAATACTAGCCGTGCCCCGCGGCTTCACCCGCTATTATCAAGTTAAAAAGTAGCCTATGTGTTAATCCTAGGTATAAGCTATGTACACTCCAAAATTAATTCAAATCCGTTCAGCCGTTAAAGCGTGAAGAGGGAACCAACATACTTACATACTTGCACACAAACTTTCGGTTTTATAATATTAGTAGGATAACATAATCACTTTTACACTTAAAGCCCCGCACTAAGTTCGATTACTTGTGTCGTGGATTCCGGAAACATTCACATCACACACACAATTAACACCCGGAACCAGAAACATTTCCCTTGGGGAGAAATTTTGTGTTCTCACTGGGAATCGAACCCGATACCTGCATAGAAAGCGAACGCGCATCCAATTGCGGGCAGTTCCATTATACATATTCTGGTTGTAATAGCACAAAACCTGATATATACTGAAAATATTTGGTTTAACCTCAAGGGATCAGATTTTGAAAAAAAATATAATTTATTTTATAACCAATTTGAACATGGCCGTACAAATAAAAAAAAAACATATCGGTCCAGCCGTCTTCAAGTAACAGCATAACATACAAAAAACATATTCATATTTGTACACACAGCGGAATTGAGAACATCCTCCTTTTTTGAAGGCGGTTAAAAACAAAACTTATCGTCAGTATTCTAGGAAGCCTTAATTCCATATAAGAAAAAAAAACAGGTAATGTCGACACAAAGATGAACGATATAACCAAATAAATAAAAAATATATAAAATCAACTCAAAAGCCACAACCAGATGATACAGCCATGAAATGGAAACTCACTAATTACTGATAACGAAATGAAAATGTTAGTAATGTTAGTGAGAAAGTAGTCTATTGCCAGCCGTCACATGATTTTAGGATTTTAAAAGACTTTGCAACTGTAATTTAGATCTATTTACAGACTTTAGAAGCCACCTGTAATTTAGATTTATGATTTTTTAGATCTATTTACTATGGAGCAACTGTAAATTAGATCTATTCACTTCTAATAATAGGTTTGAGACATTCAGGGATTGAATTTAAAAGGTTTAACTGTATGTTAGGTTCATTTACTATGAAGTTTCGGTTTGAAACTGCCCAGGTTCGATACATTATGAAATTTACTGTAGAAGGCAAACTGTAAGTTAGATCTATTTACTATGAAGTTTCAGTTCTAAACTGCCTAGGATTTAGACATTCAATGAGTATAGAAGGCAACTGTAAGTTACATCTATTTACTATGAAGTTTCTGTTCTAAACTGCCTAAGTTTTAGACATTTAGAGATCAACTTCAAAAGGCATCTGTAAGTTAGAATTTCTTACTATAAAGTTTTGGTTTCAAACTGCCCAAGTTTTAGATATTTAGAGTTTAACTTTAAAATGCAACTGTAAGTTAGATATATTTACTAAGAAGTTTCACTTCTAAGCTGCCTATGTTTTAGACATTTCGGGAATTACTTTAGAAGGCAACTGTAAGTTAGAACCAATTACTATGTAGTGTCGTTTCTTAACTGCCCAGGGTTTTAAAAATTTAGGGATTGAATTAGTTTTAAGCAGCAGCATTTTTTAGGCAGGCTTAGCGGTCTTTGCACTTATGAATGCAGCTACTATTTAGTTCTTTGGCGCACCCAACTTTGTGGGCCCGACCTTTGCGGCGCGTCAGCAGAGATAATAAAACGCATTAGAGGTCAATATTAGTTTAGGCTCACGGCACTGTACCAGCCTAACTGTAGCCTTATTGCGTTGTCGCAAGTTGCTATTTATTTAAATAACTTTGTAGAGTGAGCCTTTGGACTTGTTCTATTAATAGTCTTGTATGTGATACAGGTGAAGAAAAATAGAGGCAGGTCCGTACGGGATATTTATATATGAGATTTTATAGGGACTAGGATCACAGTGTTGTCACGGTGAGAATTTTATTAAAAGGACAATACTTAAAACAACACATACATAGAATGCACGCGCTTCACTTCATATCGAACGTATGTTATGAGTATTCAAGAGTTTGTAAATCAGACAATTGAGGACAATCTCTAAGCAAAAAGTTAACTCGCCAACAGGAAAGACTTCGATAGAAAACTCCTATACACCTGTGATAGGCCAATATAATATGGCTATGATAATATACTTTATTTTTAGAGTAACAGCCAATCCCATTCAAGATGGTCATGACAGATTATTTAGAATAGCGCCCGGTCCCATAACAGATATGAAAACTTATTTAGAGAAACAGTACCGTGCAAGATGGTCGGGACTGGTTAGAGAGAACTAGTCCCATGATAGATATGACAGCTTATTGATGTGGGATAGAAACTCCCATACAAGATGAATTATGACAGCTAGTTTCAAGAGAGCAAGCTCCATGCAAGATGGTTATGACGACTTTGTTAGAGAAATAGCGCCATGCAGGATTGCTATGGTAGCTTAGTTAGAGAGACGTTTATATTCATAATAGTTATGACATCTTAATGATGAGATATAGGATGTTCGAAGTAAGGAAGACATGACATTTAATTTCGAGAAACAGTGATTGCCGTACAAGATGGACATGACATCTTAGTTGAAGAGACGTCTATACCTATAGACCCATATTAGTTATAGCAGTTTATTCATGAGAGATAAGTGCCATGTAAAATAGATTACAACAGCTTTTTCGAAGAGACGGCCAGCCCCATGCAAGATGAATATGACGACATTCTTAGAGAAATAGTTAGTGCCATGCAAGATTTCAATGGCTTCAGGGAGTTTTAGTTCAGGGATTATTATTGCCTTTTATTTATGCCAGATTATTTAGAGACACGACCAATTCCATGATAGATTTGACAGCTTATTTAGAGAGGAACTTAAATATGGAGAGATGGTCAGTCCCATGATTGAACAGAACGGCCAATGGCGTGCAAGATTGACATGACAGCAAAAGATGTCCATTCAAGATTAACTATGACAGATTCATTGGCCAGTGCCATGATAGATACGACATTATTTATGAAGATGGGAAGTCCCATGCAAGATGAATATGACAGCGTAGTTAAAGAGACGGTCAGCCTCAAGCGAGATGTAGTGACAGCTACGTCCGAGAAGCCAGTCCCATGCAATAAGTAGAGACAAACCGGAGGAGTTCCGTCTGGCGTTCAGCGCCCTCGTGTACTGGTGAATGTTTGTCAGAGCCGCGGCCGCGCAGCGACGCGTCGAGTGGTACTCTTCACGGAAACAATACTATTAGTATAGGGATACTCGGTAGTCTCTACCATCAGTCATCAAAAACTAGTTGAGTCTAAGCTGATGACTCGGTCGCTAGCTTATCATTCTATATCGTTTAAATTTCGAAGCGTGCACGGTTTACGCGAGTTAATTCTTTTTACCATCTAACAACATGACAAATAGTCAAATGTCATACATGAATGGTTGACATACCGCCTGTTAGCTCGAAAAGTTTCGCTTGTATGTTTATCAATCCTACGGTGTTGAGTGGTACTTATAAACAACGTCTGTTTCTTGAACGGAATAACTTGAGACTTTAGGTCTAGCGTGAATAGGTGTATTTAAGGCCTAAAGCAGTACAATGCTGGATACAGGCTTGTCCCGGTCTCCGCTCAATATAATTTTCATAAATGAAGATTTTTAGTGCCCCAATTACTTTCAAAATAGTTAGTAATAATTAAATTACGGACTCATTATGTCAGACTTAAGCGCAATAGTATGTATATCTATTGACAAACTTTTTTATGTAACTACAAATCTTCTTCAATGCGGTCTATAAACGCTCACACTCACAGCCCCTCGATGAGTTTGATGATTTATGTTGTGGGTGCCGGAAGCAACACACAATCATACACACACTCGCACAAAAAACCAGGAACACAAATTTCCCTTAAGGACACCAGTTGGCTTAGTTAGATGCTCGGTCGACTTTAAGCAAGGGCTATTATTTTATTGGATTCGATTCCCGGTGGGAACGCAAATTTTCCCACAGAAATTTGCGTATATGGTTCTGGGTGTGACTGCGTGTGTGATGTAAATGTTTCCGGTACCACATACATACGATTTTGAACTTAGTGTGAGGTTGTGAGTGTGTAAGCGTTTATTTCAACGGACTGACGCAATCATAGTAGCAAAAAGTCACAAGCAGTAGCATGAGTTTGACAAACTAACATTTGACTACTGTCTCACCAATACAAAATATTATAGATTACATTTGCATGCCACGAGTAAAAACAATCTTGTATGAAGAGATGTGGTCGAGGGTGATAAGCACGCTATTGTTCAGCAGTGAAAAGCTTGCACACTTGCAACTTAAAACAATAATAACTAATAGCTTGGTACTATATTTCCTCAATTCAAGTCGTAGTTAAGGTACCAGGCAAACATGAACACAAAAGAGTTTAAATATTTTTATGCCTCCACAGAAACACGAAACGAATATGAATACATCGCCTTAAACGCATTTTATAGTATTCACTTCATCGGTGTTCCCATACAACTACAGACCATTGTATAAAATCTTATGCAACTGCATACAATTTGTCATTGAATAGTGTGACAGTATTATGGACGATTTTCTAATAAACACAATTGCCCCGCGGGGGGAAAAATCGTGTTTGCACAGGGAATCGAACCCGATAACCCAACTAAGCCGACGGGCAGTTGATATTCTACCGTCACAAGGGGAAAAAACGTAACATTTTTGTCAAAATTGAGTTAAGACCTATGATCTACATAGGAATCAGGAAAAATAGACGCATCTCTTTTTGATTTTTTATCACAAAATATTTAAACGCGACCTACCAAATCTTACTTTTCTACCGACTTCACAAAAAAAGGAGGAGGTCAAGTCGACTGTATTTTTTTCTAATATTTGTTACCTGATAATTTTGTTCCAAGTGAACCGATTTTTTTTTTTAATGATGTTGCTTTCCAATTGGTCCCATTAAAATGTGATCAAGATCTGATCAGTTGTTCTTGAAGTATCGCCAATAATGCCTATTTTGTGGACTACTTAGACGATGTTCTTGTTTAATCGACTTCAAAAGTTACCTCATAACTTCTTTCGTTGTGAGTCGATTTTGATGATTATTTTTTTATTTGAAGGCACCAGTCTTTTCATGTGGTCCCATTGAAATTTGATCAATATCTGATCTCGGTGAAGTCGGTTTTCTTTAGTTATGCTTGCGTTTAATTATTTAAGCTTTGCTTGCGTTTAATTATAATTTAGACGCATCTGCTACAAGTCATAACATATACCGAACAGGAAAAACATTGCCGAGGTATACAACTCAATTTTGTCAAAAATGAAAGTTACGTCTTTTTTCTTAATGATGGCAGTATTCGTGAGATAAGGGTAGGAAGAGCCAGGCGGCGGCGGGTGCAAGACATCTGGCGGGCGTGAGACACTGACCCCTGGCGGGCGCGAGACACTGACCTCTGGTGGGCGCGAGACACTGACCCCTGGCGGGTGCGAGACACTGACCTCTGGTGGGCGCGAGGCAGGCGCGGCAGTGCCAGCGCTTGGCCGCGCGCGAGGGCTTGGGCGCGGCGCACTCGGCGTGGTAGCGCGAGACACTGACCTCTGGTGGGCGCGAGGCAGGCGCGGCAGTGCCAGCGCTTGGCCGCGCGCGAGGGCTTGGGCGCGGCGCACTCGGCGTGGTAGCGCGAGACACTGACCTCTGGTGGGCGCGAGGCAGGCGCGGCAGTGCCAGCGCTTGGCCGCGCGCGAGGGCTTGGGCGCGGCGCACTCGGCGTGGTAGCGCGAGACACTGACCTCTGGTGGGCGCGAGGCAGGCGCGGCAGTGCCAGCGCTTGGCCGCGCGCGAGGGCTTGGGCGCGGCGCACTCGGCGTGGTAGCGCGAGACACTGACCTCTGGTGGGCGCGAGGCAGGCGCGGCAGTGCCAGCGCTTGGCCGCGCGCGAGGGCTTGGGCGCGGCGCACTCGGCGTGGTAGCGCGAGACACTGACCTCTGGTGGGCGCGAGGCAGGCGCGGCAGTGCCAGCGCTTGGCCGCGCGCGAGGGCTTGGGCGCGGCGCACTCGGCGTGGTAGCGCGAGACACTGACCTCTGGTGGGCGCGAGGCAGGCGCGGCAGTGCCAGCGCTTGGCCGCGCGCGAGGGCTTGGGCGCGGCGCACTCGGCGTGGTAGCGCGAGACACTGACCTCTGGTGGGCGCGAGGCAGGCGCGGCAGTGCCAGCGCTTGGCCGCGCGCGAGGGCTTGGGCGCGGCGCACTCGGCGTGGTAGCGCGAGACACTGACCTCTGGTGGGCGCGAGGCAGGCGCGGCAGTGCCAGCGCTTGGCCGCGCGCGAGGGCTTGGGCGCGGCGCACTCGGCGTGGTAGCGCGAGACACTGACCTCTGGTGGGCGCGAGGCAGGCGCGGCAGTGCCAGCGCTTGGCCGCGCGCGAGGGCTTGGGCGCGGCGCACTCGGCGTGGTAGCGCGCGGCGCACGAGGCGCACGTGGCCGCCAGCCGCCCGCCGCTGCCGCAGCCGCCGCACACGCCGGAGTCCATCTCGAACGACTCCTCCTCCGAGCTGCCGACATCATCTAATACTGTTACCCGCCTCCCGCGACTTATTACACTAAAACCTGCCTCATCGAATAAATAACAGTCCAACCTGGGCCGTCAAATAAATAATAGTATTCAACATGTTGAATAACAAATATTCGAAAACGCGAGCTGGTGACGTGCTCGACATTTTCATCACTTCAAAAATCTACTTTCCACGATTCGTATTGATTAAACGCTTTGGACATAAACGTTTTCCCGGTCCCACGCTTACTTCGATTGGCTTGTGTTTTGCCGGAATCATTCTCCCACACACGATCACAACCGGAACCAGAAACACACGTTTTCCATAAGGAGAAAACTTGTGTTCCCGTAGGGAATCGAACCTACTTACAATGCTAACGTTCACCTAACTAAGCCAACGGGCAGTTCGATGCATCATCATCAACATCATTTATCTCAGTCGGAAGCCGGATATAGGCCGCAATCTGGATATGGTCCACTGCTGGATATAGGCCTCCCCCAATGATCTTCAAAATAATGGTTGTTAAGCGGCTGCAAACTGGATGCAGCTTCCTGCGACCTTCATTATGTCGTCCGTCCACCTTGTAGTCTTCCGACACTGCGCTTGCCAGTTCGTGACCTCCATTCGAGAATCGTTCAATGCATGACATGTAAAAAACTTACCTATTCAAAGTTTCTTCCAAATCCTCCTCAGTGAAAAGTTTCCTCCTCTTCCGCGGCGTTCTTTCCTTCGGCTTGCAAGTGTCACAGAACCAGTCGCCTTCAGGTACCGTCTGTGTAGGGAAAAATAATATTAGTCAAATCTTGGAGCTGTTTCAGAGCTTGATTTCTATATCATACGTATATTTACCAATGTTTGTTCTGTCTGGTAGCGTGAAATGGAATAAACAGTGAATAAGTAAAACATAAACATAAACGCTTCAACACTCAGTCTCACACTAAGTTCGATGACTTGTGTCGTGGATGACGGAAACATTCACATCACACACGCAATCACAAACCAGAAACAAATTTTCCTTGGGGAGAAAACTTGTGTTCCCGCCAGAAATCGAACCCGATATTCCCCTGCTTAAATGGCGAACGCGCAACCAACTAAACCAACGAGCAGATCTTAATTAAAGTAGCGGTGTTTAAAATAACGTAGAAATATAGATTGCGTTTTGCCGTTTTGGCTAGATTGATACTTAACTTCAGTTTCTTTATTTTTGATGTCAATTTCCGTTTACGGTCAACTTTCCTTTACGGCAGCCATGATAAGCGATGTATATTCAAAATTTCATCCAAATCTGATCAAGCGTTACAACGTGAAGACAAAACAAAAAAACTTATACTTTGTTCCCCGAACGGTATAATCTGGGAGTCTTCAAATCAAGAGCCGCATCATCACTTTCCATCAGGTGAGATTGTGGTCAAATGCTTGCTTATCAGGCATAAAAAAAAACAAACATTCGGATTTAAAATATTTGTGTGTGATGAAATATAATGTGTTGATGTTTCTTTTACCGGCAATGTATTAACGTAACCAACCAAATAAAAACAAAGAATATATACATATTCTTCAGTTCAAAATATAAAAAATATTTCATCAGAGTACTTACATTGAGCTTCGGCTTGAGACAGTACAAATGGTGTCCCTTATTGCAACCGTCACAGAGCAGCATATTGTCAGGGTCCGCCTTCCTCCTGCAGATCCTGCAGCTGGCGTTGAGGATGCTGGAGGACCACGCCACGCTGGAGTCCAACGCCAGCAGGTGGAGGGCTACTTGCGCGAAGGAAGCGCATTCCATGAGAGACACCTCCCAGCGCGCGAGGGCTTCCAACTCGAGGGGTTTGTTGCGAGCTTCGCGGTCTTTGCGCTCCTTTTCGTCGAGACCTGATGATAAACATAATATAAGCATAAATGCTATCACACTCACAGCCCCGAATAACGTAGGAACTGGAAACATTCACATCAGACCCTCTATTATCTATCTCTATTGCCCACGGTTTCAATTTAAAAATAACACAACTACCAGGAAATAAGGTAAATTTTTGCTCAATTCAAATAGAAAATGCTCGCTACAGAAATCTTTAATATTTCATCATTGCTGATGCTTTCATTTTTAATAATTTCCGGTAACTTATTATAAAATTATACTTATTATATTACATTTATTTATATATTATTATTATATATTTTTTTATTAACAAAATTAATTTATAACGATTAAGTGTAATTTAATGAAAAAAGTATGTTCACTTTAGACGCAGTCGGAATGTTTTAGTGTTTTAGAATATCGATTGTTATAGTATCCACTTACCCAGCGGCCTCTTGATGTATTTGTGGTGTATCGCCTGCGAGACTTGCAGCAAGGCCGAGGCGAGGCCGCGCACGACGGAGCGCTTGGCCCCCGCGTCGTGGGGCTCCGACTTCACGCCGTTAGTGCGCGCCGCCTCCAGGTACTGCCCCGGGTCGCGGTACTTGTTCTCCGCTATCGGGCTCTCGGAATCTGTACCTGATAAGTACACCGTATTAAGCAACGTGCCGTACGGCCTCTACTACGGACTATCTACGGGCCAATTGCCTATATTTCCTAAAACTAAACTAAAACAATAAACATCAAAGAACTAAGTTACCTACTAGTGATCGAGCTTATAGGTATCTCAAGTGCTCAAGCCCACTACCAGTGGGTAGCGTTCCCATCATGCTGGCGGTATTGTCTCTCTGAATTGCAATGAAATTGAGCCAAATAAGTGCCAACTTGTACATGGAAATGATTGATTTAGTCATTTCATCTGCCATTTTTCAAACAAATTATTTTTCATTTGCAGTGACCTAACTGTAATTATTTATTAATAAAAATACCCTTTATTTTACTACTCAGATACATTCCACATCACTTTAACTTTTCATATAAACTATCAATCCTCATTGCACCACCCAGGGCAAAAAAAATATCAAAATCTTCATTTTATTTTAAATTTATAATATTATTTAAGTTCATAAATAAAGAAATTTCGACATAATTTTTAGTGCCCAATGCACCACTTTAATGCACTTCCGGCAAAAAATATTGATAACTTAATTATTTATATTAATTAAATGAGCTACTCAAATACCAATACTCAAACGTTTTCATTCCTTTTAACCCCCTTCGGGGTAGAATTTTCAAAAATCTATTCTTAGTACACCTCTACGTACTAAGACAAATGTACCCTCCAAATTTCAAGTCTTTACGACCAGCGGTTTAGGCTGGGCGTTGTCTCTCAAGTCAGTCAGTCAGTCAGAAAGTGAATCAGTATGTCAGGACAAAGATTCTTATAGTATTAGATAGATTGTCACACTTTCTACGAGTACACATTGAAGTATGAAATATGTTGAATAACACTCGACACAGGACGCCGATCGTTTATGGACGCAGGCGAATCACTAGTCCATATATATAAATGTTATAGGCAGCTATAATGCACAAATAAAGTCCACAACTAGTGTACAATATCTTTAACCGGTACATAAGGCACGGTGGTTACCATTGGGTAGGTTGAGCACGCCGTTGGGCAGGTGGTAATCGTCCCGGTACTGTCGGTTGGGCCCCCAGGACAGGTAGTCGGCTTGCTTGTCGTACCCGCGCAACATTATCGTGCCGCGCCACGCCTCGCGGTCCTACAAACATATATGTATATATACAGTCTTACTTATAAAAATGTCGCTAAGCAATGCTTAGCCACCTCTTAGTTAAGCAGCTCTTAAGCCCATAATCAATGATTAACTTTTCTTCACTCATAAACATTAGTTAAGCGCCGCTTGGCTGAGAAACGCACAGAGAATCGAAAATAAATTTACACGATCGCCACAGATTATAACCATAGTCGACTAAAAGTGAAATTATACGAATACAGCTGTCAAAAATATAGTTTTATTGATCTATTGAAATGAAAATCAAAGACAGGTGACATTCAACGGTTGTCGAAGTAAACAATTTGCGCCTTACGCAAACAGTTTTGACACATTTAATACTTAAAGATATAAGACCCGCCATGGAGTTTTGCCGCGAAAGTGAAAAAATGGCGTTGTTGATTTTATAAAATTTTCCAAAACCTGTGATTCTTCGAGTGTTAATTTGTAATAATGGTGGATTATTAACCGTTAATACTTAGTGAACGTGCATAAGTGTAGGCAAATCATACAAAGTTGAAAAACGTGATTTTCACCTTCGCTCCAAAACTCCAATAGAAGTTCTAGTAAAGTTTCTACCACTTTACTAGGGCATGACTTGACTACGACTGGACCTTGACTCTCTTACTTGACTTTGACTGTGACTTGTGACTAGGACCTGTGATATGAAATGCACTTGAAATATATTATCACTTGACACTGGCTAAATGCACAGGATTGCGAAGCCAAAACTAAGGGGAAAAAAAAAAAAAAAAAGACCCGCCATCTTGCCTCTTAGTAAGTTTTAAACAAGGCAATGGCGGTGTTTAATTTTGACAACTATTTAAGCATTACTTAACGCTAAATCGCGTTTATGAGTGAAATTTTTGTTAAACTGTAGCTAAGCAATTGATTAAAAATTAAGAGAGGTTTATAAGTAAGACTCTTAAACTTTACATTTTACAACAAATAACACACACCTATA
This sequence comes from Lomographa bimaculata, assembly GCA_948107665.1. Lineage (NCBI taxonomy): Eukaryota > Metazoa > Arthropoda > Insecta > Lepidoptera > Geometridae > Lomographa > Lomographa bimaculata. The sequence continues at coordinate 1,303,478 of OX403603.1, forward strand.
ATATTTATTTATTATACATTTATTAAATGGTACGCCAACAGATTGCTACAACAACATAACTGCTGACGACCCAGTTGGCGCAGTGGGCGGATGTCCGCCCTCTGCGCCGTGGGTCCTGATTTCGATTCCCGGCAGGAACACAAATTCCTTCCCAAGGGATATTTGTGCTTCTGGTTCTGGGTGTAATGTGTGTGTGTGTGATGTGAATGTTTCCAGCACCCACGATACAAGTCTTTGAACTTAGTGTGGGGTTGTGAGTGTGAATGTGTTTTAAAAATAAAAACTGTTCTTATAGGTGAACACATGAGATTTGTAGAATAAATGTAACAATATAATTATAGACAAACAAATAATAAATTATTGACAAGTGTGCATGGAGGCAAACTGCATAAGAACTTTCTGGCGACTACATAATATAGATATACCTAGGTTAATATAATTCGTGTATTAATCATTTAAGAATGCATGAAAAATGCGCCGCCGAGTTTATCGCCAGGTTCTTCTCGAGATGGCTGTAACTTTGCGTATCTGGCAGTAGTCATTAAGTTTCACGAGTGCCTCTTTGGGGCCCATGTAAATAAATGATTTTGATTGATTGATTGAGAGTGGTAAGTTCTGTAGTTAAGTGGTGAGTTCGGTAGTGGAGTGAGTTCGATAGTGGAGTTGTAAGTTCGGTAGTAGAGTGGTGAGTTCGGTAGTAGATTAGTGAGTTCGATAGTGGAGTGGTAAGTTCGGTAGTGAAGTATTGAGTTCGGTAGTAGAATGGTGAGTTCGGTAGTAGAGCGGTGAGTTCGGTAGTAAAGTGGTGAGTTCGGTAGTAGAATGGCGAGTTCGGTAGTGGAGTGGTGAGTTTGGTAGCAGAGCGGTGTGAAAGGGGAGCGCTACCGTCACGTGAAATGGTTCCTGCGGTAGTGGAGCAGTGCAGGAGGTGAGTGTTAATTAAAATCCCACATATATAATCACACATACAAAGTAAAAAACAATTAAACAAATGTTATCTCAGCTTACCTTGACTTTGATAGCTCCAAGACATCCGTGAAAGATTTTCTCTTCTAGCTCTAGCAGATGGTCTCTGAGAGACAGTTCCAAGGCTTCGCTGAGCGAGCAGTCCGCCGGCACTGTCAGCGAGGGCTGGAAGTGTTTGCGGAGCCGGTGCTGTGGCACTGTGGGGGCCTAAGGCAGTAAATGTTGAATTTAAATATAATTTTTACATAAAAATTTAATTAACAATCAACAAGATAGAAGTAGGATACAACTTATAAGAGCAAGTTGGTTGTTATTACATAGATATTATAGTAATACAGTAAAGTAAGAATAAATACCAATATATATAAATATATACAAATTTTATTTCATAAAATTAGTTTTATACAATGTAAAGATTACACAAGGTAAGTATAATCTTAAAGTTAAAAATTCCTCCACACGGTAGCTCTTTTTATGACAGTTTGTTCACTGTCGAAGCTGTTCGCCTGTGGAATGCTCTTACAGTAGAAATAAGAAGGGCAAAGTCACTTGATATTTTTTTAAATCATGTCCTGGCTTAATATATTTCTTCATAAATCTTCTTGTTCCTTCTTGTTAGTTTTAGTGTTAGTGTTGCCCTTTTTATTTTGCATTTTTTCTCCATATTAAATAGACATTTTTATTATATATATATGTATGTATTTTATATTTAAAAATATTTAGTATTTTATAATTATATAGTATCTGTTTACGCGTATGTAAATGTATTATTTATATATCCTCAGATCTTTGATGAACGTAGAACGACGTCCTATTATATTGCGTTATTCCTCTCTATCCAAAGGTTGTCTGGAAGAGATCGCTCTCAGCGATAAGACCGCCTATTGTTACACTTATATAATTTTTTACTGTCACTTATTTGTGTTTTTTGTTATTTTAAGGTGTTCAATAAAGAACATATCTATCTATATATCTATAAGTAATGTATATTATAATACAAAAAAGTCCATAATAAGGCGAAAAATAGAAATAATACTTGCACATTCGATTTCCTGCCAACAGCGATTTAATTAAATCTATGGAGGAGTGGACATCAAGAAACTGTAGGAAGTCCTTTTTTGTAATCTCAAACCTTTGTGTAATCTTTTCAAAAGCCGTAAAATAACTTTCCACTCACCGGCGCCGCTTGTGGGTTCAACATATGAAGCGGACATTTTTCAATGTACTGCAGTATATGAGCTTTGTCCGATTCGAGCGCTTGCCTCAGCTCGTTCTCGCGGCACCCGCGCTTGTTGAGGGACTGTATGAGGGACGTTATTTGTTCTTCTGTGTGGTAGACGAACCATCGCGGGCGGAAGTCACCCTGCAAACATGAGGCAAACATGGATATAAATATGCTGACGTGGCGCAAGATCATCGATATAGCAAGATAAGGTGTTATCTTGGTACATCCTTATATACTTCACAACTTAGAAGCAACTCAATGTTTAAACATAAACGCTTTCACACACAAAGTCTCACCCTAAGTTCGATGAGTTGTGTCGTGGGTGCCGGAAACATTCACATCACACACAGAATCACAACCAGAACCAGAAAAGGAAAGTCCCCTAGAAAAACTTGTGTTCCCACCGGGATTCGAACCCGAATACCCCTGCTTAGAAGGCGAACGCTCATTCAACTTAGCAAACGGGCAGTTCAAAATATTAACTGATTTTATATCCCGGCGTTTAAATACCCACATTTTTATTATATAAAAATTAATACTCCAAATCCATAAGACATATATAACAATATTGAACTTGAAGTCGCGTCGACTGAAGCACAATACAATCCAGATTTAGGGTTGTACTTCAACCAAAAAGGACTCACAGTGTCTCCAGCGAAGATAAACGCTTTCACACTCACTTCTAACAGCGCCGCTCCATTTATTGAAGGTTTTTCTTTATTGCTTAAACTTTGGCCAGAACCAGTCTGAACAGCTGTTCGAAGGTCTTAATATCTGTCCACTCCTGTTTCGGAGCCATGATATCTTTTGCCAGTAACTTGTTTTGACATACTCACAGTCCTACATTAAGTTCGCAAAAATTATTGCATGTAGTCTTCACCTATAATTATAATGACACTTAACTTGTAAAAATGCTTTTAAGTATGTTGATTGTAATAGTGTATGTTATGTTGGTGTTCATAAATAAATAAATAAATAACAAATAAATTAATTGTCGTGGGTGCTGGTATCATTCACGTTACACACACAATCACACTCAACACAAGAAACATAAATTTCCCTTGGAGATAAAACTTGTGTAGCCCAAAGTTAAGCTTGTGAGTGATATATGGCGTGTGAGTAATGCCGTTTAGCATGTGAGTGAGGCCGTTTAGCGTGTGAGTGCCACATTCACTTTGTTAGTGATGTGTAAGCACTATTTAGCTTGTGACTGAGGCCGTTAAGTTTATAAATAAGGCCATTCGTTTGTGTGATGCTGTTTAGCGTGTGAGTGAGCCCATTCAGTTTGTGAGTGATGCTATTTAGCGTGTGAGTGAGCCCATTCAGTTTGTGAGTGATGCTATTTACCGTGTAAGTGAGGCCATTTAGCTTATGAGTGCGGCCGTTAAGTTTGTGAGCAAGGCCATTCAATTTATGAGTGAGGTTATTCAGCTTATCAGTGAGGCCATTCGGTTTGCAAGTGAGACCGTTCAATTTGTGAATAAGGCTAATCAGCTTATGTAACAATTAGTGAGACCATTTATTTTGTACAGCTTGAGTTAAGACGTTCAGCTTATAAGTAATCATATTCTGCTAGTAATATAGGTAGTGTTACCTTTCCGTGGACCTGGCACACGGATATATCCCCCGTGCAGACCAGCAAGTCCCTAAGTTGTTGTATGTTGGAGTCGAGGCCGTTCAGCTTGTGAGTGAGGCCGTTTAGGTTGCTCAAGGGTTTCTTTGGGGAATTGCCTCGGGAATTTGCAGCCGAGTCGTTCTCTTTATCACTACCGCCTAGAATATAAATAATTTATTCATTGGTATATAATTATATGGTATCAACTTTTTGATTATTAGAGATAGATTTATAATATATAAATTTTAGGTTTTACTGAAATTCTTGCATTTCCTACATTTCCTTTCAGAGACAGGGATACAATTTTTTTTAGTTGATATTGTGGTCATATATTTTTCTATCCTGATTAAAAAATCCAATTCCAATCCTGTTTCAGATATGTAAGAAGTGTAGGAAGTGCAAGAATTTCCCCTGTCAAAAAAAAAGACCAGTCTCAGAATAGGTGAATGTTTAGTGGAATTATCAATTAAGTGTTACCGTGTTTTGGAGGGCATAACGTCGGCCTCTTTTTTAGTCGTAAGAAAACAGTCGTTATTCACATCAGATGCCTAAAAATCCTTAGAGCAGAAGTCCAAAGTCCATAGTCCATAGGACAAGTAAGCATGGCGTACCTTTCTCTTTTTGCGTTTCAAACAGCCTGGTGACGTAGGCGAGGGTATCCTCCCCCGGCGAGGCGGGCAGCACGGGCTTGTCCCGGCACGGGCCGCGGGACTCGTCCCCCGCCTCCACGAACAGCCCGGCTATGGCTTGGTTGAGCCAGTAGCGACGGTAAGCACGGTCGGTGCCTGGAAACATACATGGCTGAGATATCTTTTAACTCTTAATGTTTGATAACTACTCTATGGCAATCCTGGGTAATATGCATGAGTTATCAAAATTAAACGGAATTGCCGTGACTTACGCGTTGTTGATATCTAGAGATCGATAATTGTTTTTTTATAGGCCAAAGATGCAAGTCATCGAACCTTAAGTTCGATGACTTGCGTCTTGGGTGTCGGAAACATTCACTTCACACACCCAATCACAACCAGAACCAGACAAACTTCCCATGGGGAGAGAACTTGTGTTCCCGCCGGGAATCGAACCCGATCAAAAAGAAAATGTTAAATAGAATTAAACATCGCAAAATAAACAGCGATGGTAATGTAGCTTGCGGGTCGGGCCTCTGCACCCAAACAAGAAAAAAAATCAAAAGAAATTCAAATAGCAAAATGTACGCTATTGGCTACACTAATTTGTGACGTCAATGTCCGTTTTTTCAAGTCAATAACTTGTCAACTTTCCTTTACGGCAGTGAGTCGTAAATTTTGATGTCACAGAAAGAGAGTCAAATTTTGGGGGGCCGAAGCCAAAAATTTGGTGCGTGAGATAGGATGCTGGATAAGGTAAACCAATGGTGACCCCGGTCCGGCTCATTTCTGGTGCAAAGGCTTTCCATTGCTATACAGCGTGAAAATGCTGCTAGCGTCATGGGCACCTTTGCACTGGGTACTGTGAGGGCGTAGTAGGTAGCGATATTAAATTATCATTTTTGGCTGTATACATTTTGTTTCAAGTTTCCTAATTAAAAATATATAAATATATTAACAAATAAAACTTATATAATAATAAGATATTATACCGATATTCATAAGGTAATTTCAATTTGAGATAAGAAGACTTGTTTGACTTGCATTTTCTTTAAATGTGTATAGAGATGGTGAATGGCGGATACTGACAGGAGACTGTTCCAAAGACGAACCCCCTGAACAGAGAAAGATGCATCATTAAAAGAGGTGGTGTGTGGAGGCATTTTTAACTAAAGGGTTTCAGATAACCCCAGTGAAAGAGTATTCTTAGTGTGAAGAAACTGGAAGCGATCCTAAGACAAGAAGGAGAGGCTGGGTTGAAGAGTATATTATAAAAAAAGCAAGGAAAGAATGTGAGAATTATAAGGAAGGCGAATAGGAAGCTACTTGAGCTTATGACGGAAATGGGAAATGTGGTCATATTTGCAAAGACCAAATATAAACATTATTGACATTTTGAAGACACTCAAGTTTGCTTAATAAATCTTCAGTGATATCTAAGTAGCAGGCATCGGCATAATCTAGGGCAACAAAAGTTTGTGCTAGCATAACTTTGGAAGCCGTTGGAAGAAAGTTGCGAAATCGTCTTAAGGAGCCAGCCGAAGCAAACATTTTGCAGCTGACGGCCGCCAGTTGTGGATGCCAAGTCGTGCATTGGTCAATAATTAAACCAAGGATATTTACTTTAGGTAATAAGGTATTGTGACCAGGGCTTGAAATACCGGTAAAATGTTGGTAACGTTACCGTAGTCAAACACGGTAGCGTTACTAGTACATGTAACGTTTTGTTTTACCGTTAATCAATAGGCGTGTTACGGATATATTAACGTTAAACGTAATTTTATCGGTAAATGTAACGGTAATTGATAACATTATTTCCTTCGACCCATACTTGAAAAAAAACAAATCAGCTTTGTCGCGATTCGCGTCTCCGTTCGTCGTTAAGTGCAGACTCCAAACAATGCTAACTTAAGTTATTAATTAGGTAACTACTCTTAGATGCGATAACGATACTCGTAACGTTATTTTATTATAACGATACCCAGGTAACAATAATTTATATTACCGTTATACAGGTATTATTGGGATTATTAACGGTAAAATTAACGTAACTTTTTAATGTTATTTGGTAACGTTAACATGCCCTGATTGTGACACCATCAAAAACAATTGGCGGTACGCTATCAGTCTATTCTTGATATTAACCTAGAGCTACCCACAATAATTACCTGAGTTTTCGTAGGATTGACTGCGAGACCAAAATCTGATTTACTCTATTCTGATGTGTTTTAAATCAGAGTTTGTTGTCTTTAATACCATACTAAGAACTTTCTGGATATTGATCATACAAAAATACTAAAATCACGATTAAAAAGGGGGGGTGGGGGTAAGAGGGTGAAAAATACTCACAAAACATACAAAAAAAAATATTAAATTCGGTCGAGCCATTTCGGAGGAGTTCAACCACAAAACCCGTGACACGAGATTTTTAAATATTATAAGATTAATAAATTTGATTATTACTCACCGACATAAGATGTATAATCGAACAGTTCCAACTGCATCTGTTTCAGCTTCGTGTCATACTCCTTTCTTTTCTGTTCACTCTCCGCATTCAACTTCTCTATGGCAAGCCTGAGTTCTTCATCCACAGCTCTGGCTTTCTCTCCGGACAGCTTGTTTTCTTCCTTTTTGGATGCAGCCTCTTTCTTTAGCTCTTGTTTTGATGCCAAGACTTGAGCCTCTCGTTTGCGCTCGTTGATCTACAAATGTAATCGATTTGGAGGAATAATAATATATCCTACTAATATTATAAATCCGAAAGTTTATCTGTGTGTAAGTATGTAGATCAAATTTGGAATGTACATAGCTTACACCTAGGATGAACACATAGGCTACTTTTTGACTTGATAACAGTGGGCGAAGCCGCGGGGCACGGCTTGTATCTCATATTTGTCTGAAAATTGGTATCTACCTACAAAGAAAAATTCTAGAAGATTCTAGGCAAACAAGTCAAATCTACGGCCGCATCATCACTTTCTGTCCGGTGATATAGTGATCAAATGCTTGCCTATTCATCGTAAAATATATATATGATATATATAATGATTGTCATCTGTATTTCAGCAAATCTGTTACAGAATCCAACGTTTTGTCAAAAATGCTTATAAACTTCAGCATTTATAGTATTATTTTCTGTTCTGTTTTGTCACAATTAAGTTGTTCAATAAAGAGTTTATCAATCTATCTATCTACATTCTAAATTCCATCCAAATCCGTTCAGCCGTAAAGCGTGAAGAGGAAACAAACATACTTACACAACTACACATAAACTTTCGTATTAATAATATTAGTAGGATTCTTCGTACCTGATGTGTTCTCAACGCGATCTTGGCGTTCTTCTGCTCGTCGAGCTTTTCTTCGATGACGTCACGAACTGTCGCGTAACTAAGGAGCTGGTTAATGAGGCATTGGAGAACCCGGAACTTGTCATCTGTAAAAAAAATTTAAGCATCATCAATTTCCTGATATTTGAATGAACGTTTTTTATGCTACTAGTGGTAGCGACCTCACCTGGCGGTAGTGAAGTCTCCTGGCAATAGAGACCTTTACAGTTTTTCTCGCTGATAGATAGTAAAAATGGCGGTAAGTAGCGATTACCAAGAGGCAGATCGGCCACGTTTAGGCCACGCGTTAGGGACTTCACCTAGCGGTAACTTTTTTTTTATTCAATATAGGCAAACGTTTGACAACAATCTCACCTGATGGTAACCGACAATATGATCGAAGATGGAGCATGCTTGCCTAGATGATACCTATTCACTCGCGACTTGAAGACTCCATATTGTACTCATCAGGAAACACCAACTCAGGAAAGGAGTTCCATTCCTTTGCAGTTTGCACAATAAATGTGGAAGTAAAACGCTTCGTGCGCATTTGTGGAATGTCTGCCATATAGCGGTGTCGCTTAGCAGTTTGTCTGCTTGTCCGATGATAGAACGGGGATGGGGGATCTAGACCGTGCAGTTCCTTGGCACACTCTCCGAGATGTATCCGATAAAAAACCGAGAGACTAGCTACCATGCGGCGATGACCCAAGCTCTGAAGCTTAGAATTTACTTTCGACTTTATCTAGCGTCAAATCGGCCACGTGAATGGAAGTGACCGGTTGTGTAGCGTCAGGGAGCCCGTGGCACGAGTGGACTTACCCAGCGGCAGGTCCGCGACGTGGTCGGAGGCCAGGCGCGCCAGCAGCGCCGGGCTGTGCACGCGCAGGCGCAGGCCGGCGTCGTCGTGGCTGGAGTACCCGCCGCGCTGGTGGTAGCGCCACGTGGCGCACCGTGACCCCGCCGCCGACCCGGACGACAGGAAGTGGAGCCTGGGGGGTGCTTTACATCTTAGTACTACGTGTTTAACGATAAGACCGTTCATTGTACTAGCCTAAGTTATTTTTAATATAATTGTTTGATGTTATTTTTTTTTATTAGTGTACAATAAAGAGTTCATCTATCTATCTATGTTTAATAAAGACATTGCTTATTCAATATCTTTATTGCAAAAAGGTGGATGTGTTAAATATACAACGTGTAACAGAAAGGTGTAGTAATACTCAAGTCACACATCTAGCTATGGAGTCTAATGTATGGAGTCTAACAGGAACTTAGGCATTTGCGGCAGCAGCATGAATATTGAGTTATGATGAATTAAAGTTTAAAATAATATGTCATTTGCAACCCTATTTCATCAGCTACCGTTCTACACCAAATAGCCTTTGGACCTAGACATCTGACAGTGGTGGCCATAACAAAGGTCAAGGTCACGCGCCACAGATGTAATCAAAAAAAATTTTTTTAATATTTGTACCGAACAAATATCTCCAATTGCCGCTGTCACTGTAGGGTTGTCAAAAGTATTTGAAAAATATATTTTTTTAATTTTTGTACGGAAAAAATAACGTCCGATTTCGACTTTCGTTCTTAGGCAGACGATTCCTGGCACGATACACATACACACCACCAAGTATTACTACACCTTTTTGTTACAGGTTGTATATGTTACTCTGCCTATTGTTTTAGTTTACAAAACTGTGTTACAAGAGGCTGCTTCTGCCTAAATGTGGTCTAATTTTCACAATTTGTACATTAACTATTACTATTAATTACAGATATTTGAATAAAATAATACAAAATACCATTATTATAATACCATTGTTATAGTTATTGGTCAATAGTACACCCGACACTACTCCTTCTATCTGCATCTTATCCATCCAAAGGTTGTCTGGAAGAGAACGCTTTAAGCGATAAGACCGCCCATTGTAGCCTTTCATGTAAAATTGTATTTTTTTTTTATACCAATTCTTTTAAGGTGTCAATAAAGAGTAATTGTATTGTATTATTGCGACTTACCTCAACACCTCGCTGACTGTGGTAGGATCGAGGGGCAGTTGGCTTAACGGTGTTCCGAGGTACGTCTGAGACCACTTGCTGGCTTTAGTCGCCAGCTCTATGGCCTTCGTAACGCCTACTGTGCTGGCCGGCTCTGTGTCATCTGCAACAATGATGAAACGTACAAAAGAATTCAAGTGGCCATCGTAACAGTGGCACCACTGTCTGACTGGTAGATGATCAGGTTTATGTTCAGTCAGTACTTGGATGGATAACTTTTTAGTGGGACTTTCAACTGAGTGTTGCTGTGCTTTGTTGTGTTTGCTGCGGTTGTTAGTCTTATGGCAATAGTCGTTAAAAGCCTTTAAATTGAGGGCTTGTGATTGAAGGCTTCAATGACAAGCATGCATTAATCTCGCCTTCTTCCCTTCTGGTGAAATTTTTTTGGGTAGAATTTAGCCTCGAGTTTTGGCGCGAATGTAAAAAATGACGTGTCGATTTTGTATTTTTTTTTTAAATTTTCGAGTATTATGTGTAATAATGGTGGATTATTAACCGTTAATACTTAGTGAAAGTGTATGCAGACAGTTGAAATCGTGATTTTCGTTTTCATTCCAAAACTCCAATAGAAGTTCTCTTATAAAGTTCAACAACTTTGCTAGGGATTGACTTGACTGTGACTGGACCATGACTCTCGTACATAACTTTGACTGTGACAGGTAACTAGGACTGGTTTGATGAAATACGTAACTTGAAAAAAAAATTATTACTTGACACTTATCTTCGACAGGCATTTCTAGGCTTGCTCCATCGACGACCACATTGTCCATTACCATCAGGTGAGATAGTGGTCAAACGTTAGCCTGTCTTGAATAAAAAAAAATAAAAAAACCAGCTAAATAATAGCTCCATAGAGCAAAAAAAATTTATTAACTTCCTCTTTATAATATTTGTTATAATGTACCTGTAGACAACTGAATCCCCTTGCTCTCGTTGTAATCCTCAGCTTCGTCCTCTTGCAACGAGAATATCGTAGTGAGAAACATTTGGACGAGATCACTGAAATTCCCCGCGTGTTCCTTCATAGTGAGACACTTGCGGAACGTCTCGATGTCCAGCTTATTGTGGAACGTGTCTTTGGCTTTTAGGATGTCTGCGTAGACGTGGACAAACTCCAGGATTGAGAGGAAATCACCAACGTGCTGTTGGGGTATGCTCTCAATTTCGACTGGTGTGCCTTTGGGGATTGTCTGTGGGAATAAGAGAGAGAGTGGACTTAATGCTAGGGGCGATCTCTACTGGTCAACTACACATGGTAGACGACAAGACAGGTTTAGGCCAGTATCAAAATTGTATAGAGAGGAGAGAGCAAGATGCTTGCCTAAAAGTAAGTGACCATCTATATACTTCTGCGGCATCACCAGAAATATCCTATAACTAAGTTCAACAATTCAATGTACTAAGAACTCAAAACACCGGAATGCGAAAAATGTGAACCAATTTTTTATGTAATTTATGTAATCCCCTTTTAATTCCTAATTCCTTTTAATTTTCTTATTTTGATACCCTACTCGATAAGTTTGGTAATTTTTTCAAAATTAATGTATTACTATTTCTCACCAAAAATCCGCCATTATTCAAACACCTATTTAAGGACACTTGGGTTTTTAAAACGAACTGTCAAAATCCATACAGCCTTTTGGAAGATATGATGTAATAAAGAAATTTACAAATATATATTTTTTTATGCCCGATAGGCAATCATTTGACCACAATCTCGCCTGATGGAAAGTGATGATGCGGCCGAAGAACAAAGCCTAGAAGGTCTCTAATTCCAAATAAGATATATGTAATAAACTAACTAGCGATGCAATTATAAATTCCATCAACTATGACTACTTTAGACAATAATAACGGCATTTGGCAATATCATATAGATTCTCTCAATGTCCTCAATGGTAAACACCACAACAGCTGACGCAGTGAGAAGGTCTCTGCCATGATGACATAGGCAGGCATGACGTAGTTATCATCAATACAACAACTTCGTTGACTCCGCTCGTAGTAACAAGAAATCATAGACTTTACTGCTCAAAGAATAAGGACGTTTTATAAACCCACCTTATGATCCTCCAACTCCAAGTCATCCTTGACCTTCTGCCACTCTTTCAAATAAGCCTGCAGTCGCGCGGTCTTCTCCTTTTTCTTGGCTTTCTCCTCTTCCTTCCTCTGCCGCATCTGGTCTTCTGCTCGGCGCATCTTCTCTGCTAACTCTTGGGCGCTCTTCTTAGCGGCGGGGTCGGCTGGAGGCTTGGGCTTTTGGCTAGCTGCAAGAGTAATGTATAAAAATATAATAATTTAAACGCAAGCAAAGCTTTTTGTTGATTTTCTTTAAAAGCACTAAATCACACTTTTTACAAGCTTTTATTTAACTTGCAATGTATGTAACTATGTTGGTTCGGGTGGAATTTTACAACGCAATTTTGAATTAATTAGCTGTGTGACGTCATTCTAAATCTAACATGGGGCGGAACACACAAAATGGCGATCAAGTTATTTTCAACCGATTTCAAAAAATTTGGTTATCAATTCGACTATGTTATCAATACTTCGCACCACGTGACCTCATTCAACACAACGTGAAAAAGTTTTTTCGTTTAAGTAAAAATTCTCAAGAAGCGTTTTGCTTCCACGTTCAACATGCGCACTGCAGAGGAGTGAAACTCTTTGCCAGAGTGTGTTCCCAGATAAGTACAATCTTGTAGTCTTCAAGTCGAGAGTGAATATGTATGTTCTAGGCAAGCGTGCTCCATCGTCGACCGCATCGTTACTTTATATCTGGTGAGATAGTGGTCAAATGTTTGCCAATCAAAGAAAAAAACACATTAAACTTTCAAGAGCGAGGACTCGTATAATCACGTGACTCTTGTGAAATCATACGAAACTCTTTACGTGGTTTTAGCAGTCGCAGATACATGAAAAGTGAGTTTTTTTTTGTTTAGTAAAAGCAAATGCAAATTGGGAATCGGGCCGGGTGGGGACTTTTTATGACGCAAATAGGGTAATGTATTCAGCTAATAAATGTAATCAGCCTACGTATGTATGTTTGCTCCTTAGTGGCTCTCTAAAGACCAAACGCGCCCATGATAATTTAAACGTAAGCAAAGCTTTAAAAAACCGACTTCACCGCTTATATTTTGGTTTTGGCTTGATTGATTTCGATAGAATTTATATGGGACCACCTCTGAAGTATAATCTACCAAACAAAAAATGAATTTTGAGAATTGGTCCACAAATGGGGGAAAAATCGGTGAAAATACATTAAAATAAATACATACAATCGAACATAGTACCTCCTCCTTTTTTGAAGTCGGTAAAAATCATCAATACCGGCCGATATAGATGATTTTGCGTCAAATTTATCTAACTTTTGCGAGTGTCACTGTTGAAATAACAGTAACCAAAATTCAATATGGCGACAACAGACGCCATATTGTGGGAAATAAAAAAAAATGAGAAGACTGTTTCAAGTGGGGTATCATTATTGATTAGTTATTTAAATTATCATTTCGGATCATTAGATTAAAAGTTGGTTAGCAACCATTCTCACTAAGTTTGCGATATTTATAATGAAGTTGTGATAAAGTTCTGATATAACATAACATAAACGCTTTCATACTCACAGCCGCACACTTAGATCGATGACTTATGCCGTGGATGCCGGAAACATTCACATCACACACACACAATCACAACCAGAACCAGAAACACAAATTTCCTTGGAGAGAATAGAACTAGTGTTCCCGCCGAGAATCGAACCTGATACCCCTGCTTAGAAATCGAACGCCACCCAACTAAGCCAATGAACAGCTCGTAATAATAATCTTGTTATTGGTCTCATTAATGAAAAATATTTAATTAATAAAACGAAGACCACTTATACACCACACACACAATCGTGTTTTTTAATTTTTTAGAATAGAACAGAAAATTCTTTATTGTACACTAAAAAAAAGTTTTGTTACAGGGGTAATCATAAAAATAAATCTAAAGCACAAAAGGCGGACTTATTGCTAAGAGTAATCTCTCTCGGTCAACCCTTAGATGGAGATATATAATTTTTAATAATGAGATTGATTGTTAGTTTGCTAATTATTGCCAAAGAGACAAATATACATACCATCAGTCTTCTCTGTCTTCTTCAAGAACTTGTCCATAGACTCCTGTCTTCCTTTTTTATCCGGGCTGGGTTTCTTAGCGGACTTGTTAAGTTTGGTCGCCGACCCCGGCTTCGGTTGGCCCTTCACTGGTGGAGATTTGAGGAGCTTCTTCGATGCGGGGAAATCTGGGGGCTTCCCGTCGAATATCTGCTCGTAGCTCACTTTGGATATGTTGTACTTTTCTAACGCCGTTTTCTAGAAGTAAATAAAATGTGCAATGAAATTCCATCCTTTATGCAAGCTGCTAGATGTACTGGAGTTCTTCACGCACCATTTTATTGCACAACTCGGCATATTTGTAACCTTTTTGTTGACGCGTTCCGTGTCGCATCACAAACTCGGACTATAATAGCGTCGGTAGTCTACACATAACACACACAATCACGACCAAACCAAAAATAGCAATTCCTTAGGGACAAAACCTGTGTTCCCGCCGGGAATCGAATCCGGTACCCCTGCTTAGAAGGCGAACGCGCACGCAACTAAGTCGTCGGACAGTTAAATATGTGTTAAAATATGTTAAAAATTAAATTAATTTAAAAGGGCCAAAGTTTCCGAAATAATAAAGATCAATTCACAAAGCTTTGTTTTTTTTATGGCCATGATTTTTATAAGTTTAGTGAACTGATAGACTCATAGTGAGTTCAAGGTTTGTAGCCGACCTTGAAGAGATTTGTATTGACTATGTATGAGTTGCGTGAATAATGTTCTTGTTAAGAAAACATATTGAAATTTCATAGGACCTGCCTCAATAGTAAAATTAGGCTTTAAAATAAAAATCTTTTTTTTTAATTGCCCGTTGGCTTTTTTGGACTCTCTTTTGATCTATTTAGTCACTGTATGTTAAAAAGAGATAACATATAAATCAGAGCCTCGTCTTGTTAAGCAATACATAGTAAAAACTTGATACATTCATGTTAATTTTATATGATTCTGGAAAGAAGAAATTGCAGTACTTTGGTCATATCACCTGAATCGAGAAATACGAACTCCTTCAATTGATCATGGGGGGAAAGATCCAAGGCTGCAAGAAAACCAGAACGAGATGTACAATTGGGTGTCCACAACTCGCCATCTTATCCAGGCATTGTTCCTACAGCCACCACCAGCAGTCACTGAAGCAATAGAACTACAAATAAGGGTAATTTGAACTTACCTTGATGCCAATAACACCTCCAGGGCCTCCTTCAACAAACTGCTTCAGAAACAAACGATTTTTATCCCTTGTGTAGATGCCCTTCCTTCGTCGAACTCTATCAAAGGAGACGGTGCCAATCTGTCCTGTGGCTGCCGAGTCTGAATCGTCAAACTGTTCCACTTCATAGCAGTAGGATGATGCAGGTACCATGGTTTTGCTGTGAAGTAGATAGTTATTGATCAAATGTTCCTTGAGCAAGACAGGTTTGATTCCAGTATCTTATTATTGTTTGGGATTTATAAATAATTGATTGAGTGAAGTGAGATCTCGAAGTCGACTCGGATGGTTAAGCACTTTGTTCATCCGTCCGTCTGTCTGTGTGTCAGAGTCATCTAGTATCTAATTCTAAACCATGAAAACGAATAAATCGATAATACAAAGCCAGTAATTAAATTATTTTATTTTTTTCAAATTAAATCCATAATACACTTTATAAACACAATTTAAGATATATACATTTATAGGTATACAGTAATAATGACTATTAAAATGATACAAATGAAAATATTAAGGGGGCTCCTGTTTACGTAAGACTGGGGCAACTTTATTTTTTTCTGCGCATTTGGGGTATTGATGAAAAGAGCTCTGGAAGTTAAGTACAAATTAAAAAATATATATTTACAAAACAATTTGGTAGGACATTAAAGTCACTGGTTTCAGTCCTATTTTGTCCCAGGGTCTTAAAAACAGCTACATTTGTAAAGCTGAAATTTACACATAATATCCGTTATATATATGCAACAAATACAGAAATCACACAATGATTACTAAAAAAACTCAAAAGATTTTCTCCATTAGGCAAAATGTAGGTGCGAGATCTTTGTTTGGGGCGAACAACTAGTTATATATATATATATACAAAACAAACACTTACACACTCAATTTAATACTGAGTATGTAAGTATAAGTGTAACTTGTATTAAGGGTGTCAGAAACTCATACACCAACCACACAATTACAACCAGAACCACTTTCCCTTGGTTAGAAAATGTTTGCTCACACCGGGAATCAAACCTGGCACACAGTGTAGAAGGCAGATATGTAATCAACTATTACGGGGAACAGTTAAAAATATTACAAAATTAATATTCTTAAAGTAGTTGTCCTGGTTGTTAGTTGTAAGACAACAGTTGTTAAGACTTGTCAGATGCCTTTAGGCAACCTGGAAAATCCCAAAATACACCAACTCTCTAGTTAAAAAAATATGTACAAGTACTATATGTAAATGTATAATAAATAAATAAATTGTTTATTTTCTCTCACTGAAAATATAACTTAAACAATAATACTCTATAGAATATAGTATAGTTATTAGGTATATATACAATGATGATTATACCTGTGTTGTGAGAGCCTGGTGCCTGATAATAGTTCATTTACTTAGTAGAAATTATATAGAAAAGTCTTATAAATAACATCCCCAAAAACATTATCAACAAATTATAAAAAACAAATGTCATGTACTAGACCTATATATTTATATAATAAGAGTAATATAACATAACTAATATTACTCTTATTATATAATACAGCCCTAAATAGGAATTAAACAAAAAGTAAATCATCAAATAAAAGGAATAAAAAGTTAAAATATACTTTGTTGATATAAATAACTATAGGTATTCACATTTATTTTCTATTTGTACTTTTCATTAACAGCTTTATTATTACGACAACGTAAGGAGCACTCAGCAGTTTAGGTTCTTGTTTATTCTTTTGAATAAAATAGAATCTAATATGATCTGTTACTGACCTGTCAGGGTGCTGCTTCTGGACTGTCACCGACAGTACATGAGCTTCCTGCCAGTTGTCTCCCTCCAAGCAAGCCTCCACTGTCTCTCCAACAAAATATCTGTCCCTCACAAAATTGAAGATATCCTCAGACATCTCAGCAAAAGAACACCGATTAGTCCTCACAGAGAGGTACAGTATAGGAATCCGGAGCTCCATGGGAAAGTCTTTGAGCTGCCTCCTGGCAGCCCTCTCACTTTGCAGTGCCTCCGAGTACGTCAAGTTATTCTTCCCTGTCATCTCACATGTCCACACCATGGAATTGACCAATATAATCCTCTCACAGTACTCCCTTAAAACAAAAAAGGAACAAATTTAATGAAAATGTGACGCGAATCACGGAAATAGCGACAAGCGTGACAAGCTCGCGCTATTACGCGGCCCGCCGCGCGCTAACAATGCCAGCCGACTTCTACAATAGATAAAACCGACTGCGCGCACTAAATTCACTAAAATTTGGCGGCTAAACACTTTATGTTGTTACTTACTCATAATCTTTGAATATCTCGTCGGTGATCTCGCAGTGGAATACCTCATCGTCGTCCCGAAGGTACCCTGACGCCGTCGATTTCTCGAAGGCTTTCCTTTTCAACAGGGGCATGTTAGGAGTTCGCGGGTCACTTCGGTGGGAAAGATGATTTTATATTACGATTTGTAATCGCACTTGTGTCATATATTACTCAACTTTCTACAGCGCATCGATTGCTTTATTTCACTAAACATCACATGGAGAAAAAGGTAGTTTTTAGGCAAATTACAAGTGAAAAATGTTGCGTGGTTTCGGTTGACAAGCCAAAAAACGGCGCGCTGCTGGGCGCTTCTTTTTACGCCAGAAACATATGAACTGTGATGCAGATATAGTAAATCATACTATTTTAGTAGAAAATGCATGAACAAAACAAAATAAATAATGAGAAAACGAGGAGGTTCTAAATTTAACTGAAAATTTGTTTAAAATACAAAAGTCCCAGATGATGGGCATCTTACATGACTATCACTGAAACTATTCAGAAAATCCAACAAAAACACCGTGAGTCACAGTCGGATAACATTCGCGATAGTTTTAATACTTAGATTTCACTCACGGTTGGTTTCTCACATTATTGTGAGACTAGATTTAGTTAGGGTGTCGTAAAGGGGGCACTGAGGAAAAAGGACTTAGAAAATTTTCGCTCAAAATTTTGGCTAGGGTCATCAATAGATACGACGACTAGCGAAGCGACATGGAGTGGTTATGTTTCTTGTGACCACAACGCGCGAGCCGAGCGAGCGAAGCGAGCGTGCCTCGGCAGCGGCCGGCGAAGCGCCAGAAAAACTTTCTGTATATTGTATATTGCGGGGCTGTGAGGGTTTTAAATTACATGTTGTTCTAACTAAATCCCGAAATAAAAACTTAATAGGTAGTCAACATGGTCTGAATTTGAAGTATGTGCCCCCTTCTCGACAGCTGCTGCAGTTTTTGGGTTGGGGGTCAGTTTTTTTTGATGACCCTATACTTTTTTGATGCCATCATGTAGAACAACCTTTCTGGACACATGTTCGTCTAAAACTTTTTTACCTCAAACCTATCCCTACCAAGTTATGATCAAAATCAGTTAATATGAAGATATGAAGGTTACTGATTCCAAGCATCATTAAATACATATAGCAATTATTAAATAGGAAAATAAAAATCTGTTCTGCCCACTTTACGACACTAAAATAGACATTAAATTTGACTGCATATTCGACTGAAGAAAGAAAACTGACTGCTCTGAAACTAGTCTCGCAAGAATACAAGAAACTACGTCAATAATAGTTTGAATCCTAAATATGTGTTATAGTTTATACTTTTTTTTTTTAATTTATAGAAACTTTGAATCAAACAATTCACATCACGAGTAAGTAAAGAATCCATTCTTTATTCTTCCTCCTTAATATAATGTTATTATTATGTTAGGTAGACAGATAAATTCCTCATTAGTGCGCCAAATGAGAGCACATACATAGAAATCCTATTATCCTACTAATATTATAAATCTGAAAGTTTGTGTGTAAGTGTGTTTGTTTCCTCTTCACGTTTAACGGCTGAACAGATTTGGATGAAATTTGGAATGTACATAGCTTATACCTAGGATTAACACATAGGCTACTTTTTAACTTGATAATAGCGCGCGAAGCTGCGGGGCGCGGCTTAAATATAACATAGGAGCACAAAGAGCGGTCTTATCGCTCATAGCGATTTCTTCCAGACAACCATATCAATACCAACCCGTACCCAACGCCTCCCATATTTTGGAAAATGATGAGTAGATTCTTGAAAATTAAGATGGCAACGCTGATTATAAATGCGTTCATGAATGAAACTTTACAGTATTTTTTTGTATAGTACGTTTCCGTAACCGTAAATATTTGACTACTTTACCTGTCAAAAAATGTCATTGTCAAATTATCAAATATGTTATCGCTCTCGATTGAGGTTAATTTTTGTTATAATAGATTTGTGAAATAACATAATGCCTATGTACCTGTGGCGTATATAATAATTATATTACGACTTGTAGTAATTTAGAAAAGATGCCTAAAGAACAATATCGTGAGACATATGTCGGGAGAAAAATGTGAGTAAGGTTATGTTTACTATTTCTGAATTCTGAACATAATGTAGTTTTCATGAATTATATCCAGATTTCGTCAGCTTGGTCCTACACAATATTTAATGCAATATGTAGACACCGTTTACTACCAATAAACTCGCAGTTGCGATGTATTTTACACCGCTTCTACTCATTATATTTATCGGTATTTTCCAGTTCCCACGTAACTTTCAATGTGGACAGTGCATCCGCTATTCAGCAAGCGGCTCATCTCCAAGTTATTACTAAGAATCTGTACGCTCAAGATGGACAGCGAGTGCCAGCTGCGTATGGAGTGCTGGACCGGCGAATGGTAAAATAATATAGTTATAAAAATGGCTCACGAATTGTTTATAATAGTTACTTGGGCATTTTAGACAACACCGAAGGACCTAGGTTGCACTTTGCACTGTCATGTGGCTGTTTGGTGCCTACAAATTCGATTTTCAGTTGTTTTTATCCATGTTCAAGTTCTCCAAATGATAAAGCATTACTTTCACATGTAAATGATATAAAGCTGACACTAAAATCTAAATCTAATTCTAAATTCATCATCAACATATATTTTCTATTACCATTAATTTCAGGGCACAAATCAAAAAGATGCTAACTGTGAAACATGTGGGCTGGGACTGGCGGAATGCGTTGGACACTATGGCTACATAGAGCTGGCTTTACCAGTATTCCATGTCGGATACTTCAGGTCTATCATCACGATCTTGCAGAGTATTTGTAAGGTATAAACATTTCACTTCAATTTACGTCTTGTGGGCATTCCAAATGGTATATTCTTGTGGTTGCCTAAGTACCTTGTTAGTTTACATTTAAGAAAAAAAATCTGCTACTAAGCTCTGAGTGGTGTTTGGTAAAGAACTAGTTATTAAGGCCTAACATGCTTACCACCTCGATAAATTATACAATTATTTAATACATATAATAATGTAAACAATTAAAAATATATTATACAATAATAATCTATGCGAAGTATTGTATTGCAGGTATATTATGTTTGTACTTATATTATATTGTATTTTTATAAATAATTGTATTCTAACACACATGCACAGACGCACTCACTCACTCACACTTTCTCAGACACGCACATACATACACACACACATACATATATCTATCTCACTAAATTGTTTTGTATTGTTATACCAACTAGGAGAGTAAATAATAATTGTACTTATCTAGATAGACCTATAATTGGCTGTACTATATGTATATATTTCATGTTTTGTATCTAAATTATCTTAATGCTGTTGGTCTTCTGAATAAATAAATAAATATTCTCAGGCTGCTTGTTTCTATAGGCTTGGTATCTGCCTTATAAGCAGCGGGTATCAAGTTTGATTCCCTGTGGAAACACCAGTTTTCTCGCAAAGGGAATTTGTATTTTTATTGTCTATTTATAAATGATCAGCAAAATGCTTATATGTCTATATCACACAGTGTTTAAAGTCAGTTCACTTTCTAACAAAGTTTGTTTATTCATTTGCAACCAATTGTCAAGCATGTTTTTAAATCCATCTATTGTGATAGCAGAAACAACATATTCGCTCTATTCGAGCGTCGGGCGGGGCGGGGAAGAGTGGTCGAAAGCGCGTTCTTTAAGTGGCCTCAGTGCACGCTCAGCATTTGTGGTGCCGGTCGTTTGTGTCGATCATGGCGTCTGCGTCGTACGATATTATTGATATGTATTTAGAAGAAAATTTGTGGCTAAAATTTAATTATGAGTAAAGGTCCTAGTAACATTGTGAAGCAAAGAAAACAATTTGGAGAGTTTTCTATGTTTTTCTGAAATTATTTCTTCAAACGACATCCTTCAAGAACGCTCGTATCACCGCTGCAAAACACAAACTGGTTTGAACTTGCACGCGATCTTTAAAGATAAATAAAATATATCTTTAGTGTTCATAGTGTTATCTTTATTAACTAGCAGTGCCCCAAGACTTTGCCCACATTAATTAATTTAAAAGAATCAAATTTTCTTTCATACAAACCTTGTCCTAACATTTACAAATGTAACAAAAAAAACAGTGGAGCCATTGTCAAGTGAAGATCTTTCATACATAAGGCAATAATTTATTATTCATAGAACTGTTGATCCCCTAATTGATTTCAGTTATGAAATTTAAATTATAACAACTATTCAAATGTTTTATTACAGGACTGTGCAAAAGTAATGCTACCGGAAGCCCTAAAGAAGTCCTACCGACGGAAGTTCCTGAACCCCGAGCTGATGTACTTAACAAAGAAGAACCTACGAGCAGCTGTGTTGAAGAAAGCCAAAGCATGCACTAAATGTCCTTCCTGTGAAGCATTGAATGGCATGGTTAAGGTATTCCACCCATTTCTACAAATGTACAATACAATACAAAACACTTTATTGCACCAAATAAAATAACATATCGCTCTCTTCCAGTCAACCTTTTGATGGAAAAAGAGAAAAATAAATATAAGAACATAGGTTGGTGTTGTGATTAACTTCATATATTTATAATAATGTATATGTATAAATACATGTAACAAATAAATACATAATAAAATAACATAACATATTAAAAAACAATTCTGAATAGATAATAGTGTATTGTGTTTCTGACCAAAAAGATTATTATATGAATTATTTTTCTTTATCTCCATTCTTTAACTAAGTTTCACTTGCCATTATCTCACAAATTTACATTGATCAGCTATATCCAGCAGTAGATTTCTAGCGGCTGAGATGACGAGCTGATGATTATTATTTGTAATACTCTAGTTTTAGACTTTTAACTCCGATCACAAATCAGTCAAATATACTTGCACATGTGCTAAACAAGCTGTTTCTGCTTTAAGAAAAGTTCTGCTGGCATCCTGAAGATCATACACGATAAGTATAGAGCCAAGAAACCAACGGATGTTGTGGTGAAGAAGGCGCTCAAGGATTTCCATGAAGCCAAGGAGTCCAATAAGGAATTGGCCTCTATTATTAATAGTGGACTGATTATTGAGCTGAATCCTTTGGAGGTAAGAATTTAATTATAAAGAACTAGCCGTACTTAAGCGGCTTTGCCTGCGTTTATTAAGTTAAAAATCATTAAATTTGTTACGGAGATATGTGGTAACAAACATTCACACACATAAACTTTCGCTTTTATAATATTAGTATAAAGGATTAAAAAGAATCTTGATGAGGTTGAATAGCCAACCAATTTTTTTTATTTTTACCTGACATCAAAAAAGGAAGAGGTTTCTGTGTTCGACTGTATGTGTTTTTTTTATGTATGTTGTACAATTTTTTTTTTTTTGTTTGTTATATATTATACTTCAGAGGTGGTCCCATATAAATTTTATCGGAATAGATCAAGCCAAAACCAAAATATAAGCAGTGAAGTCGGTTTTTTAAGCTATGCTTACGTTTAAATTATTGTCCTTGAATTTAACTATTCAAACTAAAATTTGTTCTAAAATAATGAAGTTATATATAGCACTATAATTTCATGCTAAACAACGCACTATAGCGCACTATAGCGGCATGTGATGTCAGCATCCACTATCGCTATACAAATTCAATATTAATTCTCGCTTTGTGGGGAAGGGATAGAGCATCGCCACCCGACTTCACAAAAAAGGAGGAGGACTTAATTTGACATATTTATTTTTAATGTGTGTTACCTCGTATCTTCTTCCTACGTGAACCGATTTTGGAATTCTTTTTTGTTTGAAAGCTGGTGCTTTCCCATATGTCATTTAAATTTGGTTAAGATCTGATCAGTAGTTTTTGAGTAATCGTCAATAATGCATGTTTAATACATTGAATTTGATCAAGGTTCCGAAGATAAAGCGGTGAAGTCGGTTTTTTTAAGCTTTGCTTGCGTTTAATTATATTTTTTTTAGTAAATGTGTTATATTTTTTATTTATGTTCATTAAACTTGCATGGAGCCGGGAAGTGTAAAGTGTTGAAGGCCCTCATGATATTAAAAAAGTACTGTACATATTTTATCCAGGTATTAAATCTCTTCCGACGGATCCCAGACGAGGACATCCTACTGCTGGGCATGAATGTGAAGCAGACGAGGCCTGAAGACCTGATTCTCACGAGGCTGCCTGTGCCTCCCCTGTGTATCCGACCCAGCGTCATATCCGAGATAAAGGCAGGAACGTAAGTGGTAAAAAGGGGAATTCACTGCCTCGTCATCATCATTTTCCTTTCTTTTTTCTGAATATCAGCAGCTGCAACTGCTAGTGACCTTAAATACCTATCTAAGGTCACTAGCAGTTCTTGGTAAAATCCCTCAACAGAAACGAAGATGACCTCACGATGAAGCAGTCGGAAATCCTCCTCATCAATGACGTCATATCTCGGCACATGGCCAGCGGTGGCAAGAGCGAGCTGGTGCAAGAAGACTGGGACTATCTGCAGCTGCACGCCGCTCTCTACATCAACAGTGAAATGTCTGGCATCCCGCTATCCATGCAGGTAAATAGGACTGGGAGATTTAACCTCCCCCCCTTCCCCCTTAGTCCATTAGTCCTACGCTCACTACTGGGCATTGTAATGGTCGCACGAAGCGTTTTGCTTCCACATTCATTGTGCGAACCACAGGAGTCGAACTCCTTGCTTGAGTCGGTGTTTCCTAATGAGAACAATAAGGGAGTCTTCAAGTCGCGATTGAATAGATATCTTGCTCCATCGTCGACCACATCGTCACCACCATCAGGTTAGATGGTAGTCAAAAGTTTACCTATCTAGAATAAAAGAAAATGTAGGTAACGATAATATTTATGAATGAGGGTAATGGAAAAATAACTATTATGGTTAAACTAAGATTGTTTCACTGTATCGGTATCACTTATTAAATACTTTGTCATGGCGCAGTAGGTAGGATGTTTCTCTTGTGGCTTAGATATCATCATTTTCCACGGTCAGAAGCACATTGTCAAGCCTCGTTTTGCTTGGGTTATTCGGATACTTAGTGCGTCTATCTCTGTGAGCTGTAACCCCTGGATCTTTCTGGAGAACATCTGCATTGATTTTCACATTCTGTGGCTAAAACATGTTAGTAAATGAATAGTAAAATATTTCTAAAAACAAGCTTTTAGTTTTCGTATTCTTCAGCAAACCTTTTCATTTGATACCCCATATTATGGCAGTGCTAAAAAATATGCCGGATATTGGATTTAGAATGAAGTAATTTTATTTTTCGTATTTTTCTCAGCAAGCCCTTTTATTTGAGACCCATATGGGGGTGCACGAAAAATAACTAGTCCGCCATGTTGGTGGCGAAATGACGTCACTTAGCTAACCATGCATTGTCAACCAAACTAAAGGTGTATGCAAAATTTCATCCTAATCTGTCTAGGATAACTGCTTTACAATTCAGTTGCAAGATTTGACTTCAACATATATACATACAAACATTGCAAGTTAAATGAAATCTTGTAAAAATCTTTAAGTCAAGAACCTGCTTTCAGGAAAGCGTGGAGGTATCACATTTAAATTTAATTCAAATACTTAGGTCTTCGTAGAAGCTGTAAAACAATCTAGTTACTAAATTAAATATTAAACTGCCCGCAGGCGTTGTCGGTAACGCGTCTGCCTATTAAGCAGCTGGTAACGGGTTCAATTCTCGGTAAATAACAGGTTAGGCTTGTTTTTAAAATGAATAGAATTATAATAGAATCACAAATTTACCCCCCAAGGGAAATTTGTGTTTCTGGTTCTGTTGTAATTATTGTGTGTGTTATATGAATGTTTCCGACACCAACGTTACACAAGTCCTTAAAATTTATGTGACTGAGTTTAAAAAAAAGCTTTGAAATGTTTTCGGTTGGTTAGTGGCTTGAATTTGATACAAGTTACTTATCCCCAGCCCAAGAAACCAGGTCGAGGCTTAGTGCAGCGGCTGAAGGGGAAACAGGGCCGGTTCCGTGGGAACCTGTCCGGGAAACGTGTGGACTTCTCCAGCAGGACTGTCATCTCGCCAGACCCTAACCTGCAGATCCAGGAGGTCGGTAATGTATCCATCACCAGCCGTTATGTGTGCGCAGGAGTTACACGAGCTAATTCATCCATGCTATTTTTATCATCCAATAACAGGACAAATTCACTCAAGGCTTTAATAGTTTTTAAGTTTATTTATTTCGCACACATTTTGATTTATTGTAATCAATAAACGATAGAAAAACAGGGATGTTTGACACCATCATGATAGTTTGTTTTAGAGAATAATTGTTTTTTTTTTAACCAAGATTTTTATTTATTCGTTTTATTGATGACTTTAAACGAAAAAGCGATAGTCAGACAATTAATTCTATCAGTTTTGCCCGCCCAACAAATATTGTTTTCATATATAAACACAAATGTCGGCCTATAATTGCCTGTCCGTTGGTCTATTTGGCGCCTTCGCCTTCTGAGCTGCGGGTATCAGATTCGTGTCCCGGTGGAAACACAAATTTTCGCTCTTGAAAAATGTGTGTTTCTGGTTTTGGTGTGATTGTGTGTGTGATTTAAATGTTTCAAATTAGTTTAAAGAGATACTCGTAAAGTTTATGACTCTTGCCAGATTCGGTAAATTACAGCCATCTCGTGAAGAACCTGGCAAGATACTCGGCGGCGCATTTTTTCATATTTTTTTAAACACTCTTAAATGACTAGTACAGGTTTTTTTATTAACCTAGGTATATCTATATTATGTAGTCGCCAGCGCCTTTATAGTTTGTCTCCATGCATCCCTGTCATTTCGTTTGTATTTACTGTACCATAGTGGACACTGCTTGCAAATTATATAATACCTTGTTTACCTATCTAAGCTTAAGTGTGTCAATTTGTGAACCTAATAAATAATAAAAAAATTTGGCACCCTCGACACAAGTCATTAAACTTAGCGTTGGGCTGTGAGAGTGAAAAAGAGTTTAATGTAAGGATTAAAACTACGGGCCAATTGCCTATATTTCCTTAAACTAAACAAAAACTATGTACAGCAAAGTACTTAGTCACCTACAAGAAATCGAGCTTATAGGTAACTCAAGCGCTCAAGCCCACTACCAGTGGGTAGCGTTCCCATCATGCTGGCGGCATTGCCTCTCTGAATTGCAATGCTAATACGTTGAGCCTAATAAGTGCCAGCATTTTGATCACGCGTCGCTTCAACCGGGCGCTCTGATAGAATTTTGAAAATAGAATGAGCGCCCGGTCCCCACGGACCCAGTGTCTCAACACCAAACGCCTCAAATATGTAACGATTTGGCGTGGATGTAGGTGGGAGTCCCAGTCCACGTGGCCAAGATCCTGACGTACCCCGAGCGCGTGTTCCCCGCCAACCTGGCGTGGCTCCGCGCGCTCGTGTGCAACGGGCCCGACCTGCACCCCGGCGCCAACTACGTGCAGCAACGCGGCTGGAAGCACAAGAAGTACCTCAAGTACGGGAACCGGGAGAAGATCGCGCAGGAGCTCAAGGTGACCTGCCCATTGTGCAATCACAATATTATTTATAACTGCTCATTGGCTTAGTCGGGTGGCGTTGGGGTATCGGGTTCGAATCCCGGCGGGAACACAAGTTTTCTCTCCAAGGAAAATGTGTCTTTCTGGTTCTGTTTGTGATTGTGTATGTGATGTGAATGTTTCCGGCACCCACGACACAAGTCATCGAACTTAGTGTGGGACTGTGAGTGTGAATAAAGAAAAAGAAAAAAAAACAAATTAAAAGAAATTTTTATTTAACACATTTTTTATAATTTACTTTTTTTGATGAAAAAGAGCGAGAATTAGCTACATTGATACCCATGTTGTAGGAGTGCATTAAAAATTATTTGTCCGCCATTTTGGGTGTTCCACCATGATTGTCCATTTTGGATGTTCCAGCAGGTTCGTTAACAACATGAAATGTTCTGTCGATTATATTTTTGGAAAATTATCAAAATGGCGGAGATACGTTAAAAAAATAATTTCGGAAAATACGCGATGTCTCCAACTCGCAGAGGCACTATTCTAGAATAAAATAAATAAAATTAAAGAATAAAATCATACTAATATTATAAATCTGAAAGTTTGTGTGTAAGTGTCTAAGTATGTTTGTTTTCTCTTCACGCTGTAATGGATTTGTATGGAATTTGGAATGTAGATTTAACAGTGGCACGACTAGTTGCTTATAAAAGATAGTACTATTCAAGTACCTATATATTCCAGTGCGGCGACATAGTGGAACGTCACTTAGTGGATGGAGACGTGGTACTGTTCAATCGTCAGCCGTCTCTGCACAAGCTGTCTATCATGTGTCACCGAGCGAGAGTGCAGCCGCAGAGGACCTTCAGGTAAACCTAAAGATAACGCCGTTCTTTAATAACACAGTGTTAAACATTTGAACGTTACTCAGTGGAAGAACACGTGATCTTTAATTTCGATTCCGGTAGATGGCGTCAGGCGTTCCCATTAGACGTTAATTGCTTGACTTATGACTAACAAAACTGGGATCAACGTGGCCTCCGAAGCACGGTGACACTCAGTTGAAAATCCCACGCGGCCATCCATCTAACGGAGGCCTTTTTTTGTGAGGGGAAAATGCCCAAAAAAGTGGCTTGTTTTTTTTATGACAGATAGGTAAGCATTTGGCCGCTATCTCACTTGATGGAAAGTGTCGATGCGGCCGAAGATGAAGCATGCTTACCTACAATATACCTACTCACTCTAGAGTTGAAGACTTCCAGATTGTTCCATCCAAGACATTCTCACATACACTAATATCCTTCAGGTTCAACGAGTGCGTCTGTACGCCGTACAACGCAGATTTTGACGGAGACGAAATGAATTTGCATCTGCCTCAGACGGAAGAAGCGAGGGCTGAGGCGCTTATATTGATGGGGGTAAGGCATATTTTGGTACAGCTAAATAGCATTCTTCTAGGTTTAAACAAACAAGTTTAAATCTAGAATAATGCTAGTATGCCGACCAGATTAATAGCGTTCTTTTAAAATAAAAGATCTGATTGTTGTAACTTTTAAGAACCATTTGCTTACTTAGGTGCTCATTCGCCTTCTAAGCAACTAGTATCGGGTTAGATTCCAGGTGGAAACACAAGTTTTCTCCACAAGGGAAATTTATGCTCCTCGTTTTAGGTGTTTGATGTGGATGTTTCCGGCACCCACGACATAAGTCATCTAACTTAGTGGGGGCTGTAAGTGAGAAAGCGTTAAAAAAAGGTAACATCATGACTTAATTTTTAACCGACTTCAAAAAAGGAGAAGGCTCTCAATTCGACTGTATGTATGTTACGCGATAATTCCTCCAATTATGATAAATTTTTGATGATTCTTTTTTTGTTTGGTAGATCATACTTCAAAGGTATTATGGGTCCCATATAAATGTTATCGAAATTGATTTAGCGGTTTTTGAGTAAATCTACTAAAAACAAAATATAAGTGGTGAAGTCGGTTTTTAAGCTTTGCATTTTAAGCATTGCAATTATTATTTACCTCGCCGAAAGGTCATGTTGCACTGACCATTTCGAAAAGACTAGATAATGTGGATGTCAGCGTCGCAAAGGCGAGTATTGTCTCTAAATACTCGTACTTGGTCTTTTAAGAAATTGCTGTCACGACACAAGGCTCACGAAATCCGCAGATTTATCGCGGGATAAATTGCGACGAGAACATTTTCTTATAACTATCTTTAAAATGAAATCCATAACCTAGATATACACTGAGAAATGATTTATCTCTATTGTACATGCGAAATTCTTATATACTGTTGAACTATCGTTGGCTTGGTAGGGTGAGCGCTCGTCTTCTAGGTCTTCTATCGGGTTCGGTTCCCGGCGGGAACACAAGTTTTCTCCCCAAGGAAAAATTGTGTTTCTGGTTCTGGTTGTGATTGTATGTGTGATGAAAGTTGCCGGCACGGCACCCACGACACAAGTCATCGAACTTAGTGTGGGGCTGTGAGTTTGAAAGCGTTTATGTTATATAAAATAAAGTTGTGATGACCTTCTTATATAATGCATAATTGGTCTCATTAACAATCCTTCAAGGTCCTAATAAGTTCGCTCAAAGCGTTTTGTTTTACGTTTATCATCCGTACAGCGAAGGAGTGGAACTCATTGCCTGCGTCATTATTCCCCGAGAGGGAATAATCTGGGATTCTTCAAATCGTGAATAGGTATCTTCTAGGCAAGCATGTCCCATCTTCGGCCATATAATCACTTTCAAATGAGATAGTGGTCAAATGCTTATCCAAGATAAAAAAATACTTGGTTTTGGGGCTATGTATAATGACCATTGCCGCACCACCGATCACTTTTTGTTAAACTATTTTATCCTCTCCATCCTAAGGTTGCCTGAAAGAGATCGCTGCTTTGCGATAAGGCCGCCGATTGTACTGCTATATTGTTATTTTTTCTATTGGTAATAAAATTCTTGGTGTGCAATAAAGAGTATTTGTATTGTATTTTATGCATGTGAATGCGTTTATGTTTATGTAACACAACTCCAACATCCCAGAACAAGTCCAACCTGGTAACACCCCGGAATGGTGAACTCCTCATCGCAGCCACACAGGACTTCATAACGGGGGGGTACCTCATCACGCAGCGAGACACGTTCCTCACGAAAAGTGAAGCGCAACAGTTGGCGGCGTGCCTCCTCGCCGGACCTGATGCTAACATGAGGATAGACATGCCCCCGCCCGCTATCATGAAGCCGAGGGTGCTGTGGACTGGGAAGCAGATCTTTAGGTCAGTGCCTTGTACACCTCCGATGACTGGCAGAAAATTAATTAGCAATAAGTCCTCTGTGTACAGCTATATTGTGTTAGCATAAATATGTCAGCATTATTATTCAGATAGTGGTCAAAT
This sequence comes from Lomographa bimaculata, assembly GCA_948107665.1. Taxonomy (NCBI): domain Eukaryota; kingdom Metazoa; phylum Arthropoda; class Insecta; order Lepidoptera; family Geometridae; genus Lomographa; species Lomographa bimaculata. Next base: position 1,333,900 of record OX403603.1, read on the forward strand.
GCTTGCTTATCGTGAATAAAAAAAAAATACATGTCTGTTAACAGCAAGCTGCTTAACTATTTCTATAAACAAGCAATTTTTTTTTTATTGTTACGCTTAAGAGCAAACTCCGCAAAAAATATGCTATCCTAGATTCCTTATCGTATCAAACTTTTAACAAGTTTTCTTCCCAAGGGAAATTTGAGTTTCTGGTTCTGGTTGTTGTTGTATGTGTGTTGTGAACTAAGTGTGGGACTGTGAGTGTGAAAGCTTTTATGTTTATGCTTATTTTTTTTCATCTATAAATTCTATGTTTGTTACAGTTTGATCATGAAGCCAAACAAGAAATGCGAAGTTAAAGCCAACCTGGAGACCAAAGGCAAGAACTATACATCGAACAAGGACATGTGTGTACAGGACTCCTGTGAGTACAATAACTAGTTAACAAGTCCTTGAAAAATGAGACGGTGGTGCTGGAACTATCGTAATTATTGATCTAAAACAAGTTTTTTTTATTTTGTTTAGGCAAACGTTTAATCACCACCTAATGGTAAGCGACGATTTGGTCGACAAAGGCGTACGCTTGTCTAGAAAATTCACTTGAGATTTGAAGGCTATATTGTACTTATCAAGAAATACCGACTTAGGTTGGGAGTTCGATTTTCTTGCGGTTCTCACAATAAATGTAGAAGCAAAAACTATCTTTCCACACCAGTTCATGCAACCTCAATGCTCTATTCCATCAGGTCTGTTACCATCGTCGAGTTCTAGACCATTGCATGTAACAGTCGCACAGACCTTAAAGCCGAACAGATGACGTCATTGATGGCCTATTTAATATCTACAACTATCTACTTTATCTACAACTATAAGAATCTTTGTTCTGACATACTGATTTACTGACTGACTGACTGACTGACTTAGAGACAACGCACAGCCTAAACCACTGGTCGTAGAGACTTGAAATTTGGAGGGTACATTCGTCTTAGTACGTATAGAGGTGAACCAAGAAAGAATTTTTGAAAAACCCCGAAGAGGGTTTAATGGGGTGAAAGCATTTGTTGCTCGTTGGCTTAGTTGGTTGGCGTTCGCATTCTAAGCACGGGTGTCGGGTTCGATTCCCGACTGAAACACAAGTTTTCTTCTTCCCATGGAAAATTTGTGGTTCTGGTTGTGATTGTGTGTGTGATGTGAGTGTTTCAGGCACCAACTTTGCAAGTCATCGAACTTAGTGTGGGGCTGTGAGTGTGAAAGCGTTTATATTATGTAATTTCCATAATTTAATATACGTGAAGAGGCAACAAATGAGCATGCCGTTCATACATCCATGCGACACAGGTCTGTTCATTTCATGATCATAATATCCATGGTTTATGAGAACTTACTTCTGCAGATGTGATAATCAGAAACTCTGAGCTGCTGTGTGGGTCCATGGACAAGAGTACTCTGGGATCTGGCACAAAGACCAGCATCTTTTACATCCTGCTGCGGGACTGGAGCGAGGAGTATGCCGTCCGCGGAATGTGGAGGTCAGATATACTTTTACTTCTAGCGAGAATATTTTCTCCACTAGTTCAGTATGAACAGTAACAGAAAATACTTCAGCTTCGAACATTGGCGTATGCTTGTGCGTGTTTACAAGATACATTTCGGAGAGTGTGCGACAGAACTGTATGATTTAATTCCTCCAGTTCCCTTCCATCATCGGACAACAAGACGTACTAAATCAAGACATCCTTTCAATTCAATTCAATTTATTTTCTCTTTGGTACAAATAGGTACACTTATGAATGTGGTATTCCATGGTGGACATTCCTCCGATTCGAATCAAGCAATTCGAAATAACTTTTATTATGTAAACTGCAAAGGAATGGAACATCTTGCCTTCATTCTCATGTCCCGATAAGTATAATTTAGCCTCTTTGAGTCAGGCAGTCCTTAACTTGAAGAAGTCTAAATTAAACCGGTATTTTCTAGTCAAGCATGCCGCATCGTCGACCACATCGTCGCTTACCGTCAGGTGAGATCGCGGTCAAATGCTTGCCTCTTCACCATAAAAATGCTTGATCAGATCACACTGTTTGAAACCCAGACCTCATTCAGGAGACATGACTTAAAGACATGCCTCGAGATGCAAGCATATACAGAAGTGAAAGAAAGAATTTGTTATCTCAAAACTGTCGCTCTTATCGACCGACAACGAAGCGTCGAGGTTAGTCAAAATTATGCTATTTTGAAAATAAAAGCGCGAAAAGACCCGGTTTTCTCATATAAACACGACAACGAAGCGTTTCAATTTCAGCTTGGGCAAAAACGTTTTCGTATGTCTGGCGGATGTCTGGTTGCTTCCCTCTACAGGTCGCTGTATTTATGATTTCTCAACAGATTCTCGTGAAATTTTGCAGGTTTTATAATTGTATAGATTTTTTCAAAATGGCGGTGCTACAGAGTTTAATATGCAAATACAGACTCGAGGTCTTCCATTAGTGATATTGGTTTATGTGTTTATTTAAATTTGCCGTCATTTTATAGACTGGCGCGCATGGCATCATTTTACATGATGAACCGCGGATTCAGTTTCGGCATCATCGACGTCACTCCCGGCAAGAAGCTCATCGAAGCTAAAAACAAGCTATTGGAAATTGGGTATGTAAGCGTACTTTTGAAAACTGACTGTGCTATGATGGCGAAGGTATTTAGCCTATGGTTTAAAACTGAGTTTATTTTTAGTAGAATGGTGAGATAGTGGTAAAACGTTTGCCTGAATTTTAAAGCAGCTAAGGAGCTGCTTGCTGTTGAGGACAACCGATTAGATAAAATTTTGCCACTTGTTTTGTGCTCGATCAAATGGGTATCAAATGAAAGGGTTTGCTGAAGAATACGAATATAACAATGAATAACGAACAAAAGCTTGATAATGAAAATGTTTTTTAATATTTATTTATCTTATTTATAATAAGTAAGTCGACTATTTGACATAATTAAGGGCAGAAGACATTTAAGTGAATCTAGCCCTCTAAAAACATTATTGTAACAGGCATCAACATTATTGTAACAGGCATCAATATTATTGTAACAGGCATCATCATTATTGTATCTCATTCCGTGACAGGTATTCAAAATGCGACGGGTACATATTGGAAATGGAGAAGGGGACTCTACAGTGCCAGCCCGGGTGCTCCATGGAGGAAACCCTGGAAGCTGTTATGCTCAGCGAACTGAGCAGCATCCGGTAAGGGACCATCACTTTTATCGAGGTTACCTAGATTAAAATAACTTATGTACTAGTGATGTAAACATAAACGCTTTCACACTCACAGTCCCACTCTAAGTTCGATGACTTGTGTCGTGGAAGATGGAAACATTCACGTCAAGTTTCAGGTGAGATAGTGTTTGACTACTATAATAATTTATGTTACCTCTAGCATAACAAAAACATACACACATTTTTGAACCACAATTATTCCTGACGCTAAGTATTATTTGAAAAAAAAAAAAAATACAAAAAAAAAAATTGGTCAGAACAATAAATTCCTAAATAATGTAAAATTTTGCCATTTCTTTATATTTTTGATGTACGCCTACATCCTCCGCTTTTCTATCCATATGTGGTTGATTAGCAGAAAATGCTTTTAGCTTTAAGTCCACCCTTTTTAACGTTTTCTGGGAAATAAAGAGTTAAATAAATAAATGGAAAAAATGCGCCACTGAGTTTCTTGCCAGGTTTTTCTCAAGGTAAATGGTTCTGTAAATGTGCAAATCTGGTAATTAAGAGTCATTAACTTTCCCGAGTACCTGTATGGGGCCCGTGTGAATAAACTATTTTTTTAAACGCTTTCACACTCACAGCGCCACGCTAAGTTCGATGACTTCTGTCGTAGGTGCCGGAAACATTCACATGACACACACAATCTCAACCAGAACCAGAAACACAAATTTTCCATGGAGAGAAAACTTGTGGTTCCGCCGGAAACCGACTCTGCTTAGAAGGCGAACGTTCACCCAACTAAGCCAACAGGCAGTTCAACTAGAATTAGAACTCCTTACCTGAGTCTGTGTTTCCTAATAAATTTATCTGTTTATCTGTGTAAATATGGGAGTATTTAAGTTGCGAGTGAATAGGTATCTTCTAGGCAAACGTGCTCCATCGTTGACCGCATCTTCGCTTACCATCAGGTGAGATAGTGGTCAAACGTTTGCCTATACTAAAAAAAAGCATTTGACCACCATCTCACCTGACAGAACGTGAAGATGTAGCTGAAGATGTCTGATGCCTAGAAAATACCTATTCATTCTACACTCCCAGATTATACCGATCAGGAAAAAAGACGCTGGCAATGAGTCAAGCTTCTTCGCCGTACGGATGATCAACGAAGAAGCTAACTCCATCGCTTCATCTCCGCAAACCTGGATCAGATCTTGTAAATTTTTATATGAGACCAACATAACAAGGAACTTTTAATACTACAAACTTTTAGACCATCATAACACTAAAAAAAAAAAATATTTTCACATCGTTCTAGCCGTCTTCGAATAAAAGAGTACACATAAAAAAAAATATCGACGATTAGAGAACTTTTTTGAAGTCGGTTAATGACGTCATAGAGAAATTATCAGTTTTTCCCTTTCGACAGAGAGTTGGCGGCTAAGGCATGTTTCCGAGAACTGCATCCCACCAATGCACCTCTAATCATGGCGCAGAGTGGCTCCAAAGGTGAGAAAGTATGAGAGCAGACTTGTGTCTCTTCTAGGAAAACATGCTCCATTTCCGACAGCATCGTTGAAAGTGGAATCTGATTTCCTAAATACCATAAATAAGGGAATAACGTTCTCCAACGCTGACCACATCTTCAATATCATCAGGATGGTCAAACTGTATGCTATCGCGAAAAAAAATGGCGAACAATCTCATTACATTTATCTTACGAGGACAAAGCTATATACGTATATATAAGTCTTAAAGAATATTTATTGTTAAAGATGGACGTCAATTTGGTTTACGTCAACATTCTGTTGTGTAAGTAAAATTACTTGTTTTTGCTCTAGTTAGGCAAATCATACAAAGTTTAAAAACATGATTTTCGCCTTCGCTCTAAAACTTCAATAGAAGTTCTAGTAAAGTTTCTACCACTAGGGCACGACTTGACTATGACTGGACCTTCACTCTTTTATTTGACTTTGAGTGTGACTTGCCGAGCCAAAATTAATAGAAAAAAACCACTCGAGAATCCAACATTTTGGAAGATAATACAAAACCGACAACGACATTCTTTCAATTACGCGCCAAAATCTACTACTTATATTAGTAGTACTTTAATATTCTTAATTCCGTAGGCTCGAACATCAACATATCTCAGATGATCGCGTGTGTGGGGCAACAGGCATTGAACGGCAAGCGCGTGCCCAACGGATTCGAAGATCGATCTCTGCCGCATTTCGAGAGACATTGTAAGTTATTATGAGAACGTATTCACCCTCACAGCCCACACTTTTTTTGGGCCCATGTGAATAAACGATATTGATTTGATTTTTGATTTTGACTTATTCCTATTCAATGTGGTAAGACCTGCACTTACGTCCCGCTTGCAGTGCATTTCCTCCTGCCAGGAACTTTTGATCCACCCCAGCTTCTTAAAGTAACGGAATGTGGTTTTGGAGTGCTGGCATAACTGATCCAGTGGTGAAGCTGTTGCATTTGATTGCTGTTAGTCTTTTGGTTTTGTGAAATGTTGCTCTAGCATTCCAGTGGTGGCTCTAAATTCTTCAGTGACAGCGCACTGAGCTATTACATGTTCTACGGTTTCGTTTTCCTTCATGTATCTCCTACACAGTGGGCTATCTGTGACAGCTAACTTGTGAATGTGGTAGTTGTGGTTACAGTTACATGTTATAAGACTTAATTGAAGGCCGGGCGTCGAAACCCAATACCCGCTGCTTAGAACGAGGATGCGCTCCCAACTATGTAAACGTGCAGTTGTAATCTACAGACAACACTTCTTGTGTTTCATTACGATACTACAGGAAATAAATCCGAGTTCCATTTCTCAATCGCATTCCACAAATGCGGACGAAGCGTTTTTCACATTCATTGTGCGAACCGCAAAGAAATGGAACTCGGATTTAGTTCCTGTAGTATCGTAATGAAACACAGACGATCGCGGAATGGATGTATTTATACGAAAATAGCACACGGTACAATAATCAAATATTGAGGGTAGGTGTACCCTCTAAACCCAAACATTACATTTCCCATGTATTAAATAAAACAAATTTGAAAATCATGCTTTTACCGGTTGTAAATAAAAAGGACCAAAAAGTTATAGAACCAGAGGACTTGTCAAGACGAATTAAACGAGCCCAAACTCGATGGGTTTATCTTGTTTAGTTCAGAAGTTCCTGTGGATGGCCACATTCCGTCTCCATCCAGTTGCCTGATGGCAAGAATACAGACCGATAGATAGACAACGGGACCTGTGAAACTAAATAAAAGCTTGTTATGTAGGTCTGTATGACGTGTTCTCTGTTTGAAGAGTTCTCTTTCTATTTACGTTTTAGCCAAGATCCCGGCTGCGCGTGGTTTCGTGGAGAACAGTTTCTACACGGGGCTCACGCCCACGGAGTTCTTCTTCCACACGATGGGAGGTCGGGAGGGGCTCGTGGATACTGCCGTGAAGACTGCCGAGACTGGATACTTGCAGAGAAGACTTGTCAAGGTGAGTGGAACATGTGGAATTATTACTAAAAGATCGAGTAAAATGACTCTTTTTATTTTTTTTGTATTGGCTCCGCAGACTGTGTATTTAGCCAATGTCAAGTGGTAATATTTTTTTTAATAGGTACACATTTCATAAAACTATTGCTAGTCGCCAGTCACAGTTAAAGTTACGCCCGCTGGCGTATTGCGTGTTCGCCTACTGTGCTGATAAGTATCGGTATCGATTATCGCTGGAACATAAGTTTTCTCCCCGAGGAGGTTTCTGGTTCTGGATAATTGTTATATGGTCTGTGATGTGAATTTTTCGGGCACCCACGATACAAGTCGTTGAACTTAGTGCGGGGCTGTGAGTATGAATGAGTTTGTATATTTATTTGTGGTTGTATTTTTCTACCCCCCATCAACGGTGCACAGGGTAGAGATTGGGACTATACAGAACTGTGTACTTATAAAAACACCTGTTTGTTACTCTTATAGATTGATTGCAATAAATGAATATGAATAACTGGATCGTAATTTTTATTTTATTACCTGATGTCTGACACATTCTTTATGATAGTATCAATTGTTATTAACGAATTATTAAATTGTAATGTGACATGCCTAGAATAACGATCACTGTTATTATTAAGGTGAATAAAGAATCTGAATCTGAATCTGTATGTAGTAGTCATAACTAATAGCTATATCGTAATATACAAGTTTATTATAAATCTTTCACATTTACAGCCCCACACTTAGTTCAATTTCTTGTGTCGTGGGTGCCGGAAGCATTCACATAAGACACTAAATGACACCGTTATAAATATATAATTTAGTTTTGATAGTACGCTATAGGTATCAGTTATGAATGTGTACGTTTGTGGGCAGTCGCTGGAAGACCTCGTGGTCCACTACGATATGACGGTGCGCAACGCGACCGGCGAGGTGGTGGAGTTCCGATACGGATCCGACGGACTCGACCCCTCCTACATGGAGGGCCGCGACCGACCCGTCGACCTCCCCCGCGTCATGGCGCACGTGCGGGCCAGCTGTCAGGACAAGTCAGTACGCTACCCTACACACTATACCGCGACCGACCCGTCGACCTCCCCCGCGTCATGGCGCACGTGCGGGCCAGCTGTCAGGACAAGTCAGTACGCTACTCTACACACTATACCGCGACCGACCCGTCGACCTCCCCCGCGTCATGGCGCACGTGCGGGCCAGCTGTCAGGACAAGTCAGTACGCTACCCTACACACTATACCGCGACCGACCCGTCGACCTCCCCCGCGTCATGGCGCACGTGCGGGCCAGCTGTCAGGACAAGTCAGTACGCTACCCTACACACTATACCGCGACCGACCCGTCGACCTCCCCCGCGTCATGGCGCACGTGCGGGCCAGCTGTCAGGACAAGTCAGTACGCTACCCTACACACTATACCGCGACCGACCCGTCGACCTCCCCCGCGTCATGGCGCACGTGCGGGCCAGCTCTCAGGACAAGTCAGTACACTACTCTACACACTATACCGCACACTATAACGAACGGTTACAAAGTTCATTTATTGACGTGATAACGTCTTATAAATCGATGAACACCGGCTGCACGCACGAAAAAGTGTCACGTTCCGCCTGAGCCGAGCGTGCAAGCGAGAGCGCGGAACAAGCGATAGAGAGACACGATAGGCCTAAACTTTGATGTTTTCTTATGACGTTATCACATAAAATTATCGTCCGTAAACCGACTTTACAGACAATCATTTTTACAAGTTTTTATTTAACCTGCAATGTATGTATGTAGCTACGCTTGTTCTGGTGGAATCTTGCAACTCCATTTTGAAGCAGAAGTTTTCAACGTCGTACTGCGCTGAAATTTTGTATTTAGTTTGGATGACAATGCATAGTTAGCTGTGTGACGACATTCTAAATCCAACAACGGAACATTCAAAATGGTGAACTACTTATTTTGAATGCACCCCACAATATGGGTATCAAATGAAAGGGCTTGCTGAGAATAACTCGAAAACGTTAACGTTTGGGTGCAAAGTGCCATACTGCCCATAGCTGTTAGTGTGGTACTGCTGTTGACCAGCTTGGTCACCACGGCCGCTGCTGCAGCCTCAACGATATCATCCACCGGGCTTTTACCAGTGCCAACGTTCCAGCCATTCTCGAATTGAATGGTCTGATGCGTGACCATGGCAAAGACCCGACGGCTTGACTTTGATTCTATGGAAAATGGGACGGCCTTAAGTGTGGGATGCAACTTGTGACGACACATTAGCTCCGTCACATATTTCTGAATCACAGGGGTTGGCGCTGCGGCAACTTCGGCAGAGCACCGCAAACGGTGAAAATATGGAAACCACGTTTGGTGTTGAGACACTGGGCTCGTGGGGACCGGGAGCTCGATCTGTTTTAAAAAATCTATCAAAGCGCCTGGTTGAGGCGACGCGTGATCTAAATGCTGGTACCTATTTGGTTCAACGTATTAGCATTGCAAGTTGCAAGTCAGAGACGCAATGCCGCCAGCATGATGGAAACGCTACCCACTGATAGTGAGCTCGAGCATTTGAGTTAACTATATCCTTGATGTCTTTTAGGTAACTTGAGTTTTGGCTGTATAGATACATATAATTTTAGTTTAGTTTTATAAAATATAATCAATTGGCACGTAGCATAGATAGTGGTATGGAAAAATACAGTTGATTAAATAACACTAAATATAATAAATTTACTTTGTGGATCTCTGAAAAGTAACGCCTAATTCAATCAAAGGAAGGGTTGTTATTTTAACAGTCTGTGACTATTTGTATTTAATTGATCGAGTGAAGCGAGATCTCTAAGTTCTCTAAGTAAGTGGTTCAGCACTCTGTCTGTCCGTCCGTTTGTCAGAGGCATTTAGTGTCTAAAACATACAAGCGAATAACTTCTAAATCGCAGAGAATATTTAAAGCCCAAAGCCAGAAATGGTAAACAAAATTGTATGAATGAATACATTAAGGGGGCATGCATGTACACGTAAGTGGGAAGCAAAAATTTTTATGATCGTATGTGGTATTGTTGAAAAGAGCTTTGCAAGGAGAATACGAAACCGTCTTCACTTGCCATCAGGTGAGATGGTGTTCATGCTTGCCTATATAGCACAAAGAAAAACTTTAGAAAAACTTCGAAATAACCACGTTTAAACTGTGGGTGATAAGCATCTAAATTCAACATATTTTGTAATAGAGAAGAAGAACCTCTCGATGGAGACGGGATTATTCTGGCGGCGCAAGAAACTCTCGCTCTGGCCGACTTCAAGTCTATCACAGAGGAGTTCAAGAAGGAACTGATGTAAGTACAACAAACGCATTCACACTCGCAGCCCTACACTAAGTCCACTGACTTTTATCGTGGGTGCCGGAGACATTCACATATACCACCCAGAACCAGAAACACAAAATCCGCTCACCTAATAATAAACTTGCTCATTACAGTTCTGTGCCACCCAGAGTTATGAATTTCTATAGGTCATAATCCAGCGCGGCAAAGCACTGCGCTAGTCACCTTGAGACATAAGATGTTAATTATCTTTATGCCCTGTAATTTCACTCTTCAATTCAATACAGTAATATTTGCACACTGCTGTTGGCGATTGAATGTCTGACAATGCTGTGGACGCTGTGATACTGTCCCGGGCGGACTCTGCAAAATAATCCTACCACTACCACTGGACCATTGACTTTGCCTGAACATAAACGCTTTCACACTTCCCACACTTAGTTCGATGACTTGTGTCGTGATTGTCGGAAACATTCAGATCACACACAATCACAACCAGAACCAGAGACACATATTTAACTTTGGGAGAAAGCTTGGGTTCACAAGTTTTCTTCCCAATGGAATCGAACCGATACCCCTGCTAAGAAGACGAATGCGCACCCTACTAACCACGGGCAGATTAAGCCTGAACTAACAACTGAGATCATCGGGACCTAACTTTAAATTTTATAATGATATACAGCTGATTCATAAGTTTAAAATAAGTACATTATGTGTACCGACAATTACTAAAAAAATATTAATAAACGATTTAATATATCTATTTAGAAAATATACAACAAGCCAATGCCATGCCAATGTCTACTGGTGTGTGTGTGTGTTTTTGTGTAAATATATTAGAGTTTATATGTATGTCCCTAAATGTGTAAAAATATAATATTCATTCTTCAGTTTAAATAGATATGAACACGATTTTTCCTCATTTTTTCCTTAATGGAGGTGATAAGTTATTCCAAGATTTAGGTTTCACGTTCAAACGTGTCCACGAAACATAGTCGACAAAACGAAATATAAACAAGTGTCGCGTCGCGCGTCGTAACGTATCGCTTCAGAATAGGATAGAAAATGCTTCATTATACCCCAAATACAATTAAGTTATAGGGGTAATCTTAAAAAAAACTACAGTGCAATGGGCGGACTTATTTATTTATTCATTTGCACAATATAAATGTACACGGAGGACTTAATGCTAATACAGCATTTTCTGCCAGTCAACCGAGAAGGTGCAGAAAAAAAAAATTCGTGGTAGTGCACTATAAGGGCTATTAACTATTATTTACGATTTAAAATATACTACTTATCGCTAAGATTTAATTTTTGTATTGAGAGAGGAATAATTTTAAATAACGAGGCTTGCGATATAAATCGCAATTAAATACATAAATAAAACGTACGTACATACCTATTTATTTGATTTGTCTATTAAAAAAATATAGTTATGAATAAAATAAATTGTTTTAGTTTGTTTCTAATCATAAAATACATGTATGGTGCACTTATTTCTCGAAGTTCGTTTTAGACCCGAGGTCCATCTGTTGGCAGCTTGTCTGAGACTAATAAACTGAAATATAGTATAACATGGCACTAGTTGACAACCGAACAGACCCGCCTGTTTCTCCGCAGGTCGTTCCTCAAAGACATAGCAGTCCGCGTGGGCAAACTGCGCGCGCTGTACGCAAGCTGCGGCGACGTCAGCAAACAGCTCGAGCGGGTGACGCTCACGCAGCTGGTGCAGTTCATACGCGTGTGCCACGACAAGTACCAGCGCGGGGTCATTGAACCCGGGACCGCCGTCGGGGCGCTGGCTGCGCAGGTACTATACTTACAAACAGCTCGAGCGTTTTTGTCGCGAAAATAAAAAAATGGCGTTGTTGATTTTGTATAATTATCCAAAACCTGTGATTCTTCGAGTGTTCATGTGTAATAATGGTGGATTGTTAGCCCTAAGTACGTAGTAAACGTGCATAAGTGTAGGCTAATCATACAAAGTTGAAAACGTGATTTTCGCCTTAACTCCGAAACTCCAATAGAAGTTCTAGTAAAGTTTCTACCACTTTACTAGGGCATGACTTGACTATGACTGGACCTTGAATGTTTTACTTGATTTTGACTGTGACTTGTGATTAGGACTTTTAACATGAAATACACTTCAAATATATTATTATTTAATACTGGCTAAATGCACAAAATTGCGAAGCCAATATTAAAAGAAAAAAAAACAGCTCGAACGCATCGCATCGTCGAATCGGCTATAGTCAGCTGTCAATCTCATACATTCTGTTTATTTGCAATAATTAAATCGTTTTATTCTTATTATTTCATTATGCCATTTTGTTCTATGCCAGGATGTTCTAATCTAATCATCTGTTCTCAAAAAGCCCCCAAATCTCGTTTTCGTAATATACTCGACACTAACAAGACAACACAACAAAGAAAGCTACACTATACAAGTTGATTGTCCATAGGTTTTTTGATTTTTTTGTCATACATCCGGACCGCCGCTGGCGCCATCTGCAAACAGTTTTGCCTGTGGAACCCCATTACGCACTAAGCGATTTGCTCCTACATTCATTGCTGAACTGCCGATTGGTACAGGTGTTCGCTCGCCTTCTAAAAGGAGTATCGGGTTTGATTCCCGGCGGAAACATAAGTTTTCTCCCCAAAGTAAATTTGTTTTTCTTGTTCTGGTTGTGATTGTGTGTGTGTGTTGTGAATATTCCCGACAACCACGACGCAAGTCATCGAACTAAGTGTGGGGCTATGATAGTGAAAGCGTTTATATTGACGAAATGTAACCCCCACAGAGTATCGGCGAGCCCGGTACCCAAATGACGCTAAAAACTTTCCACTTCGCGGGAGTAGCGTCCATGAACATCACACAAGGAGTCCCTCGGGTGAAGGAGATCATCAACGCGTCGCGCGTCATCTCCACGCCCATCATCACGGCCGAGCTGGCGCGCCCGAGGGACCAAGAGTTCGCCAGGAGGGTCAAGGGGAGGATAGAGAAGACGACACTGGGAGAGGTAAGCTCACAGATCATCATTATTGTGCCAATTGAAAAGGTTTATGGAAAATTTTACCCGCGGTCATAAGATCTCGTGTTCTATTGCTCTAACCACTGAGCTTCTCAAGCCCCGCCTGAAACGACGAAATTATCCTTTTCTTTTTAACTTACTTCAAAAAAAGAGGAGTTCTTAAGAATAGTAGTTTTAAACTTTTTCGGTAGATGACGTCACACATCTTTATAAGATGGTAAATAATAATTTAAACGCAAGCAAATCTTAAAAAAACTAACTTTACCACTTCATCTTCATATTCATATTATATTCATATTCATTTATTCATATTATATATATACCTACGTCTTCGGGACCCTTGATCAGATTAAATGAATTAAATACGCATTATTGAGGATAACTCAAAAACTAGTGGTCTGGATCAAATTTTATGGGACTACATAGGAAGCACCAGCTTTCAAATAAAAAAAGAATCAACAAAATCGGATCACATACAAAAAAAATCTGAGACATTAAAAAAATATAACTGAATTAAGAACCTCCTCCTTTTTTTGAAGTCTGTTAAAATAAGCATATTTTTAAAAAAAAACCTAAAATTCCTATTAAAGAGTAAAAATGTTCGTTTATGATTTTAAATGTTTTTTGTGTTTGTCATGATGCAGATCACGACGTACATAGACGAGGTATACCTGCCGCAGGAATGTTTCCTGCTGGTGCGGCTGGACGCGGACCGCATCCGGCTGCTGTGTCTGGAAGTCAACGTCGAGTCCATCGTGTATTCGTACGTATGCATGTAGCACAGGTCGCTCGGAGTTGGGACAAAATATACGAGTTAAAATGTGAACTTTTAGTAGTTTTTGAAACCAACTTCATTTTACTGTATTTTTTTTTATGTGTGTTACCTCAGAACTTTGTCTAGATGAAAATCGATTAAGCCAAAACCAAAATATAAGTTGTGAGTCGGTTTTTTAAGCTTAGCTTGCGTTTAAATTATTATTTGTAAGGGTATGGTGACACCATATCCTTTTAGGATGGTCCCGTACAATAATTGTCAAGATCTGATCAAGGGTTTCGGAGAAAAAACGGTGAAGTCGGTTTTTTAAAGAGTTGCTTGCATTAAATTTTTGTTTGTCATTTAGCTAGAGTCATCCTAAAAACTAATATTTTAAATCCTAAAGTTTGTGTATAAGTATGTTTGTTCCCTCTTCACGCTTTAACAGCTGAACGGATTTGGATGAAATTTGGAATGTACATAGATTATACCTAGGATTAACACAGGCTACTTTTAAACTTGATAATAGCGGGCGAAGCCGCGGGGCACGGCTAGTTAGAACATAATCCAACTTTATTCGTTTAAAACAAGTCCTAGTGACCTTTTTTTCACTTTCGAGGCACAATTTCTTTATTATTTTCACCAGGATCTGCACATCAAAACTGAAGATCAAGCCTGCGAATGTCCACATAGTATCGGACTGGGCTATCAAGGTTTCAGCCGAACCGGGCAAACAAGGCGGATGGCTCAACATGTCGCTACAAGTGCTTGTCAGGCAACTACCCTCTATTGTCATCAAAGGACTTCCTCAGGTCTCGCGAGCTGTCATCGCTTGCATGGACGAGAATACTGAAGTCAAGTAAGGTCTCCCTTATCACACTAGCACATCACACTAAAATTATATATGCGAAATTTTGTGAGTGTGTTTGTATGTTTGTTACTTCTTCTCGCTCAAATGGACCAATTTTGGCAAAATTTGGTATGGAGGTACCGGACCCCTGGATTAACACATAGGCTACTTTTTATCCCGACACAGCAGGTAACATCGCGGGACCAGCTAGTATTTAAATAAAAATGAAAAAGTTGATCGTATGATCGCATGTGCAATAAAATTTGACTATCTGTAGTATTTATGGTTGCATTGTCCAGTTCAGTTTCCTCTGAGATCGTGGTAAAGCGATTGTGTACACCTAAAAAAATTAAAAATAAAATGTAGGTGCTATTACAAAGCAAAGGAGGCAGAGGATCTCCCTGTGCTAGGCCAAATCAAGTTTTTCTGGTAAGGCTCAAACATTTCGGTTTGTTGATTATTGCTGTTGATCAGTTGGGACATTTTTAACACGTTGACCTTCGATTTCCAAGGGTCTGGCAATCAGGTCTGTATGCACAAAAGAGATGTCTGAAATTATATCTTGTATATGATAAATTCGTAATACGGCATCGAGAAATGCTAGTGTGTATTGGGTGTCGTGGATCCCCCTGCACTACTCCGCGTCTACTTATTTTCATTGATTTCCAGCCTTTGTTTTAATTAGTGCTTAGAATTATTTATGTATCAATGTAATATTTTTTGCAGATACAAGTTGTGCGTAGAAGGCGACGGACTGAGAGACGTGATTGCTACTTACGGTATTGACGGAACCAAAACCACATCCAACAATATTTTAGAAGTAAGTGTTAGTGAAATTCGTATACATGTTTAAGATATTATATAGATAGTTAAATTTAACTTATAAACAACTGACAGGCTTGTGTTTAATTAAGTACTTTTTTTAAGTGATGACGACCTATACACAAAATAATTAAAAGCTTGGGGGCGATATATATTTTTGGTTTAAAAGGTCTTTCAAAATTCCAGAAAGTATTAAGATCCGTAACCGTCTTTACTCCGAGGCAATTGCTTCTAAAATATTCTAGTAAAATAAACGATCACTTTCTAAAATTCATAAGGCTAGCATCCACGTCTCCAAAAGTTAAAAATCAATTGCCACTTGAGAATGACTCGGCCGATCTGGCCGAGCTTTCTTTGTTGTATTCGTAATTTGTCAGGACAAGCTTGTACGTTTTTATTTTTAGAAAATCCTCTTATAATTATGTCGGGCGAAGCCGGGGCGGGTCACTAGCAACAGATATTCATCTCCCCAGGTGTACCAAACCCTCGGCATCGAAGCCGCCAAGTCCACAATAATCTCGGAGATCCAGGGCGTGATGGCCGGGCACGGCATGAGCGTGGACCGCCGCCACGTGGAGCTGCTGGCCGGGCAGATGACGGCGCGCGGGGAGGTGCTCGGCATCACCAGATACGGACTCGCCAGGATGAAGGAGTCCGTGCTCAACCTGGCCAGCGTGAGTACATACCGCAGGTCACCACATGTGGCATGTGAGAGTGAAGGGGTCAGTGCTTTACTTAGGCAGCACTGAGCTTCAGATTATCTGGCAAGGTTGCTAGCAGATAATAGCCGTCGTGAGGAAGTGCTAGGGGTCACCAAATATGGGTACGAGAGAATGAATGAAGGAGTCCATGATCAATCTGGCCAGCGTGAGAACATCCTGCAGCTTCGGGGTCTCTGGCAGCGTGCTGGTAGAAAGTAGACGAAAATTGCTAGGCTCACCACATTTAGGCACCTGAGAGTTTAGGTCTCTATCCTTAAATGGCCAGCGTGAGTAGATACTGCAGCTTCAGAGTATCCGGTGAGTGTGATGGCAGAAGGTATCGGTGCTTTACTTAGGCAGCATGAGTTAGATACTAAGCTTCAGGTTATTTGGAATGCATTCTAGCAGATAATAGACGTCGTGAGGAAGTGCTAGGGGTCACCATATATAGGCACGAGAGAAAGGTGTTCTTTTTTTTATTCTGTATAGGCAAGAATTTGACCGCTATCTTATCTTAGTTAATGAATATAATATATAGAGATTAAAGGATAGTGCAGCTGTCAGTTATCTGGCGAGCGTACCGGCACGAGGATATGCTAGGATTCAACAGATGTACGTTGTACTTACGTAATAGTAAAGGTGTCGCTGTTTGACTCCGGTGTATCACAAAAGCATTCCCAAGGAGGGTTGACGTCCGTCTGACGGTCATAAAAAACTCATGTCCAGAGCCAGAAATAAATTTCCGTTGAGGAAAAGTTTGTGTTTCCACCAGGGATAGGTTTATGTATCAGTGATGTAAGGAATCCCTATATAACCTATATTGTACGACCAATAATGCACGGCCTGATAATGTACGGCCAATAATTCGCAACTAGTATTCCGTGAAATGGCTTCCTATTATCATGTTGATACGGGCCGTAAATTATTGGATGTGAAATAACAACACGGACCGATTTTGTACTGCCGATAATACGCAGCCAGGAAATTGTACACGAAATATCAGGTCGAGCAATATTAGCCGTACAATACATGTTGATATGTTTTGGTTTGCTTCTACGTTCATCATCCGTACAGCCAAGGAGTGGAACTCATTGCCTGCGTCATTGTTCCCCGAGGTGTATAATCTTTTTTTTTTTTTTTTATGTACGATAGGCAAGCGTTTGACCACAATCTCACCTGATGGAAAGTGACGATGCGGCCGAAGATGTAGCATGCTTGCCTAGAAGGTACCTATTCACTCTTGACTTGAAGACTCCTAGATTATACTGTTCGGGGAACAAAGACGAGGGCAATGAGTTCCACTCCTTCGCTGTACGGATGATAAACGTAGAAGCGAAACGCTTCGAGCGAACTGGAGGTATGTCAACCATATATGGATGACGTTTGACAGTTTGTCTTGTTGTTAGATGGTAAAACGGGCATGGGGGAATTAGTTCGTGTAATTCCTGCGCACACTCTCCAAAGTGTAAACGGTAGAATACCGATAGACTTGCGACCTTACGTCGGTGACCGAGACTCTGTAATTTGGACTCGACTAGCTTATCATCGCCAATGAGTCTTTTTGCTCGCCGGTCGATGGACTCAAGAGCTTCAAGCTGGTATTTAGCGGATCCATCCCACAGGTGGCCGCAGTACTCCATACACGATCGGACTTGAGCTTGATATAAATTAAGAAGCTGCCCCGGTGTGAAGTACTGCCTAACCTTTGCGAGGACACCTAGTTTTTTAGCGGCCAATTGAGCTCTGGCTTCGATGAAGGTACCGAAGTTAAGGTTCGACGATAAAGAAACACCAAGAAGTTCGAGTTTATTTGCAATCGGTATTGATACAAAAATCTTGAGAGTTTTTCTTGGGAGTTTTCAAAACAAGAGTGAATAGGTATCTTCTAAGCAAGCATGCCACATCTTCGACCGCATCATCACTTTCCATCAGGTGAGATAGTGGTCAAATACTTGGCTATTTAACATAAAAAACTAAAAAAAAGTGTCGGAAAATATTAGCGCGAGCTGATAATGAAATACAGCCAATAATGCACAGCCAATAATTCGTGCACAAACTAATATCAAAGTCAAAGCCTCGTTTGGATGATCCAGTAATTTCAAGAGGGCAAAGACCTTCCTCCTATATTTTTGTCTTATTTTTTTTTTTTTTTGTGACATGCTAGTGTTTGACCACTATCTCACCTGATGGTAAGTGACGATGTGATCGAAGCTGGTAAACACACTAGACCTGAAATACGCAGGCTCTCAAAGATAAGATTTTCTTTTAATAACTTAGTTTTGACGCACGCACGCACAGTATTGAACACTCTGATATTTGGAAGTAATGTACATGAATTATTAGCTGTTACATTATTAGCCGTACATTATCGATACAGACTGAATATGATCAGGCGATAATTGGCGACCCGGGAATGCACGGCCTGATATTTCGATCCATGTATATGAATTACCAGGATGTGCATTATTGGCTGTACAAAATCGGGCCGTGAAATATCGGGTCGTACATTATCGTCTTCCGAAAAAAGAATGGAAAAAATGAGCCACCGAGTTTCTTGCGAGGTTCTCCTCGAGAAAGCTGTAATTTTGCGAATCTATCAATTTAAGTTAACTTTCATGAGTGCCTCTATAGGGCCTCTATAGGCCCATATGAATTAACCATTTTGAATTTGTATTTGAATTTCGATGTTCTCCGTTCAGTTCGAAAAGACCGCGGACCACCTATTCGACGCGGCGTTCTACGGCCAGCGGGACAGCATCGAGGGCGTCTCCGAGTCCATCATCCTCGGCGTGCCGGCCGCCATCGGCACCGGCGTGCTGCAGCTGCTGCATCGCGCGCAGCGACCCAGGGACCTGCCCACGAGGCAGCTGCTGTTCGACGCGCCGGACTATCATACCAGCATCTGGGACTAGTGATCGACAGGCTTGATTGCCGTGCCACTATCTGGGACCAGGGATCGACAGGCCTGGTAGAGGTCAAATAACCATGCCAGTTTCCGAGACTAGTAATCGACATGCCTGATAACCATGCTAGTATCTGAGACTACGAGAATGACAAGCCTGATTACCGTTTTGATATCTGAGAATAGTGATCGACAGGCCTGATTACCGTGCCGGAATCTAAGACAAATGATCGACAGGCCTGATTATCGTGCTTGTATCTGGGACTAATGATCGACAGGCCTGGTAGAGATCTAATTACCGTGCCAGTATCTGAGTCTAGTGATCGACTGGCCTGATAACCGTGCCAAGTATCTGGGAATAGTGATCGATATGCCTGATTACCGTGCCAATATCTGGGACTGACGACTCATGACCACACTACTATGCCAGTATCTGGTGCCGATTGGCGACAGCAGCAAAACGTGCTGTAGTTAGTCTTCTAGTTACGTATGACAGGCTTAGACTACCATGCGACTATCTAAGACTGAATGTCAGTTGTTTATCTAAAACAGTGTTTACGACTGATTAATTATGAATGGTGTTGTATATTAGTAAAATATTGTTTAGTTAATTATTTTGCTTGTTGTTTGTTGGATAGCAGGAACGTTATTAGGCATTAGTCCCAGATACTATTTCGGTATCTGGGACTAATGATTTTGGAGTCAAGATACCTTCAGTAGCTTTCAACGATAGCTACCAAAACCATTTGGTAACTTGGCATTCGATTTTTCTACTTTAAGATGGTAAATTATGACTGTGTTAGAGTACACTACAGTGGTAGATAGTCAAAAAATACATTACCACTGTGGAATCTCATAAAAAATGGTGGCTAAAGTAAAACGCAGCGATTGTTGATCTATCATTACCATGTGTATCAATTAATGAAGTTATTAACGATATAACTAAACTATATTGTTAAGCATGTATAAAATAAATTTTATAAAATTTTTTGTTTGGCTTTTATTTCATGAAAGCCTTCGTTTAGTATTTCATCTAATCTAATACCTTTATACGAGCAAGTCTTGTATATAAAATTATCGTGTCACGGTTCTTGTTATCAAACTCCTCCGAAACGGCTCGACGGATTTTTATGAAATTTTGTGTGCATATCGGGTAGGTCTGAGAATCGGCCAACACCATTTTTTCATACCACTAAAAGGGGTGGTTCAAACCAAAAAAAAATCTTAATATTTGCACAAAATTTTAAGTTTTTTTTTTATGATTCAGCATGAAATAATGTATATGGCAAAACAAAGTTTGCTGGGGCAGCTAGTATAATCTAAAAATTACATTTCTATAGGCCCATAAGATCTCCTTAACTCCACATATAAACTGAGTATGTTCAAAGTTTCGTTCAGCCGTTACAAGCCGTCGACTTATGAAGAAAATCAAACACACACAAAACTTTCACATATATAATATTAGTGTGATTCAATTTAAATAAATGATAAAAATTATAAACAAAATCAAAACAACAATTGTACTAATTACATGATTTTATTCACTTACAACACATAAATATACACTTGAAAGAAATAAGGAATTTCACTATTGGATTGAGTTTAGTGGTGCTCGGCTGCCTCCTTCCTTCTGATCTCAGCCCATTTGCTGATGTTCTCAGGAGAGTTGGCTGAAAAGTAAGACATTATTATATGAGACTATTTTAATTCACCAAGAACTATCAAATTATTGATAAAGAACAATGGCGAAATTTTAGTTGGCCTATGTTTGATTGTATTTAAATATGAAATTAACGAAATTCACTCAAATAAATTACAAAGATTTACTAAAACAACAGAAAAAGCAGACGAAGCCAGGTAAAAAAATACACATTAAAAGAAACAAAACGACTACTTTCAACCATTTTTCATTTTTCTGATTTTGTCTATACTGTGGTTATATAATAAGATGTTACCATGTCTATTGCCTTACCCTAGTGCATCTCTATATTCCTAAGCCGTAATGCCAATGCTTATGATGTATCCATAAAACAAAAAATACTATGGTAACTTATGTATGAACCATCAACTGTCTAGAAGCCGTCTGTCATTCACAGGTTTTCTAAAAATAGCTGCGGTTGCTATTGCAGTCATCGACATTTAAGGAGAAAAAGCAAATGTCATGGCAATACCAAACTGTCGTATGAATGACGTTTTCACTTTTGACGTTTGTTTTTTTTTTCTTTTTTCTTTTAATATTAGCTTCGCAATCTTGTGCATTTAGCCAGTGTCAAGTAATAATATATTTCAAGTTTAAACGTAGTGGTGGCTCTTTGGAATGGGCTTTTATCACGAATTCACGACTGTCAGAACTGTTGGCGTATTCAAAAAGAGATCGGCAAAGTGTGCTGAGTCATAACCTACAAATATGTTTTGTTTAATATCTTAATAACTAGGCCTTCTAAAACGACAATTCTTTTAAAATTAAGCTCAGAAGGCAACTGGCCTTACGTAAGATATTTTTTTATCTATATACGATGCTATTTTACTTCAACTAAAATGATGTATGGGAGTTCGCCATTGTTCTTTAGAAAGGATTGGACGTCGCTTTGTGTTGACACTATCAACACAACGTGCAACTAACTGCAATGCTAGACTCGTTGGCCGTAGTAGTTTCTAAAAACTGTTTTGGTAGATGACATCACACATCCCGTAAGATGTTAATAATAAGGAAAGGATAATTTCATCGCTTCAGGCAGGGCTTGAATAGCTTAGCGGTTAGAGAAATAGGGCATGACACCCAATTGCCACAGGTTCAATCCCCACGGGTAATTTACTTCCAAGTGTGCATCCACCTTCTGAACTTCCCTTTGACTTTGTTAGGTCTGCCTTCTAAGCAGGGATATTGGGTTCGATTCCCGGTGGGAACACAAGTCTTCTCACGAAGGGATGTTTGTGTTTCTGGTTCTGGGTATGATTGTGTATGTGCGATATCAATTTCCATAATTAGACACCCACAATACAAGCATTTGAACTGAATGTGGGGCTGTAAGTGTGGAAGCGTTTTTCAAAAAAGAACATAATTTTTATGAGAATTCATAATTTTGTATTTAATTGACATAAGAAAAATTTGATTCCAATATTTTTAATGATAATGGGCAGAATAGCATTTTTCAGGCATTTAGGCTATTGCTTAACTTTTTTTTATGTAACATGATGATTTCTTTATTTATGGGGCAATTGTCAGTATTTCCTACAACTACTTCATTCAAGATAGGCAAATGTTTAACCACTATCTCACTTGATGGTACTCACAATTTAGATTTCTCAAGCTTTTGTAAATTATATTCATAGTTTTCTATTGTCACAGTGGGAATATATTTAGATATGCAGTCCTATTTTATTAGTTGGAAAATAATATATTCATTATTTACTATTAATTGTTACCTACCTTTTTTGGCAAAAAAAAAAATAGAAATCGTACAACAGTACAGATATTTCAACTTACCCATTTTGTGAATCTTGTAGAAGACGGGAGAAGCGACGATAATGCCAGCGACCCAATAGCGCCATATCCACTGCTTCTGGATGTAGAATTTCAGCGGGAACTGCGCAATCTTCGCAGTGAAGGTGTATGGGTACTTCATAGGGCGGCCTGGAGGAGCTTCGGACGACATGGTGACGGTGATATCTGAAGGAAAACACCGAGGAATATTATGTAATGTTGTGATCAGTTTACGATCAATGTCATGGATGATTACATGCAATTTTGGAGCGATTTACGACCGCACACTTATTTAATGTCTAACGATAACAATCCGATGCATAAATATCATTGGAATACCTGATCTAGTACGAAATTAACACAGAAAATCGAAATTCTAACCTTACTTGCTGCAAGTGGGAAATGACAGCACAATCGGCACTGTAGTGATGTGCCGTGCTCTCCACTGTTCGATTATTTAAATAGTTAAATAATATTGTTGGTTACGTTTTAAAACTAAAGTACGTAGAGTTTTGTCGCGAAAGAGATAAAATAGCATATTTTGTATAATTTTCCAAAACCTGTGATACTTCAAGTGTTCTTTTGTAATAATGGTGGATTATTAACGTTTTATAGTAAACGTGCATAATTGTAGGCAAATCATACAAAGTTGAAAAACGTGAATTTCAACTCCACTCGAAAAATTCCAATAGTTGTAGTAAAATTTCTACCACTTTACTAGTGCATGACTTGACTATGACTGGGCCTTGATTCTTTTACTTGACTTTGACTGTGACTTGTGACTAGGACTTTTATTATTAAATACGCTTGAAACATAGTATTACTTGACAGTGACTAAATGCACAAGATTGTGATGCCAACATTAAAAAAAAACTAATTGTTTGACATACCTATATAAAAACTAAACTTATTTATAATTTGATGGTTATTTTAAATTCAATTTTGCTAAATAATAAATCCTAATATGTTATGAGCAATTCTTCGAAGTAGATGCCGTTTACGAGCCAATTGCTTTTAATTATTTCTTAAAACTATATACAATACACACCAAAAACCCAATTTACCTATAGGTATACATCTTATAAGGCATCGAACTTATAGGTAACTCAAGTGATCAAGTCCACTACCAGTGTGTAGCGTTCCTATCATTCTAGCAGCATATAAATAAAAAACATACTTTGTTACAGTTGCGATAGGTATATTAATACCGCACTATAAACCGTTGGAAGTTTTTGTCATTATATCGACAAATATAGCGTTGACATCACTATAAACTTTTTTTTTTAAATCAATGACATCTATGTTGCAACGTTAAAAAAAAGCAATATGATAATGAAACTATTGTACTGGAAATGTAATTTATTGTTTTATACACTTTTTTATTTATTAATGAGAACCCTGTATCTATACATGAGTGGACTCTACGATAAATCAAAAATATTTATTCTGTGAACATATAGAACAAACGGGAAATATATTGTGTTCTTGCAATAGTAGTTGACTGTCATCCACAGTATGTCAAAGTCAATCACAAAATGTTAAATGTCAATCGTTTCGTGATGTTGCTCGCGTATTTTTGTGATTTTTAATGTAATATTAAACTAAAATTATCGCAAATAACAATATAATGTGTGACAATGGCTTCGGTGAAAGTGGCTGTAAGGGTTCGCCCGTTCAATCAAAGGTAATTCATTGTTATAATATGAGAAACCAGTGGATAATAATGTTTTGGTAGTTTGCGAATGAATATTCGTAAAATCTTATGGATATTATCTGCATGTTGTGTTTGTTGATGTTTATTTGTATCTGTTCGAGAAGAACCGATCACGCTAATCATGTTTATTGCGTTGAAGTTTCAAGTTTGGATGGTAATGATTTGAAAGTGGACAAAAAGTTATGATGTCACGTTAGGCGACAATGACATTCACGGTTGAGCTGCAATTGGAGCATCAACTGTACCTCGGGCATGCCGTTTTAGATGAAAGTTTCCGAAAAAATGTAAAAGAGATTGCGACCCAGTTGGGCGGATAATTACCTTCTTATAGTGGGGCATTCAAGATTGTTTATATGTTTACATTTTTCTGTGAGCAAACATCAACAGGGAGATTTGTTGTGTGTACCCATTGTATTGTTTACATAATTTCACAGCTGTAGCTGTGTAAAACAAATGACATATGAAGCATATGCATTTTGTCTAAAAAACAGCATTGGCCAGCGACTAAATTGTAAAGTGCACCAAGTCAAGGGCAAGCTGTCTGAGCTACTAAAGCACCATTAAATGATATCCAGCCGCCTATATGCATACTATAAATAAAAATATTCTGCTGTTTTGATACCTTTTCATAGCTAAAAACGCTAGATGATTCTAATAAAAAAAAATATTTGGTTATTTGGCCTTTTTGCTTCCTTGGGTTGAGACATTTTATGGCTAAATATTGTTTTTGCAGTGTGTTGTTTTATTTAATTCAAGTTGATAAGGTTGAATCATTTCTATTCTGCCTTATTGTTTATACCGTTAGCTGTTAATGTTTTTTTTTTGTTTTATATTAACTACTTATCAATTCCTCTAGTCTTAACTGTTAAATAAATATTTTTTAATTTTGAATATTCCTTTTTTTAAACATAATAATATAATGCCTTTTTTACTCTTTTACATTTAGATACAAATTAGTTCTTGTAGAATATTATCTTCAGATAAAATTCTTGGTGCATACAAGCCAGAACTTGAAATTATTTTTAAGTATCTACTTAACGACCAATTCTATACTTCCTAAAACTATATATATCTATACAGCCGAGACCTAAGTTACTTTAAATTAGATCTATTTAGAAAAAATATCTGACTCATCTAAACAAGGAGAAAAATATAATTTTATCATTTTGACTAACAGAAATTTACAGAACTAAGTAACAGTGGGCCAGCGCTAGTCATTATAAATAATATCTTATCTGTCCTTTTTCTGAAAGTGCATTGAATTTAATATTTTCTTTGATATACAAATGATATGATAGTTTTGTTTACATTCATTGTTGTCTGCCTTATCCTGCATGAATTATTATCTAAGTTCACACCTTACATTCTTATGATTGAACTTTAACTATTTATTTTTATTATTTTAAATAATCAGTAATAGTATTTTAATAGTAGTATAATTTTATTTGATAATATAATAAAAACTTTCACAATCACAGCCCCACATCGAGTTTGAATACATGTATCATAGTTTCGAAAATATTCACATCACACACACAATTACACCCAGAACTAGAACATTTTCTTTAAGGAGAAATGAAGTAAAATTTGTCTAACATAAAACAGCGTTGACATTGAAATCAATTTCACACACGCACACACACACACACACACTATATGTATCTTATCAATGAATCAAACAACTACAGACATCCATTTTGCAACAATGAGTCACAAATAATACTAATTTACTGATGAATTTGCATGTAGCCGTATTTAGCTTGACTGAGAAACATGATTCACCATGAGAGGGGTCAGAGTATACTGGTTGTAGCTATACAGGATATTGTTTGAACCTTTGTTAGGCATTGAACTTAACTTCCTGATTTTTATTTTTTATTGGTATAGTGAGTGTCTTCCTAAGAGATTGAATATAATTTGAAAATATATAAAACTAGCCATGTCTCTGTGGCTTTCTCCACATTTATCAAGTTAGCCGATACAGAGTGAAGAGAAAACAAACACACACAAACTTACAGATTTATAATATAACTAGTAGTTCACCCACATATATTTTTAGAAATAATATTTATTAGTGTCGAATTATTTTTATCAAAATCAGTCATTCATGACTGGAGCCATTGGGAGGAGTTCAGTCACGACATAAACACATACAGAAAAATTATATGTATAAAGATATTAAAGTGATTTTCGTGTCGCTGATTGGCTAATTGACACACAGCCTAATCCACAGGTGTTAGAAACGGGATAGTTCAAGGTAACTATCATTGGTAGTGTAAATTTTTTGAAGTGAAACCTTCTTTAGGCGTGTTGAGCACTTTTCGGGTAAACAAAAATCATGGAACTCGCGTCATCGTCACCGAAAGCTTTCCATGAGCTATATGTATACTGTGTATTATGTGTACTTTTTGGGTGAACAATAATTAAACGCAAGCAAAGCTTAAATAATTAAACGCAAGTAAAGCTTAAAACCGACTTCACCGCTTTATCATCGGAACCTTGATCAGATTTAATGTATAAACACGCATTATGACTATAACTCAAAAACTAGAGATCAGATCTTGATCAAATTTCAATGGGCCTACATAAAAAGCACCAGCTTTCAAATAAAAAAAGAATCATTAAAATCGGCTCACAACGAAAGAAGTTATGAGGTAACTTTTGAAGTCGGGTAAACGAGAACATCGTCAAAGTACGCATTATTCGTCACAAAATAGGCATTATTGACGATATTTCAAGAACTACTGATCAGATTTTGATCAAATTTAAATGGGGCCAAACAGAAAGCAACATCTAAAAAAAATATTAAAAAGTTTTTTGCCAGGGGTGCATTAAGGTAGTGCAATTGGGGATGAAAGTTCATTTTGAAAGTTCTTTATGTTATATATATCTATATGTTATGTTATACAGATGGATATTAGTATTTGAGTAGTGCATTTAAAATACGTGCATATTCCAATTTACACTTGACGAGTTAGACTTAACAGTGAAGGTAAATAATATAATTTAAATTTAATTGAAAAATCATATAACAGAAGTTGTAATAGCTGTACCGAGAAAGACGTTGTCCCAAGAGGTATCTAGTATTTTTGAAAGCAAAGAAAGAAAGAAAAATAATTTATTTCGATACGTTTAGAAATACATGAACCTAACTATTCATTTTTTTTTTATTTACTACTTAAATTAGAAATTCTTCTTCTTTGTCGGTATTACTCTTGACGTTTCAAGTGACGACCACGACCACTCTGGTCGTGGTCGTCACTTGAAACTTTACTTACAAAACTAACAATTTAGAAATAAGTATACCGAAATGGGTTTGCTTCAGCACAAAACTCGACGCTGATTTTCAGGAAACCTGCGGAAAATGTTTAAAAATGCGTATTAATTTTTATAAATAAAAATAATACCTATAAAATGTAATATAATTACATAAAAAGTAATTTACATATAATAATTTACAGATGACCCTGTATAACTCCTGTTAGATAAGTTAATATGTTCCTACTTTGTTACAGAGAAAAGGACATGGCAGCAAAACTAATCGTGCAAATGGAGGGAAAGAAAACGAGGCTGCACTCCGGGAAAGTAAGTTAATTACCTAATTGTTTATTAATTCTAAACACAAAGCACTTGTACAGTTACCTTCGCAGTTAACTGTGAGCAAAATGTTAATATTACCGTTTTAGTTTCAAAACTCACTAGAAGATGCAAAACGTATTGTTTTTCAGTCGTTTTGCTCTTTTTTTACGCATTTAAAATCGTTTATTCACATGGGCCCCAAAGAGGCAGATGGCAGAGGCTAGATTCGCAAAATTACATCGACCTCGGTGCCGCATTTTTCTTATATTTTTTTTAAACATTCTTTACATAAACATTCACACTCACACTAAGTAACTCAGACTTGTATCCCAGGCGCCGGAAACATTTACTCACACACACAATTACATCCAGAACCAGAAGCACAAATGTCCCTTGGATAGGACAATTTTGCTCCTAACGGGATGCGAACCCAAGACCCACGTTGCAGAGGGCAGAGACCTGCCCGCTGTGCCAAATGGTACATCTATATCATTATTTTCTATTAAGCATAGAGATAATAAAATCATAATAATAGTTTATTGAGCAAAAAACTTAAGGCTATATACAATAGCTTAAACTATTTTTTTCCATAAACATTAGTGATCCCTGAATGCAACACTAGGGTTCCCGGTGTTGTGGAATGCAGTATCAATATAATAAAGTTAAAAATATAATATATATAAGGTAAAAAAACAATAATTAATAACCTTTTAATTAATCGTACGCGTATTTATTTTACGTAACGTGTTGGTTTTTGGGTATGATGGAGATGTATGGCCAAACAAATGCATGTGTTGGATGATACCATTGTCGCGTACATCCTTGACTATCATTTAGTTTAATTGCAGCAGCAGTGGGTAGTATTCGAGCAGGAGTTGCAGTGGCGTCACTTACGGCCGTTCCGTCAATTCAGTCCCTTCTCGAGTCTCGAGGTCACGCATAATCGGCACTTTATAACCCCTTGAAATAAAAGTTTTGCTCGATCATAATGAATCTTGATGCCGTTAGACCACTTAGCATGCTTGCCTTGAAGTAACCTATTATCTCTCTGAAGTGCTCGTTAACTTAGTTGGCTGGCGTTCGCCTTCTAAGGGAGATCGGGTTCGATTCCCGGCGGGAACACAAGTTTTTCCCCCAAGGAAAATTTGTGGTTTTGGTTTTTTTTTTTTTTTTTTATTTGTGACAGGCTAATGTTTGACCACTATCTCACCTGATGGTAAGTGACGATGTGATCGAAGCTGATAAACACACTAGACCTGGAATACGCAGGCTCTCAAGAATAACTGCCGGAACACCGTATTTGGCTTGGCGGCAGACTTTCAACTTGATGGTGGTAAGCTACTTTGGTAGCAAGCCAGGCGAGCAACTCACAAAATGCTCTACCACCTCTCAAATGTCACCTGATTAGCACCACCCGGGGACCACGTGTAGGAAGTCAGACTTAAGGGGTATCCTCCTACGGACGTGGGTGACTCAGCCCCCAACTGGTTCTGGTTGTGATTGTGCGTGCGAATGTTTCCGGAATTTGAATTTGAACAATCATAAAAGTCTTTGAATTTAGTGTGAGGCTGTAAATATGTATAGCGGTTTATTTAACTTGCTAAGCTGCAGATAAGAATCTCCTATATCTTCTCCCTCCTATTTCCAATTTTCCACAAACGCGCAACCAATTACGCCAGCGGACGGTACTTTAGAGATACTATATTCCATTTAGTTATGCATGAGCTAATGTAAATATTCTATTTTAATATAAATTAATCCAAGGCTAGCAAAATAACTTACTCTGATAATGGGACTACCTTCACGTTGTTTCGTTGTTAAACAAATTCGCCCATATTGTAATATGCGAGTTTATGATGATCTTTAATTTGGAAGCCATATGGTTCAAATTACAATTTTGTAATGGGTATATAATATACATAAAAATATAATTGGTATGCTTTCTATTATTGTTTTTTGTTTCATGTGTTTAAACATATAGAGATCTGTTGTCGAAAATGGGCCTTTAGTTTAGTTGCTTTCACACTCACAGCTCCTCTCTAAGTTCGTTGAATTGTGGTCGTGGGTGCCGGAAACATTCACATCACGCACACAATCACAACTATTTGATTGATTTGATTAGGATAATAAGTAGTCTGTGTTATTCCTGTGCTATTATTTTTGTCTATAACTATGTATGTATATAACTATTTTATATGTTATTGTGTCTTATTTATTTCTGGCTACTAATTGATGACAGCTAAACTGATGGACTGATTTTGGTGAAATTTGGAACAGATATATTTTATGCAGAAGGGCATAGAGTTCCATTTGTCATTCATCCACATTATCATCAGCAATATCAATGAAACAGATGAAAGTCAATGAAAGTACAAATAAGTAATTTAAAAAAAATACTGACTGCGAAAAATGTGAACCTACTTTTTATATATTATGTAATTTTATGTAATCTCCTTTTTATCTTCTTCATTTTGATACCCTGTTCGATATGTTTGCTTGTTTGTTACCATTTTGTTTTATTTTCAAACACTTATCAAAAGAGACTTGGGTTTTTAAGACGAATATAACGATACCTTAACCGTCGAAAGTCATCCAGCCGTTTGGAAGATACGAGGTAATAAATACATTTACATACATATAACATACATACAAGGAGCATACAAGATACGATACAAGATAGTCTTTAAATCTCGAGTGAACAGGTATCTTCTAGGCAAGCATGCTCCATCTTCGACCACATCGTCATCAGGTGAGATAGTGGTCAAATGCTTGCCTATCGAGAATAAAAAAAAAAAAAACGCGCAAAAAAACGTAACCCTTCCTTAGCAGTCGGATAATAAAGCAGGCTAAGCCGCGCGCTCACAACTAGTATCATACGCCTATCTACTATTACTTGTAATTAAAATACTTTTTTTTTTATTTGAGACTAAACTAGCGTTTGACCACAATCTCAGCTGATGGAAAGCGACGATGCGGTCGAAGATGAAGCACGCTTGCTCAGTAAAAACTCTTCTTGAACAACCCCATATTATACTTTTCGGGAAACACACCTTTATTTGAATATATGTATTATGTAATTTTAGGTGTCCACGTCATCTATTGAAACTATTTGTACAGATGGTTTGCACAAAAGTACTTCAGTTATTGAATAGCATTCGATTTATTGGAGTCTAGTCTACCGTGTCAAGGTTAACATACCTATCTATACATATACGTACTAAAAAGTACCTACAGGTATTGTATAGCTTGTTATGGGGTGTGATGTGTTCAGTTTTACTCATTGTAAACAAGTTCCCCCAAGCAACCCCTATTAGTTTTCGGGGAATGCGAAGGGCAACGTCTTTAGCTATGTCATTTTTATACAAATCAAGTTTAATCGACTCAAAGACGACACAAGCTTGTCCCTTGCCTGTAACGTTGAGGCGGGGTTTGAATCCGCGGCCATAGAGTGTCATGCGCTATTGCTCTAACCGCTGAGCTACTCAAGCCCTGCCTGCAGCGACTAAATTCTCCTTTCCTTATTATTAACGTCTTACGGGGACGTGTGACGTCATCTACCGAAACAGTTTTTAGAAACTACAACGGCCAACGAGTCTAACATTGCAGTTGTGTTGATAACGTCCACCCAAATCATTGATTTTGTTTATATAGCATTAGCCATGCCAGGCAGAACTATATTGATAAATTTAGAAAGGAAAAAATATCGCTAGAGGCGGGGCATGAACCCTGATTGAAAAAAATCACTGCACAAACTGTACAATATAACAATGGTGCTAATTCTGTTGAGCACCGAACTAACCTAAACTAAACTAAAAATAAACTAATTTTAGTCAAAGAATACCTAAACGCTATTCTGATTTTACGTTGAACTTAATTTAAAAGTTGAAATGACAGGACTCTTTCAAGTATAAGATCACATTAAAAATAATCCAGACCTTTTTCATACAGACTAATTTGAGTTTAAAATTTATATTTTTAGTCTTAATTGGACGTAAAACATGTACATCAGAATAAGAATTTGGTCATTTTCACTAAATAGAGTAACTAAACTAACTTAGTCCTGTCAAACTTAATTTTAGTCTAATCTTGCATTTTCTGAATAGGTTTTGGACTAAAGCAGGACTAAAACTAATTTTAGGCTAGTTTAGTCTTATTCTGGAGAACAGAATCGGCACCAATATATCTACTTATTTTCCCAATATCTTTTAGGAAACACAAATTCTTGTGGATTTATAATTGTGCGTTTACATTTATGGGAAGCTAAAGCCTTTTGAAAGGTTCGAACCTTTCGAGTGAATAGGTATCTTATAGGCAAGCTAGCTCCATCGTCGACCACATCGTCGCTTACAATCATGGTGGTCAAAAGTTTGCCTATCTTGAATATAAAAAAAAACCCTACGACCGTCAGCGTGGCAGTCGAAATATCGCCAAAGTGCGAAGTTGTATTATTCCAAAAATGCGCTAATCAACGTCAGGTTTTAAGCGAACAAAGCGCTGCGGTTGGTCGACGTTGCCAGTCAAGTATGACCTTTTTTAATGGAGCTGGGAAGTCAGGATTATCCGGACAAAAGCTTTTTAATTGCTTCCGGATCATTCTGCCAACTTTGCGTAAAGAATATCAAACATCATCAAGGGTTCCGCATAGCGATGCGCGATTTTCTATACGACATAGGAAAAATAATTAACAAAACAAACAAACGCATTCACACTCACAGCTCCACACTAAGTTTATAGACTTGTACTGTGGGTGCCGGAAACATTAACATATCTCACCCGGCACAGAGGGCGTAGACTTACCATTATAAAATACTAGCTGGGCCCCGCGGTTTCGCCCGCTATTATCAAGTTATAAAGTACCCTATGTGTTAATCCTAGGTATAAGCTATGTACAATTCAAATTTCATCCAAATACGTTCAGCCGTTGAAGCATGAAGAGGGAACAAACATACTTACACACTTGTACCCAGGCGAACACGAGAAAAAGCCCTAACATCTTGGATTCCAACACTATATTACCTTCACCAGATCGTAAACCGAAACCCTTGAACGTTTTATACGATCACGGCTTGAAACTTCAAAACTGCCCAAATGTTCTGACAGTAATTTCGCGGGACCAAAATGAACAATGTCCCTTAGGTTTTCATAACCCTTACTCTCTCAAAGGCTCCGAATCGCTAGATCGTACAGCGACTAAACATCGATTCTCATACGTCTATACAATCTACAAGCACCTATTGTTATCTGAACGGGATAAAGGTCATCGGTCGACGGCGCAATGACGTCATCGATTGCTGCCCGTAAATGAGATATAAACCATGGTGAACAAGGGTTACTGACATAACATGACGTATAGGTGACTACTAATAGCGTTACTGGCGTTGCCTCGCAGCTTAACAAAAATAAATGAAGATTAACCCCCTTATATGTTCCTTTCTATCAGGTGAGATAATGGTCAGCATTAAACAAGCCATACTTTAAAAAGTCATCATAATATTGCATTGTCACGCGATTTACACATGTATGCAAAATTTCAGCTCAATCGGTAACCGGGAAGTGGATCAAATTTAATTTGCAAGATTTGATGACAAACATCGGGATTGGTGAAACTAAATAATAGCTTGTAAAAATGGCCTTGATGTCCCTGGAGAGCTGTGAATGTGCGAGTGTGGGTTACGTTGAAAAACAGCATTTGTTGAGACTATAAACTTTTTATAAACAACAGCCTTCTACTAAATGAAGTAATCCTTTATATCGATACCAGTTGTTACCCGCGGTTTCACCCGCGTTTTAAAAATCATAATTAATCAGATCGTATTTTAAATCTAAACCATGCTTGAATCCACCAGAACTCAGAAATAAATATCATCATAATCGGTCCAGCGGTTTAAGAGGAGTTCTGCTAAGTACCTACGGAAAAAATATATATAAAGATATGTATGTATTTTATTATACGACTTTCTGCAAAGAATCACTAGAGAAAACGCCAGCTTATATTTAAAGCCATTAAAGATATTTCCTAGCGGCCCTTCAATGGGTATTGATGATAAACGAAAGTGCTCTCAATACCCGCCGCAGAACATAATAACTAACTACTACAACAACATATCTATACTAATATTATAAAGAGGTAAAGTTTGTTTGTTTGTTTGTTTGTTTGTTTGTATGTAAAAGGTAATCTCTGAAACTACTGATCCGATTCTTAAAATTCTTTCACCAATA
The DNA here is from genome assembly GCA_948107665.1 of Lomographa bimaculata. Taxonomy (NCBI): domain Eukaryota; kingdom Metazoa; phylum Arthropoda; class Insecta; order Lepidoptera; family Geometridae; genus Lomographa; species Lomographa bimaculata. Next base: position 1,367,963 of record OX403603.1, read on the forward strand.
GATAGCTACACTATCACTGAGTGCCATAGGCTATGTTTTGTCGGGATAGAAGTTAGTTATCAGTTCGAAATAATAATATTCGTAAGACAAGTCGGAGAAAAATTTGCTAACTTTCCGCTTTATCGGCGTACGCTGACTAAACGGTAAGACATAGTTGAATATAATGTATGGCAAAAATGTTGGCCTTCATGAGTTTTACAAAAAAGTCCGCGACAGCATATATCTAACATGTATGTATAGCTCAGAAAAAATACTTTTCTTTGTAAAATATCTGAAAAAAAAGCGGCCTATGTTTAGTTGGCTTTTTGAGACATTCAGTATTAATCCTTATCAAAATAAACTATTTCATCGTCTTACGTAGTTCATGTAGATACATTTTGCTTTTTACTGCATATGATTTGGATAAATAGTCTATGAGAAATCGTGAAATTAGTTTCACGGGAGCCCGCCCGTGAACGGGACGGGTCAGAAATGGACAGAAACGTACTACGAATTCCTGCTCATTAAAAAATAGCGGCTTCTATTTCGTTGGCTTTTTTAAGTATTTAATATTAATCCTTATCAAAAAAACCTATTTCATCGGCTTACGTAGTTCACATAGATTTAATTTGCTCTTTACTGCATATAATTTGGACCTATAGTCTAGGAGAAATCGTTAAGTTTATTTGAGGGTGAAAACGGTGGATCACAGAATGGAACAGTTACTGCGTAATCCGGCATACGTCTATGTTTTGAACCGACTAACATAAGAAGGGGGATATAAATTCGACTGTTTTTTTTTGTTTAGTCTTATCATTGAACTTTGAACTGCCCGCTAGCGTAGTTAGGTGGGCGTTTGCCTTTAAAGCACCGGGTTTGATGCCCGGTGGGAACACAGGTGTTTTCCCACGGGAATTTGTGTTCCTGGTTTTGAGTATGTTGTGAATACTTTGTGAATCTTGGATGTTTACGGCCCCCCGATACAAGTCATTGAACTTAGTGTGGGGCTGTGAATGTGGAAGTGTGTTTATTTGTATATTTTTTAACCGGGCGACGCGGGGCGGGTCATCTTTTGAACTATCTACTCGCGTAAATAGGTACGCGTTTGCCTTCAAAGCAGCGGGATCGATTCGCGGTGGTAACAGAAGTTTTCTCCCTACGGGAAATTTGTGTTCCTGGTTTTTAATATGTTGTGAATCTTGGATGTTTACGGCCCCACGCTACAAGTCACTGAACTTAGTGTGGGGCTGTGAATGTGGAAGTGTTTATGTGTAGATTTTTTAACCGGGCGACGCAGGGTGGGGAATCTTTGAACTTTGAACTACCCACTGGCGTAGATGAGTGCGCGTTTAAAGCAGCGGGTTCGAATCTCGGTGGGAACACAATAACAAAAGTTTTTTCCCCACGGGCAGTTTATGTTTCTGGTTCTGGGTATGACGTGAATGTTGTGTGTGTGGTGTTAATTGTTTACGGCCCCACGACACAACTTATAGTACTTTTACAGTGGGGCTGTGAGTGAGAAAGCGTTTATATGTAAGCTTTTGTTTACCCGGGCAACGCCGGGCGGGTCAGCTAGTAAGTATATAAGTAACTAACTAACTAACTACGTAGTCAAGTCCATGCTCCAGTTTCTAACAGACCCTAAGTGAAACCATGTTATCAAAACTATCTCAATTACTTCGGTCCTGAGTCGAGCGCGACTGAAATACGTTTAAGCGGAAGCTCCATAAAAATATTTATATTTCGATTGCTCCATAGTTTTATATCGGAGATCGATGTACCATTTGCCCCATCATGTTACAAATATGTAATGTGTGTTTTTGACTCATCAGTTTTACCATTATGCTTCTTGATTAACTATCGATATAAGAAAGTAGGAAAATCAAAAGAATATCTGGGTATTCAAATTAATATCGGCAAAAACAAAAGAAAGCCGAGATACTAACAAATTATATCTGAAAAAAGAAAAATAACAATATCACCAGAAACAAATTTTAATACCCTATTTTCATTTGTTTCTGCTGATATTGGGCTTTTGTGATGTATGTCGCCAAAAAAAAAAAACAGTATAAACAAATAGATATCAGCAGAAATAAACATAGGAAAAAAATAATTGCAAGCTAAATTAACCCCACTTCCCGATGTCCGATTGGACTCAAATTTGGGAAACTTATGTATCCTCGGTGACAATACTATGATATGGTACCATGGAGCTGGTCTGATGGTGGAGACGGAAGATGGCGATAGGAACTTCTGAACTAAACAAGGTTTACTTATCTAGCTTAGGCTCGATGGATTCGTCTTGACAAGTTCTTTGTTAATAACTTTTACTGTTTTTTAAACTAAGTTTATATAACTTTTTACTTAGTCCATAATTAGCTTAGCTTGATTTTAAAAATCTTTTTATAGTATTACTTGTTTTCGTTAAAAATTATACAAAGTAGTTATTTTCTAAAAATTGAAACGCAAGCAAAGCTTAAAACAACCGACTTCGTCGCTTATATTTCGGTTTTGGCTTGACCGATTTCGATAAAATTTATATGGAACCACCTCTGAAGTATACTCTACCAAACAAAAAAAAATATCATTAAAATCGATTAATAATTGGACAGAACTCCCCGTTGGCTCAGTTGGATGAGCCGAGCTTTGCTCGGTCATCCGGGTACTTTAACTTATAAGCATAAACACGAGTAAATATAAATGTTCCCTTATGGTGTATTAACTAATGTTTATGAATAAAATTACAAAATCTAATTAACTTAAGCTGACCCACAAATTAACAAGCTCCTGAGCCGGAGCCGCCTGCGACGATGGATCGGACAGCATTTGGTGGAACCTGCCAGCATCGTGTCTTTATATATATATATATAACTAACCAAGCCCCGCGGCTTCGCCCGCTATTATCAAGTTAAAAAGTAGCCTATGTGTTCACACTTGCACACAAACTTTCGGATTTATAGTGACTCCTCCCAAACTGCTGGACCGATTTTAATGAAATTATTTGTGTAGTATTCAAAATTCAAAAATGGTTAAGATTCACAATTCAATCCGATAAATAATAATTTTTATTTCACCACGAGCGAAGCCGGGGCGGATCGCTAGTTATTCTATAGTACTTTAATACTTTGTTAGCCGATCTTTGTATTGCTTATTTTTTTCTATAGTTACAGGTTTTTATTAGGGAATCGCGTGTCTGGTATCTATTTGTTAGTCGTAAAGATGCCGTTTCATGCCGGTTACACAGCAATTTGGCGATTGGAGCTACGCATGATATACGAGTGTCCACTTTAATATGGGCACGGAAACCGGAACTGCCTGTTTGTTTATGACAGTTTTAGTTTTATATCTTACTTGTTGTGCGCCGCGGCATCGCCCGCTTTAATTAAGTTAAGAGATGATTCCAGTGAAATTACATGGCATACAGACATAAAGATATTTTTTTTTTTGTCTGATATATTTTTGTGATAAAACTTACCGTTTTGCTGAAAATCGCGAAAAACTCTTTTTTTTTTTGCCTTTGGCCTTGAATATATTTTTTTCCTTGCAGGGGAGAGATGGGGAGCTTTCAAATTTTGTTTTTAATGATATTTTAAACAATCTTACCGATTTTCGGCTTGGTGGGAATTTAGGTAACTTCGAATGTCTAAATTGACCGGACTAATATATAGCCGCTAACTAATGCAATGTAATAATACTTTTGCAGTAATAAAAACCATTTCATTTCATTTCAATACCTAATATATCGGAGTGACGAGCGCAGTGCATTGCCGCGCAGGATTCAAAACTCTGGGAGGCACAGAACTATAATGGCCAGCGCAACGCTTGCCATCAGAGCGACATGATCGTCTCTCAATAATAAATATAAGAATAATTAAACGCAAGCAAAGCTTAAAAAAACCGACTTCACCGCTTTATCATCGGAACCTTGATCAGATTTAATGTATTGCACACGCATTATTGACGATAACTCAAAAACAAGAGATCAGACCTTGATCAAATTTCAATGGGACTACATAAAAAGCCCCAGCTTTCAAATAAAATAAGAATCATCGAAATCGGCTCACAACGAAAGAAGTTATGAGGTAACTTTTGAAGTCGGGTAAACGAGAACATCGTCAAAGTACGCATTATTCGTCACAAAATAGGCATTATTAACGATATTTCAAGAACTGCTGATCAGATCTTGATCAAATTTAAATGGGACCAATCAGAAAGCAACATCTTTCAAACTAAAAAAAATTTTCAAAATCGGCTCACGTGGACAGTAGTTATGAGGTAACACACATAAAAAAAAACAGTCAACTTGAGTGAGTACCTTCTCCTTTTTTTTGGAAGTCTGTTAAAAATAAGTTTATTTGCTGCCATACAAATCTTGTCCTTAGAATTACGAACATAACAAAAAAACAGCCAATTCGGTCTAGCCATTCGCAAGTGATGATATTCTCACATTGATATTACAAATGCTAAAATTTGTGTTTTTTTTTATACTCGATAGGCAAGCATTTGACCACTATCTCACCTGATGGAAAGTGATGATGCGGCCGAAGATGTTTAAATACGTGTTGAGGTACACCACCTTTCCGTTCCTGTTTGTAATATTTTTATAATCTCCCTTTGGTTGTCTGGAAGAAATCGCTTTAAGTGATAAGATCGTTCTTTGTGCTCCTATGTTATATTTAAGATTTCTTTGTAAGTGTTATTTTTTTGGTATGCAAATAAAGAATGTATCTATCTATCTGTCTAAGATGTAGTATGCTAAGCATGTGTAATATGTTTGTTTCGTCTTAAGGCTGTAACCGATCGCATTTGGATAACATTGGGAACGTACTTTGACGACCCAGTTGACAGGTGTCCGCCCTCTGCGCCGTGGGTCCTGGGTTCGATTCCCGGCAGCAGCGCAAATTCCTACCCAAGGGATATTTGTGCTTCTGGTTCTGGGTGTATGTTAATGTTTCCGGCACCCACGATACAAGTCTTTGAACTTAGTGTGGGGCTGTGAGTGTGAAAGCGTTTGTTTTTGTTTGTTTTGTTTTTGTACATAGCTTATACCTAGGATTAACACAAAGGCTACTTTTTAACTAGATTAACGCGGGAGAATCCGCGGCGATCTAGTATTTCATACATACGACAATTGATTTTTATTTATATGTATAGATAAATACGGTAATAGCATTATATGCCCCGCGACTTCGCGTTAAAAAGCCTATATCGTGGGTATAAGCTATGTGGATTCTAAATTTAAACCAAATCCCTTCAAAAAAAAAATCTAAATCGTTTATTCACATGGACCCCAAAGAGGCACTCATGAAAATTAATGATTCTACTGCCAGATTTGCAAAATGCAGCCATTACAGCGTAAAGAAAGAACAAACATACGTCACACACTTTCGCATTTATAATAAACTAGCTTTTGCTCGCGGCTTCGCTCGCGTTAAGAAGTATTATTTTAAAATTGACAAACTTTCATACAAACATTCATCCCCTATTTTTTCCCTTTGGGGGTAGAATTAATCAAAATCCTTTCTTAGCGGATGCCTACGTCATAACATCTACCTGCATGCCAAATTTCAGCCCGATCCGTCCAGTGGTTTGGGCTGTGCGTTGATAGATCACTATGTCAGTCAGTCACCTTTGAGGTTATATATATTTAGATAGATGTGATAGTAGATATCGCAAGTATACAGTAATCGTTAGGGATCGAATAAAATAGTCGGTACGGTGCGAAAGGTGACTCATTTTAATGTGGGTCACTAGAGCACTGTATTTACTTGCACTATTATTTATCTGTGGTATTAGCTGGATCGTTGATAAGGTTAAACCGTACAGGCTTATCAGCTGTACCTGTGTTTATGTGATCGGAAGCATAGAAAGTACAGTCAGCAACGAGCAAGCTGAAAATGTCCTGGTTCTCAAAATAGCAGAACAATTATTTTTTATAAATTGATAATAATCATCTATAATAAAGGCATAAATAATAATACACATCTATAATAAAAGCGAAAAAGTGAGAGTTTGCTCGTGCAAGATTGCCGTACATAAACGTTTTTACACTCACAGCCCCACACTAAGTTAGATGACTTGTGCGGTTGTAGGTGCCGAAAACATTCACATCACAGACACAATCACATCCAAAACCAAAAACACAAATTTTCCTTGACTTGTGTTGTCATCGCGAATCGAACCCGATGCCCGTTGCTTAAAAGGCAACAAACTTATTCAAATAAAAACTTACTTCTTCAATACATAAGTTGTCTTAACCTAGATTAGTATTTTGTAGTCGTCAGAAAGCGCTTGTGCAGTTTGCCTCCATACATCATTTGTCTTTAACATAATCATTGATTTTATAGTAGTTTCTTTATCAACACACTTTACTATTGATTTAAATTTTCCCATTGGTAATTCTGTTACAGTTATAGAAATTTTGTTAATAAATCGACAAGTGCTTCATTTCAGTCCAAGGTAACGTTCTTCGGGTCAGCCCTCTGATTCAGAACCGATAACTCTGTTAGTCTTTTAAAAATCACCTAAAATACTGGCTTATCCAGCAGACTTTCTACAGCTTTGACTAAATGATTAAATACAAATTGTAATCATATTATTATATTTATATCATAACTTGACAATTATTATTTTGCTGACATTCATTTAATAGGCATTTTAATATGAATTATTAGACTAGCCGTGCCCCGCGGCTTCGCCCGCTATTATCATGTGTTGTGGATTAGGATACGATTTACTATGTACATTCCAAATTTCATGCAAATCCGTTCAGCCGTTAAAGCGTGAAGAGGGAACAAACATACTTACACACTTACACACAAACTTTCGGATTTATAATATTAGTAGGATATTCATTGTTGACGTATATGACTTAAGTATTATTATTAAATCGTTGTGTATATTTTGAAATTTTCCTACTTAAATTGTAAGTAGTGTATCCAAAGTATTTAGATATAAGTTAATGACGTGTAAATTTTACGGTTATTAATAAAATGATTATGAATATAGTTAAGATACCCGCTACTTTAAAAGGCGAACGCGCATAGAATCCTTCAAAAGTTGTAATTCAATTTATATACGTATCGTTTCGAACTACATATAATAAACATATATATAGTGACGATACAATCCAGATAAATTCAGTGGGCGGATCCTCAGTGAAAGAACGAAGGTCGACCGGCTAACAATAGCTTTGGTGGTATACAAGGCACAATAATATTCTAAATCTAAATGCGGAACTTTAGTTTTAAACTTAACTTTTTTTAATGTTGAATAAGCAAGCATTAGACCACTATCTTATTTGATAGACAGTGATGACGCGGTCGAAGATGTATGCGTAGCTTAACTCTCTGGTATAGAAGTCACAATAATATACTAAATTTAAATGCGGAACTTTTTTTTATGCTTGTTAAGCAAGTAATTTTTCCACTTGAACTGCCCGTTGGCTAATTTGGTTCAGCGTTTGCCTTCTAAGCAGGGGTATCGGGTTCGATTCTCGGCGGGAACATAAGTTTTCTCCCCAAGGAAAGTTTGTGTTTCTAGTTCTGGTGAGTGATTGTTTGTGTGATGTGAATGTTTCCGGCACCCACGACACAAGTCATTGAACTTAGTGTGGGGCTGTGAGTGTGAAAACGTTTATGTTTATGTTTCACTATATCATTTGGTAGAAAATTATGACACGGTCGAAAATGTATTCGTAACTTGAACTCCCGATGGCGTAGTTGGGTGCGGTTTGCCTTTTATGCAGCGGGTAGCTGGATCGATTCCCAGCGCCATTAGAGTTGTTTTGAACTTTTTTTTTGTACTAGAGTTTTCAGGAGTGCCTCTATCCCCATTGAATTATAAGAACACAAGTTTTCCCCCCAAGTGACATGATTAAATTTGTGTTTTACAAGTCATCGACAGCCCCACATACACCATAGTCACAAACAATGTACACAAACCAGAACCACAAAAATTCCCTTGGAGAGAATGGATATGGGAGTCTTTAAGCCGCGAGTAATTCGGCATCATCTAGGCAAACGTGCTCCATCGTCGCCTGCCTTTGTATGTCGTTGACCATCAGGTGATGAGATAGATGTCAAACAATTTTCTAACATTTACGTTTTTTATTCAAGATAGGCAACTATCTAAAAAACGAATAAAAAAAAATGTGTTCTAGCACCGGAAATCGAACCTGCTACTCGCAACAGAGAACTCTGGAGTAGTCTGGAGAATGCAAGCACGTGACTTTGTAGTGTGTATATAGTATTATTTTATGTTCCGCTTGACCTTCCTTTGATTAGACCGATATCTGTAACTTGCCGATTGTGTTAGATGCATCGTATGTGTCATGCTCATACGTTTATGAATGACGCGATGGAAGAGGCAACACTACATAACCTTATTTATAGGTATAGCTGCTAGTTCTTTCTACGTATGCCTGTTTTTATGTATATATACACTTGTTATCTACCGACTTCACAAGAACGGAGGAGGTACTCAATTCGACTGTATTTTTTTTTTAATGTGTTACTTTATATCTTCTTTCCACGTGAACCGATTTTAAAGTTTTTTTTTGTTTCAAAAGCTGGTGCTTCCCCATTAGTCCCATTTATATTTGGTCAAGATCTGGTCAGTAATTTTTGAGTTATCATCAATAATGCTTGTTTACTAGTAGTAGTAGTGGTTCTTTTTAAGTTTTGCTTGCGTTTAATTATTTCTTTCTCATTTTATCTTTGATACAGATATACAAATATGTATAATAGTTGTAATTCGATTTAAAAAGCCCTGAGGGTTCTGGATTGAAATATGTTTAAGACAATTATTTGTTTTATTCTTGATTATTTTGTATGTATATTTCTGTGTTTTATTTATTTTGCTATTTGTTTGTAGTGTAAATGTTATGTGTGTCATTAATAATAAATGTATTTTCTTTCTTTCTAATTAACAAATTAATTGTTACCGTAGCAGGTGTGAAAAAAAGAAGGATCTTTTTACTCGCTCTACATTAAAAAGAGATAAGCATGTAGATCGGAGCCACCACTCATTAGTCTTATTACTTCGGTTAAGCGATAAATCATAAACCTAGTTTTGCCGGAGAACTATAGTACGTTTAAAATAAAAATGATTCCAATTTAATTTAGTTCTTTGAATTATTTAAAGAATAGTAAAAACTTAATTTTCTCATGACAATCCATTTTTTTTAAATCTGTTCAGTAGTTTTGGCGTGAAAGAGTAAGCTTCACAGGATACGATTAGGACCTAATCTAATCCTATCCCCTAGATAGGTTAAGGATAGGATGGGTTTAGGGTAACATTACGGTGGGATTAAGATAGGACTGGATAAGGAGATCATTAGGATATGATAGGATTGGATTAGGAGATGATTAGGATAATGATAGGATTGGATTAGGATAGCATTAGGATACGATTTAAATAAAGAAATAATATATAAAATAAAATATATTTGTTGCTAGTGAAATTTCCCATAAATTATTACGCACATATAGGTATCTTCTTCGGTGTTAAGTATCGTAACTATTCGTTATTAGGCATTTCCTGTTCCCATCCAGATGAACAGAGGTCCAATATTTATATATCAGGCCCCCAAAATTGTCAGAGACAGCCCTTAGTATTCCATTACTGGAACGATTTGATTAGAATTGGAATAGGCGTGCATTCCTACTTTACCCGCATTAACCGTGATTTTCGTAAAAAATGCTATCCTTTCTTTAAACCAAATTTAAATCTCCTTCATTCAAACATATTATTCACACATACACACTCAACTGGAAGTGTGTTTCTAAGCAAAAAATGTCGAAAAAGTATTCGAGTATGTTTTTATAGTGTTTCCTTTAGATATGACAAAGATCGTAAAGTAAAAGTCAGTAATATGTCGTGACAAAACAGTTTCGTAAACGTGACTCGCCGATGTCGTTATGTAATTAACTTCAGCTATATTTCGCTTTAAAATTTTGAATGTAAGATTTGTTCCCTAAAGATGTACTAATCAAACTATCACAATATCCTATTTAATATTATAAATCCCAAAGTTTGTGTGTAAGTGTGTTTGTTCTCTCTTCACGCTTTAACGGTTGAACGGATTTGGATGAAATTTGGAATGTACATATATTATACCTAGGATTAACACATAGGCTACTTTTTAATTTGATAATAGCGGGCGAAACCGCGTGGCAAGGCTAGTGTTATTATAAAGGCGAAATTGTGTGAGTGTGTTTGTATGATTGTTACTTTTTCACGCTCAAACGACTGGACCAATTTTAATTAAATTTGACATGGAGGTAACTGACACCCTGGATTAACACATCGGGTACTTTTTATCCCGAAATTCCCAAGTCCGGGTCTTACGCGGGAAGAACCCCGGGGTGCAGCTAGTAATTCTTAAAAATAGGATAATACACTCACAGCCCACAGTATATCAAAGATTTATTACACATAAATCACACACAAACATAATTACAGCCAGATCCAGAAACACAATTTTGCCTTGCAAAGAAAATGTGTATTCCCAACGGGAATCGAACCCGGCACTCCCGTTGTTGAAGGCAGGGTGTAATTCAAATTTTAATTTTCCCGTTCTGTCCCGTTGTCATTAGAGACGTAAGAGAGAAGTAGTGAGAAATAAGCTAAATTAGAGACGCGGGCATATAATCAAAGAACTTGTTTAGTTCAGAAGTTCATATGACCGTCTTCCGTCTCCATCATCATACCAGGGGGGCCTTCCTGATGTCCGATTGGACTCAAATGTGGTGTACTTATGTATCTTTGGTGACAATACAATGAAATAGTACCATGGAGCTGGTCTGATGATGGAGACGGAAGGTGGCCATTGAAACTTCTGAACTAAACAAGAGTCTGGGATCGTTTAATTCGTCTTAACAAGTTCTCTGGCTACATACTTTTTAGTCCTTTTTTTATTTACAACCGGTAAAAGCTTGATTTTAAAAAACTGTATTACTTGTATATAATTATGTTTTATTCTTATTTTCAGAATAGCAAAGAGCAAAATGAAGCGAACCGGGAGAAGTCCAAGGACTTCACGTTTGACCACTCCTACTGGTCTTATGACAGTGAAGATCCCAACTTTGCGACCCAGGAACAGGTAAGTGATCAGTTCAGTTCGACCTGGAAGGCGCTCAACAGGCTGCGTACCCAGGTTGGCAGATTAAAAGACAATCTGTCCATGTGAGGCTACATCGACCCAAGCACAAACCAATGCGAATGTGGACTACGACTCAATTATTATCATGCTCAGCAAGCCATAGTTCTTGTACACTAGAAGACCTGAACGAAGCTAGGCCGAATGCTGTTTGCGTCGCAAAGTATTGGGAAAAAAAGGTGTCAGTGTTGCCATCGACACGCTAAGAAGATCAGTTCAGTGTTATAAACATTACTAAGCTTAATAATTGGCACCAAGGATCCGCCATCCGCCGCATTCTTTTTCTTATGATTTATGGGCTAGCGTTTGACCACCATCTCACTTGATGATGTGGTCGAGGGTAGTAGAGGCTGGCGTTCAACGTTAGGTGCCGGAACGTCATATACATAACATAAACGCTTTGACACTCACAGCCGCACACTAAGTTCGAACACTTATTTTATGCTGAATAGGCAAGCCTTTGACCACTCACCTGATGGTAAGTGATGATGCGGCTGAAGATGTGACATGCTTGCCTAGAAGATACCTATTCACTCTTGATTTGAAGACTCCCAGAGTAAACCCCTCTGGCAACAATGACGCAGGCAATGAGTTCCACTCCTTCGCTGTACGGATGATGAGCGTAGAAGCAAAACGCTTCGAGTGAACTGGAGGTATGTCAACCATAAATGGATGACGTTTGACACTTGTGTCGTGGGTGCCGGAAATATTCACATCGCACACACAACCAGAAGCAGAACAAGAATCAGAGGCCTACTACCATCACGGCTGCAAAACGGTTAACTAATTCCTTATCTATCTCAGGTGTTTGCAGACCTCGGGTTGGACGTGATTGACAGCGCATTCGAGGGGTACAACGCATGCGTGTTCGCATACGGACAGACCGGCAGCGGGAAGACGTTCACCATGATGGGATCTAACGTGAGTATACAGTTCTGAGGTAGTGGAAAGGGACACCCCTAACGCACGGGGCACCATGATCACCGAGTAACTGGAGTTGTGCTGGGTGAATGAGTATTTAGATTTACGAGCATAGAAAGCGGTCTACCGGTTCTATTTTTTTAAATATTGGTTTCGCAATCTCTTGTACAATTAGCCACAAGGATGTGATGTCAAGTAATATAATATTTCACGACGTACATTTGGCATAACATGCTCACTTTTTACTCTTCTACCGACTTCACAAAAGAGAAGGAGGTACTTAAGTCGACTCTATTCTTTGTTTTTTTTTTTTTTTTATTTGTGACAGGCTTGTGTTTGACCACTATCTCACCTGATGGTAAGTGACGATGTGATCGAAGCTGGTAAACACACTAGACCTGGAATACGCAGGCTCTCAAGGATAACTGCCGGAACACCGTATTTGGCTTGGCGGCAGACTTTCAACTTGATGGTGGTAAGCTACTTTGGTAGCAAGCCAGGCAAGCAACTCACAAAATGCTCTACCACCTCTCAAATGTCACCTGATTAGCACCACCCGGGGACCACGTGTAGGGAGTCAGACTTAAGGGGTATCCTCCTACGGACGTGGGTGACTCAGTCCCCATTATTTGTGTTTCCTCATTACTTTGTTCCACGAGATCCACGATTCTGATTTTTTATTTTGTTTGAAAAATGTTGCTTTCTAATTGGTCCCATTTAAATTTGATCAAGATCTGATCAGCAGTTCTTGAAATATCGTCAATAATGCGTGTTTAGTACATCTAATCTGATCAAAGTTCCGAAGATAAAGCGGTGAAGACAGTTTTTTTAAACTTTGCCTACGTTTAATTATTTACTAATCTTATAACTATAAAGGGTAAAATAAAACTATAGTGATAAATTTAGAAAGGAAAAATTATCGCTTGAGGCGGGATTCGAACCCGCGGCCATAGGGTCTCATGCCCTATTGCTCTAACCGCTGAGCTACTCAAGCAAATCCCGCCTCAAGCGATAATTTTTCCTTTCTAAATTTATCACTATAGTTCTGCCTAGCATGGCTAATGCTATCTAAATAAAATCAAAAAATAAAACTAGACCAATTTTTTAAAAATCTCAGTTATATTCCCAATTCTCGGAACTTTTAGGTCTGATGTTACTGAAATCTCCTTTAACTTCCAGGAGTGCCAAGGTCTGATCCCGCGTATATGCCGGCAACTGTTCTCACGGGTCGCGGCCGGGAAGGAATCGGGAGCTTCGTACAGGACCGAGGTCAGCTACCTCGAGATTTACAACGAGAAGGTCAAAGACCTGCTCGCAACTGACGCAGGTACTGTATTGACTGTGATCAAACTTTATGGCCGTAGATAAAAGAAATTAGGTACTATAAAGTTAACGCGACGGAAAGTTGACGCCGCGCTTGTCCGCGCGTGCCGTGCGTCTGTGTGAGTCTGCATACAAACAATCTACGGCTCTCAAAAGACGATCTCTAACCAAGCAGCCTTTATAACAAAAAGGATGCCTGGTTAGAGATCGTTTTTATTCGTTTTTTTAGAGATAGTTGTTAGTGATAGGTCTGCCTGTTGTGACATGTTATGTATCAAAATCAAAATCAAAGTCGTTTATTCACATGGGCCCCAAAGAGGCACTCATGAAAGTTAATGACCCTACTGCCGGATTCGCAAAACTACGAGAAGAACCTGGCAAGAATAAGCTTGTTTGCTAACTTTTATTATTATCTTATAATAAAAGTTAACAAACAAGCTTATTTCTAGTGTTGCTGAGCCCGTCAATTGGAGGTCTAAGAAAGTTGTTTGATTTATGTGAAGCATATGCTGAGCAGCATGACCTGAAGTACAACGTTCAAAAAAGCGAGTTCATGATTTTTATAAGAAAAAATAGAGTACCTAAATGCATACCACCGCTCATATTAAATGGCGTTGCTTTGAACCGTGTTGCTCAGTTTAAGTATCTTGGTCATATTGTAAATGAGAATTTGTCAGATGACTTGGATATAGAAAGGGAGAGGCGCTCACTGTCGGTTCGTGGCAACATGTTGGCTCATAGGTTCACCCGTTGTACAGCAGAAGTTAAAGTAACTTTGTACAAATATTTTTGTCAAAGCTTCTACACGAGTGGGCTATGGGTCAATTTTACTCAAAAAGCATATAGTACTCTAAGAGTACAGTATAATAATACCTTTAGGGTTTTGTTAAGGCTTCCCCGTTTCTGTAGTGCATCTGGTATGTTTGCAGATGCACATACAGATGATTTCTATGCAATAATACGCAAAAAGACAGCAAAAATTATTCATCACATGCGGGGGAGCAATAACGGGATCCTTAAGATGATAGCTGAGAGGATGGACTCTTTTGTAGTGCAGCGGTTCATTGATTTACATGTTACACGTGGGTATTGGTGAACTGTTGCACTATATATGTATAAATAACTATAAATATATTGCATATAGCTAATAATAATAATGTAATGTAATGAAGTAATGAATGTAATTTTACTAACATAGTTTTTGTAAGGTGTGTAAGACTAACATTTTTACTTATTTTGTTATTTTTAATTTTTGTATATGGACCATGTCTGAAATAAAAGAATTTTAATTTAATTGTAATTTATAAGGAGAAACAACAAAGTGTTATCTATCAATCGAGTGCCTAAAGTCCGCGTGTTTTTGCAATGCGCTCTTCTCCTTGAGCCTTGTTTGATCTCTCTACGCCTAGTAGTTACAGGATACATGTACTTAGTACGTCTGTGTGATAACTATTGTACATGTGTGCATAAGTAAACAAAAGAAAACGTACTGGCAACTCACCATCTTAGTCGGAAGCAGTCCTTGCGCATTTCTGCTAATCGACAGTTCGGCAAAGGGGTAGTACAGCCACAAGCGGACTCACAAGGAATCCTAACTTCTGTAACTTATTTTTACTTTTTATATTAATGTGCTATCTTATATTTCAGGGCACACACTAAAAGTGAGAGAGCATCCGAAATTGGGTCCGTACGTCCAGGATCTGTCGAAGCATTTGGTGTCTGACTATGATGATATACAGGTACTAAACAACTATTCACTTATTAATCAACTTAACATCTATGGTTAGTTAATTTTGAAGTAGCTTAAGACTTATTATATATGCAAACTTCCGGTTTTAATTTTGTGTGTGTGTGTGTGATGTTAGTGTTCCCACCATATAAGTTTTCGAACTTAGTGGGTGGTCGTGGATTTGATGACATAATATAAACGCTTTTCACTCACAGCTCCACACTAGGTTCGATCACTTATATCGTGAATGTCGGAAACATTCACATCACACACAGACACACGTGAGTTTTGTAATTTTATTTATATATTTTAAAGTTTTTATAAAGTACTAAGTTTACATATTCATAAAAACGATAATAATATATGTTGTATGAAAATATTTATTGCTATTTGTCAGGAATGCATGCACCGAGGCAACCAACAACGCACAACCGCGTCGACACAGATGAACGACGTGTCGTCTCGCTCGCACGCTATCTTCACGCTCACATTCGTACAAGCGTCGTATCTACGGCACAACAATATGCCGTGCGAGACCGTCTCGAAGGTGCACCTCGTGGATTTAGCTGGCAGGTATGTCTCTCTCAAAAGAAAGTCGTGTCATCTCGCTCGCACGCAAGTGAAACCAGCGTTTGTGGAAGTTTAGTATTATATCTAGAGTTTGGATCCTTTCGAAGGTGCATCTCGTGGATTTCGCTTGCAGGTATGTCTTGCTCATGTAGAACTGGTGTCATCTCGCTTGCTTGCAAGTGAAAATAGCGTTCGTAAAGAAAACTTAAAATAAACCTTGAAATTTATTATGGCAAATTTTGTGGGCACTAAATAAATGAGGTTTTTTTAATTATGCACGACTGGTGATTTCTAGTTCTCACACTAGGATATCCTGTGTTATGGATAACTAGTCTCTTCTTGATTGTGTATATTTACAACGTCGAACAGTTATCTTATGAAACAACATAAAACAGATAGAATACATATTTTGAAAAAGAAAAATGTAGATAAATTTATAAATGTATAATTTCAATATTTGTAACATTAAAAGTATTAAAACATCTACCATATTTTATTTTAATAATATGAATGTTTGTTACCAAGTAACGAATAAATGGATTTTGATGAAATTTAGAATGTAGATCGTTTCATGTTTCTGAATAACACATAGGCTACTTTTTTAACTTTTTAACGCGGGTGAAGCCGCGGGCACGGCTAGTAATAAGAGCTATTTTGATTGCAGCGAACGAGCGGACGCGACTGGCGCGACTGGCCAACGGTTAGTGGAGGGGGCTCACATCAACAAGTCGCTCGTGACGCTGGGGTCCGTCATATCCGCCCTGGCAGAGTCCAGCCAACTTCCGGTGGAAAGTAAGTGACCAATAAAACCTTTAAGTTTTGGCGCGAAAGTGTAGGCAAATCATGCAAAAATGAAAAATCTAATTTTCACTTTCTCTCCAAACTCCAATAGAAGTTCTAGTAAAGTCTATACCTCTTTAATTGGGGTATGACTTGACTATGACTGGACCATGATTATCCTACTTGACTTTAACTGTAACTTGTGATTAGAGCTTCTAGGAAATATGTAAAACTTGAAGTAATAGTAATAAAAAAAAACCATTTTATCATTTAATTTTATCGTCCGTACTGCGAAGGAGGGACGGTATAATCTAGGAGTCTTCAGGTCAAGAGTGAATAGGTACCTTCTAGGCAAGCATGCATCTTCGGCCGCATTATCACATTCCATCAGGTGAGATACCGGTCAAATGCTTGCCTATCGGGCATAAAAAATCTTATAACATTATCATCAAGTGTATGTAACATGAGTGTATACATTTCAGACCGGATGCAGAAGGGCGGTAAGAAAGTGTTCATCCCGTACCGGGACTCGGTGCTCACGTGGCTTCTTAAGGACTCGCTCGGTGGAAACTCCAAGACTATTATGATAGCGGCGGTGAGTACCTCGCACTTCAACGCTGTTTCTTCTTCTGGTGTTATATTATCCAATGCGTGGTAGCCAGTCTCTCGGTTTTTTATCGGATACATTTCGGAGAGTGTGTTAAGGAACTGCACGATCTAGTTCCCCCATCCCCGTTCTATCATCGGACAAGCAGACAAACTGCTAAGCGACACCGCTATATGGTGGAAATTCCATAAATGCGCACTAAGCGTTTTGCCTCCACATTCATTGTGCGAACCGCAAAGGAATGGAACTCCTTGCCTGAGTCGGTGTTTCCTGATAAGTACAATATGGGAGTCTTTAAGTCGCGAATGAATAGGTTTCTTCTAGGCAAGATTGCTCCATCGTCGACTACATCGTCGCTTACCATCAAGTGAGATGGTGGTGAAAAGATTGCCTATCTTGAATTAAAAAAATTATATGCGTTTGTTTTATAACCGACTGCAAAAAATAGAGAAGGTTCTCAATTCGACTGTTTTTCTACCGACTTCACAAAAGGCGATGAGGTACTCAAGGCGACTGTATTTTTTTTGTTTTTATGTGTGTTACCTCATATTTTCTTTCCACGTGAACCGATTTTGAAATATTTCTTTGGATTGAAAGATTGCTTTCCAATTGTCAAATTTCCAACTTCCCATATAAATTTGTCAAGATCTGATCAGTTGTTCTTAAATCTTAGATCTTAAATGATAAATTTCGATAAAATGTATATGGGACCACCTCTGAAGTATAATCTACTAAACAAAAAAATAATTTTGAGAATCGGTCCACAAATGGGGGAGAGATCTGTGAACATACATAATAAAAAACATACAGTCGAACATAGTACCTCCTCCTTTCCTGAAGTCGGTGAAACAAGTCATTACGATATATGAACTTCCTTCTGTAGATATCTCCAGCGGACTGCAACTACGGCGAGACCCTCTCCACCCTGCGCTACGCGAACCGAGCCAAGAACATCATCAACAAGCCGACCATCAACGAGGACCCCAACGTCAAGCTCATCAGGGAACTGCGCGAGGAGATCGAGAAACTGCGCAAGCAGATAGCTCACAACACGGTAAATAATAATAATAATAAACGCTTTCACACTCACAGCCCCACACTAAGTTCGATGACTTGCGTCGTGGGTGCCGGAAACATTCACATCACACAAACAATCACAACCAGAACCAAAAACACAAATTTTCCTTGGGGAGAAAACTTGTGTTCCCGCCAGGAATCGAACCATACCCCCTGCTTAGAAGGTGAACGCCACTCAACTAAGCCAACGAGCAAATATACACCTTCTAGGCAACCATGTTCCATTTTCGGCCGCATCGCCACTTTCCATCTGGTGAGATAGCTGTCAGATGCTTGCCTATCCAACATAAAAAAAAACAAAGATTAGTTATGTAACTGACAGACGATATGAGCAAGTCGCGCGTGTGATGGTAAGCGCTACTTCGGCCTCTTTCTTATGGTTTTATACTAATATAAATGTGACCACAGGAAACTTTTTTGAATGCAAGATAGACAAGCATTTGACCACCATCTTAAGATGAATGATGGAAAGAGTAAACGCGGCCGAAGATGTAGCATGCTTGCCTAGATGATACCTTTACACTCTAGGCTTAAAGACTCCCAGATTATACCTAGATAAACCTGTTTGCACATCTTTGTATAATAAGTTGTTTAAATTAAAATTTACTATTAATTTATTGGTTTAACAAGTAGATATACTAAAGGTTTAAAACCCCGACTGCGACAAATATTATGCTAGAAAATGATTGTTCGGGCGTCCCGATATTATAGGAACGCTTTTTGTCAATTTGTGTTAAAACAGTCATATAAATGTGATATGATACATATATTTTGAAGTGGCCTTTTTTCTAGCTTTTGATACCGATATTGCTGTAGTAAGGAAACAAAACTCTTCCCTCCCATTTTTTCCATTTGCGGGTGTTATTTTGTAGATTTATATTTAGATATAGCCTATGTCAACGACATATCAAATGTCAAAATCCCTCCAGCCGTTTGGGCTGTAGGGCGTGCCAAAGAAATGGACATGCATAACATACACTCAAAAAACATTACCCTCCTTCTGACGCAGTCCGGTAAAATAATAATAATAAATAAAATTCATTTATTTCATTAACCCATAAAAACTACTAAATTAATAGAACATTCACAAAAGTAACAAATAAATTAAATTACAATACTAAATAATTATTAAAAGCAATATAAATGTCAATAAATAAAAAAAATAAAAAAATAATCATTAAAATTATTAAATTAAAATTTCAAATAAAACGTTATATCTGTCTTTGTTTTTCCCACAGGATCCGATAGAGACAGAACCAGGGGTGCTCGCGACGCTCCAACGGAAGGAAGCACAAGAAAAACACCTCACAGAGAAGTGGACGGAGAAATGGCGGGAAACGCAGCAAATATTGCAAGAACAGAAGGCGCTGGGACTCCGGAAAAGTGGGTTGGGTGTGGTGCTGGACTCGGATATGCCGCATCTAGTCGGGATCGATGATAATCTACTGTCCACGGGCGTTACACTGTATCATTTAAAGGTGAGTCTATTTAGGTGAGTTTCGTATATTGGATAAGTATCCGGATGACCGAGCTTTGCTCGGCTGAAAACACGGATAAAACGACGTTTTCTAAAATTGGAACCTAGCTAGATCGATTTATCGCCCCCGAAACCTCCTGCTTACAAAATTTCATGAATGGTTTCATCGTTGGAGCCGTTTCCGAGATTCTGATTACACATATATATAGGTATATACAAAAATTGCTCGTTTATTTATTTATTTTATTTTTTCATTTAATAGTTTAGAACAAAACAGTGTACAAGGAATAGCTTAATGCTATGAAGCATTATCTACCAGCTTTCTTGGGCGTGTAAGAAAAGTGTTTGGGCGTGCAGCTAAAAGATACGTGTACATAAAATACATAAAAAAATGAGATTTTAGAATAAATAAACTAGATCAAATAATTTGAAAAATGAATAATTAATAAAAAATATATATTTTTAAACAAATACAATATACTACTTACATATGTATGTATAACTAACACATAATCAGAATACCTATATAAGATACAAATAAATAAAGTTGAATATTGCTATTCTTGAACTTGCTTAAATGTATTATATAGATTTGAATACGTATCCTGCCGCGACTATAAATGGCCAGATTGAACACTATTGGTACGAGATGCAGCATTTGTTTGACGTCAATTTGCAATATTTCTATGTATGTACTCTACGTCCTAGTATAGAATGTTTTGTGTAGCATTTGTGATCTTTTTAATATAAATGATTCCTACGAAATCAGATGCCTAGTATATCTCGCATTTAGTATAGATGTATTTATTGAAAGACCAGCAGAATTTTCTAAACCTTAGCTCCTATCGTATACATTCACGAATATAGGATATACATATTAATAGTATAATATAGGACAATAATCATCGTAAACTGCTAAACGACACCGCTATATAATGGACATTCCACAAATGCGCACGAAGCGTTTCGCCTCCACATTCATCGGGCAAGGGAATGGAACTCCTCACCCGAGTCGGTGTTTCCCGATCAGTATAATATGGTAGTCTTCGAGTCGCGAGGGAATAGGCATCTTCTAGGCAGGCTCGCTCCATCGTCGCTTACCATCAGATGAGATGGTCAAAAGTTTGCGTATGGAGAATAAAAAAAATAACATCGCTTACTCGTTTCAAGGAGGGCGAGACAGTGATAGGCAGCGCGGAGCTGTGCCCCACGCCGGACATCGTGCTGGCGGGCGCGGGCGTGGTGGCGCGGCACTGCACTGTGACGTTATCGGGCGGCGTGGCCACGCTGCGCCCCGCGCCGCACGCGCAGTGCTGGCTCAACACCGTGCTCGTCGACAGGCCCGCCAAGCTCAGCCAAGGTACCTTCGACAACAAGCTTTCATTTAGCTTATTGTTTGTCGGAGGTGGAGGAATGACGAACGACTCCACTCATTTGAAAATTCTGAACAGATGTTTAAAAACGTAAACATAAACGCTTTCACACTCACAGCCCCACACTTAGTTCGGTGACTTGTGTCGTGGTTGCCGGAAACGTTCACATCACACACACAATCACAACCAGAACCAGAAACACAAATTTTCCTTGGGGAGAAAACTTGTGTTCCCGCCGGGAATCGAACCCAATACCCCTGCTTAGAAGGCGAACGCTCACCCAACTGAGCCAACGGGCAGTTTATATTTTACTACTAGTTGACCCGGCGAACTTCATACCGCCAATTGTCTGTGGTCAAATATTCAGAAACATCTCCTGTTTGACAGGTACGAACTACTTTTTACTAATTTTATTGCAATTTCTTTATATTTTCTCACCTTTCAAACCTTCCCTAAACTTCCACAAATATTTCAAGATCAAAATTAGCCAAATCGGTCCAGCCATTCTCGAGTTTTAGCGAGACTAACGAACAGCAATTTATTTTTATATATAAGATTAAAGTTTTCGTGAGAATTAAACATTATAATAATTATTAAAATACGGCTATCACTCACGTCATTTGATCAGTCTTCGTCGCGATCCCGCGGCGTAAACTCATCCCGAAGAAGAGCATCGTACATGCTCGAAACCTAGCTCGACGATATCGATCAAATGACGTGAGCGATAGCCGTAATTTAATTATATTAGATTCTTATATGGTGAAAGCCGCCGAGCAACCACAAAACGGTTTGAAGTCGATTTTTTTAAGCTTTGCTTCCGTAAAATTATTACTTTTCACTTTTACTTTACGTGGATTCGAAACCGCGACCGATCGATAGGCGGGGCTACTCACACGAACATTTTTGTTACAGGTTGCATCCTCCTTCTGGGCCGAACGAACATGTTCCGCTACAACGACCCGGCCGAAGCAGCGAAGTTGCGGCAAGAGGGAAGCGCTTCCGCCATGAATCTGTCGCGACTGTCCTTACTGTCGTGGTCGACCACGGATCTCTGTGCTAGTACGGAGAATCTCAACACGAGCGCACTGTCGTAAGTACAATAGAAAATGCTTTCACACTCATAGCCCCACACTATGTTCGATGACCAGAACCAGAAACAAAAATTTTCCTTGGGTAGAAAATTTTTGTTCCCACCGGGAATTGAACCCGATGCCCTTATACCCGAACTAAGCCAAGGGGCAGTTCATATGCGCTACAATGATCAAGCAACATGTGAAAAGAATGTTGGTGTTTGAATTTGAATAAAAGTATTTTATTATGAAAACTATCGCGATTAGTACCATAACAATGAATAAAAGTAATTTATTTGTGACAAACATAAAAAAAACACATAAGA
Source organism: Lomographa bimaculata (assembly GCA_948107665.1). Taxonomy (NCBI): domain Eukaryota; kingdom Metazoa; phylum Arthropoda; class Insecta; order Lepidoptera; family Geometridae; genus Lomographa; species Lomographa bimaculata. The sequence continues at coordinate 1,390,356 of OX403603.1, forward strand.
GGCATGAACAGAACAAACACGGTGTGTCGTAAAGACACACGATAGAATTAAGACTTTGGTATTACAGTTTCATTATTCGTCACAGTTTACCCCTACAACTTTTCGTCACACGAAAAGATTGCGGATTAGAATTTCAGAGCCCTCCTTTAAGAATTGACACATTAAAATTACAATACAATACAATACAAAACACTTTCTTGTATACAAAAAAAAAAAACAATGACAAATAAAATATTACAATCATCGTGGTAGTACAATGGGCGGTCTTATCGCTTAAAGCGATCTCTTCCAGACAACCTTTGGATGGACAGTAACAGAAGAATGAATAGACGGTGGTGTATAATAAAAAAAAAATCTTAAATTCTTCTATAAATTCTTTGGTATATTTATTTTATTTATTAAAATCTTTACCTCAGGCAATTAGCACCCATAATTATTAATACACAACATAAGTGTATCTCTATACACCATATTTCAACAGTGACTTAGAAAGTGAAATCCGCTGCGAGAGGATAGAAGCGCAGCGGGCGGAGCTAGAGCGAGAGAGACAGCAGTTTCTGTTACAACAAGAGGAGAGACAGAGACGGTGGCACGCGGAGAGGGAAGAGCTGTTGCAAGCGCAGAGGAAGTTGGATGAAGTGAGTATCGTATGAAAAATGTGTGTTACCTCATTACTTCGTTCCATTTGAACCGATTTTGTTTGATAGTTGTTGCTTTCCAATTGGTTCCATTTCAATTTTATAAAGATCTGACTAGTAGTTTTTGAGTTATCCTCAATAATGCGTATTCTGTGGACTACATTGACGATGTTCTCGTTTTTAACCGACTCGAAAGTGACCTCATCTTCTTTCTTCGTGCGCCGATTTTGATGATTATTTTTTTATTTGAATGCTGGTGCTTTCCATGTGGTCCCAAGATTTTATCAGTAGTTTTTTTAAGCTTTGCTTGCGTTTAATTATTCATATTTACTGTACGAGACTATATTCTTAGTCATAGCAGTACGCATAGCACATAGCAATGTTGCAGTTTCAGTTAGTTGTATATTTTTAAAGTTATTTTTTACCAAAAAAATTATACTCACCTTTGACCGCCAATTTACCCGATGCTGTTTGCGGGCCGGTAGTAAAGGACTAAAATATATTTGTTAAAACACCGGCAAACTTTCTTAATCTTCCATCAGGTGAGATAGCGGTCAAATGTTTGCGTATCCAGCGTAAAAAAGTCTTCTTACCGATCTAGACTTCAGAGCCTTCCATCAACGTTGATATTTCCAGTGAATCTATTGGCTTTTCTTTGTCTTGTCACAAACTAGCCGTCCACCGCGGCTTCGCCCGCCTTTATCAAGTTTATCAAAAGTAGCCTGTGTTAATCCTAGCTAGAAGCTATGTATATTTCAAATTTTATCTTTTATATTTTGGATAAAATTGAAACGGATTTGGACTTGAAATTTAACAACGGCGTCAAGGGAAAACAAACATATTTACACACACACACACACACAAACTTTCGGATTTATGATATTAGTGTGATTGTAGTTGTTTTTTTTTCACATTATAACCATTTATATATTCGACAGGAGCGTGAAGCGATGGAACGCGAATACGCGGCCGCGTGCCGCCGACTGTCGGGCGACTGGCGCGCGTTAGAGCGGGGTTGGACGCACCGCCGCCGCGCGCTTCGATCCCGGCAGAAGGAGCTCGCGGCGAGAACCGAACGGCTGCGAGCGCTCAGTGACACGCATCGCGGTTGTGTAAGTATGGAACGCTACAGGGTAATTTGTTCATTACCTGAAACCTCTTGGGGCATCATTCATTTTCATCATCATCATTTTAAATGTATTCTCTAATTATTATAATTTTATTTCAATGAACATGAACACACGACATAAATACTGTCTTTAATTCTATTACAATTTTTTTCTGGTCATTTTGAATGCATTTGTTTTTTTTATTTATTTATATTAATTATTGTTTTTATAATTTTTGAAATTTTGACGTGACAACGTCTTATAAATTGGTTTGCCGGGTGACACTTCAAGAAACTGCGTTACGCTCCGCTCACGTTATGCGCTCACAATGAGAGCGAGTGAGAGGGACGCGTTGTCTGTCTCTCTCGCTCTTAGGCGGGCTAACCATGCCCGAGTTGTCACGTAAAACTTTCGCCCGTATACCGACTTTACAGGCAACCAATTTTTTTGATTTAAGAATAATAATATATCAACTGTAATTAACATACCTGTTTTTACTTACTTTGTTATAAGGTGAATAAAAATGATGATTATTCCAACTATTGAGACCGAAGTCTCTCGTCAAGCTATTGCTAATTCTGTTTTATGTTTTTTTTTAATATATTTTAAAATATACAGTCTTACCTTGTCAATGGATTAACCCCCTGAATTTCTGTAATATTCTTGGAAAAGTACAGTCTCTGAAAACCACCCCTCTTTTGAATTATTCTACCTAAATGACGACTTCGGCGTCCCATTTCCACGGACTTCGAGACCTACCTTTCATTTTTATATTCTCTGTCAAGTCTAAAGTGTCAACTGGCGTTGGCATGTATATTAAGATGCGCTGTGATACGATGCCGTTCCTTGTTGATGGTGTAGTTTAAACAACAACAATTTATTGTATAAAATACATCATTGGAGAGTGTGCGCAGGAATTACACGAGTTAATTCCCCCATGCCCGTTTTACCATCTAACGACAAAACAAACTGTCAAACGTCATCCATATATGGTTGACATACCCCCCGTTCGCTCGAAGCGTTTCGCTTCTACATTTATTATCCGTACTGCGAAGGAATGGAACTCATTACCCGCGTCTTTGTTCCCCGAACGGAATAATCTGGGTGTCTTCAAGTCAAGAGTGAATAGGTATCTTCTAGGTAACCATGCTACATCTTCGGCTGCATCACCACTTTCCATCAGGCGAGATAGTATCGAGGTTTTAGGCAAGCATTTCAAATGCTTGCCCATCAAGCATTAAAAAAAATGAAATTATACAGAAAATTCAGAAGAAAGTCTATAAGCTAAGCTAAGGATTAGAATAAGAATCAGGGTATGAGAGTTTTCTATTATTTTACAAATTATCCTATATATATATAATATATATATATACACACATATACAGCCCCAACCTAACTAGGCACACGGCGAAGGCGGTGCTCCTAACACAAACGTGTTATTTTAATAGGAAACGGTAATTTCCACCCTTTCCCGCACGCCAAGTTAGGTCGGTCCAGCTGTCGATGGATGTTGATCCGAGCTCGGCCGAAAGGCACGTATAGAAAAGACATTCGCTTGATTATACTAGAAATTTGAATAAGCTGTTTGTGTTTGACCTTTTGCTTGCAGTTAGATATTGGCATTGCGTACTCGAATGGTTAGAAATTATTATTGATTTGTTTGCATGTATTCGTTAGTCTTATTGCTTCCACATATTCACAAACAATGCAGTATATTGTATACTGTTATTTCTAATATGTTAGATGTTTGCATTTAGATTGTTTTTAATAATTTTTTTCTTCTAAAATCTTTATTATTATTTCATACTTTATTGCACACTAAAAAGTGTACTAAAGGTGGACTTAATGCTAAAAGCATTCTCTAGCAGTGATCCAGCGGTGGAAAATTAAATGACATGAGGCGTGCATCAATCAGGGATAAAGAAAATATATGTAAATGAAATTTATATCGAATTGTAATGTACATAAATATTAAATACTTAAGATATTACATACTAATAAAATATATATAACATAAATATCTAAAAAATAGAATATATAAGAAAATATCTAAAATATCTAAAAATATCTACTTTTAATTACAGTTTGGTAAATGTATGTGCTTTGTGAAGCATTAATAAAATTACATTAGATGTTATTTTAATCTCAAAATATGCCAGATAGTCTGTATATAAAATAATTAGTAACTACTCTTAAATACTACAGTTGTGTAATTAAAAAAAAATTATATTCTATCGTATACATTTTGGAGAGTGAGCGCAGGAATTATACGAGCTAATTCCACCTTGTCCATTTTACAACAAGACAAACTGTCAAACGTCATCCATATATGGTTGTTATACCTCCAGTTCGCTCGAAGCGTTTCGCGTCTACGTTTATCATCCGTACTGCGAAGGAGTGGAACTCATTGCCCTCGTCTTTGTTCCCCGAACGGTATAATCTGGGAGTCGTCAAGTCAAGAGTGAATAGGTACCTTCTAGGCACATCTTCGGCCGCATCATCACTTTCCATCAGGTGAGATTGTGGTCAAATGCTTGCCTATCAGACATAAAAAAAACAGTTCCATATGCAATTGAATACCGCAATGGTAATAGATTCCACACCAAAAGGTAAGCAAACTGTAGTCACCAGTTTAGATTCAGAAACAAGCATGATTGTCACACAAATGCTATATTATCCTTTTTTTGCTTGCCATTTTTATGTTACCTATGCCAATGAGATTCCAAAATCCATTTTATTAAGCAACTTGGTTAGAGATTCTACAGCAACTATTTAAAATCGAAGTTAAGGCACAGAAAAGCAGCACAGCGTAATATAAAATACCAATAATGCTATTGGTTTTTAATACGAATAAAATGATACCTTAACTGTATAAATCCATCCAGCCGTTTGAAGATACGAGGTAATAAAGAAATTTACAAATGTACATACAGGCATACATGCATACAAGAAACTTGCAAAAAACATAACCATTGCGTGCCAGTCGGGTAAAAAAGGTATAAGGAAGAAAAAAGAAAAAAATATAACTTTCAGACAAACTTACAAAAGTGAAAAAGAATGCGCATAAACATCATAACAAAAAAAAACAACCAATAATATATACCAATAATGCATGAGGCTCAGTGAAGCTCATTGCATCTTGATAAAAGATCAAAGCTTTAAAAAGGTCTCCAGCTTGTGTTGGAGTAAAACAATGGCGAAATAAAAAAAAGTAGTTCATCACCTGTTAGTAGTTTTTAGCGCGATTAGGTCCCGAGATATTACCTAAACTATGTTAGTTCTGATCCTACTGCTGGGCATAGGGACCTCAAATATTCTGCTAACCAAGTTGCTGAACCCACATCCCCGCTACATTTATTCGTTATTTATTGTTTGCTCGCCTACACTTTCCGTTGCTGACCCCCGTTTCCCTTTAGGCTGAGAACGAGGAAGGCCACGTGGTGGCGCTGCGGTCGCAACTCGAAGGCAAGAAGCAAGAGCTTGAAGAATACGTGCGGACCAGCGTGAGAGAGCTAGTTGCACAAGGGTGCAAGCTCGATGAGGTAAGTGGTGTCTATTCGGTTTTTTAGGTCTACGCTGAAGGCTTTCTCACTCTAGGATTAGGTCGGCAATGCCTTTCTGTTTCTACACGCACCGCCTCTTTGAGTTTAGATTTGTAGTTGTTAGTAAAAGATAAATAAGGCTGCAGGTTTCTTTTGACGGCGAACTTTCTACTAACTATTTTTCAACTTTCTCTTTTCGATAATATTTTTGCGTGTATTTTTATAATGAAAATTATTATGTAATGTTTCAAATATGTTTTTTATCGCTTTTTAATATGTTTTACTGTTTTGTTTTTAATCTGCTTTTTGAAGTTAATTTAATGAATACCTGTAGTTTTGTATGACTCAGTTTTAGACGTAATAGAATTTACTAGATCAATATTTTATTTAAAACGAAAACTCCTTGTAACCATTGCGAAGCTATAGTTCTAGAACAATTATATTCTTTGCTTGTTTCCCTTAAAACGTGTGCTTAGTTAGTAAATGTAGTTCACATATTTGTTTGAAAGCATGTCTCATGTCATGTTGTGGCTTACACTTATTTATAGACTTCAATTATTATTGTAATCATCGCGACATAACAGTGGTTTACTATAATAATTGAAAACGCTATTCTTTGGCACCCGACATAAGGATGTATGTCTTAAGTTGTTGAGTTGAATTATTAAACCGTTGAAACAGAAAATAACGTGAATGATAACGCACTGGAACGTTGATAATTTGTATTTTTTCAATATTTTGTGTCTGATATATACAAGATCTCTTTGTTACGGTAACTCATGAGATGTTTTTACATATGGACCTTTAAAGACTCAAGACTCACTTTGCTCAAGCATACATCAAGGGGACCCTATAACCCCCGCGCTGTTTTACTCAGTGATCCAAATAATAAAGTATCTCAAACATTTACAGAGTTCGACCCCCAGCCCCGACAGCCCGCCGTCGGAGTCCAGCACCGAGTGCCTCATGCAGCTGCTGATGCACTGCGAGCCCACCACCGCCTCCAGCATCAGGGATACCGTCAATAGGCATGTGAGTAGAGAATATCTTTCAGATGAACGTAACGCGTTGTAATATCAAATATTCAGTTAGGTCTATGAGACAGATCTATATGTGATTTCATAGTTTACTGAGAAGCTACTAAAATCCAGTGAAGGACAATACTTGATATTGGTAACTTCGTTTTGTTTGAAAAACCCCTGATCGGGTGGACGTGGTTTCGAATCTTACGACGCACTTGAGCTTTCGGTAAAGGTAACAAAGTACTCAAATTATTTTGACAGGCATTCCTAATTATACATTTAAGATATGCCTTTTATGTTTCTTTGTAAACTGTTTTTGTTGTATATTTATGTCAAATATATTTTTTATTCAGTGGCTTGAACACGTTTTTAGGAAATACGCGGCAAATTGAACATGAACTCGACAATCTATGGCGGACCTCTCAGAGCGCGCGCCCGTCGGCAGAAATTCGAGTGTTAGGACCACTTAGAATGGTTTGTTTGCTAAACAAATGACCATTATGGGCTCGTAAAAGATTACCGCTTCATCTCAAGTGTTTATTTTAAGTGTGTTACAAAGTAATTGATTGAATTAAACACGTTAGAAGTTTGTCACAGGGAAAAATGAGGAGTTCTTTAGATATCTTTATTTTTTGTCGTAAATAGCGATCGATAACATATATTTTTTTTGTTGTTAAAATGATGTATTTTAACTATGCTTTTGATTGCATATTGATTTATGTCATTGTGAAAATGATTAATTACCTTAAAAAATTAAGGAACGATTGAGTAAATTTCCCGCGCGGCGCATTAATTTATCAAGACGCGCGCTGTAAATATGCGTTCATTGTAATTCATTTATAACATGCAGGTGATAAACAAAAGTATTGCTATAATAAGCCGTTCCTTACCTTCACAATTTCATAAAAAAATAAACACCTTTCTCAGAAAAACTTGTTGTAATATCGGAAACTCTGATCGGAAAGAAAAAAAAAACGCCTCGTTACCATAGTCACTTTTGAGTGACAATTGTTATTTGCCTTTTGACTTTCTCAGTAAAAAAACAAAATGAACATAGAGAAAAGATCCTCTTGTTGTCAGAAAAGTGCGCCAAATAATAACACTGTCATAATATTTACACAAAACAAATGACTGAATTAGCGCGCGAAAGCATCGTCGCCCCGCGTCGGGCGAGTCCATTATTTATATAAAAGGCAAAAGCATCATTCTACATATTCCACAAATAACGAAATTGTTTAAATTACATAAATGCTTAAACAATGTTTTTTCCAATGTATAAAATACATATCATAACATAGAAATTGGCGATTACACCTTGAACTCGAGCCAGCAGTGCACCGAGAGCCTGGGCGAGTCCATTTTGGCGGCAGCAAAGGATTCTGCCGCGCCGGCATAATACGGTGATTACGCGTAAACGCAAATAATTAAGTATAGCAATATGCACATAAATCTAATGATTAATACCTACCACGTCGTATTTCAGTAGCAGTTAGAGCAAATATAAAAAAATACGATAGTTATTACTTGACAAAAAATCATAACTCACGCAATTTTCGTCAATGTTGTTACTCGAAGAAGATATTTATTACTTTACATGCGTTTTTTATAAAAACCCATTACGTAAATAGATACAGCTTAAAACAAGGAATAAATATTAGTATAACACTCGATAAAATAACTTCTTACGGCAATTTTGTATTTTTTTTTTAAAACACTTAACTTTCCTTGCACTCAAACGACTTTCTCATTTTCATTGTTTGAAAATGTCTAATAGTTTCATTTTACTTTGACATTTTAGCGATGGAAAATATTGCTACATTATTAATCTTAATTTCCCCATAACTTAAAGGAGTGCACACACGGCCAAACTTAAATTATGACGAAAAATCAGAGATACGGACCGACCACACCGTTTTGGTTCCAATTGGAACCGTGTTCAGTTGGGCTTGGCAGAAATCGGTGCCTCTCGGCACCGCGTTCAGTTGAGTCGTTATGCTAGATAGGCAAGAGTTTGACCGCTATCTCAACTGATGGAAGGTGACGTTGCGGCCGAAGATAGAACATGGTTGCCTAGAAGGCACCTATTCACTCTAGACTTGAAGACACCTAGATTGTACCGTTCAGGGAACAAAGACGCAGGCAATGAGTTCCACCACTTCGCTGTGCGGTATAATATAAAATTAATATATTAACGTTGGAATTCAACACAGTCTTAAAATTTATAAATTTTTCGCTACCTAAGCCTAACGACAAACTAAAATGAACCTTCCCACACAGAAAAAGGAGCTAATAGAGCTTGAAGACGAACTACAAAGTCGCGTGAAGTCCGTAGCGTCACACCGCGTGAAGATAGAAAGGTTGCAAGCGGAGCTGGCGCTTCTCGGGACTCAGGATCTAGGGCTCCGACATGCTCTCGCGTCCGATCTAAGCCCCGGGGTGCTGAAAGGTAATTCAAGTTTTCATACAAAGAAGAGAGAAGAGCTTAGAGATAAGCTTTGTAAGCGTCAAGCTCGCATTGCCACATTTGCAGTGCCACCCGAGACATATTAAGTGCTGTTTGGCACTGCAAAACGTTTCTGATATTATACAAAATTTATATTTATATAACATATTAATCCATATTTAAAAAAAAACAATTGCAATTCTACAATTATAACATATTAAAAGCAATTTATAGTATTCAAAACTTGACAAAGGTTTTATATATGTGCCGTTTGGGGTTGAGGCCCATGGGGACCGAGATGAGGCCGGGCATTAGAAATGTTCAAAGATTTGTCTAAGAGACTGATTGATTCGGCACATGACCAAAATGCTGGTTTGTATTTGGGGCAGAGGATGAGCCTTGCTATACACCGTGGTAATGCAGCAAGCATTTTGGGAACTTTGCCGAATATTAAAGATCGTCTCAACCATCTTTAACCTTTTTTATAACTTGAATATTTATATTGTAAAACTAGGTCTTGGAATAAATAAATACTAATATAGTATTACATTCATTTCAGTTAATAATTCATTCAAAGTTTAAAAATAAAATAATAATAATTGATAAAAAACATGAAAATTAAATCTAAATGTCTAATATGAATAAAATATGAATAAAATAATACTAAAATTAAATAAAATATATGAGGGACCGTTGGCGTGTAGCTGCATGGTGGGACTCGCCGATGTTAAGTAGGTGGTACTTAACATCGGCGAGTCCCACCGCTCAGATAAAACGCTGAGGATACCGTTCGGACTTAACAAAAAAAAATAACCAATAGAACAAGAATCAGGTCATATTGTGGTCAACCACTTGTTGTATAAAACATGATAATATTCTCATTTTAATCTACCGTGTGTTTCAGAAGCTGACGGTGAATCGACACCAGAGGGCGTAAAACGCAGCAAGTCGGAACTAGTCATACGACGCACTCCGAGGGAGGAAGTATTGGACCCGCTGTCGGCTGATGAAAGGGAAGAGTACAGGAACAAGAGGATGAAGTGAGTATAGTTTTAGTAATTCTAGGCGTAGCGTGTTTACCACCCTCGACAAACAAACAAACGCGTTCACACTTACAGCCCCACACTAAGTTCAAATACTTGTATCGTGGGTGCCGGAAACATTCACATCACACACACATTACACCCAGAACCAGAAGCACAAATATCCCTTTGTGCTCCTGCTGAGAATCGAACCCAGGACCCACGGCGCAGGGGGCAGACACCTGTCCATTGCGCTAACTGACCACATCATTATTTATCATCAAGTCTTGAGAACAATTGTTATTACATTTATATTAATATAAAAATGTCCGTTGTCGCAGCCTGAGCCTCAGCTTAGACCCGCTGGCGTCCCCAAATCAAACCCTGCCGACCGACGAGACGTTCCACACGGCGTCCACCACCAGCCCCGCCCCCTTCCCCTCCCCCCCGTCGGAGGAGCCTCGCTCGGAGTCGCTGCAGCCCAGGTTCAAGCTGGGACCTGTGCCCACCGCCGACGATAGCGACGAGCTCTCCAGCACCGAAGACTATCACAAGGTTAGAGGGACGTTTGCATTTTTACTTTCTTCACTTTTTCGAACCTTTTTTTTTAAGTTCATTTGCATCTTTGACATGTTTTTTTTATGTACGATGGTAAAGCGTTTGACCTTAATCTCACCTGATGGAAAGCGATGATGCGGCCGAACATTTTTTCACTTTGGCGTCAAACCCCTCTTCTACTTTGTAGTTTAGGAGACACGAGTATCCTGAGACCCAAAAATATAATTTTTTTTCGATATCTTGTTGCCATCTTGTAGGTAATGACATGATGCCGTTGTTGCATCAGTTTTGGGACTTCTAATTAAAAAACAACTAGTTTTGACAATCCTCTCTTGATGTTAGCCTTACCTTGAGAATTCTGACAGAGACCGCAACAGGTGGAAAAATAATTTAAGAAAAAGATTAAGCACGTCGATAAAGCAGCTAGAGGGCAAACTTTTTGCATGCATCTCGAGTTAATACGAGTAGGTATCTTTTAGGCAAGCATGTCCCATCTTGGTCCGCATCATCACTTTCCATCAGGTGAGATAGTGGTCAAATGCTTGCCTATTCTGGATTTAAAAAAAATGCTTTTATTTAGTTTCACCTATCCCGTTGTCTATCTGTCGGTCTGTAATAAAATCTTAAAAGTAAATTAGACCCAATTCCCGATGTCCGATTGGACACACATTTTGTGTATATTCGGTGACAATACGATGATATGTAACCATGGAGCTGTCGGAGAGACGGAAGACGGTCATAGGAACTTCTGAACTAAACAAGATAAACCCATCGAGTTTGTGCTCGTTTGATTTGTCTTGACAAGTTCTTTGATTATATGCCCACGTCTTTGTTACCCAAATTTATTTATAGCTGGTAAAAGCTTGATTATAAAAAACTTTTTAATGTATTAGATATTTGTTTCGACTTAAATTACGGATGTGATAATAAATCTTTATTCACAAAAACAATATAGCATTTTACATAGTACATAAAGAAAAACTTAAAATTAAGTAAAATTATAAATTATGGCATAGTTTGAGGGATAGTGATAATTGATTCAAACTCATTTCTCAGAAATTACATAATTATGACTCATTATACTAGTCTCGAGTTCAGTTATTTTTAAAGTAATTTTAAATTCGTTCGTCATGGAACACGGTACTTATATAATTAACCTAACATCATCTAAAAATAGTGGCAAATAATTTCAAATGTTTTTATTAGCAGCCGAGGATAGTGGAAGGTCAGTCGTCGAGCTCTGTGGAGCGATCGCCGGAGGAAAGGCATCAAAGGGCGAAGTTTAGGAGGAAAATTGCAGGTACGTAGAACATACTACATATTTAAATTTAAAAATATGAGATAGTTATAGAAATGTAATTAGAGGGAGAACTGAAATGAAAGTAAAATGCCTGACGAGCAATTTAACACTGCCGGCGCGGCGTCCCCGTCTACTTTTTTTTTTATAATTTTGGCTCCGCAATTACATGCGTTTAGCCAGTTGCATGTGATAAAATATTTCAAGTGGAACATGTTTTATAATTGAAGTCCTAGTCACAAGTCGAAATCAAGTAAAAGAGCCAAGGTCTAGTCTTAGTCAAGTCATGCTCTATTAAAGTGATTACTTAAAAAAAAAAGAAAACAATCACATTTTTCAACTTAGTATTTGCCTACACTCATGCACGGTCACTAAGTATTAACCATTATTAGTGAACCACTATTACTCATTAAAAGAATCGCAAGTTTTGATAAATAATACATTATAATCAGCACCGACATTTTTTCACTTTCGCGCCAAACCCCCTTTCTACATTGTAGTTTAGGAGACACGAGTATCCTGAGACCCAAAAATATAAACCGGGAATCAGCCATGTCTCAGAGATGTCAATAGCTTGACGGAATTTGTTAATAAAAGCTCTCATCCTGATGAAGGACAACTAATTTGTCTTAAACTAATCGACTACCAAGTAAGTTGACGTTTTATACGTGTTTTAAGCCGTATATAACCCTAGCCGTGCCCCACGGCTTCGCCCGCTATTAACAAGTTTAAAAGTAGCCTATGTGTTAATCCTAGGTATAATATATGTACTTACCAAATTTCATCCAAATCCGTTCAGCCATTAAAGCGTGAAGAGGGAACAAGCATACTTACACACAAACTTTCGAATTTATAATATTAGTAGGATTGAAACGTTATATGAAGCTCATACTTTTTCTGCAACCTTACTGGTTTGTGTTTAATAATAGAGTAGATAGACATAATGCTTGCTTATCAGAGATTTATTTATCAGGTGAAGGCAAATCAGGACGACGTCAAGTGACGGAAGCGGAAGCGTTACGAGCAATGCAAAGGCTGTGCTCGAGAATAGCGACACAGAAGATGCTTGTTATATCCTCGCTGGAAAACGACTGTTCTAAGGACGAGCTGGACAGACAGATAGCGGTAAGCGCCAGATCTATGCAGAAACTTAGAACGAACTAAAGAATAAAATACAGTTAGTACTAAAGAATCTAGAATAATTTATTGGTGAACTGAGAAATAATAACGCTATGCAAGGAGTTAGTGTAATTTTGTAAAATCAGTATATCCACATCGGGCATTCAATATTTAGACGAACCAATGGGTATGTTTTATAAAGACAATTTTATATTCACATTATGGAAGATGATACATTAATAAAAAAAACATTAAAAATCAAAATTGTTTATTCACATGGGACCCAAAGAGGCACTCATGAAAGTTAATTATTCTACTGCCAGATTCGCAAAATTACAGCCATCTCGAGAAGAACCTGGCAAGAAATTCGGCGGAGCATTTTTTTTTCATACTTTAAAAAATAATATTTCTCAACTCTAATACATAATTATATTAACCTAGGTATATCTATATTATGCAGTCGCTAGAAAGCGCTTGTTGTCATTATAATTAAAATTTGAATTCATATGATGTCAAGCATAAAATTTTAATGAATGTCAAAATATTAGCTAATAGTTATAATATAAAAATTTTAAATTTTCCATACACTATATTAATATTAACGTTAAATGACAAATAATAACTTTGTCAAAAGATTTACCACGATTAAAGAATTATTATAAGTCTTAAAAAACACAAGTAAAATTTAGTTCTAAACCTTTCTCTTGTTAAATAAATAAAACGTTACTTCACGTTGCCTACTTCAGGTTCTACAAGACTTACAAAAGAAATACGTTCGTCTGGAAATGGCGTTACAATATTCATTCTTTGACGGGCAACACAACAACCGGAAGCCCATGATGGTGACGCCCATACAGGAGACCCCGTCACTCACTCTCTCGGAGAGTGACATGCACGTGCAAACGGATCCGGAGCATACAGAGCCGTGCGAGAATGGACACATTGTGGACCCGCTGTTGCATAGGTGAGTAGCTCACATATATCTGGCGTGCTTGTCTAAAGTAGATAGGGGCCTCGATTCTGATGTCACACACTAAATTAAATTTAAACTATTCCTGTCTTTTACAAAATAGGAACGCAAGACAGAGATAGCATACATTTTAGTGCTGTCAAGTTAGTCAGAACTTAGATGTCTATGCAAGCTTAGTCGAGTATGTAATTGGTGTTGACTAAAAACACGCGCCTTTCTGCTTCTGCTGTTCATATTTTGATTGATAAACTAGCTTGACAGCACTAAAATGTATGCTATCTCTGTCTTGTGTTTTTATTTTGTAAGAGACAGGGATAGTTTAAATTTAATTCAGTGAGTGTACATCAGAATCGAGGCCAGTGTCTTATGAAAACGTAATTCTATGAAAATTTCTTCCTCAAAGGTTAAAAGAACAAGAGATGGAAGGGTCGGACAACGTATCGACTTCTAACGACGAGCTTCCATCCGAAAACTCTGAGCACTGGGACGACCCGCTGCGGCGGAGAGTGGACAATAACCATCTTGACACCGGGGGGATCGTTGATACACCGGTAAATATACTTCCCTTGGACAACTAAAGAAATGGCAGACCAACAACATGCCTGTGGTGTAGGTCTCCTGACAGAAAGCGTCTCGAGTCTCGACCCGTGCCTGTAATGTCTGAAAAGTTGCGAAGATCGTTGCACTTTCTTTTTTTTTCTTTTAATTTTGGCTTTGCAATCTTGTGCATTTAGCCAGTGTCAAGTAATTATATAGTGCATTTAAAATTAAAATTCATAGTCATAAGGCACAGTCAAACTCAAGTAAAAGAGTCGAGGTCCAGTCATAGTCAAGTCATGTCCTAGCAAAGTGGTAGAAACTTTACTAGAACTTCTATTGGAGTTTTGGAGCGAAAGCGAAAATCACGTTCTTCAACTTTACTAAGTATTAACGGTTAATTAAATCCACCATTATTACACATTAAAACTCGAAGAATCACAGGTTTTTCTGGCAACTTCAACGTTGTATAAGAGTATCTAATCTGCATAGCAACTTGTACTAAAGTGTTATTATCATAAGTAATTATTATGTGTGTCATTAGTAGGTGTGTCTCCGACCTTTCAATAGATGCCAATACCGTTAGCTAACAAGCTTAAGCTCCTTGGCGTTACCTTATCATCAGCAAATCTTAACTTTGGCACTTATAACGAAGCCAGGGCTTAGCTGGCTGCTAAGAAGCTGGGTATCCTTGCTAAGGTCATGCAGTACTTCACATCGGGGCGGTTTCTAATTGTATATTAAGCTTATGTCCGATCGTGTATGGAGTACTGTGGCCACCTCTGGGATGTATCCTTTAAGTACCAGCAAGAGGCTCTTGAATCTATTGACAGGCGAGCGAAAAGACTCATTGGCGATAGTAAGCTAGTTGAGTCAAAACTGCAGTCTCGGTCACCGACGTATGGTAGCAAATCTGTCGGTATTCTATCGCTTACATTTTGGAGAGTGTGGTCAGAAGTTACAAGATATAATTCTATTTACCATCAAACGACAAGGCAAACTGTCTAACGTCGTCCATTTATGGTTGACCAGACCAGGTCCAGTTCACTCGAAGCGTTTCGCTTCTACGTTTATAATCCGTAGGCAAATGAGTGGAATTCATTGTCTGCGTCTTTGTTCCCTGAACGGTACAATCTGGGTGTCTTCAAGTCTAGAGTGAATAGGTACCTTTAAAGCAAGCATGTCCCATCTTCGGCCGCATCGTCACTTTCCATCAGCTGAGATAGTTGTGAAATGCTTTCCCACCCAGCGTAAAAAAATTTGATTATATCCGGCTCGAAGGACCATGAATGTGTGCGTTGAATAATTCCTTATTTTTTTCAGGATCCATCGCCGGGCCTTAGTCATCCTATAGACTTTAGTAAGTTTTTATTTTTTTAATCTGCTAATAAACATAAATAGTCTGCTTCAAACATAGTAAAACTCGGATTCCTTAAATTTATTTCTTGAGGCTTCTCAATAGTACTAGAAATCGTATTCTCAACCGATTCTCGTGGAATTTTGTGAGCAGGTTCGATGGTTATATAATTTTTTTTTGTCAATTCAGTTTTTCGTCATTTTTTTATAAATAACATATTTCAGCCATTTCGAAAAATACGTGTGGTTTTCAGCTCCCAGAGCCACTAGTAATGTGTATGTTCGTGTGTGTACAGACGAGGTAGTGAGCATACCGGGGTGGGTGACGCGCGGCGCGGGCGCCTCCACGCACCACGAGTACGAGGTGCGCGTGTGCCTCGGGGACTCCTGCCGCTGGCTGCTGCTGCGCCGCTACCGCCGCTTCCGAGACCTCTACCTCACCATGCGCCGCGCCTACGGACCCAAGGTGGGTACATGTATACACTGCCAGTATACACCAGGTCGAGTGTAGTACCTTCAATTATTTAATAATATCCGGATGACCGAGCCTTGCTCGGTTTTTTGTTTTTGGTAGAATGTGTTTGAATTGGTAGCCTCAGAAAGCTCCATCTAGTGTCGAGTAGAAACAGTTTTTTTCATCGGTCATGGCGTAATAGATGGCGCTGATAGTTTCTTAAACCTGGTTTTTCAAATGCAGTTTGGAAACCGAGCATTTCTCGGACCTGGAACGTTGATAAATCGATTCCTTGTGCCGAAAAACCCCTAATCTGTAACAAACAAACATGAAAATCGTTGTAGCCGTTTCCG
This sequence comes from Lomographa bimaculata, assembly GCA_948107665.1. Taxonomy (NCBI): domain Eukaryota; kingdom Metazoa; phylum Arthropoda; class Insecta; order Lepidoptera; family Geometridae; genus Lomographa; species Lomographa bimaculata. The sequence continues at coordinate 1,406,776 of OX403603.1, forward strand.
AGATCCTGATTACACACACATATACAAGAATTGCTCGTTTAAAGATATTAGATTACGTTTATGTTACAATAACTTTATAAAATAATAATAAATAGAAAGCGTAAAAAACTGTTAAAATTTTGAGTTTATTTTTATTTGAGACGTTCGCCCTTAACAATCGCTCTTCGGTGTCCCACAAGGGAGCGTTCCAGGGCCGGTCCTTTTTATTGTTTTCTCAAACAATCATATAATATAGTACTAAAATGTTTTACTGTGTTACGAAAGCAATCGAATAAAAACAGTAATGTACATACATATAGCTTGTGTACTTGGCGCAGGTGGCGTCGATCCCGTTCCCGCCGCGGCAGCTGTGGTCGTCGGAGGGCGTGGCGCGTGCGCGGCGCGGACAGCTGGAGGCGTTCCTGCGGCGGTTACTGACCGTGTGCTCCACGGACCGCCGCTGCCCCTTCCACGCCGCGCCGCTGACTAAGGACGCTCTCGTCAACTTCTCGCCTTTCTTCAGAAAGGTGAGCTATATCTTAAAGCTTCGGTAACTTTTCTTTGCTTTTTTTTCGCGACAAGTAAACTATCATCACTCACCTGATGAAAAGCGATGATGTAGTTGATGATGGAACGCGTCTCGAGTTTATTTCGTTTGAGTTTTGCCGCGGAAGCGAAATGTCGCCCCGATACCCGCTATTCAAAGAGCGAACGCGCACCCAACACTTTTTTACTCAACATAATTTTCCAAAACTTGTAATTTTTCTAGCGTACATTTGTTGGGTGCGCGTTCGCCTTTCAAGCACCGGTTTTCGGGTTCGATTCAAAAAAAATCGGGGTGTCTTTCTCCTTAATGTATAACCACGGTTAAGGAAGTAAGTACATTGCACGCTTTAAAAAGAGGTCTACATCTAGAAACCAAGTCCTATTTATAACCCTAATGTATTGCTTTCATTACAAGCTTTTAATTATCTCGCAATGTATGTACGTTTCTCCGGGTGGAAATTTAGCAACTAAATTTTGAAGCAGATATCTTCAACCGATTGAGCTGAAATATTGTATTCACGTTTAGTTTGGATGACATTGCATGGTTAACTGTGGGACGTCATTCTAAATCCAACATGGCGAAACACCCAAAATGGTGGACAAGTAATTTTTTATGCACTCCTTCAATATGGGTATCAAATGAAAGGGTTTGCTGAGAATCAATCGAAAAATATACTGACGTAACTTTAAATCTATTATGGCAGACTTCTAAAAGCGTAAATTACATTCAAAAAATACTGTCCATATCGACCGAGTTGCCCCATATAATTAGACCGGAACTAAGCAAAGATGACACATGAGCATGTTACGCCGTATCGATGGTGTATGTCTGTGTGTGGCAGGGCGTGTTCGAGAGCGGCAAGTGCGGCACGGGATGATGCCGCGCGGAGCTCGCCACGCGGCGCGCGCTCGCCGCGGCCGCCGCGCGCCTGCTGCGCCTCGCCGCCGCCGCCGCGCTCGCGCTCGCGCACCTCGTGCTGCTGCTCATGCTGCTGCTCTACCTCGCCGCCGCCAGGAGGCGCAGGTAGGACCCGGGGGGGACCGGGGGAGGGGGGGGGGATAGTACGTTTGGTGTTTGTGCGTAGGCTACTTTTTGTGCGGGATTGTGTTTATAAGTAGTCGAAGTTTATAAGTAACTTGAATATTTCGTACTGTCAAAATAGAAAATATTTCACAATTATTGTATGGAAAGTGACAGCACCTCTAGGTTAACCGACTACCGAGTCGGGATTCGTAATTGATGAAATGACCGCACCCTTCCGACCCTAAGGGTGCTGCGATCTAGACGACTTGAAACAAATTTAACGTATCAAAACCCCTCCCCGAAACCTACCCCGTCGGCGGCCTCACAAAGGGCGGCAGCGGCGAAGTGGCGCGACCGAGGGTGCCTTTCGTATAACGTAGCAAGTTTGGGACTGTCCTTATTTGATGACGATTTTGACGTGTTCGCGACTTGTAAACGTTGGTTGTAGCTCGAGCGCAGACAACGGCTTAGCTCGGAGTTTGAGCTACGTCCATCTAGCATTTATGACATGACAAGGCATAGTTTCCACCTTATATCTCTCGACCGGGCTCCGACGCCCAATCGCAATTGTTTCGTATTATTTTGTAAGAGCGCAGAGCGTATCGTTGTTGCGTATCACATATACGGACACGTATTTGAACAATGACTTCAAAACGGAATTAAATCTCATTGACAATGTTTTTGGAAGAACCTTTTTATATTAGATGTTCCCCGCGGCTTCGGCCACGTAATTTTTTAAATATCATCAAAACCCCCATTCCGTTACAAAATGTAAGAGAAAAAATGATTTTTGTATTTTTTTTCGATATCATAATAGTTAATCTACTATTCGGGGCGGAGATAAATCCTTGTTGGATTAAATCAAGGATCATTAAAATCGGTCCTAATTCATAAGTTATAAGTGTTGTAAACAAACCTGACTTTGTTTTATATATATTGTATATTAGATGTCTATCAAAACATGAGACCAATTATTACTGCTCTGTTGCAATGAGAATTAAGCAAAAATGAACCCTATTGTTATAAGGTTATAACTGTTGTCCTCTCCGACAAAGCATATATTATTAAAATATATTTTTAACGGTGTTTCGTGTGTTGTAGTGTGATACGCAATAATGATACGCTCAGTGGCACTGTTAAGCAACTTTACATTATAGTCCTTAAGGACTTGTTTTTAAGTTTCCATTTTGATTGAGCGCCGTAAGAGTAGAAACTAACACAGTAAACTTATGTAATGTATTTGAAAGAAATTCTTAGTTAACTTTTTATGATGAAATTCATCATCATATATATAATAGTTATATTTTAGAGTTGTGTACTTGTATTAATACAGTACAAAACTCTTTACTGCGGCAAATTTAGTTAAAACAAACACATTATTAAAATCTTTGTAAAATGGGCGGACTTTTCGCTAAGAGCGAGCTCTGCCCGTCCACTTAGCAGAATATTGTTGGTTACGTTACATAATTATTTGAAGTTGAAATAAATCCTTAAAATCTAAGGCGATACTTACACTTGACCTTTTATTAGCAAGAGAGTGATGGAAGATATTTGCCTCTCACGTTCTCTAAGAGTGATTGCGTTCAATAAACAAATAAACAATGGCCTCGATTCTGATGTCACACACTAAATTAAATTTAAACTATTTCTGTCTTTTACAAAATAGGAACACAAGACAGAGATAGCATACTGCTGTGCCGTCAAGTTAGTCAGAACTTAGATGTCTATGCAAGCTTAGTCGAGTATGTGTTGTATTGGTGTTAACTAAAAACAAGCGCCCTTCTGCTTCTGCTGTTCATATTTTAATTGATAAACTAGCGTGACAGTTCTAAAATGCATGCTATCTCTGTCTTGTGTTTTATTTTGTAAGAGACAGGGATAGTTTAAATTTAATTTAGTGAGTGTACATCAGAATAGAGGCCATTGTCAATGTAACCAGTAAATTTAGAAAGGAAAATATTAACTAAAGTTTCTAAATTTACTATTATAGTTCTGCCCAGCATGGCTAATGCTATATAAACACAAATCAATTGTCAATGTTTGTTGAAAGCACGTCTAAGTGTGATACATGACTCTTTCGCTCACTGTGTTTTGTCTCAACTAAATATTTTTCTACTGTTGCGGCGCTGTGTGACGTTAGCTTTATTTCAGTGTTCTCTATAAGTTGTGGTTGTTTTTGTATATTTTGTGCAATGTTTAGTTTAGATGCGTTGGTCTTCCCTTAGTTTGCGTGTTACACTCCTGTCATTTGAGGACATTCTCCCTCGTTTTGTGGATAGATATACAGATAGGATGAGCCTTGTTTTTTTATATGAAATTATAACTATTGATAAATTACATTTTGTTTCGTTTGTTTTTATTTTAATTTAATTTTAATGTGAATTTAAATGATTTCTATTATATTTATTTGATATGAATTATGATCATTTAAAGATCCTTCACTATGTTTTTTAATTATTTTTAACAACCTATGATTGTTTTTAATTGGATTTTTAATTACTATGCAGTGGATTTATAATCTATTGAAACGTAATAAACATTGAATTACCTACTTATAAATGTGTAAGCTTTTTATAAGGATAATTATTATTTGTGATTGTGTGTATCTATTCCCAAAACGACGTAAAGCAAGTACCCCGAAAGTTAGTATGAAAGTTAAACCTCATGTGGCGAGCTCCATAGTTAGTTAGCTCTTAGGAGCTCATAGTTTATAGTTAGATATAGTTTATGTACGGGAAACAATACGGTCTGATGTGAAAAAGGAAATTATATAAAAAGAGTTTATATGTATAACAAGATAGATGAGGCAAGATCGAACACGTTTGGCTTATATTTACGATAAAAATAATTATTAATTAATGGTAATGAACTTGTAACAATTGGCATAACTATAAAATTAAGGATTTTGGCGTGTGTCCAAATATAACTAAATGTGCTTCCGGTTTAGAATATATAACATTTAAAACGCACTGCGTTTTTAGAAGTCGGTATGCGTCGTACTTAATCCATCTCAAACTGAATATCTTCTTAATTTGTCTACGTAATAAGACAAACTTACGTCTCTGTCAAACTTTAAGGTACACTGAGAAAAGTAACTCGTTGCTGTAGCGAACATTGTCTAAGCAACAACTATAATTATTAACAATCAAACAATTATTTGCAAAAAACTAGCTTATTTTGTAAAAAGAATGTAGTAACTATAATATTGACTAGAAAATTTGTTTCTGAGACTTTAGTGGTTTGGTTGTCCCAATTTTAAATATTCGTGTACCTGCTTTACAGTTAAAAGTATTGACCAGATTTTACTGGAACTTTGCTATGAACATTATTCTAATTGCGTGTGTGACAAACCTGACTAAGTTCTATATAAAGATTTGAACCAAATGTACAGTAACTACTCTAATAGCACTAAAGGGCTGATATTAAGTAGAACTCAATAATTATACCACTTAATCGAAATTTCCTAGACATTAGAACTAGACCGATTTGTGATGTGAGCAATGGAAAAACATTATTAATGTTACTAAATATTGTAATTATGACAGAAAAAGTTCATTCTCGGTAAAATCTAAACATATATCGGTAATGGCTGAAGATATAAAAATTAAAAAATAACTTATAAATTAATGAGTAATTTTCAAATTGTGGTATATTATAACTGCATTATACTATTAAAATTTAACATAAATGAATACAGACAATAGATAAAACGGATTAATAGTAACTAAGACTTTAAATTCCATTCTTATTGATTTAATGTAGAATATTATCACACAATTATTGTAAAAGACTCATAAACAATATTAGAAACAATTATCTAAAAACCATTTTAGATGTATAAATAAATATTTTCACATCACAGTGTATACTCCCGTGATTAGGTTAAGAATTACTAATGTGATATTAGCAACATCATCGGATATCTCCACTTAGTAACAATAATAACAATTTAGTTGGATATCTCCTCCTAGTATATGATATTAATGTTTAACAATAACATGTATGTATTATATTGAGCCGTATGCACGTTGAGTAGGGTGGACCGGGTACAATCGTAGAATTTTACTTTCGACGTCAAATTCTGAGTTTAATGGCAAAACTCATTGATTGATATTTGACTATATATAAGTTAAGAGTTATTTTTAGATTATTAGAAACAATACAAACATACCTAATTTGCCTACATATAACTTGATCGAATGAATTGACACAGATGACCCTTACCGATACCTGAATTGAACCAGTGATGTAATATAAAACAAATGTTTTAGTTAGACAATAGTAATATTATCACAGCAATACCTTCAAATGTTACTCAAAACAAAACACTATAAAACTGTAGAGTTTAATCATAAAGAGGAACGCGTCACAATGTCCCTAAAGGGACAGGAACGAGTGCCGTGCACTGCTGCAATTGTACCCGGTCTACCCTAAGTAGTAGTATTAACGTATTTAACACATGATTGTAGTTTTGTTTGATTTTGTTCGGGCTCATTGCCTTACGTGTATATATTGCCTCTTAATAGTAAATATCTACTAAAACAAGTCCCTCCTACACATTTTTTAGTGCTTGTATCCTTACAAAGATGTTTGTCGTCATCTGCCCATTTTGTTCTCTCTGCTGGGACCTAGAGACGTCTCTCAGGGAGTGAGTCTACGCTAGACTCCACCATGTCGTCTACATGTAATTGATTGTACGATCTTGTTTACCGTTATAAGATCGAATGCTAGTTCTACATATAACTTGAAGAATTCGTCAGTGCATGAGCGATCGGGGTTTGAACCAGGGTGCGTAGGATTTAAAGTTGCTATTCCAACATGTAGTTTCTAATCGCTCTTGTGTAATTATTTTATTCATACATTTAGTACTTTGTAGGACCTGGACTTGTTTTCGTAGTAGATCTGTATGGTAAACCAAAATAGTAATATTATATTTCTTGAACCAAGTTAGTTAAACTTAACAGGTTTTAGTTGTTACAATTAATTATTTACAATTTCAATGTGTTATATTGGAATGATGACAAAATAGTATAATTATAATTTTATTATATATCTAATTTATTATTTTATTAATATAATTACTATAAATGTAGTGCCTTCCCCATTGCTTTACATAACACACTACGCCTGCTACAAAGCTGAAAAATTACACATCCTCTTTGTTTCAATTTTTGTTTATTTATTTGTTATATAGTTAAATATCTAAAAATATAGATCTAATGGAACTGCCCGTTGGCTTAGTTTGGTAAACATTCTTCTAAGCAGGGGTATCGGGTTCGATTCCCGGCGGTAACACAAGTTTTCTCCCCAAGGAAAATTGGTGTTTCTGGGTCTGGGTGTGATTGTGTGTGTGATGTGAATGTTTCCGGCTACCACCACGCAAGTCATTAGGCTTAGTGTGGGGGCTGTGAGTGTGAAAGCGTTTGTTTAAATATATAACTTAATATAAAATTATACCCTCTACGACAAATATGTATATTTATTTAATGTATTTTTATACTAACACATAAACCCCATTTATGAAATGACAACGTGGCCTCTGATACATAGAAAATATATTTTGTATATTTAAGTAAAAAATGTAGAATTGTATAGTTGTAGTCATGACTACATTTAGGAATGTATTAATTAATAATTTATAATTCTATGAAATATGTAGATAATTGTATTGTGTGTTTGTATTATTGTATAGTTGTAGTATAACACTATTATTATGCTTCAGTGTAGTCATGATTATGCTATTATTCAAAAGACATACACAAACTATTATTTTGTAGTTGCGGTTGTGAACTTCTATTCCTTTATTTTTAATGTATTTTACTTTGTTCTGATTTTTGTTGCACAATTAGAAAAAAAAAACTATATTGTTACAAAAAAATTAAGGTTACTTTGTTCAAAATGTCTGTAATTTTTTTTTTATTATCAAATATTTTAGCTTTTCAACTATATTAAACGATTTTACAGCTGGACGGCTGTGAAATAGAATGTTTTTTTTATTTTAAGTCTTTGAAAACTTTCGGACATCGCAATAAGGTAAATAATAATAAAATATACCATATGCAGTCGTATGTAGATGTAATAGACGTCTCACTCTTTTAGTACAAGTTGGAGGGAGACATCTATAGTTGCGTTTTTCTTTTATGGGTGAGGAAATTATCTCGCCTTCACGTTTACAATTTAATCTGAAACAGTCCTAAAAGCATTCTGCTTAAGTCTTAATATTGTTAACTTCATAGAGGATGCTTAAAAATCTTAATTTTACTTGGTTTGTTTTAGCACGACGATATTGCTTCAATGCGCTTTCCCGATCTTTCGAAAGCCATCACTTATGCGTATCAGGTCGTGGAATTCAATATCACGCCTTAGTATTGCTTTATTTCTATATTCAATATAATATAACCTTAGTATATATAATATTTATAATATTAGTAGGATTTGTGTCTACATTTGAACTTGGTAAACAAAATTCCAAGCTCAAATGTAGACTCAAAATTGAATGGGCTGCGAGCCTACCCGTAGTAGAAAACTTGGCCTTGTAGATAGACCCCAATAAATATTAGCTAGTACATTAAAAATAATTTATTTTAAGGTGTTGGAAGAGTTTAAATAAGTTATTAGAAAAATGGCGGATATTTTCAACATAATTACCTATTGTTTTAGTACAAATGAATTGTATTTTTCCAAATCTTCACTAATCAATAAACAGAAGTGATTTTAGGTGCACTTATGTTACATAAGTAATCATATGTTTCGCAACAAGTTGCAGTAACATGTTACAGTGATACGCGGTGATCTTGTTGCATCTTTATTCAATAGTAATCTAAATAGAAACCCTATAGGTATTTTAAAATACCTATAGGGTTTCTATTTAGGTACTACCTACTATAGGTATTTTAAAACCAAATTCAACTTATAATAAGAATACTGATGAATTTATATCTCTATGGTTATAATTAAAGAATATTTATTGTAATATGAATTGTAAGTAATGATATAATATGTCCATGATTATTATTATTTTATTAATTATATAGTGTCGCATTCGGGCCACTAGTTCTACTTACTGTTTGACTTATTAGGCCTAGATATATAAAATATTTTGGATTGTTGTGTATTTGTATTGTAGTATGGTGGCTAAGTTTTTTTTTTCTGCTATATATGAACTGCAATGCGTATCGTAAAATTATTGAAAAAGGGCTTGATGTAACTCACGTCACTTGATCGAAATTTGGGTTAAGGTTTTAAGGACGTATATGATGTTCTTTGGGATTCGTTTACGCAAAGAGATCTCGACGATGTTGTTCGGTAGCTTAGTTGGGTGCGCGTTCGCTTTCTAAGCAGGGGTATCGGGTTCGATTCCCGGCGGGAACACAAGTATTCACTTGGGAAATTTGTGTTTCTGGTTTTGATTGTGTATATGGTGTGAATGTTTCCGTCACCCATCACACAAGTCATCGAACTTAGTGTGTGCCTGTGAGAGTGAAAGCATTATTGTTATGTTTTCAATAGCCTAAAAAGCTTTCCAATAATTTTACGACGTCTCATTCTCACGAGTACTTTAATAGTTAAATACTTATTACAAATATAATCACAAAGTTTAAGTAGCGTTGAAGATATTCTATGTGTGTATTCAGTGTTATAAAATCTTATTAGTCTGAGATTTAAAAAAAAATATTTTCACAAATAACATACCTAACGCATTTCGAGTAATCTTTAAACGTGATATGCGTCATTTAGAGTTTTAACAGATATGTAGAGGGCTGTTTAAAAAAAGATAATGTTTAAGCAAATAACGCAATAAACATTTCGGATGCTGTACAATACTGTTCAAGTAAATGTACTTGTTTTTTTTATTTATACCCTAAAAAGTAAGATTCTATATGTATAAAAATGAATCCCTATTTACCTTAGATGGCTCGAAATTATATAAATTACTACGTCTTATACCTCTAATTACTTAACAATGAATTTAAACAGCTCTCTGCAACACATTCAGGCTCAAATATAAACCTGTTCATTAGATGTAAGTCATCATACTATTTGTTTGTTAATTGAATAAAACGTAGTGAAGGTTTATCAATTGAAAAGACTAAAAATTAGTAAAAATGTTAACCAGCATAATGTATGTAACAAAGTACTAGTTTTGTTAAGAACAATAAATGCGAGATGTTTTATAAATTTTGTTTTATTTCTCCTTTTGGGGATCCAAAGACCTGCAGCTTGGACCTTCGCTTGTAATCTCTTTGGTGTAAATTTTTTACAGAGTGGCTTCCCGGCATTACGTGCGGCTTTATAATGTACGTAGCCTAGTTCGAATCCCGCTCGGCCCCGCCAATCCTACATATATTATAAATCCGAAAATTTGTGTGTAAGTGTGTATGTTTGTTCCCTCTTCACGCTTCGGCTGAAAGGATTTGGATGAAACTTGGAATGTACAGAGATTATACCTAGGATTAACACATACCTAGGCTACTTTTTAACTGGATAATAGCGGGCGAAGCCGTGGGGCATGTCTAGTACTTTATATGCAGAATTTACTCTCGGTTTTATCCCTTGTCTTTGTTCCCCGAACGATATAATCTGGGAGTCTTCAAGTCAGAGTGAATGGTTGATTGTCTCTGCTCAATAATTCCTATCACCTCGATCGACGAGAATGACACTTGTCGATCGAGGTGATAGGAATTATCATCGTCCTATTGGTACGTGGGAAGCAGGTACTTAGTAACTTGATTTTATTTATATAGCATTATCCATGCTAGGCAGGACTATAATGATAGCGGGATTTGAAATCCCGCCTCAAGCTATAATTTTTCCTTTCTAAATTTATCACTATACTTAGTAACTATCTAACATCTCACCAACTAATAATGGATCTACGCAAATGACAACAAAAGCATAATTCTGTATATGGTTAAAACTTTTAACTGACTGTTGGCTTAGTTGAGATTGCGCCCAGCTTAGAAGGTAACTAAGCCAACGGGCAGTTAAAAAATTATATCTGGTTCGATCCCCAGCGGGAACACAAGTTTTTTTCCCCAAGGAAAATTTGTGTTTCTGGTTCTGGGTGTGATTGTACATGTGGAATTTGAATGTTTCCAGCACCAGTGTGGTTTTGTGAATGTGTTTATCCACATGTATATAGGTTTTAATCAGTATACTTAATTAGAGAGGTTTGTGTTGGAATCAAGGTCCATTTGATTGTAGGTTGATGGTTTCAATACGGATTAAAAAACGATATAAAAATAATTATAATTTTATTAATATAATTTAAAAATGCTAATTGAGCGAAATTCAGTAACTCAAAATGAATATAAATTTAGTCAGCAGGAAGATCATATCTTAACAGCAATTTGAACATAATATACTTAAACATAAATAACATAATTGCTTAGGGGGAATCAGTGTTGGAACTTACAATATACTATATGTGTAACTTGCACTTAACAATATAAACTGTATATCAAGTATATAAACCCAATTGTTGACATTGCATTGCATATTGTTAGTTTATCATCACCTTATTACTCCATCAAGGTCAAAATTGGCATAACAAGAGAACTCATTGGCTAAATTGTTCCTATGGTGGGGTTGAAACTCACACAGCTTCAACTCTAGCAACCTTTCGACATGCTCCTTCATCACTGCTCCCGTGCAGACAACAATCTTCTCTTTAGCAATCAGTTTTATTGTCTCCGAAGTCTTCACAATACATTCTTCGGCTAAGAACGGAGGGTCTGCTACAACTAAGTCGAAGGATTTAAGCAACTCTGGTGGTAGTTTATCAGGGTAGTTGTAATCGTAGAATATGAAGTCTGGTGAGTGGACTTCAAACCTTCTGTCATACTCAAAAAGAGTTACTGAAAAAAGGGAAAGACATGTAAATGTTATTAACAGAGATAAACTCATTAATATAGATTGTACACTCCAAAAATACACAATTTGTTTTTTTTATACTTTCATGCATTTGTTATATTTATTTTATACTACATGTGCCCCACAGCTGCACCCATGTAAATTAAATTAATTCCAAATTTCATACAAATCTGTTCAGCCAATATAGCAAGAAGAGAAAACTTACATACTTACACATACATTTTCACATGTATAATATTAGTGTGATTTGACATTTAATTGTGACTAATTTGATGTATGCATGCACAGACAAAATAATCGGAAAACAACATGCCTATTGAAGCATCAATTGATTTGACAGGCAACTGAAGTTGATAACTGTCACCTGTCAGAAACACGTCCGCCAATCATAAGCAAACATTTAACTACCTACCCTCTTCAATTGGTGAATTTCATGTGATGGAAAATTTGCCTCATGAGTTATCAAACTTTTGTAATTTTTGGGTGTATGGGTATTTATTTTCAAAGTGAATGATCTTTACACCAATGAGAAGAGTTATTTACCTGTAGCCCTGTTTCCTATTTGTCGCTTAACAGGCACAAACAATGTGGGGCATGATATCAAAGCCACTCTGCCTCCGTCCGCCACTGTACTATCAATAACTTTAACAAGAGATTGAACGGTTGTCTCATCATACCAAAACTGACTTAGTTGCTGAAACAAAAATAATTATGCTTATAATGTATCCCATAGGTAAGTAAAATATAGAATCATTGACCAGTCACTTAACATCAGGTGAGATAGTGGTCAAATGTTTGCCTACCTAAGGACAGAAAAAGGAGTAACTTTGACTGATCTATCACAGTAAAGGTGAGCCATGGTTACCACCCTCCACTACATCATCACTTATCATCAGTTGAGTTTTAGAGGCCTATCATATTGTACCTATGGTTCAGAGTGTTGGGCTACCAAAATGATGAATGAGAGATGCAAGTGTAGATGTGTGTACAAGTAAAACAACAAATAATCACTTAATAAGAGTTTTAGAGGGATACTGGTGTGTGTCAGAAAAGTGGAGGAGTACAAGTTAGCTTTAGTTTCTCACCCAATTCTCATCAAACAAAATATTTTCTTTCAATTTATTGTCAGCTTCCAATTTGCTCAATATTTCTTGCCTTTTCTGTTGCTCTGTGTAGAACTCTTGTAATGCTGCGAAGGTTTCCGCGGACAGAGCTGGGACATCATCGTCATCCATTTTTCAACTATAACCAAAAGTTTCTGGCTGTAATTGGCTAACATATTTCGGTAGTCTTAAAATAGGCATACTATGGAACTTAACACCTTTCAACAAGTCCTAACATCCTTTAGCACCAGTCTTAAACGTGACAGATAAAAATAGGGTGCCGAGTTAGTCCGGCATCAGTGTTCGCAAGCGATACCGCACTCGAAATTACGAGGCAAAGAAATGGACTTACCAACTGATACAACGAATTAATCACACAGAAAAAGCTTCCGAAACATAGGTAAGTGGTTTATTTGTTTGATTTGGGAAATTGGACGATGAATACAGGCTACAATTAAGTATTTTTTAAGAAAAACTTTTGCTTTGGTCAAGATAACCTCAAACAAAAACTTGTTTGACAATCGAGAATTGTCATTATCAATCAAGAATTGTTAAATGTTAACGTCAGGTAATGCTTGGGCATGGCACAGCTCGCGGCACGTCCTACAATTTCGCCCAAAAAGGCGGGACACGAGCAAAATAATGTACGATTATTTGTACTGGTAAAGATTACTGGATTCACTAAGCACCAGATCTTGAATCTAATGATAGGCGTTCTTCCAAACCTTTTTTACGATCTAATGCAAAGATACTCTTTGGTACAAAGTGTCAAACATCATCCATTTATGGTTACCATACCTCCAATTCGTTCGAAGCTTTTCGCTTTTATGTTCATCCGTAGGTACTCCGAGCAAAGGAGTGTAATTCATTATCCGTCTTTGTTCCCCGAAAGTTTTAATCTGGGTATTTTCATGTCTAGAGTAAACCTACAGGTGTCTTCTAGGAAAGCATGTTACATATTCAGTCGCAACTTTACTTTCTATCAGGGGAGATAACGGACAAAAGCTTTACAAATGTATATAAACAGGAATTAAGATTAATATATCGCAAATGAACAGCAGGCGCCCCGCGCCCCGCGCGACACATTAATTGTAGTGTAATACACTACAATTTACTAACATCTACCTCCTCCTTCCTGGTATAAAATAATACACGAGTCGGGGGTCCAACCTTGACTTAAGTAGCTAATTTGACCAACCAACTAGAAATGTTTTAATCTGCGTACCCATTGCTAATTTTTCTGCATTATCAATTAGCAACTTATTAGACAACTTCTATTTCCAAACTCCTGATTGTTTCAGATGAAGAATGGACCCGAAAAACCTACAAGTATTACCTCTTCACAAACACCCAGAATACTTAAGAGCATGCTGTGATCTCATAAACGACGAATGGCCACGAAGCGAAACCGCCAGAATGATGTCTCTACAGGCCTCGTGCGACGAATTACCCACTAGTTTAATCTTAGTCGATAGCAAGAAACAAATATTAGGGCATTGCAAGCTCACGCCATTACCTAGTTTACCTGATAGCTGTTTCGTAGAAACTGTAGTTATAAATAGAACAATGCGAGGGCAGCGATTGGGGAGTTATTTAATGCAATATGTCGAGGATTATTGCAAGAATGCTTTGCGACTGAATACGATACATTTATCAACGAAAGGACAGGAGATTTTTTACGCTAAGTTAGGTTATGAAATTTGCGCTCCAGTGTCCATTTACGGCGTGAGAGTGCCAAGTAATTATAAGTCTACTGCCTTAAGCAATACAGTCTCAATTCCAGTGCCAGCATTTGTGACAGGTATAGGGGCTGTGCCCCCACCACCCCCACCGATGCCGAAGACCGAAGTGTTCAATAATAACAACCCAATAAAAAGCAACAAGACCTACATGTTCAAAAAATTATAGAGAAATAAATATATTTAGTACAAACACTTAGGGCTTTCAATTATTCATTTAGATTGGACGTCATTGAGCGAAGAGCCAAGAGACTTATTAACAGCGACCAGTTGACTGTGCAAAACTTCAGAGCTTGGGGCATTGTCGCATGGTGGCGAGTCTCTCGGTATTTTATCGGAGACATTTCGGAGAGTGTGCAATGGAATTACACAATCTTATTCCCCCATCCCCATTCTAATATCGGACATCGAGACGGACTCCTAAGTGACACCGTTATGTGGTAGAGATTCCACAAATGCGGACGAAGCGTTTCGTCTCCACATTCATTATGCGTACCGCAAAGAAACGTGGATCTCCTTACCGGTGTCCATTTTTCCTGATAAATACAATATAGGAGTCTTTAAGTCGCGAGTGAATAGACATCTTCTAGGCAAACGTGCTCCATCGTAGACCGCATTGTCACTTACCATCAAGTCAGATAGTGGTCAAACGTTGGCCTATATTGAAAAAAATATTATATAGTATATATTATATTATAGTACAAATAAAAAGCAAGAAATGATTTGATTTATTTAATCAATATTTATTAGAACTTTGCTTTTTCTATGAACTCCATGGCCCGCTGTCGGATCTTCTCGATCTGAGTTTCATCTCCGCATTTTTCTTCTACTTCGATCCACTTCTTGTATAGAATCTTCATCTTGCGCGCTGGCAGCTTCTGTGACGTCATCCGCTCCATAACTTGTCTGTGGAAATGCAAAAAGTATGTTTGTGTTAAATTTCTTTTTCATTTCGTAACTTTACCATCCGATTGGAATAAATACAACTTATAGTGGCTCCATGAGCTAAAGACCTCGCGTATTTTTTGAAAATGCTGAAATACGTTTTCTGTTACGTTTTCAACCCCCATATCTCCGCCATTTTGTTTTTTTTTTAAACTGAATCGACAAATCATTTTATATAATTATCGAATCTGCTCACAAAATTTTACAATAATCGGTTGAGAAATGAGACCTGAAGAGAACAGCCGGAAATCCGGACTTAGGAAAACAATTTTGCCCAAGCCTGGAGACGCTTCGTTCGCGCTTCGTGCTCGCTCGGTCAATAACACTCGGTTATACTCTTGCAATAGAAGAGCATTTTGAAATCTATTGAGATTCTAATAGAAATGGTAAGTAGGGACGTTACACGTTTATATTCATTTTACGTAAGCTCTATAGGGGAGGGGGGGGGGGTCTTTGCTTCGCTTATTTTTTAATGACATGGGGGTAGGGGCGTCTAGATGATGATTACGTCATCCGTAGTTATTAACTTTTTTACACATATGGCAACTTACACATTGTCTATGCTTGAAAACGAAACGCAGTTTCGGGGATTCCCACGAATAATGTATACGGTTAGGTATTTTCTTATTTCTAGAATTGTAACTTCTGCTCAAAAACAATACATTAAGTAGGTAATACAAAAATGTTTACGTTAGCATGGGGGGGGGGGGGGGGTAAATAAATGTAATAAATCTGCTTACGTAGTACTTGAACGGCCCCTTACTCGTTATATTTATATTATACAAACTGGGAGTCCTCAAGTCGCGAGTGAATACGTATTTTTAAGGCAAACATACATCATTAACAGAATCATCAATTAATATCAGGTGAGATACTTGTCAAAAGTTACCTATATGCAACATCGGATGCCTTCAGGCGACCTGAAAAATCCTGACACTGGGATATACGACCCACTAGTATATACGACAAGCAAGCAGTTATCTATTTTGCATAAAATAAACCTTCAAGAAATAAGTTTCTATCTGAGTAGAAGTTGTCAGCGTGTTTTCTTTTGCATCAAACAAGTAAGCTCATGCGTCAGAAATTCACGTTTGGCCTACACAACGTTCATTCTTCGTCACGTTTTTGCCTATCCGATAGAGAATAACTTAAACGCAAGCAAATCTAAAAAAAAACTGACTTCACCGCTTAGTCTTCGGAACCCTTGATCAGATACAATTAATTAAATCTGCATATTGAGGATAGCTCAAAAACGAACGGTCAGATCTTGATCAAACTTAAATGGAACCCGCATGGGAAGCACCAGCTTTCAAATAAAAAAAGATAATAAAAATCGGTTCACCTACAAAAGAGCTCTGAGGTAGCACACATGAAAAAACAGTCGAATTCAGAACCTCCTCCATTTTTTAAGTCAGTTAACAATATGACATACATGAACTTTGTGTTAGCCTTGATTTAGTCCAGTCGCCACTTCATCAAATCCACTAAAACAAAGTCTATAAGGCAAGTAAAAAATTGAACCAATTTGCTCACCTGATTTGCTCCACATCTCCTCCTTTGAGCAGCATGTCGACGTACACGCCACAAACGTCGACTCGCTGTGGATACACGGCTAGCACTTGCTCGAAAAGGGCCTCCGCGCGCTCGCGGCCGCCGTGACTTCTCTCTAGCAGCGCGAATTGGACCAGCACGGTCACGTCTGTGGAAAGGGATGTCGGTTAAGGAGGATAGCTTTCTTTACAAATATTTTGACCTAAGCTGCTAATTATAGTAGTAAACTAAGAATGTGTCCAATAAAACTTTTATTATTGTCTCTATTAAAGGGAACACACTTTGTTATTTTGTTCTATGTTAATATCACTCACTATAATACACTGGTCAGATCTTGATCAAATTTAAATGGGACTACATGAAAAGCACCAGCTTTCAAATAAAAGAAGAGTCATCATAATAGGTTAGCTTAGAAGAAAATACTTCTAACATATAAAAAGAAAAGAAAATACAGTCAAATTGAGAACCTCCTTTTTTTAAGTCGGTTAATAATGGGTTTGTTAATTTGTGTGATTTCCCATCATACGTATACTTACGTTCTTTCTTTTCGAGTACGGAGATGGCCTTCTGCATAACTTGTCGCGCCTTGTCTACCAGCCCAAGTTTGAAGCAAGCTCCGCCCGCCTGCACAGAATATGAGGTTTAAGATATATTTATTTCTCAAAAGAATTAATTCACTTATATGAGAAACATTAAAACTTCACTTTAAATATTAACTGGACATATCGTACATTAGTTTTAGTTCATAACATATTTGAAATTTAATAGTAAGTAGAAATATAATAAAAACAGACTGGATGAAGGTACTTTGAGATTCTTTGCACACAAATGTAAACAAAGTCCATTTGGTTGTCGCATGGAACGCGTAGCAAATTGCACAGAGCTAACGCAACTGGAAGTGGCATAGAAGTACTTAATGTGTGTAAGCAATTATTATTTTTATTTATGTTTTTTTGTAATAACAATCACATCCATATACATACTCACATATTTATAATGACAGTATGTTATTATATTGTAAACATATGGTTTTTATTTTATATAATTTTATTTGCTAATTCTGTTTTAACTATGTTTTTATGGTTGTTATTATAAATTAACTAGGTACATTTGTAGTTGATTTAAAAATATTTATCTATGTGAGTATATTTTCCGTTTATTTTCTACTTTTCATAATATGGTGTGTATAAAGATGAAATCACCTGTTTGTCGGCGATATAAAAACAGACAAAATACAAACGCTGTCGTCACACTGTTAGGTCAGCAATAATTTAAAAAAAAATGTGTCAAAACTTCTTGTCAAGAAAATCCTTAATGTCATATATAAAAAAGTTATTTGTTACTTTTTTAAATATATTATTATTTAGTATTTTGATATCGTCACGTATAAGCACACATGGTTTGACAACCATAAAAAAAAAATTCGATCTCTTTCAGACAACCTTTGGATGGAGAGGAATTGAGGTTAGTCTCTTTTTAACATCTTTTAACTGCTTTATTTTAAACAATAAACATTTGTTAACTAACAATAATTCGACCGCATCGTCGCTTACCATCATGTGAGATAGTGGTCAAAGGTTTGCCAACCTTGAATAAAGAAAAGTAGGGTCATACCTGTATGTACATTTGAGGGTTCCGCTTGTACTTGCGCAGCATGAGGTCGACCAGCGAGCTGAGCTCGTGATGCTTGCCTGTCTCCGCGCAGATGTCCAGCAGAGCAGAGTGCACCTTGTAAGGCTCGTTCATCTGTAGCGCGTCTTCTACGGTCTTCTGTTGGGACTCCTGGAAATCACGTAATGATATGAAATATGGATACATAATTAACTGGTTTGATATATTTGAAAATGAACTGAGAAACGTGTTAACTTGAAAATATGCAATGTAAAAAAAAAGTATTACTCGAAAATGAACTGTGAAAAGCCATATATATGAAAATGAATTGTAAAAAGTGACATATTTGAAAATGAACTGTGAAAAGTGACATATTTGAAAATGAACTGTGAAAAGAGGTTACTTGAAAATGAACTGTGAAAAGTTATATATTTGAAAATGAACTGTGAAAAGTGACATCTTTGAAAATGAACTGTGAAAAGTGACATATTTGAAAATGAATTGTGAAAAGTGAAATATTTGAAAATGAACTGTGAAAAGTGATATATTTGAAAATGAATTGTGAAAAGTGACACATTTGAAAATGAACTGTGAAAAGTGCCATATTTGAAAATGAACTGTGAAAAGTGATATATTTGAAAATGAATTGTGAAAAGTGACATTTTGAAAATGAACTGTGAAAAGTGACATATTTGAAAATTAACTGTGAAAACTGATATATTTGAAAATGAACGTATATATAATATGTATAATAATGAACCACAAAGAGTGGTTATTTTTACCTTAGTTCCGAACCTCTGCTCCAGGTTGATGAGCGCGAGCCACACATTCAACTTCTCCTGTTCCTCGCGGAAAGGAATGGCATTCAGCGCCTTCCGAGCCACCGCGCGGGCTTTCTCTAGCTCCGTCGCCTGTACGCGATGAAAACATAGCTTTACATTTCATATAAAAAAAAGAATTTTGATTGCAGAACTGCTCCATAAGCTTGGTGTGCTTTAGCCATCTAAGTCTTTATACTTCTTAAGACGCATTGAGAACTTTTTGGGTGAACAAAAATCATGGAACTCGCGTCATCGTCACCGAACGCTTTCTAATAGCTCGACGATTGACGACCCAGTTGGCGCAGTGGATGGGTGTCTGCCCTCTGCGCCTTGGGTCCTGGGTTCGATTCCCGGCAGGAGCACAACTTCTTTTCCAAGGGATATTTGTGCTTCTGGTTCTGGGTGTAATGTGTGTGTGATGTGAATGTTTCCAGCACCCACGATACAACTTAGTGTGGGGCTGTGAGTGTGAATGCGTTTGTTTGTTTGTTTGATACAATACACAAGTTACATAGTTTTCACTTCTACCGGTAGTCCCCAAAGACTGTCTTGCATGTTTTTTTTTATGCCGAATAGGCAGGCATGTCCACTATCTCACCTGATGGAAGGTAAAGATGCAGCCGAAGATGTAACATGCTTGTCTGAATAAATTATTAACTGAATAAATAATTGAACTAATCAGAGATGTGGTACACACTGGCCGGGCATTCGCGCCCGGTATAAAAAAAAACATGCTTGCCTAGAAGATACATATTTACTCTAGACCCAGATAGTATCGTAAGTGGGTTCGATTCCTGGTGGAAGCACAAGATTCCTCAAGGGAAATTTGTGTTTCTGGTTCTGGGTGTAATTCATTTTTTTATGCACTTGAGAACGAAGACGAGCAAGTCGCTCGCCTGATGGTGAGCGACACGCTTGCCCGTTATAGTCTAGTGCCACCTAAAGTTTTGAACTTATATAGGTCAAAATCCCGAGAACTGCGCTCGTCACCCCGAGATATTAGATGTTAAATCTCTTATACCCAGTAACTATACAAGTCATCGAGTTTAGTGTAGGGTTGTGAGTGTGAAAGCGTCTATGCTATATAATGTTAAAAATATAATGTTAAAAATAGTTAAAAATATTAGTCAAAATTTAATGTAAAAATACATTTTAGATTTCTGAACCTTTTCTTTATTGTATAGCTTCATTTATTTCACGCCGATATATCTCGAAATAGCAGGATGACTGGCATTTAAAAACTTCATGCACAAATACTATGTACTACATAGTATTTGTGCATGAAGTTTTTAAATAATTTAATAAATTTATTGTACTGTAAACAGAATTATGTTGCTACCCACTGACCTGCAAGTGGAAGGCCATGTACGCGATCCACAGCTGGCTGCTGTCCGGGTGAGCGAGCACGTTTCTCTCGAACTGCTCGACGGAGCGCGGCTGCGATTCGCTCTCGATGGCCGTTCGCTCCATCGCACGAATTCGCTCCTCCTCGTCGCGAACTTTTGCTAGCTTTTCGGCTACGGTTAGCTTCTTTCGCTTCTTTTTTGGTTGATCTGTTGACTGGGAGCCGAAATAAGATCGTTTTTAGATTTGGATGTTTTATTTAAGTGATGTAAGTCTTTGAACTTAGCGTGGTGCTGTAAGTGTGAAAGCGTTTGTTACAGACATACTATATTTGTGGAAAAAAGAAATACTAAATTAAAACAACATTCAAACTAACAAAGGTGAAGATTTTTTTTAATTTTTACCACAAACCGTCCCCACCTCAGCACATTATTATTACCAGTTTCAAAAACCAGCGCTGGTCTTCCGCTGTTTGTTTGCCGTTGCTTTAATAATATGGAATCCTATTCTACTAATATTATAAATCCGAAAGTTTGTGTGTAAGTGTGTAAGTAAGTTTGTTCCCTCTTCACGCTTTAACGGCTGAACGGATTTGGATGAAATTTGGAATGTACATAGCTTATACCTAGGATTAACACATAGGCTACTTTTTAACTTGATAATAGCGGGCGAAGCCGCGGGGCACGGCTAGTTTCAATATAGGTCAAGTATTATTTTTCTGAATCTCTATAGATAGAAATTACATGTATATAATTATTTCCTTATTTAAATGGTTTTTAATCAGGGATATTTATGAAAAAATTAAAAGATTATGATTAGGATATAAGGTACCTAAATAAATTAACATTTCCTTTTCCGAAATTCGGTCAGTTTAAATTGAACACTTTACAATAACTTAGATACTTCGATTCTAATAAAAAAACGTATTCTATTTATACTAATTTCTTTAAATAATTAAACTAAACAAATGGAAATTACTTTTATTTTGAAATGGTATAGTTCTAGCACTAATCGTCATTTTGTCATTTATTGTTTACATCTATATAAATCGGCGACGTGGCTCTGATCTATACGTTTATCTCTTTCTTAAGAAAGGCGAGTAAAGAGCACGTTCAGTTACAGCTTAAAACAATAGTAAATCATAACAACAAAAAAACAATAAATTTCATTGAAAATCTTGTTAAAGACAAGCTTTTAGAAGTCCGCCATATTGGATTTAGAGTGACGTAACTTTATCTTTTGAGTTATTCTCAGCAGGTCCTTTCATTTGATTCCCATATTGTAGTAGTATTAAAAATAACTAGTCCGCCATTTTGGGTTATCTGCCATGTTGGATTTATTAATGACGTCACACAGCTAACCATGCGTTGTCATCCAAACTAAACGTGAATACACAATTTCAGCTCAATCGGTTGAAGATATCTGCTTCAAAATTGAGTTGCAAGATTCAACCCGGACAAACATGGTTGGTTACAAACATACAAACATTGCAAGTTAAATAAAAGCTTGAAACTTGTTATAAAAAGAAGTTACCTCATCTTCGCTGCTGCTAGATTCCTCTTCCTGTACAGCATTGGAAAGAACATCAGCATTCGCAGACCAGAAGTCCTTTGCACTCGGCACTTCTAGCACCGGCTCTAAGCTTTCCACTACTTTGATCTCCTTTATATAATCTCCCATTGCTTTATCTTCTTTCTTAATTCTATCTTCTTTCGTAACTGTCGTATCTTGTATTTCAGATTTCTCTTTCTTCAATTTCTTTTTATTCTCTTTCTCGGCTTGTAGCTTCTCTTTAGCAGCTTGCTGTTTCTCTTTCTTCCTTTTCTTTTGCTCTTCTTTGTAACTATCGTTTCTCTCGAAGCCCATTTCTTTCAACTTCTCCTGAGCGACGGTTGCAGCTTCTACCAGCTTCTTCGTTCTTTCTTGTATAAGTATTTTTTCTGATTGCATCGCTGTGTGGTATTTTTTGTTCTTAGCTGTTAAACCTATTTCTTCTATCGATTCTAATTTACAATCGATTATATCGATTCTTTTGGATCTGACGAATATAGACTTGAGTAGGGCTTTTACGCGTTTTTTGTAATCATTTTGTGTTATACAATCGGACATATCTAATAAGCCTTGTTCGTGAGGTGTTAGAATTTCCTCGTCTTCTTGGACATCTGTATCTATAGGATCGCTATCTTCTTCTGAAACGCTGGTTTTCTTATTCTTCTTTTTGCTTTTTTTGAGCTCTTGCTCCGAATTCTCTTGTGAAGATTCCGTGTCAGTTCTCTTTTTCTTCTTTTTATTTTCTTCTTCCGTTTCAGTTGCTAAATTATCTTGTGAAGACTCTGTATTGGTTCTTTTCTTTTTCTTTGGCTTGGCATCTGATTCGTTTAATTCTTCTGTGAATTTGTTTTGCTTCTTTTTCTTGTTTGTTTCACTGGAGTCTTCTTTTTCGTCAACGTCTTGTTTCTTATTTTTCTTCCGTGTTGGTTCTTCGTCGTCTTCTTGATTTTGCTTACGTTTGTTAGATCGTTTGGGCACATGGTTTTCCTGCAATGGAGAAATTATAATACTTAAGTGATTAGTCTACATAGTTGTAGATATATAGAACTATGTAGTTTACTGTTCTCTCCCCTTGGTAGCTTTAAGCTTTTGGTGAAGGTAACGAGATAAGAAGGTCGTAGGTAAATTCTAGCTCAGTTGACTAGCTACCCCGTACAATCTGTATACAATTTTTTGCCAAGCACAAGCGTCCAGCAGCTATCCATGAAACCCAGTTTTTTCTTCACTTACGTCAGGAATAAAGGGTGGTGTGATAAGGCTGGCTGTCATCTTGCGCTCGTCGGGTTTGACATTGACAGCTGTGCACGTGACGATCTGCCCCACGTGGAAGGAGTCCGCGACGCTCTGCCGCGCGTCTTGCGAGATGAACCAGCGCGGGATGAAAGCCGTCACGTTGTTGAAGAAAGATACAAGAAGGTAGTCTTTGATTTGCTGCAAATTACAATAAATTATAAGACAATTATAATTATTATCAAGATTAAAATGCTGGCACTTATTTGGCTCAACGTATTAGCATTGCAATTCATAGAGGAAATGCCGCCAGCATGATGGGAACGCTACGCACTGGTAATGGGCTTGAGCACTTGAGTTACCTATAAGTCTTGTAGGTAACTTAGTTCTTTGTTGTATATAGTTTTAGGAAATATTGGGCAATTGACACGTAGATATTTAAAAAAAAAAAAAAGAAAACTGTATACAGGGCAATTTGTCAAATAACCTCTTGGGACATCAAAATGCAAAAAATATTTAATGATACAGACTCTTCAGCAACACCGCTATATGGTAGACATTCCACAAATGCGGACGAAGAGTTTTGCCTCCACATTCATTATGCGAACTGCAAAATAATGGAATTCCTTACCTGAGTGTGTTCCCTGATAAATACAATATGGGAGTCTTTAAGTCGCGAGTAAATACGCATCTTCTGGGCAAACGTGCTCCGACATCGACGGCATCGTCACTTACCATCAGGTGAGATAGCGGTCAAACGTTTGTCTATCTTGAATAAAAAATATATATTTTTCAAATACATTTTGATATACATGGTAATTTGTTAAAAATCAGAACGCCCTCCAACCCTGATTCTTGTTTTAACCCTTAGCTTATTTTAGGACTTTCTTCTGAAGCTATATTTTTTGTGATCATTTAGATGATGTCCTCTATACAATCTATAAATAATAGTTGTTTAAATTATATTGTCTCGCAAAGAACGGCATCGCCGCGCCTCGCCTTGTAATATTTATTTTATTTTCTTTAGGAAACTATACAGTGATAATTATCTATCTTATTATTAAAAATATATTTAAACATCTAATAAACTTGTTTGCTTCATTAAGAAAGTTTAAATAAAGACTAGGATATAGTGAAGAGTTGAAATTTTAACTCGACTGTTAGGAAGCTCCGTCAAACCAATTTTTAGATATCAATTTGCGATCCATGTATGGAGATGTGTTGTACAGGTCAAATCCTAGTAAGTCCAGATTATTAATACACTATCTGTGCCCCGCGGCTTCGCCCGTTATTTTCATAATAAATAGTAGCCTATGTGTTAATCCTAGGTATAAGCGATGTATATTCTAAATTTAATACAAAACCGTTCAGCCGTTAGAGCGTGTAGAGGGAACAAACATACTTACACACTTGCACACAAACTTTCGGATTTATAACATAGTAGGATAGGATAGGATTTTGGAGACCAACAACAATTTTGTCTATAATTGGTGATACTTCAGGAAACTTTCATGGACGCCTGAAAAATCTAGAAGGTGCCACTGAGCCTCTTAGAGAGTAGATCAGGAGAATTAGTTTAGGACTGCGCTGTTTTTTACTAGCATATGCACGCTTACGTCATTTTGTATTTTTTTTTTATTCAAGATAGGCAAACGTTTGACCGCCATGTCACCTGATGGTAAGTGACGATGCGGTCGACGATGGAGCACATTTGCCCAGAAGATGCCTATTCACTCGTGACTTAACAGATATTCACTATTCGTTCATGACACCTTAGACTTATCAGACAATATATATTTTTTTTATTTTTTTTAATTACTTAACATAATTTGGTACAACCGTAGCACGGAAGACGTTGGTCTCTATGGTTAGCATGATATCCAAGAGTTTCTGATATTTTACAAATAACCCTTGAACTGCCCGTTTGCTTAGTTGGGTAGCGTTCGCCGTCTAAGCAGGGGTTCGATTCCCGGCGGGAACACAAGTTTTCACCCCTATGAAATAAAATTGTGTTTCTGGTTCTGGTTGTGATTGCGTGTGTGATGTGAATGTTTCCGGCACCCACGACACAAGTCATCGAACTTAGTGTGGGGCTGTGAGTGTGTGAGTATGAAAGCGTAAAAAATAAAAGCGTGAGTGAGAAAGCGTTTATGATAATATATTTTTTTATGATAAATGGACAAGCATTTGACCACTATCTCACCGAAGAAAGAGAAGATGACAGTTATAGATACATGCACAGTACTTACCCTAACAACTCCTACATAAGCCTTGCCGACCTCGACTTCGTCGTAACTCTTCAGTACTTTCAGATCCGGCGCCAGTAGTGACGCCTTCAGCGTCAGCGTCAGGGATTGTTTGACAGGATCGACAGCTAACACTCGGGCTGTCACCGACTGACCCACCTTTGGGAGAAAAAAGTTGATTTCATGATTGTATGTATTATGCAGCCGTTAAATCGTGAAGAGCGAACAAACATACTTACACACATACTTTCGGATTTATAATATTAGTATGATTACTATAAACCGAATCGCATATTTATTTTCATAGTTATTACCTTGTATTTTTTCTGTGGTAGTTTAGAAGTGCGAGCTTTCTTCGGGTCGACGAACATACCGGCCTCGGTCAAATGTGTTTGTGGCACAAACCCTGAAAAACAACGTCACGCTATATCATATAAAAACAAAATTGACGTGGGCTCCAAAGAGGCGCTCATGAAAGTTGAATGACTCAAAAGAATGTGTAACTTTTTGTATAATAAAATTTAACTGCTTGAAGGCTTAGTGGGGTGCGCGTTTGACTTCTAAGCATCAGAATCGGTTTCCCAGTTTTCTCCCCAAGGGAAATTTGTGTATCTGGTTTTGAGTATGTGTTAAATGTTTCTAGCATTTACGATACAAGTCTTTGAACTTAGTTCGAGGCCGTTAATATGAATGCTTTTGTTATGTTCATTGTACCTCCTGTATAAGACTAACACTGACTGAAAGAAATTTCACTAAATCGTAAAAAACAAAAGCTTTTACACTCACAGCCCCACATACTGACCTCTCGTTCGTTACACTTCCACTATGTACTGACCTCTCACTCTCCCCACGTCGAGTAGCACCGCCGTCTCCGTCACTCCCCTGACGCGAGCCGGCACGACGTCCCCGGGTGACAACTGTGCGAGACTGCAGTACCGCTCGTTACACTTCCACTATGTACTGACCTCTCACTCTCCCCACATCGAGTAGCACCGACGTCTCCGTCACTCCCCTGACGCGAGCCGGCACGACGTCCCCGGGTGACAACTGCGCGAGACTGCAGTACCGCTCGTTACACTTCCACTATGTACTGACTTCTCACTCTCCCCACGTCGAGTAGCACCGACGTCTCCGTCACTCCCCTGACGCGAGCCGGCACGACGTCCCCGGGTGACAACTGCGCAAGACTGAAGTACCGCTCGTTACACTTCCACTATGTACTGACCTCTCACTCTCCCCACGTCGAGTAGCACCGCCGTCTCCGTCACTCCCCTGACGCGAGCCGGCACGACGTCCCCGGGTGACAACTGTGCGAGACTGCAGTACCGCTCGTTACACTTCCACTATGTACTGACCTCTCACTCTCCCCACATCGAGTAGCACCGACGTCTCCGTCACTCCCCTGACGCGAGCCGGCACGACGTCCCCGGGTGACAACTGCGCGAGACTGCAGTACCGCTCGTTACACTTCCAATATGTACTGACTTCTCACTCTCCCCACGTCGAGTAGCACCGACGTCTCCGTCACTCCCCTGACGCGAGCCGGCACGACGTCCCCGGGTGACAACTGCGCAAGACTGAAGTACCGCTCGTTACACTTCCACTATGTACTGACCTCTCACTCTCCCCACGTCGAGTAGCACTGACGTCTCCGTCACTCCCCTGACGCGAGCCGGCACGACGTCCCCGGGTGACAACTGCGCGAGACTGAAGTACTTCTCGTTCAACACTTCCGGTTGGTCCGTCACTGAGTACACGTAGTCTGACATGTTGTAATTGAGGATACGGACTTTGTGGGTACTTCCTGTTGAATTTATTAAAATATATAACATTTTAAATATACTCTTTATTTATATCGAAAACCATAGCTTATCAAATTTAACTGGTCGTTAGCTTAGTTGGATGCATGTTCGCCTTCTAAGCAGGGGTATAGGGTTCGATTCCCGGCGGAAACACAAGGATTCCCCCCAAGGGATTTCCCAGAAACAGAAACATTTTTAAAACATAAACGCTTACTACGCTACTTACACTCACAGCCCCACACTAAGTTCTTTGACTTGTGTCGCGGGTGCCAGAATCATTCACGTCACACACAATCTCAACCAGCACCAGAAACACAAATTTTCCTTGAGAAAAAAACTTTTGTTTCCGCCGGGAATCGAACCCAATACCCACACTCACCCAACTAACTCAACGAGCATTTCAAAATGTCAATACTACTTCATCAATTTGATCAGCTTTCTGTTTTTATTACAAATATTCCTGAACTTTCAACCGTCGGAGTAGACGAGTTCTGGAGATCGCGAATCGGTAAGCGTAGCAGAGGACGCCCTAGGTGGAGCGACGATATACGTAGGGCTGCTGGTAACGACTGGAGAAGAAGAGCCGAAGATCGGGCTCAGTGGCGCGCTTTGGGAGAGGCCTATGTCCAACAGTGGACTGAGATAGACTGAGTTTGAAGATATGATGATTCAATCACTCACCAATCGGATAGGACTTGGCGACAATATCCTCATCACAGAGGTCCTCATCGACCTGTATCCTGCGCAGACTGAGGATTCCAGAGCTGCCGTGTCCTAACTTAAAGTGCACCGATCTACCGATAATCTTCAACACCTGGGGAAAATATAATAATAAACATACATTTCAACAAATGTTATGGGGAACAAAGACGCAACACAACATTTATGGATATTTGTGGTGCTACGCCAAACTAGGTATTACTAAGTACCTCGTGGCACTGCACTGAGCTCCTCCCACTGAGACTTCATACCTGTGCTTCGTCAACAATGTCTCCGTCTTGATATTTCTGTTCGGCTGCCAGGTCGGGGTACGTGCTCTCGAAGATGTTCTTCATTGTGAGGAATGGAGATTTTCTCGTCGGCATCACGTACAGCACTCGCGCCCGGATCTGTGTGTAATAACATAACATAAACGCTTTCACACTTACAGCCCCGCACTTTATGACTTGGTGCCGAAAACATTCACATCACACACATAATCACACCCAGAACCACAAAAACATTTCCTTGGTTAAAAAACTTGTGTTCTCATCTGGTATCGACCCCTGCTAAGAAGGCGGACGCGCAACCAAATAAACCAACGAGCAGTTAATTGTAGAAAAATTAATTTCCTGTATATATGGTGAATTATGTGTTTATTACCTTTTGTCCAAGCGCCGGCTTCTTCCCCCTGACTTTATCAACGTGTTGTCGCTGGATATAACACGTGGTGTCGCCGAAAATTGTGCCTTCAATTCCGTTGTCCAGAGGCTGTAACAATGGGGAATATATAAACAGTTATCAGTGGCTTATACATTTGCCACTGAGAAATAAGATAAGGTAAAGGCTCCTATTACAGAGGTACTCAAAATCGACTCCCATTACGGAGGCATTTTTTATTTTCGTGTATTATTCTCGTTTAAGTACATTTAGATACACCAAAATGGAGTCTATCCATTCATAGTCTTTTACTTCATCACATACCGGACGTCCGGAAATGTAACACAGAGGCAAGTCACAAAAATCAAACAGTTACTGTCACGGCGGCGATACAAACGGGTGTTTCATACAAACGCGGAGCGACGTACGTAAGTGCATTGATATTTAATATCTAAGTTTTTTATATCAATATGCAGTTCAAGTGTGTGAATATGTCATTTGTAGCTTTTGTCTATCATTTTACTAACTATATGTTTAGGTTTTATCCTGCTTGCTACTGTTTTTATATATAAAAAATAAAAAACAAAACCACGCCGTAATAGGATAAGAATTTTAATGGTTAGTCCCAATACGGATGTATCATCCGTATTAGGAGAAATACTGTATTACATTTATTTGCTTATAACTTTCAATATAATAATGTATTTACTTAGTTCTAAGTTGACTTGAAATAATGTTCAATACCACAAACTAAAAACCAATTTCTGCGGTATGATTTATCCTCTAGAAACCCTATTTAAATATGAAAACTATTGAGTGTAAAATGAAGGTTTATTAGAAAGGTAAAAAAAAAAAAGGTGTATTTTAGTCCATCAAAAAGCAGTTATCTGTATAGTCGTTGACTTGAGTCTTACATACCTTAACCAAAATACTATTGTCGATCGACTGAGTTACCTTCATTGTTTATGTATCGAAATTTTGATGGGTCAGAATAAGGATTATTAAAACACAAACAGTTCTCCTATTACGGAGGTAGGAATTTGAGGTACCTCCGTGATAGGCTCTATGAGCTCCTAAGGCGGTGGGCATGCCTCCGTAACAGGAATTTCATATTACCTATTATGGAGTAACAAAATGCATTTTTTAGGGTTCCATAAAAACAACTTATAACGATTCGTTCTCTGTTTAATGGGAATTTGGCACCAAATACCCTTTGGCACCAAATTCGGGAAATCATAGCCAATTATTTTCCGAATTTGTATGAAAAAAGTAATACCTCAGAATTTAGAAATGTTATTTTTATGCTGTTAATTTTGATAATCAGAAATATCTCACGAGAGGTTTATGGTATTAAACACATAACCCTGTATATATAAAAGTGTTGTTTTTATAAAAAACATTAAGTTCCTATTAGTTATAGGGAGTTAATTCAGTTAATTTTGATATCGTTGTATTTTTTATTGGTTTTTGATGCTATAAGCATAAATTTATGCATAAAAATAATGGCTAAAAGTGTTGTTTTTGTACCCGACATTATTTATTAAGTAATAAAGTTGATTCTTCATAAAACTTAACACATGCTTTTTTATACCATAAAACTAGCAAGCACCCAGCGGTTTCACTCTCGTTATTCCCGACCCCGTGGGAATATTACGAAAAACAATTTTACTATGTTCACACACAAGTCATATATAAGCTAGTCATCTATTTACCAAAGTTTCATTCATTTCAGTTAGACACTTATAGCCTGAAAACATTAAAACATATCAACATAGTCCAATTCGCATTTATAATTGGTTAGAAAAGATATTAATTATTTTACGGAACCACAATACATTTAACTACCTTACCATCCGAATTAGGAGCCGATTACCGCCGTAATTGGCTTGAACCTTAATCAAACCTCCGTAATAGGGAAATTCGACTTGAGAACTAAAATATTTTTTATAAATTATAAACAACTTAATAACAGACAAGGTGTTACAAGAAATATACAATTTAATCTCCATTATTGCCGAAATTAATTTTTTATACCTATCTTGATGCTTACAAATGCTTATTTTTCTTTGTTACTTTCAAATGTTGCCATTTACCTCCGTAATAGGAGCCTTTACCTTACTTCTTAAAAAAAATATAAACAAGCTTTTAGAAGTCCGCCATATTGGATTTAGAGTTATATCACTTTATTTTTCAAGTTTTTTTTGTAATGCTAGTGTTTTTCCATTATTCCCATTTAAATTTGATTAAGTTGTTGCTGTCAGACTCTGGAATGAATTGCCAGCTGACATAAAAAAGGTTACCACCAAAGATACCTTTAAGCGGCAAACTAAAGCCCATTCCTTTAAAACGCTCCACTCTTAATGGTATCATCATCATTATAATAACATAATGTTTTGTGTTTAGTTCGTTTACTATATTGTCGTCATAAGATACTTACTAAGTCTAGTACAATTTTATATTTATGTATGTGTATTGTACTCTTTATCTTATATTTTATTTATGTATGATAAATTGATAATATTATATATTTATATTTTGGTATATTTGTTGTATGTTATGTGTATATATGTTGGTATATTTTAAGTCATAAATAATAGATATTAACCCCTTATACTGCACTACCACGAATTTTTCTGCACCTTTTCGGTTGACTGGCAGAAAATGCTGTATTAGCATTAAGTCCCCCGTGTACATATGTATTGTGCAAAAGAATAAATAAATAAATAAATATAAATAAGTTCGGACCGGTAGTTTTTAACCCGTCACGCGTCCGTCTTAGAGACGTCGCTGTGCACCACTACAGATATTAATTTTGATATGAAATGTAGTTATAATAAAATAAATTGTATTTCCGCAATGTTTATTATAATAATAATATATTGATCAAATTACTTACGGTGTCGACAGTAAACTCGACCGTAGTCCCAGGCAATAAAGGCGTGTTCTGCTTGTGTCTCAACACGCCGCCTTGTATATATCCCGGTGTAGTCGAGAGGGTCACCACACTTTTATCTTCTGAGAGGGACTTGATGGCGCACCAAGTGACCATGCCCACATCTGCGGTCAACCACTTCATATATTATCGAAAATGGTTCAGTAATCTTGCTTCAGTTGACAGATAAACAAACAGTTTCATTTAAGGTAATATTGAGAAACTGTTTTAACCGACTTCGGAAAAAGGAGGAGGTTCTATATTTGGCTTTTTTTTAATCGGTCGTGATATTTATAGTCCTCATAACTTACATATGCATAACTTCAAAAAAAAAAATTGAGCCTGCCATTTTACTTTATTATATCTTTCTGATTCGATGGGTCTTCAAGTCTAGAGCAGAATAGCTTTTGCGTCAATTGTTCAATAGAGGAATACTAAGATTTGTGCACTAACTCTCTTTAAAAACCCCATCCACAAATATCTCTGTGGTTTAGGTCTGGGGACCTTGGAGGCCAGCCCTATACAACACTAGCTGTGCCCGCGACTTCTTCCGTGTGGAATATTGTAGCATTTTTATACCCTTTACACTTAGAGTGTCATATTTATTTATATCGAATCAACAGCCTAAAAAGTTTCAAGCTTCTAGCTCTAAAAATGACAATATTAGCATACAACTTTTCCCTTTCAACCCTTACAACCCTTATTTCGCATTAAAAAGTAGCCTATGTCCTTTCTCAGGCTCTATACTATCTGTCCAAATTTCATTTAAATCGGTTCAGTAGTTTTGGCGTGAAAGCGCGACAGACAGACACCATTTATAATATTAGTAAGAATTAATAATGTTCATACATACCAAGTTCCAACTCCGGATTCATTTCCTTCTTTGGCAAGAATGTCCTCGTATTAGGAATACCAATATCCATCACGTACCCGTGGTCTTCTACTGACGACACCGCTGCCTGGAATAATGCACCTGGAACAATCAGGCCAGTCGTGAGACAACAGTCAATCATCTATATGGTGTATCGTATGTCCGGTGGAAGAACCTCCAGTACTAAAGTCATAGCCTTCAACTAGGAATTCCCTAATCACTGGTAAAAACGGTGTCTGCACATAGCCTTAAAGCCCCCATTTCAGCAGTGATGATGCAGTTGTAAATGTAGCATTCTTACCTTCCAGCTATCTATTTACTTTAGACTAAATATCCTATATATACCATTAGAAGATGCAGATATGATGCAGCAGGCGTCAGTGAGTGTTGTATACACCTTCTTCTCATGTTTGGATTGGTGCCACACTGGACATGCAAATTCGCTAGTGGAGAACACAATGCCTTCCCCGTTGTGTGAAAACCGTAAACTAAGGTATGTCAAGCATAAATGGATGATAATTCCTCATGTTTTCATCGTTTATTTATTTATTTGATACTTTAATGCACATTAAAATTGTACAAAAGGAGGACTTAATGCTAAAAGCATTCTCTACCAATCAAGTTGCGGTGGAAAATGAAATGACATGAGGAGTGTATCAAAACTTAATGATTCTAATGAGAAATTCACAAAATTACAGCCATCTCGAAAAGTACCTGGCATAGTGGAGCATTTTTCATTAATTTTACAATTTTGTTTTTTTTATTTAACTAATACAGGAATTATATTTACCTAGTTATATCTACATATATTCAATTACCTTTGACCATATCAGCATACTGCTTCCCTCCATTTACATCTTGGGGTATTGTCGACAGCATGAGGCTCTGTTCCTGCGCCTCCAGTACCTTAACCGCTATGTACTGTCCAGGGCGGAACATTTGAGAGAGCTCACGGACTTTATCTGTCTGTAGAAAAAATATAATTAATAAAACTCATTTCATATACAAGTTTTTTTCTGCCCTTTCAATTTTAGAGCATTATTCCCGAGTCCAATAAAGCGCGGCCTACAAATTTGTTAAATGATAACAGTTGCTTGTGTTAAAAATTGAATGTAAATGCTACTATTGTATTTGTATTTGCTCAGCAAACCCTTTCATTTGATATCATGGGCGTACACAAAAAATAACCAGTCCGCACATCTTTTTTTAAACATTTAGATTTTTTTTTTCTTTCACATTTAGAAAGACATGCATTGTCATGCATTGTTATCCAAACTAAATGTGTATGCAAAATTTCTTCTCAATCGATTGACGATAACTGCTTCAAAATGCAGATGCAAGATTTGAACCGAACATGGTCACCTATTCATTGCATAATTCTACATGTCATATAGTTTTTAATATATTATAACCAAATTGGCAAATTTATTTTGCTTTAAAATTTCAGTACAATTTTGTTTGTAAGTTTTTTTTTGTAAAATGCACTGGAAATTCCACTTTATATGCGAAAAAGGTATGGGTCACCAGAACGTTGAAATTATAGCTTTCACACTGATGTAAAATGAAAAACAAATTTCATAGATGCATACATCTGATATCATATTCTATTCATTCTTGTTGTCTATTCATTCTTGTTACTGTCCATCCAAAGGTTGTCTGGAAGAGATTGCTTTAAGCGATAAGACCGTCCATTGTACTACCACCATGATTGTAATATTTTATTTGTCATTGTTTATATTTGTTGGTATACAATAGAGTGTTTTGTATTGTATAGATTGCGGATGCTCAAGCTCAGAAGATGGTTCGCTGGGACTTGCTTTATAACTTCATAGATTTACCTGATCGTTGACATATGCTTCTAACAGCTTGTTATAAGGCTGGCTGATGTGACACGCCATGATGTTACCAATCAGTCTGCACGGCAGCATAACTATCACTTTTGTTTCGTGCACCTGTCTCACTCTCCCTAGAACTAGAACGCCTTGTTTTATTGTCTGGAATTCAAGTTAAAAAGGTGATTAATAATAATAATAATAAGTCTGAATTTTTTTTAGACTAACACTCACAGCAAATCCTAACTGCTGTGAGTTTGAATAAATGTGGAAAAAAAATCAGGAACATTTAAGGGGCCGTCCATTCACTACGTGAGGCGTTAAGGGAGGGGAGGGGCTCGAGCCAAATCTCACCCAATCTCACGTGGGGGCGAAGGGTGTCTCAGCAAAAATCACATATTTGTTTGCAAGAAACAGTTTGAAATTGCAGGAAAACTGGGGTAAATTAAGTAAAAAAAACTACTGAGATATGGCTAAATCATATAGTTAGTTAGTAGGGGTAAGTCTTAAATAAAAAAGAATTGAAGAAAATGTGTGTTATGTAAATTTAACACAAAAAGCACAGATTAACCTATTTACATTAAATATATGCATTTCTAATTTCTAAAAATCTCACGTGAGTTTAGAGGTAGAGGACGGGGTCGAGCAAAACCTCACAACATCTCACCAAGGGGGGAGAGTGGGTCGAAAAATCGCCAATATCGCCCCTCATAATGGGATGCCCCCTAAGTACAGTACTAATACACGCAATCACACCTAGTACACCTGATTAAAGTTAAGAATGTATAGTTATTGCAACTGTGTTATGATTTAAGTTTTGTCTCTTTCGCATTCATGATAGCCTAGTACTTCATTTTGATTGGATACCCTTGACCACTGTCTATACTGTTGGTAGGTGATGATGAGGTCGAAGTTGGTTTATATGTCAAGCACTCAATGAGGCCTATGAGAAATAAATTTTATTTTCGATTGATTATTGTCTTTTTAATCTCTATCATTTACCTCCAACTAACCTACATAAGTAAAATTTTAAGAGTACATTATTTTAAGGTATTGTATAGATTTTAATGACGAAACTGTACTGCACCGTAGTGTACCGGTTTTATCTTTGGGAAGGAATACAAAGCAAAGAGAGGAACAGCATACCTTGTAGCTCAAACCAATAGCACAATTTTTAGCAGATATATCAATTTCTCTTGTATCATCATCTGACAAATAGCCATCGTCGCCTTCTGCTTTTTTCCTAGGTCTTTTCTTCTTCTTTTCACTCTTTTCTGGTGCTCCTAAAAACTAAAGTCGGGATTTTTAGCAACAAGTTTGGTAACTATGCAATTATATCTTTTATTCATAATATTTACGTTTGCACTTTTTTTGAATAATACAGAGGGCTTTTTCCCTCCTCGGGGAAAGTATTCTTCAGTCTCTGCCATTTTAATAATTTAATAAATTACGTAGATTTTTATTTTAATAAAAGCACTACACAACAGCACGTCCATCTGTTTACGCGTATATTTTTGAGGTTATTTCCAAAGAGTATGTAATACTAAGGCTCTCTATTGGCTCTATAGATTAACTCTTACATGTTTTAGTCTGAGGTTTTACTATATATGATATTTGACATTAAACAAATTAAAATGTCAAAATCATTTATGCAACGTCTTTGATGTACCTAGTCTGTGATTACATCTTTTTGATTAGTTGATTACATTATCTTTGTTACTAGTTACGTCACGACACGACTCCGGCGCTCACGATTTATAAACGGTAATGCTACAAATTAATTTATTGTAATTGATTTCAAGTACGAATAACTCTGTGAATTGATATTATGGTTCCATTTGATTCGATTTCAATTCAGCATCGTTCGATTTGAATTGCAAATTTTGTAAAAGGTTCAGTAAATCGTTTCCTAAAAAATTGCCGGGTCGGTAAGAAGTTAAGAGATTTGGACATCATTAGGTGGTTTTACGACCTTAGCTGTAGCTTACTGTATTAAATTCTTAGCACACGCAGGAAATACATCGTTTCTGTGTACCTACTTGCCACCACTTTTTCGTTGAGAAACTGGCTGAACTCGTTTATTACCTTGTTACCTATTCTTGTTCTAAATCAATGTTTGTTATTTTGCAGCAAAAATATGAAGAAAATCGTAATCTTTGGTGCGACCGGTGTGACCGGCCTCTGTGCCGTTGAAGCTGCTGTGAAAAAAGGTATTGTTTCCCAGTAAATTTACTCTAACAGTTCTCTAGTCACAAGTCATGTAACATATATGTATTGAAACATTTCATATCATTTAACCTAAGGTTTTGGTTTTTTGAACTAATGATTAACAATAACATGTACTACCCAAGTGGGCTAGTCATTGGTTTTTCGATTATTGGATTGCATATTCTTCGGCATAAATAAAGTAGAAATATAATGTATTGTTCATTTTTACTCTACGCACACACATGGGCAAGTCTAGGTCCTGGTTTCAATTACTGGCAGGAGCACAATTGGTTTGTTGCTATTGGGTATAGTAGTTAGCATGATGTGAATGTTTCCAACTTGCTCTATTCTAGTAATGTGAGGTTGTGACTGTGAAATTGTGTATGTTTAGTGAAAGGCAATGATTGGGCAGTATTTAATTCTTGGCTGGCTAGGTACCATGCATCAAAACAATTGTGGATTAACCTTCAAATAGGAAAATTTGTTTCCAACTTTTTTCATTTCTGCAGCTAACTTTGAGAGCCAGACACAATCTAAGCCTGTGTTTACTACCTGAAGGTAGTTCTCTAGATTAATATTATTTTTTTGCTAAATAGATAAACATTTGACTGTTGTCACACCTGATGGATATCGAAGAAAATACATTTTATAATATTATTAAAATACGTCTATCAATCAAATGATGTGAGTACATCATTTGGTCGACATTGAAGAAGAGCATTGTCATGCTTGAAACCTAGGTCGATATTATCAATCAAATGACGTGAGTGATTGCCGTATTTAAATAATATTATAAAACTTTAATAGTAAAAAAAACATTTCCTGCAAGCCATTGAGAAATTTATAAAATTGACCGTTGACTGCCGTTTAGTTAGGTGAGCATTAGATTCTTGTAGTTTTTGTATAGAATTTATATAAGCACTAGCCGTGCCCTGCGGCTTCGCCCGCTATTATCAAGTTAAAAAGTAGCCTATGTGTTAATCCTAGATATAATCTATGTATATTCCAAATTTCATCTAAATCTGTTCAGCCGTTAAAGCGTGAAGAGGGAACAAACATACCTACACACTTACACACAAACTTTCGGTTTTATAATATTAGTAGGATGACATCATATTATCTTCCTATAGTGTACTCTCTGTCAAACATGCAAATTCAAGCTTTAACTTCCTTGTGTTTGAACTGATATTAATTTTATTTTGTTGATTGTCTCTATTTATGGTCAGCAATTGTATAACACAATAAAAGTCGATGAATGTTACGAGATGCTTCAGTTAATCAATTGTAGACTTTCATCTTCTAATCTATACAATTATTATGAAGAGATAAAGTTTTTTTGTTCGTAAAAAGTTATCTCTGAAACTACTGATCCGAGTCTGAAAATTCTTATACTTATAGATAGCTACACTATTGCTGAGTGTCATAGGCTTTATTTTGTTGGGATAACGTTAGTTTTCAGTTCAAAATGATAATATTTGTTAAACAAGTCGGAGAAAAATTTGCTAACTGGCTGCTTTATAAGCGTACGTTGACTAAACCGTTAGAGATAGATAAATACAATATATAGCAAAAATTTTAGCCTTCATTCGTTTTACAAAAAAGTCAGTGACACCATATATCTAACGTATATATAGCTCACAAAAAATACTTTTCTTTGTTGAAAATCTGAAAAAATAGCAGCTACTGTTTTGTTGGCTTTTTTTTTGGTATTCTTTATTATTCCTAATCAAAATGAATGGTAGAACACAAGTTTTCGCCCTACTGGAAATTTATATTTCTGATTCTGGGTTTGATTTGAATATTATATATGTGATGTGAATGTTTACGGTCCCGCAACACAAGTCATTGAAGTTAGTGGGGCTGTGAGTGTGAAAGCGTTTAAGTGTATGTTTTTTAAGTTCTACCTTGGCGACGTCGATGCGCCGCCGCCGGCGAGTTTTCTTTCAACTACTCACTGCCGTTGTAAGGTGCGCCAAAGCAACGGGTTCTATTCTCGGCGGGAAAACAAGTTTACTCCTTACGAGAAATTTGTGTTTCTGGTTCTGGGTTTGTTGTGAAAATTGTGTGAGTGATCATGTGATGTGAATGTTTACGGTCTCACAACACAAGTCATTGAACTTATTGTGGGGCTGTGAATCTGAAAGCGTTTATGTGTATATTTTTTATGTTTTTCAACCGAGCGAAGCCGGGCATCTTTGAACTGCTCGCTGGTGTAATTTGGGTATTTGTTAATTCTGGGTAGAGGCTCCCTTTTCACATTTCATGCAAATCAGCCAGTGCAGTTCAGCCGTTGCAGTGTAGAAAGGGAGCAACACACATATGCATCCATTTTTTTATGCATACATACACCTTTGTCTATCACTATTCACATAACAATGATAATTATTGATAAATAACGTTAGAGACGGATGTTTAACCAATAACATATGAGTGTATTTGTACACAAATATAGTGTTATAATTAACTAGTTGTTCACCCGGATTGATATCTCGTTTTTTTTTATGCGTTATTGACAAACATTTGACCACTCTCTCACAAGTGATAATGCGGCCGATAATGTGACATGTTTATCTAGAAGATACCTATTCACTCTTCACTTGAAGACTCCGAAACAAAGACACAAGTAATGAGTTCCACTCCTTCGCCGTACGGATGATGATCGTGCCTGCATTTTGCCGATTACAAACTTTTGAAGTTAATTGCTTATATATATTTTTTTTTCTTAATAATAATTGTTTGATATCTGCAATTGTAGGTTAAGTGCAGGATATAACGGATATTATACGCAAGTTTCAGCTTTAAACATGTAGCTATTTATGAGATAGTCCCGATGCAAAAATAGGTCTAAAAACTTTGGTGGCCTACCAAATTGCAATTTTCCAACATAGATTGTTATGAAAAACGGTTTTAGCTTAAAGAGTTTTTTTTAACGC
The DNA here is from genome assembly GCA_948107665.1 of Lomographa bimaculata. Taxonomy (NCBI): domain Eukaryota; kingdom Metazoa; phylum Arthropoda; class Insecta; order Lepidoptera; family Geometridae; genus Lomographa; species Lomographa bimaculata. The sequence goes on from OX403603.1 coordinate 1,446,276, forward strand.
TACGATGGGCAGCAAAAAAATATTTTGCTTCCCACCCATACACTTACGTGTATGGGTGCCCCCTTAATATTGTAATTTTTATTGCCATTTTTTGCTTTGTCCATAGCTATACTTATTCTCTGAGAATCTGAAGTTATTCGCTTGTATAGTTTAGACGCTAAATGGCTCTGACAGACGGACGGACGAACGGACAAAGTGCTGAACCACTCAAATCAACTTAGAGACCTTGCTTCACTCGAGCAATGACCGAGGCTAAACGTAAAAAGCATTGTTAGTAACAGTTATTAGGTAATCTGTGGTAGGGTTCTGTGTTTTTGAATCTAATTAACTATAAAAATTGCCAAATGGTATTGTTTTGTGACAGGAGCAATAAATTAAAATAAATTACGTGAAGGTGGACAGCTAAATAGTGTTCAAAGTGCGTCTTTTATTACGTACATGAAGTATCGATTCTAACTGCTGAATCAATTTTTTCAGCATTCCATGGTCAAGTTAAGTATATTTGCCGCGCATATTTGCTTTTAAATTTAATTAAAGAATCATGGAAATCTTATCCAGAAATCTCCAAAATCTTTGCCACAGACTACAACAACAAAGTAGCTACCCCTGCCACATAACCTACATCTAATACCTTTAAACGAGCCATTGTATATCCTTTACTACTAATATTATAAATCCGAAAGTTTGTGTGTAAGTGTGTAAGTATGTTTGTTGAAGGAACAAACATACTTACACACTTGTACACGCTTTAACGGCTAAACGGATTTGGATGAAATTTAGAATGTACATAGCTTATACCTAGGATTAACACATAGGCTACTTTTTAACTTGATAATAGCGGGCGAAGCCGCGGGGCACGGCTAGTATGTATATACATAATTATATATTAACTGAATCTCTGAAACGGCTCCAACGATTTTCATGAAATTTAGTATGCAGGGTCGATAAATCGATTTAGTTAGGTTTCTTTTTTAGAAAACGTTGCTTAAAATTTAAAACAAAACCCGAGCGAAGCTCATCCAGGTACTATTTATTGCTGTAACTCGGTAACAGTAGGTATTATATTATAGAAACGACATATTTCTGGAACTAAGCCAAACTCCCTGAATAAATCATTGTAACAATTTTCACAAAAAAGAAGGAGGTACTCCATTCACCTGTATTTTTTTATGTGTGTCACCTAATTATCTTCTTTCCACGTGAACCGATTTTGAAAATAAGATTTTTTAATTGGTCCTATTTAAATTTGGTCAAGATCTGTTCAGTAGTTTTTGAGTTATAGTCAATAATGCGTGTTTAATACATTGAATTTGATCAAGGTTCCGAAGATAAAGCGGTGAAGTCGATATTTTTTTAAGCTTTCCTTGCTGACAAATGTCATCTATTAAAGATATACAGTAATTTCATAGCCTTATAAAGGAGATGGAGTAGTTAAGATATAATTTAAACGCAAGCAAAGCTTAAAAATCCGCCTTAACCGCCCATATATTATGGTTTTGGCTTAATCGATTGCGATAAAAAAAATATGGGACCACCTCTGAAGTATAATCTACCAAACCAAAAAAAAAACATCAAAATCGATTCATAATTAGCGGAATTATCGCGGAACATACACAAAAAAACACAGTCGAATTGAGAACCTCCTTTTTTTGAAGTCGGTTGAAAATGCAGAAACAAATGCCTTAACTTCACATTAGAATCCCTTATAAACAGGTCTCTCAGTCCGCGCATTCGTCCGCGATCCTGCCAAGGTTCCCGCCGGCCTGGCTGACAAGGTGGAAGTAATCGAGGGTAACGTTCTGGAGCCCGATGGTGTCAACGATGCAATCGAGGGCACGGATGGCGTAGTCATCGTTCTTGGCACCAGGAATTCTTTGGAACCGACTTCCGACTTATCTGAGGTAAGATTCGCTTGACTTTATCTGCTGCACAACTGCTGTTCAAATCTGTAACATAACTGTAGATGGACGATGTACTGTGCACTGGGACTGTGTTCCAGAACATGACTGTTTATGACGCGACTGCTGCACAGGTCTTTTGCAGTCTGTGAAGGTTCTAATCTGTAACATAACTGTAGATGAACGATGTACTGTACACTAGGACTGTGTTCCAGAACATGACTGTTTATGACGCGACTGCTGCACAGGTCTTTTGCAGTCTGTGAAGGTTCTAATCTGTAACATAACTGTAGATGGACGATGTACTGTACACTAGGACTGTGTTCCAGAACATGACTGTTTATGACGCGACTGCTGCACAGGTCTTTTGCAGTCTGTGAAGGTTCTAATCTGTAATAAACCTGTAGATGGACGATGTACTGTGCACTAGGACTGTGTTCCAGGACATGACTGTTTATGACGTGACTGCTGCACAGGTCTTTTGCAGTCTGTGAAGTTTCTAATCTGTAACATAACTGTAGATGAACTATGTACGGTGCACTAGGACTGTGTTCCAGGATATGACTGTTTATGACGCGACTGCTGCATAGACCTATGCAGTATGTGCAGTTTCAAATGTATTTATTTATGGTTAACCATTTATTTTCTATTTTATTGTTGTTAGGTGTTTATTGTCACAGAAAAAGATATCTTCTTTTTTTTTCTAGAATTTCGTGTGTGAATTTCATTCTGCTGATGGTAATGTCATATAAGAAAGCCGTCTATGATATGGGTGTACGCGCATCCCTCAGATAATTCCTTGAATAAATGGGTTTGCTTACTCTGCCATCGCAATAGATCTTGGAAATATAATCCATTTTCACAGAAATATAGGTTAAGCAGTGGTGCACGTAGTTTTTTTTATTCTGGATAGGCAAGCATTTGACCACTATCTCACCTGATTTATTAAGTATTTGATGACAAATGGGCTTAGGTTTTATAACAACACTAGCGGTGCCCCGCGGCCTCGCCCGTTTTATAAAATTAAAAAGTTTCCTATGTGTTAATTCTAGTTATAAGCTATATACATTCCAAATTTCATTCAATCCGTTCAGGTTAAGGGAAGAGAGAACAAACATACTTAAACACAAACTTTCGGATTTATATTACTAGTATGATTCCTAAGATTGGGAAAGTTAAAATCTATAGTAAAAAGTGTGTTCATAAAGAAAGCTAATTATAAAATCAATGCTATGTTAATGACAAGAATGCAAACTGCACGAACGCTTTCTAGCGAGTACAAAACTAGGGCGAGGAATATGTCGTACTAGCTATATAAGAATTATTAAAAAAGATATTGAAATAATATCGCCACTGAGTTTCTTGTTGCAGGTTCTTCTCTAGATGCCACTAAATTTGCGAATCTGGTAATTAAAATTAACTTTCATGAGTGGCCCTGTAGGGCCATGTGAATAAACAAATTAGAATTTGAATCAGTTGAGCGAATTGCTCGTCTCGTCAATCAGTTGCATAAAGAAAAGTTAGAACCTACTCTTTGTCTGCCTTACATTTAAGGGGGTAATACCAGAATTTCATCTAAAACGCGTGTTTTTAACTAAGGATCCATTGTAATATGTTTCTTTGTAAATAAACAATTTTGTATTTATTTGTATTTTTTACCGCTTTACTCGGTATTCATAATAAATAAATATAAATATTCGTCGTAATCTATGTCATATGATAAATGATGCCTTCTTTGAATATTCATAACGTTCATAAATATAACGGATAAACATAGAAATCTCAATTTGTATTTTTGTAACCATTTCGTTCCGCCATTTTATATCAAAACACTGTGAAAGTTATTTCATATATTATGTATATTTACTTGACGAATGATTTCTTCAGCTTGTTTTTTTTTTGAGGTGCGTTTTAACGATATTTGAATAAAACCATAAAAAATCAAAGATGGCCACGCGTGACCTTGCGTAACCGCCACGATGTAATTCACGCAATATACACCCTTGTGTGTAAAAGATGTAAAGGGGATAATTGGCTGTGGTTAAAAAAGGTGCTCGCATTGACGTTTACTTGGCTGCCCCCCTTGGCTGCTACATCAAAAAAGGTTTCTTTGCAGTCCTAATTAAATACACTAAGAAGTCCTATGTAGTACCACAAGGAATTTCCATTTCGACCTGCCCGTTGTCTTAGTGAGTGCACGGTCATCTTCTAAGCAGGGGTAACGGGTTCTCAATTGCAATTCCCGACGGGAACACAAGTATTCTCCCCAGTAAAGTTTGTGGTTCTGGTTGTGATTGTATGTTTTCAGCACCCACGACACAAATCATCGAACTTAGTCTGGGGCTGTGAGTGTGAAAGCGTTTATGTTTATGTTCCAGGGCACCAAGAACATAATCGAAGCAATGCGCGCCAAGAACGTGAAGACAGTATCAACCTGTCTCTCCGCCTTCCTGTTCTATGCACCGGAGAAGGTGCCTCCGAGGTTCGTGGACCTGAACGATGACCACAAGAGAATGGACCAGGCTCTCAAGGACAGCGGCCTGAATTATATCAACGTTTACCCACCGCATATCGCTGGTAAGTTTGCTTGCTCGGCGTATAGACTCGTGGCAGTTATGGTGTCAGGATTGTTCAGGCCGCCTAAAGGCATCTGACATTTTTTTTACACTATTGTAGGTCACGATAGCGTGTTACCTATTTTTACCGATTTCCCAAAAAAGGAGGAGGTACTAAAGTCGAATGAATTTTTTTTTATGTGTGTTACCTCATCACTTCGTTCCACGTGAAACGATTTCGATTTTTTTTTTGTTTGTTAAACTTGACACTAGCGTTATGCACAAAGATTGCAGAGCCAAAAGTAAAAAAAACGAGGCTAATAAAAGGCGTGGCAAACCTATCGATGTGTACTTAAGTCTATATGACATCTAGAATTATCGTGGGTAAATAATATATTGAGCTTGTTTCATGGCTCATTGCACAACACGTATCTAGATAGCACTGCATAGTATCTGAAGTTTTTTTTCCAGATTAGATTAGAGATGTAGTTTTCGTCGCATAAATCCCTACTTAAACCACAGAATACATAATAGTGCTTAACTTGACAAGCTCTCGAAGATATCAATTGAGGATCTTTGAACTGCCCGATGGGTACGCGTTGGATAGTTGGTTACGCGTCTACTTTCTATACTTCATATCGGGTTCAATCCTCGGAGTGGGAACGCAAGTTTTCTCACCATGGGAATTTCGTGTTTCTGGTTCCGGGTGTGATTGCATGTTTTTTTTATCGACTTCACAAATAAGTAGGAGTTACTCAAGACGACCGAATTTTTTATTTTATTTGTGTTACCTCATTACTGTCTTCTTTCCACGTGAACCGTTTTCGAAATTTTATTTTTAGTTTGAAAGATTTAGCTTTCCGTGTGGTCCCATTTTAATTTGATCAAGATCTGATCAGTAGTTCTTGAAATATCGTCAATAATGCGTATTGTGTGGACTTCATTGACGATGTTCTGATCTCTAGTTTTTGGGTTATCGTCAATAATGCGTGTTTAATACGTTAAATCTGATCAAGGTTTCGAAGATAAAGCGGCGAAGTCGGGTTTTTTTAAGCTTTGCTTGCGTTTACTTATTTTATAACGCAATCCCACTCACATCCTCACACTAAGTTCAAAGACTTGTATCGGAAACATTTACCTCACACACACGATCACACCCAGAACTAGTGTATGTTTCAGAATAGATTTGAATGTTTCAAGCACTCTCGATACAATTCTTCTTAGTGGGCAGTGAGTGAGAAGGCGTTTATATTTACTTCCAAAAGGGAAGAGGTTCTAATATCCCAGTAATTCTTACAACACTGGAACAGGTATGTCAGTCTCTCAGAAGGAGAAACGCTCCAATCACTCCCCTCCCTTCTCCCCGAAGTGGGATACCAGTGCAGGCCTTAACAATCTTGAAAGAGAAAGTTTGAGTCAAAGTATGTTCGTTTTACGCATGCTACTTTTAAACTTAAATAACGCGAGCGAATCGGCTGGGCACGGCTAGTCAGTAATAAGTATTACAGATTGTTGTCAATTCAACTCAATATTAGGAGTAAATTATTATTTTTTGGTTGGTAAGCGTTTGACATGATGATTTTATTTCTGCGATCGTTGGATGACTGGTAGAAAATGCTTCTATCATTATGTCCTCAATCAAGACATGATAACTTATCTACCTAACCATGATAACTTACATAGGTACTCAATCTATATATTTTTACTGACTTCACAAAAAAGGAGGAGGTAATGAAGTCGAATGTATTTTTTTTTATGTGTGCTCATAACTTCGTTCCACGTGAACCGATATTGATTTTTTTTGTTTGATAGATGTTGCTTTCCAATCGGTCCCATTTAAATTTGATCAAGATCTGACTTACTAGACTTTTTGAGTTATCCTCAATAATGCGTATTCTGTGGTCTACCTTGACAATGTTCTCGTCATTAACAGACTTCAAAAGTTACCTCATAACTTTTTTTTTGCGCCAATTTTGTCCCATTTAAATTTGGTCAAGATCTGATCACTAGTTATTGAGTAATCGTCAATAATGCATGTTTAATACTTAAATCTGATCAAAGTTCCGGAGATAAAGCGGTGAAGTCGGTTTTTTTAAGCTTTGCTTGCGTTTAATTATTATTTGGCTTGTTCATAAAATTTGATTTTTATTTATATAGATAGGTATATGATCACATAATATATTGCGTTAGAGTAAAAAAAAAACAATAGGTGCTAATTACTCCAATATCGATGTTATCGGTAAAAGCGATCTTATCCGGACATTAAATAAAAAAAAGCAATCATTATCTTACTTTACATCAACATTACAGCATACACTATTTTGAACTGTTCGTTGGCTTAGTTCACCTTCTAGTAGGGGTATCGAGTTCGATTCCCGGCGGTACCACGAGCTCCCCAAGAAAATTATGTTTCACGCTATAACGGATGAACGGATAAGGATTAAATTTGGAATGTAGCTTATATCTAGAATAAGAACAAAGGCTACTTTTTAGCTTGATAAACGCAAACGAAGCCGCGGGCCACCTAGTCTTTATACAATACAGTTCCTATTCTTAGCCTAGCGTGGCCACGCAGGACTACAATACAATAACTCTTTATTGACACCAAAAGATAAATACAGCTTACAGAGAAACTTATAAAATATACTTAAGGTACAATGGGCGGTCTTATCGTTAAGAGTGATCTCTTCCAGACAACCTTTGGATCAAAATATAAACGAAAAGTGAAAGTAGGGATGGTGGCACGATAAAATGGATGAAATAGATTATAAAAATTATAATAATAATTATTGTTTATTACTTTTATAAAAATATTGTAAAAAAAAACCTTAGCTTAAGAAAAAATAATAAAAAAAGAGAATAATAATAATACTAACATTTTAAACTACATAACCAATACATACCATTAAAAATAACAGAATATGTTATGAAATAAACTTACATAAAATTAATAAATAATTACACATAAGTACCTATAATACATATCTTTTAACCTACACCATTCACATACAGTAATGTTTAGATTGAGCACGTTTGATATTCAAAGGCAGAGCATTCCACAGACGCACACATACCTCCACACACAGACTACATAATTTTTCACAGCCTATCTACAGAAACGTTTCCTTTCCAGATGAGCCAAGCCGTGATGTGATCGTCACAGTCAACCCGGAGAACGGTCCAGGCCGCACCATCTCCAAGTGGGATCTTGGAACATTCCTGGTGGATGCTCTCGATGAGCCAAAGTACTATAAGTCGGTTATAGGCATCGCTAACGCGCCTACTGCATAGTTATTTGTGATCTAGTTGGTGTGGGATGTCAATCTTGCCTTTATGATGAACGCATAATTTTATATATATTTTACTGACACTTTAAACTATTTAAAATATATTTCGCTCGAAAAATTTCGCTTCTACGTTCATCATCCGTACGACGGAAGTGGAACTCATTGCCGCGTCTTTGTTCCCCGAACGGTATAATTCAGGAGTCGAGTCTTGAGTGAATAGGAATATAATAGTAATTGTAGGCAAGTATGATATACACATATTACCATCAGGTAAGATGGTAGTCAATGCTTGTCTTTTGAGCATACAAAAATAACAAATAATATACTTATAAGATATACACAATTGGCAGTCTTATCGATTTGTATCGCTTCTGTATAACACTTTCAGACAACCTATGAGTAGTTAAGCGGTTAGAGGGCCTTGTAAACCTTACCTCAAACGATATTTTCCCTTTCTAAAATTACTACTTTAGTTCTGCCTAGTGCTATAAAAACAATCAATTGATTTGGGTGGACGTTATCAATACAACGTGTAGCTAACTGCAATGTTAGTTTTGTTGGCTGTAGTAGTTTTCAACTATTTCGGTAGATGGCGTCACACCACACGTCCTCAATAGACATTAATAATAAGGGAAAGATAATTTCGTCGCATGAGACAGGGCTTGAGTAGATCAGTGGTTGTATCAATAGGGTGCATTGCATGAGTCACGCTTCAAACACTATTTAAATTCAACTTATGAGTGGATATAAAGGAAGGTTGCAAGGACAGTGGTGTGACATGCAATATATTAAAAAAAAATATCTATGTTTAAGATTATTATACTTAACGTCATTTGTAAGCTTGGTAGAGATCGGTTTTAGTGATAAGGCAGCCTGATGTGACACTACTTGTTTAGATCTTTTCATCTTACAAAGTGTAACAAAGTATTATCTATTTAATGACATAAATTCTAATACATTCTTAATTCACTTTACATCTAGACCTTTGATAGGCATTAGCGGAACAGTAGACAACGCTATGAGTTTCTTTGGTATACATATATTATATTTACATGACATGTCTTATTGTAGTATATTGTTATTATATTAGGTTGTGTTTAACTTATTAATACACGTTTATTAAGGATAATGTCTAGTGAACCTGTGTGATAGATCCGGTTTTGTACTGTAGCTTGACCGGCTTACTGTTAATGCTACATGGCTGTGAAGATAAATAATACTAAAGCGCATTCCACACGCCCAAGTATACAACACTAAATATACGCCCGCGCAAAGGATTCGCATCGTTGTTGGTGTAGTTTAGCTCTGCAGTTCACGGTGTGAACCGAAGTATGAGATGAAGCGAATCGTTTTCAGTGTGACAAGCGCTTTATGGTACGATAGTGAACGTTTCCCATGCAAAAATCTATGGACGAGCAAGATGTGAAATGTATTCAATATGTGCACAAAATATAATACACTTTTGTATGAGAAAATATTTTACTTAATTTAATGTATTGTCGATATGGAAATCATACATTTTGAATGTTACGCGCACATATCTACCCAAGCGACGACGTAGCGTAAGTAGATGTTAAAAGTACGAGAGCAACAGAGATAGCTATCTTTACACAAGTGCGCTTCAAATGTAAGTCAAGACATTATTGTTTTGCGTATATGGCATATTATTTTTCTGCAAATAAAATTTTCTGACTTTAAAAATAAAATGTGCTAGAATAATTTATGTATATAATTTCTTCATATTGATATCCCACTGCAGTTATATTGTAAACATCGATTCTATTTGATATTATTTACTTATTACATAAGGTCAAAGGGTGGTTCAATATCATTAATTTTGGAAGGTATGAGGAATGGTAGTTATTGGCATTCCACGTTATATTGCGTCAGATTTTACGAACTAAACGGAATTTATTTACATTTAAAAAATAAGTTGAACACAACATTAAAGTAGAATTAAATTCTGACTGCATTTATGGCGTTAGTAATACCTCATTGTAAACTAAGAAATAAGAGAAATATATTGTTGCAAATAAAAATTTAATTGTTTTTGCTGTTTTTTTTATACTGTGTTCGCTTTACTGTGCCTGCCTTTGTATATGTTATGGCATGACATTCCTCTTAGTTTCACCATCATCCAGTCAATGACCGGGTTTTCTTCGTTCCTGCAAGCATAGTTCATAGGTGACATGTCTCTTCTAGCCTTAGTGCTGCAAGTGCAAAGCGTTTCTCTGCTCACTTTCTGTGACTCCAGCGTTACGGAACTGGGGTATACTACATCTGAAAGATCCGTTTCAGTCTCGTAAGAGTCTGGACTCCAGGGATACTTCACTCTAACGTAGCTGTAGTTCACTCTACTACTACTGGTACGCTTCGAACGAGATAGCAGCCCCGTACTAGTGAAAGATTCAATAGTCCAAGTGCTCGGATCATTAGATTTAGATGGCTTCATTATGAAATCTCTGTTTAACAAGTCTGTCAAGGGCTGGATCATGGGACGAATTTCCGGTTCCCGAAATATAGCGAAGGAGAATTTAGTGATGTTGCTGACATCTGTACTCGTGTGCCCGAATGAGGTAGTAGTATTTGGACGCACCGATGTTGAAGAAGAAAATCCCGTGTCCCAAATCGGCGAGGTGATAACAGAGCTGGCATTCGATACTGAATCTTCGGTAGTCCAGGGAGTGCTGACCATGCTAAGCGTGTTGTCTGAAGACGAAGACGACGAAGTTACAGTGCCCAAAGATGTTGAGGTGTACGATGACGTAACGAACTCGTCGTCATCGTAGTTGGGTAAGATGTTTTCCTCAAAGTCGGGGATCGGTTTCACGAGCGGTGTTATCTTGCATTCGGAGCATGAATTCTCACCGTCAACTAACACCATTATGATTTTCGTTGCGTTCTGTTTACTCAAGCGATGTACATTCAATGATTGTAGTGTAATTTAGACTACAATCTGGAAGTATCGGAGTCTAAGAAGCAGGAAAGCTTTTTGAAGAAGCTATTTGTGGTTACTCATGTGTGAGAAGCATGAGCTATATTAATGATGTCTTAAATTTCAATTTGTAAAGTACGTATAATACGTACTTTACAGTCAATACGTTTGTATTTTATGAGGCGGCGTGTATTTTGCCCATTATGGTGATCGGATAGCAGTAGTTGGCGAGTTCTAGCAGCCACTGGTACTCCTGCATCGAGATGACGAAAGTCTCCAACATATTTAACGGGTTCATTGTGGTATAGCAAGTCTAGCTCGCTCTCAGATTCTTTCCAGTTTACTTACAGCATTGTGGTGTTAACTTGTATACCTATTTCTGCCTGCAATGTTATTTTATAGTTTTAAGTTTTTTTATTGGGGACAATACTTGACAATGACACTAGCGAAGAATCATTACGTTTTAGACATTAGAATAACGAAACAGGTGGTATCAAAAAGTAGGTCTAATTATTATACCTAGTAAAACCTACTTCGAGACGTTGGTAAATTCGTAATGGAATAGTCTAAAAGCTTTTTCAAACACAGCCCCACACTATGCTCGATGACTTGAGTCCTGGGCGACGGAGAAATTCACACCACACACAGAATCACAACCAGAAACACAAATTCTCCTTAGGGAGAAAACTTGCGTTCCTGCTGGGAATCGAACCCGATACCCGGTAGGAACAAAACTCTCACAGAACAGGGCTCCCTAACTAAGCCACTGGGCAGTTCAGGGTCTATATATCTAACTTTATAGGAAGAAGATATCTTTAATTGGCACATCACCCAAAATTTAAAGCTATTGGATTTCCTCTGAAATTAATAAAATATAATTTACGATCGATTTAATTAAATTTTACAGACCACGTCGTATCTCGGTTCACAGTCCCCTCATTAAATTCAAAGACTTGTTTCGTGGGTGCCAAACTTTTTTAATACACTCAGAAAAACAATTTCACCTTGGGCAAGGTAGATTCTGTTACTGACGAAAATCGAGGCCAGGATCAACTGCATAGAAAGCAAACGACGACGTTGCGTCTACAGGTCAACACACTACAGTAAAATATGAATAAATTCGGGTTTAATTGAAAAAAGCAATCATTCAAATATCAATATCATTGGTATAATGTCAAAAACACTATTTACTGACTTATAAACCTATATTTACAACTATATACATCTCTTATAACCTATATTCTATCTATATATATACTTGTGATTGGCCACGTCACAAACTAGTTTTGACATGGCGGAGTATTACCATAGTAGAAATAAATAAGTATGTTATCTTCATAGAGTGGTACCAAACGCGGCTTGTATGTGTGCATGGCCGTACGCACGTGCCTCAGCACGTATTACCATACACTCAAAGACAGAGACTTCATCACTGCACTGTTTTAAATTTTTTATGCTTTTGACCATTATCTCACCTGATGGAAAGCGATGATGCTACTGAAGAAGAATTTAGAAGTAAATTATTCAGTTCAATTGCATAGTACAGTCATACAATAACAACACTGTGTCTCTCTCTTTCTCCCTGATCTTGATTGCTAGAGAGAGAATCTTTAAACGGACTACTATGCCAATACTCTCTCTCTTTCATCCTTCTCTTTGTGTTTCAAGAGTTCTACGTCCAACAGCATCTTCCCAAGTTCACCCGTTCTAAAAGCCTTAATCATCGTCCGAGCGGCTTCCATGAAATCTGGTACTTGGCGAACTGTGCCATCAAAGTCACGGGTCTGACGGATGCGGTTGAACTTCTTAGCGCAGGCTAGAAGTACCTGCAATGATAGAGCAAATGGTATTAATTAATTATTGATAATTTTATTGGAAGGACTCTTTTGCCGAGTCTGCTTTGGTTATTACTAAATCTTTACCAGTCACTCAACCACCAGTCCACACTAAATACGAAGACTTGTGGTCACATACTCCCAGGACCAGAAACACTTTTCCCTTTTTGAGAAATTTTTTTTTTGTTCTTTTCTTACATCTTCTTGCAATAACCACTATAAGCAGATGTTTTGCTCTTTGGCTTAGTTGGGTGGCATTCGCCTTGTAAGCAGGGGTGTCAGTTTGATTCCCGGCTTAAACACAAGTTTTCTTCCTAAGGAAAATTTGTTTTTCTGGTTATGGTTGTAATTGTGTGTGTGATATGAATATTACCTGCACCCACGACACAAGTCATCGAACTGAGAGTGTGAAAGCGTTTATGGTTATGCTTTAAGGATTTATTGTCATGTAGAGTGTGTCCTCCAGCACATCTCATTTGTCAGGGCTCATCTGTTACTGGCCCTTCCAGAGAAAACCTGTGTTCCCACCGGAAATAGTATCTGATACATGCTGCTCAGAAGGCAAATGAGCAACTACCTACACCAGCGGGAAGGTTGTATAGGAATATGGGTGCCGTGCAAATGTTACTGTAGGGTATTATTTCCACTGAAATTACAGGGTACAAAGATATTTGACATCTAATATCTCAGGGTGATGCGTTGCTGCACAGAATTTTGAAGTTATTAAAAATTCTGGGAAGCTCTAAAGTTCGTTGAACTGTAATGGGTAATATTGGGTCACTTAGTTAAGTGAGCGACTTCATTGTCTCGTCCCTCCATCCTACTAATATTATAAATGCGAAAGTTTGTGTATGTGTGTCAATGTTTGTTACCACGTATCTCCGTAACTTCTTAAATGATTTTTATGAAATTTGGAATTTAGGTAGCTTATACTCTGGATTAGGACATAGGCTACTTTAATTATCATTATCAACAGCGGGCGAAGACGCGGGGCTCAACTAGTAACTTATAATTGAACGCAAGCAAAGCTTAAAAAAACCGACTTAAACGCTTATATTTACTTTTGGCTTAATCGATTTCGATAAAAATTTATATGGGACCACCGCAGAAGTATTTACCAAACAAAAAAAACATCAAAATCAATTCATAATTGGCAGAGATATAGAGTAAAATACATACAAAAAAAATCTGTCAAATTGAGAACCTTCTTTTTTTAAGTTGGTTGAAAAGAAACACTTACATGATTGATATCATCACAAGGCTCATCTAGCCCCAAGTACTGGACGTAGCTGAACTTGCCGTGGCTGTTGAGCCAGTAAAGCAGGTAGTCGGCGATGGCTTCCTCACCAACGAGATGGTCTTGAAGTGACGCACACAGAGCTAGCTTCAGCCCCATTTCTATGTTTGTTACTGAAGGCTCTAGGATGCCTGAAATAGGGAATATGTTTGAGATTTAAATAAAGGTCAAAATATTATATTTCGAAATTTCTGTTTCTGTTCTGGGTGTGATATGAATGTTTCCAGCACCCCCGACACAAGTCATCAAACTTAGTGTGGGGTTGCAAGTGTAAAACTTATAAATCAAGTCAAAAAACAGTTTAAATTAGATTAGAACAATTCTTAACCTGGTGTATCAAACATGAAGATTTTAGGATCATTATTAATCCTAATCTTAGTCATAAGACTTCTAGTAACGCCGGCGACAGCACCTACAGGCAATGCATGTTTAATGCTCATGTTTCGTGACCTCAGCATGTTTATCATTGACGATTTGCCAACATTGGGGACTCCGATGATCATCACATTGTAATCCAGCTCCTCACTCCGGTTGTACCTGTTCGCTCCTTTAATTGTATCAACCAACAACGGCTTTAGAATCTTCAAACCACGACAATGCTGATCTTTGCTATTTGTAAAAACTATATTACTGACTCCTTGCTCTGCTGTCAACTGATCCTTTATTTTAGGTAGTAGCGAAGGTACAGTCAAATCTTTCTTATTTAAAACTAGTATGTGAGGCTTAGCACCCGTTAGAGTGCTGGTGAATATTGGATTCCGGCCCGTAAAGGGTATCCTTGCATCGTGAACTTCTATCACACAATCTACGCTCTTCAACTTGCGCTGCATTTGTTTGAGGCCCTTGTTCATGTGCCCAGGGAACCAGCGGAGCAAGTCTTTGCCGATGTAAGGGCATTTCTTGCGGAAATTGTAAGCAGCTGCGTCGAATTTCGTTGCCATTGTGAAGGTGAAACAGGTGGAACGTCTTGTTTTGGTTTTGTTTGAGGTTAAGTTTTTCTATTAGTTTTATAACAGAGTTTATTGGTTCGTTTTTGAAGATAATAAGAATACGTCAATCTTTTCAGATCTTTTAATATTTTATTAATTACCATTCAAATTAAAAGTACAATATTGTAGGTATTGTTTAATGTATTTTTTTCTTATTTTGGAAATTTGCGAAATGTAAACAAACACCCTCAACAGTGACCATAGATAACACAGAATACTATTCACAGAGTACTTTGTATATACAGAAAATACTATTACTCCCTACCGGGAGATAGATAAATAAGATAGGAAACCCTTATTTACACTACGTAACAAAAAATAATACCAGGACAGAAAACCAGCTGCCACAAAATAATCTTAAAAAACAAACTAAATTCAGGGTAATTGGTAGAATACCAGAAACCTATTGGGACGTCATTCTAATCATTGAGGTCAATGTCTTTCCTGGGACGGGACGGCTGTTTTTTGATTTTTCAAATAATTTTATAATATATTATTTATTTTCCCTGTTAAGTCTAAGGAGACAAGTGTCAACAGGCGTTGGCGTGCAATCACTCAAAGCTTCTCTTCTGCGTTTATCATCAGAATCTGTACTGCGTAGGAGTGCAACTCGCGCATTACATTGACCGCGTCTTTGTTCCCTGAAGAGGAACAAGTCTAAGAGTCTTCAAATCAAGAATTAATGGGTAGCTTCTAGGCAAACATGCTATATCTTCAGCCACATCATTACTTGTCATCGGGGTTTCAATATGTTTACCTTATTCTTACTACGTAACAGTATATCATGTGCCTTGCTACCAGTCTTTTTTCTCTACGATAGGGGTCTTAGCAACTGGGCATGTCGTAACGTCATTGGTCATTAGCAATGGCATATTCATCGAGATAGGAAACAAACCTACGTCGAGATAGGAAACAAACCTACGATTACTTTAGCTACAACATCCTTGGGCATATTATACCTAAATATTATACCATTATACCTAAGGATAGTGACAACAAAGTTGAACAAAGAGTATACAGTGACAATGACACCTTTTAAAAATTATGTATCGTTCAAAAATATGAAAATTATAAAAGAGGACATTCAAAACTAAATAGATCCTTCTTCAACAGCGCGCAGTCGCAATTGTTAAAATACACAATATTTTGACATGACGCCAAAAAGTGTCAATGATATTATTATTTCATTTGAATTCACAACCAAACATTTTCATCTACATTTTTTGGTTAATATTATTTTTCTCGCGATACCTAATTACCGAAGGGCATTTCTTATTAAGGCACTGATTGATCAAGAGCTATAAATATGTCCCAAACATTTCTCTTGGAACCAGATATAATAGCGGCTGCGGAAAATGTTATGCCCGATCTCAATAGCGATTTGGTGCTGGCCAAAAACTTTTTGAAGAACCAGAGTGCCGCAACTGGAGATAGTTTGTAAGATTTACATTTGTAGAATATACAAAACAATGTAATATTTACCGTACCACCAATACGACTCGTCTACTATACCCCTTCGAGCATTGGTAAATGCTCGAAGACTATATCCACCTAAGCTACCACACACGATAGTCAATACGTGATTCGCGTAGGTACGCCCGCGTCCAAGCGAAGTAAAAGGTCAGCTGTTCACTAACACGAGTCAGGAATACTTGTAATGCTCTATGGTAAAGACCACTATTATACTGTTTTTTTAGGTAATTATTGGATTAGGTACATTTTAACAACATTCACGGTCGCCGCCGGGACTGGCTTAGAAGCAGCAGCAAGGTGCAGCAGCGCACAGTGGTTTGTCTCCATACAAGAGGCTGGACATAGGGTACTGAAAAATTCGAAGTCGCAATTTCACAAAACTAAATATACCATTCGATTACTATGATAAAAACTAACAAATATGACCAGAATGTATTTTGAGACTGGACTTATAGTTTACAAGTAAATCGAATAAAACTGTTTTTCATGTATGGGAAGCAACATATAAATATGAATATCTCGTGATTTTGGCCGATTTTCGTTCTAGAATTTTTATGCCAGTATCTTATTATTATATGCCACGTTTTCTCTAAAGACACATGGTGCTACTTTTTTGCACTTTTTGAGATATGATGAAAAGTATATAATGAATGAAAAATCGGGTCGAAGTGAATAATTATAGATTGTATTTTGCCATTATTAGCTAAGCATTATGGTTTGTAATTAAAAAAATAAACATAGCGTATCAATGTAATAAAAAATATATATCAATACCGTCAAACAAAAATAATATTTACAAAATTTACATTTAAACATTATTACAATTAATAAAGTTGAATACAAAGCTTTAATTGGCAAACATAGATACAACTACGATGAGCCTTAACTTATATAAAATATCATTTTGACTTTAGTAAACTTGTACAAGAAGTGTATGGTGCAGTCTCGTCTTCGTCATCATCATCACTATCATTATCCGCAACATTATCACTAGAGTCGGAGTCTGTTTCTGGAATGGCAGAGACATCAATGAACTCAATTTCATTATGGTCAGGAACGAGCAATTGTTCAACTTCTTTTGACGTATACTTCTTCTCTTTCTTATTCATCTGTCGTCGCATGCTACTCAGTAGAGGATCCGAAGATAAAAGAAGATTGTGAAGGATATCTTGATTTGTCGCGATGCTACTACACTTCCGCGAGTGATCAGACCTGTATTTTCTGAAGTCCTTATTCCTGGCTTCTGAAGCTTCTTCAGATAAGAACCCTATGGGTACTACGGAAAGATGTTCCACTATTTGAGGTCCATGAATCAGCAACTTGTGTACGCTTGAGGGCATATAATACCATGGATACAGCTCCACGTATAAGTTCGCTGTCTCATCGCAGTACTCTCTGAACTTGTTTAAGTTAATCTTCTCTCCTGAAGAAATGCACTGCAGTACAACGGCAATCCTTCTGATTAGCCTAACGTCTAAATCTGTGATGCGGGCTGTTGTTTCTGTATCCGCAAAAAAACTCCTAGCAGCATTTCCAGTGTTAGTGTTACCACTGCCTTGCTTAGCTACGTCCTACAGTAAGCCAGTTTCTCTACGAAAAGCTTCCTGTATGGCTACTTTTCTGTTTTTCACTTTTTGCTTCATCATATCTCCTTTTGCTTGCCATGTTTTTATTTCCATTTTATATGAAATGTGTAACAGGCACTCCATAGATCGAATCCAAGCATGCAACACTTATTATATTTATACGCTATGTTTATTTTTTTAATTACAAACCATAATGCTTAGCTAATAATGGCAATATACAATCTATAATTATTCACTTCGACCCGATTTTTCATCCATTATATACTTTTCATCATATCTCAAAAAGTGCAAAAAAGTAGCACCATGTGTCTTTAGAGAAAACGTGGCATATAATATTAAGATACTGGCATAAAAATTCTAGAACGAAAATCGGCCAAAATCACGAGATATTCATATTTATATGTTGCTTCCCATACATGAAAAACAGTTTTATTCGATTTACTTGTAAACTATAAGTCCAGTCTCAAAATACATTCTGGTCATATTTGTTAGTTTTTATCATAGTAATCGAATGGCATATTTAGTTTTGTGAAATTGCGACTTTTAATTTTTTAGTACCCTATGTCCAGCCTCTTGTATGGAGACAAACCACTGTGCAGCGGTGCGGTGCCGTGTCTAAACATTTTAAAGTCTATCTAAATATTTTAGATTCCTTATAATATAGGTAATTCGAAACTGATATACTTGTAAATTTTCCAGCATTGAATTACCTGTGTGTGTATATGTAAAGTTTAGTGTATTTTTTTGCCATTTAGCAAAATAAAACTTATATAATCCCATATCTTATAATCTGTACACCTTCGCCGAAATGAGGTTCCGTGATCATTGTCAAATCTGCAATGTGTTGCAAAGGTATAAGTAGATTTTTAAAACTTTCGCAAAAAAAGAAAATCGTAATTTCACGCGCATTGTTTCTTCAAAATAATCATCAGTCATTCAAAATTAGCTATATTTGGTGAAAATCGGTGCAGCCGTTTTCCTAATAGAGCATCGGGGGTATTTTCAAAATTTTGATTTTGCCAATTGTTCCCATTGTGTCACATATGGGTGTAACTCAACGGGATCTCCTTGGAAACAGGTATGACCACCTCGTAGACATGGTGCACAAGATCTTGACCCAAAAGCCACCAGACGTGGTGGACAACTTGGAGCAGTACTCCTGGGAGGTGAAGCAGGAGAAGTTCAGGCCGAACTTTGACCTCCTGAACGACGTATACCTCACGCCGAACCAGCTGAGCCTTGTGCGACGAACTGATGAGATGTTCAGGGTATGATACCTCCAGTTCGCTCGCAGCGTATTGCTTCTACGTTTATGTTCTTTGAATTGTGTAATCTAAGAGTTTTCAAGTATAGAGTGCATAGGTATCTTCTAGGCAAGCTTGCTACATCATCCGCCGCAGCATAAGTTTTCATCAGATTTATTCAGAGATAGTGATCAAATGCTTGCCTATCATAATTGATGTTGTGTACGGCTTGAAACACGTCTAAAATTTCGACTTACTTTGTAGTCGACTAGTTTCGGACAAATTTGTTGTCCTTCATCAGGATGAGTCAGACGCGCGATACGCAGAGGCGAGCGGCTCGAGCCGAAATTTTAGACGTGTTTCAAGCCGTACGGCTTGAAACACGTCTAAAATTTCGGCTCACACTTCGACAACATCAATTATGTGTAATACTCACGATAGTTTTAATTTTCATGCTTGCCTATCATGCAAAAAAGGGGTTGTAACTAGATGATTTTATCACCAGGGTTTGTAACTAGATGATTTGGCTCCACAAAGATTATAACAACATTGCAATTAACAACGCATGAGGCATTTTTTTACTACTGAGAGATAGGACGAGAAAGTCGCCCGTATGATGTTTAGCGTCACTAGTCTGTTATAGATATATGGCTCAGTTATAATGCCACCTAGAGCTTTAAACTTCAACAGCTTGAAATTAATTGATTTATTATCATACTTGCGGTTGGGCAGTACACAGGAACCCCCCAGTTCTTAACATCTAAACAATACTACAACATAAAAAAAAACAAAAACAACAAACGCATTCACACTCACAGCCCCACACTAAGTTCAAAGACTTGTATCGTGGGTGCCGGAAACATTCACATCACACACATTACACCCAGAACCAGAAACACAAATATCCCTTGGGAAGGAATTTGTGCTCCTGCCGGGAATCGAACCCAGGACCCACGGCGCAGAGGGCGGACACCTGTCCACTGCGCCAACTGGGTCGTCATATACATAAAAAAGCAACTAGGTATACACATAATCTAAAAGAAAAAGAAAGCAAAATCAATATACAAAATCCATCAAAAACGGAATAAAGGAGACTTACGAGTTTCTAGAAAACTTGCTGTCCCTCTGCACCTCTATTTCACTGTAATAAAATAAGTCTATGTGTTGTTGGGGATTAACCATAGAATTGAGTAGGCGCATCGCTTGTGGAAGAGGTGCCAGACCTATTTCAGTCCTGCACCACGGAACTGCAAACAATTTATGCCGTCTTACCCTGAAGTATCCGGGACCAACTGTATTCGCTCCAGTACTGGCGGATTGAACTTTCACCCGACCACAATACACAATACATGCCCCATTAGAAACATCAGGCGTCAAATTTCGAGATCATTATATCCTACCATACCATTAAAAAAAGCACTAGGATATATGAGAATCCCACATATCGATTTTTCATTAGACGACCCAGTTGACGCAGTGGACAGGTGTTCGCCCTCTGCGCCGCGCCGTGGGTCCTGGGTTCGATTCCCGGCAGGAGCACAAATTCCTTCCCAAGGGATATTTGTGCTTCTGGTTCTGGGTGTAATGTGTGTGTGCGATGTGAATGTTTCCGGCACCCACGATACAAGTATTTGAAATGAGTGTGGGGCTATGAGTGTGTATACGTTTTTTTTTTTTTAAATATTTTTTGTTTAATTAACTATCAATATTTTGTAGTTGGTCGGCAGCAAGTCCAAGCTCGGGGAAGATGTGGACGAAGAGGAACAGGAACTCGACTTGGAAGAAGACAGCACGAAGCCAAGGATAGTTGATCTGATCGAGCATAACTATTATTTTCGCGAGGTGCGTGGGATTTATCTAGCTATACTTAACCACAGAATATTGTAATTACACAATTTAATGCTTGAAATACGTAAAAATATCGACCTATGTACTTGCATTGCTTTTACCGACTTCATGTTTCTCAATTCGACTGTATTATTTCTAATGTGTCGTGTGTTGAGCGTGCTACCTCAGAAACTTTTTCTAGGTTAACCGATTTTGATGTATTTTTTTTTTTTTATTATTTCATGACCATGGATGCATAGTCCTTCAGTCGAAATATTAAACAAATGTTAACAATTTCTATTCTTCATAATAAAAGTCTTAGTCACAAGTCACAGTCAAAGTTAAGTAGTCAGTCATAGTCAAGTCATGCCCTAGTAAAGTAGTAAAAACTTTACTAGAACTTCTATTGGAGTTTTGGAGCGAAGGCGAAAATAACGTTTTTCAACTTTGTATGACTTGCCTACACTTATGCACATTTACTAAGTATTAACGGTTAATAATCCACCATTATTACACATTAACACTCGAAGGATCATAGGTTTTGGAAAATTACACAAAATCAACAACGCCATTTTTTCACTTTCGCGGCAAAACTCCTATTTTTTTATTTGAAAGCTGATGTTCCCATGTGTTCCTATTTAATTTTTATCAAGATCTGACTAGTACTTTTTGAGTTATCTCAAGAATGCGTGTTTAATTCATTTACTCGGATCAAGGGTTCCAAAGATAGTTCGGTTTTTTCAAAAGGGACATTTTTAAAATGGGCGGAGATATGGGTTGAAAACGTAAAAAAAACATAGTTCAGCCATTTCAAAAAAATACGCGAGTTCTGCAGTTCTTAGACACACTAGTTTATTAAAGAATTGCTTCTAGTCTACGGAACCCTTTAGTGTCCTTATAACATATATCTCAGACAAGGTGTGACACGACGGCGAGCGCTCCGCACTCATTCTGAAGAAGGCTTCCGAATGAAGCCGAAACAATGTCGATTTTCTGCAATCCTATAACTTACTTTGCCAACAGGCTGGTTACGGCCTCCCGGATTACGAGGCCTATGCGGTCTACATCTCCCTGAACATGCTGGCTATTAGAGAACCAGTAGCCACTGTCAGGTAATCGCTTCACCAAGTTCCTTTTTCCAAAATTCCTTTTTTAACCGACTTTAAGAAAAGGAGGAGGCTCTCAATTCGACTTTCTTTTTTTATGTGTGGTTACCTCATAACTTTTTTCTAGGTGAACCGATTTTGATGATTCTTATTTTCTTTGAAAGCTGATGCTTCCCATGTCATTAGATTGTGTTCCCATTAAAATTTGTTCAAAATCTGACCGGTACTTTTTCAGATTTAGTTAATTTAATCTGATCAAGGGTTTCGAAGATAAAGCGGTGAAAACGGTTTTTTTAAGCTTTGCTTACATTTAAATAATATATGTTATTATTAGAAAGGTACAAGCAAAGATTATGAAAAAAAAAAACTTTCACAACATTCACATAACACAGAACCTAAAACACATATTTTCCTTGGGGAGAAAATTTGTGTTCCCGCCGGGAATCGAACCCGATACCCTTGCTTATAAGGCAAACGCGCACCCAACTTAGTCAAAGAGCAGTTCAATTTGTATAACCGTAATGTAAAACATGTTGAATTTAAATTTTACGCATAAGATCTGCATGCATGCTTCTGTATTGATACTGCACATGTTTGACAATTAACATCATCTACGTGTTTATCTTTATATATATTGTAACGTTCCTAGTGTTCCTACCTACAAAGAAGTAAGGTTAGGTAAGGAAACAACTAGTGTTCACAATATTTAGTTTATTTAATTTTAGTAGTGAGACCAGGTTGGGGTTTACACTTAGTTGCGTTGCTCGACTGGATGACAACCACTGGCCTGAGATAGTGAAGGCGTCAGCGTAGGTGTAGTAGTATGCCCTTCTTAATTTTTAAGCGCCGATAAATCGACGGTGGTGCGCCGACTTTCAAATATCGGCGTCGGCGGCGTCGACGTTACGGCTGCGTTCTATGCGTCGTAGCGTACGCAGGCAGATTGGTAGGCAGATAGAGGTGCCGGTAGAACCCTGGAACCCGTCATAATTGGACGTGTTAGTGGAAATTCCATTTTTAATGTTTGACTGCTACACCATATGCGAAGGAAAAGCGAACAATGGTTGCCATGCGAATGAATAGGTTATCGAGGGTGAGGCAGTCAAACTTTATACAGAGAGAAGAAGAAAGCAGGTGAAAACATAGCACTATATTTTGGCTTTGCCTCGGTCGGGTAAACTATGTAATTAACAAAAGGTAAAGCGACTAAAGCCATAAGCGAGAATGCGAGAATTTTACAAACTAAGTCTTTGCCGTACACCTTTTCGTCCATAGGAATACCTACTTTTACATTAGCACCACTATAGTATAATTAACACAAGCACTTAATAAAGGTACAATAGGTAAATATAACTAAAACGGTTCAGTCATAGCATAACCGTTAACTCACTTGACATTGAAATCACATGTGTCCACTAAGTACGTAATATACTACAGCTACATACAAAATATTAATGTAACACTCACCCAATTGGGGTAACACGACACTTTTGCAGATAATGATACTTTTGTAGATAGAGAGAAACCTAAGGCTTCACAATTTTGTAGGAGTTATTTTAATGACTTGCGCTACGTCCGTGCTTAGGAATGTCCAAGCGACGCGTGGCCAGCCGGTCGGTCCGCGAGCCTCTTATTCCTCACACCTTCCCCGCACCTCACCTTGCGCGCTCGGACCTTAGCTACGTTCCGTAACAAGTTGAACTTAGTAAACTAGTAATTCACATTACTCTTACAACTATCGGTTAAATAGAGAAGGTTATTGTAGTAGTTATCTTTAGTTTTTACTGTATTATATTTAGGTTGTAAATAGTATTTTATGTTTAGTTTTAATAATATTAATTAATTTAGGTTGTAAATATTATGTTATACTTAGTATAGTTTTAATAATAACTATTATAGTAACTAGTTTTAAGTTATAAATAGTAGTTTCCTTATAATCTGTCCGTTGATGGTTAATGTTATGTTTTTCTAAGTAATAAAGGAACGAGTCGTTACAATATATAATTCTACTGTACGTGTGTATGTCACTGAACTCCTCCTAAACTGGACCGATTTGAATGAATTTTTTTGTATGCGTTTGGTGGTTTAGATTCACAAATCAGCCCGGCAGATTGCGCTGCAGGGGTTGCACACGGGCGAAGCCGGGGTGAATCACTAGTTTTAGTATAAAAACTATTGTGAGAGTTAATTTTCTGGACCTGCACTCACTCACGTACTGTATAATGTCGAAGAAAAATGCTCTAAGTTTGTTTTTATATTTGAAAGGCAAGCATTTGACCACTATCTCACCTGATGGAAAGCGATGATGCGGCCGAAGATGTAGTATGCCTAGAAGATACATATTCACTTCATTTGAAGACTGCCAGATTATACCGCTCAGGAAACAAAGACACGGGCAATTAGTTCCACTCCCTCGCAGTACGGATGATAAACGTAGAAGCGAAACGCTTCGAGCGAGCTGGAGGTATGTCAACCATGAATGGATGACGTTTGACTGTTTGTCTTGTTGTTAGATGGTAAAACGGGCATATTATACGTTTGACGTTCGTTTTCTTGCGTTTTGAAGCTAGACTCGCGCGGCGCGACCTGTAAACGTAACTCTCAGAAGAAGGACATCGGATATGTCCGAAACCTACCCCTAGCCAAAAACCAAAACGCTTTGTCTCTATTATTTCAAAAGAAACGCTTTCCAAATGTTATAGACTTTAAAACATGTGTGCAAAGATTTCAAATTGCTTGACAATAACTTTGCAGTTTCGGTGAGCGCTAATTTATAACATGTCAAGATATTTTAAACCTTGTGTCCACAAGTTTTGAAGTCTGTTACATTATTTAGAACGTTCCTTTTAATAGAATAGAGAGAAGCGTTTTGGTTTTTGGCTAAGGCAGGGGTCGGCAACCTGCAGCTCGCGAGTCACATGCGGCTCTTTGGATGTGAAGCTGCGGCTCTTTAGTTCCATCCGCAAATAACGTTTTGAATCAATTAACGATGATTAGGCACCATTTCTACCGAGCCATTAACAAATCTCCAAAGGTAGCAAAAAAGTACATTTATACAGTTGAAACAAGTAAATTATGGGATGATTAGGTAGGTATAACGCGTGCATAGCGCTTTCTATACGATACTCATAGTACAGTAGGTATTCTTGTTGGCAAGAAAAAAAATTGTGGCTCTATAAAACTTTGAAAATTTTGTAAATTGTAATTTTTTATTTCTTTGTTATTTCTTCCGACTCAAAAGGTTGCCGACCCCTGGGGGCTGATCGAAGCATTTTTCTTCGACAATAATACTCATACGTGAGTCAGTTTTGGTATTTATACTCGTGTATGTTTATTGTTTTTGCCAGATTCTTCGGCAAAATCTATGGCACGAAAGCGAATTATTACGTGGCTGAAACTGATGTCACGATCGAGGAGCTTGACAGGAGGATCAGGGTAGGTCAATACAATATTTACATGGTTACCTTAGATTATATAATTAAAAACCTTAAATTTAACTATAATATAATTAATTAAATAACATGTTGTTATCAGGAGTTCGAACTTAAAGACATGCCCGGGGAGGGCGAGGGGGGAGAGGAGGGACCACCGGAAGGTGAAGAACATAGAGAGGAGTGTGAGTGGGAAACTTTGTTATTGGTCGTGTCATGTCGTGTAGAATGGCATAGAAGAATCATTTATTCCGACCATCGAAATATTATACACATTTATAATTTATATTATTATAGCTTTAATATATAATTATAGCTTTAATTAACATAATTATCACACGTGCCCCCCCATTATTCACATTTTTTTATGTAAATATTAACAGTACCTTGGTATTGTTTCTTATTTTTCTGTGATATGCTGTTAGCGAAGAACTTTACTGTTTCATATCATTGTCTTGATGAGTAACTCCTAAACGGCTGGGCCTATTTTGATCAAATTTCTGTGTGTTTAGGTTGATTCAAGAATGGTTTAGTTTCACTATTTAATCCGATAGATAATGTTTTTTAATTTAAAAATCAATATCTTTTATTCACATGTGCCCCAAAGAGTTACTAATAATAATTAATGACTCTACTGCCAGATTCGCAAAATTACAGCCATCCGAGAAGAACCTGGCAAGAAACTCGGCGGCGCATTTTTACATTTATTTTTTTAAATCATTTCTTAACACTAATATCTACATAATTATATTAACCTAGGTATGTCTATATTATGTAGTCGCTAGAAAGCGCTTGTGCAGTTTGCCTCCATGCATCCTTGTCATTAATATAGTCGATCGTTTTATCAAAATCAAAATTAATTTGATTAACGGGTCCGCCAGTTCTATACAATATCTTTAGGGTTCCGTACCCAAAGGGTAAAAACGGGACTCTATACTTCGCTGTCCGTCCGTCTGTCACCAGGCTATATCTCAAGAACGGTGATAGCTAGACAGTTGACATTTTCACAGATGATGTATTTATATTGCCGTTATAACAAGAAATACTAAAAATAAAATAAAATAAATATTTAAGGGGGGCTCCCATACAACGAACTTGATTTTTTATATATAATGGTACGGAACCCTTCGTGCGCGAGTCCGACTCGCACTTGGCCGGGTTTTTTAACTTAATAATTTAAAAAATATATGATTTTAATTCTTATTATTCATTATGTACCTAGAATCTAGATTTTTTTTCTGTAATCGGTCTAAGTAGGTAAATGATGTTCAGTTACCATGACTCTCTTTGGGAAAGAACAAGTCATCAAGACACGAGTGCTTGGTGCATCTAGTTTTAAGACCTGGGACGGGACTAAACATAATATTGATGTACTCCAATGCAATATATTTTTTTCATTTTATTTATATTCCAGTCGAAGGGGAGATTAAGGAGGATAAGACAAAAGAGCCCGTGCCTCCGAAGCTGCCCCCGGAGCCCGTGTCGACGTGGCAGCCTCCCGCGCCCATACCCGTCGAGAGGCCCGGCCAGGGGGTCAATAAGAAGGTTCGTGAAATGGAGAACTCCTCGCAGTAATACACGAAAGGTCTAACCTTAGTCGTATGCTGAGTCGTAGCCCATATTCATGACACTCACAACATTTCACACTTCTTATTATTTTATTTGTTTTGCTTTTGATTATTTTGTTTGTATATGTCTGTGTATTTTATTTATTTTGCTGTTTGTTTGTAGTGTAAATATTGTGTGTGTCATTAATAATAAATGTATTTTCTTTCTTAAGACTTCGCTGGCGTTCTTTGTCAAACAGTGGAGACATGATTGCCTGCTTGGCTTGGTAGGGTGCAGGTTGTTCGCCTGCCATTGAACTTAGTGTGGGGCTGTGAGTGTGAAAGTGTGAAAGTTTGGGTGCCGCAAACATTCACATCATAGCTAGAACCAGAAAAACACATTTTCTTTGGCGAGAAATCTTGTGTTTCAGTCGGGAATCGAACCCGATATATACCCGCGCGCACCCAATTAACACATTTGATCAAAAGAGCACGCAAATAATTACTTAACGAATATATACCTATAAGTCCTTGAACTTTTTTTTTTTTTTTATTCTGTATTGGCAAGCATTTGACCGCTATCTCACCTGATGGAAAGTGACGATGCGGCCAAAGATGGAACATGCTTGCCTAGAAGGTACCTATTCACTCTAGACTTGAAGACACCCAGATTATACTGTTCAGGAAACAAAGACGCAGGCAATGAGTTCCACTCCTTCGCTGTACGGATGATGAACGTAGAAGCAAAGCGCTTCGAGCGAACTGGTCACCAAAGATTCTAAATAAAAGCCTGACGAAGTCACGATACAAGTCCTTGAACATTGTGTGTGGCTGTGAGTGTGAATGCGTTTGTTTTTTAGATTACATTTATGAGTCAAGATTATTTGATACAATAAAATGCATTTATTGGACATTATTTATAACTGAAACTGTTACACAAAGCAAGTCAATGTTACAGAATTGTATGCAAATGTATGTAAAAAAAAAAAAAAGTTATTGATATACTTAAATAAAATAGGATTAATTAAGCTGGCTTATTAAATTAAACCATTGATATTATTATAAATGTCCAGACATAATTAAATTTTTTTCAAAAGATCAAATTTATTTTACTATTATGGGTCTCGATACCGTGTTCCCAATCTAGCCAAGTCGGAACAATCTTCAGACTATACCTGTTACTTTTCCAGGTGTACTGGGTATGCAACTACCCGGGCGAGACCTGGGTATGTCTTCCGGATGTCACTCCAGACCAGATCCGCGCCGTGCGGCTGTTTGTGCGGTGCATGACCGGCGATTTGGATAATGAGGTATTATGGTGAACCTATAGTTCACTGGAAGCGTTTTACTTCTATTATCCGTCGATTATCCAACGCTTTCAAAACAAAGTACTAAGGGAAATTGTCAAAGCTCCCTGGTACGTCAGAAATGACGATCTTAATAGGGACCTTAAGATAGAGATCGTTGAAAAAGTAATAAATACATACGCAGAAGCTCACCAATATAGGCTTCATCATCACGTTAATGTCGAGGCAATCCAGCTCCTTGACGTAACAGACTTAGTGAGAAGACTTAAAAGAACTAAACCATTTGAACTTGTGTAATGTTAGTTTATATCAGTGTAATATATAGTGAGAGTGCTGCAAAAGAACACATGAACAAAGTGTCTTACCCTTAAATAGAGACAATAAGAAAAGTGTTAATGGACACATTCTTAGTTTAGCAATGTAGCGGTTTAAGTTAAAGTTAAATTAGTGATTAGCCGTAGTTTGGCTAGATTGTAATTATAATAGGGCACTTTGTAAGAGATACTCTAGAAGTAATAAAAAAAAAAAACTTCTATTATCCGTACAGCGATGGAGTGGATTTCCTTGCGTCTATGTTTTTTGTACTGTATAATCTAGGAGCCCTTATGTTTAGAGTAAATAGGTATTTTTTAGGCAAGCATGAATATTTATATTCTCTTCGTCATCATCATCGCTTTTAATCAGGTGAGACATCGGGCAGTTCAATTAAGTCAACGGGCTATTCATGGCGAATTAGCTACCTCCCCCCCACTCTTTAAAGGAGCATTCAATATTTACGACCCAGTTGGCGCAGTGGACAGGTGTCCGCCCTCTGCGCCGTGGGTCCTGGGTTCGATTCCCGGCAGGAGCACAAATTCCTTTCCAAGGGATATTTGTGCTTCTGGTTCTGGGTGTAATGTGTGTGTGATGTAAATGTTTTTTTTTTTTTTTTTATGCCTGATAGGCAATCATTTGACCACAATCTCACCTGATGGAAAGTGTTGATGTGGCCGAAGATGTAGCATGCTTGCCTAGAAGGTACCTATTCACTCTTGACTTGAAGACTCCCAGATTGTACCGTTCGGGGAACAAAGACGAAGGCAATGAGTTCCACTCCTTCGCAGTACGAATGATAAACGTAGAAGCGAAACGCTTCGAGCGAACTGGAGGTATGTTAACCATATATGGATGACGTTTGACAGTTTGTCTTGTTGTTAGATGGTAAAATGGACAAGTTGGAATTAACTCGTATAATTCCTGCGCACACTCTCCAAAATGTATACGATAGAATACCGATAGGCTCGCGACCTTACGTCGGTGACAGAGACTCTGCAATTTGGACTCGACCAGCTTATCATCGCCAATGAGTCTTTTTGCTCGTCGGTCGATGGACTCAAGAGCTTCAAGCTGGTACTTTGCGGATCCATCCCATAAGTGGCCGCAGTACTCCATACACGATCGGACTTGAGCTTGATATAAATTAAGAAGTTGCCCCGGTGTGAAGTACTGCCTAACCTTTGCGAGGATACCCAGTTTTTTAGCAGCCAGCTGAGCTCTGGCTTCGATGTAGGTACCAAAGTTTAGGCTCGACGACATGGAAACGCCAAGAAGCTCAAGTTTATTTGCTATCGGTATTGATACATTCTGGAAAGTCGGAGACAGGTGAAAAGGTCTCCGTTTAGCGGAGAAAAGACACGCCTGTGTTTTAGACGCATTAAAACGAACCAAGTTGGCATCGCCCCACTCGGCCACGGCCAACAAGCTCGAATTTAATCGGTCTATCATCCCCTCTCTGAGAGACTGGACTTGTACCTCGCCAGCTCGTGCATTGGATACGTATCTTTCCGGCACCCATGATACAAGTCTTTGAACTTAGTGTGGGGCTGTGAGTGTGAAAGCGTTTGTTTGTTTGTTTGTTTATTTATTCGGTTCGTCTAGATCCAGACATTCCCCCCGTTCCCCGGCACGGAACGTAACTTCCTGCGAGCGCAGATCGCTCGCATCCAAGCGGCCACCTCCATCTCCCCGCAAGGGTTCTACACCTTCGGCTCCGGGGAAGAAGAGGACATAGACATGGAGGAGGGGATGGGTAAGAGCACTAACTGTTATGAATTAACAGAAGGAGCAGACGAGTTGTCCGTTGATCTAAATATATAAACAAAGAGTGAATATATACCTTCTAGGCAAGCATGCTACATCTTCGGCCGCATCATCACTTTCCATCAGGTGATATTGTAGTCAAATGCTTGCCTATCAGGCATAAAAAAACGCATTCACACTTATAGCCCCACACTAAGTTCAGTGACTTGTTTCGTGGATGCTGAAAATATTCACATCACACACACAATCAGAAACAGAAACACAAGTTTTCCTTGGGGAGAAAATTTGTGGTCCCGCCAGGAATCGAAAACGATACTACTGCTTGGAAGGCGAACGCACACCAACTAAGCCAACGGGCAGTTCTGTCTTTCTTTGTCTTTAGTAGAAAGTGGGATAGTGGGATTCGGGATAGGGACAATGATGCATAGAGGCAATCTGCACTGCATAGTTACTTATGGTTAGTTTTTTTTACCTTTTTAATTTCCAGTGAAATTACAGGGCTTCAAGAGATTTAACATCTAATATTTCAAGGAGCACAGTGCTTTACTGCGCTGGAAATCAACTATACCTACGTATAAGTTCAAATAAAATATTTCATACAAAATAGAGTATATTGGTTTTCATGGTTGAATCGTCCTTCTATTTTGCCATGTGGTGGCATGTGAAATCGCATGTTAAATTAATATCTCTATATATATATAAAAATCAATGCCACTTTTCGTTGTTATTTTACAACTCAAGAACGGGCTCACATATCCAAACCAAATGTTTAGGCTTTGTTCGGACTATTTAGTAGATGGTTTATGTGAAGTTTGCACAAAATCGGTCGAGCGGTTCTTCATTTATCACACCCGGGCGAAGCCGGGGCGGATCGCTAGTATATTATAATGATTAATATTAATTCAGTATAAAGTTAAATGTCAATAAAATAATTAAAAATAGAATGTCAAAACTATAGGTGGCACTGATCTGTGGCAACCGTGTCGCTTACCATCAGGCAAACAATTTTCTCGTCTCGTCTCTCAAAGAAATAAAAAAATACCTTAACTTCCCGTACTGTACCTCCCCCTATCCCCCCGTTCCCTGACTCCCGTCCCCCCTCCAGGCGACCTGGACTTCAACCCGAACCCGTTCTACCAGGGGCACACGCTGAAGGACCTCCTGAACTCCAACCTCACATACTGGGTGCACCACGGGCGGCACATCCTACCGCAGGGCCGCACGCTCTGGTGGAACCCTAACGCGGATATGGTTAGTACCTTGGCCGTGGATCTGCATTCACTATTTTATTGGATATATAAAGTAATTACAAAGATGTTCACCTCGTGTTAGGTGGGAAGAGACGGCGAGCGCTCCGCGCTTATCGCACCGCAGTTAAAAATCTAAAAAAATATCGGCCTAGTTGGCTTATTGAGGCGTTCAATATTAATCCTTATCAAAATAAAACTAATTTATCGTCTTTTATGTTCAATTTGGACAATTAATGGTCTAGGACTGGGTTCGGCAACCTTTTGAGTCGAAAGAGTAAAAAATTGCAATTTACAAAATTTCAAAGTTTTATAGAGCCACAATGTTTTTTCTTGCCATAAATATTCCTTGATGCCAACAATAATATCTACTGTACTATGAGTATCGTATAGAAACGCAATGCACGCGTTATACCTACCTAATCATCCCGTAGTTTTTTTGTTTCAACTGTATAAATACTTATACTTTTTGGTACCTTTTGAGGCTTGTTAATGGCTCGATAGAAATTATTCCTAATCCTCGTTAATTGATTCAGACCGTTTTTCTAAATGTTTTTGTTTAAATAAATAATATTTGCGTATGGAACTAAAGAGCCGCAACTACTCATCCAAAGAGCCGCATGTGGCTCACGAGCAGCAGGTTGCCGACCCCTGGTCTTGGAGATAAAAGTAAATTAAATTTTGGCGACTGGAACGATGTATCACAGATTGAATAACAGTTACTGCGCAATCAGACGCATTATGCGTTTAAGAACAATCACAAGATATTCAATCGTCTGCTACCATTTTTGTGACCATCCGCATGACAGGACGAGGCTCTAGAGGAAGAGGAGGACGAGGGCCCGCCGGCAGCGGAGCCAGAGTCGGGCCCGCCGCTGTTCACGACGCTGTCGGAGGACGGGCGCCTCGAGGGCGTGCCGGCGTGGGTGCCGCGCGTCAGCTCCGGCCTCGCGCCCGACCGCGCCGTGGCCGTGCTGCGCAGCGGGCTGTGGCCCGGGGCCGTGGCCTACGCCACCAACGGGAAGTAAGACTAACTATGAAAAAAAACTGGGGCTGTCGCGTACGCTACAAACGGGAAGTGATACTAACTATTTAAAAAAAAATGCTGTCGCGTACGCTACCAACGGAAAGTTAGACAAATAATGATAAAGCAAAACTAGAGATCAGATCTTGATCAATTTTCAATGGGACCACATGAAAAACACCAGCTTTCAAATAAAAAAAATAATCATCACAATCGGCTCACAACGAAAAAAGTTATGAGGTAACTTTTGAAGTCAGTTAAACGAGAACATCGTCGAAGTAGTCCACAAAATAGGCATTATTGACGATATTTCAAGTACTACTGATCAGATCTTGATCAAATTTTTATGGGACTAATTAGAAAGCAACATCTTTCAAACTAAAAATAAAATTCGATATCGGCTCACGTGGAGAGAAGTTATGAGGATAACACACATAAAAAAATACAATCGACTTGATTACCTCCTCCTTTTTTGGGAAGTCGGTAAAAAAAAGGCTTTTGCGTACGCTACCAACGGCAAGTGAGACAAAAGTAACCTACTTATATACCATCTAACTCTCTAGCACTGAGGTCATCAGAGAATCTGAAGTTAAAGATTCCTCCACACGGTAGCTCTTTTTATGACAGTTCGTTCACTGTCGAAGCACTTCTATCTAATCTTTTATGAACGTAGAACGACGTCCTATTACATTGCGTTATTCCTCTCCATCCAAAGGTTGTCTGGAAGAGATCGCTCTCAGCGATAAGACCGCCTATTGTTACACTTATATAATTTTTTACTGTCATTCCTATTTGTGTTCTTTGTTATTTTAAGGTGTTCAATAAAGAATATATCTATCTATCTATCTACTTGTTAAAAACTTTTTGAGAAACAAGCTTTTGGAAGTCCGCCATATTGGACTTAAGTGGTTCACTTTATTTTTCGTGTTATCCTCAGCCAGCCCTTTCATTTGATACCCATATTGTAGGAGTGCATTAAAAATAACTTGTCCGCCATTTTGGCTGTTCCACCCGCTTCGGCCGTTAATAGAACCGGAGTTTCGGAACTGGTTCCGTACGAGGCTTTTAATATACTTGCACGGAACTGGTTCCGAGGAACCATGTTGGATTTGGAATGACGTCACATAGCTAACCAAACTAAACGTGAATACAAAATTTCAGCTCAATCGGTTGAAGATATCTGCTTTAAAATTAAGTTGCAAGATTCCACCTGCATACATGGCAAGTTAAATAAAAGCTCGTAAAATACAAAAGAATATAAAAACTGCCCATAACAAGTTAGGTGCGCATCAGCGTTGTCTCGTTGTGGCTTATCTCGTAGCAGTCATAATCTGTTGTTTTAGTAGCTGGCTAAGAGTTGCCATGATTTACTTGAGATATACTACTAAGCTGACTGCGCCACAACATACAATAACTCCTTATTGACACCAAAAGATAAATACAGCTTACAGAGAAACTCATAAAGTATAGGTACAATGGGCGGTCTTATCGCTGAGAGCGATCTCTCCCAGACAACCTTTGGATGGAAATATAAAAGAAAAGTGAAAGTAGGGATGGTGGTGCGATAAAATGAATGAAATAGATTATAAAAATAATAATAATAATACTAACATTTTTAACTATATAAACAATACATACATACCATTAAAAATAACAAAATATCTTAATAAATAAACTTACATATAAAAAAATAATAGTATAATAATTACACATAAGTACCTACAATACATATCATTTATCCTACACAATTCAAATACAGTAATGTTTAGATATTGGACAGTGGTGAAGCGTCTTTGCCTTTTATAATATAAGAAATAAGTATAAATTATACATCTATGAATAAATACTTCACTTTATATACCTAATATTCATATTGGCAAGAATCTTTGGATATTTGTGTACATTTGCAGTGTATTAGGCTCTCTGCTGACCACTGTTAGAGATCGTTCAAGGACGATCCTAGAGATGGCGCTAGTTGTATCGAGTGACATTTTTTGCGCTCGCGACTAACTTCATATTCGTGTGTCATCCCTGTGTGTGGTTGACAAAAAACGCTCCGCTATTGAATTTTGTGACGTAGAAAACTAATTAAATAATTAACCAGGACTTAAAATAAAAACTTCATCGTGTCTATTGTGATCGACCGCTTCAACTGTGATGTGACTAAGTGATCAGTGCCTCGTACATTTTCGGATATTTTCGGATTCAAACTCGCCGGCCGGCGCGACGTGGAGTTGTGTGTGTGCGCTTAGGCATACATACAGTTTGCTGTAGTTCCTTTCTTGGGGAGCTCCGGAGGCGGTTTCGACGCAGTCTAAAGGTACGTGGGCTTAAATAAACACTGTAAATTGATTCGTGTATCCCTACTGATTTTTGCCAATGTTTTAATCCAAAATAATTTACCGCTATCATTAAAAATATTAATACGTAAATGGTGGGCTATTTACACGCCAGCGATTTTACTCGCGCCACCATAATTTTGGTCCTTTTCGAGCCGGATAGTCCAGTTTTAATTACCTTTTGCTTTGAGTTATTAACCATAAACATTTCATACATAAGTTCGCCCGCCCGTTGCTATGTGCAATTCACTCCGCTTATAACTACCTATAGTGTAACTGCCGCCCGCTAATTTACCTACTTGTATCGCCCGCATTTGTTGTTTGTAAACAAACATTTAGTAGTTTATTCGTGCATAAATTATTAGCATAACGATAACCGAACATGTCGAAACCAAGTTCAGATACGATGTTGATCATTTTAGGAGAAAAGAAAGAGTTGTTATTTAAACGTATGAATCATTTGTATAATATGTCTAAAAACATCACTTCTTTCGAGAGTTCAAGGTCGAATGAAAACTTTATGTCTGAAACAGAAACTATGGATGACCTTCATAATAATTTTGAATCTATTGTAGATAAAATTAATGAGATTACCTTAATGTCGAACCCTTCCGCGAGTCCCGATTTTGGTTGTTTGGAGTCGTTTGACGAATTGTTTACAAGAGTGAAACGCGTTAGAAATAAAATGAATAATCACGCTAATGTGTCACCGCTGCGAAGTGATAGTGCTTCTGTGTTTAAATTGGAGCCGCTTCATATTAAGGAATTCGATGGTAAAATACAGAATTGGCCAGCGTTTTATGAATCCTTTAAAGCAAATATTCACGATAATACGCGTCTAAGTAATTCGCAACGCATTCAATACTTGGTAAGTAAATTGAGTCATTCCGCAAATTCCGTTATTTCGGGAATTGTACCAACGGGTGAAACTTACAGCATAATTTGGGATAGCTTAGTCAAGAAATACCAGGATAAGCGACTTTTAGGAACACATTATCTCAACAATGTGTTAGATTTAAAAGGGTGTACTCACACTGCCGCTAGTCTCGATTCATTTATCGATCATTTTTCGGCATCGATTTCTGCTCTCAAACAGCTGCATGTTTCGGATTTGACGGATTTTATTCTCGTGCACTGCGCACTTAGAAAATTAGACACTCAAACCGCACAATGTTTTGAACTTTCTGTTAGAGATGTTGAAATACCTACAACAAAACAGCTGATCAGTTTCGTTCAAGATCAGGCTAAGATCTTAGGACGTTTGAACCCGACCATGTACATGAACTCAAACCCGCGTAATTCAAATAACACAAATAAACCGCCCGCTTCTACGTCACGGAACACACGCTCAAACACATATAAATCCTTTGTTGCGAGCGAGGTACCAATGGTTGCTACCGGAACCTCTGCTTCGCACTCATACCCGCCCGCCATATCACATTGCGCATTTTGTAATGAAACCGCTCACACACATTTATATACTTGTGCTAAATTCAAAAATACACACGATCCTAAATCTCGTTATGATTTTATTAAATCCAAACGTGGATGTGTAAACTGTCTCAGTATGACGCATAATTTATCGACCTGTAATTCGTCATCAGTCTGCGAGTTATGTAGAAAACGACACCATACGCTTTTACATTTTGTGAAAAATAATAATACGCATGTACACACTGCTTATGCGAATTTTCCCGTGCTGTCGCCGACAACGCCGCCGCCGCCGGTGCCGCCGCCGCCGACTGATTGCGCGCCTTCACCCGCCTTAAATCTACCGCTTACGTCACATAATGCCGCTGTGCTTTTATCCGCCGAAACAAAACCGAAGTCGACTGTCTTATTATCAACCGCTCAGGTGTACGCGCGTTCTAAAGGTAGTACAGGTCCGAAAACTATCATCAGATGTTTAATTGATAATGGTAGCATGAACAATTTAGTAACGACTGAATGTTGCCGCGCTTTAAACTTGCCGATAATACCTTTGAGTAATTCTTTTGTCAAAGGTGTTGGCTCAACTTCGCGTCCAATCGTTGGATACGTGTATTTGGATATTGAATCCCGCATATACCCGCAACAGAAATACACCATACACGCTCTTGTCGTGGAGTGTATTACAGATCAATTGCCGTCGCAATTTATTGAATAGAATCGTAACATAGATTACCACGACCTCCCGCTCGCAGATTTTAGTTGGAATATTCCAGGAGACATTCAGGCAATTATAGGTGCCCAACTCTTTCCGTACATTTATTTGGGGAAACGGGTTGACTTTGGTCTGGGACTTCCACCTGCACTTCTAACCACTTTTGGTTACGTTCTGATGGGAGATTATCCGCGTAATGACACCATACCTACCGCTTCTTTCACCGCGCTCGCGCTGAACGATCTAGTACAGAAGTTTTGGGAACTCGAAGAAGTACCTACGATGCGTTTGTTGTCACCCGAAGAGACGGAATGCGAAAATATTTTCACGTCATCAGTGACGCGTGATGATGTCGGTCGCTACACGGTATCGCTGCCATTCAGCAAGGATCCATCTGAACTCGGCAATTCACATGCTGTTGCTCTTCGCCGATATATGGCACTAGAGAGAAAATTTCGCCAGTCACCCGATTTGAGGGAAAATTACAACTAGGTCATTCGAGAATATATCGATAATGGTTATCTTAGCTCTGTCGATGAAACCGAAATTTCTGGTGGAAGCTACTACATACCTCACCATGCGGTCGTGCGACCTGATAAGCCGATGCCGCGCATAGTGTTAGATGCAAGTTCGAAAACTCACACAGGTTTGTCTTTAAATGACGTGTTGCATATAGGACCTAATTTGCAAGCTGATCTGTTTTTATTGCTTTTGCAATTCCGCTTGTTTCCTGTCGCGATGAACGCTGACATAAAACAAATGTACTTACGCATAGGTGTACCCGTGGACCAGCGTAAATACTTACGCATCTTGTTTCGTTTCAACGAGAACGAACAAGTGCGTACTTTTGTCTTCAAACGCTTACCGTTTGGACTCAAGTCGAGCCCTTATATAGCTATGCGCACTGTCCGACAGCTGGCTTCCGACATGAGTCCACACTATCCTGACGCTGCAAAAATTGCAGAATCCAGTCTCTATATGGATGATCTGGTATATTCTGCACATAATGAACAAACCGCTATGCAGCTGTCACAAGACCTAATAAACATGTTCAGATCGGGTGATTTTGATCTGGTGAAATGGTCTAGCAACTCACCAGCTCTCTTAAGTAGTCTTCCTGATTCGCACCGCAAATCCCTCGATTTTGACGAAGGCAATATTTCCGCGAAGATCTTAGGTCTTTCCTGGGAATCTTCTGAAGATAACTTTTTCTTCACTTCCGCTGTAATAACCGACAAATGCACTAAGAGAAATATACTCTCCGTAGTTGCACGATTATTCGATGTTCTGGGTTTGGTCGCTCCAGTCATTCTCTATGCCAAATTGCTCATTAAAGAGTTGTGGTTGAGCAACAGTGGCTGGGACGATCCCGCTACGGAAAATATTGTTGTCCGCTTTTCCGCCCTTGTGCAAGAATTTCCCTTGCTTGATACCTTACGGATTCCGCGCCATGTAGGTGTAAATATTGACTGCATTGTGAATCTCGTTAACTTTTGTGTTGCTAGTTTAAATGGCATGGGTTGTGTGATCTTTTTACACTGTACCTACCCTGCTGGCATCATAGTTCGCTTACTTTGCGCAAAGTCAAAGGTCTCACCGACTAAAGTCACGACTCTTGCACGTCTTGAGTTATGTGCTGCTGTGCTTATGTCTAAGTTAGTGAAGGTTGTCAATGACTCTTACGCTGCACGCGTTCCTATTGCAGGAGTGTATGCATTCTCCGATTCGACTATTGCCTTATCGTGGATACATTCTTCCCCACATCGTTGGTCGATTTTCGTGAGTAACCGCGTCGCTCAGTGTCAAGAGAACTTAGCCGCGAAACACTTCTACCACGTAGCTGGTGTAGAAAATCCTAGTGATTGTCTGTCTCGAGGTATGCTGCCGTCGCAGCTAGTCTCGCATGACCTCTGGTGGAATGGCCCTTCCTGGATGCATTCCGCTCCTGAAGAATGGCCAATCAAGCCATTTTTGCCGACTGACTGCAGTAACCTTCCTGAGCACAAGACAAATGTGTTGACAGTGACTTCTCAATCGGAACAACCGCTTTTATGTGAGTTGGCGCAACGCATTTCGTCTTGGGACAAATTGCTGCGTGTCATCTCATACATCCTGAGATTCGCACGACCGAAAAATAACATCGTGCCACGGTCTGTTCAGGCATTGACAGCCGCGGAACGTGCTATGGTCCGCGCCGTGCAATCAGTTCATTTTGCAGATGACATAAAGTGCATTAAAAATAAAAAAATGCCATCCATGAAGCTGCAACGCTTGGCTGTCTTCTTAGATGAAGAGGATATTTTGCGGGTTGGCGGAAGACTTTCTAAGTCAAATCTTCCATTTGATGCCAAGTACCCAGTCCTACTTCCTAAACGCGATCATATCGTTGATCTTATCATACGACATTACCATGTCGTGAACTGTCATACTGGCCCTGGACTTCTCATGTCGATTTTACGACAGCGTTTCTGGATATTAGATGCCAGAACTGTCGTCAGGTCTCAATGTCGTAAATGTAATACGTGTTTTAAGGTGAATCCGTCGCATCCCACTCCCATGATGGCAGATCTTCCTGCGTATCGTGTTTCAGAAGCGAAAGCCTTTGCTCACACAGGAGTAGATTATGCGGGTCCCATACGCATAACGCTTACCCGCCGTAGAGGTCAACACGCGCAGAAGGCGTATGTCTGTCTGTTTGTATGCCTGGTTACCCACGCTCATGCGTTGAGTTGGTAACTTCATTAAATTCTTCGGCTTTTGTAGACGCCTTTAAACGCTTTATTTCCCGCCGCGGACCAGTATCCTGTCTTTACTCTGATAATTCCACCACTTTCGTTGGTGCTAAAGCTCAATTGGATGAGCTATATACTTTTTTATTGAA
Organism: Lomographa bimaculata; assembly: GCA_948107665.1. Lineage (NCBI taxonomy): Eukaryota > Metazoa > Arthropoda > Insecta > Lepidoptera > Geometridae > Lomographa > Lomographa bimaculata. The sequence goes on from OX403603.1 coordinate 1,486,306, forward strand.
CTCTAGTTTCAATTCGTCACTCTCAGAGGAGTTGATGACCCGACGCATTGACTGGAAAATGATTCCTCCTAGAGCTCCCCATTTTGGAGCAATGTGGGAATCGAACATTAAGAGTTTGAAAACTCATATGTACAGGGTGATAGGTAGTCAGCTTCTAACATATGAGGAATTACAAACCGTATTGACGCAAATAGAGTGTATTCTTAATTCGCGCCCTCTGAATGTTGTATCTTCCGATCCACACCCAGAGGTGATAACTCCCGCCCATTTTTTAATGTCGTCTCCCCTGCAATACTTACCCACTGCCGATCTTTCTGATCAGCGCATCAGTCTTGTACAACGCAAAGAACTTTTGGACAGCATGGTCCAATAATCCTTTTGGAAAAAATGGCGCTTAGAGTATTTGCATACGTTGCGAGTAAGGCAAAAGTGGGCTACTCCGGATAAACCGGTTGAAATCGGGACTGTAGTACTCGTTGGGCAGGATAATTTAGCTCCTCTAAACTGGCCTTTAGGGGTTATTACCGAAGTTTATAAAGGCACCGACGGTATTGTTCGTGTTGCCACGGTCAAGACCAGACCCCCTATTACGTATCTTTGTTGCACGCGGTTTCAATTAAAATTAAGCAAAAATGAACCTTATTTCTTAGGGTTTTGTCAAATTAGTACTGAAACCGTTTGCAACAAAGATAGGTAATCGGGGGGCAGTTCAGGTAGTTTCAAACGCCCTATCGTCAAACTATATCCCATTCCGACACAATAAATGTATATTCGTAAAATATTTATTATTATTTATTATTTATATATCTACGCGCTTATATAAGTATTTCGCATTATGAGGATTAAGTTACAATTTCTTAATAATTAACATTCACGCCCGATCAGACATAAAGTTCATTGATCTTTTAGATTATTTCATAATATAAACGAGTAGAATCTAATAACTCTTACTGTTTCTTTTGAAAGATCTTGCGCTCTTCCAAGGCGGGGTGCATGGTGAAGCGTCTTTGCCTTTTATAATATAAGAAATAAGTATAAATTATACATCTGTGAATAAATACTTCACTTTATATACCTAATATTCATATTGGCAAGAATCTTTGGATATTTGTGTACATTTGCAATGTATTATTAGGCTCTCTGCTGACCACTGTTAGAGATCGTTCAAGGACGATCCTAGAGATGGCGCTAGTTGTATCGAGTGACATTTTTTGCGCTCGCGACTAACTTCATATTCGTGTGTCACCCCTGTGTGTGGTTGACAAAAAACGCTCCGCTATTGAATTTTGTGACGTAGAAAACTAATTAAATAATTATCATCTAATTAACCAGGACTTAAAATAAAAACTTCATCGTGTCTATTGTGATCGACCGCTTCAACTGTGATGTGACTAAGTGATCAGTGCCGCGTACATTTTCGGATATTTTCGGATTCAAACTCGCCGGCCGGCGCGACGTGGAGTTGTGTGTGTGCGCTTAGGCATACATACAGTTTGCTGTAGTTCCTTTCTTGGGGAGCTCCGGAGGCGGTTTCGCCTCTAAAGGTACGTGGGCTTAAATAAACACTGTAAATTGATTCGTGTATCCCTACTGATTTTTGCCAATGTTTTAATCCAAAATAATTTACCGCTATCATTAAAAATATTAATACGTAAATGGTGGGCTATTTACACGCCAGCGATTTTACTCGCGCCACCAGACAGATAAAAATACATACTTACCAGTAAGAAAACTAAATTGTTTTAGGTTAAAAAAAATTTTTTTTTTTTCAGTAGTTGGTTTTAAACCACCCCCTGCAGGATTTTGCACTGTACTTGCCAATGACGTATATGTTTTATTCCAGAAAGTCAGAATGCTTGTACATCGGGTGGGGACTCAAGACCCAGTCTCCAAACTTCAGTCCACTGCAGCTGCCGCGGCCGCAAGACGAGTACATAATCGGCCCAGAGGTCATGGAGATGGCAGACCCCACATTTGCTGATGAAGAGGTGCCTAACATCTAATCTGTTGTTAAACGATGATGTGGTCGAGTGTGGATAACACGATAGTCCTAATATCTATTTTTAAATGTTACACTAGTCATGCCCCGAGGCTTTGCCCGCGTTAATTAAGTTAAAAAGTAGCCCATGCGTTATTCCGGAACCAAAAATAGCTACTTACATTCTAAATTTCATCAAAATCGGTTTATTCGTTGCGAAGATACGTGATAACAAAAATTCACACACACACAAGCTTTAGCATTTATAATATTAGTAGAATATGATACATAAGCATTTTAATTTAATATTGTCATTATATTAATTTAACATGTAATTTCACATGCCAACACATGGCAAAATAGAAGGACGATTCAACCATGAAGACCAATATGTATACTCTATTTTGTGTGAAAATATACTCATTTCACTCATTTCATTTCGTATATCACCCAATAAAAAGTGACGATGCAACCGAAAAGAGCCATTCACTCAAGTGACAACAAGCATAGTTTCCTGAATACTATTTAAGCTAGGGGACTGATTTTTCAATTACTATCTGCCCGTTAGCGTTCGCCTTCTATGCAGGGTTCGATTCCCGATAGGAACACAAATTTTCTCCTAAGAAAAATGTGTGTTTTTGGTTCTGTTCGTGATTGTGTGTAATGTGAATGTTTCAATATAACCATCATTACTTTGTTTTGCGGCACCTAAGACACAAGTCATCGAACTTTGTTTGGGCTGTGAGTGTGAAAGCATTTATGTTATGTTTATTATACGATATATTCCAGGCGTACCGCATCGCGCATCTACCCCCCTTGCCTCCTCAAGAACTACCCGGGGAAGGGGAGGGGTTCGGAGGAGAAGAAGAGGAGGACGATGAAGAGGATTAGGAAGAGAACTATCTTAGGTCTCGTTAGAATTTGATTTATGTATCCTTGTATTGTGAAGTATAGATTAAATATATTTGGTAACTACCTCTTTAGAACTGTTTACTACGTATAACTAGCCCCCTAGCCAGAAACCCTAAACACTTCCTCTCTATGTTATAAGTTACTTTACTTTACTTGTTAAAAACTTTTTAAAAACAAGCTTTTAGAAGTCCGCCATATTGGATTTAAAGTGATTTTCGAGTTAATCTCAGCGAGCCATTTCATTTGATACCCATATTGTAGGAGTGCATTAAAAATTACTTGTCCGCCATCTTGTGTGTCCCGCCATGTTAGATTTAGAATGACGTCACACAGATAACCATGCAGTCATCTATACTAAACGTGAAAACAAAATATCAGCTCAATCGATTGAAGATATCTGCTTCAAAATTGAGTTGCAAAACACAAAACACACGCATACACACTCACAGCCACACACTAAGTTCAAAGACTTGTATCGTAGGTGCCGGAAACAGTCACATCACACGCACATTACGAACCAGAAGCACAAATATCCCTTGGGAAGGAATTTGTGCTCCTGCCGGGAATCGAACCCAGGACCCACGGCGCAGAGGGCGGACACCCGTCCACTGCGCCAACTGGGTCGTCAAGTTGCAAGATTCCCGGACAAACATACATATATGTATATAAAAGCTTGTAAAAGAAGGAACGCGTCCAAATGTAACAGACTTTAAAACTTCGTCCCTGTTTGTAATATTTTATCATCTCCCTTTGGTTGTCTGGAAGAAATCGCTTTGAGCGATAAGACCGCCCTTTGTGCTCCTATGTTATATTTAAGATTTCTTTGTAAGTGTTATTTATTTTGGTGTGCAAATAAAGAATTTATCTATCTATCTATCTAACTTACAAAGGTTTGAAATTGCTTGTCTGTAACTGCAATCTCGGTGAGCGCTATATAACAAGTCAAGATATTTTAAACCTTATGTATACAAGTTTTAAGGTTTACATTTAGAAAGCGTTTCTTTTGATATAATAGAGACGAAGCGTTCTGGTTTTTAGCTAGGGGCGCAGGTATCGCTACGTTCCATAATTCGTCCGTAACAATCGCATCGCTCACGAAGTCTAGACCGGATCTTGGTGGCCCGGTCGGCATTTTCAGGGGGCGCCAAAACAATGATATAATTTGATTCAAAATAAAAAGAAACCCTGCTCCACAAAGTGCGGAGCCTGGTCGACTTGTGTAAGAAGAAGACGCCCAAACAGGCCCACACTAAAAGTGATTTTGTGGACTTGAGTTGCCAATTTGAGATTTACCGTGAGCACTAGTGAACATTTTTTTCCGTGAGAAACGCAAACGCATTCACACTCACAGCCCCACACTAAGTTCAAAGACTTGTATTCTGGGTGCCGGAAACATTCACATCACACACACACATTACATTACAACCAGAACCAGAAGCACAAATATCCCTTGGAAAGGAATTTGTGCTCCTGCCGGGAATCAAACCCAGGACCCACGGCGCAGAGGGCGGACACCTGTCCACTGCGCCAACTGGGTCGTCAACGTTTAATAATAACGAACATTAATTGCACATTGTTTGTATACAAAAAACGTATATTATATTCCTAGTCGTCCCACATAGATTGCCACCAGACCTCCTATTACGTATCTTTGTTGCACGCGGTTTCTATTTGAATTAAGCAAAAATGAATCTTATTTCTTGGAAGTTTTGTCAATTTAGTATTGAAACCGTTTGCAACAGAGATAGGTAATAGGGGGTCCGGTGGCAATCGGGAATTAAATTCCCAGTGGCCGCAGGGTGGCGACTGGGAAGTTATTGCCCACTGCTGCGTGGATGCGGTCAAGAGGAGTAAAACTTACTTTTGCTCTTATCTGCTTCGCGCTTCTTAAGAGCGATGCGCTTAGACATATTTGTCTATATATCTATACTAGCTGACCCGCCCGGCGTTGCCCGGGTAAACAAAAGCTTACACATAAACGCTTTCTCACTCACAGCCCCACGTAAAAGTACTATAAGTTGTGTCGTGGGGCCGTAAACAATTAACACCACACACACAACATTCACGTCATACCCAGAACCAGAAACATAAACTGCCCGTGGGGAAAAAACTTTTGTTATTGTGTTCCCACCGAGATTCGAACCCGCTGCTTTAAAGGCAAACGCGCACCCATTTACGGGAGTAGATAGTTCAAAAGATGACCCGCCCGGCGTAGCCCGGTAAAAAAATATACAAAACACTTCCACATTCACAGCCCCACACTAAGTTCAATGACTTGTATCGGGGGGCCGTAAACATCCAAGATTCACAAAGCATTCACAACATACTCAAAACCAGAAACACAAATTCCCGTGGGAAAACACCTGTGTTCCCACCGGGCATCAAACCCGGTGCTTTAAAGGCAAACGCCCACCTAACTACGCCAGCGGGCAGTTCAAAGTTCAATGATAAGACTAAACAAAAAAAAAGCAGTTGAATTTATATCCTCCTTCTTATGTTAGTCGGTTCAAAACATAGACGTATGCCGGATTACGCAGTAACTGTTCCATTCTGTGATCCACCGTTTTCACCCTCAAATAAACTTAAGGATTTCTCCTAGACTATAGGTCCAAATTATGTGCAGTAAAGAGCAAATTGCATCTACGTAAACTACATAAGCCGATGAAAAAGGTTTTTTTGATAAGGATTAATATTAAATACCTACTTAAAAAAAGCCAACGAAATAGAAGCCGCTATTTTTTAATGTGTAGGAATTCGTAGTACGTGTCGGTACATTTCTGACCCGTCCCGTTCACGGGCGGACTCCCGTGAAACTAATTTCACGATTTCTCATAGACTATTTATCCAAATCATATGCAGTAAAAAGCAAAATGTATCTACATGAACTACGTATGACGATGAAATAGTTTATTTTGATAAGGATTAATACTGAATGTCTCAAAAAGCCAACTAAACAGAGGCCGCTTTTTTTTCAGATTTTTAACAAAGAAAAGTATTTTTTCTGAGCTATACATACATGTTAGATATATGCTGTCGCGGACTTTTTTGTAAAACTCATGAAGGCCAACATTTTTGCCATACATTGTATTCAACTATATCTTACCGTTTAGTCAGCGTACGCCGATAAAGCGGAAAGTTAGCAAATTTTTCTCCGACTTGTCTTACGAATATTATTATTTCGAACTGATAACTAACTTCTATCCCGACAAAACATAGCCTATGACACTCAGTGATAGTGTAGCTATCTATTGGTGAAAGAATTTTCAGAATCGGATCAGTAGTTTCAGAGATTACCTTTTACATACAAACAAACAAACAAACTTTACCTCTTTATAATATTTACTAGCTGACCCGCCCGGCGTTGCCCGGGTAAACAAAAGCTTACATATAAACGCTTTCTCACTCACAGCCCCACTGTAAAAGTACTATAAGTTGTGTCGTGGGGCCGTAAACAATTAACACCACACACACAACATTCACGTCATACCCAGAACCAGAAACATAAACTGCCCGTGGGGAAAAAACTTTTGTTATTGTGTTCCCACCGAGATTCGAACCCGCTGCTTTAAAGACGAACGCGCACTCATCTACGCCAGTGGGTAGTTCAAAGTTCAAAGATTCCCCACCCTGCGTCGCCCGGTTAAAAAATCTACACATAAACACTTCCACATTCACAGCCACACACTAAGTTCAGTGACTTGTAGCGTGGGGCCGTAAACATCCAAGATTCACAACATATTAAAAACCAGGAACACAAATTTCCCGTAGGGAGAAAACTTCTGTTACCACCGCGAATCGATCCCGCTGCTTTGAAGGCAAACGCGCACCCATTTACGCGAGTAGATAGTTCAAAAGATGACCCGCCCGGCGTCGCCCGGTTAAAAAATAATAATACAAATAAACACACTTCCACATTCACAGCCCAACACTAAGTTCAATGACTTGTATCGGGGGGCCGTAAACATCCAAGATTCACAAAGTATTCACAACATACTCAAAACCAGGAACACAAATTTATCGTGGAGATAAATTTTCTAGGTAAATTATCACCGGTAATCGAACCCGCTGCTTTGAAGGCGAACGCGCACCCATCTACGCCAGCGAGCAATTCAAAGTTCAGGAACGACCCGCCCGGCGGGGCGTCGGCCGGGTAGTAAATATTAAAAAACATACCCATAAACGCTTTCACATTCACAACCCCACAATAAGTTCAATGACTTGTATCAAAGGGCTGTAAACATCCAAGATTCACACAACATTCACAACATACTCAAAACCAGAAACACAAATTCCCGTGGGAAAACACCTGTGTTCCCACCGGGCATCAAACCCGGTGCTTTAAAGGCAAACGCCCACCTAACTACGCTAGCGGGCAGTTCAAACTTCAATGATAAGACTAAACAAAAAAAAACAGTCGAATTTATATCCCCCTTCTTATGTTAGTCGGTTCAAAACATAGACGTATCCACCGTTTTCACCCTCAAATAAACTTAACGATTTCTAGACTATGGGTTCAAATTATGTGCAGTAAAAAGCAAATTGCATCTACCTGAACTAAGTAAGCCGATGAAATAGGTTTTTTTGATAAGAATTAATATTAAATACTTAAAAAAAGCCAACGAAATAGAAGCCGCTATTTTTTAGTGCAGGAATTCGTAGTACGTTTCTGTACATTTCTGACCCGTCCCGTTCACTGGCGGGCTCCCGTGAAATTAATTTCACGATTTCTCATAGACTATTTATCCAAATCATATGCAGTAAAAAGCAAAATGTATCTACATGAACTACGTAAGACGATGAAATAGTTTATTTTGATAAGGATTAATACTGAATGTCTCAAAAAGCCAACTAAACAGAGGCCGCTTTTTTTTCAGATTTTTAACAAAGAAAAGTATATTTTCTGAGCTATACATACATGTTAGATATATGCTGTCGCGGACTTTTTTGTAAAACTCATGAAGGCCAACATTGTTGCCATACATTGTATTCAACTATGTCTTACCGTTTAGTCAGCGTACGCCGATAAAGCGGAGAGTTAGCAAATTTTTCTCCGACTTGTCTTACGAATATTATTATTTCGAACTGATAACTAACTTCTATCCCGACAAAACATAGCCTATGACACTCAGTGATAGTGTAGCTATCTATTGGTGAAAGAATTTTCAGAATCGGATCAGTAGTTTCAGAGATTACCTTTTACATACAAACAAACAAACAAACAAACAAACAAACAAACAAACAAACAAACAAACTTTACCTCTTTATAATATTAGTATAGATATCTATATAATTAAACAAAAGCTAAAACTCAATCCAATTTATTCATTAACAATTATTACATCGTGTCTGAATTATTAATATAAGGCTCATTAGCAAAAATAAATAACTTCAGTGAAAATATAATTTCAAAACAATTTCTCACTTTATAGGTACATACAATGTACGAACCAATTTACAGCTTTATCTTCGGAACCCACGATAAAATTCAATTTCTGATATACGCATTATTGAGGATAACTAAAAACTACTGGTCAGATCTTGATCAAATTTAAATGGGACCACAAGGGAAGCACCACCTTTAAAAATATATTTCAAAATCGGTTCACCCAGAAATAAGTTATGAGGTAGCACATAAATATAATACAGTCGAATTGAGAACCTCCTCCTTTTTTTTTTAATTGGTTGAAAAAACAATGAAATCACGTTTTGGAGAAACGATTTCATGACTTCAAGACCTAAAACTTATTAAGATAGACTAAGACAGCACCAAAGTAATTGGAATCAAGAGAGGTGTTGAGAGACACCGAAGTTCCTATCGGTATTATTGGTCACCCAGCTGGCGCATTGGGTATGTTTCTGCCCTCTGCGCCGCGGGTCCTGTGGGTTCGTTTCGGCAGGAGCACAATTTTCCTTTCCAAGGGACCTCTGTGGCTTCTGGTTCTGGGTGTGATTATATATGTTTCCGGCACCCACGACACAAGTCTTTGAACTAATACCATAAAAGTAAAACCTTAGTTAAAAAAACTGGGTGCGTCGTAAAGACTCACGATAGAAGTGAAACTTTTGTATTACAGGAAAACATTTTAATTATTCATCACAGTGTTTACCCGCATCACTTTACGTCACACAAAAAGGTTGCAGATCAGAAATTGTCCTCCTATAAAAAGTTCTTAGATCTTATTACTGCTACCACTATGTTGCCCCACCACGGCTTTATACAAATTTAACTAGGGATGGAAACTGTTTCCACCGGGAATCGAACCCGATACCCGCTGCTTTAAAGCCGACGCGAAATCAACAAGACCAACAGGCAGTTTATTATGTCTCTAACTTCTGTCTTCTAGCTGTTTCTACACATAAAACAAGCAATGTAGGAAAAGTATTTTATTCTAGCTCTCATTCCCCTAAGTTCCGAAGTAGCGTACGATAAGGAACTTCGTTCCAAAAATTGTAATTAACACGGATATCACATTACGAGTAACCTCCTCGTGCGTAAAGGATAAAATGTTTGGAGAAACCTTCCATTGCTATAAGTGGCTAAATATTTTTTTTTTATAAACCTCCGACGACGTTCTATATGAAAAAACAGCTGCACCGATCTAACAGCTAAGAACACTCCGGACTAATTCAAATTTCAAACAAAAAAAAGCCCTAGCAAAGCTAAAAACCGACTTCGCCGCTTACGTTTTGGTTTTGGCTGGATCGATTTCGATAAAATTTATATGCGACCACCTATGAATTGTAATCTACCAAAGAAAAACTACAAAATCGATTCATAATTGGCGGCGATATCGCGTAACATACAAAAAAAAATATCCTTTTTCGAAATCGGTTGAAAAAACGAAATCAAAATATTTTCATCCGTTCGGGGGCTAACGATGCCACAGACAGACTCACACACAGTCGTCAAATTTCAACAGCACGTTGTCCGTTGACTTAGTTAAGTGCGCGTTCGCCTTCTAAGCGGGTTCGATTCCCGGCGGGAACAAAATTTGTCTCACCAGGGAAAATTTGTGTTTCTGGTTCTGGTTGTAACTGTATGTGTGATGTAAATGTTTCCGGTACCCACGACATAAATCATCGAACTTAGTGTGAGGCTGTGAGTGTGAAAGCGGTTTGTTATTATTTAAAATATATTTTGTCTGATGTGAAGTCACGCGTTATAATAAGTCAAAACATACACTATAGAAGGTTTATCAAACGTTTTATCTTTTCCTAAATAAACATATATATAATTTATGTCTATGAGATAATCATTTCTTGTGTTTATGTAGTTGAGGCGCTGATAGTTTCACTTTCCCGGGGAAGTTCCTTGCTACGTTCTCCTCCTGGAAAAAAAATAGAGTCAGAAATGTGACGTGCAAGACGCTCGCCGAATAGTAAGCGACACGCCTTCCTCTGTCAAAAGTCAGGCAATTTCCGTCGAAACTGTTAAACGTCATCAAAGCATCGTAGTATATACGCTTTCACACTCACAGCCACACACTAAGTTCGATGACTTTTAACATCACACACACAATCATAACCAGAACCAGAAACACAAATTTTCCTTGGGGAGAACACTTGTGTTCCCACGAGGAATCGAACCCGATACCCCTCACCGAACGTTACCCAACTGAGTCAACGAGCAGTTCATAGCATGTAGGGTTTTATATGTAGTAAGACGAGTAAGTCAATCGCCTGAAAGTAAGCGCCACTATTACACACAGTTCAGTGCCACCCAGAACTTTTGACTTCAACAACTCATTCATAGAGTATTTTCCATCCGTATCAAAGGTACAATATGAAAAAATAATTATCAAAATCAGTTCAGCTAGAAAAAAGTTCTGAGGTAACATATAAAACAAGTAATACTTTAAAAAGTTTTTTAATGGGGGTGGCATGGTCATGTCTAACCAAAGCCTCGTCTTGATGAATTAAGAATTAAAAAAAAAAAAATTACCAGTTGTAAAAAAAGGACTAAAAAGTTACATAGGTAACCAGAGAACTTGTCAAGACGAACCAAACGAGCCGAAACTCGATGGGGTTGCGTCGTTTCATTACAGAGTTCCTATGACCACCTTCCAGCTCCATCATCAGATCAGCACCATGTCATCATAATATTGCATTGTCACGCGATTTACACATGTATGCCAAATTGCAGCTCAATCGGTTACCGGGAAGTGGATCAAATTTAATTTGCAAGATTTGATGACAAACGCCGTGATTGGTGAAACTAAATAATAGCTTGTAAAAATACAGTCGAAATGAGAATTGAGAACGTCCTCCTTTTTTTGAAGTCGATTAAAAATTACATCTATCTGCACATATTATATAGAATTTCATTAAAAAACCATGACAGTACAATTTTGACGCAGGCATTTTTCGCTTGTCACTTACCACCTTACACCAAGTTAACTTGGATCGCTTCTCTCAAATATTTTGTGTATGTGTGATTACCTTGACAGCTTTAAGCAGGTCTTTCTCCCGAGGTGTAGCGCCTTTGTCCCTGAGGAACACTTGCACCGCCGTCTTGGCCGCCTTGCCGCGCTTTCCCGTGCCTGGGGTTAGTTTCACTTTATACCTGGAAAAGGTCATATGCAATTTTCAACACATATAGATAGATAGATAACGCTTTATTGTCACACCTTACATAAATCACTTACAATATTTTAAAAAAAACTTAAACGTGTACATTCGGCGGTCTTATCGCTAAAAGCGATCTCTTCCAAGTTACCCTGTACTTACTTGACTGCCGCACTGAACTATAATTTTCAAGCGTGACGCTCGCCATCAGGCATGCGACTTGCTCGTCTCGTCTCACAATTACATAAAAAAAATATTTTTAAATTTAAAATTCCATTCTAGTTTTTTATTTTTGATCAATAAAACAACGGGCCTATATTTTCTAAAACTAAATACAGCAAACACCTAAGAAAAAACCACAAGAAATCGAGCTTATAGGTAACTCAAGTGCTCAAGCCCACTACCAGTAGGTTTGGGCACTTGAGTTACCATGCCAGTTAAATCATCATTCATCATCCGTACAGCGAAGGAGAGCGTCTTTGTTACCCGAACGGTATAATCTGGGAGTCTTCAAGTCTCTAGTGAATAGGTATCTTCTATGCAAGCATGTCACACCTTCGGCCGCATCATCACTTTCCATCAGGTGAGATATTGGTCAAATGCTTGCCTATTGCACAAAAAAAAGAAATTGGTATTTTTAAATTAAAAATTAATATAATATTTTACTATTAAAGTTTTCGTGAGAATTAAAAATTATAATATTATGAAATTACGGCTATCATCATGTCTTCGTCGCGATCCCGCGGCGCAAACTCATCCCGAAGAAGAGCATCGTCCATGCTCGAAACCTAGCTCGACAATATCGATCGAATGACGTGAGTGATAGCCGTAATATAATAAAATTATAATATAACTAGCCGTGTCCCGCGGCATCGCCCGCTATTATCAAGTTAAAAAGTAGCCTATGAGTTAATCCTAGGTATAATCTATGTACATTCCAAATTTTATCCAAATCCGTTCAGCCGTTAGAGCGTGAAGAAGGAACAAACATACTTACACACAAACTTTCGGATTTATAATATTAGTAGGATATTGTTAGTTTTCTTACTTATAGTTAAGAAGTGCTGAATATGGTGCGCACACTGGCACAGAGAACAGCAGTTCGTCTTCAGCATGAGGAGTCCCCGTCAGCTGGGACAACATCTCCGTATCTGCGTCGGGACCTTGCTCCGTCTGCTCCGCCTGAAACACACGATAGTAGTGAAACTTTTGTATTATAGGGAAACATTTTAATTACTCATCAGTGTTTACCCCCACCACTTTTCGTCACGTGAAAAGGTTGCGGATCAGAATTTCAAAGCCCTCGTAAAAAGTTTTACACATAATTAAACTCAAGCAAAGCTTAAAAAAACCGACTTCACCGCTTTATCTTCGGAACCTTGATCAGATTTAATGCATTAAACACGCATTATTGACGTTAACTCGAAAACTAGAATCAGATCTTGATCAAATTTCAATGGGACCACATGAAAAGCACCAGCTTTCAAATAAAAAAATAATCATCAAAATCGGCTCACAACGAAAGAAGTTATGAGATAACTTTTGGAGTCGGGTAAACGAAAACATCGTCAAAATAGGCATTATTGACGATATTTCAAGAACTACTGATCAGATCTTGATCAAATTTAAATGGGACCAATTAGAAAAAAGTTTCGAAATCGGCTCACGTAGAGAGAAGTTATGAGGTAACACAAAAATATACAGTCGACTTGAGTACCTCCTTTTTTGAGAAGTCGGTAAAATAATCTTACTATGCTCTGCAGCTTGCGTTGAAATTATCTTTCAATAACATAAACGCTGTCACACTCACAGCCCCACACTAAGTTCGATGACTTGTCGTGGGTGCCGGAAACATTCACATCGCACACACAATCACAACTAGAACCACAAATTTTCCTTAGGGATAAAACTTGTGTTCCTGGCGGGCATCGAACCCGTTACCCCAGCTTAGAAGGCGAACGCTCACCAACTAAGCCAACAGGCAGTTCTATCTTTCTTTCTCTATTTTCCTTTCTCTGGTAGGAAGTGGGATAGTGGGATTCGGGATAGTGAGATGGGACAAGGAAGCATGGAGGCAAACTGCACAAGCGCTTTCTGGCGACTACATAATATAGATATACCTAGGTTAATATAATTCCTGTATTAGTCTTTAAGTGTTTTAAAAAATGCGCCGCCGAGTTTCTTGCCAGATTTTTTTTATTAATTTAGGCTTCGCAATCTTATGCATTTAGCCAGTGTCAATCCTACTAATATTATAAATCCGAAAGTTTGTGTGTAAGTGTGTAAGTATGTTTGTTCCATCTTCACGCTTTAACGGCTAAACGGATTTGGATAAAATTTGGAAAGTACATAGATTATACCTAGGATTAACACATAGGCTACTTTTTAACTTGATAATAGCGGGCGAAGCCGCGGGGCACGGCTAGTAATACATATATTTCAAGTGTATTTCATATCAAAAGTCCTAGTCAAAAGTCACAGTCAAAGTCAAGCAAAAGAGTCATGGTCCAGTAATAGTCAAGTCATGCCCTAGTAAAGTGGTAGAAACTTTACTAGAACTCCTATTGGAGTTTTGGATCGAGAGTTTTTCAACTTTGTATGATTTGCCTACACTTATGCACGTTTACTAAGTATTAACGGTTAATAATCCACCATTATTACACATTAACATTCGAAGAATCACAGGTTTTGGAAAATTATACAAAATCAACTAAGCCTTTTTTCGTCTTTCGCAGCAAAATCCCATATGCCAGGTTCTTCTCGAAATGTAATTTTGCGAATCCGGCAGGAGTCATTAACTTTGATGAGTGCCTCTTTGGGGCCCATGTTAATAAACTATTTTGAATTTGAATTTGGACGGGCTTTACCTCTGGGTCAGGTTCCTCTCCGTCTGATTCCGCCTCGAGTATGAGCGGCGCTGGTTGCGGTATCTTCGGACCACGTTGACTAGCCTTACTCTTCCCTCCTTTGTTGGCGGCTTTCTTTAGTGCTTTCTTCGAGTCTTTCTCTTCTTTTGCTGCCTGGAAATTAGATAAAATCACTATATATGTGCTTCTGATTCTGGGTATAATGTGAATGTTTCCGGCATCCACGATACAAGTCTTTGAACTTAGTGTGGGGCTGTGAGTGTGAATGCGTTTGCGTTCGTTTGATAATTGACCCTGAGATGAAGACCTCGCGTATATTTAAATAAGTTAATTGTTAAAAACTTTTTAAAGACAAGCTTTTAGAAGTCCGCCATATTGGATTTAAATTGACGTAACTTTATTTTTCGAGTTATTCTCAGCAAGCCCTTTCATTTAATACCCATATTGTAGGAGTGCATTAAAAATTACTTGTCCGCCATTTTGGGTGTTTCGCCATGTTGGATTTAGAATGACGTCACACAGCTAACCATGCAATGTCACCCAAACTAAACGTGAATACAAAATTTCAGCTCAATCGGTTGAAGATATCTGCTTCAAAATTGAGTCGCAAGATTCCAACGGACAAACATAAATACATTGCAAGTTTTATAAACGCTTGTTAAATGGCTGAAATATGTTTTTTTTTACATCTCCAACTATCATATCTCCGACATTTAAAAAAAAATCAATAACTGAATCGACAAAAAAAATCTATTGTGAATGATGTGATGAGATTATTTTGATCAACCACGAGCTGTGGGGCTGTGAGTGTGAAAGCGTTGTATCACGGGTGCCGTAAACACCATCTCACACACAATTAACACCACATCCATAAATACAAATTTCCTTACTATCTACGGGCCAATTGCCAATATTTCCTAAAACTATATACATCAAAGAACTAAGTTACCTACAAGACATCGAGCTGATAGGTAACTCAAGTGATCAATCAGTGGGTAGCGTTCCCATCATGCTGGCGGCATTGCCTCTCTGAATTGCAATGCTAATACGTTGAGCCAAAAAAATAGAATAGGTTAGAATGGGAATCTTAGTAATTTTAGTAGTGGTAGGACTCTTTTGCAGAGTCCACCTGGGGCAGTACCACACCTTTGCCAGTTATTCTACCATAGTAGAAATATATAAGTAAGATGACTCAAGGCCCGTAGGAGATTCAAATGCCTACTCTAGCCGAATACGCAGGGTTGTCACTATCTCCGACTTTTAAAGGTACCTATAGGTAAAATGTATATTTTAATAAACCAACAAGTTAGGTACAATAAAATAGTAAAAAATGCGGTGGTAAAATAGATACGATTTCATTTGCATATTAGCCGCCGACAGTCAAAAAAAATCTTGAAAAAAATATTGTTTTGCATATGTGAAAAGAAATCACGGTAGTAGTATATATAACGAAGTTAAAAGGAAAACTAATATAGCTAAGTAGGCTTCAATAAATCAATAATATTGGCCGTCGGTGACGATGACACGAGTTCCATGATTTTTGTTCACCCAAAAAGTGCTCAACGCGCCTATAGAAGTTTTCACTTTAAAAACCTACATAAATTGAATAAACACGTAAAGTAGGTTACACTACAAGTAGGTATATGAACTTTACCTATCTGTTTACAAAATATAAACGCGCGCACGCAACTCAGCACGCGGCACGCGACATCCGTCTGCGCGGCGCGGCCCGTGGCGAATGGCTCGAATACGGCGAAATGTCGTCGACCGCGTCGACGAGCGCGGGGGCGACCCCGGCTCGTGTCGTCTTCGCCGTTCTGTTTGTTGTCATAGTGTGCGTGCTGAGGCACGTGCGTACGGCCGTGCACACATACAAGCCGCGTTTGGTACCACTCTATGAAGACAACTTACTTACATATTTCTACTATGATTCTACCGCCAAGCAGTAGTGTGCAAGCATTACTGTGTTTCGGTTTGAAGGGCAATGTTACCAGAGAAATTACTGCATGAAGAGATTTGACATCTTATATCTCAGGGGGACGAGCGTAGTGCAGTGCGGCGCACGATTTTGTTGGCAAGTTCACAATTCTGGCACTGCTACTGTTATGGGCAGGCGTGATGCTTACCACCAGGCGAACGTCCCGCTCGTCTCGTCACTCAATTGCATAAAAAAAAAAACGAATATGACACCAACAGCGTCTATACCAGCGAGCAGGTTAGTATAAACAATATGACTTGGATTCTATGATTTATAAAATCTGTTGCACTCTTCCCCTTGAGACTAGCTTGCGTCTACGTAATAGAAAACCTGTTCAACATACCTGAGACACCTGTAAAGCAGTCATCCGGTCCTCATCATCTTGATTGCGGTACTTCTCTTTCATCTTCTTAATCTTGCCGTGCTGCCCCCGCTTGCCTAGCTTCTTGTCTTCTTGTTCCTTCTTCTTGTCTTCTTGTTCCATCTTCTTCTGCGCTTGTTTATTGGGCGGTTTCTTCCCGGGTTTCTTCGGTAGGGAAGGGAAGGAGAGGGGCTTGTCTTCGCCTGTGAATAAGTTATTTTTTTTACAGTTGGTAGAAGTTGTAGCAAGTTTACCTGAGATATAAATATGGGCATAAATATACAAATTTTATAATAAAATACTTGAAGATATCAAAATACTAAATCAATTAATTTCAATAATATACTGATAATTTTCTTTTTCTTTAAATTTTGGCTTCGCAATCTAGTGCATTTGGCCCGTGTCAAGTAATATATTTATTTCATATTAAAAGTGCTAGTCACAAGTCAAGTAAAAGAGTGAAGGTCCGGTCATAGTCTAGTCATGCCATAAGCGATGAAGGCAGTTTTTTTAAGTTTAGAGCCTGCGTATTCCAGGTCTAGTGTGTTTACCAGCTTCGATCACATCGTCACTTACCATCAGGTGAGATAGTGGTCAAACACTAGCCTGTCACAAAAAAAAAAAAAAGTTTGCTTGCGTTTCTATTATGAAGTTTTGCGTTAGTTTTTTCTACTTTTTTATCACCATGTTATCTACACTGAAAGCCACAGAGTTCGACCACATCACCAATTATCATTAGATGAAATACTGGTCGAACGCTAGCCTATAAGAGATAAAAAAAACTGCAGGATTCGAAACAGCGCCCACCGGATCGGCACTATTACAGAGCCATCACCACTTTAAACTTACTTCTATCAGATGCCTCGGAGATAGTCCTCACTTTCGATTGCAGAATCACCTCTCCAGTTCCATGGTCTACTTTTATATGAGTATCAGGGAAATCATCTTCCGAAGAATCACTATCATCTTCTCCGTCCTTCTGTGTATCTTCTTCGTCGTCCTGCGTATCTTCTGGATGATCCTCTTGGTCTTCTTGATTTAAAGTATCTTGTGTATCTTCTCTTCTATCTAGCAGTGTCGGTTCCGATACTTTTGTATCATTGTTTTCTTTTGTATTTCGGTCTTCTAGATGTTTCATGGCGTCTTCTCTGTGTGTGTTCTTCTGATTTTGGATTTGTATGTCCTTTTGTATGTCGGATTTGTGTGTGGACGATTCTTCTGTTATAGTTTGCAGTGATTTAGATTTAGATTCGTCTTCTTTGTCAGATTCGTCTGAGAATTAAACGTAAATATTAATCATACATTCTGGATCATATGGACCTGCGGAAATTCCAGGATAAAAAAATGTGTTAATCCAGGGTGTCAGCTTCTTTCATACCAAATTTCATAAATATTTTTTTTTACTGACTATGCAAACTGACTACAATCACACCTGATGGAAAGTGACGATGTAGTCTAAGGTGGAGCACGCTTGCTTAGTAAATACCTATTCACTTTTCTTTTGAACACACCCAAATTGTACCTTTCGGGAAACACAGACGACGGCAAAGCGTTCCATTCTTTTGCTGTTCTATAAATGAACGAAGACGCGAAATGATTGGTCCAGCCGTTAGAGCATGAAGAAGTAACAAACATACACACTCACAAACTTTCACTATTATAGTATAGTGTGATGTAAATTTAGGTAGGTATACCTAATCTGCAAATAGCAGACGCTATAAGCGCTTGTGCAGCTTGCCTCCATACATCCTTGAATTATCGGAACACCTACCGTCATCAGACACAAGAATCTCTTGGTCCTCTTCCTGTTCCTGAACGGAAGTGACGTCAGAGGCGTCCTCTACCGCTATAGGCTTCCTTTCGTCTCGATGCCTCTCTATGCAGCTGTCTTCTAGCTGAAACGTGAAACATTATGAGTGCGCGAGCAGCGCAGCGGGACAAAACGGGTATTAAATGAATGCTACATCTTCGGCCGCATCATCACTTTCCATCAGGTGAGATATTGGTCAAATGCTTGCCTATCGGGCATAAAAAAAAAACCGTAACGATAAAATATCTATACTAATATTATAAAGAGGTAAAGTTTGTTTGTTTGTTTGTTTGTATGTAAAAGGTAATCTCTGAAACTACTGATCCGATTCTGAAAATTCTTTCACCAATAGATAGCTACACTATCACTGAGTGTCATAGGCTATGTTTTGTTGGGATAGAAGTTAGTTATCAGTTCGAAATAATAATATTCGTAAGACAAGTCGGAGAAAAATTTGCTAACTTTCCGCTTTATCGGCGTACGCTGACTAAACGGTAAGACATAGTTGAAAACAATGTATGGCAAAAATGTTGGCCTTCATGAGTTTTACAAAAAAGTCCGCGACAGCATATATCTAACATGTATGTATAGCTCAGAAAAAATACTTTTCTTTGTTAAAAATCTGAAAAAAAAGCGGCCTATGTTTAGTTGGCTTTTTGAGACATTCAGTATCAATCCTTATCAAAATGAACTATTTCATCGTCTTACGTAGTTCATGTAGATAAAATTTGCTTTTTACTGCATGTAATTTGGATAAATAGTCTATGAGAAATCGTGAAATTTGTTTCACAGGAGTCCTCCCGTGAACGGGACGAGTCAGAAATTTATCGACACGTACTACGTATTCCTGCACATAAAAATAGCGGCTTCTATTTCGTTGCCCTTTTTTAAGTATTTGATATTAATCCTTATCAAAAAAACCTATTTCATCGGCTTACGTAGTTCACTTAGATGCAATTTGCTCTTCACTGCATATAATTTGGACCTATAGTCTAGGAGAAATCGTTAAGTTTATTTGAGGGTGAAAACGGTGGATCACAAAATGTAACAGTTACTGCGTAATCCGGCATACTTCTATGTTTTGAACCGACTTACATAAGAAGGAGGATACAGATTCGACTGTTTTTTTTTGGTTATAACTTATCATTGAACTTTGAACTGCCCGCTGGCGTAGTTAGGTGGGCGTTTGCCTTTAAAGCACCGGGTTTGATGCCCGGTGGGAACACAGGTGTTTTCCCACGGGAATTTGTGTTTCTGGTTTTGAGTATGTTGTGAATGTTGTGTGAATCTTGGATGTTTACAGCCCCATGATACAAGTCATTGAACTTAGTGTGGGGTTGTGAATGTGAAAGCGTTTATGGGTATGTTTTTTAATATTTACTACCCGGCCGACGCCGGGCGGGTCGTTCCTGAACTTTGAATTGCTCGCTGGAGTAGATGGGTGCGCGTTCGCCTTCAAAGCAGCGGGTTCGATTACCGGTGGTAATTTACCTAGAAAATTTTTCTCCACGAGAAATTTGTGTTCCTGGTTTTGAGTATGTTGTGAATGCTTTGTGAATCTTGGATGTTTACGGCCCCCCGATACAAGTCATTGAACTTAGTGTGGGGCTGTGAATGTGGAAGTGTTTATTTGTATATTTATTAACCGGGCGACGCCGGGCGGGTCATCTTTTAAACTATCTACTCGCGTAAATGCAAACGCGCACCGCGTTTGCCTTCAAAGCAGCGGGATCGATTCGCGGTGGTAACAGAAGTTTTCTCCCTACGGGAAATTTGTGTTCCTGGTTTTTAATATGTTGTGAATCTTGGATGTTTACGGCCCCACGCTATAAGTCACTGAACTTAGTGTGGGGCTGTGAATGTGGAAGTGTTTATACTTTGAACTACCCACTGGCGTAGATGAGTGCGCGTTCGTCTTTAAAGCAGCGCGTTCGAATCTCGGTGGGAACACAATAACAAAAGTTTTTTTCCCCACGGGCAGTTTATGTTCTGGTTCTAGGTATGACGTGAATGTTGTGTGTGGTGTTAATGTTTACGGCCCCACGACACAACTTATAGTACTTTTACAGTGGGGCTGTGAGTGAGAAAGCGTTTATGTGTAAGCTTTTGTTTACCCGGGCAACGCCGGGCGGGTCAGCTAGTATAATATATAGTCCACAGCAGGGTTGGAAAAAATCATGATTTTAAAAAAAAATCAATTAATTCATGATTATTTAAAAAAAATCTTAATTAATCATGATTTTTTTGATTTTTTCGCTTAACATATAGCTTTACTAAAGTTCTGCGTCAAACGGAATGCTCGCTTTGCCGTCGGGAAAGAAGGGGATTCCCCGCGCGGTGTTTTGTAAACTTCGCCGTGCGATGACGATCTTGTTCTCTTTCGAACGAGCTTTCATTCGTTGAATTTTGTTAATTATCTTCTGCGTTGCGTAGTTTTAATAAAAATGCCTCGCCAAAAAGATGGAGTATGGGAACATTTTACGGAAAAAATCACTACAAAAACTGGATGTCGAGCTGTATGCAACTTACACCCATGATTTACCCTATAGTGAGGCAACTATTTGGGGCGATAGCTTCTTCAGCTTCAGTTGAAAGAGTATTTTCTACCTTTGGCATTGTGCACACAAAATTACGCAACCGATTGGGCAATGAAAAAGCTGGAAAATTAGTTTTTTTGTTCAAATATTATAATAATGACATAGATACATCTGATATAGATTTTTAAGTTTAATTCTATCAAGGTAAAATAAAAAGACATTTGATTAAATCATTGATTTTAATTGAAAAAATCATTTGATTTAAATCGTGATTTAAATCATGATTTATATCAAAATGATTTAATCGTGCCAACCCTGGTCCTCAGTAAAAATTCAATTCCTGCTTGAACTGCTCGTTAGTTTAGTTGGGTGCGTGATCGGCAGGGGGGGAGTGGTATCGGGTTCGATTCCCGGCGGGAACACAAGTTTTCTCTCTATAGGAAAGTTTGTGTTTCTGGTTCTGGTTGTGATTGTGTGTGATGTGAATGTTACCGGCACCCACGACACAAGTCATCGAACTTAGTGTGGGGTTGTGAGTGTGAAAGCGTTGTTAATCTTACACACCTTACAAAAAATGTTAATAAAAGTTACATTATCTATATATAATTCTTTTGTATGTATGTGACTGAACTCCTAAACGGCTGGACCGATTATCGTGAAATATTTTGTGTGTTCAGGTGGATTCAAGAATAGTTTAGATTCACAATTAAATCCGATAAATGATGTTTTTTTAATTAATTAAAAGGTCCGCTAGTACATATATTAAAACTTTTCAAGTTTACAGTGAACACAGGCCTTCAAGCTAAACATGCTACATCTTCAGCCGCATCATCGTCACCGTACTTCATTCCGGGTATAAAACTTACCCTGAACATGAAGCTGAACCCAAAGTTGAGCTGGTCGCAAAGGAGATAGTTCTTCTTCCCCCGGATCATGAAGGAACCCGTGGTAAGATATTCTCCCGTGGGAGCGGACTTCGACACTTGATGCGCGTGGACCCACCAAGCGCGAGTTAGGACTTTGGCCTCCCATGCCACGCTGGAAAAGGGACATGTATGTAGAACAACAAGACAAACTGTCAAACGTCATCCATATAAATAGTTGACATACCTCCAGATCGCTCGAAACGTTTTGCTTTTTTTTTTTATTTGAGACAGGATAGTTTTTGACCACTATCTCACCTGATGGTAAGTGACGATGTGATCGAAGCTGGTAAACACACTAGACCTGGAATACGCAGGCTCTCAAGGATAACTGCCGGAACACCGTATTTGGCTTGGCGGCAGACTTTCAACTTGATGGTGGTAAGCTACTTTGGTAGCAAGTCAGGCGAGCAACTCACAAAATGCTCTACCACCTCTCAAATGTCACCTGATTAGCACCACCCGGGGACCACGTGTAGAGAGTCAGACTTAAGGGGTATCTTATACATTTATCATCTGTACTGCGAAGGAGTGGAACTCAATGCCCTCGTCTTTGTTGAAGTCATGAGTAAATAGGTATCTAGGCAAGTATGTTCCATATTCGGCCGCATCGTCACTTTCCATACTCCTCGAGTGCCTCTTTGGTGCCCATCTGAATAAACGATTTTGATTTTCCATCAGGTGAGATAGTGGTCAAATGCTTGCTTATCCAGCATAAAAAAGGTACTATCCATTTCTATTTCGTTATGTAAATATGGTCCATTTATGGTCGACATACCTCCAGTTCGCTCAAAGCGTCTTGCTTCTAAATTCATCATCCGTACAGCGAAGGAGTGGAACTCATTGCCTGCGTCTTTGTTCCCCGAACGGTATAATCTGGGAGTCTTCAAGTCTCGAGTGAATAGGTATCTTCTAGACAAGCATGTCACACCTTCGGCCGCATAATCACTTTCCATCAGGTGAGATAGTGGTCAAATACTTGCCTATTGCACATTAGAAAAAATATCATGTGTTAGATACCTGTAGGCTACAGCAGCCTGCCCCGCCTCGTTGAGAGTTCTGGGCGGGAGGATCCCACCGCTGGGATTCTTGACAATGACAGACGAGGCGCCGGAAACGTCCGCGTGCACGTATATGTCAGAGTTGCGCATGTATCGTTTCACTATCAACTCGTTTTGTTGCTGGTCGCGACCCGCTATCACCTGAACAAAGATTTTGGACCAGTCGTACTTAAAATCAAATCAAAATGGGAACGCTACCCACTGGTAGTGGGCTTGAGCACTTGAGTTACCTATAAGATCGATGTCTTGTGCGTAACTTGGGTTGTTGCTGTATAGATGTATATAATTTTAGTTTAGTTTTAGGAAATATAGGCAATTGGCCCATAGATACAGAACAGCAAAAGAATGAAACACCTTGAAAGGTGTTCCATTCTTTTGCTGTTCTTGTAATTAAAGTGGAAGCGAATCGCTTCGTGCGAATGGCAGGTATTTAAGTCATTAAAAGATGCCGCATTGCCGTCTGCCGTACCTTTGAGTATAAGTTCACGCTAGGGTCCAGTCTACATGATCGTTTGACATCTGCTTTTGGCGTCTCCGTAACCTTAAAGACCCCATCATCTTCACTAAAATCTAGGTGTCTTCTAGAGTGAATAGGTATCTTCTCGGTACAGAATCTGGCAATAGAATCATTTACTTTCATGAGTGCCTCTTTGGGGCCCATGTGAATAAACGATTTTGATTTTGATTTGATTTTGATTTTCTAAGCAAGCATGTTACTTCTTCGGCCGCATCTTCACTTTTCATCCGTTGAGAAAGTGGTCAAACGCTTGCTGATCTAGCATAAAGATGCCTAATAATAGAAGATGTACAATTTCCTCACCAGGTAGTTATCCGAGGATATAAACCAGAAGAACTTCTCGAACCAGTACGTGCGTCTCGCCTTGATGATGTTGCTGACGGTGTGGGCTTCCTTCAGCGTCTGCTTGGTCTTCCGCTCGGCACTCTTCAGCGCTTTGCCTGCTGACTCTAAGGTCTTTTGCTGCTTCTTTGCAGCGTTGCGCTTCTGGTCATAGTATCTACGAATACCATGTGTTTTAATTAATTAATTTGATTTATTTACTAGCTGTACCTTAACCTCTTTCACGTTTATGGTCATCTAGTACTTTAATACCATACTAAAAACTTTTTGGATATTGTTCATATAAAATACTAAAATCACGATTCAAAAATGAGGGTTGGCGGTAGGAGGGTAAGAAATACTTTACGAACTAGTTTCATACCTACAAGATGCACAAAAAAAAATGAAAATCGGTCGAGCCATTTCGGAGGAGTTCAAACACAAACAGCGTGACACGAGATTTTCATATATTATATTTACTTTAATTAAATTGTACATGCATACACCAATGACATTAATTCAAGGATTTAGTCATACCATAAATCATTTATAATAATTCAAATTCCAAAAGTTAAATAATCACAAAGAATAATGTCATATATTCAGCAATTAAAAAACAAATATACATAAATATAATGTCAAAAATAATAAAATATAGTGTCAATTACACAAACATTCCAAATAATTAATATAAAAAAAAAAACAATATAATTACAACTATTACTAAACTTGCCCCGCGGCTTCGCTCGCGTTTATCAAGATGAAAAGCCTATATGTTAATCCTAGGTATAAGCTATGTATATTCCAATTTATATCCGAATCCATTCTGCTGATACAGCGTGAAGAGAAAACAATCATATTAACACATTTATTCACTTACACACGTACTTTCGGATTTATAACATTATTGTGATCTTTCTTATCTCTCACCTTCTAGCATTAGCAAAAGCGGTGAGCGACAGATCGATATCCACCAACATGGGCTCCAGTTTCTCCGCATCGTCGCCGCTGACGTCACTGTCCGCGCCGGTGTAGGGGTCGGTGAGCAGGAGGGTCACGTGGTTGGTGCCGAGCTTTAAATTCTTAATGCAGGAGGCTACGGGGTCGCTGTTGTCCTGAGCCGTCTTTACAAGGAGCTTTATGTCGTCCCAGGACATCTGAGAAAATATACATTTAATGGTTTAGAGAAGTCCTTACGAATCCCACTCATTCACTAACAAACACATTCACACACAATTCTAATCTACCAATAAAACCACGCCACGTATTCAGTTAATTAAGAAATGTTTAATGAATACCAATTAGTTATAATTGGTATTCATTAAAACCAATAAATAATATTACCATGCCTAGAAGATACCTATTCACTGGTTGTCTGTTGTTCTATGATTGTGAAGTTGTCCGTTGTTAGAAAGTTGGTAGAAAGTAGTAGTACCTTTTTTCATTTATTTTTTTGTTGGGGGGAAATGCCTATCACTTCCTTACCTTCCCAGAGGTGAAGGAAAGGGCTGTGTGGGGCTCGAACCCACTAGACCTTTGGAAGCAGTCCCTCGCCGAGGTGAAGGATAGGGTCGATCTAGCAGTCACTATCTTGCCCCGGCGGCAAGCCCGAATACCAACCAGGCCACTACACCTATTGAAGGGAACCTTGTTTACCAAGGCCACCAGACGTGTGGGGCCGTGCAAGCCCCCTGACTCTCCACCAATGATCACACTACAGAAGAGGAGAGGACTCAGGGTTTATATTATAAATAAATAAAATAAATAAATTATACAATAGTTACCTGGTTTGCTATAGCGGTCTGTATGGCCATCCGAGCTTGTTCCACTAAGGGTTCATTCCGCGCTATGAGTTCCGCCGCGCGTCTGTCCTTCACCTGGACAGACGTCAGTTCCGTGACTCTCTTCTCGTGGTCTTTGCGCACGTTTGTTAGCTTCTTCATCGCTTCTCGTTCTACTTGGACTGTCTGCAAGGTTTTCGATATCAATTAGATGATACAAACGAGATAAACAAGCGAGAACACTCACAGCCACTCAGTTCCAGTAATGGTGTTGCTGGAAACATTGACATATACACATAGCTTAGCATTCGATTGATACGCTAAAAGTATAGGCTGAATGCTAACACGATTCTTTAAAAGTATGGGCCGAATACGAAATCGGTCGTGTAAAAGTATGGGCCGAAATCGATAGTCTAAAAGTATAGGCCGAATATCAACACGATTGCCTAAAAGTACGAGCCGAATGAGAAGTCGCAGGGCTAAAAGTATGCGACTAAAACGATAGTCTAAAAGTATAGGCCGAATATCAACAAGATTGCCTAAAACTATGGGTCGATTGCAACATCGATAGTCTAACTAAAATAATGGGCCGAATGCAACGGTCAAAAGGTATTGATTATAATTATGTATTAGTGTTAAGAAACGATATAATAAAAAATATGAAAGAAAAATAATGCGCCGCCGAGTTTCTTGCTAGGTTCTTCTCGCGATGCCTCTTTGGGGCCCATCTGAATAATCGATTTAGATTTTTTATTTTGACCGGAAACGAAAACGATCGTCTAGAATTCGTCAAATAATTTTAAGAATGCATATTATATATTTTTCAAACGTTTATAAATTCCAGAGCAAAGTAGAAAATGGTCAAAATTTATGTATAATAGCCGAATTGCAAAATTATAGTCAAACAAACAAACAAACGCATTCACACTCACAGCCCCACACTAAGTTCAAAGACTTGTATCGTGGGTGCCGGAAACATTCACATCACACACATTACACCCAGAACCAGAAGCACAAATATCCCTTGGGAAGGAATTTGTGCTCCTGCCAGGAATCGAACCCAGGACCCACGGCGCAGAGGGCGGACACCTGTCCACTGCGCCAACTGGGTCGTCAAAAGTAATAGGCTGAATTATCTATACTAATATTATAAAGAGGTAAAGTTTGTTTGTTTGTTTGTTTGTTTGTATGTAAAAGGTAATCTCTGAAACTACTGATCCGATTCTGAAAATTCTTTCACCAATAGATAGCTACACTATCACTGAGTGCCATAGGCTATGTTTTGTCGGGATAGAAGTTAGTTATCAGTTCGAAATAATAATATTCGTAAGACAAGTCGGAGAAAAATTTGCTAACTTTCCGCTTTATCGGCGTACGCTGACTAAACGGTAAGACATAGTTGAATATAATGTATGGCAAAAATGTTGGCCTTCATGAGTTTTACAAAAAAGTCCGCGACAGCATATATCTAACATGTATGTATAGCTCAGAAAAAATACTTTTCTTTGTAAAAAATCTGAAAAAAAAGCGGCCTATGTTTAGTTGGCTTTTTGAGACATTCAGTATTAATCCTTATCAAAATAAACTATTTCATCGCCTTACGTAGTTCATGTAGATACATTTTGCTTTTTACTGCATATGATTTGGATAAATAGTCTATGATAAATCGTGAAATTAGTTTCACGGGAGCCAATAGCGGGAAAAAATAGCGGCTTCTATTTCGTTGGCTTTTTTTAAGTATTTAATATTAATCCTTATCAAAAAAACCTATTTCATCGGCTTACGTAGTTCACGTAGATTTAATTTGCACTTTACTGCATATAATTTGGACCTATAGTCTAGGAGAAATCGTTAAGTTTATTTGAGGGTGAAAACGGTGGATCACAGAATGGAATAGTTACTGCGTAATCCGGCATACGTCTATGTTTTGAACCGACTAACATAAGAAGGGGGATATAAATTCGACTGTTTTTTTTGTTTAGTCTTATCATTGAACTTTGAACTGCCCGCTAGCGTAGTTAGGTGGGCGTTTGCCTTTAAAGCACCGGGTTTGATGCCCGGTGGGAACACAGGTGTTTTCCCACGGGAATTTGTGTTCCTGGTTTTGAGTATGTTGTGAATACTTTGTGAATCTTGGATGTTTACGGCCCCCCGATACAAGTCATTGAACTTAGTGTGGGGCTGTGAATGTGGAAGTGTGTTTATTTGTATATTTTTTAACCGGGCGACGCCGGGCGGGTCATCTTTTGAACTATCTACTCGCGTAAATGGGTACGCGTTTGCCTTCAAAGCAGCGGGATCGATTCGCGGTGGTAACAGAAGTTTTCTCCCTACGAAATTTGTGTTCCTGGTTTTTAATATGTTGTGAATCTTGGATGTTTACGGCCCCACGCTACAAGTCACTGAACTTAGTGTGGGACTGAGAATGTGGAAGTGTGTTTATTTGTATATTTTTTAACCGGGCGACGCCGGGCGGGTCATCTTTTGAACTATCTACTCGCGTAAATGGGTACGCGTTTGCCTTCAAAGCAGCGGGATCGATTCGCGGTGGTAACAGAAGTTTTCTCCCTACGAAATTTGTGTTCCTGGTTTTTAATATGTTGTGAATCTTGGATGTTTACGGCCCCACGCTACAAGTCACTGAACTTAGTGTGGGGCTGTGAATGTGGAAGTGTTTATGTGTAGATTTTTTAACCGGGCGACGCAGGGTGGGGAATCTTTGAACTACCCACTGGCGTAGATGAGTGCGCGTTCGTCTTTAAAGCAGCGGGTTCGAATCTCGGTGGGAACACAATAACAAAAGTTTTTTCCCCACGGGCAGTTTATGTTTCTGGTTCTGGGTATGACGTGAATGTTGTGTGTGTGGTGTTAATTGTTTACGGCCCCACGACACAACTTATAGTACTTTTACAGTGGGGCTGTGAGTGAGAAAGCGTTTATATGTAAGCTTTTGTTTACCCGGGCAACGCCGGGCGGGTCAGCTAGTATTATCTAAAAGTATGTGTCGAGTATGAACACAATAGTCTAAAAGTATCTAAGAAGCTACAGGTGGAACTGAACCTCATCTGTTGAACAGGACAATAAAGTTGAGTCACGACCACGAAACAGTAGACTAACCTTCATGTCAATTTTCTGCCCCTCCAAAGCAGAGAAGAACTCGTCCACTGCTCGGTCGAAGGTCTCATGCTCGGCATAGGGCTGGTCTGTTAGCTGCCGATACAGCATCGGGTGGAATTCTACATTTGTGAGGAGGAAAGTAGCCTCACCACCTTCAGGATTTGGACGTTCCTGCTTCTTTTGTGTTATGTAGCCCTGTCAAAGAATTTGCTTGATAAAATATCTGTATAACGGAATAAGATTTGAGAATGTGGTGATGAAATCTATGGCGGTAAGGCATCTTTCATTAACTGAAATACAGTCGTAGTTTACCACGCCGAATCACTAAAAGCTTCCAGCAACTTCCAGTAAATTTCGGGATTGCCAGCAGCATATATCGGGCCGTCGTGATCACCACCATCATGCTTCTCACAACATCTATCTACACCACCCATCACACTGGAACAACTAAGCCAGCATCCCAGGGCAATAATTCATTATATTAAGGAGATGAAATACACCCCAGAGAGAATACACCCCAGAGCAGGATGACAGTGCAGGATTTATTGCCCCTACTAAGAATTAGAATGAGAAGATCGTTGATTGAAATGTGTTGTTTAAACTTTTCAGAGCTAAAAACACTATCATTGGCGATGATAAGCTCGACGAGTCCAAATAGGAGAATCTCGGTCACCGACGTAAAGGCCCATCAGTATTCTACCGTTTGTATTTTGGAGAGAATGCGCAGGAATTACATGAGTTAATTTCCCCATTCCCATTTTAAAATCTAACATCAAACAACATTTTTAAAAAAGAGTTTAAAATCCATACTGGGACGGAGTGGACCTCATTACCCTCGTATTCGTTCTCCGAACAAGTTAATCTGTGAGTCTTCAAGTCAAGAGTGAATAGGTATCTTCCAGGCAAGCATGCTTTATAATCGCTTTCAATCAAGTGAGATTGTGGTCAAATGTCAAACAAATATAAAAAAAAATTGTTACCTTGGAAACTTGATTTCTAGCATTGTCAAGCAGTTTCTCAGCCTGTTTCAGGGCAGTAGCCAACCTCTCGATATCCTCCTCTATATTAAACCCTTTGCCGACCTCTTTTGCTATCTTCATATTTCCCAAAAGACCATTCTCTAGGAGCACATGGTCTATTATTGAAGAACCATATTCTGTAAAAAAAAGCAGATACAATAAGATCATAGCATAAAAATCGCTTTTACACTCACAGCCCCGAATTAAACATTGGTGACATCTGTCATGGGTGCTAGAAACATTCTCATCACAGAATCACACACAACACATTCATTTGCCAGAAACACAGATAAAACTTGTGTTTTACCCGGGAATCGAACCCCATATCTGTAAAAAACAAAAAAATATTGTATCCAAATTTAAATTGCCAAGAATCTAAGACAACATCCAATATCCTCTAGGCAAGGGGGATTAAAGAATTTCTTTTGGGAATTCCGTAATTACTTACCTTATTCTTATTCTAACTGGGGGCTACAAGGATTGACATCCCGCTCGGGGAGTACTTACCTAAGTTAGGATTAAGTATTTTTTTAAGATTATCTCCGGGCCTGCTCTTTGAGAGCATTTCCTTTATAGCATCACTGGACGGCGCTTCATAGCTTGTTTTTGCTCTATCTAGCGGGTATTTTTCTTTTACTGCAAATCTGAAAGAATTTGTGTCAGGAATTAATATGTTCCTATAAAACTGGGACCAAAACTAGTTTACCCCATTCAATATGTTTCTTTAAATGTAATTGAGAGACAAGACGATTCGCGCATTTTTCAGCAATTTTGTTTCCCAAGTGGCAATTGTGTTTCTGGCTCTGGGTGTATTAAGAGTGTGTTTAAATATGTTTTTAGCATCCATAATACAAGTCTTTGAATTTAGTGTGTCTAAGAATATGAATGTGTTTGTTTGGAATCATTCGAGGTAGCCAATTTGAATACATATATACATATGTTTAGAGTACACAATACATAAAACAATACATGTACAAATAAATGCTTTCACACTCACAGCCCCACACTAAGTTCGATGACTTGTGTCGTGGGTAGTAAACATTCACATCACACACACAATCACAACCAGAACAAGAAACACAAATTATCCATGGGGAGAAAACTTGTGTTCCCTCCAGGAATCGAACCCGACACCACTGCTTAGAAGGCGAATGCTCACCCAACTTAGCCCTCAAATATATGAAATTGTACATAACATCTTGTTTATCTGATTAAACTGATCCAACATGCAGTTGGCATAGTTCGCCTTCTAAGCAGGGGTTCTATTCCCGGGAATACGATATTTTGATTGACATTGATTGATTTACAGTATAATCTGGGAGTCTTCAAGTTTACAGTGAATAGGTATCTTCTAGGTAAGCATGCTTCATCATCGGCCGCATCATCACTTTCCATCAGGTGAGATAGCGGCCAAATGCTTACCTATCTGTCATAAAAAAAAAAACACCTTGACTTTTCAGTTTCTCTTGACCACGGCTGGTGCAACTTTGACGAAACATCAAAATGCTATTTTGAAAATAAAGGGTGAAAAGACGGTTTTCTCATAAAAACATAAATGCAGTTCACGGAAGTTTAAAAATAATTCTATTACCTAATTTTATCTCCTTCAACATGCGGCCGCAGCACGTTCAATATCATCCAGTTACAGTCAGTGAATACAATATTACCGCGGTCATACAGTTCCAGAATCACATGGTAAGCTGCTTCACCGCTTCCAAACTGCATGTCTACGATACGGTCAATGCCTAGCTGCGATAACTTTTCTAGACGCTTGTTCTTTAGGTGCTTACGTAGCTGAAAACATGAGAAATTTATTAAGACTGAACTGTGGGCTGAAAAGTCCTGGTGCTATTTCTCTACTATATTTAGACTCTCAAGAAAAACTACCATTTTTTTTTGGCTCCGCAATCTTAGTGCATTTAGCCAGTTTCAAGTAATTAAATACTACCATATTATAGATAGTTAAAATGTCATTTTACGATATCACTTTACCTTCATGGTGAACCCTGAAGGAGCAACATTTTTCGGCCATTCAAATTGTGTTGTATGAAACCTATTCCCAGATTCCAATAACAGCATGCTCTTTTCCTCGGATTGCTGTAGCCTGATTACGTAAGTGCGGTTATCTATGTCGTACACTTGGTTTACTCGCATTCCCACAAGTCTGGAAAACAAAATTTTAAATGCAAATGGATAATAATCTACGAGCCAAATGGCTATTATTATTGTTATCAATATATGTATTTTAACTCTTGGGTCTATGCCCGGTACTTTATTAGACATATCATTATTATTTCTTTATACAGTAGAAGCTGCTGATGCGTTTATATCACTTTTTAAATGATTATCGAGTCTATTTTAAATGAGTTGTCTTAGGGAGCACTAATCACTCCTATATTTACTAATACGATATAAATCTATAAAGCAATACCTAAGTTACCTATAAGTCACCGAGCTTATAAGTAACTCAAGTACAAATTTAACATAGTGTAATTATTCAGTAAATATTCATCATTCTTCCTTAACCCTAGAGTGGGCGCGCTACTGGCATTTTGCCGCCTTCGGTAAAAAAGTGTGATTATTCTGATAAATATTAACGCATCGAGGTTAATCTTTCTAGTAGCTGCCTCCCCTTTTTCCACCGACCTCTGTTGTAAGTTTCCGCCCGATCAGTGCACGGAAGAAAGCAGGAGGAGACAGTTGTCGCCACCGGGTGTCGCGAGGCGGCAAATTTCTCACCGCGCGCCCACTCACGTAAGTAAAATTTATGAATAATTATTTTGTGTTTATTTGCTACAACTTGAATTTATACTGTTTTTATATTGATTTTGTAACTGTCTTATTATAAATAAAGTAGCTGTATGATCAATATAGGCACAAACCACGCTTTTATATAAATCATACCTGAATTGGTAGATAGTAAATACAAGTTTGCTTGTGCATATTTATCTACCTATTTTGGAAACACTTGCTGAGTTTTTATTATCTACTTATTGTGGTAGTATTTATTCACAAGATTGATTTGTACTTATATTATCATTCTAAATGTTTGAAAGCCTCCGACTGGAACAATGATTACTACCTTCACAATTTTTTACTAATATATTTTTTATGTTGTAGGTATTCTGCGTGCCAAACGATTGCAGCCCAAATAGTTTTTTGGTTGACTGAACAGTCTGATACCGAAGAAGCTTTACAAATAATTGAGGAAGATGTATCTGAAAGTGATGGCAAATGAGATCATTTTTCTCAATTTTGAATATCGCAGGAATAAATAGTCAGATCATATACAAAGCAAATACTGAGCACTTGATGTTACGAAGACTGTACTTGAGCATCTCTCTAGCCCTAACCAAACCACATATAGCCAGAAGGTCTTGCCTCAATACATTAAATTTAGCATTGAGAAACCAAATTGCCCGCTTTATAACACCAGAAGACCAACCATCATCATCTAGAAAGTAAGGACGTTGCGCAATATGCCCAGCAAAAATAAATAGAAGGACCAAAAAAGGGTGCAATGTATGCACCAAGTTACTGTGCACCAAACACTGTGTGCTCATGTGCCAGGGATGTTTCGCTGATAGACATGCTCTAGATAACGAGGATATAAAATTTTGTTACATGTTTGCGTTTTTTTAAATTTTTATGTACGTTAGACAAACTTGTTCCTAAAAAAAAATAAGTTTTTCACTAAGATGATTCTAAGTTAAAGTGCCTTTTAACTAGTGACAAATAAGATATAAATATATTTTTTTCTAATGTTTCATTTCAAACCTTTAAAACATATTTTTAATTATTTTCTTAACGACATATGAGAAAAAAAATATTTTAACATGGCGGCAAAATTCTCTATACGCGCCCACTAACGTTCCACGGTCAAGCGCACCTACCCTAGGGTTAAGAATAAAGTAGGAAGTCACATAAGAAACTAAACAACAGCGGTATGCTTTGTTCAAGTTATCAAAATTGATTATTTATTTTTAAATCTATTTCATTTTTTTATCGAACCACAATCCCTACATTGTCTTTTCGTTTATATTTCCATCCAAAGGTTGTCTGGAAGAGATCGCTCTTAGCGATAAGACCGCCCATTGTACCCATCTTTATAAGTTTCTCTGTAAGTTGTATTTATCTTTTGGTGTCAATAAAGAGTTTTTATATTATATTTAGATATTTAGGATGAATTATTGGTATTTTTCATGATGTAATTTTGTAATGTTTTTGTATTTACCTTTGCAATTCCGTGACCATGCACACTATATCGTATGTGTTGAATCGGGTCTTCATTTTGGATGGGTTTTATTGTATCCTTACACCATAAAACT
Source organism: Lomographa bimaculata (assembly GCA_948107665.1). Classification (NCBI taxonomy): domain Eukaryota; kingdom Metazoa; phylum Arthropoda; class Insecta; order Lepidoptera; family Geometridae; genus Lomographa; species Lomographa bimaculata. Next base: position 1,520,381 of record OX403603.1, read on the forward strand.
GAATTGTTCGTTTTATTATAAGCAAATTATAATCTTTTTGTTAGAGTTTCATACCATTCGACAAAACTCAACAACAAACTGACGTTACTGACGTGGTAATGAAAATAGGAGACGATAATGTACGACCCGATATTTCACGGCCCGATTTTGGACAGCCAATAATGCACACCCTGATAATTCATGTATACACGAAATATCAGGCCTAGCATTTCCTGGTTGCCAATTATTGCCTGCACAGTGCTTGTACAAAATCAGTCCGTATCGATAATATACGGCCAATAATCAAACCGTGTCGATATTGTACGATCAGTATTACAGTATCACACTGCCAATAATTGGAATCCAACCATAGACAATCATATACTCTCTATACGATGCCTCATTTGTTTAGGCGAGTCGCTATAAAGAGTTGATAGACTATTAAAAAGTTCTAATCTAAGAACATTAAAAACATTTGCTTCTCTGTGGTCTTTATATAAGTGGCTGCAAGTCTAGTTCGAACTGCGACAAAAAAAAGCGCGAGTCAAGCAAGCGAAGCGGTCAAACTAAGTTATTAAAAGAAAAAAAAACAAAATCAAAAAAATAATTCATCATATTTAGGGGGATTTCCTTAGCCCCTCCTCCTATGGGAGGAAGGTCCTTGCCCTTTTGAAATTACTGGATCATCCAAACGAGGCTTTGACTCTGACATTTGTTTGTACACGAATTATCGGCCGTGATTTATTGGCGGTACATTATCAGCTCGTGCTAATATTATCCAACCTGTATTGTACGGCCAGTATTGCACGACCTGAATTCAAATATTGGTTGCGTTTTTCTGGCTGCGTATTATCGGCTGTACAAAATCGGTCCGTGTTGTTATTTCATATCCAATAATGTACGGCCCGTATTGCACAGCCTGACAATTCGAGGCCATGGGGCGGAATACTGGATGCGTATTATTGGCCGTTCATTATCAGGCCTTGCATTATTAGTCGTACAATATAGGGACTCATGAAAATGACTGATAACGATAAGTGTCAATATGAAGAGGTTATGTCTATGCGTTTAGTTGCAACTTTTTATTACTTAATACCGTAGGTTTTTTTACCTATCTCGATACTTATTTAATACCGATGTATTATGTACATAAGTAATATTATATAAATAAGTGTACTTAAATAAAGCATCATATTTATCAATAACACGAGGGGATACCCTGATGGATTTTCTACTTTACTATAAATCCAAAATATTTTGGTATCTTTAGGGCCTATTAGACTATGCGATTTTTAGTCCGTCTTACTTTGCTGGATTGATGTGATGAGGTGATTCTGTCAATGATTGTTATGTCAAAGATGTCAATGTCGTCAGACTCGTGTATTTGTTTACGTTCTTGCTCCGCTACTATAAAAATTTCGAAATTATTTTGTTTGATATTGAATACCGTTTCATATCAAAATGGTTGTTGGCGAAGCAGATTTTAAGCTAAAGCCTATGAGATGCGAAATGAATTATCTCAATAAATCGGACGGTTCAGCTCTCCTATCACAAGGTGAGCGTTATTGTGCTTATAGCGTAAGAATCGTAAGAAGTTCTTGGCTACGGAACTAAATAAATTTCAAAAGGGGAACATATTCTGTGCTTTCCTGCACACGCTCTATGACTATCTACATACGAAATTTCATCAGAACCTATACAGGCTTTATACCTTGTTTCAAACATTCACACACATAACATAACCGTGAGAAACTCACAGCCCCACTAGGTTTAATGACTTGTGTTGTAGGTGCCGGAGACATTCACATCCCACACACAATCATACCCAGAACTAGAAATACAAGTCACTTGCCTGATGGTATGCTTCACCCTTGCCAATTACAGTGCTCTGCTGGGTGGCGGAAGTATATAGGTATCTATATTATTATATATAAGTACTTCATATTTTTTAACATTTTCGCTCGTCCAGACAATCATGTAACAAATTATTGTTAAATAGAAAAAATAATATATTAATAGACTATTTAATAAATATGTAACACTTCATTTAAAATTGAGTTAATCATGCACTTATTTGTCTGTCAGACGCACAACAAGACTAATGAAGAAAACACTTTTAAATTAAGTTTATTTATAACTTAGCCTTTCTTTTTCTTTGAAACACATTAGAGGGTATTTAAGATTTTTCTGGAGTGAACAGGTATCTTCTGAGTAAACACTCTCCATCATTACTTGCCATCAGATGAGATAGTTGTCAGATAAATAAATAAAAAAAAAAACAAAGTTTAGACATTAATTTCTAGTTGAATGGTAAACATGTCGGCTGTTTAAAGGTTCTATATAAAGTTAATTCCAACATGTTTCAGGGGAGACAGTAGCTCTAGTCAGCGTGAACGGACCATTAGACATCAAAATGAGTAGTCAAAGCATCGAGAAAGCTACTTTAGAAGTTATATTCAGCGGCAAAAGCGGGAAACCTTCTGTGTCTGACAGGTAATTGCATCACACTTGCGAGTCTCTCGATATTTTACTGGATACATTTCAGAGCCTGTACCCAGTGTGCTGTCTTCGTTATTATTTTTTGTCTTCTATTTTTTTTTATTTAATTGTATGAAACAAGGCTTTGTCGCTGAGCAACCACATTGCCCAATCAGAAATAAAAACATAAACATAACAACAAAATAAAAACTTCGGTTATCAAATTAACAACAATCAGCTCTGGTCTTTTATTTTTAATTTGGGACTTTGAGCTATCCAACAACTAAGAAGGAAAGTTGACAGAATTGACATTAGAAAAGAGGAGACAGAAGACACAAATTGGTCATGCCAATAGGGTGTGTTACTTTGAATTTCCCATGCATTTCTGTCACTTTTATTCCTTCAAATTCCTAATTCAAAAGCATTTAATTTAGAATAATACCCTAATTCTGTATCTTTCATTATACATATATATAATTCTTCTGTACATATGTATGTCATTGAACTCCTCTGAAAAGGCTGGATTAATTTTGATAAAAAAAATTGTGTGTGTTAAGCTGGATTCAAGGATGGTTTAATTTTAAACAGAATACTTATTACACATAAAAAAATATGCAAAAAAAAAATTTTTCTTATGGACAGGATACGTCACTCAGATTTGGTTACGTAGGTATTAGGCAACGATAAACGAGAAAGAGGTAAAATGATATCTAATACCTTTAAACGAGCAATTCTTATAAATACATATACATATATACATATTAATGTGAATCTTGGAAACAGCTCCAACGATTTTCATGAAATTTAGTATGCAGGGGGTTTCGGTGGCGATAAATCGATCTAGCTAGGTAAAAAAATTTTGAAAACATCATTTTAACTGAGCAAACAGGTCATCCAGGTACTAATTCTTTACGTGGCATTGCAGGGCATGCCAAGTATAGCTAGTAAATATTAAAAAAACAATGCTTGACCTCCATTAAGCCACACAAATATTCCCTATTGGTTGATTTGTAACAATTTTCATGTTACAGGTATAAGGAGCATGTGATCAGACAGAACTGCGAAACAGCTATATTAGGCAGCGTGTATCCTCGCTCCGGCATTACCGTCTCAGTTCAGGAGCTGGAAGATTTTGGAGGGGTGAGATTTTTGTAGTAATAAAAATCGCTGGCGTAGTTGGGTGCATGTTCGCCTTATAAGCAGCGGGTATTGAGTTCAATTCTCAGTGGGAGTGTAAGTCCCTAATATAATAGTCAATCCCTAATCGGAAATTTGTGGTTGTGTGACTGTATGTGTCTGGCACCTATGGCACAATTCATTGAAATTAGTGTGGGGTTGTTTTCTGTGCAAAACATCTCAATCTATGGCTTTTATATCAGTAATACATAAAATTAAACAAATCTTTACTCATTTAAGCTGTTTGCGGTTGGCTGGAAGAGATCGCTTTAAGCGATAAGACCGCCCATTGTACTAGCCTAAGTTTGTTTTAATGTCTTTAATGTATTTTCCTCTATTTCTGGTGTACAATAAAGAGTTATATATCTATCAGTTTATGCTTTTTAAATCATTTTTAAATTGGAAAATCATACATTTTGTATTTTTTGTGCACATATCTCTGAAACTGTTTGTATAGCGCGTTTTTAGTGTATATTACACACTTAACAGACAGCACGTTTCCATTGTTTTTTGTATGGAAACCATACCCTATCATACCACCTTAATAGCTGAAAAAATTTTTTTGTCGTGATAAAATTTTTTTGTCGTGGTAAAGTCTTATAAATCGATAAACGCCGACTGCACGCATGAAGTAGCATGAGTCATTATCACGTTCCGCCTGGTCCGAACGTGCAAGCGAGAGCGCGGAACGAGTGAAAGAGAGGCACGATAGGCATAAGCGTTCGTCTTATGACGTTATCACGCAAAATTATCGTCCGTAAACGGACTTTACAGACAACCATTTTTTTATGTTATTAAGTGACTAGACTGGCAAGTCACTCGCATGATAGTAAGCGTCACGCTTGCCCATTCAAGTTTAGTGCAAAGAACTGCGCTCATCACCCTGAGATATTAGGTGTTAAAGCTCTGCAAGACCTGTAATTATTAAGCTATTGCATAGCTTCTATCGTGGGCCTTGAGCGTGGAGACCGAATCCAGAAATTCCGTAACGAAAATAACCTAACACCCCCCACTCCGACCGGCATAGCGGTGATACTTTTTAGTTTTGCCATCTATCGATGAATAGCAGGACTTTTAATGACTTTTTTGAAATATCTCGCTTGTCTCTTTAGTTCAGCAACTCGCCTCTAGGTGGCAGGAAAAAAAATACTGCATAAATAAAATAAATAAATAATTATAATTGCATAAGTTGATAAAAAATGCTATGCAATAGCTTTACCGCGGCAGTCCCCGAGTGCCACACGTCTTTTTTTTTTTTTTTTTTTCATTTTTCATGTCCTTGGATGCATAGTCCTTCAGTCGAATAATTAAACAAAAAATAACAAATTCAATATTTCATAATAAATGTCCTAGTCACAAGTCACAGTCAAAGTTGTAGAAACTTTACTAGAACTTCTATTGGAGTTTTGGAGCGAAGGCGAAAATCACGTTTTACAACTTTGTATGATTTGCCTACACTTATGCACGTTTACTAAGTATAGTTTAGTATAGACCTGTAATTTCACTGGAAACATTGCCACACTAATGATTAATTTATGGTTTTATTGATTGTGTGTGTGATGTTAATGTTTCCGGCACCCACGATACCATATTTTTAACTTAAGAGGCCGGGGAGTCTATGAAATGTTTAACTGGCGAACTGTGCCCATGCTTGATGCGATAGCACTACCGACCGAACAAATTATGATAGGTACCGTAATACCAAAAATTATGAATGAAAATGTAATGTTTAGCCATTGTTTTTTGCATTAATTGTACCTTGAAATGATAATCTATGTTCCTGTTGTAATGACAAAAGAAATGTGTTAGTTTTTAATACAATAAGTTAAACATGCGACATTTACGTCGTAATAATGTGTGAAAATCAATTAGTTTATATTTCGTTTTAGGTTATTATTTTAGAATAAAAACTATCCAGGAACCTAGATTAATACGTTTTTAATCTGAATAACAGTACAGTATGGTGGTAATATGCTTGAATTATATATAATTTCAGTATTACGATTGTATGGGAAAATCAACCTCCGCAGGCCCCTTAATATGGGGCTGTGAGTGTGAATGAATTAATGTTGTTTTAATTTTTCCAGCTCCTTTCCTGCGCTGTGAACTGCTGCTGCCTAGCGCTCCTCAATACCGGTGTGATGATGCGAAGCACCTTCGCAGCGGTCTCATGCGCAGTAGACCAGAAGGGGAATGTTATACTGGATCCGGTGGGGGAAGACCTGGAGAAAGCGCGAGCCGTGATGAGCTTCGTCTTCGATAGTAGAGACAAGAGTCTAGTGTCAGGTGTGTTTTTATCTGATGCTGGCTGTCTACTGATAATTACTAGATTTGGCGCGAAAGCGCGACAGACAGAGTTACTTTCGCATTTATAATATTAGTAAGGATTAATTAATTAGATCGAGTTTGATTCCCGTTGGAAACACAAATTTTCTCCCCAAGGGAAATTTGTGATTCTGGTTCTGGTGATGATTATGTGTGTGATGTGAATGTTTCCGGTATCCACGACAGAAGTCTTTCAACTTAGTGTGGGGCTGTGTGTGATAGCTTTTGTTTAATTTAGACTAAAAATACCCCGCTTTTAGTGGTCATTATTTACCAAAAACACTCTTAAAACAAAGCAACCGAACACTCACAGCCCCACACTAAGTTCATAGACTTGTATCGTAAGAAACATTTACATATCTCACACACATGCATACCCTAAAAGCGAAAGCTTAAAAGTATTTTCTATTGTCTCAGGTTTCACAGACGGCAGCTACAGCGAGGATGCTTACAAGGAGGCCCTGGAGCGCTGTCGCTCCGCCAGCGAGCTAATATTCGCTTTCTACAGGGATATCGTTAGGAAATACTCCAATGTTATATGATAGAAATAAATAAGATATAATTATTGTCGTGTTTTATTCCTTTCGGCCATCGTAACCATGTTTTGTAACCAGTTACCTATGAAGAAATTATTGCATTATCTCGTAACCACGTTATAAACGAAGAGTTTTCTGTTTCCGTAACTTTATCGTAACCACGGTATTTTCTTACCGGATACATAAAAATAAACTGTCTCGTCTCGTAACTAGTTACAAATTATGATTTGTATCGTCTCGTAACTAGTTACAAACTAATTGTTGCATCGTCTCATAACTAGTTACAAAATAATTGTTGTCTCGTCTCGTAACTAGTTATAAACTAATTGTTGTCTCGTCTCGTAACTAGTTACAAACTAATTGTTGTCTCGTCCCGTAACTAGTTACAAACTAATTGTTGTCTCGTCTCGTAACTAGTTACAAACTAATTGTTGTCTCGTCCCGTAACTAGTTACAAACTAATTGTTGTCTCGTCCCGTAACTATTTACAAACTAATTATTATAATACTCCACATCAAGTTTATTACCTTTACTAGCTGAGCCCCGCGGTTTTACCCGCGTAAATCCCGTACCCGCGGGAATAGCGGGATATAAAGTGTAGCCTATGCGTTATATATGTCAGCTACTTTCACACCAAATTTCATTAAAATTGGTCCAGCCATTTGAGCGTGATGAAGTAACAAACATACAAATACACTCGCAAACTTTCGCTTTTATAACATTATATATACTAGTCGTGCCCGCGGCTTCGCCCGCTATTATCAAGTTAAAAAGTAGCCTATGTGTTAATCTTAGGTATAATCTATGTATACATTCCAAATTTCATCCAAATCCGTTCAGCCGTTAAAGCGTGAAGAGGGAACAAACAAACTTACACACAAACTTTTGGATTTATAATAATTAATTCAAATTCATTTATTGATTGCAAACACAGGTGAAAAAAGGTAACGACAAAAGTGAAAAAAACAATGGGTCACCGTATCCGGCCTTTCGGCATGCAATACAATTAAAAACTTATCTAATTAGGATACATATTTATGTAAGTAATTAGGATGTTTATTTAATTACAGTTTATCTTTTAAATCTATACTGTAATAATAAGCCTTATCAAGTAAAAGGATTTTGACTTTTTTATTAGTAGGAAGTAGGATAGTGTGATTTACTCAAACTTATTATTAGCATTGCAATTCAGATGCAATGCCGCCATTATGACGGGAACGCTACCCACTGGTAGTGCCATGAGCGCTAGGAACACCCGGTTTGCCTAGTGGCAAACCTTTTACTAAAAGGTGAGCAACAATATTTGGTATTGCAGAGTATTTTCCATCAGGAGGGCGTTGGTTAGCTATTGAATACGATTTTATCAGACCCCCTATTGTAGGTATATCTGTTACGAGCAATTTCTATTTTAATTAAGCAAAAATGAACCTTATTTCTTAGGAGTTAAGTCATTTTCAAATTGAAACCATTCGCAACAGAGATGGGTAATAAGCTGGCAGGTTATTACGTTCCTACTGCTGGTACTCGGCCTTCTTCCTTCTGAGGAAGAGTCTTGGCCGCATACCAATTTTAACTGCCCAAGGCTTAGTTGTGTGCGCGTCCGCCTTTTAAACAGCGGGTATCGGTTTGATTCTCGGCGAGAACACAACTTTTCTCCAAAAGAAAAGTTTGTGTTTCCATTTCTGGGTGTGGTGGTGTGGCTGTGAGTATGAAAGCGTAGGTATATAGTGGTCAAATGCTTGCCTATCTAGCGTAAAAAAAAAAAATGTTGGTGCAGGGTAGCTAGCCAGGCGAGCACGAGGAAATGCTTTACCACGGATTTCATTATGATTCATGTCAATGGAACTCATTGCCCTCATATTTGTTCCCCGGACTGTATAATCTGGGAGTCAAGTCAAGAGTGAGATTGTGGTCAAAAGCTTGCCTATCGTACATAAAAAAAAAGTCGAATCACAGAAAGCTGAAGCCCGTCGTAGGATTCGAAATGCAACCCTCGATCAGAACGACGACGTGACAGCGCAGCGCCATCACGGCTTCAACTAATAATGTAGGTGTGAAGAAAGAATAGCTAAAAAAAAAGAGGTATCCTACTAATATTATAAATCTGAAAGTTTGTGTGTAAGTGTGTAAGTATGTTTGTCCCCTTCACGCTTTAACGGCTGAACGGATTTGGATGAAATTTGGAATGCACATTTATGATACCTATAGAATTTACACATAGGCTACTTTTTAACTTGATAATAGCGGGCGAAGCCACGGGGCACGGCTAGTATTATATATATATGTTTATACAGTACACAGTATGCATATAGCTCATGGGGGGCGTGCGGTGAAGATGACGCGAGTTTAACGTTTTTTTTTTACCCAAAAATTACACATATATACACAGTATCACAGTATACATATAGCTCATGGAAAGCGTTCGGTGACGATGACGCGAGTTCCATGATTTTTGTTCACCCAAAAAGTGCTCAACGCGCCTAAAGAAGTTTTCACTTCAAAAAATTAAGTAGGTGGTACCCAAGTAGTAAGAGAAGAGATAAAAACAAAATAATAATTCCAAATATTTAACTTCAAAGTTTCTTCATTTAACATTTAATTAAACAAGATATCTGCAGTAAAACACGCGGTCCGAACATAATTACCGCACCTTTATCTCGACTGGCGAACCAATTAGGCACATATTTGGTTGTATGATAGCCATCACTCGAGCCACCAACAAAAATAATGCGAGGAATAATTGAATGCACTCCTTTGCGAGGCCGCTACCGAATGTAAAGGTAAAAAGTAAAATGTTTTGTGGAAAGGGCCGGGGCACACTGAGAGTTCGAGCGAACTCAACGTGGTTCTAGTATGAATGCCACTGACGAGCCCCATAGCACAACTCTTTTTTTTATAGGTGCTTGCCTAGAAGATACGTAGAAGCGAAACGTTTCTAGCGAACTGGAGGTATGTCACTTACTTGGATCTGCCCCCTGATTCAGCACGTTTCGGTAATTCGGTTAGTCAGTTACCTTACGATTCGGTTCGGTTAGTCACGAATATCTACATTTATCGTAAGTTAACTAACCGAATCGCACGGTAACTGAGTTACCGAAACGTTCTAAATCAGAGGGCTGGAAGGAAATGAAAGCATGGTTCCTCCGCTAGCATTAGGCTCACTCATGTGAGTCGCCTAATCCTAGCTAGATTTAGTATCGATCGACCAATAACAAATAACTTATTGCGTAGGTTAAAGGGCTTAATAAAAATGTTTATCTACTCTTCATTCAGAAAAGCATTAAACGCCTCAACAATTGCCTCGTATTTCATCTACCTACGCGTCGGTTACACCGTTACAGATATCTTTATCGGACAAAATATAATAGGTACTTAATTCAATACATAACATGTACCTAAGTATAGTTCAATTTTACAGAAAAGAGGTAATGCTTAAAACAACTTCTACGGATTAAAAGGCGGGCGCCATTACGCCTTCAAATAATGCATGAAGGAAGAATAGCTAAAAAAAATAACGGTATACCTCCTTATACAATCTTTAGCTTTTTTTATGTACATGCTATATAAATTATGTACTACGTAATAAGTAAATAAGTACTTATTACGTAGTACAAAAAAAGAGGTAGTGAACTTATGTTGTAACAACTCCTGTCTAAGAACTAGAGAGTAGTTTTGATACCTTATCCACATCGGGCAGAGAATCCCGGAATTGACCGAGTAAATTTGAGTACCGGCATTCAATAAAGTCTTCAAAAATTCGCACACTAGGCCCGTCAATTCATTTCATTATAGTCCAACTCCATTTTGCTAGATCTCTCATCCACTTTATTAGATCTCTCATTGCATTCCACACCTTACAACCGCATTGGCGCCAAAAAAACCAAGATGGCCGATCAACGCGATCTCGGATGCAAATGGCGGTCGCAAAAGCGCCGACGGCACATTTAAATGTCGCGAGATGTGATCCCACGACGAGCTCTGGCAGTTTTTGCTCTATTTACCGGGCACGCCATTGTGAACGAACTATGGAAGCGTAAATACTAGTTTGAATGCTTGTTTCATGTTGAAGATGCATTTATTGATAGGCTTGTCTACTTTGAATGCAAAATAGTGAAAACTGAGCGACAAAGACTCGTCTGCATAGATGAACAATCAATTCGAAGAGCGAACGGGTCGTATGTCTTTTTATAAGACCCTGCTAGAGTCTAAAAGTAAAAATCTAAAGTATTTTTAACAAGTTAAGGCGCGAAAGTGAAAAAAATAGCGTTGTTGATTTGTATCATTTTTCAAAACCTATGATTCTTCAAGTGTTCAAGTGTAATAATGGTGGTTTAAATTTTGTGAATTTAATTATACGTTAGTACTTAGTGAACGGGCACGAGTGTAGGCAAATAATACAAAGTTGAAAAACATGATTTTTGCCTTCTCTCCAAACCCCAATTGAAATTATGAAAATTAAAACTATCGTGAGTATTACACATAATTGATGTTGTGTACGGCTTAAAACACGTCTAAAATTTCGGCGCACCGAGGCTCGAGCCGCTCGCTTCTGCGTATCGCGCGTCTGACTCATCCTGATGAAGGACAACTTTGTCCGAAACTAGTCGACTACAAAGTAAGTCGAAATTTTAGACGTGTTTCAAGCCGTACACAACATCAATTATACCAATTGAAATTCTAGTAAAGTTTCTGCCACTTCACTAGGGTATGAGTTGACTGCGACTGGATCTTGATTCTTTTACTTGACTTTGATTTTGACTTGTGACTAGAACTTCTAAAATAAAACGTGTACACTTTAAATATTTTATGACACTGGCTAAATGCACAAGATGGCGGAGCCAAATAAGAATATATAGTTCTTCAATAAACCAATGTAATGCAAACATAATGAACATGAACATTTCGTATTAGTGCAAAAATATTTCCTAAGTACGCATTTAACAATTTAGCTCTTACAACTTACCTATGTATATACCTACCTTAATTACAAATAAACGCATTCACATTTACAGCCCCAAACTTATAGTTCTAAGTTCATAGACTTGTATCGTGGATGCCGGAATCATTTACATAATATCACACCAAAAGCACAAATGTCCTTGGGACTAACCTTGGGAAGGCAAATTGTATTTCTGCCGAAAATGCTGCGCAGTAGAGGACTGACTTGCCCACTGCGCCAAATGCGGCAACATAAATATCAATCGACCTGCCCAAGTTGTCATTTAACGAATTACATTTTGCACGCAAATTTAAATAATAATTAATTATAATAGTAATTCAAATTCAAAACATTTAATTCAGAACAACAACGGATCCATAAAATATTGTAAGTGAAAAAATTATAGAATAAGGCCTACAAGCTATTGGTTAGTACACAAGAAATATCAACTATACAATACAATTAAAATTAAAATTAATGCGTCATGCAGTACTTACGAGGAATCCACACGATTTTCGTTATTTTTAGGTGGTACCATATAAATGTTATCGAAATCGATCCAGCCAAAACCGAAATATAAGCGTTGAAGTCGGTTTTTTTAAGCTTTGCTTGCGTTTAAGTTATATTAAACTTAATGCAGAGCCGCAGTTCTTACTTATAATTCGTACCAGAACTTACATAAACAAAGTAGTAGAATATACGATGCGCCGGCAGCGGTTTGAATGAGTAATCGTTTAGCATGAATAATCACAAGCTGCTTGTGCGAAGCCAGGCTAGCGATTAAAAAAAAATTAAGGAAGCCCAAACATGACATGAGATTTTTTGGCGCGAAAGTGAAAAATTGCGTTAGTTGTTGATTTTGTATTATTTTTCAAAACTTATGATGTTCGATGTAACTTATGTTAATGTGTAATTGGTACATTGGTAAACTGCCCGTTGGCTAATCAGTTTGGCTATCGGGTTCGATTCCCGGTGGAAACACAAGTTTTCTCTCCAAGGGATATTTTTGTTTCTGGTTCTGGTTGTGATTGTGTCTGTGACGTGAATGTTTCCGACACCCACAACACAAGTCATCGAACTTAGTGTGGGCTGTGAGTGTGAAAGTGTTTATGTTATGTTAAGTTATTAACCGTTAATAGTTTGTGAAATATCATGAGTGTAGCCAAATCATAGAAAGTTGAAAAATGTGATTTTCGTTTTCGCTCTAAAACTCTAATATACAAAAAAGTTTAAGTAATGTTTCTACTACTTTCTGGCATAAATAATAATAATATATCATTATTACATATTAACACTCGAATAACTACTAGTTATAGAAAATAATTCTAAATCGACAACGCTATTTTACTCTTTTGCAAAAAGAGATAAAAATGCAAAAAGAATTACTCTTTGTATAAACAAAGAGTTTAATTCAGCTAAAAAATATTTTTACTTTGAATATTAAATACTTAGTTTGAATAGTAAATAATAAGTCTTTGATTCTTAGGTATCGTTATGAACGTGAAATGAGGCAATCATCTCCACTTTTTATGTTATTAAAGTATATAGGTAGTTGTTTTCAATTTATGTGGCCAGTTGTGGTTTAGAAAAACACGAGTCGCTCGATTTACGAGCGCGCAGGCCAGTAGGCGCGCGAGCCCGCCCACTTATTATCCCAAGCTTTTTAAATATTGAACACGTTTCAAATTCGAACACTGGCCGTATAGGTGGCTATTAAAAAGCTATAAATAAATATAAAACCTATAAGAGTTTACTAAGAAACCAAAGAGTTTTGACGCGAAAGTAAAAAATATTATATTATTTTCTAAAGCTTGGAATTCTTTATGTGATAATGTGTTAGTAATAATGGTGGATTATTACCCGTTATAGAACTTCTAGTAACCTTTCTACTACTTTAATAAACCATAAATGTACTATGACTCGCCCATGACACTTTTAGACACTTCTGTAAACAATGTTGACTTTGACCGAGACCCCGGGACATAATTATAGGTCTAAAACATTGACTTGGCGGCCTAGTTAATATATTGTTATTTTCCAACATAATTTTTATAATACATAGCTACGAACACTCGCGATTAAGTCGCCTTTTAAAAAAACTAATTCAAATTCGTTTGCTACGATGTCACAGACACGCAGAAACACCGACATATATACTTATGACACCCCTCTTTTTACGTCGGGGCTTAAAAAAACGACGAGACGTCACCGGCTAGGCGGCCACCTACCTCCATTACCTTCGTTATCGCTTACAGGTGTTCATATTTTATCGAAAAATTGCAACATAATTGCTTCCACCTTTTAATTAATGCTTTTGAAACCTTTTGCATAGATAAGCAACATGCGAACTGTGAATAAATCGATTGGAAAAGAGTTAAGAAAGATAAAATAGCCGTAAAATGGATGCCAAGTGAGGTGTCAGGTGATACGACCTCATACTTCCGGACGTAACTACTACTATATAATACTAAGTAACTAAAACTAAAAAAAATAAAAAGCTTTATTTATCTGTTAAATTAATATTACAATATTTTTATATCGTCTGATAATAAGTATCTATATACTCGCTTACTCACTTCAAAATCGTAAATTTTATATTACCTATAGTTAAACAATTTCGCGGTTTCACATAACGGCCAATAAACAACGGGTATAAAATCTGGAATGCTGCGCGTGAGCACAGCAGGGAGCCAAACTTATAGCCGTGGAGTTAATAAGGATGGCTGATACCGGAAATAGATAACTAATAAATCAGGCTTGGGTTTAGTAAATATAAACATTTAAATATGATTATTGGCTTATAACTAAATTCTAATCTAATAGATACTGCGAATGATTCCACTGCATGTGTGTTCCATAAAAGACAGAACGGAGAGATTTTCTCCTGTCCTTCATAAAAATAAACGCTTTCACATTCACAGACTCCCAGACCACATTAAGTTCAATGACTTGCGTCGTGGTTGCCGGAAACATTCACATCACATACAAAATCATATCCAGAACCAGAATCACAACCGGGAATCGAACCCGATACCCCTGCTTAGAAGGCGAACGCGCACCCAACTTACCCAACGGACAGTTTAACACAACACTCAGCAGTTTAGCGATAGTTTTCAAACTCAATTAACTCTTTTACTTGACTTCGACTTGTGACTAAGACATCTATTACGAATTATGTAAAGTTACTAGAATAGATGTCTTAGTATACACTTGTATTATTTTATTTCTTGACACTGGCTAAATGCACAAAAATTGCGGAGCAAACATAAAAAAAACAGATCGATTAAAAAATACCCATCGATTTAGGGTGTCCATAACTACGAATTATATGGATTTAACCCGTTCTGTTGACACGCTGTTATTTATAATAATTATGACCGAGAGCCGCCGATTATATTGCTTGCTAAAACATAATGCGTAGGTACCTATTTTTACCCGACTACTCCGGCGAAGCAAAAAGAAGAGTAGGTGATGATTTCAGCACTGTATGAATATACTTGAGTATGTTGGTTTGTTCCCTTACAACGTCTATACTTGTAAACTAATCCTTGTGACAAGATATAGTTAGTTGATCGAGCGAAGCGACTAAGTTGACTTGGATAGTTCAGCACTTTGTCCGTCCGTCCGTCTGTCAGAGGCATCTCGCGTCTAAACAATAAAAGAGAATAACTTGAAATTCTCACAGAATGTAAAACTACGGGCCAAAGCCAGAAATGACATTTAAAATATGAAGGGGGCTCCTGTACACATGTAAGTGGGGATGGGGAGCAAAAATTTTTTTTTTATCTCCTCTTGTGGGGTATCGTTGAAAAGGGCTAGACAAATAGAGTACAAAACCCCTGTCTCGTTTCTCGATGTTAGTATTTACAGGTATAATACCTCTTTCACAATAGACTTTTTACTTGACATTTTACACTCCCGTCAAATTGTCAATGATTGTCAAATAAACTCGAGCTAAATTTAAATGCCGCCAAAATATTGGTAATCTCTCGGCTAAGCAGATGCTGTGTCCAAAGAAATGTTTGCATCAAAAACAATTCGGCTTATGAAAGCGTCCCATGTTTTAGAGGGTAGTTTGGTCGCGGATAACTCTTTAGTGCGGGGGGTGGTGAAAACAAATGTTGTACAGTCAGCATTTCTTGCAAGATCAGAGTAAGTTTTTATTTGTTGTGTTCTTATAACATAAACTCTTTAACACTCGCAGCCTCACACTAAGTTTGATGACTTGTGTCGTGGGTGCCGGAAACATTCACATTACACCCAGAACCAGGAACAAACATTTCTCTTGGGGAGAAAACTTGTGTTTATACCGGGACCGAACCCGATACCCACTGCTAAGAAGGTAGCAAAGGCTGCAGTTAAAACAGCTATCAACAACTGAACTGCCCAATGGCTTAGAGGGTGCGCGTCCGCCTTTTAAGTTTTAGGTATCGGGTTATGAATAATCCTTACTAATATTATAAACGCTAAAGTAATCTCTCTGTCTGTCTGTCGTGCTTTCACACCAAAACTACTGAACTGATGTAAATGAAATTTGGTACACAGATAGTCTAGAGCCTGGGAAATTACAAAGGTTATTTTTTAATGCGAAAAAAGGGTTGTAAGGCGTTGAAAGGGGGGCATGAAAAGTTTTATGGAAGTATCGTCATTTTTAGAGCTAGAAGCTTGAAATTTATTTTTTAGGCTATTGATTCGATGTAAATGCGGGCACAACTAGTGATATCTAAATCTAAGATACGTAATTCGAAAGTTAAAAATACTTACCTACATTTTTTTTTAAAATAGCGAGCTTTGTTGTCCTGCATGGTTCTCTGGTGCCAGTGGCTTGGCACTTGACTGGACCTGACCTGACGCAGATTGCACTAATACGATTGTTGCTCGATGCCAAGCTTATTTTTAAAGGTGTCCTCAGGTCTCGTAACTGTTCCGGGTGGGGTCTAAGATCTGGGAGGCGAGACGAGCAGGATTGGCGCGACGTGGTCTCCGAAGCGGAGCAGATAGTTGGCTACCCACCTTCCTTCCTCAGTTTGCGTTGGCTATTCAATGATGAGATAGCGAACACTGCTATCCACCTTAGGAAATTGGTTAGCATACTCCTGTAATAGTAGTTATGTACCTTTTAACCGACTTAAAAAAAATAAGGTTTTCTATTCGACTTTAATCTGATCAAGGGTCCCGATGATAAGTGGCGATTTCTTTTTTTTTAAGCTTTGCATGCGTTTAGATTATTTTGTCTGTTAACGTATCTTGTAATTAATTTATTAATCAGTTAATAAAAGCAACATTTTTAGTTAAAGGAATTATCGGAAACATTTTTTATGAATTGGATGGAAACTAGTGCTCCCGCCGGCAGACTAAGCCAACAGGTTAGCTTAGTCTGCCGGCGGGAGCACAAGTTTTTTCCCCAAGGGAAATTTATGTTTCTGGTTGTGATTGTGTGTGATGTAAATGTTTCCGGGACCCACGACACGAGTCATCGAACTTTGTGTGGGGCTGTAAGTGTGAAAATCAGTTAAGTTATTATGCTTAGCTAGTGTAAATGTTGTATCGTGCTAATTTTATAAATAAAATAAATAAAAATATGAATACATTATTTCATATAAATAGTTATGCATGAGTTCCCAAAGACGGTTCTCAATACACACCAATATAAATAGATTTATTCCGCGGATCCAAAGGCATACCCTGTCAAATCTTTAACACCACCCCGTTCCTCCCATATCCCAGGTTGGCACCAATCACCCTCTCCTGAAACACGCCAAGAATCTCCTAATCGGCTCCAAAAGTAACCTCCAATCCGTGGGTTTAATCGTTCTCCTAGTATCCAAAGCAGCTGGCTACAACACTAACGATTTCACCAGAGACCAGTACGACTCAGGAGTTCTATACTCCCAAAGAGCTTTAGCTGAAATCGTGGAGATGAAGAGGACGGGCCACATGATACACAAGACCATGGTCAACCTTCGTGGAGAAGACAAGAAAGGAGTCAAGTTTAAGGATTTGTTGTATGGAAACAAGATTGTTTTGTTGACTGGTGAGCTTTGATTTGCAATTAGATAATAATTGATGGGTAGGTTTGATATAGAGGAAGTGTTCCAGAATAAATTTTGACTCTGCCTTGTAATTTGGACCAATGAACTTACCAACAACTTGTAGAATAAACTTCTAAAATATTACTAGTTAATATATGTACTAAAAATTGCCGGAATTATTCACATCACACACAACACAAATTTTCTCGGGGAGAAAATTGTTCCTGTCGGGAATCGAACCCGATACTCCTGCTTAGAAGTCGAACACGCACCCAAATAAGCTAACGGCAGTTCGCTTCTTAAGTCAGCTCTAACTTGTTTTATTCAGGGGACTACCTCCTGGCCAAGTGCCTGCAGCATCTCGGAGGGTTACGCAACAATGAGGTGACCGAGCTCATCTCCACTGGCCTCCGAGATCTGGTAGAGGGCGACTTCATCGGAGAATATGATAAGGACAACAATCCTGTGCCTTCTAAACCGAAAGGTAAACGTGTAATGGGAGCTTGAAACTTTCAACTTTATTTTGTTTTAAAGCGTTTGAGAACAATAGCCGTGGAGCGTAGCGGCATAACCCGCCTTCTAATCGAGGTCGCTGATCCGAATCCAACGACGCATTTGAACTTGCGGTGAAGGAATGGTGATGGAATCAATGGTGGAATGCCATTTACTGGCTCGCTTGGCTTGCTAACCTGTACCGATTACCGAAGTATAGTCGTTGTTCTCCTCTCTCAAATGGAAGAATCCGTCTCTATCTATCGTCTATAGGTATATCGCTTTTCACTCAAGAGACTTGCGTTTTTCACTTTAGTGTATCTAGTAAAACATCTTAAACATGTCATATTTATAGTATATATATATATATATATATATCTAATATATATATATATACATATTTTATTTATTTATTTTATGTACCATTTAATAATATATTACTTGTTTATGTATATTTATGTTGTATTTATGTCAGAGTATAAAAAATGGTATTCCATACACCCATTTATTATTATAAACCGTCTATAACCCCCGTCTATAACATTCATTAGTTCTCTCCATCCGACGGTTGCCTGGTAGAGATCGCTATTAGTGATAAGGCCGCCTGATGTGATACATTACGTATAAGCTCGTTTGTTACCTTTGTTTTATCTCATCTTATAAATTAGATCAATAAAGTATTATCTACCTATCTAATCTATCGTAATCTCAAAAAAATATGTCTAAGCAGTTATTCCTGAGACCCCGTTATTCTAGCCGTAGCGTGTTTACCATCCCCGACTGCGTCATCACTTACCATTGGGTGAGATAGTGGTCAGTCGCTAGCCTATCAGACATAAAAAGTAGCAAAGTGCATGGTAATAAGTTCCACTCATTCGCCGTACGGATGATAAACCTTTAATTTCTAAAGAAAATTATGTAAGTAGGGTAGGGTTAGTATTAACTAACCCTACCCTACTTTTTACATCATTCAAAAAACTAAAACTATTTTAGGAGATTTCTCCTAAAAAAATAGTTTTAATTATGCCACGTTGCTATTCTTTGCAACAGGCAGCCATGAAGAGAAGCATTACGACTGGGAAAACGAAGACAACCTCAAAACGCTCGGATCTAACGACTTCCTCGGACTAGGAAAAGACGAATGGAAACTACGGACCATCTTGCAATCAGGTAGTATGTTGGGCAAAGGCTGTCAGGGTGCCATGAAGCTGGCCAACCGAGGCGAGGAGATGGAAAAAGATGCCTACAAACTTGGGGGACATCTTGCATTACTTTGGCAACTATACCTTGATGTTAAAGACTTTTTTACACATCCGAATTCGTACTCTTTGGTCGGCGCACCAGTGACGATAGCCTTTTGGGAGTACCCGACGTTATACGGACATATTTGGGAAGCAAAAATGGAAGGTAATCCTGTGGATTTCAAGCAGCTGTATTACTTTGTACTTGGTACACGGTCTATTGAATATTTGGAGTTGTTTCTGAATGACGAACTTGCTGCTGTGCTCAAGTACATAGAAAAGTTTCCCGAAGGAGAAGCAAGGTCTGCGCTCCAAAAGATGGCGCTGACCATTCATGGAGAGACATTGCAGTACATGCAGAAATAAAGATGTGAATTACAGCGTTTTTTGTTTTGGAGTTTACCTTCAGATTCAGGTGCTGAATAAGGCAAGGTAAGGTGGTTATTATCCGATAATAACTAAGTTCGCACCTTCAACAAAAATAAATATTCATGTAAATAGCTCAATTTATTTTTCGATCTTATGAGCGTAAAAAATTATGGATTCAGCTTTCTTGCTCATCGTATAGACTAGTGGGTAGTCCTAGTGTCAGGAATTTTTAGGCTGACTGTTGACTTAGAACTACCAAACGGAACCGACACCGTTCTTCGAAGGGCACGTTAGCCCTTCGAAGAACGGTGTCGGTTCGGTGACTCGGTTGGTCCCACTAAAAATTACCCATCCAAGTTGTGGTCCCATGGTTTAACTGAATTGACATGCTGGGCCTTGTCAATCAGTTACGATCGACCAGGCGGACCGCGCTACGAGTGTCATATGGAGTCATATCCTTGTTGATTGATCAAGAGCGTGTTGTTTCACGCATGTGGAATAAAAGGAAGTAATTCAGATTTTTCAACATCACAATTAAACTTTTATTGAAACTTAAACTATAGGTAACAACAATATCACTAACAAAAACATGTATAAATGTAATCTTAAATTTTTTTCAACAAAATAGGGAACTGATATCGTAATTTAATATCACATTAAGTCAATAGTTACCTTCCAATTTTAAATAATCATTCCATACTATTTCATTTGAATTAACTCTTGGAACACACCTTTTTTTTTTTTTTTTATTTGTGACAGGCTAGTGTTTGACCACTATCTCACCTGATGGTAAGTGACGATGTGATCGAAGCTGGTAAACACACTAGACCTGGAATACGCAGGCTCTCAAGGATAACTGCCGGAACACCGTATTTGGCTTGGCGGCAGACTTTCAACTTGATGGTGGTAAGCTACTTTGGTAGCAAGCCAGGCGAGCAACAGAAACCTGTCTCTAATATAATTTTTAGAATAGAATAATTATTTATTACAAAACTGATGTAATAAACATTGCAAGATGGTAATGCATAGTGAAGAATACTTTCCCCATACAGGTAGGTATCCAACATAAATACAGTAGCAGTAAATTTACAATCAATTTATGAATTAAATAGCTTTTAAAATATGAATTAATTAACATTAACTATATTCTTCATGTT
Organism: Lomographa bimaculata; assembly: GCA_948107665.1. Lineage (NCBI taxonomy): Eukaryota > Metazoa > Arthropoda > Insecta > Lepidoptera > Geometridae > Lomographa > Lomographa bimaculata. The sequence continues at coordinate 1,541,105 of OX403603.1, forward strand.
AATAATGGTGAAATGCGTGGAATAGCTTCATAGACTTGAAATGTTTACCCTAAGTGCCTTTAGAGACAGGTGTGGCTCAAGAGTTGTAACATTATATATTTTACTATCTTTTGATTATAGCATAAAGCAAAATATTATCTGAATTATGGATTGTAATGAGGTATTTTTTCGTTATTATCTGACAGAAATCCATTTAAAATATCTTAATCCTAAAACGGCAACAAAAAATGTGTTCTTTGCGCTCAAAAACCTTTTCAAAAAGAAGTTACTTAAAATAATTAATATTATTAGAAACAGGAAATTTTTGAACCATGTTTTATGTTCTTTATATTTAAAAATCATAATTTGATATTGTGAGCATTACTATTGCCCGCTGGTGTAGTTGCTGTGCATGCAAATTATAACCACTGGGTGTTTGGTTCGATTTCTGGTGGGAGAAACATTTCTCTCCAAACATACCAAAATATCTGTTAATGTACTAAAGAAAGATTTGCAAGTAATTAAACGCAAGCAAAGCTTAAAAAACCAAATTCACCGCACCAGCTTTCAAATAAAAAAAAAACATCAAAATCGGCTCACAATGAAAGAGTTATGAGGTAATTTATGAAGTTAAGAGTATTGTCTAATGTTAGCACAACCAAAAAGTAATTTAACATTTTCTTTTGCGGCAATACTAAGCAAATAGGTTTAGTTTTAATACTATTTGAATGACTCATTTTAAACTTAATGTTTGAGGTTTAATATTCATATAAATCAACAGATTTTCCTGTTATCTTTTTTCCTTATAATCCAACACAAAAGTGACGTAAATAACATTTATAAAGTTTTTATAAGCCTCTTGATTGTATCAATGGGTTGGCTAGCACCGAACAATTCTACATAACTTTTAGCTTTGTTCGCATTCTCTAAGTACAATAACCTTGTCTGCTCTAATGCGTCAGTTTTCAAAATGCCTACTTTTAACTCGTCGAAGTCTACGTCACTGACATCCGAGTTTTGTATAAAATTGTATAAGTCTGGGCTTTTGTTTAAGGCGAATAGAACTGGAGAGCTAACTAAGGAAAAGGTTTCCTTAGAATTTGAAGTGATTTTTTGGTACTCCGATGCTGCTTGCCATGCTAAGCATAAGTGACAACCGAACTTATAAGCATTATCTTGTTCTTCGTGACCTAAGCCAGCTAGTAATGCTGCCCCTTGACATCCCCTTCCAAATAAACTCCCACCACCATACATAGTCCGTAAAGTCCACTCTCTCACTGGCAGCCCTAACGTATTTAACACTTCTAATGGTAAAGTGTCACTGTTAATTTCATATGAGTCAACGGTTTTATCCTTTGGTTTCCCGGGTAATGGTAAATTTTGAGTGTCTCTGTTTCCAAAGAATTCACCTTCGCTTAAATCTCTCAATGCTGTGGATATTAAGTATGACAAGTCTTGGTTTTTCAATCGTGCGAGCATACCATTTGCTGTTACGAGTAGGTAATCACCGATGAGTATAGCTATTTTGTTGGCGAACATAGCTGTGTCGGTGTTTTCTCTCTCGTTTAACGGTATGTTGAGTAATCCCCTGTGTACATAATGTCCTGTTCGAATCATTTCAGTAAGTTCAGCCAGTATTCGTTGGTTTTCTACAATTCTGTTTGTATTCATGAGGGGCTGCTCTGGTGTTATCGCTTTAGATAGGAGTAGAATGACCAAGCCCCAGGGTTGTAAGTTGTTGTGCTCGTTATAAAGTAGTGTCTTAACGGTTTTAACTATTGGGTGATTGCTGTCAACCTGAAATAAAGAGATAAGAGTTCTTTAAAAATATATCGAAATACTTCAAGGTTTTGGTCTTATTGCTTTAAAAATGGCCCTGAGATGATTGAATATGAGGCGATTTAATTATTATTGTTGTTTATACAATAGCAGATTTTTAAGCTGACGCGTGTATATCACTTTTTTATGTTTATCGTCTATTTTTAAATGAGTTTATTAAGTAATTATAAAAATATCTTTGTGTTTTAGCCAGGCTTTACCGAAAACTGAAGTCCTCGGTAATATATGAATACAAATTGCCCAATTACAGGCCTGATTAGAAACCAATCAGATATAATAGGAAACTTCAAAATTGTATGTATTAATGTATGTACCATAATATCTTTAATTCCAGCTGTTAATATTGTATTTTTGGACCATAACTATTTGCTGCAGATTGTATTTTCATATCTCTATAATTTATAGAACCTAACGTGACACAATAAAATAACCTTACTAAGTTTAGTCACACAGTAGGTACTTATGCAGGGTGTTATCTAGTATCTAATCAATTTATCATGTCTGTTACGTAATATGCTTTATTAATACTTATATCCAACTTAAAACTTAGTGATTAACCTTGTAGTATTCAAGTTAAGCTCTAGAACCGACAAGGCCGTCGTTTTTATTCAAGTTTTAAGAATCAAATGCGGAAATAAATCACATCCGTACTTACAACTTTGCGCAAATGCATGGCTAAATTGGCAAATTCGTCGCTTAAAAGCCATCTCAGGTTCATAAAGGAGGTTGGGTATCCAACTATCTTCTCAGCTTCCTTGATAACCTTGCTCCATTGAGCCACTGGCGGTCGAAAAACAAAGTCTTCTTGTGTAAGAATACTCATTGTAGTTTCATGGCGGATTTGCTTGGACAACACCGCGGCGCGGCGTAAGTGCCGCATTAGAGCGTACGACATTGCTACTTATTACACTTTCCACAAGTTTATTACACTCTCACATTTAATTTTACTGAGATTTTGAATTTATTTTATGAAAAACACTGTGCCCTCGAGTACGACCGTGTGTATTATGTCATCAATGTCATGGTTTATTTTGACGTTTTAAAAAACGTTCAGAAAAAAAAACAAAAAAAATACGAACCTAGTATTTTTTATGTATTGTAAGAGTTACTAAAACAAAGCATTGGTAGGTAACAAGTATCCACTAGGTACAAAGCTTAGAAAAAAGAAGCAGTCGGCTACGATATTAGGATTGAAATTTGTTCGTGTTTGAAATCTGCTTAGTCTTAAAGTCTAGAAAAAAAAATAGAAAAGGGAAGACTGTTCATTCTCTATAAATAATATAACTTAAGAATATTGTACACAGTTTTATACAATGAACAATATTCTTTTCTAGATATATACAACAATATTCGTTTTATTACGTAACAGTCACAACCAGTTTTTGAACGCAACTTCGCACCTTCTGTTTCGGCGGGAAATTTAAATAAAAGGAGATGGGGTTTTGCCGCAAAAGTGAAAAAATGCCGTTGTTGATTTTGTGTACTTTTCCAAAATCTGTGATTCTTCGAGTGTTAATGTGTATAATGGTGGATTAGTAACCGTTAATACTTAGTTACTGTGTAAAAGTGTAAGCAAATAATTCAAAGTTAAAAACGTGATTTGTGACTACTAAAGCTTATACCACTTTACTAGGGCATGTCTTGACTATGACTGGACCATGACTCTTTTACTTGACTAGGACTTATATTATAAAAACACTTGAAAAATATTATAACTTAACACTGGCTAAATGCACAAGATAGCGAAGCCAAAATTAAAAGAAAAAAAAACAGAGTTAAGTGGAGTTTATAAAAGAAACTTAAAACGCTACCGGTCGGCAAAGCGTGTCGGATAGATAGAGCGTCTAATCATACATCACAAACGCGTGACATAAGTCGCCAAGTTTTTTCTGTAAAATAATTGTTGGATTTCTGTATTTGTTGTTCAAGTACAGAATATAACGGATAGTACTCTGCTTGCAAATCTCTTTTCAACGACACCCCACAGGGGTAGATAAAACCATTGAAATTATTTTGCTCCCCGCTTACGTGTACGTCCTTAATGTTTTTATTTATGTAATTTAATTGCCATTTCTGGCTTTGGGCCATATCTTTACATACTCTCTGGGAATTTGAAGTTATTCGCTTGTGTGGTTTAGACGCTAGATGCCTCTGACAGATTGACGGACGGACGGACAAAGTGCTGAACCACCCTTGACAACTTGGAGATCTCTCCTCGGTCGATCAATTACATAGTCAAAGTATCTACTGTTACTATTTTATTATTAAAAACTAAATCCATTATTGGTCTTGTAACTCTGTTACATAAGGGCTGTAGAATTTATTAATAAAAATATATAAAAGTATTAATTAAAATGCGCATTTCGAATATGCGATAGATTTCATGATCTACTTCATATCGTTTCGGGTCCTTGACACTACCGGCTCGCATCACCGCACCACTGGTGGTGCAAAAGGTATTTTTTAACCTACCGATAAATAGTGCTGTTACGCCATTGATTCTTATTGCAATAATTTTAGTTAAAAAACATATGTACATCGACCTACAAACAAATGGCCTGGCCAAATAAGTGTACCGAATAACCTATACAACCAATGATGTATACGGCATGTAGGAGTATATGATCATCAACAAACTGAAACAAAATCTTCAATTACTACACTTCTGCTTGCAAAATTTATCCGCTTCAACTGACGACGGAAGCACTATTTTCATCTTACGATGTTTTTAGCGAGGCAAGATTGTCGCTTATTAAATATTTTGTTTTGTCGCTTATATTCCGTGGGCACTTAGAACGGACCCGAAATCCATGGTATATCGGTGACATGGTTTACCGACTTCCAAAAAAGGAGGAGGTAATAAAGTCGACTGTTTTTTTTTTATGTGTGTTACCTCATACCTTCTTTCCGCGTGAACCGATTACGATTTTTTTTAAGCTATTGCATAGCTTCTATCGCGGGCCTTGAGCGTGGAGACCGAATGCAGAAATTCCGTAACGAAAATAACCTAATACCCCCCACTCCGACCGGCACAGCGGTGATACTTTTTAGTTTTGCTATCTATCGATGAATAGCAGAACTTTTAATGACTTTTTTGAAATATCACGCTTGTTTCTTTAGTTCAGTAACTCGCCTCTAGGTGGCAGGAAAAAAATACTGCATAAATAAAATAAATAAATAATTATAATTGCATAAGTTGATAAAAAATGCTATGCAATAGCTTTACCGCGGCAGTCCCCGAGTGCCACACGTCTTTTTATTTTTAGTTTGAAAGATGTTGCTTTTGAATTGGTCCCATTTAAATTTGATCATGATCTGATCAGTAGTTCTTGAAATATCGTGAATAATGCGTATTCTGTGGACTACATTGACGATGTTCTCGTTTTTGACCGACTTCAAAAGTTACCTCTTAACTTCTTTCGTTGTGAACCGATTTTGATTATTTTTTTTTATTTGAAAGCTGGTGATTTTCATGTGGTTCCAATGAAATTTAATCAAGATCTGATCTCTACTTTATGAATTATCGTCAATAATGCGTGTGCAATACATTAAATCTGATCAAGGTTTCGAAGATAAAGCGGTGAAGTCTGTTTTTTAAGCTTTGCTTGCGTTTAATTATATATAAAACAAATTCATATCTAAATGCTTAAATAAAATCAAAGCTATAAGCAAATAAAAATATAAACTTTTATTACGTAGTAGATAAGTCCTACTATTTCCAAAGAACGTGTAGCCAGAACACTTATTCCACCGGCCAATCACGTGTTCATCTACCATAATTCAAGTGTACAAGGTATATATGTTATAGGATGGTAGTATACGGGTCGGGCCGCCGGCCAAGACGGTGGCCGTAGCAATTAAAAATAAAAGCAATGCGTTATAATTTGTAGGCAGTTTATGGCAGGTCCGTGCCAGCGGCCGTAAAAAAGAAAAAAAGTGACATTTGCATTTTGATCGGCGCATTTCTGATTGAGTGAGGTCTGTGGTTCTGTACTGTGTCGAATAAACAGACCCCCTATTACGTATCTTTGTTGCACGCGGTTTCAATTAAAATTAAGCAAAAATGAACCTTATTTCTTAGGAGTTTTGTCAATTTAGTATTGAAACCGTTTGCAACAAAGATAGGTAATCGGGGGGCTGACCGCAGGCGTCTGTACTCAAGCGTCTATGTGTGCGTGGCTGTGTTAGCGCGGCAAACTCAATATTATATAGTCGTTTTGGCGCGAAAGTGAAAAAATCGTAAGTAATCGATTTTGTTTTTCTAAAACGTGTAATTCTTCAAGTATTCATTATAATAATCGTGGATGATTAAGTGTTAATAGTTACTGAACGAGCATGTGTAAGCTAATTTAAATAACTACATTTTCATTATGCTCCAAAAATCCAACTGAAGTTCTAGTAAAGTTTCTACCACTTTACTAGGACATGACTTGTCTATAACTAGTGACTGTGACATGACTGTGACTGATGACTATATAGCACTGGCTTATTAGCTAATTAAAAAAAAATATACTTAACACTGGCTAAATGCATATACTTACTTATAGTTTACGGAGCTAAAAGTAAAAAACTATAACTAGACCGTAAGCATGTAAGTATGTCTAGAGTTTTGCCGCGAAGGTGAAAAAATGGCGTTGTTGATTTTGTAAAATTTTCCAAAACCTGTGATTCTTCGAGTGTTAATGTGTAATAATGGTAATACTTAGTGAACGTGCATAAGTGTAGGCAAATCATACAAAGTTGAAAAACGTGATTTTCACCTTCGCTCCAAAACTCCAATAGAAGTTCTAGTAAAGTTTCTACCACTTTACTAGGGCATGACTTGACTACGACTGGACCTTGACTCTTTTACTTGACTTTGACTGTGATTTGTGACTAGGACCTATAATATGAAATACACTTGAAATATATTATCACTTGACACTGGCTAAATGCACAAGATTGCGAAGCCAAAACTAAGGGAAAAAAAAAGTACGTCTAGTACAGGTTCGTCAATGTGTGCGTGACCATGTTAGCGCGGCAAATACCATAATATATATATAGTCTGTGCTAGAGCTTACCTTCTGCTCCCTCCTGTCTGTTTTGTGCCTTACGTCTATCGTATATCGATTGTCGAACGCCATATAGACAAAAAAAAAGAAAATAAAATACACTAGAAAAAAAAACTCTTAAGACATTGTAGGCCATAGTGTTTCCACTCTGGATCTCACCATCACTTACCAGGAGAGATAGTGGACAAACGCTTGCCTATCAGACCAGTTGGCGCAGTGGGCTCTCTGCATTCTGCGTTACGGGTCTTTGGTTTGATTCCCGATAGTAGTACGATTTTCCTTCCCAAAGGACACGTGCTGGTAATGAAAATTGGTATGATTGTCTGTGATGTAAAAGTTTTCGGCACCCACGATACAAGTCTTTGAACTGAATGTGGGGCTGTGTAAATGTTCTAGGAAGGAATTTTTGTGCTACAATCAGGAATCGAACCCAGGACCTACGGCGCAGAGGGCCTCCGCCCTGCCCACTGCGCCAACTGGGCCAATTTTATATTTTTAATTCGAGTTATCTAAGAAAACCATCTACGACCTAATCGTCACTTTTCACCATGCGGGATTATGTTTAATAATTGCTTATTACATTTATTTCTATAGTAGGAGTCTTCCCAGTACCCATATTATATAGTAGAATCGGAAATTATCTAGCCGTGATACCTAATGCTCTTATGGCCGGTAAATTGCTTTTTTTTTTACTACCTACCTACTACGATGAACTATTTCAGTTACATATTGTAAACAAAGGTTTTATTCAAAACTTTAAACAAACAATCCACGCAGTACTAAAATTTCCCGCCATGTTTTTGGCGCGATCGGTAAACCATAAACAAGTATTTTTTATCGTTGCGTATCTCAGCATGCAGGCCGCGGGCGGCTCCGCCATTACAACTAATTGCCAAGTTGATTTCGCAGAAATAATTTACTAATACACATCTACGTGGCCACGCCTCACGCATCAACCTCGTATCTTTATTTATATCAACGCATGTGTGGTAGCCATTATTTATTAAATTGTTGTATGTAACAAAGGGAATGTTTTGTATAATCGAGCGATTAATTAAGTGGGTATCTACTTTATTATAAGTAATGACTTCATTTGACAAAGTTTATATATCGTGTTTAGTAAGGAAGTGTTTAGAAGGTGCCATTATCATACCGATAAGTACCATAGATAAAATGGCACCTTCCGAAAAGGAGGAATGTTCTCGATTGTTGATTGTGTGACTGACTTTTTTTGCATTTTTTTTGGCCGCGCCAACACGGCAAAAAAAAATGCAAAAAAAGTCAATGTTTCCGGTTCTATAATTAATGTGATTTTATTGATTTATTTAAATCTTTATTGCCCAAAAAAGGTACAAAGGGTGGATAAAGCATATTAGCGCTCAAAGCATTTTCTACCAGTCAACCACTCATGGTTAAAAAGCGAAGGTTGTAGGCATGTATCTAAAATAAGAAATCGGTTAAAATATTTATTAAAAGTTTTTTTATGAACAAATTAAATTAAAAAAAATTACTAAAATATATATATCTAAAAAAAAGAATACACATACTATAATAGACGTAATACATAGGAATACGACATTATATAATACATAAAACATAATTATTTATTCTGCTTTCCATAAGTAAGAAAATAATGTACCTACACCAAAACAAATAACTAAAGTCTGAACTGCCTGTTAGCTTTGTTGGGTGCGTGTTCGCCTACTTAGCAGGGGGACACAAGATTTCTTCCCAAGGAAAATTTGTTTTTGTTTCTGGTTGTGTGTGTGTGATGAGAATGTTTCCGGCACCCACGACTCAAATCATCGAACTTTTTGTAGGGCTGTGAGTGAGAGAACGTTATTTTAATAAATACTTTAGTGGAAAAACAATGAGTATCAAAGACAACAATTCGCCGATCATATCCACTCGTCAAGACAATCATATTTAAAAAAATAAGTAAAAAGTATGACTATAAATAAAAAATTCGCATCAGTAGAGATTTTTTAACTGTTACAAAACAGCAACCATCATAAACTGATGGCCATTCGACTGAAAAACGTTTCATACATACGTAATTTAGGGACGTAAATAAAAGCAATTTCCATAAAGGCTGTTAGCACAACCGCCATTACGCAGTAAAAAATTAAGCCCTCGTCTATGGTCACCAAAACGATCGCTTATAAATATGCATAGAGTAATTTTTGAAGAGGGAGCGTTAATAAGTGAGGTGCGTTCCTCGGCCCGACGGCAAATTGCTTCTTCGGGTTCTTCGGTTATTATTCTCCCCATCGCCAATCCTATAGGTACATTTAAAAGCAATTATGTTTTATTATACGTTGAAAAGGAAAGAAAATGACTGGCATCGGGCGAGAGAAGGACGGACGACCAAGGAGTCCAGTCGCTCCTAGCGTAACCCCGAGCGCGCGCTTTTTGTTTCTTTTTTCATTTTCTTTTTTTTAATAAGGCACGAGGTTTGATGCGTGGCCGTGAATGGAGGCGTAATGGACGTTTGGAAATATAAAATTAAATCGAGTATAATGAGTTACATAGGCCAGCGTGAGGGTTCGACGGGTCGTGGAAGGCTTTGTCTGCAGTTCGTCGACCCTGTAGTAATTAAATTGGCGTGCTTTTTAATTTTGTTTGCGTTGATGCTAATGGATGTGGTTACGCCTTTGTGACTCATTGACGCTCGTCAATTTATATTGATAGTGCGGTTTTGTGAAAGCAGGTTGATGTGGTGCGTCTGAATCAGGTGGAAATTGTTATTTTTGTCTTTTTCTTAGGAGTATCAATTGTTAATAATCAGTAATCACTCTCTACATTTTAAATGTAAGACAACAGTGTATTGGGGTTTGCCGCAAAAGTAAAAAAATGGCGTTGCTGATTTTGTTTTTTTTTTCTGAACTTGTGATTCTTCGAGTGTTAATGTGTAGTATTGATGGATTGTTAACCGTTAATACTAAGTGAACGTGCATAAGTGTAGGCAAATCACACAAAGACGAAAAACGAAATTTTCGCCTTCGCTCCAAAACTAATAACTAATAGAAGTTCTAGTAAAGTTTGCTTGACTTGACTATGACTGAACCTTGACTCTTTTACTTGACTTTGACCGTGCAAGTCACAGTCAAAGTCAAGTAAAAGAGGGACTAGGACTTTTATTATGAAATACACATGAAATATTTTATAACTTGACACCGGCTAAATGCACAAGATTGCAAAGCCAACATAAAAAAAAAATGATTTTTTTAGTCTTATACTCTTCCTTATCGGTATTTGAATAAGATAGGCACTAGCCAAAAAAATCCAACGAATCCGCCATGGGGCTTCATAAATCGGGGGTGGTGCCACATTTTAAAAAGTAATTGATATCTCTAAAATAATAAATAAATGCTAAACATTTTCACACTCAGATCCCTACACTAAATTCCATGACTTGTATCGTGGGTGCTATTCACATCATATACACAATCGCAACCAGAACAAGAAACACAATTTTTCCTTGGGGAGAAACTTGTGTTCCTGCCGGGGATCGAACCCGATACCCCTGCTTAGAAGGCGAACATCCACCCAACTAAGCCAACAGGCAATTCTAATAAATAATCATTTCCTACTAATATTATATTACTTCTGAAGCAGATCTTGAAAAGGCCCAGGGTCTAAAGTGACTAGACTTCTATTTAAAGACTGCAACTACATCAAAAAGACTTTTCCTATATTGTACATTACTTAAGAAACTTTTATGTATAGATTTTTCACTTTCACACGATAATTGTAATAATAGTTCTACTTTTTTAAACAGTGTACATTTCACTCTCACACACTCATTTACACTCACACACACACCCAAACTATACAGGTTTTCTTTTCTTCAACGACAAAACATTATGGTAGCTACATTCTGCTGGCTTACTGAATCTTGCATTTCTACACTATTCTTATTATGTCACTTTATGACAATTCTGAGAAGAGTATTAAAATTCGATCCTGCTGTTGCCCAAGTTTCTGCTCTCTTGTTCAACACTAATTTATTTAATGGATGACATAAATTCTATTAATCATGACATTGAGTGCATTTCTGTATCGGATTCTGTTATCTGCTCACCGGAAAATATCCTTGATCACATCCAAAACGTGAACGATACCTACAATATTCTACATGTAAATATCAGAAGTATAAACTGTAATTTCGATAATTTTTTGACTCTTGTAAGTAGACTTGAAATTAAAATCCATGCGTGCATTTTAACTGAGTGCTGGCTAAGCAAATGTCCCTTCACACCGGCTCTACCAGGATTCAACTCATATGAATCAGGGTATACCAATCAAAATGAAGGTGTTGTAGTATATATCAGTCGTGACATCGATTGTAAGGTGGTTAAACCAACATTTAATGAAGCAAATTGTCTCTTACTTTATTTCTCGGACATACTTGCGGTAGTTGCCCTGTATCGGTCTCCTTCATACAAGAATTTGACCCCTTTTATTGACAGTTTAGACAAAATTTTAGGTTCATTACATTGTTTTAAATCCGTTGCTATTATGGGAGATGTAAATATTAACATTATACCAACCAATACTGATATATCTGCAGATGAATATCTAAATCTAGTTGCATCACACGCATTACTTCCAGCTCACCTATTCCCGACCAGAGAAAGTAATTGCTTAGATCATGTTATTGCTCGGAGTCCATTCTGCACCAAAACTATAGTTCTAGACACGTTAATTACAGACCATGCACCTATTCTTTTTAGTTTTACCAATCATAAAATAAAGGTAAAGTCATCTTATTACTCTCAGCGTACAGACATTCCAGAGGTAGTTAAGGAGCTTAACATCACTGATTTTTCAGCTATTCTTTCTTGTGATGATCCCGAGCTAGCTTCTGAAATCCTAATTAACATGATTTCCACGTGTATCGGCAAACATACTCGCACCGTCTACATCGCCAGTAGGAAACGTGTAATTAAGCCCTGGATTACGTCTGGCCTTTTGAGATGCATTCGCCACAGGGACAAGCTCTACCGGAAATTTAAAAATGACCCTGATAATGTAAATACTAAATTAATATACACCCGATACCGCACTCATTGTAATAATCTTCTTAAAAAAGTAAAACGCGAATACGAACAAAGGGAATTTCAAAAGGTTAGTAGAAATCCTAAAGCTGCTTGGAATATTATTAATCAAATAGCGAATTTAAAAAGGAAACAAAGTAATGCAAGCTCTTTATTAAAATTAACAAATAATACATGCCAGTCAGTAAATGCAGTAAACTCATACTTTGCCAATGTCGGAAAAAATCTAGCCTCCAAAATCCTTCCACTAGGTGTTAGTGACGACCGTTCTTCTCAGAACTCTTCCGCTTATCCGATTGACGGGCCAAGTCAGGCACCACTTCACTCGATGGCCGTATTCATTGTAGATGATGAGGACATTGAGAGAGTGATACTGAATCTAAAGGAGAAGTGCGCCCTTGGCTGGGATGGTATCTCCACTTCAGTTTTAAGGGCTGTCAGACACGTTCTTGTTCCTCTTCTAAAACATATATTTAACCTATCCTTCACTACTGGCGTTTTCCCGAGGGTTTTCAAAAAAGCCATCGTCCACCCAATTTTCAAGGATGGCGATGGAGACAATGTTACAAACTACAGACCGATTTCGGTGCTGTCAGTTATTTCAAAAATTTTTGAGAAGATTATCAATAAAAGATTATTGAATTTTTTAAATAAAAATAATGTTCTCTCTAAAAATCAATTTGGTTTTAGACGCGGTAGATCCACGGAAGATGCTGTATTAGAACTTTCTGATACTGTTGTCAAAAACTTCGACAAACGCTTTAAAACAATCGGCATTTTCCTGGACTTATCTAAAGCTTTCGACACTGTCTCCATCCCAATCCTTCTTTCCAAGCTGGAGGACATAGGCATAAGAGGTGTTGCTCTGGACTTGTTTCAAAGTTATCTTAGCAATCGTACACAACGAGTTCTGATAGATGGTTTCAAAAGTGATGAAGAAACGCTCTGTTATGGTGTTCCACAGGGAAGCGTCCTCGGTCCAACCCTATTCCTAATATATATAAATGAATTATGTAAAATATCACTCCCAAATTGTAAAATAATTACATACGCTGATGATACAGCGATACTTGTTCATGGGCGAAATTGGAAAGAGGCTTTTGATTTGTCAGAATGTTATTTGCGAGTTGTCATGAAGTGGCTTTGTATTAATCTTCTAACTTTAAATTTAAATAAAACAAAATATATTGCCTTTGCTTCCAATGTTTCATCTCAGCCATCCTCCTCATTTTGCATTCGTGCTCATGTATGCCCTCAAGACATTAGTCCCGGTAGATGTGACTGTCAAATAATGGAACGTACAACATCTTTGAAATATTTAGGGGTTACTCTGGACAGCGCTCTATCCTGGAAGCAACATATCCATTCAACAGTTTCTCGTGTCAGAAAACTAATTTTTGTGTTTAAGAGCTTGAGATCAGCTCTGGATTTCCAAAGTCTAAAAATAGTATATTCTGCTCTTGCCCAATCAGTATTATCATACTGTATAACGTCTTGGGGAGGGTCTGTAAAATCATCTATGATACGTTTGGAAAGAGCCCAGAGAGCTGTTCTTAAAGTCATTTTGAATAAACCGTTACGTTTTCCCACCACAGATTTATATTCGCTTTGCCATGTTCCTTCAGTAAGACAACTTTTTATCCTTCAAACTGTCCTAAGAAAGCATTCTCAAATTAATTATGATCCAAACACAATTAACACTAAGCGTAGAACTGACAAAGTCTGCAACATAGAATACCGGCGTACGGCGACTGCAAGTCGACATTATCATTATATCAGCTCGATGCTGTACAATAGGCTTAACAAAAAACTCAATATATATTCACTTCCATCATATAAATGCAAAATAAAATGTAAAGAATGGCTACAATCCTTGTCATATCAAGACACAGAAGACCTTATAACAATTACTAAATAAACACACACGCACACACAGAGACACACTCACACACACACACACGCATTCACACTCACACACACACACACGCATTCACACTCACACACACACACACATATTCAGTTTAAAAAAAAAAAAAACAGTTTTAGCTATGTAACCTAATTAAGTTAGATATTATGTATAGTTCTTTTCTAGATAGATTCGTAACTTAAAATTATTTATCTTTGTCTGAAACAGTATAATTGTTTGAAATTATGAATATTGTAACAACATTTTTCGGAGGAGGGCGTTGGCAGCTGCGACACAGTTTTAAACTACTGCAGGTGTCATCGTTTTACCAAAATTTTTGTCTGTACAACCTTGTTTTTATCCTAAAATAAACGATTTTTTCATTTTTCATTTTCATTATAAATGCGAAAGTTTGTGTGTAAGTATGTATGTTCCCTCTTCACGCTTTAACGGCTGAGCAGATTTGGACGAGATTTGGAATGTACATAGCTTGTACCTAGGATTAACACATAGGCTAATAAAACGGGCATTAATTAAGAAAGCTTCCTATAAAACGATCGACTATATTAATGACAAGGATGCATGGAGGCAAACTGCACACGCTCTTTCTAGCGACTACCATAATAAAACCTAGGTTAAGAAAATTATGTATTAAAGATTAAGAATGTTTTTTTAAAAAATGAAAGAAAAAAAAAATGCGCCGCCGAGTTTCTTGCCAGGTTCTTCTGAAGATGGCTGTAATTTTGCGAATCTGGCAATAGAATCATTAACTTTCATGAGCCTCTTTGGGGCCCATGTGAATAAACGATTTTGATTTTTTGCTACTTTTTAACTTGATAATAGCGGGGGAAGCCGCAGGGCACGGCTAGTAGTATAATAAAAATAGTACCTACCTCTCAAGTACAAAAAGGAGAAAAGTCAAACATATATTATAACTTATAAGGTATATTATATACTTAAATCTAGGGCTGGGCCTTTGGGAGGGTTGTGATGATGTCCGAGTCACCGGGCAGTGATGGCCAGTGTGCATACCCTGTAGTACTTTCCGGAGGCAGTGCCGAACTCGATGTTTTTGCCGCTGTAGTGGTGGACTCCAGTTTTGGCCAATAGAGCGTAGTATTAAATCTCAGAGAGAACCTTAGAGGAGGTGCGTTCTTTGCGATGATGACCAGCTTGGCCTTGCCCTGAAGCAGTGTTTTCAGAGTCTGCTTGTACCCGAGGCAGTATTTTCCCGACTTCAGAACAAGCGAAGGCGCGAGTTGATAGACAATAGTCTTTTTCTGTTTCTTGGCAGCAACCGTTTCGTAGTAGTCCTTCCACTAGGCCTCTGTTGCCGTGGTGGGTATCTGGCCTTCTGGATTGTCCAGTCTGCCTGGGCTGGGCGCTGGGAGCAGCTACTCCCAGGGAGTGTGTCGAGCGCGTCAGCGGTAGCAACCATCATGATGGATTACAGCAACGAACTTCGACAGAATCAAATTGTCAAAAAAAAAGCAAGTCACGTTCTAGCGTGTTTACCTCCCTCGACCATATAATCACTTACCAACAGGTGAGATGGTCAAGGATAACAGATAAAAAAAGTCGATCGCACGTTCACATCTGCTTCACCGCACAATTAACAAAAGGCTTAAATATTTCTATTCTATTATTAAACGTTATTTTTTGTCGGACACAATTATGAAATCCATAATTAACGTTTACCCTCGGGCAAATCAGCTGAAGATGTTATTACAGTATGTTAAGGGCCCGAATGCCGCGAGTGACTACTCATCCCAATTCTGCTCAAAACAGAAAAAGACTATTGAGTCAATTTGTTTTTTATCCAAGATAGGTATGGTCTCTGTATCTCTTGATGATAAGTGACGATGTGGTTAAAATGTGTTTATTTCTGTAAAAAAATCACAACCAATTGAAATCGGTCACATTTTCAAAAGTTGTTACAATAACTTAAACGTAAGCAAAGCTTAAACAACCGACTTCATCGCTTATGGTTTTTTTTTTTTTTTTATTTGATTTTGGCTTGATCGATTTCGATCTAATGTATACGGGGCCACCTCTGAAGTATAATCTACCAAACAAAAAAATAATTTTGAGAATCGGTCCACAAGAATCGGTGAACATACATAAAAAAAATACATACAGTCGAACATAGAACCTCCTCCTTTTTTGAAGTCGGTTAAAAAGCAAAATTATTGTGATTGTGTGTTGATGTGAACGACTCAAGACCACAAGCCGCGACACAAGTCTTCGAACTGTGTGGGGCTGTGAGTGTGAAAGTTATGTTATGTAATGTTATGTAGCCGTGCCCCGCAGCTTCGCCCGCGTTTATCAAATCAAAAAGTATCCTAGGTATAAGCTGTGTATATTCAAAATTTTATCTAAATCCGTTTAGCTGTTACAGCGTGAAGATAGATAGATAGATAGAAAATTCTTTATTGCACAAACTATATTTTAGGTACATAGGCGAACTTAATGCTACAAAGCATTTTCTTCCAGTTAACCTGGGTGTATCGAGGATATTTTGATATGGTAGTGCACATCTTCGGTAAAAAGTTGTTTTTATTTTACAATTAAAACTTTAATTTGTATATAGTATTATATAAAAAAATAAACATATATACACACAAACTTTCTGATAAATAATATTAGTGTGATTTCAAACATCTTCGAAAAGTTGGTTACAAACTCGATTCATACCAATACAAATCTGAATACGACAAGGTTCCACGGATCCTACATTTGGTCGGTGAGATCAAAGCTGGTATTGTTACATTGTACGCTAATGCCGTATTCAGACGGACAGACAGCCTGTTGTATGTAGATACCTTGATGTCTCGGTGATATCCGACCTTTGTGCATCCTTTGCATCAATGCAAAGTTAGAGTCATTGCATCAATAGGATATTGCCAGTGACAGTATACAATACAATACAAAACACTTTATTGCACCAAATAAAATTACATAAAAAAACAATTATATTATTTATATCTAAGTACAATGGGCGGACTTATCGCTAAAAGCGATCTCTTCCAGTCAACCTCATGGAAAATAGGGTACGTAGGTGGGTGTTGTGATTAACTAAATATATTTATAATAATATATATTCATACATATAACATATAAATAAATATATACCTACATAATACAATAAAATAACAAAATTATATATTATTATGTATTTACATTAAACTAAAAACTAAATTAAAATTAAACAAAAAAACTATAATTAGATATAAATATGTACAAAACTTAATCTAATAGACCGCTACCAGTAGGCAAAGTACCCAAAATGCTGGCAGCATTGCCACGTTGAATGGCAATACTCAATCTCTGTCCAAAATATTTGCCAGAAACATAACATAACATACTTAAAAAACAATTCTGAATAAATAATAATAGGTACTGTATATTAAACTTAATATCTACAAGTAAGAGATGAAAAAATTCTATCAAATCAGACGTTACAGTTGAGATAGACATTTTTAACCTTCGCTTTGAAGGCAGGTAGCGAAGTAGCTTATATAGTAGCGTATATGCAAGCATCCTCCACCTTAGTTAGTTTGCTTAGTCCGTTATGAAAAAAATTAGAATAACACGATCTACCCGCGTAGTTGGGTCGGTTAAGCAGCAAATATCGGGTTCGATTCCCGGTGGAAACACAAGTTTTCTTCTCAAGGGAGATTTGTGTTTCTGGTTCTGGGTGTGATGTAATATTGCCGACATTCTCTAAGTAAGCATGTTACATCTTCGACTGCATCATCACTCGGCTAATATAGTGGGCAAATGCTTGCTTATCCAGTATAAAAATACAACGACACAAGTGGGGCTGTGAGTGTGCACGCGTTTTTGTTTAGCATTTATTTGTTAAAAGTACTAGGAGAGCATAACAAGGAAGAGACCACAAACGCTCGTGACTTGTTGCAACCATATTAACAAGGTAATACATTCATAAATAAATTAATAACACATTTTAGAGGTGGTAAGACTCTTGTAGAGTCCGCCTGGGGCACATCTTTGTCAGACATTCAACCGCCAACAGTAATGTGCCAAAATTACTGAATGAATAGAATAGAATAATCATTTATTCCGACAAACTTAACTTAACTACCAATGATAAACCGAATGCGAAGAACGTTATCGTTATTCCAGTTTGCCGGAAAAGGTCTGCAAGCTCAGCATAATGCTGAAGACAGAGCCTCAGCGCTGGTTTTCAGCTCCGACCTGTGCAGGGTGACGTACGGCCAGTCTAAGATATAAATAAAATTAGTACATAAAAAATAAATACATTCATACATACACAAAAACTATAGATCAATAAGGAAAAACTGCTACTATACTTTTATTAATGACTAGCCGTGCCCCGCGGCTTCGCCCGCTATTATCAAGTTGAAAAGTAGCCTATGTGTTAATCCTAGGTATAATCTATGTACATTCCAAATTTCATCCAAATCCGTTCAGCCGTTAAAGCGTGAAGAGGGAACAAACATACTTACACACTTACACACAAACTTTCGGATTTATAATATTAGTAGGATAAGAGTTATATATATAAAGAAAGATATTAAGTAAGTCGCAAAAGACTGTATGAAATGCGCAACACCACGAACACGGCAACAATAAAACAAAAAAAAAAAACAATATTATAAATAATTGTGTCTTTGTATAAGTATATATAAGGTTAAAGATACTATAGAACCAAAATGAATTAAATAACGAAAGAAAAAAAAAATTAATAATAAACTCTTTCTGTTTATAACTTATTGTACTTTTGCAAGCAGTATTAAAAGGCGATGTGTCCAGTGAAATACAGGGATTAAGAGATTTAACATCTAACACCAAGAACTCTGCGAGAAGTTACGAGATGTAGCTCGTCAACATAATAATATAGTAATAAAATAATGTTCTTGCACGTGCAAAAACATCTTTGTATGACTTCACACAAAAACCTTCATATATAAAAATATAATAACATAAACAGAAGTCCTACTCCATATTTTCTTTCCATTCAATGTTTCATTTCAGAACCTTCTTATTTTGTGAAGCTCCTAGCTTGGACATTGATGGAAGGTTCTAAGTTAGCGTTAGACAGTTCCGCTACCGCACGCTAGATGGCGTTACTTATATCAATTTTTATGATATCTAATGAAACGGTTTTGGCTTTTTGTATTGAGAAAAAATGTTGTATACTCTTCATAAACACTTAGATATTTTAAATGTGAAAGTTTGCAAGTGTGTGAGTGTGTATTTGAGACGAAATATCTATTTAAATAACAACAAGATTAGAGAAAAAAAACTCGTATATTAAAATCCGAAAGTTTGTGTGTTTGTTATCTCTTCACGCTGTAACGGCTGGACGGATTTGGATTAAATATGGAATGTACATAGCTTATACCGAGGATTAACACATAGCTTATGTTTTAAGTGGATAAACGCGGGCGAAGCCGCGGGGAACGGCTAGTATATTCCTATAGTAAAAAAAACAGTGCTACTACCATAAAGTGCACACAGAAGTACGGTAATTTCAGTTGAAAATGCCACTAAACGGTCACCCATCCAAGTACTGCTGTACTAAAAGTTGCTTAACCTTGCAATTCGGATGACCTGACAGACTGAGCCACGAATTCTCTAAGTATATTAAGTTTTTACTATTTTTTTAAATTACGTGTATTGGTTGTTGAACTGCCCGTTGGCTTAGTTGTGTGGGCGTTCTCCTTCTTAGCAAGGGTATTGGGTTCGATTCCCGGTGGGAGCACAAGTTTTCTCCCCAAGGAAAATTTGTTTCTGGTTCTGGTTCTGATTGTGAATGTGAATGTTTCCGGTATGACCCAAGTCATTGTACTTTGTGTGGGGCGTGTGTGTGAAAGCGTTAATGTTTATTTTATGTTATTCTCAAAGACAATCTTTATGAGTTATTGCTGCGAAAGTGAAAAAATTACATTGTTTTTTATTATATTACAATACTTGTGATTCTTAAAGTGTTAATTTGTAATAATGGTGGATTATTAACCTTTAATAGTTAGTGTGCGTGCATAAGTGTAGGCAAATCATATAAAGTTGAAAAACGTGATTTTCTTTTCGCTCTAAAAGTCCAATGGATTTTCTAGTAAAGTTTACTAGGCCATGACTATAGCTGGACTTTGACTCTTTTACTTGACTTTGACTGTGACTACTTTAAATTGTTGAACGTTAAGTCGTTGAAATAATTATGTTATAGCACTAGCTATAAAAAATGCGAAGATATTAAAAATATATGACATCCCTGGTGTTCACTCATCAATACACAACAACGCAATAAAAATAATTAAATGTAATTGGAAAAAAATACACACAACACATTTACGACAACTTTAAAGTTAAAGTTTTCAATGAAAACCGTAATTACTTTCAAATAAAATATAACAGCAAGTGCTCTAGTAATTAAATATTTTAATACAATTTATAAATACAAAGTTATATCTATAATATAAAAATGAATCGCAAAATGTGTTGGTAAGCGCATAACTCAACAACGTCTGGACCAATTTGGCCAAATCTTTTTTTAAAATGTTCGTTGAAGTTCAAGGATGGTTTTTACGGCGAGAAAAATTAGAATTATTGCTGGAAAAACCCTAAAAATAGCCCTTTTCTCTTTCCCATACAAATGCACCCGGGCGAAGCCGGGGCGGATCGCTAGTTGTTTATAAAAATAATCAATAATATAGATAACAGGTGAGAATTTTACAGCCAATTTAATAATTGTAATTTTATAACTCAGTTACTTCGAAGTTACAATTTTATTTGCTTTTTATGGAAACATTATGCATGATATTTAATATTGAAATAAAGAATAAGAAGACATATTCCGTTGTGACCACAATATCACCTGATGAAAAGCGATGATGCATCCCAAGATGTAGTATATTTACCTAGAAGATACCTTTTTTTTTTGACGGGGTTGTAATCTTTTAAAGATACCCGACTATTTTTGGGGAGCAACCTGGTTATGTGAAATATTCACTCACTAAAATCCCCTCGGTAGCCAACCTCAGTAGATATTGAAGGGCTCCAGAATCTCGCTGAACGCCACTGGAACCCTTCTACCTTGGTTTTAAGCTCTTCCCGGAGACACTGACGTTTGTGCCTCCGTTCCGACACAACCGCGGGAATGCTGTTGAAGGCTTGGGCCATCTTCAACAACCTCGCGGCGCCACAACAGTAGGGGACCACATCGCACTGCTGTCCTCTTCGAGCACGTTTAACTGGTGGTTCGAGCTCCAACTCCAACCCCCACGTGCCCAAAGGACCCCTTTTAGCCGCCTCTTACGACAGGCAGGGGGTACCGTAGCAATATTCTGGCTACTTGGCTAACCTAGAGGATAACTACTCATTGGAAATCTTCCAGATTCCCGTTCGGGGAAAAAAACTAGGGCAGTTCCATACCATTGCTAGACATTCAACCGCCAAGCAGTAGTGTGCAAACATTACTGTGTTTCAGATTGAAGGACAATGTTTCAGGTGAAAATACAGGACTTAAAGATATTTAACATTTAATATCCCAGGGTGACGAGTGCAGTGCTTTTCCGCGCCGGATTTCGAACTACAATATTGTTTTTTTATTTATATAGCATTAGCCATGCTCGGCAGAACTATAGTGATAAATTTTGAAAGGAAAAATTATCGCTTGAGGCGAAAAAAAGGAAAGGTTAATTTCGTCGCTTCAGGCGGGACTTGAGTAGCTCAGCAGTTAGAGCAATAGGGCATGACATCCTATGGCCACGGGTTCAAATCCCGCCTCAAGCGATAATTTTTCCTTTCTAAATTTATCACTATACAATATATATGTTCAAAACTCTGGGTGGAACTGAACTGTAATGCAAAGGTGAAGCTTACCATCAGGCAACATGCACGTCTCGTTACTCAAAAACATTATTAAAAAAACTTTGCACTAATGTTGAAAACCTTTACTAGTCACACTAACATTATAAATCGGAAAGTTGGTGTGCAAGTAAGTATGTTTGTTTTCCCTTCACGCTGTATCGGCTGAACGGATTTAAATGACATTCGGAATATACATAGCTTATATTTAGGATTAACACATGCTATTTTCTAACTTGATAAACATAGGCGAAGCAGAGCACAGCTTGTTATAAAATATTTTCTTTAGATGTTGCGGACCACATCAAAATTAAGTACAAGATTTTACCCGGCCTAGTTACAAAACAAGTTAGGATTTTCAATTTCCGATAAAGACAAGCACAATCATCAAAGCTAAAATGATTTTTTATATCAGATTTGAGAAAATGTACTTCTAGTGTTATATTGTAATACATACAATATAGTCACGAATCTTTACCATAGGGCTAGGCAGAGACCACATCTCTCCACCTACTACGAGTACTGAGTCTTTTCATACTGTCTTTCCCACACCGAAGGCATCTCAAAAGCAAAAGAAAGAACTGGAAGGCTTTTGTCAGGGTTTGGCATGATAGCCTACTGGTCTCTCTATGTAGATATCAGACTTCTTGAGAGATCGATCTGCTGAAACCCAGTGTATTTGGGTATGCAGATGACAGCACGGTTGTAGAGAGTTACGTTTCCGACGGACCAGCTAGTGGAGCACAAATCCAGTCCCAAAGGGAGGCAATGGTTGGGAATCTAAACTTGTCCTTAAAGGCAGTCTCCGATTGGGGCGACGCCAACCTGGACAACTTTAATGCCACCAAGACACAGGCGTATTTATTCTCCGCTAAACGGAGTCAATTTGAACAGACTCCAACTTTCCGAAATGTATCCCTACCAGTAACTGACCATCTCGAGTTACTCGGTATGACTTCAAAGCTCAATTTTTGAACTTTCATCGAGTCGAAAGCCCAACTAGCTGCAAAAAAACTGGGATTCTTTGCAAAGGTGAGAAGGTACTTCACAGCAGGATAGTTGCTCAATTTGTATTTTTATGTCCGTTCATGTATGGAGTTCTGTTCTCATCTTTGGGACGGTTCAGCTAAGTTCTAGCCTGAGGCTCTTGACACCATTGAGCGAAAGCTTCAGAGCTTAGGTCATCGCCGCATGGTAGCTAGTCTCGGTTTTTTATCGGATACATTTCGGAGAGTGCGCCAAGGAACTGCACGATCTAGTTCCCCCATCCACGTTCTATCATCGGACAAGCAGACAATCTGCTAAGCGACATTCCTCAAATGCGCACGAAGCGTTTTGCTTCCATATTCATTGTGCGAACCGGAAAGGAATGGAACTCCTTGCCTGAGTCCGTGTTTCTTGATAAGTGCAATATGGGAGTCCTCAAGTCGCGATTGAATATCTATCTTCTAGGCAAACTTGCTCCATCGTTGCTTACTATCAGGCTAGATGGTGGTTAAAAGTTTGCCTATCTTGATTTTTTTTTAAATCCAGTCGAAACCAAGTGCAGATTCTCGGTCACCCACGTAAAGTTGTATACCTATCGGTATTCTATCGTCTACATTTTAGAGATTGTGCGCAGGAATTACATGAGTTAATTCCGCCATGCCCCTTTTACCGTCTAACAAAAAAACTGTCAAACGCCATCCATTTATGGATCAGTTTTGCAATTCCTTCGCATTACATAAACATAAACGCGTTCACATTCACAGCCCCACACTTGACAATTCTGCTAGATATAATCACCATTACCTTAAATACGCCTTATTTATTACTCGTAAGCCACCTTCCACCATCTTGCATTAATGTGGCGTTCTCAGTGTTTTGTATAAAAACTCGCTCCGCCTTCCGCCTCCGCCCTGAGTAGTTAAAAACTAAATATAAGTTGGCGCAATTGTTGCCTTGTTATACGTATCGATAAATACGTAAATAAGGTTGTGATTGTGTGTGTGATGTAAATGTTTCCGGCACCCACGACACAAGTCATCGAACTTAGTGTGGGGCTGTGAGTGTGAAAGCGTTTATTTATTATTTATTTATCACACTTTATTATATATCTGAAAGTTTATGTGTTTGTTTTCTCTTTGCTCAGTTACGGCTGAACGAGTTACGATGAAATTTGGAATGTACCAAGTTTATACCTAGGGTACTTTTCACAATACATAGGCTTACTTTTTAACTTGATAAATGCGGATGAAGCCACAAATGTTTGTTTCTACATGAAAAATACAAATGTTTCTCTCTGTCACTAATTTAAACATAAAAAATCGACAGATTCGGAATAATTATATTTAGTTTTAGAACAAATGGTAAATTCAATATTTCCACAGGCTTCACTAATTTTCACTAAACATTGTTAGGACCATTCGATTAAGGAATCTTTAAAACAAAATATCTATATCATTAATGCGAAAATCGTAGGACCTAGAGTGCTACATCCGTTACGGATGCGGTATTACGTCCCTTTGTACCAACTTAATAAAAAAGGAGGAGGTACTTAATTCGACTGTATTTTTTTGTTTTATTTTATGTTACCTCATTACTTCTTTTTACCATTTTTTTACCCGACTGCGAGACGCAATGGAGAGTTATGTGTTTATCACCTTATGTATGTTTGTTGGCTTATGTATGTTTGTGCCTTTGTGGTGTTCTAGAGACGCGTTTTTGATGATCGTCAATCGATTTGCCTTAATCTTAAGATTATCACTAAAACATGATCATAATTCAAATTGACATAAATAAAATACAATTTGACAGCCAGACGCGATGTTGTGAAAAATTATAATTAAAACGTAAGCAAAGTTTAAAAAAACCGACTTCACCGCTTATATTTTGGTTTTGGCTTAATCGATTTCGATAAAATTTATATGGGACTAGACTAAAATAAGTAAGTTTACTTATAAAAGATACAAATAATTTTATTTGTAACATACGTTTATGTCAAGGAATTGCAGCTAAAACCGTAGGTTTGCTTCCTATTTCTATGTTTTACATACACATCATAAAACATGCATGCAGGTTGGTAACAGGCACAAATCTCCCTTGGGTAATTATTGACAGTACCATCCATTTTAATATACCAAATATGTACTTTTATCCGGACTAACACCTAAAAATTCGAACTGCTAGGTGCCAATCACAGGTATCAAACTTGGCATAGAGACAGACTCAGAATACCTGCTCACATCTTAACAAAATCTAGAGGTCGGTGTACGTGTTTGGTCCTACCTTGTACAACCATTTACCAAAGGAGTTAAAGGATACAACTTCTACCACTATATTTAAAAAAAAAGCAGACTGAAATCATCAATTGTAAAAAAAAGTAATTAACTCACCTTTCTTATCCTTGCTGCCCTAGGCGAGAGCTTTTAAAATGTAACCAGGAGAGACATTTTATATATTTTAATAAGTTTTATATGTTATATAACGTCATTGTGGCATATAACTAATCCTATTATTGTTGTATGTTCGAATAGAACTGGCTGTTGAAACAATATTTATTTACTTAAAATACTTAAATGTACACAGTTTTTCAATAAAGTTTATTCTATTCTAAATCCCTTCTAGTTAAAGGGATGTACTACTCTGTATCAGAATTTATGACAGACAAATTTAAAAAATAATGTATATTGTAATAATACCTATATGAATAGTTAATTTTATTATTATTCTCTTTATTTATTATTAATTCCTAAGCAAAGGTTTTATTTACAATATTTTTATAAACAATACAATATTACAAAATAAAGAAAACAGTAAAACAAAACCTAAACCCATTCTGCCACGGGGCAGTGCCCAAGCTACCGGTAGGTCAGTGCTGCAGAGAGGGGAACCTCTTTACAATACGTGCCGTGTCCAGGAGTACTGCCTTCTGAATCTGACCCTTGATCCAACCATTTAGCGAAATGCTCTTGAGGTGTTGATTTTATTATTAAGTATTATTTTAAATTTAAATTGTAATATTTTTGACGTGTTAATCAATATTTAACAATCAATGACTATTATCTATAATCTATGCCATTGCCAATAAAAATCCGGTAGTATTATTATGGATAGATTTTTGTAGTATGTATTATTTAGTATATTAAGGTTTTTGTTATCTATATATATAAAAAAGAAAGTTATGTTAGTTACACTATTTCCGAACTGCCCGTTGGCTTAGTTGGGTGGCGTTCGCCTTCTAAGCAGGGGTATCGGGTTCGATTCCCGGCGGGAACACAAGTTTTCTCCCCATGGAAAATTTGTGTTTCTGGTTCTGGTTGTGATTGTGTGTGTGATGTGAATGTTTCCGGCACCCACGACACAAGTCATCGAACTTAGTGTGGGGCTGTGAGTGTGAAAGCGTTTATGTTTATGTTATGTTATTTATAACTCAAGAACGGCTGAACCGATTTGGCTGAAAATTGGTGGGGAAGTAGCTTAAAACCAGGAGACGGACATAGGTTTACTTTTTAGGAACGTCAGATTTTTTTTTAAATAGGTGTATAAAAATCATTTTCTCATACGTCACTTGGATTTAGCAAATTTTGCACTAAAGCAAATTTTGTACTAGGCAAACATAACAACAAAGGAGGTAAGTAGTTAAGGCTTAGACATAGTATCGCATACGCTACAGAAACTAAACACAAAATACCTTCTTGTCAATTACGCAAAAGTACCTATTACATTGTAAAGCCCCAGTGAGCCAAATTATTTTAAACTAGTTGAAATTTCTTTTTTTGCAATAATTTAGCACTTTTGTTGTTAGCTTCTACATTAGGTCTATGCGATATAGTGGCCTCGATTCTGATGTCACACACTTAATTAAATTTAAACTATTCCTGTCTTTTACAAAATATGAACACAAGACAGAGATAGCATACATTTAGAGCTGTAAAGTTAGTCAGAACTTAGATGTCTATGCAGGCTTAGTCGAGTATGTAATTGGTGTTAACTAAAAACACGCGCCTTTCTGCTTCTGCTGTTCATATTTTAATTGATAAACTAGCATGACAGCACTAAAAATGCTATCTCTGTCTTGTGTTTCTATTTTGTAAAAGACAGGAATAGTTTAAATTTAATTAAGTGAGTGTACATTAGAATCGAGGCCAGTGTATATTTTTTGTGGGGAAATAAAAACAATATATTAATACTTATATTAATATATTATATACTTATTATGTAGATGTATTTGAGTGTGTGCTTACGTGAGGTGGAAATTTAACAGCGACGTGCAAGTCATGAAAATGAAAATATTTATTTGCTTGAAACATGGTCATTACTTTCCTTCTAGATAATAATGATTTATGTCATCTATAAGTATTTTCTAGAAGTAAAAACATAGTTTAATTTGAAATCCTTTAGCGCATTCCAAAGACGTTTCAACTATTACAATGTTGAGCATACACCGGATTCCCGGCGTCGAGTCGGGCTGAAGTTAAATTCGCCAGTGATAGATATGCGAGGCGCTCGCGGAATGTAATTTTCACACGCTGGAGCGACGTCACTGGAGCCCCCGGCCTCCTAGCGCCACCCTGCTACCCCCTTGTAGGCCAGGAGGCTGAGTTGGCTTTTGGCATACCTGTAAGTACCCGATTGGTATAGTTATTTTTTCCTAATACTATTGGTACACCAATGAATAGGCTTGATGCCTAAAGAATTCTATTTGATCCGTCATTTACATTATCAATATTATTGGACAGGTATTTTTTCTTTTTTCAATTAAAGAAATAATTAAACGCAAGCAAAGCTTAAAAAAACTGACTTCAACGCTCGTTTTTAATACAAGTCAATAAAATTTATATGGGACCACCTCTGAAGATAATCTACCAAACAAAAAAATAACATCAAAATCGATTCATAATTGGCGGAGATATCGCGTAACATAAATACAAAAAAACATACAGTCGAATTGAGAACCTCCTTTTTTCGAAGTCGGTTGAAAATGAGGAAGATATAGTGCGTTGTAATTCCGCGTGACGTCACGCTTACGTACACTTTTTACTGCGGTGTGACGTCACGAGC
The DNA here is from genome assembly GCA_948107665.1 of Lomographa bimaculata. Lineage (NCBI taxonomy): Eukaryota > Metazoa > Arthropoda > Insecta > Lepidoptera > Geometridae > Lomographa > Lomographa bimaculata. The sequence goes on from OX403603.1 coordinate 1,568,833, forward strand.
CCCACTCCCGAACTTTGACGCTCCTTATATTTGTCTAGTGATTTGAGTACATGTCCAATATTTTTTGATAGCCTAACTGACGGACTAAATAGTTTTTTTACCCCAGAATCATCCCTATTGCGATCTAGCCTTAACACTAATGAGATAAAAAACGCACAAGTCCGATCATGTATGGAGTATTGTGGACACCTCTGGGATGGCTCTGCCTAGTACCAGGCTGAAGCTCTGGAACTCATTGACCAACGAGCCAAAGGACTCATTGGCGATAGTAAGCTGGTTGGCTTTGGGGGCTGAGTCACCCACGTCCGTAGGAGGAAACCCCTTAAGTCTGACTCCCTACACGTGGTCCCCGGGTGGTGCTAATCAGGTGACATTTGAGAGGTGGTAGAGCATTTTGTGAGTTGCTCGCCTGGCTTGCTACCAAAGTAGCTTACCACCATCAAGTTGAAAGTCTGCCGCCAAGCCAAATACGGTGTTCCGGCAGTTATCCTTGAGAGCCTGCGTATTCCAGGTCTAGTGTGTTTACCAGCTTCGATCACATCGTCACTTACCATCAGGTGAGATAGTGGTCAAACACTAGCCTGTCAAAAAAAAAAAACTGAAACTCGGTCATTGACGTAAAGAAGCGACTCTATCGGCTTTCTGTCGTTTGCATTTCGGAGAGTGTGCGCAGGAATTACACTAGTAAATTCCCCCAAGCTCGTTTTACCATCTAACAACAAGACAAACAGTAAGCGTCATCTATTTATGGTTGACATACCTCCAGCTCGCTCGAAGCGTTTCGCTTCTACGTTTATCATGCGTACTGCGACGGAGTGGAACTTATTGCCCGCGTCTATGTTTCCTGAACGGTATAATCTGGGAGTCCTCAAGTCAAGCGAATCTTCGACCGCATAAAAAAAAACAGGTGAGATAGTGGTCAAGTGCTTGCAAATCAAAAATAAAAAAACACTCACGGTCACTCTCACTATAAATGTTTGTGTTAAAAGCAAGCTCCCTTAAATGTCCCTTTAAATTTGTGATATCTTGCAATGATATGCTGAATAGATCATACATCCTATCAATCCGTAAATATTACTTATATTTTTTCAAACATTTTCCAGGTTTTTCCATTTCTCCAGGTTCACGATTGAATGAGCTTCACTCAATAGGTTTTTTTCGCAGTAAATTCGATCTTTGTGACTTTAACTTTGGATTGTTCGTTCAATTGGCGAACTTAGTGTGGGGCGGTATGTGTGAAAGAGTTTTAATAATTATTGAAGTTTGTTTAAATATAATTATACATTTTAAGTAAATCGATTTATTGGTTATTTTGCGAGCTCGTTGATGTCTCTTTTAATGCAAATAACGGTGCTACGGCGTAGCACTAATCTAAATATATATAACTCAAAGGTGACTGACTGACTGACTGACATAGTGATCTATCAACGCACAGCCCAAACCACTGGACGGATCGGGCTGAAATTTGGCATGCAGGTAGATGTTATGACGTAGGCATCCGCTAAGAAAGGATTTTGATTAATTCTACCCCCAAGGGGATAAAATAGGGGATGAAAGTTTGTTGTACTTCCTAACGCGAGCGAAGCCGCGGGCAATAGCTAGTCAGACTATTTATAACACTAACGCTGTTACGGCAGAACGGATGAAATTTAGATTGTACCTTAGCTACATTTTGTACCTAGAATAAACACAGGCTACTTTTTAACATGATTATAACGAAATTTTTGTCTCTAACAATAATATTGATATTTTCTACCTCAATTCGAGTCAATTTCGGAGGCAAATAAAATAAATTCTATTTAGGTCAAATGTATGAAAATATAATAATAATGATGATTCTATGTATAAGATAATTGTTATATGAAACTATAACTTTTCTAGGGATTTATGAAAATTATTAGATTGTTGCTTTTAGGCATACATGGTTAAGGAATGCAATTTAGATCAACCCCATATTTCTATAATTTGTTCCTATTATGATTGTATTCTGTTATGTTTGCTAATATTTAAATAATCGCGGCCGAAGCCGCGGGGCACGGCTAGTAACTATATAAGTTAATGCAAAAGCTACCACCTTGCGTTTCGCATCATCCACCTCCCGAACTAAAGCCGAGCTCTCACGACGGATGCTCCGTAAAATTGCTACAATGATTGCGCGCCGGAATCCCGAAATGAAGGAAACGTACTAGAGTCCGTAGCACTTCATAATTGTAACGTGTAACGGCACCTTTACGTTATGACGTCTTGGAATTATAATAAGTGAGACGATATGAACACTGGGCATGAATGAGAAGGTTCTGTTTGAGTCTTTTTAGTTACTTGCCCATTTAAGTCACAGTCTCAATCTCAATTGAAGAAAGTCAAGTAAAAGAGTCAAGGTCCAGTCATACTCAAGTCATGCTCTAATAAAGTGGTAGAAACTTTATTTTCCTTTTAGAACTTCAATTGAGATTTTGGAGCAAAAGCGAAAATCACGTTTAAAATTACAAGGTTTAGAAAATATTACACATCGAAAAATTTTTCACTTTCGCGCCAAAACCCCTTCCAGAAAGATCTTGTTCGGATATACCTTGACATAAAAAAACGAAGTCGTGTTGCATAGAACTAAAACTTTTGCATGTTCCTGTTAACATGTTAGCATGTTACCTATCACCCATTGTCTGCGTACATGCTTCCGATGCCTACGTATCTGTAAACCCACCATGCCTTGTACCGGAATCAACGTCAGCCACCATAAATCAACGCCAACGCGATATCTTCAATAATCCAATCAACTACCCTGTATCCGAACTAATGTTATTGTCAAATGCCGCCATTATCGCCCGCAAGCGACCGTCCGAATGTCCAGGCACGTAACGACGACAAGGACAGAGCTACACAAGTTTGTTTCAAAACAAAAGGGACGAAAGACGCGTGTAAACAATCGGTCATATGGGTCTAATTCAAAATTTGAATACGGAGCTTTCGACTCTGACCCAATGAGCAATGACTCAAATTTGAATGCAAATATAGTTTTCAAATTTCGTGAGTATTGCGAGAACTTTCTTAAAATATAAACTCGATTGGAATGTGAATAATAGATTTTGTGTTAGTAATTTTAAAGTTGAAAATCGCGTGGTAAGTTTTTGGGTAGTTGTGTTCAAAAGTCCAAGTTCATTAGTCAAGCGCGCCGAAGTGGCGACATCTATCTTCTGTTTCTTATATTGACAAGGCCGTCACAGGCGGAATCGGAATGAGGTAATAAAGAAATTGCAATCCTTATATGTAGCGATTTAACATTGCTGATGTGGCGTATAATGGATGCGGCTTAATTGAATAATCCTTTATAGCAGTGCCGCCCTATTCGCGGGCCTTGTCTGCCAGAGACGCGCGGAGAATTCTGAAATTAGGTAGTTGCTTTTTCTTTTAAATTAGAATACAGATGTTTTTGGTGCTTAAATGGTGATGTGAACTAAATAAGAGGCTATGATTACTTTTACCTGCCCCTCCTCCATGAAAGCATTTTCCATCTAACAACAAGACAAACTATCAAACGCATCCATTTATGCTTGACATACCTCCTGTTCGCTCAAAGCGTTTCGCTACTACGTTCATGTCAGTTTTTTTTAATAGAGATTAATCTTGAGACATTTAATTTTAATATTGATTTAACATGGACAGCTAATATTTTTTTTTTATTACGAAAGTGACGATGTAGTCTAAGGTGGAGCACGCTTGCTTAGTAAATACCTATTCACTTTACTTTTGAACACACCCAAATTGTACCTTTTGGGAAACACAGACGACGGCAAAGCGTTCCATTCTTTTGCTGTTCTATAAATGAACGAAGACGCGAAACGTTTCGTCCAAATGAATGAATTCTTGATTATTCTTTCCTGGACATATATTCAATTTTATTATATTTATGACATTAACTTTATTTTATTTCCCGAGCGAGCAGAGCGAGCGAAGCGTCTACTTTGCAACTTGGGCAAAATTGCTTTCATATGTCCGGATTTCCGGATGTTTTTCTGTACCGGTCGCATTTTTCAACTGATTCTCGTGAAATTTTGTTAGCAGGTTCGTTAATTATACTGTTGTTTTTGTCAATTGATATTTTGGAATAATTTCAAAATGGCGGAGACTTCAGCCATTTCGAAAAATACGCAAAGTGTTCAGCTCACAGAGTTACTACTTTAGTTTTGATTTGAATTTTTTTTTTATAATTTAGTTAATATATTGTGCCCCCGAATGGAATAGAAGCTAGATGGTTCAGTTAAACCGTGGTTTAACTAAAGGTTGTGGTTAGCAGCCATTGTACCGTTACTGTACATTTTTCAGGCGCCCGTGCGGAAAGTGATCGCTGCTCAGCGTAGGTACGGTGCGCAAAAAACACGGAAACTATAAAACGAAATTTGAAAACAAACCTATTTTATCAAAGGTTTGACAAATTACATTGATATTGTTCTTTATAAACATATTAAAAAGAGGTTTTGACGCTAATATGTAAAAAAAGACGTGTGGCACTCGGGGACTTCCGCGGTAAAGCTATTGCATAGCATTTTTTATCAACTTATGCAATTATAATTATTTATTTGTTTTATTTATGCATTTTTTTTTTCTTGCCACCTAGAGGCGAGTTGCTGAACTAAAGAGACAAGCGTGATATTTCAAAAAAGTCATTAAAAGTTCTGCTATTCATCGATAGATGGCAAAACTAAAAAGTATCACCGCTGTGCCGGTCGGAGTGGGGGGTGCTAGGTTATTTTCGTTTCGGAATTTCTGGATTCGGTCTCCACGCTCAAGGCCCGCGATAGAAGCTATGCAATAGCTTAAAATTTTCTTAATGTCATTTAGAGACTGTATCCTCTTCTGATCGTCGCTCGCCTGATGGTAAGCGTCACGCTTGTCCAGTATAGTTCAGTTTGATATTTTCATGCTTGTTATATTAATTACAAAAATATATATCTTACGTCGTTCGCCCCGAACAGAGATCTCACGCCTACATTTCACCTAATACATTAACGTTTTCACACTCGCAGCCCCACACTAAGTACGATGCTTGCCTATCTATCATAAAAAAAAATTACTTGTGTTGTGGGTGTTCGAAACATTCACATCACACACACATTCACAATCAGAACCCGAAACATACGTTTTGCTCCCGCTGGCAATCGAACTCGATACCCCTACTTAGAAGGCGAACGCGCATCCAACTTAGCCAAGGAGCAGTTAAAATAAATTTTTGATGTTTCTTATAACTTTTTTCTTAATATTAATTGTTTGATTTCTGTATTTGTTGTTGAATTAGAGAATATAACGGATGTTATATATAAGTTTTAGCGTTATATATGTAGCCGTTTTAGACATGGACCCCGGGACAAAATAGGTCTACAAACAGTGACTAATGTGCTACCAAATTGTTAATTTGTAGCATGTTTATTTTTTAATACGGTTCCGTACTCTACTACTAGAGCTCTTTTCAGCAACACAGAAAAACAGAAAAATTTTGTTTTTGTCCCACTTAGGTGTATAGCAGCCCCACTTTATGGTTTCATTTATATAATTTTAATGGGCATTATTGGCTTTGGGCCATAGCTTTACATTTTTATTGAGAATTTGAAATTATTCGCTTGCATGGCTTAGACGCTAGATGCCTCTGATAGACGGATGGACTTAAGTGCCGAACTACCCAAGTAAACAGCAAATGTAAAAAACCTTTTTTAATATTATTCGAATGCGTCTGCTATCGGTCCGCGAGTCGCACGACACGGCCGCCGCGCACGCTTGTCGCGCGCACGTTTTTCATTGCCGCGCGAAGTCGCGTGATGGATCCGCTGCGGGCAGCTTTGCCGCTTGCGCGTAATGGATGCGATGTTTTGCCGCACGCAGTTTAGATCCAAATTGTGGACATTAGAAATCTAGGCTATTTGGTTGTTGTTTATACGACATACTGCGACACCACACACGCATAAATAGATAAGATAAATGTGTGTATGTGTGTGTGTGTGATATTGCGATCCGTAAAATTAGACAACTGACTGATGTAGCGACGGCAAGGCTGGTTTACTTTCCATATTTTCATAGTTTGATGAGTTACGGAATCTTGCTATGGGGATCTGCTGCCGATGTTGAAACTATTTTTATTCTACAAAAGAGAGCGGTTCGTGCAATATATGATATGGGTCCACGCGAATCTCTCAGGGAATTCTTTAAAGAAACAGGCATACTTACCATGCCTTCGCTTTACATCTTTGAAAATATTATGCATGTTCGCAAAAATATTAGTAAATATAAATTAAGAAGCGACGCACACAATCTTAATACTAGATATAAGCATAAAATTACAGTGCGCGCATTTAGATTAAGCAAAACGAATAAATCTTTTATGGCAAATGGGGTTAGATTTTTACAATAGAATTCCTAAAATCGTAACTGAATATGAAATACCACTGGGAAAGTTCAAATCTGTAATAAAACGGGCATTAATTAAGAAAGCTTATTATAAGACTACAGACTATATTAATGACAAGGATGCATGGAGGCAAACTGCACAGGCTCTTTCTAGCGACCATAATAACACCTAGGTTAAGAAAATTATGTATTAGAAATAAGGAATGTTTTAAAAAAAAAAAATGAATGAAAAAAATGCGCCGCCGAGTTTCTTGCCAGGTTCTTCTCGAGATGGCTGTAATTTTCCGAATCTGGCAATATATTCATTAACTTTCATGAGTGCCTCTTTGGGGCCCATGTGAATAAACGATTTTGATTTTGATTTTGATATAAATGTTTCCGGCACTATACAAGTCATCTAACTTATTTTAGGGCTGTAAATGTAAAAGCGTTCATTTATATTTAGTAATAGAGATTATACATGTGTTTTTATGTTTTTCATCGATTGTTTACGTTGAAACATTGCTGTACCTTAAATAAAATTGCATTCATAGCACATTATCTTCTTTCTAATTTATAAAAATCTTGTGTTGCTCGTCCAATTTCTATATTATTTTTTGTTGTATATTTGGTAGGTATGAGCATAGGTCGCGATATAAGACCTAGCCAGCCTGTTTTAAACAAAGGTATATAATAGTAAATAGTACATGCGGCTAGTTTTCCTTCATAAGCAAATTCACCAGCGGGCGAAGAGGACGAGGTAAATGTATCAACTGGTTATTTGTTATGTGGTTGTAACCGAAACGCCTGCCGGTATCTACCTATACATCTGCCCTGCTTTCCTCTCCTTGAGAGTTAAGGTATTAATATAAGCCTTATGTGCTTTATTTACAGTGGTAATTCGCTCTTTTTACCAGAACCAGTCTTGCTAGCGTAGTCCTATAGGATATACTGTTTGGCAAAGTGGTGGTACGGCCACAGACGGACGCAAATCCTAACACAAATTCCGTACCACTAGTTAAAATTAAATGAAAAGAGTTTCAACTATACAGACATAAACAATTTCCAAAAAGCTCCGTAACAAATCAGAGAGACAAATTCAAGATGGCGTAACCTAACCTCAAAACAATAACAATATGTCCCGCCAAAACGGAAATGCCCGCGAAAAATCGCTAAAACGGACCAAGTCCGGCCTTTGCGAGCCATCACAGCAGTTATTTGGTCCATTTAACGTGAAATAGTTGCAGCCGGGTACCAGGCGCACAGCGGGGCGGGGAGGTTTAAAATACGATTTATTAGGGCAGCAGCTTTAAGCCAGCCAATGCTTGGATGTTGATTTTTGATGCCCTGCAAGTAGGCTTGATATGTGCCTGAACTCGTAAAGGCCGAATTTATTTGCCATTGCACAATTTTATGGTGTTTTTTTTGTTTGGCTCTGCAGATTATATGAATTCAGCCAGTGTCAAGTAATAACAAGTTATACTTTAAAAAGTTGTTTTAAATCAAGCTTTTACCAGTTGTAAATAAAAAATGACTAAAAAGTTATACAACTAGAGAATTTGTCAAGTCAAATCAAACGAGCTCAAACTCGATTTGGTTTGTGTTGTTCAGTTCAGAAGTTCCTATGGCCATCTTACGTCTCCATCATCAAACCAGCTTCATAGTACCATCATTGTATTGTCACCAGAGTCACCGAAGATTATCGTACATAAGTACTCCAACTTTAAGTCCAATCGGCCATCGGGAAGTGGGTCTAATTTAGGTAACAAGATTTAAATACAGACCGACAGATAGACAACGCGAAACTAAAATAAAAGCTTATAATAAATATTACAAGGCTATAATTTATTTCACTAAACAACTAGTCTTAGTCACCAGTCATGGTCAACGACGACGACCCAGTTGGCGCATTGGATAGGTCTCCGCCCTGTGCGCCGTGGGTCCTGGGTTCTATTCCCGGTACAAATTCCATCCCAAGGGATATTTGTGCTTCTGGTTCTGGGTGTATTTGTGTGTGTGATATAAATGTTTCAGGCACCCACGATACAAGTCTTTGAACTTAGTGTGGGGCTGTGAGAGTGAATGCGTTTGTTTAAAAAAACATGGTCAACGTCAAATAAAAGAGTCATAGTGAAGTCATGCCCTAGCAAAGTGGATGAAGATAATCTTTCGGAGTTTTGAAACGAAAACGAAAATCACATTTTGACTGACTCATCGTAGCCCCGTTTGTTGAGCGGCAGTGGAACCATGTGCAGAAGAGGTCGGCTTGGATGGTAATCTTTAGAAAAGCAATTTGGCACATTACACAATGTTTTAATGTATTGTAGTTTTATAGTAGAAAGGAGACAAGCAAGACGCAAGCCTGATGGTAAGCACCATGTTAATATATAACCGGCAATTTGAATGACAAAGGAATAACAAAACGCTCCTCTCACTGAGACTAAACATGTTACGTCTTCCTTAGAAAATTATGGTTTTGTACTTGCTGGTTTTTTAATGATGCTACCATTTAGCGCGATTTGATTAATAAAATGTGAACATCTAACTATTGCTGCTCGCCTGGTAGGCTCGGCTCAGCATGACGCGGCGGCGTGGCGGCGGGCGGCGGGTGCGGGTTCAATTCCGTGTTCCAGCGGCGGGAGCGTGTAGCCGCATGATATATAGTGTACATCTTTGGCCTTATACAGGATGAGGCAAGTCTCAATCAAATTTTTGGGAGCAACTTTTTAAGGAATCATTTAGGAGCTTATAATTTTTTTATGCTCGATAAGTCGAATATCGAAAATATTGATGCAGCCGAAGATGTAGCATGCTTGCCTAGAAGATACCTATTCACTTTTGACTTGAACAATACCAGTGATTCGGCGAACAAATATATTTTGTCATTTATGTTCACAATAGGTGAAATTGACGTACAGACTCGAGGCTATCGATAAAGACGATGTAGAATAAGTAACTTATTAAAAACTTTTTAAAGACAAGCTTTTAGAAGTCCGCCATATTAGATTTAAAGTGACGTCACTTAATTTTTCGAGTTATTCTCAGCAAGCCCTTTAATTTGATACTCATATTGTAGGAGTGCATTAAACATTACTTGTCCGCCATTTTGTGTGTTCCGCGATGTTGTAATTAGAATGGCGTCACACAGCTAACTATACATTGTCATCAAACTAAACGTGAATACAAAATTTCTGCTCAATACGTTGAAGATATCTGCTTCAGAATTGAATTGCGAGATTCCAACCGAACAAACATACATACATACAGTGCAAACTAAATAAAAGCTTGTAAAAATTATCAACATCAGTAAAATTTGTTCTTGAGCGTGGAGGAGATACTGAAATCTCAGTTCACATTTTTATGCTGGTAGGAACATATGAACTGCCCGTTGTCTAAGTGGTGCGCGTTCGCTTTTTATGTAGGTATATCGGGTTCGATTCTCGGCGGGAACACATCCACAAGGAAAATTTTTGGAACGAAAGTTCCTTATCGCGCGTTGCGAAAGGGGGCTAGACGGAAAAAATTAAGACCAAAAGTTGTAACGACACTTTGCTATAGTTGTAATAATACTACGTTCTCGTCCGATCACCGAAGTTAAGCAACGTCGGGCGCGGTCAGTACTTGGATGGGTGACCGCCTGGGAACACCGCGTGATGTTGGTTTTTGCATGTTTCTTTTAATTTTGAAACGAAAGTTCCTTATCGCGCGTTGCGAAAGGGGGCTAGACGGAAATTGAACTTCGTTCCATCCGGGTGTCCCTTGACACCTCTCAAGTTTTTTGTTTCTGGTTCTGTGTAACAATACATTTTTGGATTTATAACATTAGCGACAGTAGAGTAATAATAGTATATTATTTAGGCAATGGATAAGTTAGACCAATGACTTTCCCAAAGTACTGAGTAATTTGGATTTTTTCACTGAAAAACGTAAAATGAGTTCTTACAAATAAGGGTACGCAACTAAGGGTGTAACAAAAACAAATAAGTTGCAGGCGTTCATAGGTAACCACTTACCATCAGGTGGGCCGTATGTCACTCATTCTGTTTTGGTTGGTAAAGCTCGAAAATGCAAAGACGATAAAGTGGGCCTTTAATCAAGATACAAGTCTTATAACTTAGTGTGGGGGCGGTGAGTGTAAAGCGTTTGTTTAAAAAAAGAACTATGGTAGGTAAAAGTAAAACATAAATGATTTCACACTCACAGCCCCACACTAAGTTCGATGACCTGTGTCGTGGGAACCGGAAACAATTACATCACACACACAATTACAACCAGAACCAGAAACACAAATTTTCCTCACGCTTGTGTTCCCGCCGGCAATCGAACCCGATGCTTAGAATTCGAACCCTCACCTTTTAAGTCAACGGGCAGTTCAAGTGTCAGAGGGATAATAAGAAGTGGGGCGTTACAAATCAGAGCACCCTGTAGTTGTGTTGTTTAGAAATGATTCATTAGTGGAAGATCCAGTACACGGTTACTGTTTGTACAAGCTAACAGAACAGCGTTTGTACCGCCGACATAATATAATGTATATTTTAATGCGCACTAAGCGTTTTGCCTCCACATTCATTGTGCGAACCGCAAAGGAATGGAACTCCTTACCCGAGTCGGTGTTTCCTGATGAGTACAATATGGGAGTCTTCAAGTCTCGAGTGAATAGGTATCTTCTAGGCAAGCTTGCTCCATCGTCGACCACATCGTCGCTTACCATCAGGTGAGATAGTGGTCAAAAGTTTGCCTATCACGAATAAAAAAAAAATGTATCTACAGTTATGACTTACCAAGATACAGAAGATCTTATAAGAGTTTCAGAATAGCATACACACCCTCACACTCACTCTCACACGCACACATACACTACACCCTCGCCACTACACACACACTCACACATACCATATATACACGCATTCTCTTAAAATGAAATGTAAACTATATGGAGTTTTGCCGCGAAAGTGAAAAAATGGCGTTGTTGATTTTGTAAAATTTTCCAAAACCTGTGATTCTTCGAGTGTTCATGTGTAATAATGGTGGATTACTAACCGTTAATACTTAGTGACCGTGCATAAGTGTAGGCAAATCATACAAAGTTAATAAACGTGATTTTCACGTTCGCTCCAAAACTCCAATAGAAGTTCTAGTAAAGTTTCTACCACTTTACTAGGGCATGATTTGACTACGACTGGACCTTGACTCTTTTAATTGACTTTGACTGTGACTTGTGACTAGGACCTATAATATGAAATACACTTGAAATATATTATCACTTGACACTGGCTAAATGCACAAGATTGCGAAGCCAAAACTAAGGAAAAAAAAAAATTAAACTATAATTTATGTATTCTTAAAAAAAAAACTCTTGTTTTTGTATCTTATTATTTTGATATGTTAATGATGTTTCCGGAGGTGGACGTTGCCATCTGGGACACAGTTTTATACTTCTGCAGGTGGCATCGTACTCTGTATTTTTCTAGTTTTAATGTGTTTATTGTACATAATAAAGACTTATAATAATAATAAAGTTATTGTTCTTAAAGATTGACCGAGCGAACAGAGCGAGCGAAGCGTCTCCGATTCGCTTTCGAATGTTTTTTTTTATGACAGGTAAGCATTTGGCCGCTATCTCACCTGATGGAAGGTGATAATGAGGCTGAAGATGAAGCATGCTTACCTAGAAGATACCTGTTCACTCTAGACTTGAAGTCGAATGTCCGGCGGATTTCCGGTTGTTCTAATCTACAGGTCGCATTTTTCTACCGATTCTCACGAAAATTTGTGAGCGGATTCGATAATTATGTAGAATTTTGTTGTCGATTTAGATTTTGGAATTTTTTCAAAATGGTGGAGATATGGGGGTTAAAAACGTAGAAAACATATTTCAGTCATTTCGAAAAATACTCTTACTACAGTACTAGTTTCTAGTTTTTGTTTGATGAGGTGAGAGCTAATTGTTTGTATCGCGTTTGTTGACCTGAGCTAAGTATACCAGCATAATGCTTATAAGCTTTTATTTAGTGTCACTAGTCCCGGTGTCTGTCTGTAATTAAATCTTGCAAGGAGATCCGCAGGACCTGGGCTGGGTTCATTAAAAGTCGTTAAAACATAGCAATTCGACTGTATTTTTTAATGTGTGTTACCTCTTCTTTCCACTAGAACCGATGAATTTTTTGCTTTCCCATTGGTCCCATTCAAATTTGGCCAGGATCAGATGAGTAGTTTTTGAGTTATCGTCAATAATACGTGTTTAATTTAATCTGATCAAGTTCAGACGATAAAGCTGTGAAGTCGGTTTTTTTTGCTTTAATACGTTTAATTATTTATTGAATCAATGCTACCTCTTCGCCGATAGATTTATAAGAATAGGAGGATTCATTGTTTTTAATTGTAGCATACCTGAGAGCCATATTTTTTAGAGTTGGTACAGTGTTCGATCGTAAAATTGACTGTTTAGTATTGTTTTTTTTATCATGTCCATATTAATACAGTATGTAAGAAAAACGGAATTGTATTTGTTGATTATATTTATGTATAAATTTTTCTACAGTATTTATTAATGATTTATATTAAAATGCAAGGATTTTTTTCATAAATAATGATAATCGAATGCAATAATCGATTCTCGTCTCAATTGACATATACAGTTTGTTGACGTACGAGTAATTGACATCTATATTTTTGATCGGAAAACTTCAACTTCTTTTCTTCTTTAATACATTGCAATTTGTCTTCTATCGTAGAAATTGATAAATTTTTGTTATAGTTTAACTCTGGAACTCCAATTGCTAGCACAAAGAAAACTAATTTCAAACGAAACTTGTTATTATATCATGCTAAAAAGCTATTTTTTTTGTCTGTCTATCACTGGTCCAAGCTTCTATGGGCACTTGCGGATCTCCTGCGGATCTGGGCACTGCTTGACCCACTTTCCGATTGAGCTGAAATTTTGCATGCATATGTAAATCGGATAATAATGAAATATTACTGAGACATGGAGGTGACGTGATGATGGAGCCGGATGGTGGCCATGGAGCTTTGAAATAAAACGACACCATCGAGTTAGGGCTCGTTTGATTCGTCTTGATAGTTTCTCTAGTATAATCATTTAATATTTTTTAAGTAACATTAAATTATTAGTTACATGTCAATGTCAGCCCATTGGCTTAGTTAAATGTGCGCGCGTGTTTAGGCAGCGGGCATCGGGTTTGATTGGTGGTAATAAAAGTTTTCTCTCCAAGGGAAATTTGTTCTTTTGGTTATGGGTGTGATTGTGAATGTTTTTGGCACCCACGATACTACTTCGAACTTCGTGTGGTGCTGTGACTGTAAATTAGTTTGTATATTTATATGGAACAGACAGACGGTGGTATCCAAGTTATATCCACTTGAACAACAAATATAAAAGAAACAAAAAACCTATAGCTCTGGATGGCACTGAACTGTAGCAAGCGTGGCGCTTACCATCAGGCGAGTGACTTGTTCGGCTCATCTCTAAATGACAAAAAAAATACAAAAAATATTAATGCATTTATAATGAAGAAAACAGTTGGCTAGGAAATATTTCGGCGCGAGGTCTTAGTTCGGCGAATTACTAGTACTCTTAAAACAAACATAAACGGTTTCATACTCACAGTCCCACATTAAGTTTTGGGGGCTGAGTCACCCACGTCCGTAGGAGGATACCCCTTAAGTCTGACTCCCTACACGTGGTCCCCGGGTGGTGCTAATCAGGTGACATTTGAGAGGTGGTAGAGCATTTTGTGAGTTGCTCGCCTGGCTTGCTACCAAAGTAGCTTACCACCATCAAGTTGAAAGTCTGCCGCCAAGCCAAATACGGTGTTCCGGCAGTTATCCTTGAGAGCCTGCGTATTCCAGGTCTAGTGTGTTTACCAGCTTCGATCACATCGACACTTACCATCAGGTGAGATAGTGGTCAAACACTAGCCTGTCACAAATAAAAAAAAAAAAAAAAACTTGTGTCGTGGTTGCCGGAAACATTCACATCACACAACTAGAACCTGAAACAAAAATTTCCCTGGGGAGAAAACTTGTGTTCCCGCCGGGAATCAAACCCGATACCCCTGCTTAGAAGGCGAACGCGCACCCTTATAAGTCAAGGGGCAGTTAATTAAACCTATTTATTTTTCCTAAAACTATAACTAGATGAAGAACACTTACTTTAATTACTGTACTATTTCAAGGATACGTGAATCAATTATGATCTAGTAAATCTCAAAGACTCATTACGGCACAGTTGTCCGTTATTTCGTTAATTACAGTAGCGCCGTAGGGCGGGGGCGGGGGGAGGGGGAGATAAATCGCGAACTTGGATTATTGTGCCGTTCAGGTGTTTTTGATGCTGTACTGGTAGCAAATAAGGTGAGTTTAAAAATTTTATATTTTTTTAAGTAATATATCTTTTGTCTATTTTGGTCAACTGTTTCCTCAAATTCAAATTCCTCAAATGCAACGAATAAATCTTTTATAGCAAATGGGGCTAGATTTTACAATAATTTTTTTAAAATTGTAACTGAATAACCACTTGGAATGTTTAAATTAGTAATAAAACGGGCATGAATTAAGAAAGCTTATTATAAAACGATCGAATATATTAATGACAAGGATGCATGGAGGCAAACTGCACAAGCGCTTTCTGGCGACTAAATAATATAGATATACCTAGGTTAATATAATTCATGTGTTAGTGTTTAAAAAAAAATTTATGAAAAAATGCGCTGCCGAGTTTCTAGTCAGGTTCTTCTCGAGATGGCTGTAATTTTGCGAATCTGGTAGTAGAATCATTAACTTTCACGAGTGCCTCTTTGGGGCCCATGTGAATAAACGATTTTGATTTTTAATGTAATTAATATAAGGACAACAATACAATGAATGTAAGGTGTACGTTGACGACTGTTGACGATCCAGTTGGCGTGGTGTGCAAGTCTCTGCCCTCTGCACCGCGGGTCCTGGGTTCGGTTCCCGGTAGAAGCGCAATTTTCCTCCCCAAGGGAGATTTGTGCTTCTGGTTCTGGGTGTGTGTGTGTGATATGTAAATGTTTCCGGCACCCACGATACAAGTCTTTGAACTTAGTGTGGGGCTGTGAGTTTGAATACGTTTGTTTGTTTGTGTAGTATGTTTGTTTTCTCTTCACGTAGTAACGGCACAAAGGATTTGAATGATGGAATATAGGGTATTGCTTATAATATTTACGTAGGTTTATATAAAATATTGTTTATGTAAGTTTATATGTATGTATTAATGTATATAGATAGGTATCTAAGTAAGTTGTATTTATGTCTATTAGTATGTTTTTACACCACCGACCTCATCACATAAAATTATCCCTCTCTCCATCCAAAGGTTGACTGGAAGAGATCGCTTTTAGCGATAAGGCCGCCCATTGTACTTTAGTTTTTTAAGATTACACCTGTAACTAACTGTATTTGGTGTACAATAAAGAATGTTCTATTCTATTCTATTCTTATACCCAAGATTAACTCATAGGCTACTTTTCAACTTAATTTACGCGTGCGAATCCGCAGGAAATAACTAGTTGTGTATAAAAATTCCTTACATGTCTTAGCACTTATGTTGCGGACGCTCCTGGTACTTGTTTGTTTTCGTAAAACTTTAATTAACCAATAAACATGTCGCCGCGCCCCCTTACATTGGCCTACGATGAAAATTGCTGCTTGGTTCTGATACCCTGGTACTTCTCTGTGCTGTTTGATTACGAATTTAACATTAATTGTTTGTAGATTAAGTAAATAATTAACGTAACTTTCACATTTGCAAACTACTCGTTGGTATAGTAGGGTACGCGTTCGCCTTCAAAGCAGCGGGTATCGGGTTCGATTCTCGGCAGGCAGATAATAATATGTAACTCGGCTAGAGGGCAGTTACATTATTTGAATATAGTATCAACACATAACAACAAGGATGCATGGAGGCAAACTGCACAAGCGCTTTCTGCTGACTGCACAATGTACTGCCGTCATAAGAAAAAAAGACGCATCTGTATTTTTGACATAATTGAGTTATATATATATATAGTATAGTATATATATAAAATTCTCGTATCACAGTGTTAGTTACCGTACTCCTCCGAAACGGCTTTACTGATTTTTACCAAATTTTATATGCATATTTAGTAGGTCTGAGAATCGGCTACTATCTATTTTTCATACCCCTAAGTGATAATGGTTGGTCACCCTTATCACATTTTTTAAAATTTTTGGACAACATTTTTTGTTTTTATTTTATTATGATTGATGAAAAACAAATACAACCCTTAATTTTCACCCTTCTACAATTAATCCTTATTTTTTTATGGAACTAAAAATATATTTCATAGAAATAATGTATATGGCAAAAAAACGTTTGCCGGGTCAATTAGTATAGTATATAATTATACCATCGGTATCAGGAAAAATAGACTCATCTACTACTATTTTTTTATTTTAAAATTTTCAAACGCAACCTAATAAATCTTACTTTTAATTTAGACGTATCTGCTACAACATTTCTAATGTATATAACTCAATTTTGACGAAAATTGCATTACGTCTTTTTTCTTTTTACCTAGGTTAAGATAATTAAAGTAGATAGATTATTGATATAAAAATGTGCTCGAGAGATGGCATTAATTTTGCGAATCGAAGTAATTTTACAGACATCAACTTTAATGAGTGCCTCTTTGGGGCAATAATGGCCGTTGGGGGGTATAAATAAACAATTTTGAATTTGAATTGACTCAAATATAATATTAGTGGTAAGATATTGAAGAGTTCAGAGCAGAAGAGGCAGTAGTTCGCCGCAGACAGTAGGTTTCGAGTAGGGCTCGTAGCGTTTTGCTTCTACATTCATTATCCGTACAGCGAAAGAGTGAAATTCACTGCCCGCATCCTTGTTCCCTGAACAGCATAATCTGGGAGTCTTCAAGTCTAGAGTGAATATGTATCTTCTAGGTAGGCATGCTTCATCTTCGGCCGCATCGTCACTTCCATCAGGTGAGATAGTGGCCAAATGCTTACCTATCTGACATAAAAAAAAGTTTGTTGAAAGGGTAAGGTAGTAAGTAACAAATGGGCATAAAATAAAAAAAACATGAATAAGACTTGTTGAACTGAAGAACTCGATCTCTCTTTGCATGAGTTAGTCTTTGTTAGTCGTGAGACAGCACCCACGACACAAATCATCGAACTTAGTGTGGGGCTGTATAAAAATACATGCGCTACCGAGTTTATAGCCAGGTTCTTTTCGATATGGCTATAATTTTCAACTTTTATGAGTGCCTCTTTGGGGCCGATGTGAAAACAATTTTGATTTTGAATTGACACAAACTTTCACATTTATTATATTAGTGGTATGATATTGAAGAGTTCAGTTTTTAGTTCGCCGCAGACAGTAGGTTTGTTGAAAGGGGGAGGGGGTGGTAAGGTTGACAAATGGGCGCTCGCAGCGTCGCGATACAATCGGTGCGTTGCTTACTGCCTACAGAGGGAAAAACTTAGGGCTGCCACGCCGCGAAATGTTGTCTGATATTTATTAAAACCTTTAAAAAAAAAAACCTTACATTTTACCATCTAACAACAAGACAAACTGTCAAACGTCTTCCATATATGGTTGACATACCTCCAGTTCGCTCGAAGCGTTTCGTTCTACGTTTATCATCCGTACTGCGAAGGAGTGGAACTCACTGCCCTCGTCTTTGTTCCCAAAGCGGTATATTCTGGGAGTCTTCAAGTCAAGAGTGAATTGGTACCTTTTAGGCAAGCATGCTACATCTTCGGCCGCATCATCACTTTCCATCAGGTGAGATTGTGGTCAAATGCTTGCCTATCAGGCATTAAAAAAAAAATAGCTCTCTGAAAACCCCAATCTGTCTTTGCATTGTTAGTCGTGAGACAACAGTCGTTAAGCCATATCTGACACTAGGACTGCCTACTAGTCTATACAACAAGCAAGCAAGCTTTGCAGAGTTTAAAACTAAATAAATGTTCACCTTATAAGATAATCAATCTTAGACTCACAGTCCAGTCTTATAATATGTCTATGAGACTGGATACTAGCAAAACGTCTCCGTTTCAGCTGGGGCATAAATGCTTTCGATGTCCGGATGTCCGGCTGTTTTCCTCTGCAAGTCGTATTTCTCAACGGACTCTCGTGAAATTTTGTGTTGAGCAGGTTCAATAAAGATATGGAATTTCATGTTGATTAAGTTTACGGACTTTTTAAAGAGTCAAAAAAAAAATTTTTGCCTTTTCAAAAACATGCGAGATTTTTAACTCATAGAGCCACTAGTTAAATTTTATGTGAGATATAATATATTCAAGTTATAAAAAAAAAAACTGTTATTTTGTGATTGGTAGCAACCCTGCGGCACGCGTCACTGGACCCGTCGCAGCGAGCCATTACTCACTGTCTCCCGCCATTTTCCAACCACGCCCGCTACGAGATGCTACGACGTAGCAGTAGCGCTACGGTGGCGTAGCAGTACGTTTTAATTATTAAAAATATTTATTAAGCAATTTCAGCTAATAGTTTAGGTGGTATTTTAAACATAGCATAATCGCTTTCACACTCACAGCCCCAAACTAAGTTCGATGACTTGTGTCGTGGGTGCCAAAAACATTCACATCACGAACACAAACAGAAGTTTGTGTTCGTGATGTGAACGGAAACAGAACGAGAAACATAAATTTCCTTGGGGAGAAAACTTGTGGAAGGCAAAGGCGATCCTATTAGTTAGGTGCACCTTAGCCTTCTAAGCATTGGGTTCCATTCCTGGCGGGAACACTTATGTCTCAGGCTTTGAGCCACTGTTCTGAATGCCGAAATGTTCGCTACATAACATTCATGATGGCGCCGTCGTAATAAGCCTGCCTCCCAATTGAGGTGGTAGCGGTTTCGAATCTTCCGGCTTGATCTTTTTTACCGACTTCCCAAAAAAGGAAGAGGTACTCAAGTCGACTGTATTTTTTAATTTTTTTTTGTGTGTGTTACCTCATAACTTCTCTCCACGTGAGCCGATTTCGAAAACTTTTTTTTAGTTTGAAAGATGTTGCTTTCTAATTGGTCCCATTTAAATTTGAACAAGATCTGATCAGTAGTTCTTGAAATATCGTCAATAATGCCTATTTTGTGGACTACTTTGACGATGTTTTCGTTTAACTTCTTTCGAGTGCCGATTTTGATGATTGTTTTTTTAATTGAAAGCTGGTGCTTTCCATGTGGTCCCATTGAAATCTGATCAAGATCTGATCTCTAGTTTTTGAGCTATCGTCAATAATGCGTGTTTAATACATTAAATCTGATCAAGGTTCCAAAGATAAAGCTTTGCTTGCGTTTAATTATTGTAAAGGTAAAATTGTGATGAAATCCATTGTGGTACGGACTTTGAATAATATTGTATAATTATTATAATACCCGATGAAGTTCGTACCGCCTATAAAATTGTCTGAACTTATAAATAAAATAAATTCGGAAGAAAGCTTTAAAGGTCGTCTTCTCCTTGGTACAGTAAAAAAGTTTCCGCGTACAATACATATGTCACATTTGTCTGTTGTCAAATATTTATAGTGCGTTCAGAAATTAATTTTGTGTCTAATCTTTGACAGGCACGAACAGTTCGTATGGGAAAATGAAATAGTTGTTATTACTACTTTCCTTGCAATTTCTTTATATTTTTTCATCTTTTAAACCTTCCTTGACTTTTACAAATATATCAAAACCAAAATTAGGCAAATCAGTTCCGCCGTTCTCGAGTTTTGTGAAACTAGCAAACGTCAATTGTATTTTTATATATATATGTATATATAGATAGTTAAGTGATTAAATTGTTTAAAATTTGCACGCCAAGACACTGCAATATTTATTTACTATACTTACCATTTCTATCTTACTAACCTACATTTTTAGCAAATATATACTGATTTTGATCAAATCAAAATTGTCTCTTTACTTGTGCCCCAGAGAGGCACTCTTAAAAGTTAATGAAGGGCTGTCAATTTGCGGGCCTGGCAATCTAATTGCCAGATTCTCTATCGGGAAGAAACTAGCAAGAAACTGGGTGGCGGTGCATATTCCAGCAGCTATCCTTGAGTGTCAGTCGTTCTAGACCTAGCTTGCTTAATATCCTCGAATTACTTAACTACAGGTGAGATAATGGCCAAAACTCTAGCTTATCAAAGTTAATAAAAATTCACACACGTGCAACCCAGTTCCCCTAACTACCCCTATAAGTAATAAAAGGTAAACATATCAAACTTCTGTCCCCTCAGTAAATACTTTTAAGTAAAAGGAACTTTATAGTAAAGTTTTCTTTAATAGTTCTTCTTCGAGTAGTTGTTTATGAAGTATAGCCACGGTTGGGGCAAAATCATAAACATAAAAAAAAACTATAACACTCAAAGCCCCAAACTAAGCTCGATGAATCGGGTCGTGGGTGCCGGAAACATTCCCATCACACACAAACATAACCAGAACCAGAAACACTCATTTTAATTAGGGATAAAACTTGTGTCGAACCTGATTCGCCTCCTAAGGCGAACGGGCACCCAACTGAGCTAACGGACAAGCCAACATTTGATATTGAGTCACCCACGTCCGTAGGAGGATACCCCTTAAGTCTGACTCCCTACACGTCCCCGGGTGGTGCTAATCAGGTAACATTTGAGAGGTGGTAGAGCATTTTGTGAGTTGCTCGCCTGGCTTGCTACCAAAGTAGCTTACCACCATCAAGTTGAAAGTCTGCCGCCAAGACAAATACGGTGTTCCGGCAGTTATCCTTGAGAGCCTGCGTATTCCAGGTCTAGTGTGTTTACCAGCTTCGATCACATCGTCACTTACCATCAGGTGAGATAGTGGTCAAACACTAGCCTGTCACAAATAAAAAAAAAAAAATCTGGGATGTTTTACCTCAAAACGAGCGCTCCCCTATTCACCACCTAGAGATGACAGTCTAGAGAATCAAGCTAACCGGAGGTGGTGACAACCACCTGGTAAATGATGTCTGATAAATAGCTTGAGTAAACCTTGCATTCGTGATGCTATTCAAGTTTTCTTAGCTTAGCGAACGTTTCGCTCGAAGCGTTTCGCTTCTACGTTTATCATCCGTTACTGCGAAGGAGTGGAACTCATTGCCCTCGTATTTGTTCCCCGAACGGTATAATTTGGGGGTCTTCAAGTCAAGAGTGAATCTTCGGCCGCATCATCACTTTCCATCAGGTGAGATTGTGGTCAAATGCTTGCCTATCTGGCATAAAAAAAGATTCGCAAGCATATGTGCATTTAGCTAATGTCAATTGATAAATATTATAAGTTTATGAGTTCACACAAAGTCAAAGTCATCAGAGTCATAGTCAAGTTAAATAATCATGGTCTAGTCATCAAGAACTAATAAGTTTGTAATAACTTTACACTTCTATTGGAGTTCTGGATAATAAAAATCACATTTATCAACTTTATATGATTTGCTTACACTCATGCACGTTAACAAAGCACCATTAAAACTTGAAGAACCACAAGTTTCGGAAAATAATACAAAATTGACATCGCCATGTTTACTTTCGACTTCAAATTAGCTTTAAAGCACCCTAAACTAAAAAACGAGGTTATGCGGAAATGAAACAAGAAATTTTTTTTAGGTTTTAATATTTTTTACACAATTCGTAGCATTCATAATGCCGACACTGTATCGCCATTTGCTTCGTCTAGTCAGCTTTTAGGTGTTATTCATAATTCATATCATATAAACCTGCTATTCAAGAATAATATTCACATAGGTAACAAGTTAACATGGTTCACCGATAGATGGCACTATCACAAATTACGAAAGCGTTTTGCTAAATTGTATTATACGCTATTTTGTTTATAGTTTATTCATCTTATAGTGAAATCTATAGACGAACCATGATGTCCTTTTTCGCACCTATCAACCTCACCGAAATTATACAATACAAATATATAATTAACTTTTTTCGAATTGAAATCTCCGCTGACAGACGCACGTTATTTTTAGTAACTATATTTACAATAACTTGATGACTTCGAAATCATTACATAATAATGTACATATATAATAAAGAGAAAAATCAAAATAAAATTCTTCAATTAATACATTAATACCTAACAACTACTATTTAAGATTTTTCTCTTAATAAAAATATATTACACGCAATGCTGATAACAATAAATGACGAAACAACAAAATCTAGTGTTGCGAAAGAAATGGGTTTATTTAAGAAAATGATTCGTTTAATACTGAGAATTTGAAAAAATCTGTTTTATACAAAGTAATGATATAAATGACAATTACAATAATTATTTACAAAACGTTAACAAACTGTTTCTAAAATATGAAGCGCGTAGCTGCGGTGCGGTTGTATTTACACAAATTAAAAAATAATTAATAATTATTTCATATACTATTATGATTTTTTCAGCATCTCAACAATTGGTAAGATAATCAGTTAATTCATAAAATGTTTTAAACATAGATTAATAATTAATTATATTTTTATTTAAGTGGAAAAAAAAACGGATTTACTTATTTCATTAGATTGTGTAAGTAATTAAAGAATACTAATTAATTTGCTAAAAATCAACCGCACCGCAAGTTTAATAATCGATGGTAATAATAATTATTCTAGAATAAAGCTTGTTCGGATAACTTTACCATCGTAGCTAGAGCCGATTATCGCTTTCTATAGCTTTCATCGTATACATGATATAAGGCTGTAATGCAAGGCATTACTTATGTTCTCGTGATTCTTTGAAGTATACTAAGAAGGACTGTGAGTGTTAAAATATTAGAGAAAAAAAATATGCTAAATATTTTTTTTTTAACTGATTTTTATTAAGACAATACGCAGCTGCGTATCGTGGTTATTTTAGATGTAATTAAATTGATTGATTATTAAATATAGTTTTTATTTATTACTCAGTTAATTAATAATCTCACAAATTCGTATACAGTGTTTTTATTCACAATTTCTTTTTAAGTTTTGTAGACAATTTAATTTTAAAACGAAGTTTTTTACATGTATTTTAATATTTAGATTAAATATTCTGCTTTGCTGATTATATTGTTGATAATTTAACACCCACAGTAAAGTTCTGTGTGTGGTAATTCACTCAAGTCCTTACATAGTTAGGTATATATTATAGGTATACATTGGTTCACACAAGTTCACATGACCACAGAACTTTAAAAATAAAGATCTAGAAGCTCTCGAGTTTCAGTCATTCACACAATTTCATGTCCATTATAAATAAACATCCGTGCGAGCAACAGCTACAAATTAAAAATATTACTTTTGCTGCTTCACTCGCGCTGAACACTTTCCTTTTTAATTTGTAGCTCTTTATGTTTATGGTCTCCTGGTAACGTGAAGGCGAATATCAGGTATCATCTACAAGACAAAATATACCTAAAAAATCTCTTTTTTTTAATAACATTGTAAAATATAATCTGTGATTCGTATACATCGGTTACAATTGTGCTACATCACCGAACACCAAGGCAAGTGAGACAACGATATTCGATACAATATCCATATTAATTAATAAATATATATAATTCAAAGATATGTATGTCGAAAGTCACCTGTAACTTAGGAGAAGCAGACAATGTGGAGAAATTGACATTTTTAGAAGTACGTTTGAGCTTTGTGAATCATTTAATAATTGTAGGTTACAGACGCAACACATTCGAAACATAGAAATGTACAAAAAAAAGGGTTGACGTGTACGAGTAAGCCGAAAGTTAAGACCGAAAAACATTCGGCCAAAGTCTACTAGTGTCATACTTTTGGATCTCAATCAAGCTGACCTGCAGTTTGATCGCTTTAAACCTCGCAAACGTTAACCTTTTTAACAAATAATGTTGTTCGAAAATCATTCCTAAATCCTACTAATACACAACTCCTTTACAAAAAAAGTGTCCCATATCTATTACCATTCTGTCGACAACGACCCAAGTACTTCCACTGATAGTTACAACTTACAACTAATCAATTATTTATTTATATTAACGTAATAACAATACACAATTAGCTATAAATATTTATAAGATAACTATCAAACCACTTTTTATTGTTACATTCATCAACTTTGCTCCTATAGTTCCGAGTGATAAAACCTTCATTATTATTATTATTTATAATAGGTGATTGCACCGGTTATTTTACAGCGTCCATGTCACTTCATTTACATTTAATTTTAATATTAAAGTTGACTTTAAATCTTAATTTTAGGAGATCGTATACTGTTTCAAATATTACAAAATGTTTCGTTATGTATGTATGTACATAGCATCGTTCTCCTGTATATATCACGTGGCTGGCCGAGCGCAGGCGCGGGCGCAGCCGGCGTGTGTTTCGGCCTCGTCTTCGGCCCGAGCGAGGCCGAACGATGTCACTGCTATTCATATCTAGAAGAAGAACATAACGATTACACTTTATTGTTATGGGAGTCGCATCATTTACGGAGATTTTGCATAAGTCGCTGTGGACGGAATGTATTGCCGCTTCACAATACTTTATGGGGAGACAATTTCAGTAACTCCATCAAGTATGTCGTGTGATGTCATGCGATTGGATTGCGTTTGTGAAATCTACTTATAAGTGCTCAGTTACCGTTGTGGAACAGGCAATATTTACATAAATTACCTTTCATCAGACAGTCGATCGACTCGATGGTTTCAGTGCCTATTGTCAGGAAACGATCCTGTTACCAAGATGATAACATCAAACGAATATCGAACTCGTTCAAGAAGAAACTCGACAGTTCGAAAATATATTGTTCTTCGCTTGATCATTGAAATGTCATTTTATTTATTTGTTTTAGTTTATTTATACTCGATAGGCAAGCATTTAACCACTATCTCACCTGATGGAAAGCAATGAATTGGCTAAAGATGTAGCATGCTTGTCTAGAAGATACCTATTCACTCTTGACTTTAAGACTCCAAGATTATAACGTTCGGGGAACAAAGACGCGGGTAATTAGTTCCACTCCTTCCTTATATTTTCATGGTAAAATATTTTCTAAACTACTAAGAAATCTCCAATCCAAGCTGCTATACCTAATAAAATACCTTTCAGAATAATAGGGAATCATTTCAAATAAAATTGACGCACTTTAATTATTATTGAAGCTGGTAAAAAAATAAAGAAACAAGAACTTTGCGTCTTGTGGGTTTTAGATCTGTCATTTGGTCAACAAATCTCCGAGCTATCTCCGTACATACAAGGTACAGTGAGCCTACGTACTAAATTGAGACAGAATCTCTCCAACTGGGAGAAGACAGAGTCGCAGTGAATAAAATAGAATGTATAATATACAATATATATATATAGTTGTTTTTTGGTCCCTATTTTATTTGTATCTCATTATTTGCCCACTTCCGAGTTGCAACTAAAAATCATTAAATCAAGTGTTGACACTACACTTGGCAATAACCTGAGTGGCAGGTCGCAACCCTTTCGGCACTCTATTGATTAAATATAAATAAGGTTCATTTAATTTTTTACCGTTTATCTTAAGTATATGTTTTACTGTGCTGAATGAATCGATTTTCTTTCTTTTTTTCAGTGGGAACTTTAAGGTTCGTAACGAAAGAAAAAATAATATAATAAACAACGAAATAGTGGAACTCATTGTCTGCGTCTTTGTTCCGAACGGTACAATCTGAGTATTTTCAAGTCTAGAGTGAATAAATACTTCCTTCTAGGGAAGCATGTCCCATCTTCGACATAAAAAAAGATAAAGATATTTATTTAAAACAATCATCAAAACATGAGATTACTTACATGTACAGTTTGCGGTTGCATTAGAGATGGTGGCCGTAGTATTCGGCGGGGTAGTGCGCGTATCCCTGGTGGAACGCTGGGTCCGTGGGCGGCCTGTGCATCATCTGCTGGCCGTCCATCATGTAGCCCATGGTGGCCTCGGGGCTGTACGCACCGCTGGGGCCGGCGTGGGGGAACACTGCCGGATAGAACACTGCACGGTTAATCAAGCTGATTGTATGCGGGATCGTAACTGTATATAATTTTAACTAGGTGATGATGATGTCCTCCACGTCGTGGCCTACGATGAGGGGGCAGGGTCGCCATCGTAGGCCACGACCTGGAGGAGAGAGACGAAGCATTATGGTTTTTTACTAGGGGGCTGGTGTCATCACATCAGAGTACTACTACTAGTATGGTACTGCCCTGCAAAATAGTCCTACCACTAAAGAGTTAGGACGTCATTTCGCTTGTGACGCATGACCGCGTTGGGTCCTTGTAACGCAATACGAAATAGTATTATAGTCAAGTTTGTGATATCAGTTGAGTGTAAGGAATTGATCATAACTCGGTATAACTTCGGGTCGGGTAAGATCGTGAAGCCGAAAGTTGACCGGGTTGCTAAATGTCCCAACACTCATATCCACTTCGGGTCAGCCCAAGCCGCCCGAAGCTATATCAACATGTAGGTATGTTTGGATTCCTGTACAAAAACACAGGCCATTATCGATAGATGCAGTCCCTCTCGAGGCGCAATGACGCGTGCCGCCATAAAGGCCCTAGGGCTCCCCTAGAACCGGCGGAAGCTGGCGCCGTAATGGGCCCCCGCCATTACTCCACTATTGATAATCCATGGAAATATCGCTTTCGGAAGACATAACAGTTTTGTGGGAAAATTGAGCGGATTTTCTTTGCGACTTTTGCCAATTGATTTCGGAATACGTCAATTGTGGAGTTATTGTTTGCTTGCATGCCTTGAACGATACTAGCCGTTACTGAATAAAACGTTGGGTTCATATAGGTTCATAGAAGATATTGTGCTGACAACAAAATTATAAGAAATACCTCTTTTTAAATACGCAACAACAAAATGGTCACTCGTGTAACTTATTATTAGTGCTTGGTTAAAATCTAATGAAAGCTTTATATACAATATTTATAGCCGCAGCATACGTTGTGGAGGAAATTTAGTATGGCATATTTAATAAGTAATTTTAGCCTACTTAGGCATATTGCTGTAATTAATTGAAATATATAAAAAAAAATAGCTGACCCAGCAAACGTTGTTTTGCCATATACATTATGTCATGCTGAATCATAAAAAAACAAAAAAATTATGTGATATATAAAAATACATGTACAACGAACGAAAAAGAAACAAATGAATTCTTCTCAAAATAAAATTAAAACACA
Organism: Lomographa bimaculata; assembly: GCA_948107665.1. Taxonomy (NCBI): domain Eukaryota; kingdom Metazoa; phylum Arthropoda; class Insecta; order Lepidoptera; family Geometridae; genus Lomographa; species Lomographa bimaculata. The sequence continues at coordinate 1,596,406 of OX403603.1, forward strand.
CCGTCAGTGCAGACAAAGCAGAAATTGATCCTACGACTACTAGGGCCGCAGGAAGCAATAACCGGGTCCCGGGGCTACCAGGAAACTATGATTTAGTGGAGCCTCGGGACCGAGATGTACGACGGACGTGAATTGTGCGAAGGAGACGGCCGGGGTACAAATAATGATGATTTGTTGATGACGTTGTGTTGAGGAGAGCTTTCGTGACGTAATCACTGAATTAGTTGTATCGTGGAGTAAAAGACAAGTAATGTGGGAACGAACATTTAATTATACTCCTTGATGATCTACGAAACACTGTATACAGTCGCGTGCCTGTCATGTGGTCTAGTGCTAGACTTTTAGGTACTCTTCTGTATCTAAGATCTACAAAATGGAATCCAGACCATAGTAACAAATTTCTCGTAACAACAATTCAAATAAAATTTCGAGCAACATACAACTAAATCCAAAGAAGAACACAATGTGTTCGTCCGCTGCCCTCTTGGAGTACCAGGGCGTCACAACTTTAACGGAGGCACTAAACGGCACGACATAACACAAGCGCTATTCTAAATCCGGACGGGGCGGAAGCGCCGCCCGCCAAGTTTGCCGACATAGGAAAATGGAAAAACCCCGGGAAGGATAGATGGAAAATTGTTTTGGCAATGGACTAAAGAAAATGGCCACCGCATTTCCTGCGGTCAAGCCAAAAGGAGGTTTTCCAATCACTATATTATTTGTCGTCGCTTACGTATTCCCTCCGCTTACGTAACGCACTGCGACGCTTGCCAAACGCTGAAGCAAACCAATCGATCTCTTTGTTCTTTTTCATTAAGAAATTTATGAAACAAACGATCCAATACGGGCTATTTACATAAATTAGTAGATACGGACAACACAATTGTATGGAATGTAAGATAAACTACCAGCATTTCGCTAATTAGAAGCGACAATCTTAATTCTTTCTGGCGCTCCTACTAGGCTCGCATGACTATTAACATGTCACCAGGTGTTTGCGCGATAGGTAGTGCGGATGGCCGGGTACGGACGCGGATAGCAGACGCCGCCGGCTAATGAATTTATTATAAGGGCATAAATTGCTCTCTGATGCGACGCCATTACCGTGCCTGACTGTAAATTACAATTCGTTCGGCGGCCATCGCTGCGAGCGGATCGTTTATTGAGCTTTTCGACGGGATTAAACTCCGTCATACGTACCTGCGGAATCGAAAGCCGTTCGTCCGGAAAAAATAAATGGCGAGAAAGGTCTTTATTTCTAATTCTAATCCCTCTGAGCAACATCCGCACATATCTAGATTGGTGCGGCATCGGCGATACGAGGGGCGAGTGATGGATCGCCCGGGACGGGTCAACGAATTCGGACATTATTCTTTTTTACCCTTCTTGCGTTCCCGGCGTTCGCAAGAGTAAGCCCTTTTTCTGCGACGTCCTTTTTTCCCGGGTGGAATTTTTGCTCCGTTTTATGGACTGTGCTACAATTACAAAGTAAAAATAGAATTGGCCGTTTGTAATGCTATTCCATATTGTCGACGGGGTACAAAAAGTTCCGGCGTGTTTTTGTGCCGTTTGGTGACCGTTAGCGATGGGATTATCGATTTAAGTTTTTTACTGTTTTTTAAGCTGTCTGGGGAGCTTGTTTTGCGGCGAATTTGTCGAACAGGACTAGTTCAAGTAACAAAAGAATGCTCTCAATCAAGGTCACCCCATTTTTGTTTTATGTGTAGAGCATACAATCATAGTTGACCCAGTTGACACGGTGGACAGGTGTCCGCCCTCAGCGCCGTGGGTCCTGGATTCCCGGCAGGAGCACAAATTTCTTCCCAAGGGATATTTGTGCTTCTGGTTCTGGGTGTAATGTGTGTGTGATGTGAATGTTTCCGGCACCCACGATACAAGTCTTTGAACTTAGTGTGGGGCTGTGAGTGTGAATGCGTTTGTTTGTTTGTTTGTTTTGTTTGTTTTATAGACAAACACTAATGAAAAACTTCGCGTGTTTTACGAGTCCGTTTTGACCTACACTTTTTCACTAGAAAGCCTGTAGAGCATTTAGGAAGCCTGTTTATCGAGGCAAATTTCAGCTTAAAAATACACAATGTTTTTGAGCAACTTTTTATCTAAGTATTCCAAAAATTGGCAAAGTGCACAAGTCCATAACTTCACTACTACATATTTCATGCATTTTAAAATTTCCTAACTTCCACGTTACTAAACCTTAAATTTCTAACTCGAAACTTGCTTCCACACTTTATTTGCAGAGCGTCGATAAATTGGTTTTATCTAGTCATTACTCTGCGGGTACTAGGAGCGCATAGCCCGGAGGCGGTCAGCAAGACGTCCTCTAGGGAGTGAACGAGTGTATGAGTGCGAGCGCCGCATGCGACCGCTTGCATACTGGATAAGCTGACGTAATCAGGACGAGGAAAAGTGGGGTAATCAATCCTTGGTCAATATAATCTCACACGAGGTATTTTTATATTACATAGACAAGCTACACATACTGTCTGTTTGGCATCATGAAGTACCTTTCATCGTTATCCTTCCTTACTTTTTATATTATCTATGGCCCAAATCGCAAAAAATGGGCTACAATTATTGGAATCCTTTGAGCAGTTTTAAGGCTTTATTTCAGTTTGCTTTGAAAAGAGAGAAGAATTTAGTTTTATTTCAGGAATATTAGTTACAAAGGTAAATATTAGGCGACCGTTTAGTGGAATTTTCAACTGAATGTCACCATGCTTCGGAGAGCACGCTAAGCTTTCGGTCCCGGTTGTTAGTCGTAAGACAACAGTCGGTAAGCCATGTCGGTTGCCTTTACTATCCACTTGTTTATACGACAAGCAAGTTACAAAAAAAGTTAATGTTTTCATTGTATAAAATAACTCCTTGTACATGAATTATATAGATGTAAACAAAAAACTTAATGGTTATATGACTGTTTCGCGCGCTTTAAAAGTAATATTAATGCAACCCCGAGTACAAGTTTAATACACTAGTTTAGTATAGGTACTTTAATTTAGGTAGGTATACAGTTTTAGTGTAGTTTTATGAAATTAAGGCAATTTTCCCGTAGATTAAATTGTTTAGATTTAATTTTATGTCCAGAAGTATCACCGAAATGTGTTGGCTAAAAAATCATTGTATTAAATCATACATGCTGCTCTGCCCCCTTTTGCTATAAACCTAGTTCCGTCCCTGCATAAGGCCGGGCACTACTTTGTGGTCAGTAAACTCAATTTTGCACCTCAAAGTCGACGGTCGAATTCGGCATACGTGAGCGCATTGACTATTCAAGACAAAAGTGGCGGACTATGTAGAGATAATGCGTCCGTCAGCTAGCAGCATACAAATCAAATGCGCATAGGGAATGTGGGATACACTCAGGGTGGAGTTCATCAAGATAACTCTATGGCTCTTTTTTTTTTTGGCTCCGCAAACTATGTGCATTTCACCAGTCAAGTAATAAATATTTTTTAAATCAGCTAGGTTCCATAAAACCAGTCTCAGTCCCAAGTCAAGTAAAAGAGTCATGGTCAAGTCATGCCCTAGTAAAGTGGAAGAAACATTATTGGATTTCTTGTTGGAGTTTTGAAGCGAAAACGAATATCACGTTTTTTATCTTAGATGTGTATGTGATTTATGTGATTTGCCTACAGTCATGCACGTTCACGAAATATTAACAGTTAGCCAGTGTGTTGCAATCAATATTTCAAGTTTAATATTAATCACACTAAACTGGCTGAATGCACAAAGTTTACGGAGCCAAAAAAAAAGTGTTACATCATTAACCGGAGCTTAGTGAACAAGGCCTCAGAGACCACTTGACAGTACCTGATAAAACCTTATAAACTAAATAAATAATTAAATATTTACAGATGTACAAGAAAAATGTTACCTGCTCTATTTGACTGGTCTATCATTGGCTGCACTATCCTACGTCTCGCGTTGATAAACCTGAAACAAAGAAAAACAATTTATATTAAAAAAAGAAAAATAAATTATATTAGTACATTGTTTTGGAAGTATCTATTTAAGCAACGTGATAAACGTTTATTTTTTAGAGACTTTTTCTAATCTTAATAAAAACCACGACACTATTTTGAGTCATATCAACTAACACTAAGCTAGTATTGAGTTCCCAACAGTGAAATCTTTTGATGTTTTTTTGTGTCCTTTTAATAACCACTAAAATATTTTTTTTTATGCCCGATAGGCAAGCATTTGACCACAATCTCACCCCTTCGGGGAACAAAGACGAGGGCAATGAGTTCTACTCCTTTGCAGTACGGATGATAAATGTAAAAGCGAAACGCTTCGAGCAAACAGGAGGTATGTCAATCATATATGGATGACGTTTGACAGTTTGTCTTGTTGTTCGATGGTAAAACTTTTGAGTTATCATAACAATCACCAGGATTTTCTACCGACTTCACAAAAAAGGAGGAGGAACTCAGTTCTAATGTATTTTTTTACGTGTGTTACCTCATAACTTTTTTCCACGGGCAAGGCGTGATTTTAATATCTATTTGTTTGAAAGCTGTTGCTTTTCCATTAGTCCCATTAAAATTTGAACAAGACCTGATCAATAGTTTTTGAGTTGTCGTCAATAATGCCTGTTTAATCTGATCAAGCTTCAGAAGATAAAGCGGTGAAGTCAGTTTTTTTAAGTCGTCTTTTGTTGACAAAGAATAAAATTCTTGTAAAGAAGACTCAAGAGAGAGAAAAAAAATATATAATAAGTTAATTAATTCGCTCAAAAATCATAAAATACAATAAGGATGGAGTCACAATGTACCAAAACGTATTAAAAAGTGCAGAGCGAACATAAGGGGACTTTCGCAGGGGTGTCACTGACGAAATCTTATTACAATTAGTGCATTTGCATATATAACTGATAAATCAGACGCATGTGCATCTCGGTATGAACACGAGCCGACCATTTGACACTGGGTATTGTCAACCCTGGTAGGTTGGGAGTAAGCAACACATATTATTACTAATCAGTTCTTTTTTTTTACGCAATAGATAGTTTTTATTGTATCAAAAGTTGCTGCCTATGTGAAAAGTAATTGCAGATGACATTTATAATGTTACTAGGTATCTACAGACCTACAATTCGTACAAACTCGAAAGTTGCCGAAAAGTATACATGTTAATTCTTAAATATTTTTTCGACCTGTAATTTCACAGATAACATTGTCATTTAATTCTGCACACAGTAATGTTTGCACATGCTAGCGGTTGAATGTCTGGCAATGCCCCAGGCGGACTCTGCAAAAGAGTCCTACCTAATGTTACAGATACCAAACTTTAACCTGTTTTAAGGTTGATTTGTAAGTAACGTATCCATCAAATATATTCTAAATAATAAACAAAAAAAGTATATTAAAAACTATAATAACATCACTTTCCATCAGGTGAGATAGTGGTCAAATGCTTACCTATTAAACATAAAAAAAAACTATAAATTTATATAAACAGGACAATGACTACATAGTATGTGTTTGAAACCCACAATGAGTACCGGCTGAATATTTTAAAGATACATCAGAAAGTAATTAAACCCAACGGCGGCTCCTTATCTACCTAACCCTTCGCCGGCGGCGGCGGGTCGCTCCGGCCGTCGAAATTAACAAATCCAGATCGCTGTTATGATTTATGATCCCCTGGTATCGGCGGCCATTACGCATTAAATAAATACAAATACATATTACATTTATTTTCATATGCAAATGAGCGATGCAACGCTAGGATAATGTGATGTAGTTTGGCTTTTTGCTATTGTGTGACCGTGTTTGGTAAAATTTATTACTATGGATTGTGTAGTTGATGATTAAGTAAATATTTTTCGTATTTGTATGATCCAGTATGCGTGATATTTTATGAATTTCGTTTATTTGGATTGTTTTATTATATACATAAAAACTTAATTTATTTTCAGTTTAAATATCAGAACTTATTTCTAATCTATATTTCCTAAAACTCATTTAAAACTATATACATGAAAAGACCTAAGTTACTCCACAAGTGCTCAAGCCCGCTACCAGTGGGTAGCATTCCCATCATGCCAAAAGTTGTTTGTAAGTTTGCACTTTTATCGTCGCAAAGGCTATAGTTATCCAAATAGAAACACAGCATTTTCCCTGATTCATATTTAGCTGCATAAACGCAGAGAAGCCGTGAAGCACTGCTAGTATTGACCGGGACAAAGTTTTTGGAATATTAAAATGATTAATAATATAATATAAGTAAATTATGATAGAAATGTTATAATTATAGTAAACTACTTTTGTCCCATAGACAACGATAAATAACAAGCGTTTATTAAGCTATTTTTATTAAGGCAAAGACGAAAAACACAGCTGATATACCAGTAAAATTATACAATATTAAATAGATCATATCTCACAATGCTATTTAGCTTAAGGTACACACCTTCAAACAAATTAAACCTCAACGTAATTAAGCAAATGAAACAACCATTCCGCATCTCAACATCGACCATAACAGTTCCGAGACATCAAAATAACAGCAACAACGCCGTCAAAATTAATACAAAGCGCGATTTAACAGATACCCTCTTAAGCGTCGTAAAATTCGTCGTTTTTATCCCCTTCGGGGGGTGATATACCCCCAGCGGATGAAGAGTTAATGAACTAATCTGGATATTAACAATACATTAGACGCATCGGACGCTCTCGGTCGTTCCTGCGAAGTAATTACTGGGTCCCTCAGACCCCGATAGTTGGGTCTACGGGACCGGGTCGCGACAATTTCGGACGTAGCCAGTGAAGGGTTCTAGTAAATTGGTGATAATTTTAATGTTTATTAAAATGTTGGGATGGAATTAGAGTTGTAAATTATTCTAAGGTTTAATGAGACTAAACTTGTGTTTGAGATAGCTTACGTTACTAATTGTTGAGCTTGAATATATATTATATCCAATGGCAAGCGTTTAAAAAACTATCTCATCTGTTGATAAGTGATCTTTTGACCGTAAGTTGATATTTTTGCTAAAGGTCAGTTTGGTATTTTAGCCACTTTTCTACCGACTTCACAAAAAAGGAGTAGGTACTCAAGTCGACGGTATTTTTTTTTTATTTGTGTCTGTGTGTTACTAACTCATAACTTCGTTCCATGTGAACCGTTTTTTTTTGTTTGAAAGATGTTGCTTTCCAATTGATCCCATTTAAATTTTTATCAAGATCAGTATAGTTCTTGAAATATCTTCAATAATGCGTGTTTAGACCATCTAATCTGATCAAAGTCCCGAAGATAAAGCGGTGAAGTCGGTTTTTTTAAGCTTGCGTTTAATTATTATTAGTTGTATTTTTACTTGTAGTTTGTATACAGAACATGAAAGTTGTTTTCTTTTGTATCAAATTAATAATTTTTGTGAGTGTGTATGTTTAAAATGATACAAACAGCGTTATAATGTCGACATTGGAATAAAATAGGATACCAAAAACGCAGCTGCAATTTTTTCATTATTACATATTACTTTGTATTACGAACATTGTAAGCGTGATCAAACAAGTATCAAACAAAACATTCAGTTGTTATTGTCCATTCAATGTTAATGGTAAACAGTGTTTAATGATCCGTGTTCAATTCCCATCACATCCTCATAATTGTTTTGAAATCTGCGCCAAATTACACCGGCGCCAATTATCAGCACAAATTATGAAAAACTAATCGAATCACGAACCAATCGGCCGTGTCTGTGTGTTCGTACAAAATTCATCCTGACAAGTTAATTTCGAAATGCATCCCGTGTACTAGGGTAGCAGCAGACTGTAGGAGGTACCAGAGGGAGATTACTTATTCAGCAGACAAATAACATATTGCCAGTGTAATTGTACCAAAATATGAACGTGCGCTCAGTTATGCGCGCCTGGTGTCGGAGGGTTAATAGACGTGAGTGAATAGGTAATAAAGGGTAAATAAACAGGTAAAAAAATACATCATTTACGAGATTTTTATTAAAAAAATGCGAAATGATGTAAGAATCCATCACTCGGCCGTCTCACTCGAGTAAGAGTGTTTAAAATCATAAGTTTACAATTGTTAGAACATCGCTTTCCTCACAGCCCCACACTAAATACAAAGACTTGTATCGTGGGTGCCGGAAACATTCATATCAGACACGCAATCACAGTCAAAAACAGAACTACTTTCCCTTGTGGAGAAGCTTTATGTTCCCATCGGGAATCGAAGCCGATACCCGATAAAGGACCGACAAACTTGTAACGATGCAAGACGACCCAGTTGGCGCAGTGGACAGGTGTCCGCCCTCTACGCCGTGGGTCCTGGGTTCGATTCCCGGCAGGAGCACAAATTCCTACCCAAGGGACATTTGTGCTTCTGGTTCTGGGTGTAATGTGTGTGTGAATGTTTCCGGCACCCGCGATACAAGTCTTTGAACTTAGTGTGGGGCTGTGAGTGTGAATGCGTTTGTTTTGTTTGTTTGATGCTCTAGGCTTTGAAGTCAATCAACCAGTCGTCTATAAGTCTCTACCCTCTATAGGGTCAAGTGCCTCAAGCTGGTCCTTCACTGAGCCATCCCAAAGATGAGAACAGTATACATTGTTACTGTGTTTACTGTCACTGAAAATAAATGGACAGCGTCAAGATCCAAGTCAAGTCCAGCTTAAGTCCGATTCCTGGTAGAAACAAATCCTCCAACAGCGTCAAAAGCTGGTCAGATCCAACCGTTAAATGAACTCAAAGCCCACCTAAGCCAATAGAGACATAACCGAGATTGCCAGCAAAAACTGCCACGTTACGATAATCGTAGGACTCTATACTCCATACTTATTATTACAATTGCTTCCCCATTTCCCCCCAAATAGGGAAAGTTAAAAAGGCCATTTAGCCCTGAAGACACGTCTCACCCGACGGGGGTAGCTGGCAACCCTGTAATAAGGGATAACTGTAGAGAATAAAATTTAATTTAGACAGCCAAGTTTTTGGATTTTAATTACCTGAAAGCGGAATTAAATAACGAGGTACAGAGGGGGTGGATTCTTACGTTTCTTGGGGTGGGGGATTAATTATTTATTTCGGGATTTTGGAATTTCGCACGTGGGTTGTGCAATTATTGGAATTCAATTGGAGCCATTTGTAAATTAGCTGATTATTTATGGTGTTTCAGGTGGAACTGATTTTGTTTATTTTACTGTTTTCAATTTAAAATTAATCGAATAATTGATTAGGTTATTTTTTGTTGACTACTTATCTTCTTTCTCTAATCTCGTTCATTTTATCACCTATTTATATAATTCTTCTGTGCGTGTGTATGTGACTGAACCCCTCCTAAACGGCTGGACCGATTATGATGATTTTTTTATTCAGGTGAATTCAAGAATTCAAGATTCATAATTCAATCCGATGAATAATGTTTTATTTAATTACACGGGCGAAACCGCCGGGTAAAACTGGTTTAAGAATAGAATAGAAAATTCTTCATTGTACGCCAAATACATTTAGTTACAGGGGTAATCTTAAAAAAACTAAAGTACAATGGGCGGACTTATCGCTAAAAGCGATCTCTTCCAGTCAAATTTTGGATGGAGAGAGGGATAATTTTATATAATGAGGTCGGTGGTGTAAAGATGAGTATTTCTACGAGATTATTTGGTAATTTGTTTTTTTATTATGGTTGATAGGCAAGCATTTGACCACAATCCTGCCTGATGGTATGTATGTAAAGTATGCTAAGCTGCAATAATAACTACAACGGTAAATAATTCAGACGAAAGGAAAGCTTAAAAAAACCTACTTCACCGCTTTATGTTCGGAACCCTGTATCAGATTAAATGAGTGAAATACACATTATTGAGGATAACTCAAAAACTACTGGTCAGATCTTCGTCAAATTTAGGGATCACATGGGAAGCACTATCTTTCAATTTCAAATTAAAAAAAAAATCGGTTCTCCTGAAAAAAGTTCTGAGGTAACACACATAAAAGTACAATCGAATTGGAAACTTCTTTTTATTTAAGTCGGCTGAAAATACCAAAAGTTTATATATATTACCCATACATAGCTTTTTGTACAAACACAGTCCCAAATAACAAGGTACAAAGACCTTGAGTCACGCCTATAAGGGCCACGGGCCACGGGCCACGGGCCCTGCCGGAATAGCCCTAATTAGGAAAAACTGTAATTATTACTCACCTGCCGCCAACTACCCATTACCGTATTAGTTGTTTGTACGTTTGTTTGGTTAACTTTTTGCGGTGTTTACGTATTTATTTATAGGTATATTTGTAAGTGAACTGCAGCTTTGGCCTAGTTGGGTGCGCGTTCGCCTTCTCAGCAGGGGTATTCGGTTCGATGCCCGGCGGTAACACAAGTTTTGTCCCCAAATTTGTGTTTCAGGTTATGATTTTGATTGTGTATGTGATGTGAATGTTCCCGGCACCCACGAATCAAGTCATGTGCGGCTGTGAGCGTGAAAGCGTGTATGTCTTATTCGAAGAAATTTGATACAATACTCTTTATTTAACCAATTCAAATAAATACAACCTTAGCTAAAGACCACAGATACTTTATACAAACATTTGGAGCAAAACAGTTAATTTCCTGAGCATTTAAATTACGAACACGAACCAAAAGTTCTCAAACTTTTATCAGACCCCCTCCCCTCCAAACCGGACAAGTCCCAGGCAAAATCCCGAAATCGTAATCCCGGGGTACCAGGGTGACATAGCTTATCGCCGGTGGCCGGGGCGGCCGCCAAATGAAGGCATTAGTTTTCATAAAGCCGGCCCGAGATAGCCCCCGGTCACTCGCCCTCCGAGGGATGCTCTCCTAGTACATGCGTTGATATATTGGTTAAGATATTTGAAGCCTTCAAGGGCTGATAAGGTTCTAAAAGCTCTCAAAGCACAAAATAGTACAGATAAAAAACATGAGAAAGTATTAAAATAGAGAACTTTATTTACCTAATTCTTTTGTAAGAATACGAATATGGTAAGTCGTCAGCTTGTTCAGCACTGCAAGCTCCGCTTTTCCGTAAGAGAGAATTTCCCGTAACGGCCGAAACAGTACTAAATTGTAATAACGAACGTACCAACAAGGAAAACAATATCAACATTGCTTTCGATATCCTAAACCAGCTGAATTATGAAAAGCGAAAGTCGAGCCCCGAACAGAAGAGGTCGCAAACAACCGGAGGCCGAGCGCCAAAACATCGGCCTAGCGCATAACTCACTATTACCAACTTGTTTTTCCTGAAGAAAGGGAATACTTTTCCCCGAATAACGCGAACAATAACAAAAGCTGGAAGATTTGTAATCGAAACCGAGTATTTGCAGACAACGGCGTTCCAGAAAGGGTGAATAATTCCCGGATTCCGGTACAAATGCCCGGGAATCCGGGGAATCCGTTAAATCCAGTGCGCGGACGGACGGACCGGTCTCGAGATATCTTCTACGGCTATGCGGCCCTGGTGATTGATTGTTGATATACCGCAAATATCTACCAAGTGTTTCCTGAAGTTACGTTGAATTCTCCGAAGAGTCTCTCCTTGATTGGAAGATGATTATTAGAATTACCCAGACCAAAGACAAGTTTGTTGAAAACATACAAGGATCATATCCTTTTATCCAAAACTACAAGACCCTGCAGCTCCGCCCTCCCCATATTTTATATCATATATGCCATACTTTCTGCCGCATCATCAAGATAGTGTTCAAATCGTTTTCTTGTTCTCCTATCTAGCGTAAAATAACTTTCTGGATCAAACATGGAGATAGGTCCAGCAACAGCGGTTGAGCCCTGAATGGTAACAGACAAAAAAACAGACAGATTCGTCCAATACGTTCGTCCAACGTAAAACGTCACGTCTGCTATAACTTATAACATCTGCAGAGTTTATACCAGTATTTTAAATAGTAAAATTATTGATACGGCTAATTATCTAAGTAAGTTCTACCGTCTTAAGAGGACTCGCAAAAAATACCTTCCACCAGGAGCTCACTGACCTCACATAAATATCAGATATACCCAAAAAATAACAACTAAAATTGTTTCAAGATCCAGAAACATAACTAGTTATTTAAAGATGTCAATAAAATTAATGGTAAAGATTTTTCAATCCCAACTGAGTTTATTTTGTGCAGACCCAACTCGTAAATGATGGACAAGTATGTGATAATAATACATATGATATATTCCTGATTGTTTGATTTGTCTGCTGACGTACTGAAACATTTGTTAATTACAAATATTAAGACAAATCAAAATCTTTAAAATTACGTCTTTAAAAAACCCCATCCTACCAAATCAACAGACGGCTTATAGATAGAAGATCGGATATCAGCAACTGCAACCCAAGACTGGACAACAAATTATTATAATAAATATAATTCCTGATTAGATAATTTCTCTGAAGACTACTGAAACATTTGTTAGTTCAAAGATATACATAGCAAGAACTCAAAAATTACGTCACATGAAAATCCAATCCTACCAAATTAACAGTCGGCTTACAGAAGATCGGATATCACCAAGTGCAACCCAAGACTGGCCAACAAAGGCCCACATCGTCACGTACGAATTCGTATAATCCAAGCTTTCCCGGCAGGCCAATAAATATTTTTCATAAAATCGTGCGTCGCCGCGCGCATAGAAACTGCCCTAAATCAGGCAATCGGAGGTGCCAGTAAATACTGTGTACCAGGGGATCATCGTTTAGGAGATTGGACGATGGACTCGTGGTTATTAGCTCGATTGCTTCTCGTTTCGTTAATGGGATGGAGTGGACAAAAGTTTGAGTACCTGTTAAGTAGAATATGTTTTAAAATGCGTTTAAAATAAGAATAGGAATGGAGTTTTGCCGCGAAAGTGAAAATGGCGTTGTCGATTTTGTATTATAATTATTCTTGTAAATGTCTATGTCGGTATTAACCGTTAATTGTAGTGTGAATTTAGCCAATGTCAAGTAAACAATATTTCAAGTTTAATAATTCGTACAACCAGTCACAGTCAAAGTTAAGTAGAAGAGTCATGGTCCAGTCATAGTCAAATCATGTCCTATTAAGGTGAAAGAAACTTTACTAGAACTTCTATTAAAGTTTTGTGAAATTTTGTGAGTTGGCAAGCTAGTCAAATGCTCGCTTATCCAGCATAAAAAAAGTTTTGGAGCGAAAACGAAAATCAAGTTTTTGTATGATTTGAACTCATGAACTATTAATGGTTAATATTCTACCATTAATACTAATTATAATTCGAAGAATCACAAGTTATTGACAATAAAACAAAATTGGCAACACCAATCAAACAGGACCAAGTGATGGAATAAAAAAACAAACTTTAACGACTTTGTCTAACTAATGTTTTTCACACTTGTCTAAGAAAAAGCACTAAATAAATCTGAAATTCTTATATTTTCCTACAATCTTCGAATATACAAAACAATGCGATCCAATATCCACCGGCCAAAAATCACCCCATAAATTACTTGGCGGAAAATGCCTCATTTTAAGGAGAGTTTGCTCCTTAATCCTATGGGTTCCTGGTACCCGGTGGGAGTAATTACAGGGCGCAATATATCGCCCCCTCCCCTCAGGGGTAGGTAGTAGGGGTAGCTGAGGTCCTCATCACGAGAAATGAGTAACACATGGTCGCGCGTTAATTGTTAGGGAACAGATTTGCTGTTTTTATTCTGTCATTGGAAGGGGACGCCATTTTGGAGGGCTTTGACTCGGAGGTCAACGAGATCGCTGGTGTTGCTTGTGACGAATTTATAATTTTCTTATTAAGGTGCAGGGGAATGTGTTTTGATTGATTATGGCAACACTCTGCTCAAGGATACGCGAACAATATGGTGAATACATTGCATTAATTAGTTACGTGAAATAACTGCGTAGAGTAGATAGTAATTATGTGTTTTAAAAGTGATGTAATGAACAAATTCCTATGTGCAAAAATGAAACAATTAACTATATTGAAAAGTAATAAAATATAAGCATAAACGGTGATTTAGGTCAACAACAAAGTGATGTATAAAATTAAAATCTGGTAGTGGGCTTGAGCACTTGAGTTACCTATAAGCTCGATGTATTGTAGGTAACTTAGTTTTTTGCTGTATATAGTTTTACTTTCGTTTTAGGAAATATAGGCAATTGGTTAAAGTAAAAAAAAAAAAAAATACACTTGGGCCCCAAAGAAGCACTCAGTAAGTTAATTACTGTACTGCCAGTTTCGTAAAATTACAGCCTTCTCGAGAAGAACCTGGCAAGAAACTCGGCGTCCCATTTTTCTATAATTTTTTTTTTCAAACATTCTTAAATTACTAATACAGGAATTATCTTAACCTAGGTATATCTAGTAGTCAAGTATGACGGCGGCATGTTTTTAATTTTGTGCAGGATCACGTCTGTCAAACTTAGTGAAGTACTAGGCAAACATAAAAATGAAAGAGGTAATAATTTTGTTACAACTATTTTAGTATGGTATTAAAATTTTGTTTACAAGAACAACATTTATTTTAATAGCCCGCGAGTCAATGGTGCATACGGTACCACGAGTCATCTGCACCATTGATGGTGGAATGGGTGTATAATCAAGCATATAAGAATCTAAAGCTTTTCTTATACCTATGATAACACATAGACTACTTTTAAACCTTTTTTACGCGGGCGATGTATGTTGTAATAGAAATTCAAACATATACCTAAACTAGCAGTGCTCGCGGCTTCGCCCATGCTTCAAGTTAAAAAGTAGCCTATGTGTTAATCCTAGGTATAAGCTATGTATATTTCTTCTAAATACGTTCAGCCGTTACAGTGTCAAGAGAAAAAATTACATACATTAACATAAAACATTTACATACTTACACACAAACTTTTGGATTTATAATATAAGTGTGGTGTGAAACGGAAAATGTATGAGATATAATTACTATATTGAAATAACCAAATTATTTAACTATTACACAGTTATGTTACTGTTCTATTATTATGTGATAGTTTCAACTAATTACACGTCCATAAATCGACAACACTCGGCGGCACAGATGGCAAGATGGCGTCCAACAGATTGTGTATTGACCTCTCAATACATTTTGGCAAATTAATAATATTTTATTTTCAAAAGTCAGTGCTATACAGGCCGATTGTGTGTGTTGTGTTTCCAGCACCCACGATAATAGCCTTCGTCAAACTTAGTGTGGGGCTGTGAGTGTGAAAACGTTTGTATATTCGCACGCCTCATCTATTGCTGAATTTAGTGTAATTGACTGAAAAACAAACTTTATAATGTTAATTTTTGTTGAAATTTAATATATTCAAAAACATTTAAGTTTTAATTATTTTCTTTAGTTTGCGTCGTTACAGTTGGCAATAGCTTCAATAACTTATTTGTGTGATTACTTTAATTACTCCGATCCAGAAACGATTAATTAAAGTCTATAACGAAAAAAGTTTCAACTGCAAATCATCGTATTCGTGGCTTATGAACTTACTTCCTATGTTTTATATGAATATTTATTTTTGTTGTAGTAACTGAAATGGCTCTATATTTGAGCCCTTCTGCACCCCGCCATATCCTAAGACGGGGTCGCGATAACATGCAATTGTCGTAAGTCCGATTACTCGCCAACCCGCGCCATGTTGTTCTGATGGCTTGACGCGCGAATTTATTTCATATTAAACACCGAAAACGCGCGAAGGGTTGAGGTGCGAACTCACCCTTATTTATGGTCAACATCTGGAGTTCCAAATTTGAATTTTATTTATATCCGGCCAGGTACTTTGATAAAGTTGTTTCCCATTTTCTTCGTTGATTAAAGGTTTGTTATAAACTGGGCTCATTAAATTTTGTTCACGGCTTTGTTTATTGCAAGCTGTTTTGAAGGAAGTTTCTTGTCTGGTGAAGAAAAAGAGGAAAATTTCGGGGAAACTTTTCGATTGCAAAATTGATTTGTTGATATTTGCCGGAAACGGAACCGTAGATAACTAGATAACTCCTCTCTGCTAAAATAATATATTAAATCCAAGGATTACATTTTATGAATATAATAATAAGAATCCCCTCTAAGGCCGTGGCCTCGACGAAAAGCGGACAGTGCAGCAGAGCGACAGCGATGGGAGAGAGAGCGGTGGAAATAATGTACTGTATATTATTTATTCTGCGACAATATCCTTAGTCGCTACCGCTGCTGCCCCGCTACCAGCTGTGCTCAAATCCAAGGCCTTGGAGCAGCATCACGATCTATCGCGGGAAATAAAGAAAAAGTGATAAATATAGGAGCTTGCTTGTTAAATGAGTTTATATAATAGCGTAAAAATTTTCCATCATCCAAAAGTGGAAAACCATTAAACATTTTCAGTGATCCCGCCATCCGTTCACCAGGAGAGCATCAGCGCGCGGCGGTGACCGCTAATGAGTGCGACAGCAGCGCCGCGCGGTCGCTGCGGCCGGCGCGCGAACTAATTTGACGCGTGATGGATTGCCGCGCGTGGCAAACGTCTTCGATGTTCAGCCTGCCTGCTAATTGCGAATACTGCAGTCTGCAGGCATACATTTATCATTTATATCCGGTGCTTTCAATAATAAACATTCATTGTGATTCGTGCTTCAGAAATAGAACATTTAGGACGCACTTATCAAGTTCTTTTTTTTAAGTGAAATTTCTATGAAAATCCATTTGTCTGATGTTGTCTTGTTTTAACGAATGCCAATATTTAACATCACCTATCAGAACATTTGTACATAAAAATAACCGCATCATTAAAAGCTTCGAACTTTTGTTTACACGCCAGTCATTACACGAACGTTTCGTGTCAAAACAAAATTAAAAAATAACAATGCACAGATTAAAAAACCTAATTGGATCTACAGCGGCGTGTGATAAAAACAACAAACGTTCTATTCTAAATTCAAATAAATTGAGGAACACACGCGCTAAGCCCGCCGCGCACTGGGCGTTCTGTCACTCCGCGCGTTCCGTTACGCGCCGTCCATTTGTCAAATTAATGACGCTCGGATCTGAATTTTTAGCGGTCACCACCTGCACGTGACGTCACTGACGATCCGTGGACGTCTCTATCCTGTGAGAAATGCACTTTTTATTCACGATAATGGCGCGCTCGCGTGTAAGGCACACTCAAATTAGCAGTGCACGTAGCTTAATCGCCGTGTCGCAATCGTGAAACTAACAATGCCGAAGCGCGCTTTTTTTCCCAACCCGAACAGAGATAAGGGTCTTGATTGTGCCGCGTTCCGTTCTAGCGTGCATCAGTCTGTTATCGGCCTAACGAAGTCTTCCAGCTGTGCGATGCGAAAAACATCATAAATGGAAATAAAATTAATTATAATTCTTAATAGAAACAATTTTGTATTAAAATTGTATTAATATGCAACAGAAACATAATTAATTGCGAAGATAAACGGAACGATCGAATAGCTTCTTGCAAACTAGCTACCAACAATTAGAAGCTAATAATTTAAAAACATTTCGTTCGAAATTCGAGTTTGACACGTAAATTGGCGGCCCTACCGAGGCGTAGAAGGTAATTTATAATGTCTGAGGAATGTTCTAGACAAACACATTAATCGAGAGGCTGTTCGCTCTCCGTATCATTTCCGATGTGTTTTTAGTCGGCGCCATATTGTGATGCATTATTTTAATGGGTGAGGTACGATAGTGTAGAAATGGTCACACCTATACGAGTATGATGCATTTGCGTAACTAAATTTACGCCTGTTGCCTACATAAATATTTTATAATTAATCATTGAAGTGTCCATCTGTTACTAAAGATAGTATTCACGTATCACATTTCTCGTTTCAATAAAACGAAGATTGCATTCAAATGTTAACCGCGACCAGAGACAAGTTTTTTTTTCTCTCTTGTAGCGTGAAGATGCGATCGTATACAGCCTCGCTCGCCAATCACTCGTTCGAAAAATGATATCGACTTTCTTTTTTTGCAATTTCACGCTGGCCAGTAACAATTGTCCGATATCCTGTGGCATCTTGGGCGAGACACTTTACGCTCGCTAAGGGCCTCTAATGGCTTCGGCTGGGCTCGAGGGGCCCTTAAAAATTTAACCGCCCTTTTATTTATGATCGCGTTTGTCGCCGATACAGATATCGAGTGCTCAGATCTGTTCGTTATGATTTTAGGTGTTCAATTTCTCTGCGGCAATCATTGGTAAGTTACGAAAATTGTCAGCTATTGTTTAGTACTGAAATATATTAATGTCTCAAGAAGATTAATTAATCGAACCATTTCAGTTATTGTTGTAAAAATTTTAAATATATAATACATAAATTGCAAGAGAAAATTAACTACAACTATGTATTTTTAATACTTTAATTTTACATAACATATTCTGTTGAATCTGCAATTGATGAAATTTGGTTTATAGAATATACATACCCTAGAATATAATGATTTAGAAAAAGAAGGTAAATAAGAAGGCCTGGTAAAAGAAATAAAAGAATAGTATAGGCAATTTTATTCCACAAATGCAAAAAGGTTTAAATAAAATAATGAAAAAAAAATTACAAGCTTTACTAGTAAAAATATTATCTCTATCATAAAAAATAGTTACATGTCCCATATAGACGTGAAACAACATGTCCATTTTCCCCAACAAAGTTTCACCTGGAACCTCACAACGATTATAAATCGTCAGAAAGCTCGTTAATAAATCTCCGAGTCGTTTAGTTCTGTTAATTGCCCGTTGATTTATGTCCACGTGTCACTATCGTCGCATCTGCGATGGTCACCATGCCTCGTCTAAAGTACGATAACTTCGATAATTAGTCGTCTAAACTCTACATGTATAATGTCGCGAGTGTGCGGCAAAATGAACATAATATTTCATAGACAATTATAACGCTTCGAATGACAGCTGTAATTGCATTAATGTGCAAGTGCGAAATGTCAGCGCGGGAAATGTTGACTGTGATAGTTGACAGCTACGGTAATGCCAACCGCACGCACAGATAGCAAAATGCATCGAGATAGGAAACAAACCTACGGTTTGTTTAGCTACAACATCCTTGGCAAAATGCAAGAACTATGACAGCATTGTCATATGAAAACATCGATGTTCCTTGGGATGACATTGCATGATAGAATGTAAATTTAATTGAGTTTTATTATGCATGACAATTTTCTTCTTAATTTATTAGGTAATAATATTTATATTATTATATAATATAATTAAAATATTGAACGCTGCAACCATAGACTAAAAACAGTATTTCCAATCAGTTTCTAGTTTCATTTTGAAGATTGGTAATATTTTTATTGACATATGCAAATGTTGCCATTACGCCGGATTATGATGATTTTATCGTTTCATATTTAATTAAATGTTAATCTTGACACTTATTAATTGTTGTACCGTTTTATAAGAATTTTTAACGATGGAAATAATCAGAGAAGGCGCGATTACATCGAAGACCAACCCGTTCTGTGACATGTGAGGGCATTTAACTAATCGATAGGTATAAATCACTTGAACTTAGAAGGTAAACCTTCTTAAAAAGTTTCTAAGTCGCCAGTATCCGTTACGCCCACGTTTTTTATGGATGTAATGTGGCAATGCCTTTTTATTCGTCGGATGTTAATCTTGGAAGCTCAATCGTTGATCTGATACTTTTTTATGATAATCTGTTTGCGTATAGGTTTTCAAACGATCTGTAGAATCTTTAATCAATCTGATGCTATTCTATGTTTAAATTTCGTCATCAAATAATTACAATGATGCTAATCTATACACAAACCAGTTGGGTTAGTTACACCACTTGTAACTCAAGAACGGCTAGACTGATTTTTATGATTTGTAGGATTTGTGTCCGCCCTGCATAGCAGAACAAATTTTAATATTAAAAAAATCGAAAAAAATCACAAAAAAACATACAGCAAACATTTGACCTCTATCTCACCCAATATTAAGTTACGATGCGGTCTTTTATACATTATATTGGTACGGCTTTTTTGAAATTTTAAACAGAATTACGTCTGTCGAACTTGTCAAAGTACTAGGTAGACATCAATATGACAGAGGTAATAATTTAGTTAGTACACTTTTAGTATGGTATTAAAGTATTAGACAACCATAAACGTAAAAGAGGTAAAACACTTTATCTTAACGTAACAATGCACTGACTCAAAAAGAGGAAATTAATCTTCTTGTAGCACAGCGAAAGGTACGCCGAAAAATTTTGGGGCCAGTTAAGAGGGTGGATGGCACTTGGAGAGTCCGGAAGAACATAGAAATAGAAGATCTGGTGGCCGAGCCAAATATCATTGGCGAAACAAAAGAGCATAGACTTCGTTGGCTTGGACATTTAGAACGGATAGGAGAGGATCGTGCAGCAAAGCGAGCGTACCTAAGACGGCCAACCGGCCGGCGACCTGTAGGGCGTCCCAGATACCGCTGGAAGGACGAAATAGAGTGTACTCCAAACCACCTCGTGGCAGGAAGTTGCACAGGACAGAGAGAAATGGCGTCTTCTGGTGTCGGAGGCCAAGACTCATTTTGGATCACTGCGCCCCGATAAGTAAGTAACATTGCAATGTATGCCGTGTACACAGCTGGTTGAAAATAAACAAAAGTCAAAACAATGACTCGGGCTGTCCTGTTTATAATTTATAAAATGAGCAATTCCCCATTAACTCTTACACGCCAACGGACGAGAAAAATCCCATTTGTCCTCTCAGCGAGTTAAAAATTTAAATAGGCTTAAGTAGGTACACAATTATGGCCACTTTGAATGCAGGGTAAAATAAACAGAGGGACCGAATTCCATCCCGCGAGCCGCCCTATATCAACTAATGACGAGAGTTAGGCACACCAGATTTAACACCTGAGCCGCTTAAAATTAAAAAAATGCGTTCAAAAAATAGGGAGTCGATGTTTATACTCTTTTGAAAGCGCGCGGGAAAGTTTTGACAGTTTGTTTTTTTTATTATTGATCTTTTGGGCCAGTGTTATTTATAGAGACAAGTTTAGTTGTATGTTGTTTAAATTGGTTTAGGCCATAGATATAGCAATGGGTTCACGATGTTTGCGTTCTGAATAGTTACTTAATTAGAATCTTTGGTTTAGGTAGAGAGTGCGTTTGATAATAATTATTGTTTTATAATTATGCTTCATGGCTTAATTTTGATGAATTTTAATTGTTGTAGAATATTGTAGTTAATATCAATTGTAACAAACACAGCCATTCACATAATTGTAAACTTCACTTGGAAAATATGTCTAATCATCAATGGAAATTAAAATTACCTTTTATTAGAGATTAAACGTTTTCTAGTTACTTCTGTTGGTAACCAAAATTTCGCCAGAATAGCATGAATACAATTGAAAACAAGTTCTTTTTTAAATTCGCAGTAGGCAATTTTTACACCAATATCTTACGAATAAAAAAATACTTAAAAATGGTGGCAAAGCAATTACGTGTACAGGAACGTAAACAGCGCAACGTACAAACTATCAGCTACCCTCATCCTACGATGAAGACAAAAGCGAAGACGAACAAAGATCGCCGAAACAATGGCACGAAAAAGGCAAAACAAAGAGAAATTTACGTTTAAAAACAACGTAAAATACCTCCGTATCTATCCTATTTAGATATTAATCTAAACGAAAAAGCAAAAGCAATTCAAAATGGGCAACAAGCTAGCAGAAGGGACGTGGGTAATTGGCCATTTATCAAAGGGAAGGGTTAGGGAGCTGCGCCTGGTACTCGCCTGGTAGGATAAGGCTTAGCGACATCGCTAACGGATCTTATGTATTCCTGGATTTTGAATGTGATAATTGCTATCATTTAGATGATATAGGTATACTCTGCTTACTGTATAGACTGCCCGTTCCCTTTGTTGAATATTGTGTGGGTTCGATTCCCGGTGGAAACACAAGTTTTCTACTCAAGGGTTTTTTTTTCTGTCTATGGGTGTGATTGTGTGTGTGATGTAAATGTTGAAACGCTTGGAGCGAATTGAAGGTATATCAACCATAAATGGATGATGTTTGACAATTTGTCTTGTTAACTAAGTGTGGGCTGTAACTC
Organism: Lomographa bimaculata; assembly: GCA_948107665.1. Classification (NCBI taxonomy): domain Eukaryota; kingdom Metazoa; phylum Arthropoda; class Insecta; order Lepidoptera; family Geometridae; genus Lomographa; species Lomographa bimaculata. Next base: position 1,618,451 of record OX403603.1, read on the forward strand.
ACAGTTACATCCGAATTCAACTCTCCTTGGCATGTTTATTGTGCGTCACCAGAGCTTAGCAGGTAATCGGCAGGGGCTCAAAAATACACTAATTGAAATAGATAAAATTGCAAATAACTCCCGACAAGGACCATAAATTTTACTGATTGTCAATAGTGTAGGAGCTGTCGATTCAGGTTGTTAATCGTAACATAAAAGTCGCTAAAAATCCTTCAAGCGTGTATCGGCAGGTCCTTGCAAAACATTTCCCATGCTTACCTTCCTAGACCACATCGTTGCATATCAACAGGTGATACACATATCGAAGTCTTGCCGACGCCGTCATTAAAATAGAAAGATTTGCAACTTAAAGATGTAGCTAATAATTTTTATTTCATTTCAGCACTGAAATCAACAGCCGAGATAACAATCAAACATGTCTGCGCGAACAAAGGTCACTGCTAATTACAAACCTTAATTCCGAACTGGCAACACCGAATTAATCTAATAACCAATATAAGCGCAATTTTCCATCCCACCCTAAACACACAGGTGGAACTCCATAAACCTTGATTAATCCCGGTAGGTATCCCGGTTTAAAATCCAACATTCCGGGATTTTCGGGATATAATGAAAGTTTCTTATCAGAAACGCCCGGTTTGAGTTATGACGTTTTGTTTACACCCCCGGTGGGGAAGTGCCCCACCACTGGCAACCTTGGAGATTACGTTCCGTTTTGCTTATTTTATTGGGTTAATTTCATAAGTTAACGAATCCTTAGGACTTGGTGTACAATTATTATTATGCTTAGTTTTACCACCATTTGTGTCTGTGCCATTGGCGGGTAAAGATATATATATGTAAATATGTAACGATCTAATTTAAATTATTGTAGATTAGGTTAAAATAACTTTCTAAATGGTATCAGACTAAAATATAGGTTATCGGAAAGTTTGTGTATAAGTGTAAGAATGTTTGTATTCTCTTCACGCTATAACTGCTGAACGAATTTAGAGTGTACATAGCTTATACTAAGGATTAACACATATGCTACCTTTAAACTTGATAAATGCGGACGAAGCCCCGAGGCACGGCTAGTATATAAAAAAATATAGGATTTATCAGTGAAATACCTAAACAAATAAGAATAACCTAAATAGTGATTCGAATATTAACATATATGCCAAACTAACTGCCAAAGATAACGAAAATTAATTGAATTATGCGTTACTTTTCGGAAATCCATAACGACAAAGTTAATTTATAATATTTAGTGATAATCCCGGATAATGTTGTTAGGCTTCAAGCATCGGGCGGTGCATCCTGCTTGAAGCCTAACAACCTTATTAGGATAAAAACTAAATATAATAAATTAAACATAATGAAATCACAAGGTTTTGAAACTAGTATCTAATTACTACCGATACAGTCGATCTTGTCAATTAATTAACTATATTAACCATGGAGAAATGCATAGAGTTAATTAACTTATGTAACAACTGAGCTTTGCGAATGTTTCGAGACAAAGGTGATTTAAGGTTTAAAAATATATTATTTTATATCTATGGTTAGGTTTTTTTTTACACCAGATTGATAAGCATTATTAATTTATTTACTTCAAATGCCGCAAGAGTGATAATAATATGACTTATCAAACAAAAGTATATTATTGTTAAATTTTTAATGTTAAATGTTAATGATAAGGATATTAATGTTAAATTTTTAACGTTAAACCTTATCACAAAAATTTGGAACATCGGCATAAACACTTAACATCGTATCTATAACAATAAAAAATCTGTTTTCAACTGAAAATCAAAATTGACGTCTAAATTGGCACACGAGATTGTACGCATAAGTATTAACATCGAATTCAAAGCCAAAGTCTGTAAACAAGCTTAGCTTACTTTGTTTGAATCAAGGCAAGCGTTATAATTCATGTCCCCATCTTAAAATATTCATTGAGATAAACAAAACAAGCTAGGAGCAATTCGTCACCCCATCCTCGACTGTCAAAGGGTACGTCTACCGAGCCGTGAATAAGCCTTTTGTCTATGGTGTTGTGATCGGAAAAGTTAACTTGTAATCTCTATGGTTACGCGCGCTTTTGTCAGTGTGGGGATCACACTGTCAATCTATAATTATAATCAGGAGTTTTGGCGGGAAAGTGAAAAAAATACGATGTTGATTTTGTATTATCCAAAACTTTTGATTATTCGAGTGTTAATGTGTAAAATTGGTAGATTTTTAACCGTTAATAGTTAGTGAACGTTAGTGTAGGCAAATAATACAAAGTTGAAAAACGTGATTCTCACTTTCGCTTCAAATCGCCAATAGAAATTCTAGTCATTTTTTGCCACATGACTTGAATATGACTGGATTTAGACTCTTTTACTTGACTTCAACTGTGACTTGTGACTAGGTTTCTTTTTACGAAATTTGTAATACCTATACTTGAGGCATTTTATTAGGTACTTGGCACTGGCTAAAAGCACAAAGATTGCGTAGCCAAAAAAATATATATAATCATTATTTTGATTATCGTTCATTCTATCTTTGAATTTAAATTAGTTTATTTTAAAATGACATCATATCATGTTACATTTGGCTCACTATGAGTTTGATTGTTTTTATTATATTTTAATTAAAAAATGCGCTGAAGTCTCTTTTAATAATAATTGTGATTTTTTACACATTGAAACAATGTATTATTTTAGTTTCAATAATTATTTATTTATTCACATTGTAGGTTAATACAATGTTACGCCTAATTATCCTAGAGCTTACTCATTTTATAATAAAAATTTAAATTTTAATAGAGTGGCTCTGAACGGACCTCCCAAAATATTACAGCTTATTTATGTCATTTACAAATTATTCATCTATTTCGATACACTCCGCTGCCCGTTCATAAATAAGTGCCTCATATTAAAATGATCATTACTGAGCTTATTAATAAGACGATAAAACGAAAATGATCCAATTAAATAGACTTTTATTACATTGAAACGCTGTGTACTACAAGCAATAAACGAAAAGTTACTACGTCTAAAATGATAATTAAGACCGTTTGAACGCATCAAAATGCACACTTAGCTCGTTTCATCATTTTAATAAAGCGGGTTGTCTTATGGAACCGGAATAACGAGCCAAGATTAAAATTAAAAAAGTAACATGATAGTTAATGGTCACCCTGTTATTTTTTTCTAAGAATCGACGAGATAAAAATCCAAAATGGCGAAGCGGTGAGATGTCACGCGCATCACTATGCAAATGCGCGTTGTAATTACCGAAAATTATCTTTACTGCGATCGGCTAGATGTTTACTTGCGTTTCTTTTGGGTAATTATGTTAATGGCTTCGTTAGCAAGAATCATAAACAATTACAGTGAGCTTTACTAGAATTTAAAGTGGGTGTCACAGATGTACGACGACATGGGCGCTGTAGAGCAACCATAGTCACTATCATTATCACTACACAACTAGTCGTTCGCCCCGATCTGAAATCTTGCGCCTACATTTGTTTTTTAATAAGAGGATATAACGGATATTATATGCAAGTTTCAGCTCTATATAATTATGTAGCTGTTTTTGAGATAGACCCCGGGACCAAATAAGTCTAAAATCAGTGACTTTGCTGTTCTTCCAATTCGTAATTTACTAACATAGTACTTTAGACGCTACATCCCTGTGACACACGGACAGACTAACTGCTGCACAACTCAAGTCAATTAACAGATCTCGCTTCCCAATCAATTACAGTAAAATTATATGCCTATATTTAGAAGTACATACGTAGAGCCATAGACAAACAGTTCCAAATACAGACAGACGATTCTAAAATCACCTGTCACCCGCACTGTCAGACTATTTTGTCTTGTGACAAGCACAAACACGGGATATCATAATCCTGCGTATCAGATCCGGCAGATCCACGCTCGGACGCCAACTTCGGTTATAAATTCAGAAGCTTGTGTAACGCGGTCATACGTAGGTATTAGAAGGACTCAAATTAATACGAGCGGGAGCCGAGAGCACCTGCGCCCTGTTTCTTTCCTACAAAATTAACTCGCAGTTGCCAACAATGGAGGAGCCCGCTCCGGCGAAACTTTTGCACTGTTATTTTTTTTTCCCGACCACGGAGGCTATATTTCAAACTGTCATACTTAATCTTTTTATCAAAGTTTGTTAAATGCCGTAAGAAGTGCACCCGTCTGTGTCGCGGAGTTCTCGTCTCTCTAATTACGTTTTGAGTTTGTTTTGCGGAGTTTTATTGCGAAATTAAACTAGTTTTGATGATGCTCTTTTGTCATATTTAGGGATGCTGCGGGTTAGGACGGGTAGCATTTGCGGTAAAGTTTAATGCAGTTTTTCAGGTATTTTTTTGCACTTCTAACGAGATTTTTTAACTATTATAAAGTTGGGTTAAGGTAATTACAATTTTTGCGTATTGCCAAGTACTTTCTTTAGCCGATGTTTACTTTGAATACTTTCATAATTTAAAATTAGTTTGAACACTTATTATAATACTAGCCTTGCCCCGCGGCTTCGCCCGCTATTATCAAGTTAAAAAGTAGCCTATGTGTTAATCCTAGGTATAATCTATGTACATTCCAATTTTCATCCAAATCCGTTCAGCCGTTAAAGCTTGAAGAGGGAACAAACATACTCACATACTTACACCCAAACTTTCGGATTAATAATATTAGTAGGATATTTAAACAATACTGATATTGCTTACAAAATATCGTTCCACATTTGAAATTAACAACAAATAAATAAAATAGTACAATAATTGTAAAATATCCCGCCGCCGCCATTTTCCACGTTCTCGTTTTCGCCATCATACAAATTGTACGTCTTCTTGGAAAACATTCCGCCTAGCGGAGTAACACCAGAAAATCTAACTAATTAAAAGCCAACGGTTGTTTATTCAACATTTCGCAATTCGCAATACCAGGCGAGCAGCGGGGCCTAGGAGCGAATAATTTATATTTAATTTAAACAAGACGACATTGGTATTCGGTATACGAGTGCGTAATTAAAATTCCCGCCGCGGTGACACCCCCCCTTTCCCTCCCCCGCGTGCCCTCGCGACAGTTTTCGCGCCAATTTCAACGCGCCCGGAAATTAATTGTGACAGGAAGACGCGGCGGTCACATCCGGCCGCGTTCCGTTACACGCATTGTGTTTATCGGGCAGTGTGTCCGTTCGTTCAATAAAAATATTCATCCCGTGTTATACTCGTGGGATGGAATGGGGTTTACATGTGGAATTAAATATTATGTAGTTTTGATTTTTTTATAGCGTTTACGAGCCTTGAAAGGTTGGCAACGCGTCTGTGATACCTACTCCGAGTATTGCAGATGTCTTTAGACGATGTAGACCGCTGTCATTTAGACAATCCGCCTGCTGGTTTGCTACCTCTGCGCAGTTAGTTGTCGGTTGGTAACCTAGTATACATAATGTATTACATTAGAAACGGCTATACATATGACATATACTAACATAAAAATTGGTATGTCTTTCCGGCTGGTATTTGCTGTTATTATATATATATTGTTATGCCCTTAAGGAGTAAGATATTGAGACAATACAAAATGTTGATTTGATCTATAAAACATATATGATGCAAGAAAGATTTGGTATTTTTATGAATATTTATATTTATTTTTATGAGATATTTGTCTCATTCAGTCACGAGATGGAGTCATCGGCTCAGCAAAGGTTACTTAGGTAATGATGATGAAAATTGAGTAGTCACACTCATACGTCTTTAATACTATTATTATATTTACACACACCACTCATCTCTGTCACGCAACTAAAATTGTCTCGTCACAATTACCACTCGAATCAGTCATGGCCGCGTTTCGTTCTCATTACCGTTTTTGTGTCAGTAATACGTATCATTACAGTATCCATTATTGTGATTGCATCGCCGTAATGATAATAATATCTGTTTCAATTGGACGGTGTGACCGATAGCCCATTGTGGGCGAGACGAACTCAAAACAATTGAAGAAAGCGAGGAAAGCAGGCATAATGCATAAGCCGCGTCGTGGCAAAGAAAAATAGAAATGACAGCTGTCAAAGTGATGCGACTTGTGTGGTATTGGAAACCGCTGAGAAAAGCACGGGAATGCGAAAAGTGATGAGACATTTGAATAAGCATCGCTCTGCTAAAGCTCGTTCAAAGATTTGTAATGAAAATGGAACGCAAGCTGGCAGACATTCTTGACTCAAAGTACACGGGCACAAATGAAATAGAACAAGTGTGCATGTAAGCACACAGTGCCACGCACTAATATAATTCTGACAGCAAGTATTCCGTACCAATTGGCTCAGGTGTTCACTATCTTGCGTAAGAAACAGATGTTGGATTTTTATAGATTAATTACACGATAAGAACACCTACAGCTCTCTAATGATACGAAGAAGCCACCGCGTGGGCCGCGGACGCAAGATCGATGCCCAGTCTGTTCCGATACACGCAGAATTAATGGCACGAATCAACATTATCATTCAACATTCCACTTTCGAATATTAAAAAAAGAAAACAAAAACGAAATTCAATAACGCCAACCAAATAATAAAATGTGGAATAGAGATAATGTCAAGATGTCTGGCCGGAAAGAACGACGCGTCACTTTTATTTTTTTAATTGGAGTATTAACGGGGCATAGATAAAGTCACTCCGCCTTTAACTTTTTCTTTTTTTTTCATGTTTATCTGATGGCTTAGGAGTTTGAATTTAAAGGTACGCCAAGTTACTTGAAAGTTTTAATAGACTTGAAGCAATCTGATCTCAGTTACAAAAAATACATTAAAATAAATTGTGCAATCGAAATCGGTTTGCGTTTAAATGGAAACTTTTTGCGTGTATTTCTCGAGGTTTGTTTTTCTTATACAACTTTAAATGTTTAGTTGATTTACCATAAAAGCCTGTAGGGACCTATATATAGTTTAGGTAATATCTCGGGACTTAATCGTGCTAAAAACTATTTTTATTTACCTCGACGTTTCGGTTGCATTGGCCATGATCTCGAGAAGACTCAATCTTCCCGAAACCATAGCCAATGCAACTGGATTAAGTCTCGAGATATTACCTAAACTATGTGTTCAAATTGCGAAATTTTGAAAGGTAGATATAGTTCTTGAGTTAGTTAAAATGTATTCATTTCTGTAAACACTTTGTTCGAGCGTCGAGTGAAACACACAGTATCCGGCGTTTCATTACATAATGCGGTCGTAGCTTGTCGCAATAACTACATACGGAGCGAATAACATGAAAACGTTTTTCCTTCTTTCCGGGGCAAACACGAGAGAGGAAAAAAAAGAAAATTTGGTCACTGCGACCGTTCATAAATTGGCGTGGAGTTGCGCGAGCCGCTCTAATTCCTTTGTTTGCGAAAACCGAAAACTGCTGTGGACATCCTACCGATGCCAATACGATATTTCACTCGCTCCCACTTGACTGATGCCTCCGTGTTAGAAAGTGACAGATGTATTTGACTCGGCTCCGGGAAACTCGGTAATCGTTTGTGTTGTGCCAATCTAGTAATATACATGTGGTATGTGGTTGAATTACGAGACGTGGCCTAGCTGCTTCCGAACGAATACTGGGTGGTTTTTATATTCTCTGTAGCGAAGCGACATCTAGCGGGACGACATGTCAATTCTCTGGAAGGATGCCAAATGCTTTGTTGCGAGCGTCGGCGAGAAAGCTTCCAGTTGGTATATTCTGGACTTAGGTACTTTAGGTAATGTTACTCGGCCGGTAACTCTGTTTGCTGTTGCTAACGATCACAGATAACTCAATATTTACTTGCTGTCGAGAATGCAACTGGCAGTTGAAAACATGGCTTGTAATTTTATCGCTATCAGTAAATATACTTATCTACCAAGATTGGTTTCATGTGGTGAGTACACAATTATTTTACTAACTATAACTTCAGAGAAATTAGTCTAATCATACGTACAAATACTAATGATAGAAGGTTATAATTTCTGATAGTTAGGTAATGAAAACAGAGACCGAAATAGACCTAGTTTAGTTTAGGTAATAGCAACATAGGTTAATACATCTAGTAAAAAAAATCTGTAACTTTCGCTTATGCAAATAATCTTTCTGTGACATTATTGAGAAACTTTTGAGAGATCCTCTTCATCAAATATTATTGCTCTTGAACCACATCAAATTTTGCCAACAATAAAAAACAAATAATAATAATACACATTGAGTTAATATACAACATTCAGTTCTAGATTTCATTAGAAAATACAAATAAAATTAGAAGCTCTATGGTTTACTCGTATCACCATAGAAAAGGATATACTCTACCCGAGGTCTCTATCGAGAACATTCTGACAAGGTGCGTTCCTCTTGGCACCAGCTACGTACACCATTGTACGAAAGTTAACATGTCAGATCCGTCATATCAAGTATCGGAACAATAAAATATAATGTCTGCCGGGTTCTGTAACGAGGCAGCTCCATAATGGTCCATGGTTGTACATTAGCCGTAGAGTCGAGACACAATGGGTCCTGATTTATCGCCGCCCGGATAAGGCGCCAATGGAAAAAGGATTTTCGCGGGAAAACTTCAATGGGAATAAATTTAAGGTCGCTGATCGATTTTAAAGATTTCGCTGTTGTGCATGAGAGAATACGAGATTCCGCTAAGTAAAATAGATGTACGAGGCTAGACGTTGTAGTTTAAATGTATCTAGTGTATGTATTTCTGTTAGTAATTAACAGAACATATTTCTGTTGGCGGTTGATTTGAATTTTTCTACAAGATAAAATAAATCAGCATACTCTGAGACGCCGGACGGCCTGACTGATGAAGGAGCACCGAATGTTCCGAAACTAGTCTAGTAACAATGCGAGCAAACAACCGTGAGTGAAGTCGTATAAATCCTTAATATGTGTAATACTTACGAATCTTTCAATCAAACAAGATAAAATAATGTTACACAGATGAGAAAATTATATGGTGACATATTAATACGTATGATAACGGAACTGACATTCGAAAAACAAAGATTGTACAAAACATTCTAGATAAAATTCAAATTAACGAATCTCTAAATGGAACTCAGAATTATTTACACAAAACAGATCCCAGATCGAAAAGAGTTCTCTCCAATAAGATTAATGTAATGAAACTAACACGAGTTCCAATTCTCGAGTTAAGAGCTTTTCTGTGCTCGAAATATAAATCGCTGTCAAGATTTTCCACAGAAATTACATCTCGAAATTCGGGATTATTGAAGGGTGAAAAAACGCCCTCATTATACTATGAGCTGAATAACAATTACATACCAGAGAAAAGCGCAGTGCAGTAAAAACACGCTGCAGACAGTTTCATACGGATCTCGAGCCAAATTTTTAATTATTCAAACTGGAACAAAACGCCCACATGAATAACTACCGAAGCCTTACATAACTCCAAAGAGATAAGTAAAGCCTCGTCTATTGTCTATGGTTGAGTTGAATTCGGAATGCGAGCACACGCGTTACTATTTGACAGCCGAGAATGTCGTGAGGTCTATTAAATTATAAATGTCCCATCTCACCTTCGCATTTTTATTCAATGTAACTCCTAAACAGAAAGGATACATTATAGATACGCGGCGGAGCAGACACGTACAAAATGAAAATAGGGGAAGGGAGCGAGGGTGGGGTATGGAAATGTTGGTCAAATATATCATCCGGCGCCTGACAGGCCAATTCTCTTATCTCACGAGCGGGCGGCGGCGCGATCTAAGCTAGCTTAGCTAATATAAAATGGTTTTAAATTCAAGTTTAATTCGGGCTATCTGCAGCTCGGGGATCGTAAATACGACCCCGGCCCACATACAAAGGCGAGAATTTACGGTTTTGACGGATTTCGAATATTTTAAGCGGGATTAGGCCGAGCTACGCACCGGAGTTTCCCGCGCGTTTTAATAAGACGATAACTTACGGGAACTAACATTATCACCGCGGATTTAATAACTCGAGGATGAGGCTCGGTAATTGCGTCTCGAATTGCGCCCCACGACGCGTCAGCTTACGAGAGGACATCATAAAATGTAAACAATGACGGCGTTTTCCATTACAATATGTTTACCGATCCGTGCGCGGCGCATTATGTATGTTATCCTGGGCCGGGGCGCCGCTGAATTTATGAGACTCCGGCAAATATTTGGCGCTGCGAGTTCGGACGCTCTGACAGCGGGAAGATTGTCGGCAACTGTTTACACAGCGGAATATGGTAATTTTTCAGTGCCTAAGCGTATTCCGTTCACGGTGCGGTTCGAGTCCGTTCTCTCTCGGTCCGCTTTGTCCGCGCAGTCCGCTGCACCGGCCCTCGAATCGGAAGCGCGACGCGACGAGTCTTATGACGGACGACGCAAACAGAACGGGCTGACGTTTAGTGTCATTAAATCTCGTAATAGGATATCATAAATCGCAGGAGGTCAGCGGAGCGGGCGGCGGGCGGCTGTCATCGTTTGTCAGAGAATTTCACGCATTGTTGGACAATAACGCAAGGGCGGCATTGTGTGAGCCCGCTCGGACGCGTGATGTGACGCGTGCGCCGCTGACCGCCGGCCTTTGTACCAGTGACGCGCCGGACGCGCTCCGCATCCAAACATATCTCGACAAATTAGACATCTAGTCCTCCCTACGCAAGGAGGTATCTGTATAGTATGGTCGGCATATACGGGCCCGATGGACGATAGTAACCCCCAAGTAGAACTATACCATTTGCACTTGCAACTGGCGTAATAGGGCCTGAATTATTTGGAATTCAGTTGCAGATCCTTGTGTAGTTATATTTTTTGGTTGCAGGGGAAAAGCTGTCAGAAAAGTGACTGGCAGCAATAGCAAGGAGGTGATTAACCTTAGTTATAGGGCTTTAAAAGAAGTCTAATAGTGGGCCTTTTTTATCATTGGATTCTGATGATAAATATATCATCATTGTGCAGGAACCTATCATCACAGGGCCACGGTAATTGGAGTTGTGGGTTTTTTATTCATGATACTCAAGCATTTGACTACTATCTCACCTGATGGATGCGGCCGAAGATGTAGCATGCTTACACCAAGATTAAACTGGTCAGTTTCTTTTGCAATTTTTGAGACTGCTTTAAAAAGGTGAAGGTTTTCAATTTGATTACACCCATATGTCTCTAGAGCTATTCGTTGAATTTATTTCTTCATGCTGATCCTGAACCATGTTTCAGGCAAATAAACAATTTCTCAGAAACAAACGATTTTTTTCTCCAGAACCCAGCCGTAATTCACACTTGTCCATCCTCACTAATTCACGTTCCAAGTTTAAAAACCGGCACCCGCGTATGCACCGCCATCAAATTTATATTGGGCGATGGAAAAAAGTAAAAAAGCAACATCAAATATGTTCGGTATGCATCCGAGAGATCACATCAGAAATTTAAGCTCAAAGAAGCGGGCGGGATCAAAAAAAGAAAGAAAAAACTTGAGATGAGAAAAAAGGAAGAAAACACGTGACCCCGACTCGGACCCGTAAATTCGAATAAGGAATCAAATGTCATACGAACGTTAACGATTATCAATTTATTACGTCATAGAGTAAGTTGCCAGCGCATAAAACTTGTCTACCGTATTTTAGATTTTAGATGTTATTATCGTAAATGTAAATATACGACGATATTCCTAGTGTTATTGTAGTAATTCAAATTAGAATATTCGATTGCTGTCATTTTGACGAGATTTTATAGATCAATAACATATAAAACGAGGTGTATAGGTTGTTAATAGAAAATGTTAATACTTTTATAAATTGATAATGTGTCGTTATTGGCTTATATACGCTAATAAATACAATATTATGGTCATTTATAATATTTGACAAGATAGAGATCATCCATTCCAATAATTTAAACGTAAGCAAAGCTTTAAAAAAACCGACCGCTTATATTTTGGTATTGTCTTGTTTGATTTCGATTAAATTTAAATGGGATCACCTCTAAAGTATAATCAATAAAAAAAAAGAATTTTGAGAAAATGGGGGAGAAATCGGTGAAAACACATAAAAAAATAGATACAGTCGAACATAGTACCTCATCCTTTTTTTAAGTCGTTAGAAATTAAATCACCTCCTTCGAATTATACTAATATTATAAATCCGAAAGTTTGTGTGCAACTGTGTAAATGCGTGTGTAAGTGTGTAAGTATGTTTGTTCACTCTTTCCACGCTTTAACGGCTGAACGGATTTGCATAAAATTTGTAGAGTACACAACTTATACTTAGGATTAACACATAGGCTACTTTTTATCTCGGCAATAGCGGGCAAAGCCGCGGTCCGCGGCTTGTTTTTCATACAAATATGACTAATGGTTTTTTAAAATAAAATTTATTCATTACGTATTACAATTTTTTTTCGCATGACTTTGTGATTGGAAGTTGTATCGACTCACTTATAAAAATCGAACAAAATCATGTGAAGCAGTCAGTTTATTGTATCGTGATTATTATTCATTAAACGAATGCTAATTAACATATAGATAATTAACTATATCTATGTTAAGTAACTTATTATAGTCAAATGTTTTTCTATTCTCATGATCCGGTTTAGGGACATAGCTCGACGTTGTTATCGTAAATTTTATTTAAATGATTCCATTCCAACTCCGAGATTTTATTGTCGTACGCCATTAAAGGCGCTTTTAAAAGTCAATTAATATTTTTAATTTCGTGTGTAACATAAAATGAGGTAAGGTCGGACGCAGCATGCGGTCCGGTATGGAACGAAGCCTTTTTTCTTTTTATCTTCATGATCCCTTTGCAATAAAAAAGAAAAATTAAAAAGTTAACGAGTGTACATATTCTGAGTGTTTATGGCGACTGGCGTTCTAGTTTCAATATTTGCTTTAGATATAAATTACCGGATTCTTTTTTTAAACTTGGCTTCGGAATCTGTGCGCATTTAGCTAGAATCAAGTACAAAAATCAATAATTTATGTACGGCTAAAAACACGTAGAAAATTACGACTTAAGTACTTTGTTGTCGATGAGTTTCGGACAAATTTTGTTGTTCTTCTTCATAAGTTATTTTAATAGTCGTTTCTGACGAAAGTGAACTCTTCGTTTAGTTACAAAAATAACATAGAGAATACAAGCTTGATTTTATGGACCACTTAACAGTACAACATTTAACGAGATTTTCATTATACTCTTAAGTAAAGTCTACATATAGGTACGTAGACTTGGCTAAAGCAATCTTAATGGTTGAATAAATTGTAATGACATTGTAATATCACCTTCAAACACCAATATTAGTCCATTACGTTCCCATTTAACTGCTCGTTAGCTTAGTTGGGTGTGTGTTCGCCTTCTAAGCAGGGGTATCGGGTTCGATTCCCGGCGGGAACATAAGTTTTTTCCCCAAGGAAAATGTGTTTCTGGTTCTGGTTGTTATTGTGTGTGTGATGTGAATGTTTCCGGCACCCACGACACAAGTCATCGAACTTATTGTGGGGCTGTGAGTGTGAAAGCGTTTATTAAATGTTTATTGTTGGGTCTGGGGACTTTTTTTATGCTCGATAGGCAAGGATTTGACTACTAAAAGATAATAATAAGGTTCACAGAGCACCACCACAAACGGCGAAAATATTGTAACCTCGGCAGAGGTTACATATTTGAGCCGTTTGGTGTTGAGACACTGGGTCCGTGGGGACCGGGAGCTCATTCTATTTTCAAAAAATTATCACAGCGCCTGGTTGAGGCGACACGTGATCAAAACGCTGTACTTATTTGGCTCAACGTATAGGCAATGTAATATAGAGATGCAATACCGCCAGTATGATGGGAATACCCACTGGTGGGCTTGAGCACTTGAGTTACCTATAAGAAGAAATTAAAAAAAGACAGCATTTTATAGAACACATTTTAAATTATATAATGACGTACGTATGTGTTTGATATCACAAAAACAACTGTGACATAGGTGTTTGATATCACAAAAACAACTGTGACGTAGGTGTTTGATATCACAAAAACAACTGCCATTCTTCACGACACAAGGAATAGTAGAATAAATATACACCCAGATAATTTAATAGATTAAAGATACAAACAGTAAGACAAATGTGATCTCGTATATCGAGATGTTATCTTTCGATTTCGATTCAGTCGTGGTTGTGCTTCGAATCAGGGATTAAGAGTCACAGAATACGGAGTTTTTGGGTTTTTTCTTTTGGCTTTTAGGGTTCCTTAGTATAAGGGTGCAATTAGGTCTCTGTTACCCTACGCAGTGCTTGTCTATCTGTTTGTCATGACACATACAGGGCTCTGGTGAATTTTACTAGGTAAATGGAAATGTTCACAATTCATAATTATTAGTTCTTATATGTGCTTAGTTAATAATACTCTAATTGCCCGATGGCTTAGTTGGTTCGCCTTCTAAGCAGGGGTATCGGGTTCGATTCCCGGCGGGAACACAAGTATTCACACCAAGGAAAATTTGTGTTCCAAGTTCTGGTTGTGATTGTGTGTGCGGATGTGATTGTTTCCGGCGCCCACGACACAAGTCTTCGAACTTAGTGTGGGGCTGTGAGTATGAAAGCGTTTATGTTTTTATATAATACATACATAACAAGAGACTTTCTTTAAATACCCACGAAGCTCTATCTGGAAATTGCACCAATTTTCATCAAAGCTAGGAACACTCTTGATCAAGTCACCTTTATAACAAAACATGAATAAATCGGGATCTACGATGCCACAGACAGACACACAAATCCACAGACAAACGCCAAATTTATAACACCCACCTTTTTACGTTAGGTGTAAAAAAAAAAACAAACAAATTTAAAGGCATCCTTGTATAAGAAACACGTTTTCTTCTTCTTTTATCAAAACGGTAATTGATAGACTGTTATTATATGTGTATTGATAGACTGGCAGTAGATTAATTAACTTTCATGAGTGCTCTTTGGGGCCCATGTGAATAAACAATTTGATTTTGATACACGCTTAATGAGGTTTTGTAAATAAGGTCACGAAAAGACATTTTTTTGTTTGTTACGAACTAATTAATTATTAAGAAAACTTTAGCACTATGAGTATTAAAACCTACCTAAGAAAGCTCTTTGAGTTACAAAATCAAATGTACATTTCGTACTTACTGTTCATAATTACAAACCTACAAACCACGATCTCCTTTTACCTGTCTGCTTGAAAATCTGCACTTACCTGGAAAAAAGAAAAAAAACATTAATCTTTTGCTAATAAAGCGCTAGAGCGCCTCTAGTGGTGGATAGCAGAACTAAACATATACATTTAGACCAGTTTCATTCGATATATATCTATAGAACACAGTTTCATAATTATTTTTCTCATACATAAACCGATGCAGCAGAAGTAAAAAAATAGCAAATATACAAAATAAGAAATATCAAAAAATAATACAGTCGGTATTTCAAAAACCGGTCTCAAACTCTTTTGTTTCTTCATAGGCCAGGTCATTGGCCTCTAACAACCAATTTAAAAATACTAGGCACATTATAAAAACGCGATTTCCCGCCAACATTTTGCAAATGGCGACCTCCCACTGCAATTTTCGAGATGCTAATCATGTGGTGACATGCGATTGCCGTTTCTGCAAAACAATAATTTAATATCGCTCCAAAGGTATAATTTCAACTTGATACGGCAGTTACTACGTGATTAGCCGTTATATAAAATTGCTGATAATAATTGGCAATAACGCGTGCGCTGTTTCCCGCGAAAATGAGGGAGGAATGATTTATTTTTAAATTGGGGGTTTGATATGGAAGTGTTGCCAGCCAATGCTACATAGTTGCAATGGAATTAGTGTTTTCATAGACATTAGATTCAATTTTACGACAGCTGTCCTATTTCCTATTATGACTATAATTTGTTAAATTAGTGTGAATTTCTGCTATTCCCTGAGTCACGTACGGAAATACCTACCTTCTGCGAATTTGTTAGAGCTTTACTTCGGTCATATAAATATGTGGTTGATATTCAATTTCTTAATTATCAGTGCGGCGATATACCAGAATGTTTAAATCTTAGCTTAGCGTTTGTTTAAAAAAAAACAAATAAAGAATTGTATTAGTAAACCTTAAAAATTTTGTGTCATTCGAAAATAACATAATGAACTCAATTCCGTGTCAACAAGGTGTGTGCGTGATTTTTATCTATGGTCTCAGCTTAAAAAAAAGTACATGTCAATCAATTCTTTATTTGACGGAAAATAATGACAGCGCCCACGAACTTTCAAAATCACTTCCGACACCTATGCTTTACTTAGCTAATTATTTAGGGCAGTTCACAAGTGGCCATGGTTTCTAAGCCACGCCACAACCTGTCACTTTCCGTGATACGTAAATTGTGTAAGCAATTTGTTCCGTTTCCATTGAATCCCGCGCATTGTCGTGATCATACATAATTGTTAAATTGTCGTGATCATAGGATTCTCGTGATCATAGTATTGTTAAATTCTCGTGATCATGCGGCCAAATTGGTAATTACTATTTGATTATGGGAATGTGGATTATTTTTATGTGCATCTAATGGTAATAATGGCAAATAAGGTGTATTCAAAAACAAGCGTTGGTTTTGTTTTTATACGTAAATAACACGAAAATCATATAATCTACAGATTTCAGCCATTTGACGCTGTCACTGTCAATTTGCTACATCAAACTAAATCGTAAAGATGGTCTGTATAGTACGTTAAATTTTTTTTTCATACTTTACAAGGACTTGTACAATTAAACTTACATAAACCAAATTGATAAACATTAAAATGGAAAAAAAAACGATTGTTGTGCAGTTTCTAATTTTTTTATATACTATATGAAAAACCCTTAAAAGGCGAAGTTCGACACGCGCGACTTTACTCAGCCTCCCCTTTTTCTGAACTAAAAGCAAACAGGTATATGCTGTATAATATGATCAAATTCGATAACAGACCTACTCGCAAAGTCTGCAATATGTGGCATTTTAGGCTAGACTGTATTATCATCATCAGTCAGTAGACTACCATAGACAATATCTTTAAAAACGGTTTACTACATATTGCAATTATTGATTAGACTTGAATATAAATAAAACATAAACAAAAACGCTTTTACACTCACAGCCCCACACTAAGTTCGATAACTTGTGTCGTGGGTTCTGGAAATATTACACCCACAATCACAACCAGAACAAGAAACACAAATTATCCATGGGGAGAAAACTTGTGTTCCCTGTTAATCTGTTTATCATAAATAGTGTCCTCTACAATTGCAAATGGGAGTTAATATCAAGAGTGACAAGTGACATGAATGACATCAAGACTGATGACACATTTTTTTATCGGCTTCGTGAGACAATTGCATTTGGCCAGTGTCATTACTATTATTGAGCAACAAGTCATGGTAAATCACTCTTCCAGGTCTTTTTAGTCGACTTTACTAAGATGTTGTTTATTATGATTTTCTAAATGATACATTTTGAAATAAATTTACATGCTTATATATAATATTATATCTTTATTTTCTTATTTTTTTGACATAGATTGATGTCAAAAAAATATCAATAATAATACATATTTTCTATGATAATATTAAACCGATAATACTATAACTAAATTTGTAAACACAACTATTATATAATATTTCTTGTGTAGTACCTATTTGTGTTTATTTCTTATCTGTTAACAAAACCTAGCAGTCCTCCTCTCTTCTCAATTTTGCGGTGCCCCACAGGGTCTATATTATATAGAACTGTACTCTTAAAAACACGAATTATTATAGATTGCATTAAATAAATGAAATTAAATAAATATTTAAGAGAAGCTTCTTATGCGAGGGCTTTGAAATTCTGAGCCGCTTCCATTTGTGTGACTAAATGTGGTGGGGGAAACACAGATGCATAATTAAAATGTTTCCCTGTAATACGAAAATTTCACTTCTATCGTGAGTCGTTACGACAAACTGTTCTTTATTTCAACATTTGCATAATCCTTTGGATAAATTATAAATATCCTGTTCATTTAGTTATTTCAAAGCTTAAATCGGCGAGCGTTAAATAACTTCCCTGCAGATATCGAGCCTTTATTCAAAGCTTCAATAATTCCAACTTGAAAGTGACAGTCAAGCTTATTCTTAACTTTATCCTTACTTAAGATTTTAACTTCGGAAATATTACTTAAGTCAATGCTAAATCTTGGATATTTAAGACTTATTCACGATTGGAAGTTTTTTATAATCAAGTTTTTATTCTTTAAAAATAGAGTGACGATCTGAAAGATTAAATAAAAACTGCAGATCGTAATAAATTTAGGCGATTTTAAAGATCTTTACAAGCAACGTCATATCGTTATTACCCCATCAAAGTAATTTTCATGAACTTTGACATTAATTACAAGTAAATTAAGTCCGTAATGGTCGCGTTATATAAGCCGCAGTCCGGCTCTAATTACGGGTATGAAACGCGGCGCCTTTTTCTCAAGATTTCCCGACCGCCTCAGCATTTCCCAGAGAAAAAAAAGTATTGTCCATCTCGCTCTGACGCCTGCACCTTGCACCGCACTATTATTCCCTTTTCACTCGTTTGTTCCGTCGATGCGGACGTCTCGCTCCAGCTCCGCCCATTTATAAAATCGACTGGTGGACGCCGTCTGTGCACCTGTCCCTTTCTCTGCCGACTGATTTATGTGAGAGAGAACGGGCTTGATCGACGCTTTGTTTTCCCGCTTCGACTGTGACACCGAGTTCCTTTTTCGAAAAAAGGCGCGCAAGGATTAGGTTATACGTTATTACCGGGTGTAAATTCTGATAATGCGCAGCGATTGCGACGCGAATTCCGAGTGTCGGGTGTCGCGCGGTGGGAAACGTAATGCCTTTTTGTTTTGCGCGGTAGGTACGAGCCGTTTTGTAAAACTATATTTACGATAATGTTATCTCGCGCGGCCGTATTACATTACGTAGGTACGCCGCGGGAACGCGTGATTAATGATTAACTCTCTACGCGGAACCTCGCTCGCCTCGCGCCAGAGAAATAAGAAAAAAAAGAAACAATTCTAAGAAAACGCATCGGTTCGTAAACTAATGCGTATAGTTCGACTACTCCGACACGACATAATGAAGCCGTTTACAATGCCATCTATCTCCGCATCGAGCAAATCATTATTGGCAATTGTGCGAGTCTATAAATCGGTGCTTGTTTATGGTCGCTCGAAAATTTCGAATTAAGATTTCAAAAGGGCGCGGTATGCGGTGCGCAAAAAGCGCGGGCGGGTTGACTTGACAACTTGAGAAATGTCACGGCGGCTGTTTTTTGAGGTTGCTTTTGGCGGGAATGCCATTCTAATCAAAATAGTTTACGCGTTGGTCGTACCTCGATTTAGATTCGTTTTGTTTCGATGGTTCGATCGTGGGAACGCATTGTTTTTTTTCTTCGATAAAATCTTTGGGGAATAACTCGTCGGCCGCACTCGGATGTGATAGATTAAGCGATTGTTTTTTTAAATGTCAAAGGGCTCTACCTGGCTCTGGCATGAAACTAACCAGCATCACTTTCGCGCCGTTTACATAAACACGGAGGTAAATCCTGAGCTCGCATACTCACAAAAGCGAGCGGTATCACGTCGCAAACTCTACAAACTGTTATAAATCAAAAAGCGAACAAATAAAAACGCCCGCCGAGGTGAAAACGTTATTATCTTTATAATTGCACGTCAAGGCGGGAAAACTGGGGGCATTTGGCGCGTTTTTCGCCGGCTTTCTATTTTTTTTAACGCCCCGGGATGGCTATGATATATCGGCCCATGAATACGGGATGTATCGCGACACCTGCTTGCTACCTTATGAATTCGAAATTGCGACTTTCTCTACGTCATTATATCCCGTGCGAGGGATGTCTGTTTAGATTAGAACGGAGGAGATACGGAGGATACCTTTCTCATTTCGCTACGGTCGTATTTTCTAAGCTTTTCATTTCGTTATTCAAGATTCTCTTCTCCGAGTATTATTAAAAGCTGCAACCAATCGATCAACAACAGTTCAAATATTCAAAGCATGCATCTAAGATGAGACCTCCAGATTGAGAGCTATTGCCTTGTCCGTATCGGACAAAAAGCGCCGAACACGGCTAACAATGAACTAACACGAGTAAATCAAACACAAAACCAACAAAATGCGCGATAAGAACCGCCTCGGCGGTAACGAAGCGCGCACTATCGATGTCTCAGTCAAAAACTGTCAAAAACTTGACAGGCGCCGTGTCAGCTTAACGAGCCGCGCGGCCCTGGCGCGTCACGATGACGCAGCGATATTGAGAGCTGAGTTGAGCAGACCTTTTCCGTGTCTTCTTGACACAGCGCCATCTGTTATCGAGTAGATGTACTATGGCGTTCGTTGAGTGATTGGAACAAAAAAGCAATAACTGGACACAGAAATACATAAAGATGCAAATGAGGTGTGCCCGCAGGCGAACGAATATATCTCTGCGCGCGCACCTCATTATCGCTAACAAGCGTTTCGAGCCCTTTCCCTACCCCATAAATATTATATTTTACACCTGCACTAAAAGGGGCAGGTCGCGGGCACCGTTAGCAATTAGTGCAGCGTACAAATAATAGATGTCGCTCGCTGAGGTAATTTTACAATGGCTTGATAAGAGGCCCTCATTACGCGGATGGCTTGTTTAAAAGTCCGGTTGTGTTGCCGTACATGTTAATTATTCATTTAAGTAAGTAAATTATAAATTTAATGCATATTAAAGTTATTAGATAAAGTTTAATCTTGTTATTGAAATCGTGGTCCAATTCTAGCTGTCGCTTTTATCAATGGCGGTGTTATTTTTAGCGATAGTAAATAAAAAATTACAAATGGAGTCCATCTGCTGAGAGCCATCATGGCTGCCTATATCATTATTCAGAACATTTTCAATAACAGAGTACTGCGTGAAACTGTACTGCTCTCCACCCTCTAAGACTTCAGTTGACAAGACTCAAATGCTTAGAGTCAAAATAGTAACTTCGACTTCGAAACTCTTCCATCCGATATCAGGCTGCGGTACCAATTAAGGAACAAAAATGTCCTCAATAAAATCTATATATAAAAATATATATGACTGTGAAACTATTTTAAAAATTAAAGGTCATCGCAGGATTTTACTAATCAATTGGCAATACTACATTTAATCTAAAATGAGGTACTCGTCACAATATAAAAAAGTTTTTATTCTACACCATACATTTAAAAATAAAATTGATTGCCAAAGATTGTAAAGTAGCCATTCTCCTCGGGTACGTACCTTTAGGGCAGGTATACAATACATTGTAAGGTGGTCACTCCAGGGTGGTATACATTGTAAGTAATGGTACTTCTTGACCACATCGCGTGTGCTATCGGCATAATTACGTCGTGTGGTGCACTCTATTGTTTGACATTTAACTTTTTTATATAGCTAATTAGCTTCTGCGTATAGTATGTTCCTTTTATAAAAAAAAATAGAACGGAATAAACTTTTAGTTTTTTTTTCTGAATTTGAATTTGAGTAGAACTATAGATGGTATATTTATGTATATTTTAGGTGT
Source organism: Lomographa bimaculata (assembly GCA_948107665.1). Classification (NCBI taxonomy): domain Eukaryota; kingdom Metazoa; phylum Arthropoda; class Insecta; order Lepidoptera; family Geometridae; genus Lomographa; species Lomographa bimaculata. The sequence goes on from OX403603.1 coordinate 1,640,021, forward strand.
CAATAGATTTAATGCCAAAAACTGACATCAATTCTTTGAGAGCTAGTTCCCGTTTAATAGGAAAATTATTGAAGAAAAAATGTATTTATTGCCAAATAATCAAGATTACATACACAAAACAAAATAAATTTGGCAAATGGAATATCTTCAGCAGGTTTGACTTTCAGCATATTCCATTTAGTATTATTACCATCCTCACAACATTATCACATACGGACTGGTTAAAGGGGTCAATCGCCTATCAGTGTTTTTATTTAATATTTTACTATGCTAGTTAAACGATACAAGTAAATACATAAGACCAGTTCTGCCGGTTTTCTTTAATTAACAAAAGTATAGATAGCAAAAAAAAATTAAACAAAAACAACCACAACGAACAGTTCCCCCTTTTAAAGTCTACCAAATCAAATCAAATCATTTATTTGTCAGAATGCAGGTGTATATTAAAAAATCAATATAAGATGTTGAATAATACAATATTGGTTGCCATTTACATTCTCGCCCGTGTTAGGCATACAAATATTAAAATTACAATTATAAAAAATAATAATTAATATAACATGTCATGCATTACATAAATAATATTTAACTAGGAATTCATCATTTATATTATAATTACAGCGTTACAAAAATATATTATTATGTCAAGATAATTATAGTAATGTGTTTAAAGTTTTATCATTTAGAAATTCAATGATGTTATAATAACATTTGTCTAAAAATCCAAAGGTCATCCACAAACCACATCCTTTCTCAAAACCGAGATGGGTTAGGCGACGCATCATAACCCAACCAGTCCATGACGTAATCCAACGGTGCGCGAAACCAAAACAGACCAATTAGAACACATTGTCGAAACTTTAGCAGAATCAGGGCGAAAACCGCACAATTACGTTAAAAAATCAAAACGGCTTGACATTTGGCAGAAACAGTGCAATGTGCGTGTAATAACCGTTGCGGTCGGCCATACCGTTTAGGCTACCCGATTGCGGTAGTTTGTGGTCCCTAGTTACTTGAAAACATCGGGACATTTGTAACATTAACGCAGGAACTGCGCTCGGCCGCTGATTGGTCTAAATTGTTTTCGAATGCGCACGCGTTCCTTTTGTACTAGAATTATCGTAATTGAGAACGATTTCAGACAATGGGCCACTATTTGTGTTTTATCCCTTATTTTCTGAATGGCCTCTGACATTTTGATTGCAAGCAATCGTGGATACGAGGTTTTCTCAGTTGAAATTGCTATGTAGAATTTCTATTCTTTTAATCGAACAATACTATCATTATCATTGCTGTCGCAAACACGAAATTTATTTTTATGCTAGATGAGCAAGCATGTTCACTATCTCACCTGATGGAAAGTAGAAGACACTTTTTCACTCTAGACGTGAACATTTCCAGGTTGTACCGTTCAGGGTGCAAAGACCCAGTCAAAGAGTTCCACTCCTTCGCTGTACGGAGTCATTTACAAAAATCAAGGAAGACCAAGCATGAAATTTTTTATTACTAACGTTAAATATTGAAAGCATTTTTTTCTGAATATCAAATGATAGTCAAATCACTTCACACTAATACAATAAACAAACAAACAAAACAAACGCATTCACACTCACAGCCAACACTAAGTTCAAAGACTTGTATCGTGGGTGCCGGAAACATTCACATCACACACACATTACACCCAGAACCAGAAGCACTATATCCCTTGGGAAGGAAATCTGAAACTGTGTCTGCGTGTGTAAATAAAACTTCCTTCTAAGCAGTGGGTATCGGGTTCGACTCCCTAATTTTCTGATTTATAATACTAATGTGTTATTAATTTCTCTCAACTTCAGGCTTGATTAATCAAAGACATTTATTTTTTCCATACTCTATCTACAAGCCAATTGCCTATATTTCCTAAAACTATATACATCTATATATACAGCAAAGACCTAAGTTATTTACAAGGTATCGCGCTTATAGGTAAATTAAATTAAATAGTAAGACTTTAATTAAATTTTATAAAATACTTCAATCATTAACTCTATAGCCTCCCACTTTGGGGCACGCACGCTATCTGAATAAACAATAATTATATTGTTTATTATATTTATTAATAAAACATTTTTTACGTCTTCGCTGTAATGTTTCCCGTGTAATTACAGCATTTAACATCTAATATATCGGGGTGACGAGCAGTGCTTTGCCGCGCAGGACTTGACATATATAAGTTTAAAACTTTGAGTCGCACTGAAATGGGCTGCGTGAACTTACCATCAGGCGAGTGACTTGCTCGTTCGTTTCTTAATTCTTCAAGAAGCACTTATTCAATCAAGTTACAGAAAAAAATAACTATTTATTTGTTCAGTTTCGGAATTTAAAAAGTCGACGTTGGTTGTTATTTGTACGATTTAATCATAATTAATATTAATTAAAATAATAATTGACTTTATATTTTAATCACTTTAATTATTACATTAGAAATGAGTACTAATGTTGACTTACACTATTGCATTAGGAAAATCATGTAAAAAATTAATTCCATAAAAATTACTTTGTACCTATATATTCTTTGATTCTAATAGAAAGAGACAACGTAAGAAAAAGAATCTAGTTTATTTCTGTTTTGTAAATCAGAAAATGAGTAAAAAAGGACCATAAAGTTATTTTGGTGGGCGGGATGTTAAACCAAATTATATGTATTTTTATTTAGAGCGTAATTTATTTAATATAAGCGCCTGCTTGTCAAAACCCTTTTAGTTGCAATAAACCACTCGAGAGTGTAAACGTACCGACAGTGTTTTCTTAACCATCTTCCCGTAAATAAACTCGACCTTATAACAATCATTTCAAGTACTATTTTTAGACATTAAGGATAATGAGGTCTGAATTGACCCCATATCTGCAATGTCAAGAAACTAACACGCGATTGATACGCTCCCCAGAGGGAAGCAGAAAATAACCTTCTCCATACATATTTAATGTGCGGGCGTGGCCACAATATCTGAAATTGAGAAAAGCGTTATCGTATCCGTATCGAAATCCGGTATCTGGTCTCGGAGGAAATCATGGGAAGGCATCCGGAAAATTTACCGCCATTCCGCCTCATGTGGCGTAACCACCTGCCTGGTACCTACGTACGTGAGATATTTTGTTGATTCCACTTCTTTTTACTTTGGGCTGGAGTTAGAACTTTATACTAGAGGATAACCCTGTACATAGTTAATAGATAAGAATAAAAAGAACCCCTAAAATAAGAAGAACTCTGTACACAGTTTATACAATAAATACTTAATAGGTATCTTCTACGCAGGCATGCTACATCTTCGGCCGCATCATCGCTTTCCATCAGGTGAGATAGTGGTCTAATGCTTGCCGATCAAACATAAAAAAAACATCTATTTCGATATAGCGAAATGTGTTGGCGGTTCGAACCGAGAACTAAACGACATAGGGAAAATTTGTAAGGATGTTGGACCTACTCAACTGACAATTTAATAAACGTGTAAAATGTTATTTTAAAAAACAAAAATGAATCTTATATTTATGGGACAAACTAGAAAGTATTTTAGTGGGTATTTTTATAGACGTTTCGAACAAATCGTTATCAAAACAAAAGTATAATGTTTTCAGAAATTATTATAATCACAGTAATATTATAAATCCGAAAGTTTGTGTGTAAATATGTAAGGATGTTTGCTTTCTCTTCACGCTGTAACGGCTGAACGGTAAAGAATAAAATTTTGAATATCATAGCTCATACCTAGGAACATATAGGCTACTTTTTAACTTGATAAACGCGGGCGAAGCCGCGGTGCACGGCTAGTATTGACATACTAGAAATCTGTACAACTCGGCAAATTTGGATAAGATTTGGTATGAAGATATTGTAAACATTGCAGACAGCAAACTAAAGCTCATAATATTATTTTCCCATTTGCTGTTTAGATGTCATTATATGTTCAGTGCATACTATGAGCAAATTATTCATGGATCAATGGAGCGGACCTAGGTAGAAGGGGTGGGGCAAAGATTCTACAGTAGATTCTAGATAAACCATCAGACTTGGGCTTTAAAACTGATAAATGAATAGAATATTGCGTATATAACCAAATTTTTTGTGTTTTTTATACATGATAAGCATTTGACCACCATCTCACCTGATGGAAAGTGACCAAGATGTAGCACATTTGCACCGAATACAAGACGCGGGCAATGAGTGCCACTCCTTCGCTGTACGGATGATGAACATTGAAGCGAAACGCTTCGAGCGAACTAGACATATTTAGACCATTTTTATGCTCGATAGGCAAGCATTTGACCACTATCTCACCTGATGGAAAGTGAAGATGCGGTCGAAGATGTGGCAGAAATCTCGAGAAATCGATTCACTCATGGCTTGATGACGATGTAAGTACAAATTGAAGACTTGATACACGTAACACACCTGACTGCGACACTCAAGGGGTTGCCCTAAATCCACCCCTGGACGAAGGGGTTATTTACTTCAGCTGGCAGTTTGAGGCAGCACCCTAATGGAAAGTCTTGTTAATTATTCAAAATGTCGACGCTATAATGGGACACGGGATTATAAATATTCAATAGTCGATATAGATACCTACCTATATATACCTAGCTTAGATTAGGATATACAGAACTTAAATGGCATGCAAATTTTTAATGAACATTTTGACTCGTAAGTTTCGTAAGAACCGACCAGCGCTGGTTTTTGGAACCGGCTATATTCTGAGTTGGGAACGGTTTGTGGTAATAATTGAAACGCAAGTAAAGCTCAAAAAAACCTACTTCATCGCTTATACTTCGGTTTTGGCTTGACCGATTTCGATAAAATGTATATGGGACCACCTATGAAGTATACTCTACCAAACAAAAATCATCAAAATCGATTTATAATTAATTGGTGGAGATATCGCGTAACTTCCACAAAAAAAAAAACATATAGTCGAATTGAGAACCTCCCTTTTTAAAGTCCGTTGAAAATTAAAATAAAAACTTAAAATAATTTGTAAAAATTTTTTTAATTATGTTTTTTTCTTAATATGAAATAAAATTATGTCTATCCCGTGCGTCTATAAATCTTACACGTTCTGGTTCCCATCCTGTCTCCCACTGAGCCTTGCACTAATGTTTTTCTCAAGTTATACGCTCTAATGAAAACATCTTGATCAGATTCGAGGTGTAAAAAAAAATGTTATAAGCATTCAAGAGTTAACAATGAGTCTCTTTATCCCTTGTCTCGTCGACCCAGTTGGCACAGTATGCAGTTGCCTCTCTGCGGGTCCTGGGTTCGGTTCCCGGCAGGGGCATAATTTTCAGAGACATTTGTGCTTCTGGTACTGGGTGTGACTGTGATATGTAAATGCTACCGGTACCCACGATACAAGTCACTTCAAGACACGAGTGAATAGGTATCTTCTAGGCAAGCTTGCACCATCGTCGACCACATCGACGCTTACCATCAGGAGAGATAGTGGTCAAAAGTTTGCCTATCTTGAATAAAAAAAATAAAAAAGTCTTTGAACTTAGTGTGGGGCTGTGAGTGGGTGTGTGAATATTATTAGTTATTTCGCCAGCTCCATTAACATTTTGGACAGGTTTAGAGGCGTATAGCAAATGTAATCAAATCATTTAGATTATTCTAGACCAATAACAGCTAGGCATTATTACTGTAGCCACAAATTGCCAAATTGAATTGTGATGATTATTTTCTGTTTATACAGTCTCCTAATTAACTATTATACATAATTAACTGCCCTTTGGCTTAGTTTGGTAAATGTTCGTCTTCTAAGGGTATCGGCGATACCCGGCGGGGACACAAGTTTTCTCCCGAAAGAAAATTTGTGTTTCTAAAAACAATCAACTAAAATTTGTGAATAATTGTGAACGTTTGTCTACCAAAAAAAATGGTAGCTGTACGGGATCAGTAAAAACAAAACTTTAATAATGAAAACTTATTAAATAAACGCTTTCTCACACACACTTATAGACAACGCAAGCAAAGCTTAAAAAAACCGACTTCAACGCTTATATTTTGGTTTTGCCAGGATCGATTTCAATAAAATTTATATGGGACCTCTGAAGTTTAATCTACCAAACAAAAGAATACAACAAAATCGATTCAAAATTGGCGGAGATACGCGTAACATACATATAAAAAAAATACAGTCGTCGAGTTGAGAACCTCCTTTTTAAACTCGGTTGAAAAAATAAATTATTTTGATAATGTCAATTGTAATTACGCATGCCTCTAAGTACGTGTAGGTAATGCATATAAATAAATATAAGTAATTATAAGTTTGCAGTTAAAATATAATCTGGTAAAATTAATTATATTTTTTTTTTATTATTGTGTATATACTTATTATATTTCTAGCAAAACATTAATATTGTATGTTCGAAACGAATAGACTGTTGGAACTATGTAAATATTTTAAGATCTCGTTATCTAGTAAAAAGCAAGGAAGTACGCTCCCCATAATTTGTCCCAAGAATATTCTCAATTCAAAATGTCTTCGCTGTCAAATACGTCTCACCTCAAAATGGCAAGAACACTGCAACTAGTGATGGGCAGTGCCGGCCGGTAATCGTGTCGGTCGGTAATCGGTATAATTCCCGTAATCGAGGCCCGGCCGGCCTATGACGTGGTAATGGCCACGTGTGAGAACGCAACAGCGTCAGTTACGTTTTTTGGCGGGATTTATTTACTTTTTCGAATTTCGAATTGGGAATTGTCGGTTGTTTCTGCACCTATTGCAGAAGCAGATATAGAGCGGGAAACTAGAGGTTTTGGCGCGAAAGCGAAAACCTGTCGTAGTTGGTATTATTTTCTTTAAACTTGTTATTCTTTAAGTGTTAATGTGTAATAAGAGTGTAGGCAAATTATACAAATTCAACAACGCTATATTTTCACTTTCGCGGCAAAACTCTCGAGAATGTTCTAAGCTATCGTTGATGAAAATTGAGATAGTTATTAGGGAGCTAAGATGCTACTGACATACTCATGTTAATCTTAGAACACTCCTCTGGGATTAAAGTCCATATATTTCGAGTTTTGCTAAATCCAGAAACATAACAATTTACAAGCGACTTGTCAACTACCCCCGTGACAACTAATTTTGTACCTGCTATTACTACCCTTAGAAGACAAACGGCTGCAACCCTTACGGTAAGTTATGCTGGGCGGGAGCTGGGCGGGCGGTTAATAGCTAATATCTCGCCTAATGACCACGTCTTGGCCGGTAATGCGCCGCCCGGGACCAGGTTATAGAGAATTAATGTTTTCCTAGCTCTCGAGTGTGGGAATACATTAGTGTCGACTCTATTAGTTGATGTTAGTCTAAGCACGTGGCTATTTTTATATATTACTAGCCGTGCCCCGCGGCTTCGCCCGCTATTATCAAGTTAAAAAGTAGCCTATGTGTTAATCCTAGGTATAATCTATGTACAATCCAAATTTCATCCAAATCCGTTCAGCCATTAAAGCGTGAAGAGGGAACAAACATACTTACACACTTACACACAAACTTTCGGATTTATAATATTAGTAGGATAATATTTTGTATATATGTATTTGTATTATAAACATATTTATTTACTATTATTGCCTTATATAATTTATTTTGTTTATGTATGTCACCTTAATATATTTTATCATAAACGTATACTTACCACCTAGTTATTAAAAGTTTCACCTAGTTATTAAAAATCTTTTTCATCCAAAGCTTTTCTGGGAGAGAGCGATAAGACCGGCGATTGTACACTTTTTTAAATTATTTTAAGTGATTTATGGAAGGAGTGAAAATAAAGCGTTATATCTATTTATGTATATTAATTCCTTTTTTGTTATTAATTTACTAATGTAGTATATAAACAGGAGTTTTGTCGCAAAAGCGAAATGTTTTATGTACTTCTAGAATACCTCTTACAAAGTTCCCTATCTTAATTACAATTTTAACCAAATGGCTAATCAGTAATTTACCTTTAACTTTAACTGCTACATTGCTATGATTAAGAATGTGTTCATTAACACTATTCTAATTGTCTCTATCCTTTTTGTCTTACACTTTGTTCATGTGTTCTTTTGCAGAACTCTCAATATAATATATATTACACTGATATATACTAACTAACATTACTCTAGTTCAAATGGTTTAGTTTTTTGATTGTGACTGAATAGGATTGTATGATGAATACATTACAAGTAGAATTATTTTTTCACAATTGCCACTGGCTAAATGCAAAAATACTGCAGAGCCAAACATAAAAAAGAACACGTCTCTCCATTTGACGAACAAAATAAAACAACTAGAAAACACCTAGAAGTCTCAACAAGTGGTTCCTTTCAGTTCATGTAAACGGCAACTACTTTTACGGTTATTAACCAAATAAAGAGACCCCATAAACTAGGAGCCCATAACAGACAGTGTTTGGCGCGCGGATCCACCCGCTGATTTCACTTTATGACGTATTAGTGAGACGTCAGAGCAGACTTTTACGGCGTCGTAAAACGACCTATGTTCACTTGTTGAGTTGGGTTATTTTAGGAAGTTCTTGTGTGAACAGGATAAGGTTGAAATTCGGTGGTAAGATTACATGTTGGATATTTGACGAAGAATGATCCGTCATCAAGGTAATATAGCTAAACTATCTGTACCCAGCATGTGATGCAATGCCACGTTTAGATAATGTGTTTTATCTCTTGCAAGCTTATGGTCGCCTGGTACTTTAATACCATACTTAAAACTTTTTGGATAATTTTTATACAAAAATCACTATTAAAAAATTGGTGATGGGGTGGTGATGGAGGGTGAAAAATACTTTAAGATATATTCTTATACCTACCAAATATACATTGAAATTGGTCGAGCCATTTCGAAGGAGTTCGACCACAAACACCGTGTCTCAAGGTTTTTATATATTAGAGAATATAAAAATTAAGATAAAAGGTTTACTTTTTTATTCTCGATAGGCAAGCATTTGACCACTATCTCACCTGATGGAAAGTGACGATGTGGTCGAAGATGGAGCATGCTTGCCTAGAAGATACCTGTTCACTCGAGATTTAAAGACTCCTAGATTGTACTTAACGGGAAACACAGACTCGGGCAAAGAATTCCATTCCTTAGCAGTACGTATAACTCAATCCCTGAAAACTTTCAAGGTGATTTTATACTATATCAGTTTGAAAGTTTGTCCTACAGCTGAAGAGATTTGGATATGATTTGAAAAGCTTATAACCAGAATTAACATAGGCTACTTTTTGTTTTAATTTACTATAGCCATCATCATTAGGTACGAAATCGTTGATGAATCGATGTCACTGGCCAGTTATTTAAATAATAAACAAAGCATGCTTATATTATGATTGGATTACCACCAATTATTGCACAAACGCGTGACTTCAATAATCCAGTTTTTCAAAATCGTTAATTCACAACCCCAAAGAGGCACTCATGAATGTTTATGACTCTACTGCCAGATTCGCAAAATTACAGCCATCTCGAGAAGCACCTGGCAAGAAACTCGGCAGCGCACTTTTTCTTAGAAAATTATTTAAACTTAAAGGTTCACATTTTCTTTAGCTTTTCTTCCCGATTCACTTCTAGAACAGAAGATCAAGCAAATTTAAATCTTTAAATAACCAACCATTACGATCAGCTCCCATTACCCACGAAATTAATGTAAATGGTATGTAGCAGCCATCGCTGTTTCCCCACCATATAAGGCCGTACCCGCCGCGCTTGCAAATTGCGACAACACATTGTCTTCCAAACATGCTCCTGGTACCCTAGGATCTTGTAGCTGGTACTGGTGCTCCTGGTAGTCCGAATAAGGGCATAGATAACCATCTGTATGATGCTGGAATGCTTAATTGTTGTTGTGATGTAATATTTTAATAGATACATAGTTATAGTTACAAGTGCATTAACTTTTGTTAGTCTTGTATCGATATTGTAGGTTGTGAATATTGGTCGTTTTGTGATATAACTCATATATGTGTGTATGAGTTATTCTACTATGTTTGTTACCACGTATTTGCTTAACGAATAAACCGATTTTGATGAAACTTTAATTTTAAATTTAATTAACGAGTGCTACGGGGCACGGCTATTATAACATACACTCACAACATAATAAAGTAAAATAAATTCTATCACTCACACATTCACACACACGTAATATGTGACACTACGTATGACATAAACTTGAACTCCCCGTTGGCTTAGTTGGATACGCGATCGCCTTTATCGGGTTCGATTTCCGGTGGGAACACAAGTTTTCTCCCCAAGGGAAATTTGTGTTTCTGGTTCTGGTTGTGATTGAGTGTGTGATGTGAATATTTCCGGTATCCACGACACAAATCATAGAAATTAGTGTGGGGCTACGAGTGTGAAAGCGTTTAAATCCGCAGTAGTATTAGTGAGACGAGCTATTAGACCTGAAATACTTTATTCCAAACATCGAATACGCATCATAACTTTGTATTTAGAAATCAATAACATACCTCAAATAATTAAACGAAGATATAAATCTAATAAACGATTTCCAAACACCATAAACCAATATTAGCGCCACATCTAAGCAGTAAAACCTACAAAAATAGTGAAGATTCCAATATAAATACATTTTAATACAATAAATGAGATGCTCTGAGATTTATGAATAGGACTTTAAAAAGGCTGACGTTAAGCACCGTGGCCGAAAAAAAAAGAAAAACTATTAAAAAATCAAAAGAGGTTTTAACTATATATCACGATACCCGGTAGTTAATATTTTTCTAACTCTTGTCATGAGAAAAGGATTTTTATGTGATCGTAAATTATTTGGCTTGTGAAAACAATGAAGTCTTTGTAATAGTATAGGTTGTTAAATTTGGGTGTAAAAAACGTCTATTTGACGTTTATATTTTGACAAGTGACGGGTGTAGCTGTCAAGTTGGCCTTAGGCGCCAGTGGTTCGGATATGGCTAATTTTGGAATGATTTATGGTTAATTTGGAATGGACAGTTTTGATGTTTTTGGGTGTAAAGTTGCAATTATAAGATCCTTAGGTCATTGGACTAAACTTTTCGAATATTATTATATTTTAAACAGAAACTTAAGAAAAAGGGGATTTGCCGTGAATGTGAAAAATGGCGTTGTTGAATTTGTATCAATTTCTAAAACTTGCGATTTTCGAGTGTTAATGTGTGATTATGTAAATGTGGAATGTTCACTGTTAATAGATCATGCATAAGTGTAGGCTAATCATATAAAGTTGAAAAACGTGATGTTCGCTTTCGCTCCAAAGCTCCAATAAAAGTTCTAGTATAGTCTCTACCACTTAACTAGGGCATGACTGAACCATGACTGGACCTTGTCCCTTTCACTTGACTTTGACTGTGACTTGTGACTAGAACTTATTTTATGAAATATGTTCCAGTTGACATATTTTAATACTTGATACTGGCTAAATGCACAAGATAGCGGAGCCAAAAAAAAGGTGTACCTAACTATAGAATTCTTAGTCTATGGACAAAAACTCTTCAAATATACTCATAAGTGACATAACCTACTAATAAAAAATTGCAGTATTATTTTTTTTATCAGAGAACTGGTAATTTGTCAAATTTTAAAATTTTCCCGCTATAACAATAGAGTACACATATGATTTATTCTTCGTCGTCATGTTGGCGGCCATGTCGGCTGCATCTGCGCTCAATTAGGCAACATTGCAGTCATTAGCTAGTGATGTGCCTGATTACCGTAATAAGCTAAATTACGGACATTACCGGTACCTAGGTTCACATGGAGGTTGTGCTAGGTTTCAATTTTATAATGGATGCGTTGGAGGTCAGCACTAATAAAGAGTAGGCTGCTTTAGGCTTGGGTATTGAAGGTAATTTGAAGGATCCTCTAAAACTTTAATCACAGAAATAATAGTACTCATTTTAAAAGCTTTTATTTAGTTTCATCTGTTCTGTTATCTGTCGGTCTGTAATCAAATCTTGCAAGCTAAGACCCACTTCCCGATGTCCGATTGGACTAAAATTTGTGTCAAAATCAAAATCAAAATCGTTTATTCACTCATGAAAGTTAATGATTCTATTGCCAAATTCGCAAAATTACAGCCATCTCGCAAGAAACTCGGCGGCGCATTTTTTTTTCATTGTGTACTTACGTATCTTCGGTGACAATACAATGTTATAGTACCTTAGATCTGGTCTGATGATGGAGACGGAAGATGACCATAGACCCAATAAACTCGATATTATTTTGTCAAAAAAATTCTCAGTTGTCTCAGTTGCCCATGCAATAGTAATTACACATCATCGAAGTCCATATTATGGTTACATTATAAACTAGTGTTATGGAAGTTTATTGTGATATAGTATTTCAAATTATGTCAAATATTTATTATCATTATGTATATTACATGTATACCAATATTTCTACATTTATAATCCTTTTATTTTTCAAAAATATTTACTGCACCGCCACCTCTTTGTTCTGCACCTCCAGGGTGACTGGCAGAAAATACTATTCTAGCATTAAATCCTCCTTGTACTGTTTTTTGTGCAAAAGTATGTATTCAATATCTCGAGTATACTAGTAGATACAAATATATCTCAAAACGGGTGTTTTTTGCAGAATAGGCAAGCATTTGACAACTATCTCAATTGATGGAAAGTGATGATGCGGTCGAAGATGCGACATGCTTGATACCTATTCACTTGAACCCGATGACTCCCAGATTAGACCCAAATTCGTACATACTAAGTAGGTATCTATCTAGTTACGAGTTAAATAATTTTCTCAATTTATAACATGTAAAATGGTGTTAAACAGACCACGCGATGTATTTATGTATACTTCGGCCGCAGTACAAACAAACTCACAGACGGAAGGGTTGTGTGCCTCGGGCGAAACAGGGATGGGGTAAAGAAACGTTAAAAGATTGTTGTATGATAAATAAATGTAAATAAATTGTATGATAAAAAACTATCGAGTGTTCCACGGTTACCTTTTGTAAAATTATTTGAGAAAAAAGTCTATGTGAGAACTGCCCGTCGGCTTAGTTGGATGCGGTATCGGGTTCGATTCTCGATAGAAAAACAAGTTTTCTCCTTAAGGAGAATTAGTGTTACTAGTTCTGGTTGTGATTATGTGATGTGAATGTTTCCGATATTCACGACACAAGTCGTCAAACTTAACACAAGCTGGGCCACGAGGCTATACCTAGGATAAAAAGAGGCCTAATGTTTTATGTACCGCCTAAATTATTAAAAAAATAGATTCAGAAACATACCAGTATGAAACAAGTGAGATATGTTATTATATTTATTTATTTGTCCTGTCATTCTCATCTTCACATATTAAATTGAAAAAGGGGGTCTTTTTTCAATTTGATTTTTCTTAGCACTAATATATATTTATATAAGTAAGGATAGTTTAGTACGCATCAAGAACAGTAATTTAACAATAGATAGTCGTTGAAATATCATATCTTATAACAAATACATAGTTTTTGACTTATCGATAAAAATAACTCAAATTGCGAAGTGGTACAACACTAGCGAGTCAGTTTGCCTCGGGCGCTCATTCAGATAGCACAGCCCTACCGTGGTGTTTAATACCTACCTATGGATTGTGTGGAGCCCTTTCTACAGTTTACTAATTTGACATGCTTTAGACATACCACAGAATAAATAATGTTACTACCTTCCATAGGCTGGTAATAACAGAATAATCGATCGCATATGATGTCTTTTTACTTAATTTTGGCTCTGAAAACTTGTCCATTAAGCCATTGTCAAGTAATTAATATATTTCAAGTATAATTGAGTATTTCAGTCAAATTCAATTAAAAGAGTCAAAGTCCAGTCATAGTCAAGTCATGCCAATAAAGTATGCTTTACAAGAAATTATATTGGAGTTTTGGAGCAAAAGCGAAAGTCATATTTTTCAACTTAGTATGATTTGCCTACACTCATGCACGTTCACGAACTATTAATAGTTAATAACCGACCATCATTACACGATAGCATTCGAAGATTCAGTTTTGGAAAATAATAAAAAAATCTTCTTTTATTTTCGCGCCAAATCTCCCTCTATAACATTATCTTACACTCCCAGAAATTACACTGGCAACATCCCACCATAAATCCTTTGCCATTGTTAAAAAAAAAACAAATTCCTCTCTCCGGCCAGTCCTATTCCAAATCAAAAACATTGTACAAATATCGAGAATTCCAAAGTAATGAAAATAGTAACGTAGACAATTTGACCGGCTTCTGTGACAATAGGGGTGGGGAGGGGGATGATTAATTGTCTAGGGGTAGGGAGTTGGAGCTAGCTCTCTCATAAGCCGCGTATTTTTGGCGCGAATCGATCTGTGTTCCATGTTATCTGTAGGTTAAGAAAGTATTCGATTTTAATGTTTTTCTATTAATATTTGGCTACGCAGACTTTGTGCATTTAGCCAAGTAATAAAAATATAAGTTTATTCATCAAACAACTAGTCCTAGTCACCTGTCACAATTATTCTAGTAGTTCACTAGAATCTTTACTAGAACTTTGAGGTTTTAAAGCGAAAACGAAAATCACGTTTATCATCTTTGTATGATTTGCCTACACTCATGCACGTTCACGAACTATGATCGTTTAATAATACACCATTATGTGTGATTGATATCTATTCACGGGTTTACGTACCTACTTACATTTTCTTGACAGATTGTTAATGTAACGCTTACCATCTAATTATCTAATTACTTCCTTGTTACTCTATTCGAAAACCAATACAGTTTAGCAGATTACACATTAAAAGTTATCGATTGATAGATCGTTGATCGACCGATTTGTCAAATTGAACAAAACAGAATAAAAAGAAATAAAACATGTAATTCTTGTCATTGTCAAAAGAGTTCAAATTCGGAACCGGCGCGTTCCGGAAGCGCGCGAGCTCGCCCGAACGCACCCGAAAGCTTCCCAAAATTGCCGCGAGGGGCGACACAGGAAGATGTAATGATGTTTGTCAAATGGAAAATGAGATAGGGAAATGTCTACGAGCTGACTCGCTACCTTTACGTTTTCGCTGATCTTTCCCCCTTCACCTTAGAACACTCCATTACTCCTACATATTCTTTTTTATTCAAGATTAGAGAACTTACAGAATTTCATTAAAACCTCGCCCTTTCAAACGGAATGCTGACATTTAATTAAAGTTGCCAACTCACAATTTAAACGGGCGCGATCTAATATAACGATAATTATTATCTAGAGTTTCTAGACCACCGTGAAGTAACAAAAAATATTTACTTTTAAATAAACTGGAACATTTTCGTTTAAAAAGTGTGGTATGTATGTATAATGTAGTAATACTGGCAATAATGTTATCTTGATCGCATTAACAAACACGGACATGACCAAAAGGATCACATTCCTGGCCGTAAATAAAAGAAAAATGCTAAAGGTGGAAGTTGCGAAATGTGCTTTTCGAAAACAGAATTCAAAATACAACCCAGGGAGACACTAGGGAGTAAATTTTATTCTCGAATACAAAAAACGTTCCAAAATTCAAACTGTCGGGATTCTAGCTGAATGGGTGCGTTCATAAATCTCTACGTCTCACCAGCTGATGTTCGAAATACGAAACAGCGGTGGCGCTATCGGCTCCCGTCCGAGGCGTGCGGTGCACAGATAAAATAAATGGAGGAACGGTGAAAAATGGTGACGCGAGGCGGCGCGGAAAGACATCGCTCTGAAAGGGGTCGGGCGACTGGGTCAGATACTTTTGTATTTCGAATCGGTTTTTTTAACTTAATTGTGAATTTGTTAATGTGGCCATTCGCAGTCGCTTATTACATTTTGGTTTTATATGTTGGATAAATTAACAATTTTGGTCAAATACTTTACTGTACTTCGAATATTTTTTCTACATAATTGTGATTTGTTTTTAATGTTGGCTTTGTAATCACGTAATTAACAGTTCACAATACACCATTATATCACTCGAAGAATCGAACTAGTATGCGAAAATAATGCACTATTTTTTTTCACTTTCGCGGTATAACTCTTTTTTTCTTTTCTAATCACGTGGACATCAACATTATTTTCAATTTCGATTTAATTCCCGCCATTTCCAGTGAATTCAAATTCAGAATTGTTTTCATGTTAATTATAACAAACAAATAGTTTTTATTGTTGGCCGTGTTGGCAGTTCTTTTGAAGTTGGAATGTTTTATTTCCCGCCTGTTAGCGATCTAGATCTGTTTATTAACAGTTAGATTTATGTATTAGATGCAATGACCGTTAAACTGTTTCTAGAAATTGACCTAGTTTTGGGTCAAATTTAGCAAATCTGTGAATCATTATATCAGGAGTTCAGTAATATTAACCATAATGAGCCAAAACATGTTTTTATGTAGTTAAGAGGCAAGACGAGCAAGTTGCTCGCTTGATGGTAAGCGTCACGTTGGTGCCACCCAAAGTTTTGAACTTATACAAATCAAAATCCTGCGCAGGAAGGAAAAGATATAAGATTTTTGATTTTGATTTTGATCATCTTATACCATGTAATTTGACTGGAAACACTGCCCTTCAATACTATTCCTTTTTTTAAAACATAAACGTAAACTCTGTCACACTCACAGAAAACACACTAAGTTCGATGACTTGTGCCGTGGGTGCCGGAAACATTCACATCACACACACAATCACAACCAGAACAAGAAACACAAATTTTCCATGGGGAGAAATCTTGTGTTCCTTTAACAAATAATCGGTAAAGATGTATCCTCAAATTAATTTAACTTTAACTGCGTTAAGGGAGAGTCCTGGTATCAGGATGGCCTCCTCACACCTCCTAAAGCCATGTACCAGGTTTCGAAGGACACTTAGCGCAGCATTAAGCGACCTCTTGCGCCTTTACGACCTGTAATGGTGACTCCTTAAGGACCTTAAAGGGCCTTGGGAGGGACGTATTTCTTAGATTTTATTTGTTGTGATAGTTTGATCAAAATGTACGTGTAATAGACTGATTCATAGTATTTTGAAGTGATTTTTTTATGCTAAAGCAATTTGAATTTTTTATCAGCAACCTTTTTGTGTGACGCAAAGTGGTAGGGGTAAATACTGTGATGAAAAATTAAAATATTTCCTTGTAATACTATAGTTTCACTTCTACCGTGGGTCTCCATGACACACCCTGCTAATGTATTGAAACCTCTGCCCTGTGTCTTCACTAACATCACTAGCAGTTAGTGTGCAAACATTATGAATTATAAGCTAGTAATAAAGTCTAAATTGCAAAGTCTCAGTCACCGACGTAAGGTAGCTAGCCTATCGGTATTTTAACACTTACATTTTGGAGTGTGCTCAGGAGTTACATGATATATTTCCTCCATGCCCTTTTTACCATCAAACAACAAAGCAATCTGTCAAACGTCACCCATTTTTGGTTGACATACCTCCAGTTCGCTCAAAGCGTTTCGCTTCTCCGTTTATCATTCGTACAGCGAAGAAGTGGAACTCATTGCCTGCGTTTGTTTCCTGAACGGTACAATCTAGGTGTCTTCAAGTCTAGAGTGAATAGGTACCATCTAGGCAAGTATGTCCCATTTTCAGCCGTATCATCACTTTCCATCAGGTGAGATAGTGGTCAAATGCTTGGCTATTGAAAAAAAAGCTAGACAGCGCGGTTGAGAAAATGATCTACCGTCACATTATATTGTAATTGTAGACCGTTATCTAAGAAAAAAAAAAGACTAGCCGTGCCCCGCAGCTCCGCTCGCTATTATCAAATTAAAAAGTAGCCTATGTGTTAATCCTGGGTATAAGCTATGTACATTGCAAATTTCACCCAAATCCGTTCAGCTGTTGAAGCGAAACATACTTACACACTTGCACACTTACACACGCACACTTTCGAATTTATAATATGAAAAGTAGGATTTTATGACGTCTCGATAAACTCAAATAAAAATTACCGAAGCACCTGTATTACTTACAAGATATTAATACCAAAAAAAACATAGTAAAAAATACCCCCAACGTTTCCAATACAGCAAAAAACTCACTCATTATTTGAAGCGTTGCAACACCGAAAGGCACTTACCTAGAACAAAGAGCGGGAAAAATTCAATTAACATCACAAAAGAAACCTCATAATTTATTTACACAAAAACCTCTTTTAATTATAATTAATATTTACTAAAAGGGAAAAGGAGTCTTAAGCAACGGAGATCTTACTCTGAGATATAGCTGGATGAGTATTTTAATAATGAGACTGTTTTTAACAGGTGGAATTACTTTCTGGGGTAGTACTGCTCTGGCGAAATAGCCGCCTAAAAACCGCCTGGCTGAACACGCATGGTTCAAACGCTAAACATAAACGCTTTCACACTCACAGCCCTACACTAAGTTCGATGATTTGTGTCCGGAAACATTCACATCACACACATACAACCAGAACCAGAAACACTAATTTTCTTTGGGGAGAAAACTTGTGTTTCAGCCGGGAATTGAACCCGATACCCCGATACCCCTTAGAAGAGTACGCTCGACTGAGCCAACGGAGAGTTCAGTTGGTTGCAAAGTTGACAGTAGTTGCTGGAAATATGAGGTATAATTCTGTCCGTCTTTTCTCTTGCAGTGGTATATGGTAAGAAAAACATATTTTTTGTATATATATGGGGAAAAATATATGCTATCACAAATATAAGCAAATAGCTAGAATTCCTGGTCAATAAAAACATTATAAAATAGGCACAACTCGACTGGCCTCTTTGATAATAGTAGCCAAAAACACGACGAAAAAAAAAACAAAAAAATGTCGGAAAATAGGCGCGCATTTTCGCGCCATCTAGCTACACGGTACCGGTTGGCAGTAAGAGACTGAGAATAAAGGGCATAACTAAATTTACAAAATTAAAAGAAAGACTTTCTAAAAATGTGTAGGTATATACCATTAGAATAGTATCCAAGAATATAAATAATTCTTAAAGAGAATAACGCAGTTGACTACCACAGACTTCTATCTAAAGTTATGTGTGGGATTGCTTCTATTTTAAAATATAATATAAATAATATTAGATTGGAGAAAGGCTTATGTACTTGTTCTATTAATTAGACTGTGACATAAGGCAAATCACTTTTACTGTGGTATTTGGTAAGTAGAACAAAATTTCGAGATATAAATTGGCAATAATTAATGCTTAAACAAATACAAACAAAGAAGGTATCGTGGTCAATAATAAAATAGCCACATTACGACTGGCCTCTTTGATAACACAAAAGACGAAAAAACAGAAGCCAAAAACAACGAAAAAAAAAACAAAAAAAATGTCGGAAAATAGGCGCGCATTTTCGCGCCATCTAGCTACGCGGTACCGGTTGGCAGTAAAGAGACTGAGAATAAAGGGCATAAAGGCCTTTAAGGGACTCCCTCGGTTATCTCGGCTACTACCGTCGTAAAATAAAGGTTTACTAGACCATAAAGAAAATTAAAATGAATTATTTTGACGAGTGTAGGGGGGCTTGAGGCTTAGCCCTGTTTACTGCGGAGGTGAATTGTTATGGCGCTGTAACAAGTAATTGTTTTTCTTGTAATTCTAAGCTTGTTTTTGGTAATTGTTAGAGCAGAGCTTTGGGGCGTAGTTTTGCATATTTCCGCGGTAAATTAATTTGGGACGGTTTACTGTTTAAGTATTGTTTATGTTGTTTTTTCCATCGACTTCACTAAAAAGGTAGAGGTACTCAATTAGAATGTACCGATTTTGAAGATTTTTGTTTGAAAGCTGGTGCTTTCCCATTGGTCCCATTTAAATTTGATCATGATCTGATTAGTAGTAGTTTTTGAGTTATCGTCAATCCGTGTTTAATACATTGAATTTGATCAAGGTTCCAAAGACAAAGCGATGAGGTCGGTAAATTTTTTTATCCGATTTCATAAAAGAAGGATTGGTTGAGCGTATGTTTTTTATTTAGGGACCTACACCGTAATTATATTTTCATTTTGTAGATGATTTATAAAATATTGATTTAAAAACCTTTTTTCACTACTTAGCGTAACTATTTAGTAGGTACACCTCGGTCCCAAACTTTATTGCTAACACCTGTCTATTCAAAGGTGTCTGGAAGAGATCGTTCTAAGCGATAAGAATCTATTTTTGTAGCCCAAGTTAATTCTAAAGTATTTCAATATTTAGGTAATTTTAATATTTATGCTTACAAAGCTATAAACAAAATCAAAATGTATCAAAATGCATCTCTTATCAAATATAAATACGAATTAATTTTTATTGGCATTATATACTTCGTAGAGGGACACAGAGGGGGCGATCCTAACCTTGAAAGAAGTAAATGTAACCTCAACCTATAAATTGAAAGCAGAAATTAAAGATTACTCTGAGCAAAGTAATTAAGCCAATTTAAACCGTATAAGCATTAATTTAAATTGAAAAACCTTCCTTCAAATCACAGCTACCAGACCTATTTCCCTAACTTTAAGGCCTTAAAAACACTTTCAAACATCAGCTTTATAGCAAGGAGTCCCGCAGAGATGCGTTACGGCGAAAAAACGCGAATTTCAGCCCCGATTACAGGGGAAATGGCTGTTTTATCACGGGGACTTCGGAACGACCTCGTGGGGATATAGGGGATGGAGTGCGTACGAAGACTTCGGTTTGTTCCCATACGAAATTATTTTTACAAATTAATTTGTTTTTGAAAATAGTTTTAAAGGAAATTGCTGTTTTATCACGAGACCTCGGAACGACCTCGTGGGGATACAGGGAATGGAGTGCGTACGAAGACGTCACTTTGTTTCCATTCTAAATTAGTTTTAAAAGCTCTTTAAGTACCCCCATTTGATTGTTAGACTTTAAGTTTTCATTGGGCAAATAAATCAAATAAACATTATTTACACCTTTTTAACATGTATTATTTTTTACAATTCAAAATACGTATGTTTAATGAAAAATAATTAATTCATCTATTAAATTAAGGTTACAACTATCTTACTATACTATTTCGCTGTATCGTACTCGTATTCTAAGCTTTACTTTTGTCACTTCAATTTTGTTAAAAACAGTAAATAATTACAAGTTCAAGAATAAAGTAAAACTACAAGCAAAAAAACAATTCTCCCGACGCTTTATCAAAATAACAGCTCCAAACATAGCTCAGGATACTGTCGATCAAGTAACCTTTCAAACAATAAAAACGAAATCAAAATCAGTCCAGCCGTTTGGGAGCTTCGATGCCACACACAGATGCACATGATAAACTTATAACACCCTTTTTTGCAACGGAGGTTAACAATAGTTCAGTTAGTAAATATAGTCCTGGAGTAAACTAATAAAAAAATTTATATTCTCATCAACTTATTTTGAGTTTAATTTTGTATTTTCATCAGTGACAAACGCGGCGTTATTTACCACAATGATCTCCCGTGTGTTCCGCGAAGGGGAAGAACACTCCATGGTGGTTCAAACGTGCGCCCGAGGAGTACTAAACACGATACAATATGGAGATTCTGGGGAACGAATGGATTGAATGGTTTCCAATGGACGATGATGGCTTCAATGACGGCTGTGATTCGGGATGCATATTTTAGATGGACCGATTGATGTTATTGATAACAATTCAATATACTTAAACTAGTAATAAATGGATTAGTTATCCACTATATAAATATCTCGTGTCACGTTGTTTGTGGTCGCACCCCTCTGGAACGACTCGACCGATTTCAATGTTATATTACCGACTTCCCAAAAAAGGAGGAGGTAGTCAAGTCGACTGTATTTTTTTTTTATGTGTGTTACCTCATTACTTCTCTCCACGAGGGCAGATTTCAAATATTTTTTTTAGTTTGGAATACGTTGCTTTCTAATTGGTCCCATTCAAATTTGATCAAGATCTGATCAGTAGTTCTTGAAATATCGTCAATAATGCCTATTTTGTGTTTAATACATTAAATCTGATCAAGGTTCCGAAGATTAAGCGGTGAAGTCGGTTTTTCTAAGCTTTGCTTGCGTTTAATTATTTTCTGTATATTTGGTATGTATGAGAATAGGTAAAGTATTTTTCGGCCTCACCCCCATTTTTTTATCGCGATTTTGGTTTTTGTATGAATGATATCCAAAAAGTTTTTAGTATTGTATTAAAGGTACTAGGTGGTTACTAGGCAAACATAAACTTGAAAGAAATAAAACACTTTTTCTTACAAGGTATAGCTAGTAATTAAAAAAAAATAGTTTTTAGTTGTTCTCCGAATTACATTACACTTACACTGACACTGATTTTTTAAAATGATACAAACGCCAAGCAATTTTTCACAAATTATTGTATTTACAAGTGGCATAATCAATTAATGAAAATACCTTGACGCTCTATCTGGATAACTGCGGCAACAATTTTCACCAAACATAGCAATACTCTCGATCAAGCCTTAAAAAAACAAAGTATATCTAAATCGGTCCATGGATAGATAGTTATAATGATAGTTAGCATCAGTGTATTCGAAGTTACTTAGCATCTTTCAGAACATACAAACGTATAACACCTCTTTTTCATTCGAGGTTAAAAAATAAATTCTATTATTCGTCTTTGTTCCCCGAACAGTATAATCTGGGAGTCTTCAAGTCAAGAGTGAATAGGTACCTTCTAGGCAAGCATGCTACATCTTCGGCCGCATCGTCACTTTCCATCAGGTGAGATTGTGGTCAAACGCTTGCCTATCGTACATAAAAAAAAAAAAAAAAAACACAAATAATGCAGTATTCAAATCAAGCGTAACTCATCAGCTTTCAGCAAAGCCAAAAATCCGGCGATCTTATCTAAAACGAGCACTAAACAAAAATCCAGGGGTATTAAACCCAAGTGTCGTTCGCGAGTTGTTTTACGGCTCGTCAGGGCTCGTAAACCTTGGGCTCGGCGTCAGTGATTCCTGATGGACAATTTGAGAGTTTCCAGCCATTTCGGCAGCCATTTTGCGACCCGTGGAGCTCTGGGGGCCGTTATCGGAGCACCATCTCGGTCTTGAGCGTTGTCTTATTCAAAATGGGACGTAAAAGAGTTTGAGGTTGTGTAGATATGAAAATTAGGTTGCTGGTGGCGGGAAAGGGGAGTTTAAATTGTCGACGGCTTTTTTTAAAATGTTCTTGAATGTTTAGGAGTGATGCTTTGAAATGTATACAGGTGGAATTGCTTTCGAGATGAAATATGTTAGTAAATGTTTTTTTAAGCATTTTACTACGAGGTACGCCAATTTAGAGGGTTTTCGCTTTTTTTTAATATGAAATTTTCAGGTTTTAATTTGATTGTGTGTGTGAACCTACTCTAGACTTGAAGACTCTCAAGTTATACAAAGAACAAACACGCGGGCAGTGACTTCCGCTCCATCGCTGTACGGATGATAAACGTAGAAGCAAAACGTTTCGATCAGATATGAAGTAAATCGACCATAGATGATGTTTGTCGGTTCGTCTTGTGGTCCGATGATAGAAATTGATGGTTTTGTCACCCACGATGCAAGTCTTTGAACTTAGTGTTTCACTCTCATATTCAGCCCAGCCCCTATGAGTGTGTGAATGAGTTTGTTTGTTTATTTATTTAATCATTTTGTACAAATCAGTGTAAAAGTAATGGCTTAATGCCAAATATAATTATCTACCTGCCATCCTGGCCGTGAAAGAAAAACGGTGGTTGTACAGGAAAAAACAAAAAAAAATAACAAATATATGAGATATATGAACAAATTATATAAAATTTCACTAAATGTATTTGTTTGTTAATGGACTAGATATTCATATATACTAGTTTGTATTTAGTCAAGTTTTAATACGTCTTAAAGCAGTCTTATATCGTAAGATAACAATGAAAAATTTGTAGCTGAATATCAGGGTATATTACTAACGTAAGGTATAGAAGTTAGTGGTTAGACCCCTGGTCATATTCATGCAGTACAATATCTTCTAATGTATATGTCACACACCTCTCTCCCATTTCTGCTTCCCTAGTACTTTCATGTCACAGGTGAGGGCACGTAATTGCTGGATAACCTTCAGTTTACGAGCGGCCTAACTGACGGTTAACTGACGAAGGGTCGGTACAGTTGTTTTAAGGAAACGGTTTTTATTTAATCTCGTAAGAGGGTAGTTCTAAGTAAGTAATAAGAGAGCTAGGGGATGAAAATCGGTCGCAGATCGTATCTAACTTTGGTAATGAACTTAGTTGGACATGCATTGTTAGAAGTTTCTAGAGTGCTTTTGTTTAAAAGGGAACTGTCAATTTCTTTTGACAAGTAATAATGTGTCGTTTGTTTCGAATGATGTAGGTTTTTTTTCATATATGGCTCTGCAATCTATTTGAATTTAGCCAGTGTCAAGTGATGAATATTTTTCAAGTGTAACTGAGTCTTTCATAAATATAGTCATCGTCACGAGACATAGTCAAATTCATGTAAAAGAGTCATAGTCAAGTCATACCCTAGTATAATGGTAGAGACTTTACTAGAATATCTATTGGAGTACTAACTAACAATTTACTAGAGCCTGACTAGGCTATGACTGGTGACTTCTTATTCATTAAGCTACATTGAAGTACTACACTTTAAATATTGCCAGTGACAGAGTGACATAGTCCCAAAAAATTTACCAATAATTAAACGCAAGCAAAGCTTAAAAAAACCGACTTCACTGCTTTATCTTCGGAACCTTGATCAGATTCAACGTATTAAACATGCATTATTGACAATACCTCAAAAATTTGTGATCAGATCTTGACCAAATTTAAATGGGACCACATGGAAAGCACCAGCTTTCAAATAAAAATAATCTTCAAAATCGGCGTACAAAGAAGGAAGTTATGAGGTAACTTTTGAAGTCGGTTAAAAACGAGAACATCGTCAATGTAGTCCACAGAATACGCATTATTGAGGATAACTGAAAAACTAGTAGTCAGATCTTGATCAAATTTAAATGGGACCAATTGGAAAGCAACACCTATCAAACAAAGAAAAAATTGACAGGGAAACATTTTAATTATTCATCACAGTGTGTACCACTTTTCGTCACAATAAGGTCTCACTTCAAAAGCATTCGCCCCAAATTGTAAACAAATGTCTTTCCCGTTACACGAAATGTACCTAACTGTGAAGAATTCTCCCAAGATATACGGAATTGAAAACTCATCCACGTCTTACCTTTCCCGACGAGAACTCCGTTCAAGTTGACTTGAATACTTTACGCGACAAAGTACGTGTTAAATATGCAAGGTGACGTGGGACCGTGTGGCGTGCCGTGTTGGAGTCGGGCATTATACATGAAGCGGGACGCCATGCCTTCACTAGGCGAGATGGTTCAAATAACGAATAAGAAAAGGTGATCCCGGTAAAAAAGAACGCACTTTTCAGCGCCTCCTTGATGTAAAGCGAAGATGTGGTATGCATTTTTTCTTTAGTTTTGGCTTCGTGAATTATGTTCATTTAGCTTATGGAAAGGGCAATGCTTGGGGTTCGTATCAGGAATGACGAGACCCGTAGATGTACAAAAGTCACCGACGGTGACGTAGCCCGGCAGATTAGCAAGTTGAAATGGCAATGGACAGGGCACATAGCACGCAGAACTGATGGCCGATGGGGGCCGAAAGGTTCTCGAATGGAG
This sequence comes from Lomographa bimaculata, assembly GCA_948107665.1. Taxonomy (NCBI): domain Eukaryota; kingdom Metazoa; phylum Arthropoda; class Insecta; order Lepidoptera; family Geometridae; genus Lomographa; species Lomographa bimaculata. The sequence goes on from OX403603.1 coordinate 1,665,669, forward strand.
GCCACGGACTGGCAAGCGCAGTGTCGGAAGACGACATAATGAAGTCGCAGGAAGACGCTGCGCTGGATGCAACCGTTCTTTTTGAAAAACTTTGGGGGTGGCTTATGTCCAGCAGTAGACTTCTTGTAGATGATGATGATGTAATAAATAAAATTCAAATAAGCTAGGTATTTCATAAAATCAGTCCTAGTCAAATTTATGTAAAAGAGTCAAGGTCCAGTCATCGTCAAGTCATGTTATAGTAAAATGGGTGAAAGAAACTTTACTAAAACTTTTCTAATTGAGTTTTGGAGCGAAATCGAAAAATCACGTTTTTCGACTTTGTATGCTTTGCCTACACTTATGCACGTTTACAAACTAATTATAATAATCCACCATCATTACATATTAACGATCGAAGAATCAAAATGTTCGGAAAATAATACAAAATCGACATCGTCATTTTATACTTTCGCGCCAAAACTCCTGTAGAATGCTCTCTTATAAGATTCCTGTTCACTCTACACTTGAAAACTCCAAAATTGAGTTCCAATCTCTTAATATCAATCCAGTAAGAGCTCTTCAGATACATTCAGCCCTTGGTAACATCAAGCTTCGAGAAAAAAATCTACGTTCGTCAGATGCTATGGCTAATTATGCTACCCTGGTACCTACTGATATCAGTACAGGGACAACAGAACAATTGGCCACTGAAATTGGATACTACGATACGCGTTAGATACGTAATACGTAGATAGGTGTATCCGTAGATACAAGACAAAGCCTTTGTGGAGTGCCCATTTTGGAGACAATGGCGAAGTAATAGGGCTGTATGTAGCAAAGATGGTCCACTCGATGATGAGGTTGCTGGTATTTAGTTTGACGTTGGTATAGTGATGTGAAATTGTTATTGGCCAATCCTAGGCAAGGAGATATGGGGCGAGGAAACAGTTATTTACAATCAAGTTCAATAAACTATCTATATTTATAAGTTCGCCTGACTATATACATTTTGATCGGGTAGAGTTTAAAGATGCCTAGACAAGGTAATGTAAAGTTCTAAAATATAAATATCTGAACTGCCCGTTGGGTTTGTTGGATGCGGGTATCGGGTTCGATTAAATCGGGACTGGGAAAAAGTAATAAATTAAGTCCACAATATTTATTACATTGGATGTAATATCGTTGAATTAAGTCTGAAGTTTTTAGTATACAAACAAACGCATTCACACTCACAGCCACACACTAAGTTCAAAGACTTGTATCGTGGGTGCCGGAAACATTCACATCACACACACATTACACCCAGAACCAGAAGAACAAATATCCCTTGGGAAGGAATTTGTGCTCCTGCCAGGAATCGAACCCAGGACCCACGGCGCAGAGGGCGGACACCTGTCCACTGCGCCAACTGGGTCGTAAAATATGATATTAAAGTACCAGGCAAGCATAAACGTGAAAGAGGTAAAACACTTTCTTCATTACGTGGCAATGCAACTCACCAGGTACAGCTAATCTTCTTTATATATAATTATTATACACCTATAAAAAAAATGTGACGTTCCTAAAAAGTATCCTACCCGTCTTCTGGTTCTAAGCTATCTCCCCACCAATTTTCAGCCGAATCGGTTCAGCCGTTATTGAGTTATAAATAGTGTAACTAACACGACTTTCTTTTAGATATATAGATTATTCTGTATGTGTGTAAGTGACTAAACTCCACCCAAACGGCTGGACCGATTTTGATATTTTTTTGTGTGTATTCAGGTGGATTCAAGAATGGTTTAGATATTTTAAAAAAATTACATAAAAAAAATCACAAAGAAAGGAATACGTCACTCGGATTTAGTAAAGTACTAAGCAAACATGAACATGAAGGAGGTAACAATTTATTTTTTCGTATGGCATTAAAGTTGGCAACCAAAGAGTTCAAATGCAACGCATGCTGGGTATAGCTATTTTTATGCTGGGTAGGCAAGCTTTTGACCACTATCTCACCTGATGGAAAGTGATGATGCGGCCGAAGCTGAGACATGCTTGCCTAGAAGGTACATATTCACTCTAGTACAATATAAACTATTCTAAAATGTTCAATAGGTACACAGGCTATGTAGTATTTCAAGTTCGACAGCAACCCAACCGTATAGTCTAGGAGCCAGCGACAAGGATTATCGGCTTACGTAGCTCCACTTGATTAGTAGTCAATACATAGGCTTAGAGTCGACCACTAATGATTATTAGCCATTCACTGCTCATTTGGCCTTAAGAGGGTGTTAATAATATGTGCAGCTGATTATTATACATGGCCTATTTGGATTAGGGCTTATTTCTGTTGTCTGAAGTAATAACTGTTGCTTAAACTACGTCACTGTGAGATTTTAGGTAGTAAATGTGATCGCTGAGGATGTTCAATTTGTCGATATAAACATAAATGCTTTCACATTCACAGCCCCACACTAAATTCTTCATATCACACACCAGAAGCAGAAACACAAATTTTCCTTGTGGAGAAAACTTGTTTTCCCGCCGGGAATCGAACCCTATCCACCTGCTTTGAAGGCGAACGATCACCCAACTAAGCCAACGGGCAATTCAATTAATAATCTCTCTATTTTATTCACTTCAAATGAAGCATATAAAATAGTTTGAACTAGGTAGGTAGCCTGATTATTTGGAGTAAGCGTGGCGGATAGAAGAACTCCCATTGGTAAAATCTCTCCAAGGTAGGTAGTGGACAGTCCTGGATTCAGAATTGGTCAGGCCGCCTCGCCTGTCCCGGTTGTACCGTGCCCTTCGAAACACAGTAGTACCCAGTTGCAAATTCCACGAAACGGTCATCCAAGCCCTTGTAAATCAGTAACGATCTACCATGCGGACCGCGCTTTGAGTGCAACAAGAAGGCCTAAACGCCTAGAGAGAAGGGAGAAACCTTTGTTCCCGCTGGGAATCGAACCCGATACTGCTTAGAAGGCAAACGCTAAGTCAACCAAGACAACGGGCTCAAAAAAATCAATATTTCATTAAAACCAATACAAATGTTAAAAAAAAGGTTGTCTGGAAGAGATCGCTATAAAGGTTGTCTGGAAGAGATCGCTCTTAGCGATAAGACCGCCCATCGTACCTATTTATTAGTTTTTTTTTATACTCGATAGGCAAGCATTTGACCACTATCTCACCTGATGGAAAGTGATGATGCGGCCGTAGATGTAGCACGCTTGCCTAAAAGATACTTATTCACTCTTGACTTGAAGACTCCCAGATTATACCGTTCAGGGAACAAAGACGCGTAATTTCTTTTCTGTACTTTTTTATTATTGGTGTCAATAAAGAGTTATTGTATTGTATTGTATGTTAAATATAAACAAAACTGCACAAAAACATCCCAACAATAGCAAGCAAATCAAATAATTTACCCTATTACACCTCAATACACACAAAATACCTCAAGTAGTACTTACTAATCAAATAAACAAATCTTGGGACATGATCATAAACATAAACGGGACATGTCGTAACCCGGGATGAGCCATCAAACCGGGACGGGTGCTCGAGCGTATGGCGAGGGTGTGATGGGGCTTTACTTGAGGCTATAGAAGTGCTATTTGGTTGTATAGAATTATTTGGTGTGTGTGCAGAAAAAAAAAGTTTTTTTTTTTTCCCTTAATTTTGGCTTCGCAATCTTGTGCATAGCCAGTGTCAAGTGATAATATATTTCAAGTGTATTTCATATTATAGGTCCTAGTCACAAGTCACAGTCAAAGTCAAGTAAAAGAGTCAAGGTCCAGTCGTAGTCAAGTCATGCCCTAGTAAAGTGGTAGAAACTTCACTAGAACTTCTATTGGAGTTTTGGAGCGAAGGTGAAAATCACGTTTTTCAACTTTGTATGATTTGCCTACACTTATGCACGTTGACTAAGTATTAACGGTTAATAATCCACCATTATTACACATTAACACTCGAAGAATCACAGGTTTTGGAAAATTTTACAAATTCAACAACGCCATTTTTTCACTTTCGCGGCAAAACCCAAAAAAAAAAGAGATTATTGCAATATATGCATACAATTTAATTAAAATAATTAGCTTTATTTATGACCAGCTGACCCGTACGTCGCCCGGGTAAACTTTTAAAATGTAAAAAAGTAGTTATAGTGACGTAACTACAATAGTTGGACATATGATGTTGCAAAGTTTTTTGTAGATATTGATATGTTTTTTAATATTGTAGAACATTTTTTTGTTCTATCATCAATAGTTTCGGCAGCGCATGCGATGAAAGAACTTTTATGGCTAATTTTTTTACACCTTGGATTACATTATTGAAGTTTTAGTAAGGATCCCTAATTTATTTCCAGTAATAAATATAGCTTATGTTACTCAGGGATAATGTTACATTCTATGGTGAAAGAATTTTTGATGTCGGTCCAGTAGTTTTTGAGTTTATTCGTTGCAAACATACAAAAATACACGTCTTTATAATATTAGTATAGACTAGACGAGACCCGCGGCTTCGCCCGCATTTTTCAAGTTAAGTAGCCTATGTGTTAATTCTAGGTGTTAGCTACCTATTGCATCCATACCTATATCTAGCCCTAGCCGTTTGAGCGTGAAAAAAGTAACAACATACAATAACACTCACAAACTTACACCTTTATAGTATTAGTGTGAAATTTGATTATAAATAATGTTCGCAAACAATGAACCCGTCTGTTGCCAATGATATAATTATAGCAGGGCAATTAAACACCTTGATTAACCGAACTTTCATTAGTTAAATCACTCCAGAGTCTCACAAACTTTCGGATATATAATATTAGTGTCAAATTCAATTCTAATTCAAAATCGTTTATTTACATGGGCCCGAAAGAGGCACTCATGAAAGTTAAGAACTCTACTGCCAGATTCGCAAAACTAGAGCCATCTCGAGAATAACCTGGTGAGAAAATCTAATAATTTAGTTCGTTGCTGTATTTAGTTTTAGTTTAGTTTTAGGAAATATAGGCAATTGGCCCGTAGTCTTATGAATGTATGAAAAAAAAGGTATATATATATATATATATGATCTAACCGCTGAGCTACTCAAGCCCCGCCTGAAGCGACGAAATTAACCTTTCCTTATTTATATATGAGTAGCTCAGCGGTTACAGCAATAGGGCATGAGACCCTATGGCCGCGGGTTCAAATCCCGCCTCAAGCGATAATTTTTCCTTTCTTTATTTATCACTATAGTTCTGCCTAGCATGGCTAATGCTATATAAATAAAATCTATATATATGATGCTTTTAATTAATTGCGAATTAAAGTATGAAGTGTGAGTATTACCAAGCTGCATTCCGCTTCTCAGTCTATCTCCCAAAAATAACAAAGACATCCATTAACAGAAAATCCGTATTTATATCGTAACAGCTAAAAGGAAAATTAAAGGAAAATTGAAGGGAAATCCATTCACCGTCCCCCGAGAAGACATTTAAATTTCAAATGGTCGCGCCTTATCAATTACAAGTACCAGGCGCTCAACAATGAGAGGCAGTGACAGCTACGCTTCTTACATTTGCATGTTTATACAATTGCAATTAGGGGGCGTAATTCGGTTTAGGGATGAGAAACTGATACTCGAACATTGACGAAACTCGAACGACTAACTAGAGATGGGTAATTTAGGTAATAACTGAGAATAGATCGTCCCATTCTAATTTTAGTTATTAACTTGCTCTGCCCCGCGGTTTTACCCGCCTAAGTCACGAACCCACGGAAATTCGGGGATAAAAATATAGAGGGATATAAGGATAAGAAGCCTATGTGTTAATCAAGAGTGTCAGCCACCTCCATACCAAATTTCATCAAAATTGGTCAAGCCGTTTAAGTGTTATGAAGTAACAAAGATACAAACACACTCACAATCTTTCGCCTTTATAATATTAGTGTGATAGTGTGATTATTATCCTTTGAACGCAAGTTCTCTCTGGAAGGAAAATGTGGACGGATTGCGAGTGTGATGAGAATGTTTCCGGCACCACGACACAAGTCCAACTTGGTGTTTTTTTTAAATAAATATGCAAGGATTTGACCACTACCTCACCTGATAGAAAGCGATGATGCGGCCAAGTGTGGAGCTGTGAGTGTGAAAGCATAAAAAAGAAATATTCATAGTCACGAGTCTGTGCCTTGTTAGGCATTAGCGGAGATATAACCAACTCTAAGAGGCCCTTCAGTATAATTTTATTTTATTATTTTTATAATTATTACTTAATACATCCCAAAACACAATTCAATGCAGGATGTACATATAAAAAACAGAGTGTGTCGTAAAGACAAATGATAGAAGTGAAACTTTTGTATTACAGGGAAACATTTTAATTATTGATCACAGTGTTAATCCCCACCACTTTTAAAACAAATAGGTTGCGAATCAGAATTTCAAAGCCTTTAAAATGTTTCACTTTAAAAACAAATCATTCAATTTTACTACAGATTAGCAATTTTTATTTAAATACCAAACCCAGTTAACTATAAAAATATATGCTATGAATTATATACACAGTTTATTAATGTGGATTACTTTTTAACATCATCGCTTCCTTATCGATTTCATTACCGATGAATCGATATCGGGAATCGACTCGTGAGATAGCCATCTCTAGTACCAGGGAGCCGGTTTCAATTTGATGTTGCTCAGATAGCCCGCCAATACAGTACTTGTGTAGCAGAAGGTAATCTACAAACAAGATGATGAATCTACATACAACTAGACAGTACAGTAACATTAACTTTCATGAGTGGTTCATTGATAAATACAATATGGGAGTCTTTAAGTCGCGAGTGAATAGGCATCTTCTAGGCAAACGTGCTCCATCGTCGACCGCATCGTCACTTACCATCAGGTGAGATGGCGGCCAAACGTTTGCCTATCATGAATAAAAAAAAAATGTCAATAAAAGATTTTGATTTTGAAGATGTGGAAAGTATAAATTACAGTTTAAGAGAGAACTTATTCTATTATTCTACTATTCTATAATGAGCTAGATGCCTGAAAAAAGTATTTTCAGGCGTCTAGTCGTCTAGTCATATCTATAGGCCGCCACATAAATTATCAAATAACATTGGACACGTATTTTTTCTTTTGTCAATTAAACGAAAAATTAACAGGATATAGTGCATTTAAAATTCAGCGTGACCTTTCCACTGACACAAGTCATTGAATTTAGTAAGGGGGCGAGAGTGTGTAAGCGTTAATGTTTATTTGAATGTTACATTACAAACCTTTGATTTAGCTTTGCAATGTTTCACTAAACCATTCTTGATTGTATTTATTTAAAGATATTAATAATAAGAGAGTCACATACTTTTTTTTTCGGGTTCAGTCGTGAGCGCTATGAAACACTTTGTATCTTTTTTTTACTTAAATAAATATAATAGTTAAAATATTTTTATAAAATAAATTTTGATTCATTTTATTTATAAAACGAATTTTTAAACACAATGTTTACCTGTCTGTTCTAATTTCCTATAGTAGTTAAATTAAGTACCTAAAAATTATATAAAAAATTAATATGGCGACTTGACGCCTGGTCGAGTTACTCTCGGTCGAGATGACTACCAAATCATTAACTTTGTCAAGAGATACCTCCCATCACCATGCGATTACGTGCTTACGAGTAAAACATTGTAAAACTATTTACATCTTCTGTACATTTCCAAGCGAGTACTTTGTATCAGTCCGCAAGGCGACATCGCTCTTACTGCTAATCACCAGTAAGTTGTCCACTAACGTAATCACGTCACATTTGCATCAATGTTATGTTCGCCTGGTGGCAAGCAACGGTTACTTTCAATATAGTACGGAATACATTATCCGTTATTATGCTATTAACTAATTAGGGAGGCGTTTGTTTCTTATAGGGCTTTATTTTGTAGAGTTTGGGGATGGAAATAATTTTATTTGTGCTAGAGTTAAGTAAGTGTGATGAAACATTTTGAGTATTTTTTTATTGAAGTGAGATAGAAAAGCGAAGCTTCTGTTGATGTTTGTTCTGGATATGTTGAGAATTTAGAAGCAGTCAACATTTAATAATGACGAAAACACATTTAAATCTAACAGATAGTACGCTTTCACACGGCCAAACTGTTTCCTTAGAAGGCTTTGTTTTTACCACCAAATTATATAGGTAAGATTTAAAAATTGAAAAATATTTATTGCTGTACAATGGGTGGCCTTATTAAGCAATTTCTTACAGGCAACTTTTGAAAGGATAGAATAGTAAAAAATTACTTATATTACGTAGAGGGTGTTTTCCAACGAATATCCTACTATCCTACTTATAATATTATAAATGCGAAAGTTTAAGTTTAAATTACTAAAAAAATTAAAATAATTTTAACACAGAGGCAACTTTTTGACTTTATAACCGCGGGCGAAGCCACCCGGCCCGGCTAGTATTAAAAAAAGTTCTAAACTGAAATATGAACAACTTAAACATTACTCACATACAAACAAACATAGTATAACACGTATCTACGTTTGTAAAGATTACCTAATGCAAACAACGTTATCAAAATGTTCTGCCCGTAAATCTAAAATCCAAATTTTTACCACCTACCATTAATCTAACTGTAATTATAGATTAGCCACCCCTTTAATTGGTTATCACAAACATTAGAAGGGTTGCACTTATTAAATATTTACACGTACAATTGCTCTCGAGAGGATGCACGAGTATACAGGGGTCTCGAATACCACGCGACTGTTTGTCAACATTTTACGAGTTGAAATCAGTTTTTTTAAACTATGGTTTAAAATTACATATAGGGGAATAGGTATTTTCCAGGCAAGCTTGTTCCATCGTCGACCACATCGTCGCTTACCATCAGGTGAGATAGTGGTCAAAAGTTTGCCTATCTTGAATTAAAAATATATATATATAATAAAAATTAAAGGGGGTGGTGACTCGACGCTTGTTCGACATTTCTAGTTATAGTTATTTTTGGTTAGTTTTAATTTAGTTATCAATTGACTGAAAAAAAGAGGTTCTCAATTCGACAGTTTTTTTTGTTTATTTTTATTAATAATGAATCGATTTTGATTATTTTTTTGTTTGGTAGATTATACTTCAGAGATGGTCCCATATACATTTTATCGAAATCGATCCAGCAGAAACGAAATATTTATTACTATATTTATATCATTTTAAAATTGTAGATCATGTTTTTGTCTCATTTTTTAAAATGTTTTAGTACCGTAAAATATTAACGGTTGCTTTAATGAAACCTTTGTATCACACTAATATTATAAATGTGTAAGTACGTTTGAACTTAATTTTATTTGTCACTCATAGGTGAACGCCTTTGTTTGCTTTTTTCAATAAGTCACATATAATTTATTAAAAGAAAAACAAAATACTAAAAATCAAAAACTTTACATCTTTTATTAATTACAATTTTAAAATAATTAATTCAATCACTCCATAAATAAAAAATTCAATCTATTCCTCAACTATTAACCATAAAATCATTCGTAGCACCCAAACACTCGAGTATTAATTCGAGTTAACATTTTACGTCCAGTAAACCATTAGAAGGGTTGGGGGTAGCTACCCCTTGTGTAAACAGGTGGGGCAGTCCGGAGTCGATTAGTTAAGTGTTAGGTTTTTGTTTTGCCAAGACTATTCTTAGCAAAAGGGAAAATAAGGAGTGCACACTCACTAATGATAGTTGATTACTCGTTCAAATTAAAGTATTATTTATAATAATATAATGTATTAGTGTAATGTAGTGTTTTATATGTGCTGCTCAAAAAGAACACATGAACCAAGTGTCTTCGCCTTAATAGAGACAATAAGAAAAGTGTTAATGGCCTAGTACTTAAATACCATACTAAAAACTTTTTGGACATCTATCTATATATATATATAAAAGAAAGTCGTGTTAGTTACACTATTTATAACTTAAGAACGGCTGAACTGATTTGACTGAAAATTGGTGGAGAGGTAGCTTAGAACCAGGAGACGGATATAGTATACTTTTTAGGAATGTCAATTTTTTTTTTATTTATGTATAAAATTCATTTTCTCATACATCACTCGGATTTGGTAAAGTACTAGGCAAACATAAACATGAAGGTATATATAGTCACGTGACATTGTAACGCATGCCGAGTATGACTTCCTAAACATGCACATTCATTGACTATCAGTCGGAATGAAGGTCGCCGGGACAGCTAGTTGTTCATACATAAATACTAACTAAAATCACGATAAATAATTAAACGCAAGCAAAGCTTAAAAAAACCGACTTCACCGCTTTATCATCGGAACCTTGATCCCCCCAGCTTTCAAATAAAAAAAGAATCATCAAAATCGGCTCACAAAGACAGAAGTTGTGAGATAACTTTTGAAGTCGGGTTATCCAGAACATCGTCAAAGTACGCATTATTCGTCACAAAATAGACATTAATGACGATATTTCAAGAACTACTGATCAGATCTTGATCAAATTTAAATGGGACCAATAAGAAAACAACAAATTTCAAACTAAAAAAAATTTTCGAAATCGGCTCACGTGGAGAGAAGTAGTGAGGTAACCCAAATAAAAAAAAAATACAGTCGACTTGAGTACTTCCTCCTTTTTTGGAAAGTCGCTAAAAAGGTGGTTGGCGGTAGGAGGGTATAAAATACTTAAAGACCTATTCTCATACCTATCAAATATAGAAATAAAACTTGAAAATAGGTCGAGCCGTTTCTGAGGAGTTCGACCACAAACACCGTGACATCAATATTTGTATAATTAGAAATACTTAAATGACGATTTGGGGGTAGGAGGATGAAAAATACTTAACGACCTATTCTCATACCTACCAAATATACAAAAATAAACTCATCGAAATCGGTCGAGCCGTTCCGGAGGAGTTCGAACACAGACACTGTGACACGAGGTTTATATATATTAGATTATTGTTAAATTAATTCAGTATTATTTATTACTAACTTCGCCCCGCAGTCTTACCCGCCATGTCGGGATAATAGCCTATGTGTTTTTTTATTCAGGAGTCAGCTACCTAAATAATATTCTAGAATTTGATAAAAACTCACGCACATTTAGTACTGTTAAATTAAATATCATGAAATTTAATATCGTAAAAGCCATCTTATTTTTTTAATACAAAGTGCGTAGGTGCTTTTGTTATAAATAATTACAGATTTTAATTAGATATCAGTACCAGGCACCCAGAACGAGAGACTAGTCGACCTGTGACCCCGGCCGTCAGTCACTGTTGCCTGGCAGGTACTAGGGGGTTATGAGTTAATGAGAGGTGCGTCTTTGTCTGATAGAATCCGCCTACGGCACTGCCTATATTGGCAATTTTGATGAGATAAGAATAAGATACCGGAATACCGGTTGTTTTAATTGTTTAAACCAAGAATAGGTATTCTTCGACACAGTACTCGCAAGTATAACCGTGATTTCTATCTAATCTAATTGAACATCAATAACATCATAAACGCGGGACACATTTAGTGTATATTTAATTCATTTAATCTGATCTAGGGCTCCGAATATATAGCGGTGAAGTTGGGTTTTTTATGCTTTGCTTGCGTCTAAATTATTATTTTCCTAACACGTGTAAAGTTAGATAACATACTTGCTTATACTCTACATTACAGGATGAATGTCTTTAGTTTCTAAGTTTAGTTTTATGACCTACTGTACATGCAATGAATATGATTATGAATAAATAAATAAATAAGCTGCAAGGCACAGTTATAATACAGTTTATATATATATATATATATGTACAGTGGACTTGACCACTTGAGTTACCTATAAGTTCGATTGCTTGTAGGTAACTTAGTTCCTTGCTGTACAGAAGTGTATAGTTTTAGGAAATATAGGCAATTGGCCCGTAGATAGAGACCATAATATTGTACCCTATACAGGGTGGTTTTTTGAAAGGGGCGGTGATGGCCACGTCTGAAACCACGAGAGTTAAGGAAAAGTCGGAAGGAGTCATACCTTCGAGTGGTTTCGGACTTGGTCATCACCGGCCTTCTTAAAATACCACCCTGTATATATATATTATAATTTCATAAAAATTAGGATCTAATTTTTTAATTTGTCATTTTGATATTGTGGATATGTAGCGCATTTAACGTATAATTCTACAATTAAAATATAATACAATTATATGATAATAATTCTAATATTATAAATATGAAAGTTTTTGTAAGTACGTTTGTTTTCCCTTCACGCTGTAACCGCTGCACGAATTTGTATGAAATTTTAAATGTACATACATAGATTATATTTCTTAATTACAGGCAAAGCCACGTGGCACGCATAGTATGACATAACGAAATCAAGACCATATTGAAACTCCTTCAAAAAACTTCAAAAGCGCTTATAAAAATTTAAAAAACGGGCAACAATAGGCACTCACCAACGAGTCTCACGCCTCTACAATCGTTCGGAAATCAAAACTAAAATCTAACAGAAGTATGTTTGCCATCAATACATATCAATAAACTTTCTAAGATTTGTTTATTTGTGATATAACTCGAGTGCTTACAGTACAACTCAAGTTCAGCTTAGGCCCAACTTCACCAATACGAATCTCCGGTTAAGTCTTAATCTTTATATGTGCGACGTTTGAGTTTGACAGCTTCGGCTTTCCGGAGCTGTCAAACTCTTTAGTTTTCCAGCAAAAGTGAAAAAATGGCATCGATTTTGTGTTATTTGCCAAAACTTGTTATTCTTCGATTGTTAATTTGTAAAAATGATAAATTAATTACTGTTTATAGTTTGTAGACGTGCACGAGTGTAGGCAAATTATACAAAGTTGGTAAACGTGATTTTTGTTTTCGCTCCAAAATTACAAATAGAAGTTCTAGTAAAGTTTCTAATATTTTACTAAGACATGACTTGACTATGACTGAACCATGACTATTTTACTTGACTTTGACTGTGATTGGTTACCGTCAGTTTTATTACATAAATCAACTTGAAAAATATTTATTACACGCTAAATGCACATTGGTGGACTCGAACCTAAGACCGGCGGCGGCATCTCAAGAGGTTATTGTTGACTTCTCTACATTCCACTTCCGAAAATCTTTTTCCATGGTACTACTGTACCGAAGCGTACGTTGTTTACAGGATCAATTTTAAAGATTATTTGCAAAAAGTAAATCTACATAAGGTATTAACGAGCCTATTAATTTCAGAAGTATCAAGTACCAAATCAACATTTTGAAAATACGGGGGTATTTTACGCCCTTTCTGGGAAACGGCGGCACTATCTATACCAAGCATAGCTAAGACAACCCTCTATTAAGTCAATATTTGAAATAAAAAACAAAAATAAATTGAAATTGGTTCAGTCGTTTAGGACCTACTGACAAATACACGGTACAAATATATAACTCTTTTTTGTCGGGAGTTAAAAATGGCAGTTTGAAAAAATCTGATTTTTATTTAATAACAGTAAAGATGATTCCAAACATTTTTTTAAGTAGTTGATTACAACAAGTTCCACAGCACTGCACTGCGTTGCCCTGAATTTTCAAGTTTTGTATCGATTTTGAGCTTATTTCACACTTTTACAACCAGAACCAGTCCTCCCTGCTCCGTGCTAGCACAAAGGAAGACAAAATCAAAATCTAGCCATCAATTACTTTCCTCCTACTCCTCGAAGAATAAACTGTACCCACGTGTAAACCAAAATGCCAACATAACCAGCCCGACGCATGCAAGCAGCCATTTTAGGCGGGAATTAACAAGTTGGCCAATATATCCGCAATTTTACTGCATCGACAACTACTCCCACACTCCTGCGCATGTAGCAATCTTTTTGTCAATAGATTGGTGTGTGAAAGGATTTTACCATAGCATGTAAAAGGTAGTGTGGAGAAAGTTACAGATATCGATAATCGATAATATCGATATTTATGATTTTTATTTCTTTAGAATGAAAAAATATCGCTTGGGGCGTTACTTGAAACATCGATATTTTTCCATCTACAAACGATATTTTTCATTTTGAATTTACTACTTAAATTATTCTGCCTAGCACTGATCTAATGCTGTAAGAATAAAAATACAATACGATATTTTTATAGTTTTCCAAAGACCGTTCTTGCGGACCGATTTTCTAAATACTTGCCTAACAAGCTAGATTTAGCACTGCTAAAACTAGTTCCGGCAGTTATCCTTGATACTTAATAACCATACCCATAGCTTGGTTATTACATTCAACAACATTAATTTTCATTTACTAAAAATTGATAGTGATAAAAACCTTAAACTATTAGATATAATATCATCATCACTTTATTTTATTTTTTTCATCAGGTAACAATTAGGTCTAATGCTAGCCTATCGGGCATAAAAACAAAGTTCCTGCCTAGATTCAAACCAGTTGCGAAAAATTACAGAAGCTAAATGGTTACGGAGCAGACAATACGATCCATGGTTACTATTAATATTCAAAATACATTCTGATATACATCAGAGGGTTAAACTTGTCCATTACTTCCTAACATTATTACACCGAAATATGATTCAAATAATTTAAAAGACACGAGAACTAAACACGTAAGTTCGCTATCTATGCATCTGCTATGCAAATACGTTACAAATAACGTTATAAATAACAGGTATCGACTAGTACAGATCGTTGTTTATACCAATCGAGTATCGTTATGTAATGAGTTTAATACCGATCGAATCTTCCCTCGTAAAGATGCTTATTTACGTATCACAAGTCACCAGTTTGCGAAGACACATTTGAAGGAGTGCCTCAAAGGAAAATGGTAGGTGATTGTTATTTTTGATCGATCTTGAAATTTCTTTGATAGGTGGTTTTGTGTTGCTACATAAAAAAAGCAATTTGATTAATCAATAATTGACGAAGCATTTGATTATTTTTCAGAATCAAAATTAAAATCGTTTATTCACATGGGCCCCAAAGAAACACTCATGAAAGTTAATGATTCTACTGCCTGCTTTTTTTAAGTATTTCACTTTTAATTGTTTGTGTGATGTGAATGTTTCCGACACCCACGACTCAAGTCATCGAACTAAGTGTGGGGTTGCGCGTGTGAAAGCGTTTACGTTTAAAAAAAATTTTTTTTTTCTTCTTTGATGTTTGCAAAACAATTAATTTTTTCATTGAATTTCTGATCAAAAGCAGCTATAAGAGGATCTCCTGTTTGCTCTAAAATGGGAAAAAAATATTCCATATATATATATATATAATAATTTTATTCTAGGACTCACCAATTATTCACTTGTAGTATCGTTAACCCTGTATCTTGTGCTAATTGCTTCTTTTGGTCTTCCGAGGGGTACGGATGCTGGAACAATAGAGACAAATATTTTGTTAATTTTATCAATTATATCATACACATTACTCAAAGAACATACTGCGCCAACTGGGTCGTTTGAACTTGCATAGGTCAAAATACTGCGTGGCAAAGCACTGCGTTCGTCACCCCGTAATATTAATAAAAATTTAATCCGTTATTGGCCTTAGGTATAAATCAAATTAATCAAACTCTGTTAATTAAGGGCTGTGGACTTTGTAAATAAATAAAAAATAATAAAAAATAAAAAACTATATATGGATGACGTTTGACAGTTCGTCTTGTTGTTAGATGGTAAAACGGGCATGGGGGAATTAACTTGTATAATTCCTCCGTTCTACCACTTCAATCTTCACATGCAACACTACAATGTTAACGGCTGGTCCAATTTTGATGAAATTTGGTATGTAGGTAGCTGACACCCTGGATTAAAATAGGCTTTTTATCCCGGAATTCCCGCGAGTACAGGATGCGGATAAATCCGCGGGGCACCGCTAGTCATAAAAAACGGATGAATTCATAGACTAGTTGGTTAGTTTTAAGAATGGTTGAATGAAATATTTATTTCTTCCAAAACCTAGTTTTACAATTATATATATTCAAGTTATAAAAAAAAAAGGTTAAAGATGGTTTAGACGATCTTTAATGTTCGGCAAAGTTCCCAAAATGCTTGCTGCAATACCACGCTATATAGCAAGGCTTATCCTCTGCCCCAAATACAACCCAGCATTTCGGTCATGTGCCGAATCAATCAGTCTCTTAGACAAATCTTTTTTTTTGTTGGTTAGTTACATTATATATATAAAATAATATAATTATATATATAAATCTATGTTCCTATGCTTAAAATTACAATTATTTAGTTTGCCCTGTAACAATATATATCCAAATTAGAGTAAGATCCCAGGGCCACCAGACGTCACGTATTTCCTTCGTATATTTTTATATATTTTTTTTATATTATTTTTTATTTCCTTTTTCCACATTTCCTTCGTCAGAAAATAGGTGACGTCTGGTGGCCCTGGGATCTTGGACTTATGCTTTTGGATAAGACAATCAAAGCGTGATACATAAATAAAGAAAGCGTTATAACGATAATGTTATTAAAAAACGAGCTATCGTAAAAACACAGAACAACAAAAACAGTAACGTACGTTTCCAATTTTCCTTCAATTCCGATTTAAGCACAATTAAATCGACTTTCCAGGGACAATCGAATGAGAAAGAACACCTGTTTTGAGTTAGCCGTGTTTGTACTTTGTTAACTTGTTTGTGGATTCCTTTTACGAGATTATTTGGTCCGTTTTAGCAATCGATGAACGCTTGTGTCGACCGTTTTCTTGCGCGTGGTCGTATAATCATAAATAACAGTTTTTTTTATTATAGATAACGATAATTATGAAATCTTACTGATGCTTTAGATTCCTCTTTTATAGTATAGGTAAATGTAACCTACCTATTTGTTATTTTACGGTATACACATATAAACCGATGGTACCACCTCAATCGTTATCGCAAGTCCTAACAAGGTCCCATCTCGTGATAGAGTTTAATATCTCTTGCGCACTCGCAAGAGATAAAAAAAAAATTGAGTTTAATATCTCTCACTAGAGATATTAAACTCAATTTTTTTTTTTATTATTTCCTGACCATGGATGCATAGTCCTTCAGTCGAAATATTAAACAAATATTAACAATTTCTATTCTTCATAATAAAAGTCTTAGTCACAAGTCACAAGTCACAGTCAAAGTCAAGTAGTCAGTCATAGTCAAGTCATGCCCTAGTAAAGTGGTAGAAACTTTACTAGAACTTCTATTGGAGTTTTGGAGCGAAAGCGAAAATCACGTTTTTCAACTTTGTATGACTTGCCTACACTTATGCACATTTACTAAGTATTAACGGTTAATAATCCACCATTATTACACATTAACACTCGAAGAATCACAGGTTTTGGAAAATTATACAAAATCAACAACGCCATTTTTTCACGTTCGCGGCAAAACTTCCTATTAAACTCAATTAATAAAAGTGTTGCCAGTTTCTTGATTGTTATTTCCCAAAAACAACTTATTTGAAATAACTTGAAGAATTCTCTAATTCCGTCGTATTTCCGGCATCCAGGTACCAAGGTGACAGGGCACGTCGGAGCTAATGTTATTGGTTCGTGCGCTGGTCCCAGCGGGCCACCAGGGCAGCAGGTACGCGTAAATTATTCACTCGCCCCGAAGGTTCTTTCTATTCGGATAATTTGAGGGAAGAAAATGTGTGCGGAATAAGTTAGGTTATATTTTGGTATAAGTTAGGTTATATTCGCTGTGTAATGTTTATGTAATGCTGGCGAATGCTTTTTGAGAAATGTTTTTGTGCGTTGAGTTCTTTTTATTCAGGTTTTTCTATTTGATGACTCGGCGCATTTAGTGTGACATGGTTTGATTGTGTCTGTGTAACAGGAAGTGAATGTTTTTGGCACCAGCGATTCAAGTCTAAGAGCTTACTTAGCTGTGAAAGGGGAAAGATTATGTACATTGAAAATTTTTATAAGAATTGCCAAATGCCAAAATGTTACCCAATTAGGTCTAAACGATAGACGGTTTAATGTCATTTGACGAAGATTAATTAATAGAAAATACAGTCTACTGTTAGTACTTCCAGATACTTGATAATAACAAATCAATGATTTTTTTAATGATATGGACATGTTGAGGCAAACTGCAGAAGTGCTGCAACTCTGGGTGGCAGAACTGGGGCAAGCGTGACGTCAGGTGAGGGGCTTGCTCGTCTTGTCACTTAATGACATAAAAATAACAGACTTATTTTGTAAATATAAAAATAATACACACACATATACAAATGCTTTCACACTCAAAGCCCCACACTAAGTTCGATGACTTGTGTCGTGGGTGCCGCAAAAATTTACATCACACACACAATCACAAACAGAAACAGAAACGCAAATCTTCCTTGGGAGCAAACTTGTGTTCCCGCCGGGAATCGAACCCGATACCCTTGCTTAGAAGGCGAACGCCACCCAACTAAGCCAGCGAGCAGTTAAAAATACAACTACACATGCATGATTATAGTGTAAAGCTTCAGACTTAAAATATCCATACAACAGTGTATGATCGCTATATCTTCAAAGTGTTAGCTTCAAAACACCCAATTACCAACATCTCGGAATAGACAAGCACGGGAGGTCCTGTTTATTGTTCTTCCATTGTCGAATTGCACTAATGCATCGGATAACCGCCGGAAATTGGGTTTAATTTAAACAATGTTTATGGAATTTAGATGAAACTGAATACAGAATTTCAGTTTTCATCGATTGAACTGGATGCTTTCGGTAGTATCTGGCCTAGGGAAAGAGAGCATTGGATGGATATTGGGTAGGCCTTTGACCTGTCTGATATGGAATACTTTATTGCTAAGGTATGACATAGTTTGCAAAAAACTTGAGTAGGCCTCTAATGTGTTAATCCTATGTATAATCTATGTACATTCCAAATTTCATGCAAATCCGTTCAGCCGTTAAAGCGTGAAGAGGGAACAAACATACTTACACACTTACACACAAACTTTCGGATTTATAATATTAGTAGGATACGAATATTTTGATCTTAGTATTGATATTGGGGTCACGTTTCTGATCCCGGTATTAAATATATAAAAAAATCCGTATGTTTCATGAACGGTATAATCTGGGAGTCTTCAAGTATAGATAACAGTTATCTTAATTATAGCTTTCTACCAGACGAGTGGTCAAATTCTTACCTATCTAGCACAAAAAATATCCGGGATTATTGTCGAAGAACTAGGTAAGCCTGACATTGGTACCGGCCATTGCCCTTAAAGTTTTTTTTCAATTTAGCCTTTTGCCAACAATCGGAGCTTTTTAACAGCCAAACAAAAAATTCATCAAACATTTATGGAGTCCATTAAAGCTGACCACAAAAAGGTAGAAATGATAAACTCCCGTCCTATAACGGGATTGTCAAATTTATGCTTAGCGTACGTTTTTTGTACGTCGCGTTTTGGCAGCTCGTGTACCGTTACTGCATTAGCTTTTGTAAGTTCGCTTATTCCGGAGTAACAAGAAATCAAGGTAGTTTTCAAGGTGATCCAATGAGTTCTTTTCTTTTCAACATATACGTTCTTGTAATCTTTAACACGCTGCATGAAGGTTGCATTTCGCAACAAAAGTCTATACCAGACAATAATGTTAAGTTTTTAGAATCCGAATATAAAATCCACCAAGGCGTCATAAACAGCGTGAAGCTATAGATATATCAATCTAAGGAACCAGCTTCCTCACAAAACAGTTCATCAATTCCACAAACCCTTTAGCCATAATTTACAACCGACCAATACCGTGAAGTTTTCAGAATCCTTCCAGTAGATCCACCAGGGCGTCATAAACAGCGTGGAGCTATGGAGATATCAAATTTCGACCGGCTGCCGGCCGCCGAATAAATCACGCGGGGCATTAAAATCTCGATTGCTGTTGGTAAATCGAAATCGAGAAAAGTGTAGGGTTGCGTCAAGGAAGGAAATAGGAAATATTGGTGAGTAGACGCTATTATTTATACTTCAATGCGTTGGTTGTTACACGAGTGCCATAATGTAACGTTTATATTGTGATAGACTTGTCAGTGTCATCGGTTTAGCAAAATATGCTGGGGATTTCAATTAAAAATCGTTTACATGGGTCCCAAAGAGGCATTCATGAAAGTTAATGATTCTACTGCCAGATTCGCAAAATTACAGCCTATAATTTTGACGCTAAAAGTTTCAATATCCCCTCTAAAGGGGATTTCTAAAGGGGACTGTGGCCACTTACCTTTTTAAAACCGTTGGTCTTGCTGTGGGAGTTGGGAAATAAAAGGCTAATAAAATGTGGAGGTAGAATGTTTTCAGAGGTAACGTCAATATTTATTGTCTGCTTTTAAAATTACATAAAATAAAACAATACAACTCTAGCAATTGAAGCATTTAGTTTTATTCTGATAAAAAAAGATAGGCTGTACTATTTGAATGGACAAGAAAAAAACATTTCAAATAACATGAAAACTGTTCCTACCAGTAATAAATTACAAGTTCAACGTCACGTCAGCGCCAACCCTAACTGTAACCGCAAAAACCTTTCGATGCAAAGATTCGAGACGGCAACTATAAATCGAGTTACTGTGAACAAACCCTTTATATTTGGATCTATCGATGTAAATACGACGTAAGGGAATACCGGGATAGATGATGAATATGTGGTTATGGGTACGTGTTTGCGTTTTATGATACCCTGGTATAAATGCTCAAAATAAAATCTAAGATTTAAACATAAACATAAACGCTTTCACACTCTAGCCACACTAAGTTCGATAACTTGCGTCGTGGGTGCCGGAAACATTCACATCACACACAATTACAACCAGAATCAGAAACACGAATTTCCCTAAGAGAGAAAACTTGTGTTTTCTCCGGGAATCGAATCCGGATACCCTTGCATACAAGGCGATTGCTCACCCAACAAAGCCATCGAGGAATTCAGATATAACTGTTGTATAATAAAAAATATACCATGTTCTCAATTCACTTAATCCTCACAGCTCATTGACAACCTATTGGAATTAGACAACCTTTAAATGTTAAAATATATAGTCGCTTGATTCAAGTAATTATTTTAGTGATGCGCCATTGTTTATCGACAAATTACCTACGTATTCGATTTACAAAAATCACAATCATAATCGTTTTGTTGTGATTTTTCATGTTAACTGTAACTCAGTTTTCTTAAAACCCAGTTCTCTTTTCAAAGTAAACATAACCCATCCCCTGAATAATTTCTCCACTAGCTTCCGTCAAAAGAGAAAAAACATGCTCTAAAATATTCATTCTACACATCTCTGCAGAAACCGAAAATTCCCTAATGATATGCGTGCGCACATAATTCTTTGCCAGTGTACGACGTATTTTACAATTTTCCCAGCGTTCGGTGTTGCTATAACAATAATAATATATTCACGGGCCCCGGTGATTTCCGGACGTGTCGTAAAAATAAAAATCATAGCGTCTCCGAGGAGGTTATCTTGAAAGGGCGGGAAAATGTGAACCGAGTGAGATGTTACATAATTGGCAGGTGTACTGAAGTTTTTAACACTTTGGAGGTTAAATCTGGAGGTCAAGAGAAACAAGTCTTTAATTTAAACGTTAATATTTGCAATTATGTTTTTTGAAGTTCATGAATTTTATTTTAAAAACTTTTATTTAATGTAAACTGTCCATTAGCTTAGGTGCGCGTTCACCTTCTAAGCAGGGGTATCGGGTTCGAATCCTGGCGGGAACACAAGGTTTCTCCCCAAGGATAACATGTGTTTCTGGTTCTGGTTGCGATTGTGTGTGTGATGTGAACGTTTCCGGCACCCACGACACAAATCATCGAAAAAAATTACTGAACCAAAACTACTGAAGCTTTTTCCGGATATCTTTTTAACATGAGTGATATCAAAAATTCCCGTCCGGCACCCGAATCTCGTGTTAGCTACCGAAGCGCGAAACGCAACAGCAAAGAGTACGTGTGATGGATTAAATTTTTCGGCACCACGACGTGACACCCGGATTGAACCCTAAATTATGCATCCAGCAAGCGCGAATCACGAACACGAAAATAAGTTTTCCTCAGAACATCGCGATAAGATAAGATAATTCTTTATTGACATAAACTGTGGTTAGTATTCCCGAGTACTTATTGCAGGTAATGTTATTATAATTGAGCCAACTCGGGCGTCCAATGTCACAAAATATGATCAACAGATCATACATGTTTTTTCATTATTTACTGATTTATTTATTATGCCCGATAGGCAAGCATTTGAACACAATCTCACCTGATGAAATTTGATGATGCGGCCGAATATGTAGCATGCTTTCCTATAGAAGGTACCTATTCATTATTTGCAATATATGATAAACTAGCCGTGTAAATTAAGTTTTTTCTTATGCTAGATAGGAAAGCATTTGACCGCTTTCACACCCGATGGAAAGTGACGATGCGGCCGAAGATGGGACATGCTTCCTAGAAGGTACCTATGTAAAGTAGCCTATGAGTTATTCCGGAACCTAAACTATCTACATTCAACATTTCATCCAAATCGTTTTATTACTTACGAAAATACGTGGTAACAAACATTTATTGATTTATTTATTTAATTAATACTTTTGCACAAAACAACAGTACAAGGAGGACTTAATGCTAGAATAGCATTGACTGCCAGTCATCCTGGAGGTGCAGAGAAAAGGGGTAGCGGTGAAGGAAATATATTTAAAAATAAAATAATAATAAATGTATAAATATAGGAATACATGTAAATAATATACATAATGATAATATATATTTATAAATATATTAATTACACACACACACATCGCAATTATGATATTAGTAGGATTTATAAGCATATCGTAGAATGGCCTCCCGCGATACAGGCAAGCCCTAGTGCGGGGACCGTTAGTAACTAGGATACCTATGTTTGTAAAGTGTTTATTTGGAAAATAAACTATTTTGTATTTTTGTATTTGTATAGGATAGGATAGGATAAGCAATATTAATTATATTTAGTCAGTGAAATAGAAGTTCTAAGACACGACACATTATTTCGTACAAAATCGAAATGACACAAACTTTTAGCTCACATAAACATCGTATACGTTACGGGACTAAAATAGTTTACAGGCCGGAGTCGTTATAGGGATCGTACCGACCACAAATAGACGTCAAAAAACTAGGGTCCCGCGTACGGGGCCTTTATGTCCCACCGGGGAGACATAAAGGTGCGGAGGAGGCCCTAACCCTATCGAAGCGATGTGACCCGGTGATGGATAGCCCTATCGCGGCCCTACGCGACAGTCCTTCTGTTTTCTGCTCTCCTAGTCTCGTTGTTTATTTATTTTATGTGTTGTTTATGTGTGAAAGTGAATGCGCGTTTCTTTTTCTACTTGAGTTATTTCCATGCGGGCTTGTTTGAATAAAATATGGTATTCTAACGTCATGAAAATAAACATTATTTTTTATTTTTTTTTATAGTTTCACATGACTTGTGTCCTTTGTGCTGGAAATATTCACATCACACACACAATCACACCCAGAACCAACAACACAAATTTCCCTTGGGGAGAAAACTCGTGTGAAGAGAGATGCGCAACTAAGCCAACGAGTAGTTCAAAGTTCTAACGCCACAAAATGTTTTAGCTAAAATTCAACGTATGGTAACATTAATTGAAAGACACCTGTCAATTGCCTTTGGATCGGGTACATTTTTGCAGAAACGGGCAATTCAATTGCGTATAAAGAATTCAAACGCTTGATACAGAGTCACCGCGACAGGATCAGCCTTAAATATGCAAAGCTATAATGGACAGCCAGTGGTCGCTGGTTTAGAGACTAAAATAGTTTTTATAGGCTTTGGATTTCGATATTTGCTTTTCAATAGGAATGGATTATGTTGACAGCGTTTTACTTATGATAAATTGAATTTATTTAATATTTTAAACGTAGAACATGGCATTTAGTTCATTATTAAAACGAATACAAATGAATAGTTAATCACAACGCATTACCGATTAATCGTTTCGATTTTTTTGACTCACAAAGTTTCCCATCACTAAATGCAGAGCTCTAGTTAATTGCATACACGGATTCAAATATTGAAAATCAATCAATTGTATTCCAAAGTTCCAAATTTGGAATTGAAACGTTAGCAACCTTTAGATCTTTAATTGAACAATTATTATTGCAAGTTAAAATTAAAGGTGGATTTAAAATGCAAATGGAACTCCATATTTAAATTTAAACGTAGAGCATTAGCGAACCATGGATCTAGAAATAGAATAAAACCTAGTGATGATTCTCTTTGAAAGAAACACTTACTTAATTCAAACTAAACATTTAAAAATTAAAACAGTATTCCAAAGTTGGAACGTCAGCGCCCATGAATCGAGCAATAGAACAAAGCTAGTGAGACGGTAAATGGCGTCGATACTAATCTGCGAGCCGGAAGCGGCCGGCCTGACGGCTTCGGAAGCCGCAACTGGGCTAGGAAATGAGATAGGTGTACAACTCCTGCTGTTGTATGTAAGCCTGGTACCTTGCTTTGATGGAATTAGGCGTAAGTGGTCATATACCCGGATGATGGATCTGTTGTGCTAAAATCAACTAGTCAACAAAGTATAGTGTTTGGATGACTAGTTCGAGAAACCTTAACAGATATAGACAGATTTATTATTTACTTAAATAGAGTATACACTTAGATATATTACTTAGATAACTTAATTTAGATATTAGCTTGATGAGACGATAGCATCTCCTGCAGTTGTATATATGCCTGGTACCTCACAAAGTAAAGTAAGCAAATAAAATCACTAAAATGTTGCCATGAGTGAACAATAAGAAATTTTGCATATCAATCGAAACATCAAAGAACACCGTGTCATTAACTCTGAGACAAACCGGTATGGCAACATTGACGAAAAGAAAAAACATGTAATCTGATTCTTATTTCAAAAGAGTTTAGGTGGTTTCCCGCGTTTAATACTGCCAACTGAATGGAATAATAGCAGATCGATTCTGGCGCATGCGGTCGATTCAAACGGTTGACAATAAATGTAAAAGAGTAAATATTCATGAGCCACTCCGTATATATTCTGAATGAAAGTTAGGGCTGTCCATTTTTTTTAAATCTCAAGATATATAAAATTCTAGTAATATTACCATAAGAAAAAATATTTTGATTAAAAGCAAATTTAAAAGAGGAACGTTACCTTAGAATTCAAATTATCCAATGAATAATAGTGATTAATGACTATTTTTGATTAACAAGATAAAACCAATTTTATACAAAAAAAATAATAGTGAAAATCTAACTTTACTCGCTAAACTATAAAATGGGCAACCCTTTTCCGTGTCAATTCTGGTATATTTGCATACGAGTCCTGGCCATAAATAACCATTGCTTGACAAAAACGGCAAAAACCGGGGCATTGTGGCTCCGTCACACGACGCCGATGCCACGCTTAGATTGAAAAAAAAATGGCCGAATGCGACATCCCGTCTTTGCCGAAATAAAAATTTGATGCACCTGTACGGTTGGTACTCGAGTTTTGCCGCGAAAGAAAAAAAATGGCGTCGATTTTGTGTTATTGTCCAAAACTTATGATGATTCGTGTTAATGTGTTATACCTAATGGTGTATTATTAAACGTTAATGAATCGAGAACGTGTATAAATGTAGGAAAAACATACATAGTTGAAAAATGTGAGTTTTGTTTTCGCTCCAATACTCCACTAGAAGTTCTAGTAAAGTTTCTAATACTTAACTAGGACAAGCCAGACTATGGATCATGAATCTATTACTTGACTTTGACTGTGACTGGTGACAAACTTCTTATGCGAACTTGAAAAATATTTAACTTAACACTAGCTAAATGGACATAAATTGCGGAGCCAAAAGAATAAAAAGT
Organism: Lomographa bimaculata; assembly: GCA_948107665.1. Classification (NCBI taxonomy): domain Eukaryota; kingdom Metazoa; phylum Arthropoda; class Insecta; order Lepidoptera; family Geometridae; genus Lomographa; species Lomographa bimaculata. The sequence continues at coordinate 1,691,503 of OX403603.1, forward strand.
GTACAAAGAAGTAAAAACTATTATAGCGCTAAATAGAAATTAATACTCTTTTATATTTCTAGACTCATTGGGCTGATGAAGTTTTACTACAAGTTATTGTTATTTGATTTCATAAAAAAATAGTTGTTTTTATTACAAACCGAATTCAATCTAAAAATATTCAATTCCAAATATATGTGTAGTTTCATTTTTAATTTAGAAACTTCAAAGTTATTATATCAATGGCAATTATTGAATTTAAATCAGTATCGAAATTACTATTTTCTTAATCGTTTCAATCTGACATGTTAAAAACGTATTTAAAAAAAAAGATCATATCAAAAAAAAATCTCAGCCTCTCCGTATCGAATCAATGCATTATTAAAACGAGTGTCGCACGTTGATTACCGCCAGCGAATAAATAATATTCGAATAATCGATTCAATCGGCCATCGAATTAATCGATTTCGAATAAATCGGGCGGTGCGTATACAGGTCTGAGAGATAAACCGATTGTTGATGAACTTTACTCACTACGGTGGATTAGTGATGCGTGTAGGTCGATATTTATGTGTATTGGATATCTAACCTTTGTGGTATATGGAAATTGAGGAATAGAACGTTTTATTCTGTGTTGGGGCGTTCGTGGGAACGTGATATATATATTTTTTTAATTTCGGCTCCGCAACCTTGTGCATTTAGCCAGTGTCAAGTAATAAAATATGTAAAGTGTATTACATATTTTATAGTTGTAGGAGTCCTAGTCAGTTTCAGTCATGTTCAAGTCATGCCCTAATAAAGTGGTAGAAACTTACTAGAACTTCTATTGGAGTTTTGGACCGAAAGCAAATATCACGTTATTTTTAATTATTTAAGCGTGGTACCTTATCCACTACCTTTTATTGCCCACGGCCCCTAAAACTATCTGTGGCAAGCTACAGGCACTCCGCACGTCACAACTTTTAGAACAGGTAGCCTCACATTTTAGTCTCATTTTTTAAAAATTAACTAGTATCTAAGGTGTATACAAATAAACACACATTCGTATTATATTGTCTGTTATTAAGTCATATTATTAAATAAAAAGTATGCAACAAATACAGCCTTCACATATTCCTAACATTCCCAGTACTAAGTTGCAAGCCAAAACGTACAAAACCGCACTTATAAATTCATCGCATATCGGAACAACAATAGTCGATGATATACACGCATGACTATTACGCACACAGACACATTTGATGTATGAACACGCACAATCACATGTCATTGTAGAGTAAGCTAGGGTTAAACAAGCCAGCGGGATTAATAGATTTTCGAAACCATATTTTTTTTTTGTAGCTGTGTACATTGTATACTCTAAACAATAGAATAACGAATACTTATTTAAAATTTTCATATTTTAATTATATGACGATTTTTTTTATACTAAATATTGAATTTACTGCCTTCATCTTCGAAACTCTTATCATATTGTCTTTACGAAATATTGATGACACCAACTAGACAACGCCTGTTTACTACAATGTCGGTACTGGGTTCGGTTACCGACGGAACTACAAGTTTTCAAGATTGTGAGTGAGAATAATTGAAACGATCTCTTTAACGGCTGGACAGTTCGGGATGGAATTATGAAGATAGTTACGAAGTTACTATATGTATAGTGTTTCCAGTAAAAGAGCATATTTAAGATTTTAACATGATAATGTAAGAGTGACTAGCGCAGTATACAAACAAACGTTTTAGCACCCACAGCTCCGCACTAAAATCGAAGACTAGTATCGCACGTACACACACAAACATACACACACACAGAGAGAGAGAGAGAACCAGAAATGCATTTTTTCCCTTTTGGAAGACATTTGTGTTCATACCGAGAATCGAACCCGGTAACCGCATAGAAGGCAGACACGTAACACAAGCCGATAGGCAGTAAATTTTTTTTTTTAAAACTCTATTGCCACGCAAGATTGAGTGAACTGTTCGAAGTGAAGTTCAAAATTCAGGCGCTGTCATAGAACTGTAATGAGCATGCTAGACGCTTACCATCAGGTGAATTGCTTAGTCACTGGGTTGCACAAAAAATCTAGCATATAATCTACTTTTAACGCAAGCTAGTGATATATAAATCTTACGTTATGTGGTACTATCTTTAAGTTATGTGGTCCATATCATACTTGATCATATTTTGTAAGTCTCCAAATCCACTCCATAGCCCATCTACACCCACTATCCCCCACTCACACAAACATACTGAAATCATGAAATAAAGCGTGTTTCACACTATAACTCACGGCGATGAGTTACGACGCATCGATAGCTTTTAGATGCGGAATTTGTCAGCCGATGGAGCGACTGTTTATGCGCGTCGGTGTTCTGTGTGCATACTTAGATCGGTAAGTTGTGTGTGAGTAGAATAATTATAGACGTTCTATTTTCAAGTTACGTATCGGTTTAGTACCCAACGAGTTCGTTATTATTCTCTTTCTTATAATGTAATTTAATTGAAATGCAAGCTTATAAAGCCGATATCGCCGCTTTATCTTCGGAACCAGATCAGAGTAAATTAATTAAATACGCATTATTGAGGATAACTTAAAAACTACTGGTCCGATTTTTAGCAAATTATTTTGATCAAGATCTTTTAGATTATTAAATGGGACCACATGTGAAGCATCAGCTTTCAAATAAAAAAATAATCATCAAAATCGGTGCCTAGAAAAAAGTTCTGAGGTTACAAAAAAAAAAAAAACGAATTGAATACCTCCTCCTTTTTTTGAAGTCGGTCAATTAGTAGATAAACTAATCAATTTTATTTTTTGGAAAAAAATATCTGAATTTTAAAAATTTCCGATCTAGATTGTTCACACAAACTTTCGGATTTATAATATTAGTAGAATACTTATCAATAAATTCTAGTTTAATTCCAGAAAGTATACATTATAGTAACTTCGATTCGAATTTTGTGTAATAAATATATTAGAGTTATATAATAATACTTTGAATGTTATACCAGACCAAACCTATGTGACAGTTATGTCTACAAATCATTCATTTACGAATGCGTATGTATGTTTATCTCTTTAATAAGGTAACAGAAAAATATTTTTTGCGCAGTCATATTTTCTTTTCCTGTGTTAGAAAATATGGAGAAAATTTAAATCAAATCTACCAGGCAAACGGCACCTTCAAGACTCCAAGATACCAGGATTACATAACGTAGAACAGCTAGCCGGTATCTCGAGGAGCCGCGCCCGCTTCGCAAACATTTGCTCTTGCTACCCTATGTTTGCCTGGTAGCCGCGATAGCTGGCGTTCGATTGCTGGGGTCTTGGTTGCAAGGTTTTCTTGTTATGCTAAAACTAGTAGAGTCTATATTATTATAATCTACATTTTATTGGAACCTCGGAACATAAAATAAAAATAAGCTATACCTATGTGTAAAACGGAGTGATTACATTATCTTTGTATGTGTGTGTAATTTTTTGAAAGGTTAGAACTAAGTTTTTTTTATTAGGTTGATGCTTAGATACAAAGCAATCTGGGAGAGTCTTCAAGTCTAGAGTGAATGGATCTCTAGGCAAGCATACTATATCTACGACCGCATCATCACTTTCCATCAGATGAGATAACGGTTAAATGCTAGCTTATCCAGCATTACAACAGCATAATAATGGTCAAAAATAATCGTTATACTACTTTTACATGTCATTTGTAATATTAATTATCAAAATAAATTCTAGTTCTAGTTAGAAACTGCAATCTTTCAAATAGCATAACGAAGTGTGATGTTTGTTTGTGTGTTTAACATAGACAATAGGATAGGGCAGAGGCTACTTTTATACTGAACATCATAGGCAAAGCCGCGGGCACAGTTAGTATGTATAAAATTGGTAGACTTATGTCACTGATGACGGACTCATTCACATCACACATAATCATACACAAAACCCCCACATTTTTTTTGTGTTTGGCAATAAATAGCCCATTTAAACAAACATACAAGCACTTCATGTACTAGGGCACCATAAGTCTTGTGCAACTGATACAAAACACCACATCAAAGCCTGACTTATTAAATTCCAACATCAACCTTACAAGATGCCTTCGCACCTCTTCACCGTCTAGGCGGGGTGCTCCGCTGCCGGCCACGCCATAGCCGTGTCGGAGCCCCGGGGCAGGGCGGAGCGCCCGCCCTCGCGCGTGCTCTGTGACCCTAGTAATGTTGCTCCGAATTGGGAAATCAGTGGGACGGTAGTTGACTTTCGATTATGCGAAATGAGTCTTTTAATAACATGTCTATATTAAAGGCTAGTATAATAGGAACGCTACCACTGGTAGTGGGCTTGAGCATTTGAGTTACCTAGTGTTAATACGCCATAGAAAAAAATATATGCCATTAAAAAAGCCTTTTAAACTACTAAATTGTACATTGAAGTAGAGCTGAAAGTTTCTAAGGCATGTAACATAAAGCCCAATTGTAGATTCGGGTGGAAATTCCAATTTTGGACAAGTAAAAAATCTTTTACATTTGGTGAAAATAAATTTTCATAATAATACCAACAGCAAATAAATCTTAATTTCTGATAAATTTGTTGCAAATGTTACATCAAAATTGTTAAAGTTATTTTAAATATAGATTTACAAATAAATGATCTTTATCTTTACAAATTTCTACACAATCACAAAAGCTACAGTTACTTGCAAAAATAATACACCCCTGGGGTACTCCTCGATGCCTGCCACAATTAGGCAACGTTGAATCAGTTTTAAAACAAGGTATCGTCCAAACTACTTAGTTTGACATTGACATTGTCGATATCTGTCATTCCATCACCCCAGCCCTATGTCCCGGACCGTGTAATCCATGTCCTAAGACGCTAGCGCCCTGACCGACACGACGCCCTATAAATCAGCCGACCGATCGACCCAACCGAATCGCACCTAAATAATGACCCGCACCCAATCCAGCCCGACTAATTATCATTCAAATTATAAAAATTACGGACGAGTAATGATTTGTAAACGATGTATTTATCATGCAAAACATATACCTAGCCAATAACGACCTGCATTTTCACAAACTGATCATTATAAAAATAAAAACAAATTATAAATTAGAAAACAATCACATTGTTAAAGCTCTCCCATGAATGGCCGACTCACAATTACAGAGCACGAGCCGAAAATGAGTCCAAACATATTTTTTTCTAATCCCTTCCCACGCGCAAAGCTCAGAGTAATTACAGGTTTAGCTCGGTAATAACATATCGCTTCAATAAAATTGTATATCATTTCGTTTTCCCGCGAATGCTTTGGGTGATTAGCGCGGCCATCTTGTGGGCGGAGACACCCGAGGCGACACGATCTCCGATTCCATTTTCAAAAATAACACTAATCGCCAAATCGAGCACGCGCACGAACAACGCGAACGTGTGTTTTTCAAATTGGGAACGAAACGAACCTCCTTTCCCTTTATTACCGAGCGGGGATTTGACTACTGTCACTTTTGACAGTTGTGATTGACGTTTATAAATACCGCTAGTCAAGTGCGAGCTTGTTACGTTCGGGAATTTACCGAAATGTTTTTATTAAGATGGCGTATTTCGTGTCCGTATCTCGATGTCGCCATTTCCATTTTCGGATTGGTTTCAATTTGAGTCGAGAGTCGAGTGTCTTGCGAGCGTGCGGTCGAAATGAGTGCATATTGAAATGTCAAAAATGTGTGTTCTTTTCTCTCATTTTCGGGCAGTAGCCAATATCCTTGTTGTCAGGGGTGAAAGACAGCAGTGGCCGGTGTGGATGGAATGCAAACCGCCTGTTTTGCGAGGAAATGGACGTGGAATTGAAAATTTCAATTTCGTTTTAGTCGGTTACTTTGTTTTGTCTATGGAAGTTGATGGCGCGAGAACGATAGAGTAGGTGTAATACAATTTCTAAGGTTTTCTCATTACCTTAGCACGGTTGAAAACTTTGGTTTTCAAAACTAACAATGGATTTTAAGTAATAGAGTTGAACAAGAATTAATTTTATGTACCGAAGGCACTCTTTCTAAAATGCCGCAAAGAAGTAAAAGAGCAGGTAAAAAGCTCGTCTAAAATGAAAGCCAGCAGAGGACCGCATCCAAAAGTTTAATCCAAGAAGCGAACGGAATCATTCATTCATATTCATAGTGGAAACGGCAAGGCTTTCACGAAAATGGCTTCGTTCCTAGAGGAAGCTCGGATGAGATGCATGAATATTAACACGCCTGTACCAGGGCTCCATAACTATATTAGAGCTAGCAGCGTAGCGTACACTGCATGCCAACGGTAGGGGCACGTTTGAAGTTGCTGCGCCGAGCTACGTTCTGAAATTTGACATTTTGACAGCTCTCCGACGTCGGCTGCCTTGTCTCCCTCCCCCTCTCACCCACCGGGGTGTGTATAACCCCGTCCCTCTCCCGCAATAATAACATTACGTATATGAGATTCCTGTTCCTGCTACGTCTGACTTCTGATATGAATTGTTAATGCATCGGTAATTGATATTATAATTTTGATAGACCATTTTGTTCTAATGGCGGCGGCTTTTAGTGTGAGAGCATCTTTGTAAGCGGTACGTGTCATGCGATATTGCTTTTAGAATTGTTGTGGGGTGACTATGGCTCATGATAATGCGATTGTTTGTTTTGTCGGATTAGCTTTCCGCGAAAGGATAACATTGGCCAAAGCTACAGCTAATATATGATTCATTTGCTAACATTGTCGGTTACATCAATCTTCCTAGGATAAATAAATAATTGAAGTCGTTGCAGAGCTCTGACGTTTTGTTTCTTTTTCGGCTTATGATCATTGTCTCACATTTGAGTAATGAATAATGAAAACTAGAGCAAACCAGTCATGTCAAAAATCCTATGCCAGCTTCTCTATTAGCGACATCGCTCCACTTTACTGACATCAATGAAAATTTCAAGACAAAAAGACAGATTGATGGACAGAAGCGACAAGCTCCGACGACGTGCAACTTTTAAAACTACATTGTCACTTGACTGACTCGAAAAGAAACTACGTTGAAGTGTAAAAAGACGTTAAAATTGCCGACAGACTACATGTGCTGACTAATCACTGTCTAGTCTAGACTTGGGAATAAAAAAAAAGGAAATTTTCAGACAAAACTCTCGGACAGGGCTGTCAATCGAACGCGCCGCGACGCTGCAAAGCTAAAATAAAACCAGGAAAACCACGTTAAAACTGTATTTAAAGCTTAAAATAGCGCGTCAGCGAGCCTCACAGGTTGCTCTGGGATACCTAAATTCGCACTATTGGGGGAGAATCCGGAAAAATGAGGAAATAGAGCGGCAGCCATTGTTCTCGAACGAACGTGTGGATTGAATATTGTAACGAATCAGGATGTGGAGGAAGCGTGTTTTTGGCGAGACAATGGATATTTAGGCGGGTTTCTAATTTTAGATGCTTTGGAATATTGTTGATAATGCAGCGTGATGAAAGGATTTGTCATCTATAATGGACCTACTATGTATTAAGGCGTGCAAATAGATTTAGTACCTACTCCTTGTGCCACATGGAAGTAAGAGTAGCAAACAATTATTATACATGAATTAAAATCATCTGATGCAGGTGTAATATATAGTGAGAGTACTGCAAAAGAGCACATGAATAAAGTGTCTTACCCTTAAATATATACGATAAGAAAAGTTTTAATGGACATAGCAATGTAGCAGTTTATGTTAAAGTTAAATTACTGATAAGTCATATTTTGGTTAGATTGTAATTAAAATATGGTAGTTTGTAAGAGGCACTCTAGAAGTAAAAAAAATAAAAAATCTGATACAGGGACATTGTAAAAATTCGCTCAGCGATCTTTCGGACACAAAGTAACAAACAAATATCCTAAATGATGCATTTTTATAGACTATATAACACTACTTGTAAGTTATATTTTACAAGCTTATCAAAATGACCGAATAACTCGCCAAGTCCAATATAAACATTAATTAAAAAAAAAATATTCTTGTGTCGTAGGTGCCGGAAACATTCACATCGCACACACAAACACAACCAGAACCAGAAACACAAATTGTCCTTGGGGAGAAAACTTGTGTTCCAGTCGGGAATCGAACCCGATACTAATGCCTAGAAGGCAAACGCCACCCAACTAAGCAAACGAGCAATTTTCAATATTAATAATGTATTTTTAACATCAATAGAATAATTTGTATTATTTTAGTAGTACAGTAGTACCTGGATGACTGATATTTTTAAAAATCTTTAACGACGTGTTCTAAAAATGAAACCTAGGTAGATCGATTTATCGCCCCCGAAACTCAATGCATACTAAATTTCATGAAAATCGTTGGAGCCGTTTCCGAGATTCAGATTATATATATTCATATATACAAGAATTGCGTACTATATTTTTATATTTAATTTAACTAAAAACTACATTTAAAATATAAATAGATAAATATAAACAATATAAAGTAAATAGTAGTAGTAAACAGTATAAAGTTAATGCATCTACCTATATGTAGGCATCGCTAAGTTATTGCTGTCCCTGCTCTGTACATTTCCATTAATAAAAGAATTGCTTGTTTAAAGGTATTAGATTAATCCTCACACTTAACAAAAATTCAATAACGTAAAACACAAAAATACCTAAAAATAACTTGATATTCACTTTCCGAATGAAAACAGTTGCGAAGTTCGCCGCAGTAACTATTAAACATTCTGTGTCAGCGGTTTTATTCTCGACAAGATATCGCGCGCGCGTAAACATCAAATTTTATTGACACTCGCGCCGCGTGTGACATTTTTTTGCACTGCACTGCACCGTGTATATACTCTTTGGAATGCTTTTCTGTGTTCATTTTCTACTTCAATATTGTTTATCTGTACGCTGCAAAATTTATGGGTAATAAAATCCTGTACATACTAAAATGCCCTTTTCATCACCGATTTCAATGGATTGATTTAAAGATTTAATGAATACGTGTCTATTAAGTATTGATTAAGAGCAGAGGTCGTTTTTTGATTGTACTATACTGTAGAAGATTTATTACTAGTACCTAGTCAATACAAGACAAAAATTGGTTACTTCTTGCCCAAGTGTAGCGAGGTCTTAGATTTTTTTTATCGCTTTCACAGTCTGTGACCCCACACTAAGTTCGATGACTTGTGTCGCGGGTGCCGGAAATATTCACATCACACACACAATTGCACCCAGAACCAGAAACAAATTTCCGCCGATGCGAAATGAAAGCCGAAATGATTATTAATTGAAAAAAACAACAAAATTAATTTATTATATTTAGTCTTAGTCAGACACCTTATTGGGTTTTTTTTTAATAGGCATAGTATCTACGGGCCAATTGCCTATATTTCCTAAAATTATATACAGTAAAGAATCAAGTTACCTACAAGACTTCGAGCCTATAAGTAACTCAAGTGTTCAAGCCCACTACTAGTGGGTAGCGTTCCTATCATGCTGGCGGCATTGCCTCTCTGAATTGCAATGCTAATACGTTGAGCCAACTAAGTGCCAGCATTATGATCACGCGTCGATTAACACTAAATATTGTATTTTTCAGGCATCTACAGTCTATTTTTCTAAAGGAGGAGGTACTCAATTCGACTGTATTTTTTTTAATGTATGTTACCTCATAACTTCTATCCACGGGAACCGATTTAGTTTTTTTTTATTAGTTGTTACCAAATCGATATAACTGTGCTATATGCTCGTTTTCAGTGACAGGTGCCTATTGTAACTTTTATGCCAATTTGAACAACTTTAGATCCCAACCATCAAACAGATCGTCTCACTAAACAGCTGTCAACCTGTTTAAGTTACCAGGAGAGCAGAAATCGACAAGAGGCCGCGTTCCAAAGCTTTGATTTACAAAGGTGGTTGTAACAAAGCGTGGCCCGAGGCGCGTAGAGAGCGCCTAATCAAACGGACCGTTCACTTTGTACTCAGCTTCTTTGAAGTCTTACGATGATATGATGCCCTGGTAGTTATGTTTGTGTTGAAATGTCTTTAAATTAACGAAGCTTTCTATAATACGTTAATAATTGTAAAATATTATTACCATAGTAAATATTATTCTAAAATCCCAAAAATTTCATTTTTTTTACGCTTTCACACTCACACTTGCATTTCAGAGAGGTAATGCCACCAGCATGGTGGGAACGCTGCCCACTGGTAGTGGGCTTGAGCACTTGAGTTACTTACAAGCTCGATGACTTGTAGGTAACTTTGGTCTTTGCTGTATAGATGTGTATAATTTTAATGTAGTTTTAGGAAATATAACAACTGGCCCGTAGAAAGATAACTATATTATATACTTAGCTATTACGATATACTATATATATATACTATATATACTAACTTCGTACCACGCCATCTATTGAAATAGCAATCTGAAGTGGCAATTCCCATATATATACAATATATAAATTTAGATTTTGAACCGACTTCAAAAAAAAGTTGGAGTTTCTTAATTCGAATGTATATTTTATATGTGTTACCTCATGTCTTCTTGTTATGAGTCGATTTCGATGATGCTTTCCATGTGGTCCCATTTAGATTTGATCAAGATCTGATCACTAGTTTTTGAGTTATAGTCAATAATGCGTGTTTAATACATTAAATCTGATCAAGGTTCCGAAGATAAAGCGGTGAAGTCGGTTTTTTATGCTTTGCTTGAGTTTAATTATCTCAAATCCAACTCCAATCCAACTGTGTTGAGGCAAACAATACAAAAAATATATATTCGAATCAGTCAAGCCATATTCGAGTTTTGGAGACTAACCCCCGTTTTCACTAAACTTAGGTGTCGCCTAAATGAGATGCCTAAGCATTTAAGAGCTACCTAGCACAAAAATACGTTTCATCAACCTTAGGTGTTACCTAACAACCTTAGGAGCTACCTAAGTTTAGAACACCGATTCACCGGTGTTTATGGGTTTAGGTAATTCCTAAATAGCTGTCATTTTTTGTATGGGCTTCGTAAGTAAGTTGACAGAACTTTATTTAAATACGTTTCACCAACCTTTAGGAGATGCCTAACGACCTTATGACCTACCTAAACTAATAAATAATCGCATTACAATTGATTTTTCAAATCATAACATATATATTTTTTCTGTACGTATGTATGTGACTGAACTCCTAAACGGATTCGATCAGATAAATAGTTTTTTAATTAATGTTTTTCATTAATGGGTCCGCTAGTATAGAGATAGATAGATATACGCCTGGCAGCCTTAAAAAACATAATTTAATCTACCCAATCTAGCAGCTATCTACACTCTACGTTCACTAAATACCTATATATATGTAATCTATGATCCCAATCTAAATACAGAGACAAAAGATTTGACACAAGCCGCATTAATTACTATTATAGTGTCTCTCTATTGTAAGGGCGTGTGCACAGTGGCCGCGACGAGCGATAAACCCAATCAGCGCTACGGAGAGGCGTGCTGGCTGGCGGAATTCACGAGCACATTAACAATACGCTGTAACGGTATCGGTGTGGTGCAAGTGGCAGGAACCAGCGAGATACTGCATAAGCTATTGTGTATTATGGCCGAAGGTAGTTATAGTAAAGTTGTGATAAAATATAATATCTCAAACGCTCTCAAACGCTATCATATCAGAGAAAAAATACTATGCCCTTACTGGCTACATACATACATTGAGACATTATAAAATGTTGATTTTTGAGAACTACTCGTATGGAACTTTTTTTCCCTAGGTCTTTCAATCACAAGTGATCTTCTAGGCAAACTTACGCAATTGTCGACCGCATCGTCTTTTACCATAGGGTGAGATAGTCAAACGCCAGCAAAGTTGTAGTGATAGGACTCTATTGCAAGCATTACTGAAATTGAATGACAATACTTCCAGTAAAATTGATAAGCATCTCTATTCTATTTCAGATTTATGATGTTTATGTTAAATAAAAAAGTAAAAATAGTAGATGTTAAATATATTTATATTAAACCTCTTAAATCTTTAATTATCACGTAGGATTTTGAACGAATAAAGTTTAAAACTCTGTGTGGCACTAAACTGTAATGGGCAAGAGCGACGCTTATCATTACACGAGCGACTTGCTCGTCACTCAATTACATAAAAAAAGACGTGTGGCACTCGGGGACTGCCGCGGTAAAGCTATTGCATTGCATTTTTTATCAACTTATGCAATTATAATTATTTAATTATTTTATTAGTGCAGTATTTTTTTCCTGCCACCTAGAGGCGAGTTGCTGAACTAAAGAGACAAGCATTATATTTCAAAAAAGTCATTAAAAGTTCTGCTATTCATCGATAGATAGCAAAACTAAAAAGTATCACCGCTGTGCCGGTCGGAGTTAGGTTATTTTCGTTACGGAATTTCTATGATACGGTCTCCACGCTCAAGGCCCGCGATAGAAGCTATGCAATAGCTTAAAAATAAAAGTAGGAATTCCCGCGTTAGCTCGTCACTTGCGCCGCTCGTTTCATTGCGCTGTACCGATAACCCTGTCAGCGGAGTGACAGAGTGCGGTTATCGCGCGCATTGTCCGCTCGCGCTATTGTTGCGCGCCCTTCGACGTCTTCATGTGAACACAGCCTTAGTTTTACTTGTTGTTTGCTTTCAGATGTTTTGTTAAGCGTTTTGTAGACGATATCTACGTTTGAGATATATTTCTGTAAATTTTTATTTCTTCATGTTAAGAGTGAATAGGTATCTTCTAGCCAAGCATGCTGCATCTTCGGCCGCATCATCAGTTTATGCATTTGGAGAGTAATTTTTTTTTTAAATACTGTTTGCAAACTCTCAACCCCGGAAGTTCAAAGACTTGTAGAGTTCTACTCCCAGTAGGAGCACAATTTCGTCAGAAAAAATGGTGCTATTGATACTGGTTTTTTTATAGCCGGAAACATTTATATTACACACACAACTATGACTAGAATCAGAAACACTTTCCCTTGGGGAGAAAATTTGCTATTCTACCGCGAATCAAAACCTGCACTCACAGCTTAGAAGGCAGATATCTAATCAACAATTCAGTACGATATTTTATTTTTGCATTTTAACTAACAAAGCGCGTAGAACTACAATGAAAAGACCTCATAAGATGTTTATTTGATAAATTAATAAATAAACGATTACACATTTACAACCCCACACTAAGACTTGTGTCGTAGGTGCCGGAAACATTCACATCACACACACAATCACAACTAGAAATACAAATTTTCCTTGTGTTCCCGTGGGAATCGAACCCGTGGGACAACGGGCAGTTCAAATTAGGCAAACGTTTGACTATGACCTATATTAAGGGTTTTTTTTTCTAGGGCTAATGTACGTGCTAGATATCAACTCGCGGCGTACTTCTCGTTTATGCAAAAGCTTCAGAGACAAATACTAATTCTACATGACTTTTTAACAAAAAAAATACTAAAGAAAAACAACATAATTCTATTACTTAAGATTCATTTTCCTTCGAAGGAAAAACAGGAACATATCCGTCAAGGCAAATAGAATACCTACGCAAAGAAATAGGTTTCTCCAAAATACCTAGGCCTCCCCTAGTCGAACCCTAGCCGGGTCTCGTCCAATCAAACTCGAGACATCAGCCTGGCGGCTAGCCAATCACTGACGCAGGCTTCCACTACGATCTGTCTAAAATTAGAAGCCACTTGATTGTAATTATTTTCCCGATGAATTAGGATAATATGGCAGTAGAATCATTAACTTTCATGAGTGCCTCTTTGGGGCCCATGTGAATAAACGATTTTGATTTTTGATTTTGATTTTGAATAAGTCCCCTAAATTATCTTTACGGCATGGTACTGTCTCATGTCTTTGTTTACGTGTTCGCCACGCTCGACCACATCAACAGTTACCATCAGGTGTGATAGTGGTAACGTTTCACCCAGAAAGAAGTTATGAAGTAACTCACACAAAAAAAACAGTCAAATTGTCAATTTCCTCCATTTTTGTGAAGTCGGTTAAAAAGTAAATTAAAAACATCGAATAATCCTGACTGCTTAAGAGTGAAATTTATATAAAAACTGAAAAAAAAACGAATCCAGCAGTCTAAATTCTGTTAAGAAATATAGATCTACTACAAAATAATTGAAACGCAAGCAAAGTTAAAAAATAACGACTTCATCGCTTATATAAGTCCTGAAAAGTATTCATCAGTTGACACTAGCTAAATGCACTGGATTGCGCTGCCAAAATAAAGAAAACGAACTAAAATTTTGATGAACATACTAATAATAATTTAATAACCTTTTGGTCAAATGCCTGTCCAAATAAAAATATTACAAAAAAAAAAAAAACGGTTTTGGCTCGACCAATTTCGATAAAATTTATATGGGACCACCTCTGAAGTATACTCTACCAAACAAAAAACCTTAAAATCGATTCATAATTGGCGGAGATAACGCGTATGTATTTTACATATAAAAAAGAAAAAAAAACATACAGTCGAATTGAGACCCTCCTTTTTTGAAGTCGGTTGATAATGTTATCATCTTAGTTGGTATGTTGGTACATCCATGCTAAGGTTGTCTGGAAGAGATTGCTTTATGCGATAAGACCGCCTTTTGTGAAACCTCTTTAAGATTTATTTATTTAGTTAGTTTTTAAGATTTTTGTATTGGTTTTTCAATAAAGAGTATTTGTATTGTATTGTATGTTCAATACTTTATTCGTAGTTTTTTTTTTTTTTTAATTTGTGACAGACTAGTTTTTGACCACTATCTCACCTGATGGTAAGTGACGATGTGATCGAAGCTGGTAAACACACTAGACCTAGAATACGCAGGCTCTCAAGGATAACTGCCGGAACACCGTATTTGGCTTGGCGGCAGACTTTCAACTTGATGGTGGTAAGCTACTTTGGTAGCAAGCCAGGCGAGCAACTCACAAAATGTTCTACCACCTCTCAAATGTCAGTTGGTATGTAACTTACTACTTATGTAGTTTTACATTTGCTTCGTGTAGGTATGTACATAACTATAAGCAGTATCAGATGCCTTGATAAGGCTCGGCATGTTTATTTCCGCCACGTCTACGGGATTGGATATTATAAATGTATCTATACATATGAAAGTATGTAAAAATTGTTACGTCACTTTGTCATTTTCTTGTCAACCGATTTCAAAAAAGAAAGTTCTCAATTCGATCGGTATTTTTTAAGCTTTGCTTACGTTTAAAATACATTATTTCGTGATATTGTTTTAGATTAGCCTTCCCATACAACAATCAATGTCAAAATACGTGGTCATAAAAAAAACGCTTTCACACTCACAGCTCCGAAGTAAATTCGATGACTTGTGTCGTGGGTGCCGGAAACATTCACATCAAACACAATCACACCCAGAACCAGAAGTATCTCTAGGGAGAAAACTCGTGTTCTCACCGGGAATCGAACCCGATACTATAACTTAGAAGGCGGACGCGCAGCTAACTAAGCCAAATGGTATTTCAATCAATTCTGTACATACCTACATACATACATAAAATATCTGCGTTTCTCTAAGCTTACTAACTTCTCTTAAAAATAGCTTGATTCAATGCATCATCATTTTCCATCAGACATAGTAGGAAATGTTTGCCTATCGAGCAGAAAAAAACCGCCATATTTTTACCTTTCTTTTTTGTTTTTTTTTATTTATGATAGGCTAGTGTTTGACCACTATCTCACCTGATGGTAAGTGACGATGTGATCGAAGCTGGTAAATACACTAGACCTGGAATACGCAGGCTCTCAAGGATAACTGCCGGAACACCGTATTTGGCTTGGCGGCAGACTTTCAACTTGATGGTGGTAAGCTACTTTGGTAGCAAGCCAGGCGAGCAACTCACAAAATGATCTACCACCTACTAAATAATAAATAGGCAAACATTTAATTACTATCCCACCTGATGGAAAGTGACGATGCGGCCGAAGCTGTGACATGATTGATAGAAGATGCCTAAATGCGCCCCCCTAATCTTTACACACAATATATAATCCCCTGTGATGACAATCGTGATTCTTTTGATCTATTTAATATCTTCTTTTTGTAATCTTTTTTAATTCACAGGGAGAAGAGCGCATTATTTTTTTATTAAACGACAGCAAAATTAGACTACACACGTCTCGCAACAACACAGTAATCATAAAAAGCTCCAAGAGCTGGTAATCAGCGAAACGACTCAATAAACCGGCAGCACATTAGCCCCATGCACCCTAATAGCGTCGACACACCCCCATATTTCACCCCCAAGTCTTAAAATTCCGGCGCGCCTGCATTTTCATTCTAAAGTCTAGACTCAAACTAAAACGTGCTAAATTGCACCTGCCCGGGAAGTACACTTACGTATGCACATTAAAAATGCAGTTATTTGAGTTACACCGTTTTACAAATTGGCCGACGACGTTGGCGACGTGAATTGTTGATATTATCACGTTACTTTTAAATTTAGAGCGCCAAATTTTTTTTTTTTTTTTTATTGTAATTGAGTGAAGACACGAGCAAGGCGCTCTTTTGATGGTAAGCGTCACGCTTCACATTTACAGCAAAGCACTGCATTGGCCATCCTGAGATATCCTACTAATATTATAAATCCGAAAGTTTGTGTGTAAGTACGTTTGTTCCCTCTTCACGCTTTAACGGTTGAACGGATTTGGATGAAATTTAGAATGTACATAGCTTATTCCTAGGATTAACACATAAGCTACCTTTTAACCTATAATAGCGAGCAAAGCCGCGGTTTTTACGAATTACAACTCTTTAAATATGCTGATTGACAATTATAAAAAAAAAAGGAATTTTTGGAATTTATTATTTTTAATCGTTTCACGATTTTAGACTAATCGTAAACTATATACCACGTAAACTTTCCCCATTTTTTTACGTTGAAATGAAATGCATTTATTTGCTTCAAGTATAGGTATAAACAGATGTAGAGTTTAGTGTATCAATATAGTTCACACATTTGGTCATAATAGTGACATTCAAATATTGTTTTGAGGGCTAAGTAGTTAGATATCTTTATAGCGTCATAAAAATAATTTTGATTATTGTTAATATATTCTATATGTGGCCCAATCACAATAAGTGGAAATGGAAAATTCATCATTAAAGTTATAATGTCAAGAGATGTCAAAATTTCAGAATATTAATGTCAACTACTTCAACTTCTTCTTTAAATGGCGACTATAGGGCTGTCGCACCAAAATTCTGCCAATATCGCGTATAGGTAGGAGCGCAGTTAAAACAAATTAAAAATTATTTATAAAATATGGCCGGTAACTTCAAGTTACTAATTCTACTTCTAGTGCAAAGTCAGCTAATGGGTGAGTAATGGAGAGAAGGTACAGATGAATATGAATATAAGTAATAAAAAAATGTTTATAATTTTACTTGTGCTTAACTATATATTTAATGAGAATATTTACAAGAGGAGTATTTGAATATTAATGTCAAAGATAATACTAAAATGAAATACTATCATCAGTTATTACAATCCATAATTGAAAAGTTACCCAACTGAGCTGAAATATTTACATTTAAACACAAAAAAAAACTCACTATACACCTAAGGTTACATTGCTAATACATTCTTCCAAATAAATACCGTCATTTCAGTTGTATTAGACTTATAATAATTTATTTATTGAGATTTATTTTCATAGGTAAAAACAATTAAAGCAAATCTTGTTCACGAAACAGATATATATAGAATATAAACAGATATATATATAATAAACCTATGTGCTATTTATATAAGATATCGTAAATTATAAACTATGTTAATTAAGAGCTGTGGATTTAGTAAAATAAATAAATAAATAAAATAAAATAAAGACTAGCTGTTCCGCCTAACAGTCAATGAATGTGCATGTTTAGGAAGCCATACCCGGCATGCGTTACAATGCCACTTAACTTTATTATTACCTCCTTCATGTTTATGTTTGCCTAGTACTTTACCAAATCCGAGTGACGTATGAGAAAATGATTTGTATACACCTATAAGAAAAAAAATGACACGTTTCAAAAAAGTATCCTATGTCCGTCTCCTGGTTTTAAGCTACCTCTCCACCAATTTTCAGTCAAATCGGTTCAGCCGTTCTTGAGTTATAAATAGTGTAACTAACACGACTTTCTTTTATATATATATAGATTCTTTTTCACTATCTATGGGCCAAAAATACAAAAAAGAAGTCTTCTTATTGACCATAGTATACTTTATCTAAAGCTGTCACGTTCACATTTGCGTTGTTTTACTAAATTAAAAAGGCCACATGTGCCCGAATGCGGCCAGAAGCGCTACTAAATTACACTCCAACCCTTCCTCAATCCTCAACAAAAAACCACCTGGTCTCAGAGTTTGGTCTCTCAGGCCCGTCTTGCCTTGGCAATTATTCTAAGTGTTAAGTTTAAAGAAGTGAACTGCATTATGAAAATGGCGGTGCCATGCCCCCCTGGATGAAAGGGGGTGTTTCAGGCTAAGTAATTGTTTCATAGACGGGAAGTAGCCGGGGGTGACTGTTGAGTTCAAATGTATAGAGCGAGATGTAATTGTAAGAAAGAACAATAGAGATATATAGAGTATTTTAGTCTTCACTAGTCGTTTCCCACCGCGCCTGCGTTTATCAAGTTAAAAAGTATTAGATACTCGAATCAAATAAAAGTATTAGATACTTACACATAAACTATTAGATTTATAATATAAGTGTAATTATTTTAATTTTACAGTTTCAATACGGTATTAAAAATTAAAAAAATATATAAATCAGATGTTATAAGTTAGATTTAACACTTATTTGAAAACGAATTATTGTCCAAGTAAATATTTGTATTTTCTAAATATTTTTTTACATATCGCTGATGATCTCTTGTTACTGAAATTTTTACGTGGAAAAAAAACAAACGCTCACAGCCCCGCACTTAGTACGAAGCAGATGCCAGAACATTCACATCACTACAACAAGAACTAGAAACACAAATGTGTGTTCCCACTGGAAATCGAACCCGGTACCCGCAGCGTAGAAGGCAGACAAGTAACTAAGTCGGGCAGCTGGCAGTTCGTATATATTTTATTTCTACTATTTTTCATTCATTTCTGCACCAGCTATAAATCCAGCAATAAACTCCATTCCAATTTTATTTCGCAGCAAAATCCAGAAAGCCAAAATCCAGAAGATATCTCTTCCCTCATCCATTTGCATCAACTGGAGCCAGATCCATTTTAATCCTTTGCATTATAAAAATTGACTCTACTTTCATATTTTAGGAATCCTCTTATATACTCGTCTATCTAGCTTGGTTGGTCAGTAATATAGATAGAAACAGTATGGACTAAGCATATATTCTTTTGATGATGACATTAGTCTTACTCACAGCTCGACACTAAGTTTGATGACTTGTGTCGTGAGGAAACATTCACATATTCAAAACCAGAAACAAAAAAAAAATCCATGGGGACGGGAATCGAATCCGATTTCCTTTTTATAAGGCACACCCAACTAAGCCTGCGGGTCATTGTTGTTTCGTACTTTACCTGCCAAGCCCTTGTCAACAAAACCCCAAAGGGTAATAGGGTAGATAGTAAAATTAAAAATTATTTTGCTTCTCACTTGCATGGTGGCCCCTTAATATTTTCATTTATATAATTTTAATTGTCATTTTTGGCTTTGGGCCATAGTTTTACATATTCTATGAGAATTTGAAGTAATTCGCTTGCATAGTTTAGACTAAGAGATCTCGCTTCGCTCGATCAATAACATAAATGTTTTAAATAAATCACTTCTATCAATAGGCATGCATTTGACCGCAATATAATATTAATTTACCTGAATTAAATTGATTTTATTTTTACAATTTTTAATATCACCCAATGGAAAGCGACGATACGGTCCACGGTGGGACATACTTGCCTAGAAGATACCTATTCACTCTTGACTCGAAGAGGCCTAAATTATACTATCAACTCGGGTCCAATTGCCTAACTGCCCTTACTGTCTCCACGTTCGCAAATCCTCACAGACTGGAGCCAATTCCACTAATGGTGCTTTAACTGTACTTATGCGAAGTTATGAACAGACGAGAAAAAGCGAGAATTCTGAGTTACAAGCTTGCGATCCGCCGCCCGTTCCGAGATTATTTCATTAATAGTGTATTTTGATGAAAATGTATAAAGTAAAACGAATATTTTGTATCATTTTTCTTACCACGAGCATAATTTGAGTGATAATTCTGAGTTACATACTTTTAACGCGCCTCCATTTAGTAGTTTATATCATTTTGATGGAAATGTACATAGTATAAATTTAATTTTGTATTATCTTACTTACCACGAACAAAATTAGAGTGAGAATTCTGAGTTCACGCTTGCTATCCGCCTCCCGTTCGTAGATTATTTCAATATTAGTAGATTTTAATGAAAATGTACTAAGTAAAACTATTATTATATATTATTTATTAAGTTTTCTTTCCAATAAATGATTATTAAACCGTTAAATTTTTGTCATAGTGAAGGTCGCAGGAAGACGCTGGATGCAGGCCGCTAACAACCGTTCTTTTTGGAGATCTTTGGGGGAGGCCTATATCCAGCAGTGGACTTCTTGCGGCTGAGATGATGATGATGATGATATTTTTGTATAATTTTACTTACCATTAGAGCGAGCATTTTAAGTTACACACGGCGATACGGCGTCCATAGATTATATTTTCATTATCTATTATTATTTTGATGAAAATATCTACAGTTATGATATAGTTATTGTATTTGTATATCTTGTTATTACTAAAACTTAACACTTTTATGACGATTCGGTGAAGCTTGCTTAGTACCTACCTAAATAATCTTCGTTACCTTCCAAGACCATATTTTCAATAGTATAGGAGTCCGCTTACCTGCAACAAGGAAAAATGAAATCATTAGCATTAATTAATCACTTACAAAACACAAATGTGGAAAATCCAGTGAAAATATATGAAGAAAGTAAATAACAGTAAGCAAACGCATTTACACTCACAGCCCTCCAAAAGACTTGTAACGTAGGTGCACCAATAACATCACACACAACCACACCCAGAACCAGCATAAATGTCTCTTGGGAAAGAAAATTGTGCTGCCGGGAATAGAACCCAGGACCAAAATCAAAATCGTTTATTCACATGGGCCTCAAAGAGGCACTCACCAAAAGACCAGTCCACTGTACTAACTGAGCCGTCACTATATATTTCTTCCTTTCAGACGATATAATAACATAATCACACTCACAGCCCACACTAAGTTCTATGGCTTGTATCGTGGGTGCCGAAAACATTCACATCACACGCACAATCACAACCAGAACCAGAGACACACATTTTCCTTGATGAGAAAACTTGTGTTCCCGCCGGGAATCGAACCCGATACTCCTGCTTAGAAGACGAACGCGCACTCAACGAGCAGTACATAAGTTAGGATTGCATAAACTTCAACGACTTCTATTTGGAGATAAATTATACCATATAAATGACTGCAACTCGATATGCTATATATCCTGGAGTAATTGAAGACCTTTACAATAGCCCTAAAGTTGAAATACACGCGCATTTCTGGCAGTCATAAAAGTAGACGAGAAGACTTATTTACAACAATTACTTACAAACAAGTATGACATTAACTTAGACTTCATCCTCACTTTTAGCTTAAATAATTAAACGCAAGCAAAGCTTTAAAAAAACGATTTCACCGCTTTATCTTCGGAACTTTGATCAGATTAGATGTATACTAAACACGCATTATTGACGATATTTCAAGATCAGATCTTGATCAAATTTAAATGGGACCAACTAGAAAGCAACATCTTCATCAACAAAAAATAAATCAAAATCGGCTCACGTTGAACGAAGTTATGATGTAACACAAATAAAAATATATAGAAAAATAAAAAAAATACAGTCGAATTGAGTACCTCCTCCTTTTTTGTGCAGTCGATAGAAAAATACGCATACTTCAAATTCAAACGCGTTCATTCACATAGCCCCCAAAGTACCCAAAGTGGCACTCATGAAAGTTAACGACTCCATTGCCAGATTTAAAAAATTGCACTAATCTCTAGAAGAACCTGGTAAGAAAGTCGGCGGCGCATTTTTTTCAAATATAAAATACATTAAATTATTTGAAACAAGAAGCTCTTCGATACTTAGCCAAAACCATGAAGACTTCTTTTTTATTTTGAAGAAGACCATTTGGACACAAGATGTAAAAAATTTCATGAAAACTCGACACTGGCCATGCACAAGACGTGCGGAGCCAACTCTCCCGATAACAGGAGAAAAGAAAAACAAATTCTGCTCTCACCCTGAGATGTTTGATGTCAAATGTAACTGGAAAAATTTCATATTCTTTTTTTAAACAAAATTTAATGAAGCCTAAACCATACATTGCATACAATTTAGACTATATTCAAATATCAAATGGACCAAGCAAAATCCCTAGGATTATCGGGAAATCTCAAGGGTGGGTGAGCGATACCAGGCGGTCAGGAGAGCGAGGTGGTCAGCCAATCGCGCGAAAGGCATTATCGTGGCCAGTCTCGAGTTAATCGCCCGGCGGCTCTGATTAGCTAAGCTATCTGGTATCATGGACCCCTGGTATTATGCAGGCACAACTGACCCTTGATGATGCGAGACAGTGATTGAAGTCATGCCTTCTAGTGGTGAATTGACGCTCCTTTGATTGTTATAGGACCAACTTGACACATAAGTCACTCATGATATTATGTGCTTTACTGAAAGTTTCTTTGTTTCTAAACAACGTTTTTTCAGTTTCGCGCCAAAACTCCCCAATAAGGTTGGTTTATTGTACTTTCGCAACCTTAATGCGGAGTTTTGGCGCGAATGTAAAAGATGTCATTGTCGATTTTGTAGCGTTTTCCAAAACTTCTGATTCTTAGAGTGTTCTTGTAATAATGATGGATAATCAACTGTTAATGTTTGTATTCATTTAGTTCTTTAACGTGCATGGGTTTAGGCAAAAATTTGATTTTTGTTTTCATTCCAAAACTCCAACAAAACCTCTAGAATAATTTCTACCACTTTACAGCATGTCTTGCATTAGCTTATTAATTTTGGCATGACTTGTCTGTGAGTGGACCATGACACTCTTACTTGACGTTGACTGTGACAGGTGTATGGATTGGTTACGAAATAACTAACTTTAAAAAATATTTATACTTGATATACTTGACACTGGCTAAATGCAAATAGTTTGCGAAACCAAAACTAAAAACATAAGACTACATTGTTATTCTAAATTCAAATGCATCATTTCAAAAACACGTAACCTAAGACACTGATACCTCGACACTTAGCCTGAGACAACAGAGATAGTAGAAAGATAAAAACCATTGGTGAATAGTGGCGAGCACTCATATTAATGATCTATGGTAATACAAGCGACAGGTCACTCACAATAGGAGAATGCGTCCGTGTGGAAATAGGGGACGAACGGAATCCATCACGGATATCGGAACTGAGATGTGTTTTACAAATTGTTAGTACCAAAAGACGACGTTATAATATTATTAATATACTCCACTAGCTGTAGCCGGAATGCGTTGCAATGCCAGTAAAGAAAAAAGTAACTCTTTCACGGTTATGTTTTCCTAGTACTTTAACAAGTCTGAAAAATATAATCCTGTACAATTTTTATTTTTTTATGGACTTCGGCATACGCAGATCAAATAACCGTCGGCGTAGTAGGGTACGCGTTCGTCTCTTAAGTAGCGGGTATTGGTGTCGATTCCCAATGGAAACACTAATTTTCTCCCCGAGGGAAATCTGGTGAAACTTGGGAACCTGGTTCTGGGTGCGATTGTATATCTTGTGATGTGATTGTTTCACCCACAAGTCATCGAACTTAGTGTGGGACTGTGAGTGTGAAAAAAAACAATCAGATAAACGGTATGGCAGAGCACGAAAGACGAACAAATATTGATATTAACTAGATTTAGAATAAATTAACTTAACAGTAAATTATTTATTTAACATCAAATTAAAAACAGCAACGACTGGAATAAAAATTAGCCATTAATTTAATCTAAAACACGCAAAATTAAACGTCAAACGTACCAGGACAGCATAAACCGGCGGAGCCATGGCATCTGGCCGATAACTCATGCGGATGCAAATACACATTATCTGTGGCCCGCACCCGCGCTCCGTTTGTCTATGTAAATGCGTTATTAAAATTAAATAAATACATCCCTCG
Source organism: Lomographa bimaculata (assembly GCA_948107665.1). NCBI lineage: Eukaryota > Metazoa > Arthropoda > Insecta > Lepidoptera > Geometridae > Lomographa > Lomographa bimaculata. The sequence goes on from OX403603.1 coordinate 1,715,741, forward strand.
TGGAGGGTTGACCCCGATTTTGAATTTAGTGGCGGGGAATTTTGGGCTGATTGGATTATGGAGTGCGAGTAAGCGACACATCTATATCGTATAACTAGGATAGCATAAAATCAAAATCGTTTATTCACATGGGCCCCAAAGAGGCACTCATGTGTTAATACGACTCTACTGCCAGGATCGCAAAATTACTGCCATCTCGAGAAGAACCTGGCAAAAAAACTAAGCGGCGCATTTTTTTTCCTTAATTTTTTTTTATATTATTTTATCCTAGCGTTACGCGCGAGAATGCTCCTCACAAAAAAAATTAAAGAAGAATGTATTATCCATTTTCACAGCACGCCAAATTACGTGGATAGTTCGCCCCGAACTGAGACGTCATGCCTACATTTTGCCTAATAAGGAAAACCTATTTGCTTTTATAATATTTTTATAACAATAATTGTTATTTTTTTTGTATTTGTTGTTCAAGTACTTTATAACAGATATTATACGTAAGTTTCAGCTTTAAATTTGTAGCCATTATTGAGATAGAGACAAAATAAGTCGAAAAGTTTGACTTTGGTTACCTACCAAATTGTTTTTTTTTATGCTTGATAGGCCAGCATTTGACAACAATCTCACTTGATGAAAAGTGATGATGTATCAACATTTGTTTTTTTAAACGGTTCCGTGCTCTACGTGCTAAGCTCTATTTAACGATCCCCACACGGGCAGAAGAATAATACCCCCTATTTACGTGTACCCGTACACGTAAATAGGGGGTATTATCCCCCCATATAGCCCCCCTTAATATTTGCATGTTTTGACGTGATAACGTCTTATAAATGAGAATACCGGCTACATGTACGAAAAAGTGTCACGTTCCGCCTGAGCCTGAGCGTGCAAGCGAGAGCGCGGAACAAGCGATAGAGGCACGATCGGCCTAAGCGTTCGTCTTATGACGTTATCATGTAAAATTATCGTCCGTAAACCGACTATATAGACAACATCTGTCATTTTATTATTTGGATATTATTATTTATTTATTTTTATTGTATTTCGTTTTATATTTAAATATTTGAATTTTAGAATTATCGATTAACGAATACAATGCCTATCTGATTTAACGACCATTATTTTATTTTATTTATGTTTTACATTGGTAATGAATAATGAATAATGTGTCAACTTTGTAGTGATAGTTCGAATTAGGTCTTCACGACACAGGCTTGCCTAGTGTGAAGACCACAGTTTTAAGAGTGCATATTATGAAACTTTCAGCCCTAGACACCAAAATAACAAAAAACCTTAGCTTATATTCTGTATCATAGATTTATATAATAAATGACTGTAATATTTGGAGTGTTTTTCAGCTGTAAATAAAGTTATTTTCATATTTTTTTTTCAACCAATTTTTTTTTATTGTTATTTTTGACTTCGGGCCACAGCTTTACATATTCTCTGAGAAATTAACGTTATTCGTTTGCATGTTTTAGACGCTTAAACTATATATAAATGCCACAAACGGAAGGACGAAGTGCTGAACCACTCAAGTAAACTTAGAGACCGCTTCGCTCGCTCAACTGACGTCTCCCGTTTAATTTACAAAGTATACAACCTACAAAATAACACAAAAAAACATAGGGAAAAACTCAATTTTCTCGCAATCGAAAAACCATTTTAAATATTCATTGTTTCGCCCGATGTCCATCTGGGATGCCCTAATAGACGGACGGACAAAGTGTTTTACCTCATGAATGGATAATAAGGAATCAACCCTTCAACTTATGGATGTCGTGGTCGCTAGGGGTACTGTTTACCCTTTTTTATAGGCCGTCTTTTGTTTTGAAGTGAGATCACTGAACAGTACGGATTAAGGACTTAACCTGTTAACTTTTAGGTGGGGTAGAAAAGAAGCAATTTTTTGAGACATATTTATGACGACATCTAGGGGATGAGGGTGGTATAGTCTAAGCTGACCTCACCTGCGCCGTTGAATCTAAATATGTTGTCGTTGAGGTGCAATACATCTTCGGTCGCATCATCGCTTTCCATTAGGTGAGATAGTGGTCTAAAGCTTGCCTTTCAAACATAAAAAAAATTTAGCAGGCGGCCGGTCATACAAATCACCAAATTTTAAGCGATGATGAATTATCACGACATATGTAAGTAGCAAATTGAATTTAATTTAGATGTGACATTGTGGTTTATCGATTTTTTATTTTTATTTCTACAACCCAGTACTTTATTTTTTTCATCTCAGAATTCCTTGTAAAGGTTCTATCACTTTACTAGGCAAAACTTGACTATGACTGGGCCATGACTCTTTCACTTGACTTTGACTTGTGACTAAGACTTCTATTATGAAATATGTAAATACAGTTGAATAATTATACAACTTGACACTGGCTAAATGCACAAAGATTGCGAAGCCAAAAAAAAAAAAACAAATGCTAGTCGGACTCACGCACGAAGGTTTCCGTACCATTATCTATAAAAAATCTAGTTTGTTGTATGGGAGCCCCCCTTAAATATTTATTTTATTTTTAGTATCTGTTATTATAGCGGCAATAAAAAATACATCATCTGCGAAAATTTCAACTGTCTAGCTATCACCGTTCTTGAGATACAGCCTAGTGACAGACGGACGGAAGACGGACGGTCGGACAGCGAAGTAATAGGGTCCCGTTTTTACCCTTTGGGTACGGAACTCTAAAAAACTAAGTTCCAAACTACGTGAAACATAATAATATGTAGTATCTTTGTTTCCGCTTCCATCTAAAAGCAAAGCTAGTTTACCCCGTATTAAGCATATGATTTCCCGGACGATCCAAGTTGGCCCGTAAATTCGACTCAAGCGAATGGGTTACACGAGGGAATTTTTCCTTACTAAACTCCGCAAAGTTGCTGCAAGTAATCTAAAGTTAGGTACCGCCTGGCTATTTAGATGCACATCTTAACTTGCCCATATATCTAGATTGTAAGAACTCAGCCGGGGCAACTCTGAAAGTGTTTTACCCGAACGCCTTTTTCCTTTTACCCCGAGTTCTGGTGTGTTCACACGGGGCCAGTCGGTTCTGTCTATCATCATGGCAACCCTAGCCGTTCCCCGCGGCTTCGCACGCTATTATCAAGTAGCTTAAGTGTTAATTCTAGGTATAATCTATGTACATTCCAAATTTCATCCAAATCCGTTCAGCCGTTAAAGCGTGAAGATGGAACAAACATACTTATAATATATAGGTATGATCTGGCAGTCTTCAAGTCAAGAGTGAATAGGTATCTTCTAGACAGGCATGCTACATCTTTGGCCGCATCATCGCTTTCCATCAGGTGAGATAGCGATGCTTGCCTATCAAGTATAAAAAAAACTGGTGCATTTAGCCAATGTCAAGTATTAATATATTTCAAGTGTATTTCATATTAAAAGTCCTAGTCACAAGTCACAGTCAAAGTCAAGTAAAACAGTCAAGGTCCTCTCATAGTCAAGTCATGCCCTAGTAAAATGGTAGAAACTTTACTAGAACTTCCATTGGAGTTTTGGTGCGAAGGTGAAAATCACGTTTTTCTACTTTGTTTTATTTGCCTACACTTATGCACATTTACTAAGTATTTAGAGTTAACAATCCACCATTATTACACATTAACATGCGAATTATCACAGGTTTTGGAAAATCATCAACTATCATGATGTTACGTTTTTATTCTATATATTTAAGGATATGTTAATATAAACGCAGTATTTTATATTTATATTAATATTAAAGCACTTAATTCTAATAGTTTTCTGCTAGTTTTTAAATTAAGCGTACTTTTTACACTTTGAAATTGTAATTTTTGTTTAAGCCTGTTTGCTAAATTCAAAATTTTACTGTCTGATTAAAAATATAAAAGATTATTGTACAAAATTTAAATCCTTCATTGGCCTTAAGATTAGTTAACTAAGAATATATTGTTATTTATAAGGGCTGTGGATTTTGTGTAATAAATAAATAAATAATACAAAATCAACAACGCCATTCTTTTTACTTTCGCGGCAGAAACCTGCAACGTATCTTTCCATTGTGAACAAGACCTACTCCTTCAGTGAGTACTAGTGTGGACGACAGTCCAATCCAATAAGTCCGCGGGCGTTCGAATGGACGCCGGAACTTTCCGATACTATTGAGTTAATTAAACAAAGACTCCGGGAATTTATTTCGTTCCTTGTGCGGAATTCAATTTGAGTTCGAGATTTTTTCCGCTGTTCTTATAAGTTTGAAACTGAAATGTGTTAAATTCTAAACTATTATAACCATGTATCTATCTACGGGCCAATCCTACTATATAGTATTATGAATCCGAAAGTTTGTTTGTGTGTAAGTGTGTAAGTATGTTTGTTCCCTCTTCACGCTTTAACGGCTGAACGGATTTGGATGAAATTTGGAATGTACATAGATTATACCTAGGATTAACACATAGGCTACTTTTTAACTTGATAATGGCGGGCGAAGCCGCGGGGCACGGCTAGTTACCTATATTTCCTAAAACTATATATAGCAAAGAACCAAGTTACCTACAAGATATCGAGCCTATAGGTAACTCAAGTGCTCAAGCCCACTACCAGTTAAATTCTTAGTATTGAACTTGTTGGGTGAGTTTTCGCCTTCTAAGCAGGGGTATCAAAATCTAAATCTAAATCATCACACGGGCTCCAAAGTGGCACTTATGAAAGTTTATGACTCTGCTGCCAGATTCGCAAAATATAATACAAACTCCGGCGCGGCAAAGCACTACGCTCGTCAACCTGAGATATAGATCTATCTATCTAGATGCAGATCTATTAACTACTCGTTGGCTTAGTTGTCTGGCGTTCGCCTTCTAAGCTGGGGTATCGGGTTCGATTCCCGGCGGGCACACAATTTTTTTTCCCGAGGTAAATTTGTGTTTCTGGTTCTGGTTGTGACTGTGTGTATGATGTGAATGTTTCCGGCACCCACGTCACAAGTCTTCAAACTTGGTGTGGGGCTGTCAGTGTGAAAGCGTTTATGTTTATAGATGTCAAATCTGTTTAAGCCCTGTATAGTAACTTTTTTTTATAAAAACCCAAACAAACCCTAAAAATAAAAATAAAACAATACAATTTCTAAACCATACATCTTGATAATACCAAAGTCTTACCGTGAGATGGCGCAGGTGTCTTGTCACATAAATACGGGGCACCTACCCTTTTTAATATACCCTAGATTTGCAACCCCTACGTAGGGGTAGTCGCAATATAACTGTGACTGTAACGCATTTATCAAATGGTAGGATTTTTCCCAGGATATTACGTCATAAGTTATGGAAGCTGTGTTTGGTAGTTTTGAATGGATAAAAGGGAAATTAGATAAGTAGATGCTTGGAATTTATACAAACATAATTGAAACGCAAGCAATGCCTAAAAAAATCGACTACACCGCTGTACCTTCGGAACTTTGATCAGATTAGATGTACTAAACACGCATTATTGACGATATTTCAAGAACTACTGATCAGATCTTGATCAAATTTAAATGAGACCAATTAAAAAGCAACATTATTCAAACAAAAATAAAAATTCAAAATCGGTTCGAACGGAACGGAACGATCGAGCAATGAAGTTATAATATAAAGTAATACACAAAAAAATAATTAAATACGTCTATTATTCGTCAAAAAACACATTTACTTAAGAACCAAAAAAAAAACAAGTTTCCTTCGGGGACTCCGGTACCCGCAACGTAAAAGACAGTCAATCAACCACGCTACCGTAGTTTTATAAGCTTTTTTTATTTATGTATATATATTTAAAGTTTATAATGCATTTGTCTTAGAACAAATCCTAGTTAGTGACCACAGTCATAGTCAAGTAACACTAAAAAAATTGGTAAAACAGAGTTTTGGAGCGAAGAATTACAAATTAACAAAGCCATTTTTTTGTTGTGATTGCATATGTGTGATGTGAATGTTTCTGGCATCCACGACACAAGTCATCGAACTTAGTGTGGGGCTGTAAGTGTAAAAGCGTTAATGTTTTGTTTACTTTCGCGGCAAACTCTATATGTTTTTGATATAATATTTATACATTTGTTATATTGAACGAACAGTAGAGTATGTAGATATATTTTACGCAATTTACGAAAGAGATAGCTAGGTAAAATATGCATCCCGTATCATGGTATGTAATCCAATCTGTACGTGAGCCAAACAACAGCGCCGAACTGGATAAGGCGTGATGTGGATATTGTGGACTTTGTTTTACTGAAATAAAATAATCGCCCGCGGCTTCGTGCGAATTATAATACAGCCTATGTGTTAATCCTAGTCAATATCTATCTACATTTTAAATTTCAGACAAATCGGTTCAGTAGTTTTGCCGTGATTCAGTAATAAACATCAACGTGTTCTATCATAGGTTGCATCATCCTACTAATATTATAAATCCGAAAGTTTGTGTGTAAGTGTGTAAGTATGTTTGTTCCATCTTAACGCTTTAACGGCTGAACAGATTTGGATGAAATTTGGAATGTACATAGCTTATATCTAGGGATTAACACATAGGCTACTTTTTAACATGATAAACGCGGACAAAGCCGCGGGGCACGGCTAGTCTACAATACTTCCCTTAAAATCAACAAAATCGCGCATACCCCTTTATCCAGCAACCCGATCCTTGTCCGAGAGATATGAACTTATCTTAACGACCCCCTTCGAGGGGGATCCCTTGACCCCGATGTCGCGATATGGACCGGCCAATTTTGGTCAAACTACGGTACTTGTATACTTCTTGTTGTTTATGTGTGCCTAGTACTTTGGTCATTTGGAAGCATATTTCTGGGATTTTATTAAGCGTTTTCTTAGTGATTTGTGGCTGATGTTGAGAGTTATTTTTCTGCCAGTAGATATTAATATTTTTTTAATTTATAAAAACTGATCAATTTACACTACGCACCACGCATCTTGCGCGCTGCATGAGCGAACGAGAATTTTCTGCTCTGTCCTACTACATATTATACATCATCATGATGATGTTGATTTTTATGTTTTCCTGGTACTTTAAGGTTGAATTTATAAAATTTATATTCAAAGAAGAAAACACTACCATGGCTCCGCACGCACTAATCAGGATAAAAATATGATCTATCTGCCGCAATAGTTCGATCCAAATCCGCTCAGCCGTTACAAAGAGACCTCGTTTCAAACACTGTCACACAAACTCATATTAATTGTTGTTTTTTAAGTCATTTTTACAATAAAAACAAGAATATTTGCACACGTGGCGCGTGTAGAATCCTCACACTCCCTTTACTCGCCACGTGCAACAACATCCTTGTACTGATCGAAGAAAGCCGATCTAAAATCTCCAAGACTTCGTCAGCGTAACCAAAGCCGCCATCAACTAGTATTATAAGCCTAAGTAAACCCGATCCGTAATCTATCGGGAACGGAACCGGCCGGGCTACCCTTCGAAACCCCTTCGCCAAACTTTGCGCGTATCCAGTTACTAAGCTCGCTAAGTATTAATTATGGCGGGTGTTTTCCTTATTTTCAGATAAGGAGATTAGGGGAAATATGGCGGATTCGAGCAGGTTGGACGGCTGAAGGTATACGCTGCTTAGTTTAAGATTGGGAGAAGACGAATTGCTTGCTTCTATAACTCATAACTGTTTTGTGTGTAAGTCATTGAACTTAGTGAAGTGTAATATAATAAAATGTTATAAAAAAATTGGTTGTCTGTAAAGTCGGTTTAGCGACGATAATTTTGCGTGATAACGTCATAAGACTAACGCTTAGGCCGATCGTGCCTCTCTATCGAATGTTCTGCGCTCTCGCTTGCACGCTCAGGCTCAGGCGGAACGTGACACTTTTTCGTGCGTGCAGCCGGTGTTCATCAATTTATAAGACGGTATCACGTCAAAAGTTACATGAAACCTAATTTTTTACTATTTTGACCGCAACGTCACTTTCTATCAGGTTAGATAGCTCAAATACTTGCCATTATTTAACATATAAAAAACTATTGCAACGGCTTAAAACCGAAATAAACCTATAAAAAATTAAGAAACGCAATCCTCCACGTGATAAGCCAGAAGCTAAATAAAAAAACAACTCCTACAAGCTCAATAATTAACCACATAAGACCTTATTTGTCACACTGTCCTATAAACCTCTCCCTTAATTCAGGTTCCAATATTAATAAATTCTCATTCTGCGCTGCAATTTTCCCTCCAAAAGCAGAACTTACGACGCGCCCTTACTCTAAATAAGGTTTCTCGAGATTTTTAACGGAGAAGGGACTCTTTTTTTCATTGTCTTGGTCGACCATAGAGTATTTAGATCATAAAAAATTTTTATACACGTGTTATGGTCTGGGAAAAATAATACTTTTTTAAATATGTATGAAAATTGGAATCAACAAGGCATTATTAATATCTAAAAAAGAGGTTTAATAATAGTATTAGGTAATAGTGTTTTTTGCGCATATTTTTTTTTTTTAATAATGATAAGCTCTTATAAATAAGTTAGAAAGCAACAAGTAAGCTATATTGTTTCTTATTTATTTTACGTTCGTTAGGTATGTTTTTTTTATGAGTAACATTATAATTATAATAATTTTATTAAAAAATATATTTGTAATAATCAGTAATCGCAGAATTTAAACATAAAAAGACAAGCAATTAAGCATAACCATTCTTGCACTTTCACAATGAATGGCTTCCCTTAGTGCCAAATCCCATACATTTTAATCCAATTTCAAACATTACGTACCCCTACACTTAATTCAAAGAGTAAAGTGATTGCAGCACCCAAGATACATATATCCTGGGTGCTGCAATCACTTTAGTCTTTGCACTAACACAATCGCACCCAGAACTAAAAGCACAAATATCCCTTAGGAAAAAAATTGTGATTCTGGCGGGAATCGAATTTAGGACCCGTGTAGACCACAGAAATTTGCCCACTGCACCAAGCAGGTCGTCAATTACGTTTATAAAAATCTACCTTACATAATTCAGTTTCATCAGATACGTTTGAAAGATCTGCCTTTTCGATTCCTTCTAGAAACCTTTTCGCAAATCTAATACCGCATTTCATTTTTATTACCTCAACTGTCAATTTTATTTCGAATTCTAAATCCAATTTTCATGCGCATTATGCAGAATACGTCCGTCCCTTTCTGGCGTGATAGCTTTATGTATTTCCGTCTCAAGTTCTATTTCCGCTAGGTTTCCCGTCCGGTGCCTTAAAAAGTGGGTAGTTGGAAGTCCAATGGCGGAAGTGAGGAAATGATTTCTGTCCTCCTTTATGGCGTTTGGGATGGATCTAGCGATTAAAAAGTGTAGTTCTTCGCGTTTAGGGGATAGAGGAATATAATACATTTGTAACGAAATATTAGGATAAGGTAAACCTCAATTTATTGTAACTGATAGGGGGATAAAGTAATTCGTAAACAACAAATGTATTTATACAATTTAAAATAAGACACAAAAGGTTATCTTACACATAACATATATTTTTTTATATGACGTTTTTTTTTCTACCACCACTTATGATGTTGCTCACTTAGCTCCACCCAAGGGCGTGATTAAAAGTAATTGTTTTTTTTTATTTTGTATAATTGGTAGGAATGAGAATAGGTCGTAAAAAGTATTTTGCACCCTCCTACCCCAACCCCCATATTTTAATCGTGATTTTTGTAAGAACAATATCAAAAAGTGTTTAGTTTGATATTAAAGTACTAGGCGACCATAGACGCGAAAGAGGTATAACACTTTTTCTAAACATTGCCGGGTACAGCTAGTGCTATTATTAATTATTAATTTGCAAAAATATGTAGTACACTGTCTTTGTAGTGATTGGATTCTTTTGCAGAGTCCGCCTGGGGCAGTACCACACTTTATCGGGCACATCACTACATACCTACTATTCAGTTAAGTACGATCTATTTTAGAATAGTGTAACCACGAGTTAAAGAAATTACTCGTAGCCATACTGGTGTTGGAAAACGGTGTAACCACGAGTCCGCAGGGCCTTTACCAGATATTGAACCGCCAGCAGTAATGTGTAAACATTATGTATTAATGATTGAAGGGCAATGTTTCTAGAACAGTAATGGCCACGCATGACACTTACCATCCGGAGAGCGATTTGCTCGTCTCTCAATCACATACAAAAATTATTTTTGTATGCTCCGCTTATTGTAGTAGGTGTTTTAATACTGTTTAAGGCTGATCTTTTCATTCTTTTTTATTTATAGTGTAAGATAATAAAGAATTACCTATAATATTTCATAAATTACTGTTTACGGTTTGATAAAAAGAGCCTTAAAAATAGACAGCTTCAAAAGAAATTACAATTAAAAAAAAAATTACAGAGCGGTCATTAACGATAAATTTACCTTATATAATTTTTATAAAAATGAACGCTTTCACACTCGCAGCCTCACACTAACTTCAATGACATGTATCGTGAGTGCCGGAAACATTCACATCACACACACAATCACAACCTGAACCAGAAACACTAGTTTTCCTCGGGGAGATAACTTGTGTTCCCGCCGGGAATCTAACCCGATACCTCTGTTTAGAAGGCGAACGTTCACTAAGCCAACGGGAAGTTCAAATTTTAACTATAATGACTTTAAACTTTATAAAGCAGCTCGCATTATATTTTTTTCTAATAGTCAGTTTTATTTTTCTTCCACTATGCCTTAAGAGGCCGGGGAGTCTGTGAAACGATCTATAGGCTGTCTCTGTTCAACTGGCAAACTGTGCCCATGCGATATCACTACCGACCGAACAAATTATGATAGGTGCCGTAATACCAAAAATTATGAATGAAAATGTAATGTTTAGCCATTGTTTTTTGCATTAATAGTACCTCGAAATGATAATCTATGTTCCTGTAGTAATGACAAAAGAATGTGTTAGTTTTTAATACAAAACGAATAAGTTAAAGATGCGACATTTACGTCGTAATAATGTGTGAAAATCAATTGGTTTATATTTCGTTTTAGGTCATTATTTTGGAATAAAAACTATCCAGGAACCTAGATTAATATGTTTTTAATCTGAATAGGTAATATGCTTGAATTATAAACAATTTAGGTATTACGATTGTATGGGCAAATCAACCTCCGCAGGCCCCTTAACATGTAACTCTAGCTGGCGTGATCTGAGTTTCCTTGATATCTTCTTCCCTGGGCAGAGCAATGCGTGCCTGTCACTCGCCCATGGGGGTCCTATTCTTATTGTAGGGATGGGAATATCCGGCAAGTATCCGGCCAAACTTAAAAACTTGTTTCTTCCATAGATACATCGACTGGGTGAATTTTTGTTTTACTTTTCAAGAAAGCACGGTGAAGGAGTGGATTATTAACATCAACATTCATAGTAACTTAGAATAGATACTTACTTAGAGATTATTACTAATATCTACGGGCCTATTGCCTATATTTCCTTAAACTAAACTAAAACTAAATACAGCAAAAAGACCTAAGTTACCTACAAGACATCAAACTTATTGGTAACTCAAATGATCAAGCCCAATACCAGTGGGTAGCGTTCCCATCATGCTGGCGGCATTACTTAATTTATTACTTAATTTAAATACTATCTTCCTCCATATAAGTCTTCTGTACGTGTGTATATGACTGAACTCCTTCTAAACGGCTGGACCGATTTTGGTGACATTTTTGTGTTTGTTCACGTGAATCCAAGACTTTTTAGATTCAAGCAGAATAAATATATAGTCACAAAAAAAATATGCAGTTAAACTATTTTTCTCAAAATACGTCACTCGGATTTGGTAAAGTACTAGGCAACCATAAACATGAAAGAGGAAAAATGCTATGTTTTCTTAACGTGGCATTACAACGCATACCGGTTATAGCTATATAATAATACAATATTTTTTGCTTAATCATTTAAAATATGTTTGATTATTCTTAATGTTGAATCGTAAGGTAAGCTTCCTCTAACTATTTGCTATTTGCAAGTATATTAAGATTTTTCTTTATCTGATTGTCTTCAACTGTGAAAAAAACGCAAGCAAATAGATTTCAATAAAATTGATATGGAATATACCTCTGAAGTATAATCTACCAAATAAAAAAAAAACAAAATCGATTCATAATTGGCGAAATACGCGTAACATAAATACAAAAAAAACAAACAGTCGAATTGAGGACCTCCTTTTTTAAAGTCGGTTGTAAAATAAAAAGAATATAATAGTTTACCGGCAGAATTTTATTCCTACAAGCATGTTAAATATTTGTTGGAGCTGGGGTCTGGCTGATTCTAGTCATCATTTATCCGGCAATCCGGCTAAAACATAACCTAGCCTATCTACTCAACCTTTTCTATAATATTGTAAATAATACCAGAGTTGTGCGGCACGGCTCAAAGAGCCCTGATACAGCCGTAACTCAACACCGCGCAGGAATCCACGTAACCAGCTCTGGTTTATGGAGCCCTGGTAGCTTGCGTTAGAATATCTAATGTTATTTCTAATATTAACCAAAGAATATCCTAATAAAATAAAATATACATAACATTATATACACACATAACATAAAATATCATAATTTGTTTTGTAATAATAATATTATACGCAAGCAAAGCATAAAAAAACCGACTTCAGCGCTTTTCTTTTTTGTTGTATTTCTCAAAAAGCGCTAGATCAATTTCGATCACATGGGGCCACCTCTGAAGTATAATCTACCAAACCAAGTGGGTACCGGCAACATTCATATCACACACGATCACAACCAGAACTTGAAACAAATTTTCCTTGGGGAGAAAACTTAAATACTTGTGCCTAGGAGGCGAACGTCCACCCAATGATCTTTTAATAATTTCATTCTTTTTGTTTATCATTAAAAAATACTTAAAACTTATATCTAATATATAAATATATATAACTCAAAGGTGACTGACTGACTGACTGACTGACATAGTGATCTATCAACGCACAGCCCAAACCACTGGACGGATCGGGCTGAAATTTGGCATGCAGGTAGATGTTATGACGTAGGCATCCGCTAAGAAAGGATTTTCATTAATTCTACCCCCAAGGGAATTAAATAGGGGATGAAAGTTTGTTGTACTTCTTAACGCGAGCGAAGCCGCGGGCAAAAGCTAGTATAATATAAAACTCCTTGCCTGAGACGGTGTAGATAAATAGAATAAGTCTCCAATGACCGAAGTATCTTTTGGGCAAGTTTGGCACATCGCTTACCATCAGGTGAGATGGTTGAAAGTTTGACTATCATAAGTAAAAAAAAATGTTAATGTAAATTTTTAATAGGTAGACCCAAATTCGTCTAAACCCAAGATAATTATTGCACAAACATTAACTAAAGTAAAGTCCAATAGGCGCCATCTGGTGTACGCCCCGAGGTAAAACTCGAAGATTTCTCCACATATTCCACGCAAGGCCATTCATCAAACCGACAGAAACATTTCAAAAATAATCTCACCCAGCGTTAATCGTCGCATCCCTAAAGCTCCAAATCCCCCCCTAATGCCCCCCTAAGCCCCCCCGAGCCGTACCTGGGACGTGTTCCAAAGAAATAATATTGAATAAGGGACAAATCCTACGCAACGCCTTAAGCCCTTTCTGGGGGCTAAAAATAATTATAAGTCCGTTGTAATCCCCGAGATATGGAGACACAAGTTCATATTGTTTCTGTTTTCTCACTGTATTCTTGTCTTTGGTTTTTGGGCTTGTTTGCAAAGATATCTCCAAAGTTTCGTATTAAAGAAGAATGAACCAAGCCCTTCTTTATACGTATGTATGTTTGTATATCATTATTATGTACGTGTGTATTGACTGAACTCCTCCTAAAAGGCTGGACCGGTTTTGAAAAAAAAAAATTGTGTATGTTCAAGTGGATTCAAGAATGGAAAAAATTCTTAAAACAACGAAATCTTTATAAAAAAATATCATGAAAAAAAAGTATCTTGGACGTCACTCGGATTTGGTAAAGTACTAGGCAAACATGAACATGAAGGAGGTAATCATTTATTCAATAAGTATATAGTATGGCATTTAAGTACAAGGCAATCATAAACGTGAAAGAGGTATCTAAATGCTTTCTTCCTATAAGTGGCACTGCAAAGCATGCCTTACATACCGTATACATTTGTTACTTAATACTTTTCTGTATGTATAAAGTACCCAGTGCTGTGTTCTGCACGATTGCGCTTGCGTTGGTTGCGCTTTTTCCAAGTAGCAGGAATCGGGTTTGATTCCCGGTTAGAACACAAGTTTTTGCCCCAAAGAAAATTTGTGTTTCAGGTTCTAGGTGTGATTGTGTGCGTAAATGGCAGTGGCACCCAAAACACATGTCTTAGTGTGAGGAAGCGAGTGTGAAAGTGTTTATGTTAAAACAATCTAAACCGATTTTAGCATTGATCCATCTATAGACACGTTATTCCATAGTTCGTAGTGTTATTGCCGCTGTTAATGCTGTTTGAAAATCGAAATCTAGTCAATTCTGTCCAAATTATACATTCATCTTCTATACTACCCTCAAATTCACTCGCGCCATTGGGATTCATCCGATTCAGAATTAATTCAAACATGCATGGCGTCGCACGGCACGACCATTCTCCGATATGACACGATTGAAACTGTGTAATCGCAAATCGAACATCGAATATTTGAATACGAATACTCGACCTCTGTGGTCAAGGATTTGAACATGGAGCGCATTCATTTGTTTCCCGCCACTCGCTGATTGGTCGGTGTCGGTGGCGGGAAGGCCCAGGTGCCGCGCTGTCACCGCGTGGCGTTCCATTTCCCGCGCGCGTAATCGAATGAATATTACAAACGTCAGTTTGACAGCTATGCAGTTTCACGCGCGAAAGTGGGTCAAACGATCTTTTCACGCCAATTTCAAATGGATTTGAAAAAGGATTTCCTTTTTCAAACCCATAAAAGAGAGGTCAGCTAACGGGATATATTAAAGACCGTTTAGGTTGTTTTAAAAATGAATAAGGTGGAATCGTAGTGTTAACAGTGACATATCTCGGATCCTGCACCGGAACCGGAACTGTTTTACAGGCGACCGTAATGAAAGCACTTAGCGCTAAGCGAAGCAATTATAAGTAATTTGGGAGCCGGTAATGGGCGCGGACAGCGTTGTGCAAAAACGCGCCAAACAGAACGCGCTAAAAGCTCCCTAATTCGATTGTCGACGGTTACTTTTTAAACTTCGGCTGAAACACTGGCCCAAAATAGAGATGCAAGTTTTCAATTTGAAAAAAGAACGCCGATTTCTTTTTTTATTTGTGGAGTTGAACAGTTTCTGATTTTTTGCACAGACCGTATTCAATACTTTTTTTTTCATAAGTAGGCAAAGATTACCTTAGTCTTAGTTATTAGGACTTAATTTTTTTAATTGCTGAGAAAACTGACTGTTAGTTTATTGATTTTCTGAAAGCTTTAATACTATATTATTTTTACTGTTTTTTTTTGTTCTTTTATTATGTACGATAGGCAAGCGTTTGACCACAATCTCACCTGATGGAAAGCGATGATGCGGCCGAAGATGCAGCACATGCCTAGAATCTTGCCTTGTTATCTATAATTAACTTTAAGTCAACAGTAAATATGTCACTTCACTGATAAGCATGTAAAGTCGGCTTGGATGCATTAAATTTAACCATTATCTACTTGAGTATAAATTTACTTATTAAAAAAAACGCTTACACACTCACAGCCCCACATTAAGTTCGATGACTTGTGTCTTTAGTGCCAGAGACACATCACAACCATCATTCATTTTATTTAATTGAAATCATATCATAACGAAGCCGTTTTCCAGCAGCTGTCCTCGAAAGTCATTTCTCATTCTTTGTCCATTGCTACCCACAAAAATTAGCATAAGACTTTATAACCTCTACACTCGCTACTCGATGCACGAGTCAGTGTTTCGAAGTAATTTCTAGAATGGGTTTCGGCGGGGGCACGGGTAGGGGGTGAGGGGAGCGGGGGGGAAGGGAGGGTGCAATTTCATTACCGGTCCGGATCCGCGCTCATAAATCACCAGCGAAGAAGGAGCCTCAGTTCAGGTGACGCTCGCAAAGTCCTGAGCCCCTGGTATTTCTGTTTCATTCGACTCGATCCCGTTTTCTTTATGATCGCGAATATTTCGAATTTTCTAGTCGAAGCGGTTTGTCTAGGTTTTAATTGCATTTTGTTTTTTTTTTGGGTTCGCGCGGGTAATATTTTCAGCCAGTAAAATTTACATTAAAAAAAAACATAAAAAATATTTTTGTTGTTTTTTAGGTCCTGTGTAAAACAATAAAATGTTTTATAAACCTCTATATGAGAACTAAATACCAAATATACATATAAACTAGACTATTATGAGATTGCAGATCAGATCCAGGTCCCGGTTGTTAGTCGTAAGACAACAATCGCTTAGTCATGTTAGCAATATGGCGACGTATGTTCTTACTAATTTTATAAATTCAAAAGCTTGTGATTAAGTAAGATTAAACTTATAATCAAGGTCTGTAACGGCTGGACGAATAAGGATGTAATTTGGTACGCAGACAGTTAATATTTCTAGTCTATGACATAATAAAAACGCTTATTTTTATTCTTATCTATGGAGCCAGCAAATACAAACAATTGCTATCATTGATAGTACTTCTTAGTTCCACGTTCTAATCGAAGTTTAAAAAACACGTATAAACATAACCAACAATCAAAAACTAAAATTCCCTGAAATACTACCAACTAAAGAGGTAGGAACACATCTACCAACATTCAAAATAACGCCTCGAATCTATTTCCCCCCAAAACTTCAATTGCGATCATCAAACGTTCCATTTTTAAAACAAACCTCACACATAATTGTCTTGTCTTTGAAAAGCTCTTTGTCTGCATTGAAAAATTTATAGCTCTCTGGGAAATTTTAATTGAAACGCGGTTTTACAATTGTACGGAAGCCGGTCATGCGCCATTGTTATTTGTCTTTTTTTTTCTCTTTTTTTGTAAACTTTCCAACTACCCTCGGTTTATTTATTGCAGTGGACAATTTTCGCGCGATTCCTGCGCCTGTGAAAGGCAATATTTCATTGGGTTTTAATAATGGATGAACAATAGACAAGTGGAGTCATAATGGCTGCCATTTCTGGACTGCTGTTTATAATAATTATGGTATTGGAACTTTTTCTCTTAACATCAGAATAACAGTGCTCAAGAATTACATGATATAATTCCTTTATGCCCTTTTTACTATCTAACAACAAGGCAAACTGTCAAACGCCATCCATTTTTATGGTTGACATACCTCCAGTTCGCTCGAAGCGTTTAGCTTCTACGTTTATCATCCGTACTTCACCGCTAATATTATTTTTTGTAGATTTTCTCAAAAAGCGTTAAATGAATATTGATAAAATGTATATGGAATATGAATTTCGAATTAATATGAATTTCAATATGATCATCAAAATTCATAATTGGCAGAATGATCGCGTAACATATATGAAAACAAATACATACAGCCCTATTGAGAACCTCCTCCATTTTTAAAGTCAGTTATTAAAACAAAACTATGTTAAGCTTGGGTTATTTCTTGATGTAGAAGAATTTAAAAACTCACCGTTAAATGCTGAAACAGCCACGCCCGCAGGATGTTGGTGGCGACCTTCGGGAAGATACCTCTTTTCTTCTGATTCTTCTTTCCGTTGGTGTCGTCGTCCTCTTCTCCCGTGCCCTCTCCCGAGCCGATACTCGCGTTACTGGCGTCGCCTGGGGACAAGAGAGGGTGGTGAGTTTCGGCGAACTCAGTGTGGTCAGTTGGTGAATGTGGAGAGTAGAAAGTGTGAGTGTAGTTAGTGAAAGTGGTGAGTTGATAAAAGTGATGAGTTAACGCGAATGGTGAGAGTGGTAGTTGTAGGTATCTATAATGTGTACTGTGTAGTGAATAGATGTGTGAAGAATGATGATGATGAGATAATACCTTGGATTAACAAATCGGCTACCACTTCGTTACATCAGGACTGGTAGCCTATTTGTTAATCCTAGGTATAATCTATGTACATTCCAAATTTCACCCAAATCCGTTCAGCCGTTACAGGGTGAAGAGAGAACAAACATACTTTCACAAAAACTTTCAGATTTATAAGTATGATAATAATAATATTTATGTATGCATACATTTTCCTCCATTTTATTTATATTCCCTCCGAAATTTCAGACAGAACATCAAACAAACTGCACATATCTGTAATTACAACGTGTTAAAGTACCAGGCGAACAGCAATCGCTGGAGATGTCCTCATGCGTCTGGCATATTAATTGGGCGCGCCAACTTGTATTCATTTAATCACCTGCCAGTGATTCGTATCAACTATAATTAATTCTGAGAACGTCGCAAGTTATGAAGTTACTTAGAGATTAGCGAGTGGGAGATTGGTTTAATTCTCTAATTAAATTTAAATATCACAGCTGTTTTGGCTTACTAAAGAAGCTTTTCGGTTTTGTTTGATTTCTATTTTTTTTTGTAGCCTGTATGCATTCTTTATTTGAAAAAAATCATTCAAAATTTAGTTCCATTTTTAAACTTTGTTCTAGTATGCTACCCTGGTCGAATTTATTATGAGATTAAGCAATATTTTCCCAAAGTCAGATTTATTGTCCTCAAAAAAATTTCATTTAATTTGATTCAGTCTTTGTATAGCTATATTATATTTGTTTTTTCTTTCTTCTACGCAAGCATGCTAAATCTTCGACCGCATCGTCGCTTTCTATCAGGTGATATTGTGGTCAAATGCTTGCCTATTGAGCATAATAAAATATTCTGCATTTACAGTCTGTAGTGTAGTGTAGTGTAGTCTATAAGCTGTAGTTAAGTTACAACTCATTGGTACTAAGAATTCATGAACTTGAGGAGAATAGTCAGCAGTCAGCCAATATTAATAGTCGATACTAAAGGTCAAGTTCAGTCAAAACCATCCCAACAGATCACCAAAATGTAAAATCCAAATTTAGAACACGTAAAAAACCTTTTTCGTTCCAAGCATTACAAGTTGCAGTATACGTTAGAAGAATTATTTCTGAATAATTGACATCGTATTCGGGTACCAGGAGGGCAGCGAACACACGATAAACAAATTAGTGTGCACTGAGCCGTATCAAATATTCATCGGAGCAGGAACAAATCGAATCAGTTGGCGGGTGTGAGCTCCGTCTTATTTCTGTTCTCCTGGTACTTGGTCGTTAATAAAAAACTAGCTGCTCGATTTTCTTGTTTGTTTTCATTTGTTTTCCTCTTTTGTTTTTATTGGATCTTTTTAGAAATAACATGCCTTGCGGGAAATTGTTTTAAAAGTTTATTGCTGTGTATGAATTTTGTATGATGTACCTTGGTCTTGACAAGTAAATAGAGTTTTTGTGTGATACAAAATGTTATCCTTCTACATTCTAAAGGCAATCATAATTTATGACCAATTTCACTATTAACATTCTCAATGGTTAAACTGATGCCTATAAAAGTGCTTCAATGGTTCATAAAACATTTTCTATTCTAATAAAAGAATAAAAGTAGTACAATTATTATTTAAATATCGAACAGGAACATTCAAATTATAAACACGCAAAATCGTATAAACCAACACATTCTATTATTAAAAGAATTCAAAATAAGAGAATTTAAATAGAATTATTTGAAAATCGAACTTAAATATTTTCATCGAGCTATTAACCGTTATTAACTTTATGCAAATCTAGAGGAACGACGTCCACTAGTGATGTGCAATCGTTACGTAAGCACGTCACATATCGATACGCCGACGCGTCGTATCTCATCCGACCGGTGGCGTGCATTGTCATGGTAATGGGGGCAAAGTAATAAAATTACTTTTAGACCATTACCCAACCCCCTCGGCGCACCCCAGCGATATAGGGTGTAGGAGACACAATAAAATGGTTACACTTCGACAAAAACATAGGGATTATTGTCTGTGTAATTGTTTTATACGTGTACCGAGATTTACGTTTTTTAAATTCTTCTTTTTTGTGGTTGTAACGGCGGACCTATATTTTTAATTCTGGATCTATGATAAGTTTAAAAATTACGTGATTATCGTAATTTTGGTGCATTTTGATGATGAAATTGTGAATTGAACATTTTATTTGTTAGTAGCCGTGCCCCGCGGCTTCGCCCGCTATTATCAAGTTAAAAAGTAGCCTATGCGTTAATCCTAGGTATAATCTATGTACATTGCAAATTTCATCTAAAGCCGTCCAGCCGTTATAGCGTGAAGAGGGAACAAACATACACACTTACATACAAACTTTCGGATTTATAATATTAAGTAGGATTCTGGCAATTAAAACACGATTTCATATCATCAAAAGTGACAACGTGGTTGAAAATGTAGAACGCCTGGTTTAAATCTGTTTATTGTTGTTTAGAAACTTAGGATCTACTCAGATTCTATGTTTTAACCTCCGAAGCAAAAGGAGTGGTGTTATAAGTTTAACGGGCGTGTATGTCTGTCTGTGTAAACGGCTGAATCGATTTTGTTTTTTTTTGTTTATAAGGGGACTTGATCGAGATTGTTTTTACGTATGTTTGGTGAAAAATGGCGCAAACAAATCGTCTAGGGTATTTTAATAAATGTTGATTTTACCTTTTTGTTTAAATACACCAACAGATCCAAAAGCAAATTATACACACCTAATTTCAAGTATCTACTGTCGTGAATAAATGCAAAACCTGGGAATATAACAGATTGGTGTAAAAATAACATCAACAAGAGTTGTACCCACCCTGGCCAACCCCACTACCTCCCTTAGGTCTCCTCTGTTGGTGTAAATATCCCGTATTGTGTCCAACTTAGCTAAATATCATCAAACCTCATTAGATAGATAAACTCTTTATTGAACATCTTAACAAACACACGACAAGGAATAATAATCAAGTAAATAGGTGTAACAACAGGCGGTTTTATCGCTAAGAGCGATCTCTTCCAGGCAACCTTTGGAGTAAGTAGAAGTACTCATTAAAGTAGTTTTCAGTCAAAACTATAAGTGTAACAACAGGCGGTCTTATCGCTAAGAGCGATCTCTTTCAAATAACCATTAGATAGAGAGTAGAAGTACTCATTAAAGTAGTTTTCAGTCAAAACTATAAGTGTAACAACAGGCGGTCTTATAGCTAAGAGCAATCTGTTCCAGACAACCATTGAATGGAGAAAGTAGAAGTACTCATCAAAGTAGTTTTAAGTCAAAACTATGCCAGTTTAGAATTATGACTAAAATCTTTAATGAACTCATTAATTAGGCACATCCTGTATATAGAGCGTGTAAAATCAGAGTGCAGTGGCACTGCAGTTGTAATCCCCTAATTCATCTCCTCGGCACGCACACAGCCACCCCTAATGTTCACTAATACACCCCAAATGGACGTGTATAAACAGTTGCGTGCGAAAAGTCAAGAATGTGCAAGTTTAGTGCGGAGTAACGGGTAGCACAGATTACCTGATAGTTACTTAGTGGGCTTGGTGAGCTAAGTTTACATTTGTATGAGTGATTTTGTGAGGTAGCTTTTTGTGGAACTTAGATGTTTACTTAAGTTATATTTTAAACTAGCCGTGCCCGGCTTCGCCCGCTATTATCAAATTAAAAAGAAAAAAATTAATAATACATCATAATAATTATTTAATCACAAAATTAAAACTGAAAGCTCGGCATTTTCAGTGACTCTTGTTCTGTGTGTAAACAAAGTAAAGTACCTTCTAATTAGTGAACACTTTTTTACCTACCCTCATTTGATTAGATTGTATAAATAATGTTTTTAATGCACCTATAAGAGATATTGAGAGGTGGTAGAGCATTTTGTGAGTTGCTCGCCTGGCTTGCTACCAAAGTAGCTTACCACCATCAAGTTGAAAGTCTGCCGCCAAGCCAAATACGGTGTTCCGGCAGTTATCCTTGAGAGCCTGCGTATTCCAGGTCTAGTGTGTTTACCAGCTTCGATCACATCGTCACTTACCATCAGGTGAGATAGTGGTCAAACATTAGCCTGTCACAAATAAAAAAAAAGACGCCAAAATACTATCTAAATACCTATATTTTCTCATTTAAGTGAATGTTACTCTTTTTGAGAGAAATTAAACGGGTATAATTAAGACGGCCACCAAAAATTTTAAACGGTAACCAAAATTCATAAACTGTCACCAAATTACGTTTCCTAAAATAAATTTGCCTGTGACAGAACCGAATCAGATAACAGTAGGTTAAGGTTATTTTTTTTTATAATTAATACAAAAATATTTATAATAAGAAAAAAATGATTTATTTCATAATATTTTAGGAAACGTAATTTGGTGACCATTTATCCAACGTAATTTGGTGACCATTTATCCGTTTTGGTAACCGTTTAGATTTTTTTTGTAGTAAAATAGGTACTTTATTTATTTTATTTTTTATATATAATTTGTTTAGAACTGTAGTACACCACAGTCCCAAAATTATTTTGCTATCTCCTCTCCATCCAAAGGTTGTCTGGAAGAGATCGCTTTAAGCGATAAGACCGCCCATTGTACTAGCCTAAGTTATTTTCAATGTAATTGTTTGCTGTTATTTTCTTTTTTTTTAATTGGTGTACAATAAAGAGTTCATCTATCTATCTATCTACTTTTTGGGCGGTGTTTAAACACAAGCCAAATAAAACATCTTAAACCAGGATAAGTGATGAGATTATAATAGAATGAATGCCAATCTAAGGAATAATCGAAAATACTTTCCTACAACTTCCTTTGTCTTTCCCTAATCAACAGTAAATATTATCTATTACACCTCTCGTCTCGAAAGTGCTCATTAGCTGTTGTAATCCGTTTGGTCCCAAGGCACTACGATCCCATGGCTCCGTGGGCCCGTGGTCCCGTGGTCCCCGGTCCCACGGTGGTGTAAGCCGATTGGCAACCCGACACGGGCTGTGAGGGCACGCGAGCCTTTTGAGTTTTTGGTTTAATTGGCAAGGAAAACAAGAGGGTTAAGAGGGATCTTGTGTGGTTTGATGATCCAGAAGAATAATGTTATTGGAATTCGTTGAAACCTGGGGGTCTATTCCGGGCGTCACATCGACGTCGAAATCGGGCGATTTTCTTTTGTTATGAACATCGAATGTACTGAAATTTCAAACAATCGATGGTCGTATCGACGACGTCGCATCAATTCGAACAATCGTATTTTGACGACCAGAATAGACCTACTGTAATAATTTTAATAGTAAATTTAGAAAGGAACAATTTTTTCTTTCTTAATTCAACAATATAGTTCTGCCTAGCATGGCTAATGCTATATAAACAAAATCATTATTAATAGTGATGCATTTGGAGAGCCCTATGTCCAGCAGTGGACCAAAACAGGCTAATGATGATGATAAATATTGTGATGTGATAGGATTATTAATAACTTTATATTTATTTATTTTTCTAAGCAGGCTACATCTTCGGACGCATCATCACTTTCCATCAGAATCAAATGCTTGCCTACCGGAAATAAAAAAACTGAGCAATAGATTTTATAATATTTATGAGTGCTTTCATGCGGCTTCACGTGAATAAACGTTTTTATTATAAAATTTTACATTTTTAATTAGTAATATTTTTAATAACAGCATATCGCTCTCAAATAATTTACACCATTTAGATAGTGGTCAAACGTTTGCCTATACAGAATAAAAAAATAAAAAAAAACAAAATTTAACCGACTTCAAAAAAGGAGGAGGTTCTCAATTCGACTGTATGTTTTTTTATGGTAACTCATAAGATCTTTCAGGGTGAACAAACACGACTAAATGTAAAGTAAATAAGATCTTAGCGACAGTGACAAACTGACAGACGTTATGCATTCGCATAATACCTTCTAATCCATAGTATTCGTCATTTCCACTTGCACCCCACGTCATTAGAGACAAGTTTTAAGAAGCGCTGGCATTGACACTGCTAGATTTATCGGCATGGTGCAGGGCGCAAATGAGTGCAGGGCGTATCGAGTTACGCCAATCAGCTGAAAGTGCGTAGTGATGCGGTCATCGACAGCTATCGATGAAAACATTTGCCGCGTTATTAATACGGTTATCTGATTCGTGATTTCTTAAGTATGTCTTTATTGAACTGTCCTTTGTCTTAGTTGAACTGCTCGTTGTCTTAGTTGAACTGCTCGTTGGCTTAGTTGAACTGCCCGTTGGCTTAGTTGAACTGTGCGTTGGCTTAGTTGAACTTCCCGTTGGCTTAGTTGAACTGCCCGTTGTTGGCTTAGTTCAACTACCCGTTTTAAGTTTTCTCCCCAAAGAAAATGTGTGTTTCTGGTTCTGGTCGTGATTGTGTGTGCGATGGGAATGTCGACATCCACGACATAAGTCATCAAATGGGTGGTATGGGGCTGTGAGCGCTTATGTTTATTGTTGCAATATATGTAGTGCTTTCTATTGCAGTACTTACTACTATATAACTAAATTACACTTTTGATTTAAAGACGTGTACTTGAAAATTATTGTGAATAGATTTTGAATTAACGTTCTTATATTGTCCAAAATTATTGGTAACTTTGATACCATTTACTTTATGTAATTTCCTGAGCAATCTAGCAGTGTCAAACACTAAATTATGATAAAATAAATTTTTTTGAGAGGAGAAATCTATCGATGTCGATACATTTTATATCGACACTTATCAAACCGTGGCGTGCGACAACCGTGGCGTCGTAATGCGTTCGCCGATTTGATGGATTGGCTTCTTCAGGCCCTCCTATTTGCAAACACCCTTATCTACAGGGAGGGCTAATTAAAATCGACAGTTCTCGTAAACCTTAACGGAACGACATAAAGAGAATAATGCCATGGCAAAAATCACAATCCTAGAACGTATATCGACAAACTGCAAATTATCTCGCAGTGATGTGAACCCTATTGTAATTGTATAGAGTTGTTATTACCGTGGCTAGTTTGGATTCGGGTGCAAGCTGAGATATTGCGTGACGTAATAGCTATGCTTATGGGAAACGGCTGGTGTCTTTGGAAATTAAGTAATGAAGTTAGGTGTTCCATTGTGATGTAATGTAAATAAATGTTGGGAGTGGAACAAAGTCGCACCAAATTAAAAAAAAAATTGAATAAGAAATGTATGCACGGTGCACTTTATCGAAGTATACCTAACTAGATTTTAATAATAAAAAAGCAAGTTATACTTTTTTTTTAATCAAGTTTTTACGAGTTGTCAATAAAAGAGACTAAAATATTATATAACCAGAGACCTTGTCACGACGATTCAAACGAGCCCAAACTCGATGGCTTCATCTTGTTTAGTTAAGAAACCTATGGCCATATTCCGTCTCCATCATCAGGTTAGGACCATAGTACCATATCATAGTATTGTCACCGAAGATACACAAGTACACCAAATTTGAGTCCAATCGGACATCGGGTAGTGGATCTAATTTAGCTTGCAAAATTTGATTACAGACCGACAGACAAACAACGGGACACGCAAGATGAAATTAAATAAAATCTTGTAGTAAATGGGATTTTTTTTTTCATTTTTGTAACATTAAGTACAATAACCAATTAAATAATCATTATTTTTTATTGCAGCAAAATGATTCCACATTTACTCGCTGCGTTGGAAACTGTCAAGTTTGAATGAAAACCTATAATGATCCATACTGATCCATATAGATATGTACAGAGCGGTTGATACCCCTTTAAAGCGCCTCGCTCGCTTAATTACTGACGCGAAGCGACGCAGCGCTGAGTTGTAATAAGCTTCGTTTGGAATTCTGTTGGTAGATGTTTATGTTTATTGTGTGTATGAATTATACATTACTAGTGGCTCTGAGCTGGAAACTTCGCGTAATTTTAGAAATGGCTAAAATATGTTTTTTTACGTTTTCAACTCTCTATACCTCCACCATTTTTTTTTATTTCCAGAAACTGAAACAACAAATTTCACGAGAATCGGTTGACGAATGCGACCTGTTGAGGAGAACAAACGGACATACGCCGGACATACTAAAGCAATTTCACCCAAACTGAAACGGAGACCTTTGCGTTTGCTCGGTCAATGAGAATATAGGTAATAAATAATAAGGACAGTAATTCAATGTCCTGTGATTTGTTGAATGACGATTACAATTATGTTTGAAAACAGTGTTAAATAAAGTGGAAAAAATGAAAAAAAAAAAAATTTGATTAACCTCATCTAGCATAAAAGATGATGCTAGATGGTTTATGCTATTGCTTAGCAAATTCACTTGTCGAATATGAGTATGTTAAACGTAAGCTGTCATTCACTGACAGTGACAGCTACGTGCTTTCAAACCTATGCAAATTATTTAACCATGGATTATATAGGATTCATTACAATGACGAGCATTTTCATAAAAAATGCCTGATAATGTTATTTAAACTCACGCACATTTTTACCGACTTCACAAATAAGGAGGAGGTACTCAATCGACTGTATTTTTTTGTTTTTTTTTTGCTTATAACCACATATCTTCGTTTTTTTTTTGTTTTAAAGATGCTGCTTTCCAATTGGTCTCATTTAAAGTTGATCAAGATCTGATCAGCAGTTTTTGAGTTATCGTCAATAATGCGTGTTTAGTACATCTAATTTGATCAAAGTTCCGAAGATAAAACGGTGAAGTCGGTTTTTTTTAAGCTTTGCTTGAGTTTAATTATAAACCTTTTAAATTAAATTCAAACAGGAATGGGCGTGACTTACGCGTTGTTGATGTTTAGATCGACAATTGTTTGTGCGTGGTGTGTGGCGACGGGGAGCTAGAGAAGGCTTCTGAATACAGTTGAAACAATTGTCGATCAATTGAACAACGCGTAAGTCACGCAAATTCTCATTTTATTTTTTTCAAAGGGAAAAATGTTTGATATATGATCCTTTTTGTATTTTTTGGAGTAGTTGCGCTAGTACTCACGTTGTACTCTCGATTGTAACTCTATTTGCCCCCGGCTTTGCTTATTCAATAATCGAAGCAGTAAAGCATTGACCGTGAATAACGCTATATACATTTCTGGACAAAACACATCTTTTGGGTATTTTTATCCTAATCTTTATAGCAAAATATTAATGTTTTTATGTCTCAAAATGAATATAATTTATACCCCAATTAAAAACAAAAATTCTTTAACGGCCGCGTATCCATCCCAACCGTAAAAATGCGCTTAAAACTCGAAAATATGGTGAATAAAGTGGGTTATTGGAATTCGCGCAACCCTTACAAAGGAAGAGGATCACGTCTCCGCGATTACGCAGCATTGAAAATTAGTTTAATATCTCAAATTGACGATTCCGGGCGGAACGGCCAATTAAGAGGGAATAACACTTGGAATGATCCTCCTGATAGCCAAGTTATGGGGTGCCTTTATGGACCATTAAGTGCGCCGTAACTCTGAGACGATTCACGAATATTTTGTACACACTAAATGTTTGAATACGTATAAGGCAGATTACAGCGGTTGCGTTTTTGTACGCTCGTTTTCTGTGTGATGCGTTTGCTGCTTCTAATTCTAAATACGAATAGCAAACTCGCATTTGGTTCATTAAAGCGAGTTTGTTTTTTTATGAAAATTAAAACGGGAATTAGCGTGACTAACTCGTTGTCGATGTCTAGATCGATTAAGTTGTTTTTTTTATGCTGGATAGGCAAGCATTTGACCACTATCTCACCTGATAGAAAGTGACGATGCGGCCGAAGATGAAACACGCTTGCCTAGACTTGAAGACACCGAGATTGTACCGAACAAAGACGTAGGAAATGTGTTCTCCTCACTTTATCACTTCGGATGATAAACATAGAAACGAAACGTTTCGAGCGAACTGATCGTCAAATCTGTAGAAATAATTCAAGCTCGGTGGATTGTAGTGAGTTCATAGGCAAGTTAGATCTTTTGCTAGTTTTAGAACATAATAACATAGACAATATAGACGCCCGCAGACTGTTGAAGCTGCAAAAAATTTACAATTCATTTACTCTCATTATCTGGTCTACTCAATACCGCTTAGCCTTGTATTGAAACGACAATGATGAAGGCGTTATGTCAACTTGGACTAATTCTGTGTGCATTATAGTTTCTACTATGGTTGTATGAATTTAAACTAATGATGTTGACATGTAATTACATTCTGCTATGTTAAAAAAAAGAATATTTAACTAAGAAACCTTATTTCCAAATATTGTATACTCAGTCTTTCAATAAATATTTCTTGAATCTTGAATCTTCTTGAATCTTGAATCCAACACTTGTACCCCCTCTACGTGGGATGCACGATCGCACCACAAACCAAAAACGGATTCTCCAAATTTGAGCGTCCTAAACGCGCGTCAAAAACGCCATACGTGTAAATGAACTAACTTTATGCTTTTATGATATCGCCATTCAAATGCGGTGATATTTAAGAGTTGTTCAAATGTTTTAATGGCATGTAATGTGATCGTGACAGCCATCGGGATGAGAGCGTTCAGTACGCAGGTTAATTAAACTTTTTGGATGGCTCAATGTAGTTTTAGATGGATTGTTCATAAAAACGCTGTTGTGGAGACCAGTTCGAACCAAAATTACATTTGTTGAGCGGTGACACGATAGTAGAATATAGATTTACTTCTATTCTTAGATAGATAGAATATTTATTGAACACCTTAATTAAGACAAAAACAATACAGAAAATAATTATTTACAAAAAAACAAACTTTTTATTTTTTTTCTTATTTGATTAGGTTTGCATGTTTTTTATGATTGACTTGTGTAGTACTTGTAATGACCATCCAAATAGTGTTTTCCTTTTTGTTCTATTTTTTTTAGAAATGTTTAATTTGTAAAGATTTTATGATGAACCATTATTTTAAAACGAATAAATACTGTTTATACGTTTTGTTTCTCATTCATGTTAATTCTTTGTATCTTTATATTATTTCTTCTGTACGTGTGTATGTGATTGTACCTACACCTCCTAAGCGGCTGGACCGATTATGATATTTTTTTTGTGTGTTCAGGTGGATTCAATATAAGTTTGGATTCAAGCAGAATAAATATTAATTCACGAAAAATTCTTCAATTCACTTATAGACAGGATTACGTCACTCGGATTTGGTAAAGTACTAGGTAAACATAAACATAAAGGAGATAATAGTCAATCAGTTTTAGTATAGTATTAAAGTACTAGGAAACCATAAACGTGAAAGAGTTTAAATGCCTTTTTTACGTGCCGTTGCAACGCATGCCATATAGCTAGTCATAATATAATAACATAGCTTGATAATAAACATCTATGACACAAAATAAAATAACCAATTTCAAAATAACACAAAATCCCCTAAAGTCCGTCCATGGAACACGAAATAACCATTCATCCGCGCATTGATTTCAATTTGAATTTTAATTGTGGAATATTACAAAATTACATTGCTTAATATTCACCCCGAGCGCTGATTTTTGCATATTTTTAACCCTGTCGCGGCCGTTTGGGGGCGAATGGAACTGATAAAAATCGCATATATTAACTTAGAGGGCCGGATTGCGCGATAGTCGAGCGGTTTTCATTAAAGGCGATACGGCGAGATAGGTGTCGTATTTTATGGCTTATCCTTGACTCGGTTCATTCTGTGTCTTAAAATTGCAAGAGATTGCCATAGAGATTTTTAGCTGGCATGTTTATTTGATGCTTCCTACGCTCGTTTCGATTTAATTAGAAGCGTCTTGTTATCGAGTTTCCTTAATTTTGAGAGCTGTAATGAGCTTTTGCGAACGTTAAAGTTTATTTAGAGCTTCCAGTGTCTGAACATAAATATTATCTTGAATCGTGATCAAGAGTCATAATATTATAAATACTCTTTACTAAATTGAAAACAAGTGACAATATTAAAATTAAAATATATTGACGATTTATCTAGAATTATTTTGCTCTGATACAAGCCAAACATACTAAAAAAAATTTTAACAGTTAGTATCCAAAAACTATGATGTCTAAAATTCGAATGGGACCTATGATCATGGTGGGAAACCATGTGGGTGTTATTGTGTGAGTGATGTGACCCTATCACTCATTTTAATTAATTGACAAATACATAGTTATTATCACGTTCTAACATTAAATTAATTTAGAAAGATAAATAATAAAAAAAACGCTTTTTTTAAAGGCAGTTTTTTTTTTAATACGACCGCCGTTCTTTTTCCAGTCGTATGCACTTTAATCAAGCGCCAGACGATTCGATGTCGTCAAAATATGCAATAATATGCATTAGGTTTTTGAGTCGGTGACGGCATAGCTTAAATGGGGTTAAACTGCGCAAACGGGAAAACGCAATCTGTGGGGTTAATCTGCACAATGACAAGACATCCATGTGCAGGGTTAACATTGATTGAAAATAACTAAATTATAGGCACGTTGAAATTTTCATGCATATCAGAAAATTCCCTTATTGTACCTTTAATTTTAATATGTATAATGTAGCAGTGATATATCGAAATAAATAAATAAATTAATGAATAAAATATACATAAAATCTAAAGTAAATATAAAAAATATGATTTTATTTATATAGCATTAGCCATGCTAGGCAGTACTATAGTGATAAATTTGGAAAGGAAAAATTATCGCTTGAGGCGGGATTTGAACCCGCGGCCATAGGGTCTCATGCCCTGTTGCTCTAACCGCTGAGCTACTCAAGCCCCGCCAAGTCTAACGAGTGTTAGACTCGTTGGCCGTAGAAGTTTCTATAAACTGTTTCGGTAGATGACGTCACATGTCCCCGTAAGACGTTAATAATAAGGAAAGGTTAATTTCGTCGCTTCAGGCGGGGCTTGAGTAGCTCAGCGGTTAGAGCAATAGGGCATGAGACCCTATGGCCGCGGGTTCAAATCCCGCCTCAAGCGATAATTTTTCTTTTCCAAATTTATCACTATAAAAAATATGTTTGTTATGTTTTTTTGTAATTTACAGTTTGCCCACCATTGCCAGTTTATAGGTTGATTAAGGTAGTACGATCGGTATACTAGGAAAGAAAACTTATTCAAGATTAGCTGCCAACACTGATGTTGATTGGTGCTTGGCGACAGTTAAAAAAAAAACAAACAAATGCAATAAAACTGTAATGCAATAAATAAATATCCAGCAGTCTTCAGGTAATCCTAACCATATGGGGTCAAAGTCAAACGCAACTGGAGGGAAACGTTCCTGTTGGGGGTAACTGGAAAGTTGATCAACCCATGATGCGATTTTGATTTTCCCTTCTTAATATGCAAATAAAATTTGTGGTGAATATTTTGGCGGATTACGTAATGGTTGACTGGGGTGAATAATTTACGTTTATAACCATTTTCATTAGGAGGTCGTGTCGTAAAATTATCAACAGGGTATGATGTGCGCGTTGATGGACCTAATGCTTAAGGGTGACTGGGACATTTTGAGCACTTTTCTACCGACTTCACAAAAAAGGAGGAGGTACTCAAGTCGACTGTATTTTTTTAATGTGTGTTACCTCATAACTTCGTTCCACGTGAACCGATTTTGATTATTTTTTTTGAAAGATGTTGCTTTCCAATTGTTCCCATTTAAATTTGATCAAGATCAGATCAGTAGTTCTTGATAAAGCGGTGAAGTAGGTTTTTTTAAGCTTTGCTTGCGTTTAATTATTTTTATGTCTGTTACCTCATAACTTCATTCCACGTGAATTGATATTGAATTTTTTTTTAGTTTGAAAAATGTTGCTTTCCAATTGGTCCCATTTAAATTTGATCAAGATCTGATCAGTAGTTCATAAAATATCGTCAATAATGCGTGTTTAGTACATCTAATCTAATCAAAGTTCGAAGATAAAGTCGGTTTTTTTAGGCTTTGCTTGCGTTTAATTATTAAAAGAAAAAACTGTTTATGCTTTATAACTTGCTTATCATTTTCATTTGACCACTCTCTAGTGGGCATTTCATAGGAAAGGTTTTTTTTTTATGTCATTACGGGATAAGACTAGCAAGTCACTCGCCTGATGGTAAGTGTCACGATGCTTCATTACAGTTAAATACTACGTAGAGTTTTTTATAATGTTATATAATTGGAACTCTATCTTCTAGGCAAGTTTGCTCCATCGTCGACCACATCATCGCTTACCATCAGGTGAGATAGTGGTCAAGCGCTTGTCTATACGGAATATAAAAAAAAAAAAAATCTCCTGCGCGGCATATTTGTTGTTTAATTAGTAGATATAACGGATATTATATGCAAGTTTCATATTTCAATATGTAAACGTTTTTGAGATAGACAACGGGATTAAATTGGTCTAAAACTGTGACTATATGTCATATTTACCCTACGATATTATATTTATGTCATATTTACCCTACTATACTATATGTCATATTTACCCTACTATATAGTATATGTCATATTTATCCAAAAGTCTAATATATAATTAAATTTGTAATAATTGCTTAATTTTATTTTTAATTAAGTAATTATTACAATTTAATTTGAAGTCAACGACATGTTAAGAAAATTTCAAGTAATTAAGAATACCATTCGGTTTAATATCTTGATTTTAGATAGTCCTAATAATAACTTGATTCGTAATGGAGGATAAATCCGTAAAACTCGAATCGACAATAAAATGGCCGCGGGGGGTCGAGCCGCTCTGTACATCTCTCAGTAGGAATCCTTCTGATTAGGGTTGCCTTCGGAATAAAATGAGAACGGGTAAATTCTTTATATTATAAATTACTATGCCTTGCAAATCCACGTTTATAAGTAAAAGTATTTTACTTCTTTGACGTTTATGGTCGCCTAGTACTTTAATACGATACTAAAAACTATTTTGATAGTTTTCATACAAAAATACTAAAATCGCGATAAAAATCGGGGGTAGTAGGAGGATGAAAAATACTTTACGACTTAAATACCAAGTACACAGTAAAAAATCATTGAAATCGGTCGAGCCGGTTCGGTCACAAATATCGTGACACGATATTTTTATATATTAGATTTTTTTTTAGATTTATTTAGTTATAAAACTTGTTCGCGAATTTATGATTTGTGACCAATTTGAAGACAGCAATAACAAATAAAAATCAACAAAAATCATAGCTTTACTTAAAAAAAAATACAAAAATGAATAGTATTCTGATGTTAATTAAATTTGGTTTAATTTCATGATGCTTTTCCAGTAAGAGCACAATTTTATATATTTTTAGCCAGACTACATATAAAAATGCCCGACGACAAATTTGTTTTTGTAATATTTGAGTACGGAACCCTGGACACTGTTTAGATATATGTTTTTACCAGCCCTATTTCTGATTGCACAAGGATCAGGGATGTACAAGACGTGAAAAATGTTTTATTATCTATCCAGGGTAATAAAATAAATACGAGGTTATAAAGGATTTAGTACCTCTCAAGTGTTTGATGGCGCTCTAACTTAGGTAATTGTGATTTGCGGTGGCGTTGTAACCACCCTGTATAGATATTTGTCAAGGATGTTTTCCGATAGATTTGATCGTCTATAAATGGAATATTAATTTTGTTTATTTACTTTTAATAGAATTTATTTGAATTTGATGTTTTGATACTAACTTAAGGGATTTTCCACAAAGTGAAAAATAGCGTTTTTTTTCCTTTTTGTATTATTTTCCGAAACCTGTGATTCTTCGACTGTTAATGTATAATATAGACGACATAGAGAAGGTCGCAGGAAGACGCTGGATGCAGGCCGCTAACAACCGTTCATTTTGGAGATCTTTGGGGGAGGCCTATATCCAGCAGTGGACTTCTTGCGGCTGAGATGATGATGATGATGATGATGAATGTATAATAATGACGGATTATTAACTATTACAGTATGAGTATGGGGAAATCCCATAAAGTTGAAAAACGTGATTTTTGCTTTAGCTCCAAAACTCCAATAAAAGTTTTAGCAAAGTCTCTATTAGGCACGACTCTTTTACACGACTTTGACTATGACTAAAAACTACCATTGATTGGTCGGTTAAAAAGCTGTAACTTGTCTCTTATCGTCCAACGATACCTGCATCATTTTGCAAAAAAAAACATAAACACTACAAGTAGCGTCGCCCACGCTACCAGGCGAGCAGAATAACAGAACAGATATTAATCCATGTACCAGCCTCAGATATTATCCGCGCCGTGTGAGGGCTCTTTGTATTTATGGACGCCTGGTAACGCTACCCGGTTGCTAGTGATTAATGTACGAAGATATAAAAATTACAATGGATTAAAATTGTTCGTAGATCAGCTACGCGAGCCGTAGTCTCGTAGAGCTTCTACGAGTCAGAACTAGTTATTGTTATTTTTTTAAAGTTAACTTTTATATTTCATAGAGGTTTAAAAAAAAATGTTCTCTATTTAAATGGTAAATTCATCCGAAAATCATAGCGAAAGTAAGATAACACCATGTTATCATCTTCGGCCGCATCAACGCTTTTCATCAGGGTACGTCGTGGTCTAAATGCTTGCTATCTATCACGCATAAAAAGATATATCACTTTAGACTCGAAAACTGTAAGGGATCTACTACGAATAGAGGTATCTTCGAAGCAAGCATGTTTCAGTCCGGCTGCATCGTCGTTTTCCATTAGGTTGTGGTCAATATTAAAAAGCCATCAAGAATAATTAATAACTAAAACATCAAACAATTGTTACAGGTACTAGGAGAACATAGCAAACTAGAATCCACCAGAAACACGCGTGACTGTAGGATATAAGCCAGTAAAATATAAGTTGGAAAATAAACCTTAATTAAAAATAAATAAATTAATAATTGAGACGACTCATTATGAAAAACTATTAAGAACACAACATAAAAATATAAATAAATATAACATTCATAAAATCTATGCCCAAACTAAAACACAATAAATATTAAAAGTACTAGGAGAACATAGCAAGCGAGAGCCCTCCTCAAACGCAAGTGACATGTCTCAACCGTATTAACAAGACAATAACACAGGAAGGTATCTAATTATACGCCAAATATATTCGCGTATTTATGCGCACACACAGCTAATACGTTGACATCAATCTGGTAGTTAATACGGGATTACTCTGGCGCATGCGCATTAACGCGCGTTTATTTTTGGCGGGAACATTTATGACGCGCACACTGACATTAATATTTTCCTCGCACCTGATTTATTTTGCAAGGTGTGATCAGTGAAGAATATTTAGAGAAAGTCGAAGTTTTGTTTAATTTGTGACTATGGCCCGGGGGACAGAGAGGCAGTAATGCTATCTCTCTCTTTAGAAACACAACACAACACAATTACAAACAAAACCGGAGTTTTGCCGCGAAAGTGAAAAAATGGCGTTATTGATTTTGTATAATTTTCTAAAACCTGTAATTGTTCGAGTGTTAATGTGCAATAATGGTGGATTATTAACCTTGTGCATAAGTGTAGGCAAATCATACAAAGTTGAAAAACGTCATTTTCGCCTTCGCTCCAAAACTCCAATAGAAGTTCTAGTAAAGTTTCTACCACTTTACTAGGGCATGACTTGACTATGACTGGACTTGACTCTTTTACATGACTTTGACTTGTGACTAAGACTTATAATATGAAATACACTTGAAATATATTATAACTTGACACTGGCTAAATGCACTAGATTGCGAAGCCAAAATTAAAAAAAAAACAAACAATACCAGAAATAGAGTTGGCGCGCGGCATTGAAAACAACGAGTTGCAAATAGCGCCACAAAAGAAGTAAACATTAATTTATTTATCAATGCGTGTTGCTGCGTCATATTATTATGTAATATCATAATAAATCATATTGAATATTTAATATCTATATAGTATAAATAAAGCAAAGTCGCTTTCAGTCTGTTTGTTTATGCGCTAACTGCTTCTAAACCACGCAAAAGATTTTGATGCGGTTTTCACCATCATATGGATATTTTTGCACAAAAGGTTTATGTAACCTAATAAGGTTTATAAGAAAAATAATTTGGCTTCGCAATCTTGTGCATTTAGCCAGTGTCAAGTAATAATGTGTATTTCATACTAAAAGTCCTAGTTTCAAGTCAAGTAAAAGAGTCAAGGTCCAGTCATGCCCTAGTAAAGTGGTAGAAACTTTACTAGAACTTCTATTGGAGTTTTGAAGCGAAGGCGAAAATTACGTTTTTCAACTTTGCAAGATTTGCCTACACTTATGCACGCTAACTAAGTATTAAAAGTAAATAATCCACCATTATTACACATTTACACTCAAAGAATCACGGGTTTTGGAAAATGATACAACATTAACAACGCCATTTTTTTTTACTTTCGCGGCAAAACTCCAAAAACTATGTATTGTAACAAAATCGACAAAAAATAAATGAACATGGCTTACGTATTGTAAAACTTAAGAGACACATAAAAATGATGTACTAGAGAATTTTAGTTCTTCTAAAGTCCTAAAGAAAAATCTGCGATGACGTACATCTGTCTGTTGCGATTCATTCACAGAAACATTTTCTATTTTGTTGTCTAAGTTACAACGTGCCGTATTACCCGAGCGAAGCCAGGGCGGGTCGCTAGATCATCCTTTTAGTACACCATAAAAAGGCTAGTTTATAGTTCCATTCGCTCTGACTCAGCTCAATTACATCTCGAACGCATCCTGATTCCAAATTTAAATTTGACATGCAATGACAGCTGCGCGCTACGGCTTTTGGCGCCAAAAGTGTTAGCGGCCAGTTTGTTTAGTCTTGCTAGGTACAAAAAAATTGATGTTTAAGATAATGTTCAGGGATGTGAGAAAGAGTAATTAGTCTTTTTTTGTTCAATAAAAACAATTATGTGTTGTGTTAACAGCATTCCAAGTCGGAAAATCACTTCCTTATTTGAACTTTAAATTATAAAAGTAGGAAAAAAAAACTCCTGTTGGGACTGGGAGACGGAACCCTCATATAATTGTGTTTATCAGTGTAAATAGTAATTAATTTTTACATATATGTTAATAATTATATACACAAATAGATTTAATAGTATTTCTCCTACAGAATAAAGGTTATTTCTTTACGAAAATATATTAATAAGGTTAGATAATTAGAAAATATAATTTCTACATGACACATTACAACATTTTAACAAATTCTTGCCTATATTCAATCTGAAATATATCCTTTTGTAAACCTTAGCATTTCCCAAATAAGTATTTTTACCAAGTGGCAACACCGAAGCACCAAGTTGAAATACCAAATTAGAATTGTGTTTAGTATTCAAACAAGAGCTAAGACCTAATTCCTAAGTATCATCACGACCAGGTTATTAGCAAAATTTACGAGTTTTACTGTATTTTGGAAGCTCTTTAGCTATTCTACGTTCGTTCGGATAACATTAAATTGCCACTATCAGACATGAAAGAGACGTAACTGACGCAAGGGGAATAGGACGTTTTTTTGCACTGGTAATTTTTAGGTTACATTTTGACTTCGAATGGCAACATCCGTGAGTAAGGTTATGTGTGAATAATTTTAAATGTATCGAGCAGAGTATATATTTAGTTTTGTTTAATAATGTAGTATTAGATTAAATGTTCTTCTTTATTTCGTGTATGTTAAAAAAAGTTATTTGATAAAAAAAGAGCACGGACACTAAGACTGTCGTGACAACATTTTAAATTTAAAAAAAAGACGTCACTTTCGTTTGTAATTTGGATTTCTATCATCGATCAGATGTTGTATGTAAGTTAAGTCATTCAACTTACCGTTAAATCGATTTTTTTTTTCGAAACATCAATTTTTTTCTTAAACTGAATTTCTGTCGTATGTTTTCATAAAAAATCTAACTAATGCTTGTCATTGACTCCGGTACCATAGGTACAGGTTTTAAAATAATCTAGCCTGGGTTCGATTCTTAGCAGAATTAATTTTCCTTCCCAAGGGACTCTTGTGTTTGAAATAGCAGGCAAGAACCCACTTAATTTTTTAAACTAAAGTTTATTTAAAAAAAAGTGACAAAATTTTTTTTTTTATCCTCGATAGACAAGCATTTGACCACTATTTCACCTAATGGACATTGATGTTGCAGCCAAAGATTTACTAGAACATTCAAAACACGCATTATTAGGAAACAATATTAATTTAAAGTTCTCGCAAGACGATACCTATCATGTACTGATTGACTGATCATGTCCTACAAAAAAAAATTAAGAAACATACAATCGAAATTCAAAAAAATCCAAACGATTTTCGGCTTTTTCCCTTTAGAATAAAGTTTGTATTTGTCCAAAAACTTAAGAGATAGTATCACTTGGGCGCTGGTTCTGTATCGAGTGACCGTAGGGCCGATGACACCGCGCGGTTTTTTTGATAAATACACGCTCGTTTTGTTTCTGTTCAGTATTAATTTACGCAGTAAGGACAGGTATGAATGCAGTATGGGCATTGCGACTTATTGTTTTTGGCTAGCATTGCACCGCTGCTTCGCTCGCCGTAATTCGATCAATAGTATTAATCTTGAACATGTTACATCATAGTAATTTAATAGTAGTATTACTCTAGCAAATCCCAGCGACCCCGCTTAATCAAGTTAAAAATAAGCATATGTGTCAATTCTAGGGATAAGCCACGTACTTTTCAAATTTTATCTAAATCCGTTAAGCCGTTACAGCGTAAAAACAAAACATACCTACAAACATTTTTACACACAAATCAATTGCTGTGCGGTAGTCTTGAAAATGGATCGACTGTCTTGATTTTTATTCGTTTTGTTCCCCTCATTTATCAAAATTTAAGAAAATTAGGAAAAAAAAAATCCAAATTCGTAGTTATGTATGGGAATTCCCGTGAGATCTGATTGTAAAAGCGTTTTTATTATCAAAATATGTAATCAAACACAATCATGTAATTCATATATATCTCAATCATATATTTCGAGTTTCATTGCGAGTTGTCTTACTGCTTGTGATTTATACTGTACCCAATCCCACAAGTAAAATGATGAGGTTTCGTGATATCAAAAAGATGGAATGTAAGGACACACAAACTTGCTTTATTTATTAAGTTCTCAAGTTACGATCAATCGGTCACATGGTGAGGTAACTTAAGTTACTTGTTACTTATTTTAACCTACAGCGCGATAAAAAGGAAAGTAACGTAAGTTACATTTGTGCTTCGGGTTTTGGGTGTGATTGTGTCACACTCAGCACCCACGATACAAGTCTTTGAACATAGTGTGAGGATAAACGCGAAAGAAATGTGTTCATCAGCATTATATGTATGTTTGTTCTTTTGTGGCGTTGTAGAGACCAAACGTTTGAACCGATTTTGATGATTCTTATGTCAATCGATTTGTAAGCGTTGTAATCTTGCGAATGTCAGTGTCATAACAGTGATCAAAATTCAATATGGCGAGAGCTAGACGCCATATTGTGAAAAATAAAACAGTAAATATCGACGAACTGTTTTTTTTAATGCTAAATAGGCAAGCATTTGACCACTATCTCACCTGATGGAAAGTGATGATGCGGTCGAAGATGTTACATGCTTGCCTAGAAGATACCTATTCACTCTTGATTTGAAGACTCTCAGATTATACCCCTCGGGGAACAATGGTGTTAAGTGGGGTATACAAAATGGTTTTCAAAATCGGTTCACGTAGAAGTAAGAGGTAAAACATTTATAATAAAAATACAGTCGACTTGAATCCCTCCTTTTTTGTGAAGTCGGTAGAAAATACCCTCAACGCTCTATCTAGAAAACGGCTGCACCAATTTTAACCAAACTTACCTAAGACCACTCTCGATTAAGTCACCTTTAAAAAAACTGAATCTAAATCTGTTCAGCAGTTTACAATGCCACAACCAGACACACACATATAGTGGACAAACTTATAACACAACTCTTTTTGCGTCGGAGGTTAAAAAAGCAGTTCCGCCATGTACTATTCACGAGTGGACCCAGTTCGTCAGTGTTGCCATGTCGCTCATAAATAATCCGAGTTATCTCGATCTGTGACATTGCGGTTAACACCTAACGCGTATTCGTCGAAACGCTTGTACTTCAACAGAGGACTCGTAAATCTAAGGATTCCGCATAAATTTACATTTTAACGACATTGTCGCTTTGTAGCATTTTTTTTTTTTTTTTGTGTTCTATTTCGATTCAAACATTGCATATGACAAAGTTAAAGGCACGAAGTCTCATTCCTAGCGTATTACCACCCTCGACTGCATTATTACTTAGAAACATGCGACTTTGACTTTGACTGTGACTGATGACTATAAGTAGTAATAGAAAGAAAAATGCGCCACCGATTTTCTTGCCATGTACTTCTCGAGATCTCGTATATAGCGAATGTAAATGATGGAATACTGGCAATTAGAGTTATTAACCTTCATGAGTCCCCGGGGCCCAAATGAATAAACAATTCTAAATTATAAACTAAAAAAACTACAAATATTTGGCACTGGCTAAATGGACATAGATTGCGAAGCCAAAAAAAAAAGTACCAAATGCCAAACTCTGTTTTTTTTCATTTAGCTGAGCAAGTCGCTTGGATAATGGTAAGACAGTAATTTAGCAATTGGATCGTAGTATTTTCGACTTTGAAAGTTTATAATATCTTTTATTAATTACATTTTTGTAAGTATCCAAAAGCTCAAGAGTTTTGCCGCGAAAGTGAAAAAATTGCGTTGTTGATTTTGTATATATAATTTTCCAAAACCTGTGATTCTTCGAGTGTTAATGTGTAATAATGGTGGATTATTAACTGTTAATATTTAGTAAACTAAAGTGTAGGCAAATCATACAAAGTTGAAAAACATGATTTTTGCCTTCGCTCCAAAACTACAATAGAAGTTTTAGTAAAATTTCTACCACTTTACTAGGGCATGACTATGACTGGACCTAACTCTTGTACTTGACTTTGACTGTGACTTGTGACTAAGACTTTTAACACTGACTGGCTAAATGCAAAAGATTGAGAAGCCAAAAAAAAAGGTCATTAATAATTTGCCTGTGTAATAATAAATATTCTTCCTACTCAATTAAGCCAAGGTGACATACCATCACACATCCGACCTGCTTCTCATCAGCTCTAAAAGGAACAAAGGAGGTAGAGTCCAATTAACGCTGGCTTGCCTGAGGCAGTTCAAAATGGACTCGGTAATATTTATTAAACTTAAACATAAACGCATTTCATTATTATGGTTATATCTGTTTTGTTCACATTCAAGTCTAATTGAGATAAAAAAAAAAGACGTGTGGCACTCGGGGACTGCCGCGGTAAAGCTATTGCATAGCATTTTTTATCAACTTATGCAGTTATAATTATTTATTTATTTTATTTATACAGTATTTTTTTTCCTGCCACCCAGAGGCGAGTTGCTGAACTAAAGAGACAAGCGGGATATTTCAAAAAAGTCATTAAAAGTTCTGCTATTCATCGATAGATACCAAAACTAAAAAGTATCACCGCTGTGCCGGTC
Source organism: Lomographa bimaculata (assembly GCA_948107665.1). Classification (NCBI taxonomy): domain Eukaryota; kingdom Metazoa; phylum Arthropoda; class Insecta; order Lepidoptera; family Geometridae; genus Lomographa; species Lomographa bimaculata. The sequence goes on from OX403603.1 coordinate 1,757,185, forward strand.
GGAGTGTGGTTTTCGTTACGGAATTTCTGGATTCGGTCTCCACGCTCAAGGCCCGCGATAGAAGCTATGCAATAGCTTAAAAATCGTTTTTTGAGCTTAGAGACGAGACGAGCAGGCCACTCACCTGATGGTAAGCGTCACGCTTGCACATACTGAGCAGTACTCAGCGCCTAACAAAACTTTGTTCAACTCCCCGTTTGTTTCATAGGATGCGCGTATCCTTCTAAGCAGCGGGTATCTGGTTCGATTCCCGGTGAAAATACAAGTTTTCTCCCCAAGGGAATTTTGTGTTTCTGGGTGTGATTGTGTGTGATGTGAATGTGTCGTATAAACCACCATCGAATTGAAAAAGCTCTCGGCAAATCAATCTATTTTCCGTGGCAATCCTCGAGAGCCAAAATTCTAACGTACTTACCACCCACGACCACACCATCACTTATCATCAGGTGAAATAGTGTTCAAATGCTACCCTATCAGAGATAATAAAAGATAATAAAACAGCATTTTAAATATACTTTCCTGTATTAAATAGCTACAAGATACCTGCCGCAAGTACCAGGCGCACATAAATATTGAAGAGATGGCGAGCGTTTGCATACGATGTTCAATTACGATCCCGGAATATGGAATGCATAACCTGTTATATCGTTATGCTTTCTGGGCGAACCGCCTGAGTGTGATTGTTTCCTGGTTATCTGAGTTTTACTTGTGTGCCATACGTTCCTGGTACTTTTCTACCCACATTTTTTTGTATGCTAGATAGGCAAGCATTTGACTACTATCTCACATGATGGAAAGTGAAGACGCGGCCGAAGATGTAACATGCTATTCACTCTAGACCTAAAGACAGATCCAGATCGTACCGTTGGGGAACAAAGACGCAGGCAATGAGTTCCGCTGTACGGATGATAAACGTAGCAGCAAATCGCTTCGAACGAACTGGAGATATGTTATTCATAAATGGATGACGTTTGACGATATGTCTTGTATACGAACGAATCCAGCATTTTCTTAGATTATAGTACCTTTCCAACTATCCAAATTAGTACCTTCACAAGGATGTTTGTACGCGAGGTATAATTAACTACTTAAAAAACTAAAATGTATTTCTATCTGTTTTTTTTTGTAATAAAATCTGAGCATAAACTTTAACATTATGGCAAACAATTCAGTAATTTTAATAAATTAATTTACTTGAGTTATCTATGAATTGGATTTATTTATTTGAAAACTAATCTAATACCTTTAAACGAGCAATTCTTGTATATAATTAATATATAATCTGAATCTAGAAAATGGCTCCAACGATTTTCATGAAGTTTATTTTCTGGGGCGATACATCGATTTAGCTAGGTTTAATTTTTAGAAAACGTCGTTTTAACGAGCAAAACTCAGTCATCCAGGTATTTAATACTTAATTTAACAGTGACTACTTCTAAAACCACTATTTCTATCTCCTTCTCATCGTAAGTCGATTAAAGTTAGAATATTTCGCAAGCCCCACCCACGAAAACAATAGACTTTGATTTCGATCAAGATCGCAGAACAATAACTCATCAAGCAACGCCATCTATAGTCAAGTAGCGGAACCCACTCTAAAAATCGATTTCAAATAATTATCTATTCGAATCGTACTAAGTGCTAACTACCGCTACCCGGGGCGATAATTTGAATATCGATATTATCGAATCATAGACAAACTAGACACTGAAGGAATTTCATAAGAAATAATGGCGGGAGAGCCAGTTTTCTTTTCCCGCGGCACGGCCAGTGTTGCCAGTGCCTGCGGTCCGACACTTCCCGACCACAGCTTGTTTCCATAATTTTATTTCCTTTATTTTGCTCGCATATTATGGTTTTCTAGTTCTCATTACGGCTTGTTTTATTGTCAGATTTATAAGCGTTTTTATGGTGTAACTATAACGCGTGAATACCGCAGAGGTTAACCTGAGATATGTGGTTGCGACGTCAGTTTTCGCAGTCTGCGTAAACGTCCTGCGGTGTCTTTGCATTAACTTCATAATAACAACTACACATTTTCTTAAGTAGTTTGTTGAATTTAATTTGAAGTTTTGAAGACAGTTTGTCGTGTTTGACATTGGTCAAATCAAACACTAACATTATACATGCGAAAGTTTGCATGTAAATGTAAAAGTATGTTTGTTTTGTCTTCACGCTGCAACGTTTGAACGGATTTGTATGAAATTAGGAACGTACATATTACCTAGGATTAACTCGTAAGTTGATTTTGAAATCACATTACATAGATAAAAACACCTAAAAGACAAGCACGAATTTCTGCTGTAGAAGCTATATTGTGATCCTACTGGTAATCGGACCTAGGACCCGTGGTATTGGAACAAAGAAATAAGCACTCCCTAATTGGCTAAATTACTTACAATTAGAGCCATGCGATATCGAATGAATATATCACCATAACTATTTACTCCGATTATTAATCCATATTTTTAAAAAATCAATTAAAATTCTACAATTATAACATATTGAAAATAATTAATAGTAATCATCAAATTAAAAAATATTGATATACTTAGAGGACTTTCTTTTTTGTTCCGATTTTATTTCATGAAAACTCTTAAATCAGTAAAAAAACAAATAACCATTATAAATTTAGTTTCTAGTAAAATATATAAATACTTAGCAATATAGTTAGATCCACTAGTTGCAAGTATCTATTGATTATCACAGAACACGTATAAAATATAATCCGCGTGATTATTTCAAATCACCGCTACGTTACATTAGAGGTAATCTCTAGTAATGGCGGTACGGTGTTGCCAGCTAACGGGGACTACACCCAATTGTGGGAGAATAACGGCTGGATAGATTTTAAATTGTTTGACGTTAATATGCATGGTGAAGTGGTAATAGATGTTGGGAATTTATTAAATTTATTAGAAATTATGAAAAATATATGTAATTAGTTTTGTGAATAGCTGTAATTGTATTTATTATTTATTGATTGTAAGTAATAATAAAGAAGACTGAGGTCCCAAAAGAAGGAACTTACTTAGTGGGTATTATCGATGATAATTTGTTTTATCATGGCGATTATAAATCACACTATATTAAAAAAATTCAAAAGTTTGTTTGTAAATGTGTAAGTCAGTTTGTTTCCTCTTCACGCTGTAACGGCGGAACGGATTTGGATGAAATTTGGAAAAACAATAGCATTGAACTATGATCAACACAGGCTCCTTTTAACTTGATTAAAGTGAGCGAAGCCAGGGAGCACGGCTGCTTGTTTGAAAAAAAAATATTAAAAAAATACTAATCTTGACTACAATAAAAATTTGTATAAAGATAAATTTCACGGAGATTAAAATTTGGGACAACTAGACTATCAAAGTTCTCAGAAATCTACTATTTAATCAAAATTACACCTACTACGTTATTTTTACAAAATAAGCTAGTTATTACCAAATAATATTATGATTGTTACTAAATAATTATAGTTGTCACATATAGCACTAGAATGTTAGCAACGATACATTTTTCATATTAATACTGATTTAATGATATTCTTGTAAATAAAATGCATTGGTAGGTATGTCATAATTTTTTCGATAATTTCAAATGTCATTGTCAGGATTACGTCTTCAGACTCTTACAACTGCACCGAAGTTACGCACCCACAAAAAGATAATAATAATAAATATGAACCGTAGCGAAAAAGCAATAAGACGCACGTCAGAAATAACTTGAATTACAATTTTAATCTTGTCAAATCCCCATTTTTATTGTGATCGGCCTACCCGCGTGCTGGGACATAATTTTCGTTTCAAAGTTTATTTAATAAGGAGTTCTCGCTATAAGAAATCATATTAAAGTCGACGGGACCCAGCAAGGTCCGATATAAATTCGCGATTTTTATATCCAACTCATTATTATTTTTGAACGGTCGAAACGACCGCTTATGAATAAAAAGTTGTCTTTATTTTGATGCAAAAATATTGTTTGCGGGCAAAAATTGACCGCGCGCCGTGAGACGTGAGTAGGTGCGCGGCCTTTTTATCGACGATATAAAATCATATAATAAGCAAAATAATATGCGATTGCGTCCGTCATCCCGCCGAGAATACAATAAAAATAAATATCAACCAGCGTCTTATTGGAATTAACTGTTTTTTACTATTAAATGCCGAGTTAAGGCGATTGCTGCGAAATTAAAACCAAGTTTCAGTGACACTCATAGCGTCGACACGCCGACCGCATTCCTTGCATTCTGTAACTATTATAAAACGCATGTTTCCATCATAAAGTTTTTTTTAACAGCGTTTATTTTAAGTAGATGGGTATTTCGTCAAAATTACTATAATTTTGGTCAAACAAAACTACGAGCTGTCAAAATTGACGTCGGTAAATCATCGACTTGACCCTTTTTTGTTGCCTACATTAATAATTTCGTTAAGGGCTTTTTAAACGAGGAGCATATTTAGAATAGCTGCCGGTACTTTATGGTCGAGATCATTTGTATAGGAATTTAAATGGGCCGTTTTAAAATTGGATTACAATCAAATTGAGAAATACCGTGAGGCTATTTTCGACTGTTCGACATACGAGCTCGGATAAGTGTAGGAGGATATAAGATTGAATGTAATAAACTAACTGTTTTGAAAGTTAACAAAGCCGCCTAATGAATGACGGTTAGCTGGAGGAAAACAAACATCATCATCGGATCACGATAGACAATGCGAGGCGGAAACCATTTAGGCAGTCCATGATCCGACGTATCTACTCGCCGATGGCAAACTAAAGATTTATCTCTCTCTCTCATTATTCATATCTCAACAAAGAGGGGCATAAATTACTCGGCCGAAAATATCTAAATCCTAATCCATTCGCCTCGCCTGTCCCCGGCTGAATCCGATTTTAAAATATTTATGAAAAGGCAACAAAAAAGAAAAGAAACACAAGTCCAGAGACAGAATTAAAAATAATAAAAAATACGGCTCGAGAGCGAACGTCGGAAAAAAGTTAAAATGATTGTAGGGCATCGAGATGTAGCGTGTTTTTTTTTACGTATCCCCGTTTCATTAGATTCGTTTCAATTCTGTCGGGATTAGTGGGAGAAAGGTCTCTTAAGGATAAAATGCGATGTCCGTTGATTTATAAAGATCCTTTTCGTCGGCCGACGGGACATAATTAATCGTCCGCCGTGATCTATCTCTGTTTTTGTGGCAGGTGATCGGATCGGTTTAAAGAAATCGAATTGGCGTGTGCAGTGCGGGTAACGAGTCAATTGTAGTGCGAGCGCGGACTAGGGCCGCACGCGTGCGGGCATTGTACGCGGCCACGTGGTGGCTGCCGGTGACAGCTCCCGAAATTAGTCACGTGGCCGTTAATAGTCCCGCGGGGGTGCCGCCGTTTTTTCCAGCTCTCGTACGCTTGTTTACAACAGTTGGTGGCTATCGATCCGCCGGATATAGACGTAAATACGGCGTTATTCATCGGACGTACTGTTTGCCCGCCGCCCCTAATTTTGTCGTCTCGGCTGTTTTTCATCGATTTTCCGCCGGACTCGGCCGGCGGCCCTCGGCGAGGGTATTATGTATTATCTCCGAAAAGGTTCTCGATGCGCTTTTAGGCGTAATCGGCGGTGGTATCGGGCGGGCGAGATCGGGCCGCAGGCTGTGTGCGGCGCGCGCCTGTGTGCGTCCGGCTCTCGGGGCGCACTGCTCGATTAGCGCGGCCGGCACCGCCACGCCGCCTGATTGGGCCATCCATCATGCCTCGCCCCCCTCCGCCCTGTGGCCCTCCGCCGCGAGACTGCCCCGGTACACTTTCAACCTTCGGCCGGCGGCCCTCGGTCCGGTTTGCCGCGGAGCGCGCGGCGCGGCGCGTTAATGCCGCGACGCGCGCAACAGAGATCGAGGCGTATTTTTAAGACGGATACTTAGTGCGTTACATTATTACTCCTTTGTTTTTTTTGTTTGCGGGCGTGTAACCCACACGGTTCGTGTTTTCATATGGCGGCCGGGTCGACGCACCGCTCCGGTTATGATACCGAATGCCTTTAGATTTTTGATTGAGGTTTTATTTTATTCGGTGCGACGTTCGCCCCGATTACGTTTCTCGTATTCGTTTACCGCTCGGCCGGTTTTTGTTTCGACGCGTTTCATTGTTCGTAACAAGATCGATTTTATCGATAAGCCAGCGCTTTTAATGAAGACGTGGGTGTGCTGCGTTTTACTGAATTGCGCTTTTATGCGTTCAAGGCTGTCGATAATGGCGGCGTCGATACTCTGCGATACACCTACGATGATAACCGGCCGACCAGGGAGCCACTAACGCGGGCCCGAGATTACGTTACTCATAGCCCGTGGCATAGACCGCTATAAACATCGAAGGTTATGGGAATTTCATTTCGTACTCGTTTACATAAACGAAAGTTTATTCGTGTATTAGCATATAATCGGAGAGCGGCAGGCGCGGCAGGCCGGGTCGCAGGTCGCGGTGCCGAGCGAAACTTACAAATTGCATTCTCACGCGACGACCACCTCGCCACAAACCAGCTTAAAAATTAAGATAAACGGACAAATACTCAGTATCGATTAATTGCGACGCGACGACCGCGACCGCCGCCGCAGCGCGACCGCACGACCATTTCTCAAAGCTTCATAAGGAGATATCAACGGAATGGATACTCATTATTAATATTGCCAGTTTTACGACATTTTTACGATCGCGCAACGTTCTGCTTACTCCACTTCCGTAAACGCAGCGTTTATTGAGTCACCATGTTGTTCTGTGACACGTATTTTACGGCTGACTACTCAAATATAGTCGATCAAAATCGATAAAACGAACGCCAGTAAAATGTGTCTCGTAAATTTCAATCGCGAGTCTGGAGAAGCCGTAATCGAATAAATGTTTTTCTGACACTGTAAGGAAACAGGGATGTTGGAAACTCAATAACACTAAATTAAACAGTAGTTGGATGTGTAGATACTGAGTATTCGATTTCAGTATCGGTTCCCGATCGATACTCATTACAAAGTAACGTTTTAGCATTCGTTTAGACGCCACAACGAATCACAGGCTGTTACTTAAATTGCTCAAGAGCCGGGAGTAATTTAACTGGAGAAAAACTGGTTTGCGAGTGAAATTCGCGCGCTATCTCATCTCTTGTATCTGTTACGATCGGCTCGAGAGGGAATAGATACACTTGAGTTAATAGCGCCGTTCGCCAACGTAATAAAGTATATAAACGGCTGGTCATTGTACTGGACGTAATGAAGCCACGAGTGCAATTTTCGCACGAGCATGACCTCGCGCATCCAATGCAAGGCAACTTAAGCTCGAGCGAAATGAGCGCCTCGAGACCGGCGATACTGAAATGAATTTCTGCAGTCGGTGAGCTTTGACTCTCCACAGACGTAGATTAAGATTAAACGTCGCACAAGAAGGTGGGTCGAAGGTGGTTGCGGTAAAAATGCAATTGGAATGACTCCGGATGGCACTTGCGATGTTTCGGAGTGGAGCGATCGCTAACGAACAACGATTCTCTCTCTAATTTGCGGACATGGCGAGCGATCGATCTCATTGGATTTTTGAAAAAGGACCTAAAGGCTCCTCATGAGCCAAAGCACAAATTGAGCAATTTAATGCTCGCTCGTTCGCTCGCGCGTATCGCTCGCTTACCATCTCTCTCGCCGTCTAATTTCCGAATGTGAATTCCAAATGAGAATATTAAACTGCATCGTTTTTCATGTTTAGGTAAGACGAATTTGTAATGACTTCGCTAGCAGGTATTTAAAACGTGATGCCAATTAGTTGCGAATATGTTTTTTTTGAGCATGGATTTCATTATCGGAATAGTACAGGTTTATCCGACGGATAAAAAAGTGTATACGATCAAAGAGATCCATTCGCCTTCACTGATATATCTATTGTCAAGCATAATTATATATACAGCAAAACACTCGCAAGGAATCTGATAAAAAATGAAGTAACAGAAATTAAGTTACATAGAAACTTATTCATCCCAAAGTTATTGTACAAAGTAGGTGGAGTACAAAAACGACATGATTATGTCATAACCAGAGAGCATTCGTACAATTATTTTCAAAATGTCGATATAAATAACACAAGCCGGTCATGCGTCCCGCCGCACACATCCATAACTCATTATCGGGAGCGGAGAGCATTGTTTTTGTTACTAATTTAGGTAAAAACACCACTGGATCGAGCAACCCAGGCTCTCCCGCCTGCGAGCATTCCAACGCACCCGTCGTCATGGCAACCCTCGCGGCGCACATCGCACGCGACACCCACAAACGAACAACGACCTTATTTTTTACGATTCAAGGACCTAATTCCGAACACAGACAAATGAAGTTATAACATTCCGTTACGTTACCGCACAATCGTCAATGCCCAATAATAACAATGAAACTGCGACCTTAACGTCTGTGACTAAAGTGCCATTTCGTACGCGCAAACGATCTAAGAATAGCGACATAAGGAATTGTTTTATCTCTTTCGCACGTCGTAAAGACAACGTCGCGTGCTCTCACTCGCCCCGGCTCCTTTCTCACTGAAGACGGACACGACTCGTTCGAGCTTCTCTTTCCGTCGCACTTTTTGTTGTCTTCCCGTTGCCTCTATCCATTGTTAAACCGTCTTCGGTGTTTCGTAGCGTTAGATAAAAATCGAAATTGTTGCCTCGAAATAAATCGACTGCTATTTTTCCGATTCAATTTATTTTTCTCTGTTGCGTCTGCAAATAGGAATAATGTCTATAAAGATTTCGTACAGTTTCGCAGACGAAATAGTTCGAGTTAAAAATAGAAGGGTAATCGAAGCGTGCGGAGCTTGCCCGGCTCGGTAATTGATATAGTGTAATGGAAACGGGCAATGACGCTGACGTGTTAAAACAGAGCGAGACAGACGGGCGTCAATGTTTGGGTCAGAGTGAGATGGATAGCTCCAGCTATGTCCTATAACGGTGCAAGTGCATTCCCATGTCAGGGTAATTGGAGCTTTATGTGGATACTGTAGACCGTAATTCAGAGTAATGGCATCCCTAAGAGTCGAATACCTTAGGTTGAATCAATAGATGGCGTTACCATGCCGAAACTGTAGTTAATGATTTTAATATTAACAGTGATAGCAGACAAAACTTTTTAATTGTTATTTTGACTATGTAATAAATAACATTTTAAGAATAAGTGAACTTTAGCTAAACTGTATGTAAAAAATATCATTCTAAGTAGTAAAAAATACTCTATACTGTTGTTATTGTAATTTTTATATCCTTATCATTTTTATAACAAAATCAAAACAATAAGTATCAATTTTGCTAACTATTAAGATAATTTAATAAAAACACGAAAATTGAAGAGATCTATAAACAACAGCAAACCTTTTTAGTAACCAAAACTCCCTACGTCATTCAGTTTAGTTACTTTGTCGCGATTTTCCCCGTGACCTTGCAACACTGAGATGAGAGATGCGATAGCCGTTGATTGATCGCGCTGTCACTTGCGCCTGCTCACGGAATCGATACTATTCGACTCTACGATGCCGATATTCGATTCATTCGATGTACCACAGATTAAATACTATTGTACCGATACTGTTACGTCATGAAACAATGAAAGGCTTGGTTGTAATGTAATTGTTTGTATTGAATTCTGCTTTATTTTGCTACAAGTACTTTTGAATTACAGTGTTATATTAATAGCAGGCGAATAAGTCTCAGGAAGAGGAGCGCGCTGTAATGCCACCGAAATTGATTTTTATAATCGTGGTATACAGAATTTTAGGTTATAATTTAGTTTAGTCTCAAATATTTTTCTTTAATTTTTATTCAATAGATTAGATTTTGTTGCCGGTCTAACCAATGGGGAAGAGGCAATACTGGACACATCCAAAATAAGTTAAAGAAAAGTTTACTTAAATAAATATTTAAATCAAAAAGTATCTCTATATTTTACCAAAAATAATATTGAACAGTTATAAGAATGACATGTAAGTCATTTCATTCTTATATTTCATTATTCGACGATAGCAAAAAATAGTAAGTGGGTGTCACTACATATAGTAATAAGTACATTAAAAATGTTTTAACTCTAAATGCTACAGTTCAATCGTTATCTAATGCTGCTACACTTTTTCGCAAAAATTACAGCGCCCTCTAGTGATAGATACATTCAGTTTAATTATTGTAGACCTCTGACTCTAAGTAGAATGTTTAAACCTTAATAGCACATAATAATGTGTTAATGAAAAAAACGTTCCTTTCGCGCTTCTTTTTTCAAAATATTATTTGGACTAACCTCGACGTTTCGGCCACGGGCCGTGTTCAAAATTATGTTATTTTGATAATAAAAGCGCGAAAAGCCCGGTTTTGTCAAAAAAATCTAAGTAGGTATATACCTCAACATGCTTTGCCTAAAAACCCATAACCACGCAGTATTCATCATAGTAGGTGGGTAGGTACATGACCTTGCGCGGGATCCACGTCACCGTGATAGATCGGCCGCCATTTCTCCGCGTGACGTAGCCCGCCAACGCTACAGCTGGAGGTTTGAATTTCGAACAGGGGTGCTGGCTGGCTGTAGTTCAAATTTAAAAGGACTGGTTGGATATGAATTATTCGGGTTTTGAAATTGGAACGAATACATAGACTTACCCACAATTCAATTGGCAGGTTTTGCCGCGAAATTGAAAAAATGGCGTTGTTGATTTTGTTTAGTTTTCCAAAACCTATTATTTTTCGAGTGTCAATGTGTAGTAATGGTGGATTATTGACCATTAATACTTAGTAAACGTGTATATGCGTACTTGATACTGGCTAAATGGGCAAGATAGCGAAACCCAAACTAAAAAAAAAGATTTGACATGGTTCAGTCAAACTCAAATTGTTTAATAATTTTCATTTCAAGCTTTTTCAACCGTTATAGGAAAAAAAATGTATAATTTTTGTAAAGTAAAATAATATGATATAAATTAAGTATGAAGTAAACTATAAATAAGCATTTTGCTATTAGAAAACGCAGGTTTGTCTCCTTTCTCGATGACTATAATAAAGAAAATTGCTACATCATTGTTGTACACACTAATATTATAAACCTGAAAGTTTGTGTGTAAAAGTGTTAGTATGTTTGTTTTCTCTTTACATCTTAACGGCTAATCGGGTTTGTTTAAAAGCTTATACTGAAGAATTAACACAAGCTACTTTTTAATTTCATAAAAACAAGCGAAGCCGCGGGACACGGCTAGTGTGTTATAAAATGGATGTTCAGTAATGTTGCATCAAAAGTGTTCTGTGTTCTGAAATATGAAACATCTGTTTAAAAAGCATTATCGGCCTTGATATTAAAAATAATAAAAAACAAATCGAACAACAAAAATATTCAAATTAACCGATCTGCTTTTTAAAAAGGATAAAATATTTAAAAGTTACCAAAGGGAGCGGCAGGCGTTTTGACGTAAAAATATTAAAAAAGTGTACAAAGTAAATATTTTTATATATCCACCTAGTAATAATTCATTCTTGGCGTAAATGTTACGCATAAGACTTGAGTAATTTTTTAACCGACGCCAAACTGAGTTTAGACATTTAGACATTTTTTAAATATGCATTTTAGTTTGATTAATGGCAACACATTAATTTTATAAAGCGTCTGCGTTGTAGCAATTTTTCCACCGTGTAAAATTTAAGTTTATTAATTTGTTTTTTTTTTTTAATTTTACAGTTTTTAAAGGACACTGAACTCTTTTCTATTTTGTTTTTAATAAATGTTGTTTTATTAATATGACAGCTTAAAATATATGGTAACTGTTCTTTTGATATTTGTAAATAATGTTTTTGAATAGAGAAATTCTAGGATATAAATGTTGTTAATTAAAAGAAATAAAATTAATTACAAACAGAAAGAAAACAGATTATTTTGATTAAATTATTAATCGTGATAATTTTACTAAACGCCGCGCCGGCAAGAATACGCTCTCCTTATTACAAATTAGTTTGAACTGGCAATATTAACGTAAAAGGTTTTAATCTATATTCATGCGGATTAATTTTGATACTGGCAGCTTTTAAGAATTTTCAAAGCTGCCAGTTCAAATTTAGTAAGTATGTGGATAATCGAAACAAACCCCGTTCTTTTCCGCCACAAGATTAAATCGCAAGTGAATTAAAAATATATTTTTCCCACTGAATTAAAAAAAAATATTTTTCGTCAAAACGCACTCCTCCCCCTTTACCGTGACGTATACATTACCTGGGTACTCACCCGGGCTCCCCAGGAACACGGAGGAGTAAACCCGCCGTGCCACGTCCGGCGGGGAGGACCATTCACGCCGCGACGGACACCATTTGCCTGGAACAAACGTTGATATTAGAAACTATATTTTTCACACTCACAGCCCCACACTAAATTATATGACTTGTGTATAACATAATATTCTCATTACACACACAATCACAACCAGAACTAGAAACGCAAATTATCATTGGGGAGAAAATTTGTGTTCCCGCCGGGAATCGAACCCGATATCCCTGCTTACTAGGCGATCCTTCACCTAACTAAGCCAACGGGCAGATCAAGATAAATAACAATATTATAAAATATATAATCGCTGATAGTATGTAGGTAATATAACATTTAAATTGGGATAAGAACTTTGTACATCAAAATTCTCAACTGAATTCCGAAACATTAAATTTATTAAAAGGAACCCAGGTTATTAAAACCTTTGACCGACCGACATTTTTACCTTTGACCATTATTATCTCCAGCAAAATGTTATAACAAATAGTTTACTAATATGTCATTGCACTTATAAAAATGACAGCAACTTCGATTTATGAAAAAAATATCAAAAACTAATAAATTATATTCCAAATTCAAAATAGAGAACACCTCACAACTCCACTTCCTAGACAATAACATTTTAAAACGCAATAACAGATCTCTTCGTGAATTATTGCCAGCTAAAAAAAATACCCTACAAAAAGCGGTACCAGACGAGACGGGTACAATGCGGGAGATTCAGAAAAAGCAGAAAAAAGAAGATTTATGTGGGAACGGAGACACCGGAATATGCAGGTATAGCAGGTGGGGTTGTTCTGTTTCTTAAGTTTTATATACTTAGGTATTTAAAATTAAATAAGATACTGATGTTTGTAAAAATATTGATAGCATTATTTTTAGATAGTAATTTTAATAATTGTCAATAAAAAAATGGAGTTTGAATACAGTTACTTTTATTAATAATGTTGTTGTGATACAGTTTTGTTGCTTTTTATGCAATTTAGAGACGAGACGAGCAAATTACTCGCATTATGGTAAGCGCCACGCTTGCCAATCGCAGTTGAGTGCCACAAGTAGTTCTTGTCAACGTTTGCACACTAGTGCCGGTTCAATGCCTGACAATGGTGTGTTAATGCCAAAGTAATAATATTAAACTACAAACAAACACTTTCACACTTTCAGCACCGCGTTAATTTCAAATAGGTACTTGAATCGCAGCATTTGCCACACACACAATTACAATCAGATCCACATTTTTTTTGGAGAAAAACATGTGTTACTTCTAGGATTATCTGCAGCATAGAAGGCAGATATGTAGAACTATGATTATGTATGATAATATTATATATTTATATTCATATTTTGGTATATTTGTTGTATGTTACGCTATGTATATATGTAGGTATATTTTAAATAATAAATAATACTGAATGTCCCTTATACTAATTTTCTGCACCTTCTCGGATGACTGGCAGAAAATGCTGTATAAGCATTAAATCCTCCGTGTACATATGTATTGTGCAAAAGGATAAATAAACTACGCCAGCGGGCAGTTCGTATAAATAATTATGGAAAATAAAAAGTATTTCAAATTACTCGCGCGACGTTAATCAGGATATCAATAAATCTTTGTCTAATTCTAGTGCCTCTAGACTCTATATTAACCTACAAAATTAGTTCAGCCATGACGCATAGGTACCTCGCTTGTAAGAACTGACAAACGCATCCAAATGTTCATTGCAACATGCATTTTATTGAAAGAGTGATGTCCATCGCCCATATTCTAAAATCTTTACTAAAAAATGTATCTGTTAAACTTTGCTGAACGTATAAGTAAAAATAACTTTGTTAGTAAATAAAAAATCACCCCGTTCATCTCAATTTAAAACATCGAATTAACCAAATTAACAAAACACCAATCTACCAATTTTATCCCCAACCTGGCAGCACTGGACGAGTTAAAGCAATAATTAATAGTTATTTCGTAACGATAATTGTCGGTTACAAAAGCAGAGATCCAACGTTTGATCCAGAGAACTATTATTTGAATCTGAATGATAGAATCAAAACAGTTTTCATAGGTACCAATTGTTTTAATTTTGAAAAAAGAATTATGTACGTTAATTGCCATGTTTAACGCGAAACGTTACCATTGTTTGGGGAGTATTTTATAAGTAATTGGGATTTAATTAACGGTTAAGGCTTGGGAGATTGGTGGGTGAATCTACAATCTGAAGGAGGTATTGAAAAAAGGTGTTTTTTAAAACTTGAGGAGGTATTTATATATTATGTTTTGTATTCTTAAATACATGAATACTAATAAGTAACCGATATCAATTTTAAATCCAATATCCCCGTTAGTTATTTATTCTTTATTATTTTTTTAAACTAGGTAAATTTGTGTTTCTGGTTCTGGGTGTGATTGTGTCATGTGAATGTTTCCGGCACCCACGGTACAAGTCATCGAACTGTGTGTAGGACAGTGAGTGTGCATCATTGTTTCTATCTTTATGTTAATGTATTAGATTCTCATTATGTATTATAAAGATTGTTGTCCGTTGCAAAGAAATATGTATAACATTTATTTGTATAAGAATGATATGATAATTTTATAAATGACATTGTATTACACTAACACCTGAACTTAAAAAATGAAGTTTCTATTTTGTTTTTGTAACAAATATTCATAGCGTAGGCGTTACAGCTATAAAGGTCAAAGCGATAAAACAATTTTAATATTATTTGCATTAAACATTTGCATGTCCTTTGCCCTTTTATATTGTTACGACATCCTGTACAATGTATTTTTTTTAATATCCGACAGTATTATCGTTAGGGTAAATTTAGACGTTTCCCTCGTTGCTATGCATGTTATACCGTTCAGTCGACGTAAGGGCATATTTAGACAATTTCTGCGACAAATCCCTTCGGGGCCCAGCCCTCCTAAACTTGCCACCTTCTCAAATACGGCAGGTTATTACAATTTTTCACATTATGAATATCGTCACCCTCCCAAATCTTCGGGGACTCACACCTCAGCAATTCTACTTTAATTCTTATTTAGAATGCACCTTATTTCGGTTACAAGATTTTTTAGTATTTGTTTATGGCAACTCTCACCCCGATGGGCAATTTTCGCGCTCTACAGCCAATGTAATTTTACTTTATGCGAGCCAGTTTAAGTTTCCCATTTTCGGCGGGAACAAAACACAAATTGGCTATAAAGGCGTCAGGGATGAGACTGTCTAGTCGTTCTTTTATAATTTTGGCTTTCGCCGTTTGTGAATTAAGCCAATTTCAAGATAGAGATTATCTTTGTTGTTGATCGCATTCGCAGTTGAGAGGTCAAGGGCTTTTTATTTTTCGAAAATCGAATGTTCATTCGGCGCAGCGCGTCATTGCTCCGCTATCAATCATGCATGCACCATTGCGCCGCGCGCGCTTTTGTTCGAATTACGAATTTCAAAAAAGGAACATAACGTGAGAGAAAATTATGGTGGTTGCGTTCTTTTTAAAATTTGAATTTCGAGCCCCCCGCTGCGCTACAGCGTACATGCACCGGAACATAATTGTTATTCAATTAGAGAATTAAAAAGAGCATCGTTTGTTTTGTTTTAAATCATAAACTACACGATTGCTATATTTTTTATTTGGTTTCGCACGTTGAATACATTCAGTAAAAACAATAATTAGAAATAAATGTATCGTTAAATATATATGTTTTGATAACAAATTTGCTACGTATAATACTTATGCAGTGTGACACCGTTAAAAATGTAACGAAATTGCTAATGGTGTATGATATTGCCTCCCCTTGTAGGAAGAAAAGAGGGTGGTCACCTTCAGTCTCTAGAGGTGTTAGGTGTTTTTTCGACATTTTTTCTTTTCGTTTTTTTTTTGCGTAATGATGCAAAGGTCCTGGGAGAGATGGTAGGATCCATTAGAAAGGCGGGAAGAGCTTAATGTTTTTTTTTGGAATCGTATCACATGTGTTACATTAGGTAGCTATTGTAATGGTTTTTTAGGCGAAGGGCGAGATGTTATAGTTAGGGACTGTAATTCGTATAATACTATTTATGTAGCCTCTTAAGGCTAGATTACGATCTAGCCTTAAGAGGCTACATAAATAGTAATAGTAGGAATTACGATTCCTTAGTAGAAATTATGAACTTCAGACTTAGGTCAAATTTAAATTACTTATTGGTCTTAACTTTTTTTTTTATCAAGATAGCGTGTTCTCTACTCTGTGTCACGTGTCTTAACTGATAAGTAATTCAAATTAAACTACAAGTAGAGTATACTGAGAATGTGTCCAATAACACTTTTCTTACTGTCTCTATTAAAGGATTTTATTAAGGGTATTTGTTAAATGTTATTCTTGTGTTCTTGTTAATAGCTCTCTCTTTATTACACTGTCACATAATAAACATAAACGCTTTCACACTCACACCCCTCACTAAGTTCGATGACTTGTGTCATGGGTGAGGGAAACATTAATATCAAACACACACTCACAACCACAACCAGAACATTTTCCTTGGGGAGAAAACTTGCGTTCTCGTGAGGAATTGAACCCGATACCCCTACTTAAAAGGCGAACGCACAAACAACTATGCCAACGAGCAGTTCCACATTATTACAATAATTTAATCTTCTCGAGTTTTCTCACTATGGCTGAAGTTCATAGTTTCTTCATTTAATTTTACTCTCTACTTTGCAAAGAATAACTTAAACTCAAGCAAAGCTTAAAAAAACGACTTCACAGCTTTATCTTTGCCCTTGATCAGATTAAATTAATTAAATAGTTATTATTGAGGATAACTCAAAAATTACTGGTCAGATATTGATCAAATTTAAATAGGATCAGATAGGAAATATTAACTTAAAAAAAAACGGTTCACCTATAAAGAAGTTATGAGGTAACACACATAAAAAAATACCGTCGAATTGATAACCTCCTTCTTTTTTGTGAAGTCGGTTACAAATAAAATCGGTTCACCTAGAAAGAAGTTATGAGGTATAACACACATAAAAAAACCGTCGAATTGAGAACCTCGTTAATTGTGTTAATTTTTTTTTTTTAATTTTAGCTTCGCGTTCTTTTGCATTTAGCCAGTGTCAAGTAGTAATAATAATATATTTCAACTGTATTTCATATTAAAATTCCTAGTCACAAGTCACAGTCAAAGTCAAGTAAAAGAGTCAAGGTTCAGTCATAGATAAATCATACCCTAGTAGAGTGGTAAAAACTTTACTAGAACTTCTGTTAGAGTTTTGGAGCGAAGGCGAAAATCGCGTTTATTCAACTTTGTATGATTTGCCTGCACTTATGCACGTTTACTAAGTATTAACGGTTAATATCCGCTATAACACATTAACACTCAAAGAATCACAGGTTTTGGAAAATTATACAAAATTTACAACGCCATTTTTTCACTTTCGCGGCAAAACTCTCAATATCTTACTTATATATCGGTATAAGGTGATCCGTAGACAACAGCTAGTCTAAGTTTCGTACTCTATACAATTGGTAGAGTTCCCAGACGAGCTACATACATACAGCTATAGCTCTTGAAGCAATTTCCTAATGGCAGACCGATAGCTCTCTGAGCCTTAGCGAATCGATAGACTCCGTTGTACTAGTGTATTTTATCTGTGAACATTTAGGTTATCTATGGCTATATACGCTTAGGTTTTTGGCGCGAAAGTGAAAAAATGTCGTCGATTTTATACATACATTATTATTGTTTTTTAAACTACTGATACGTCGAGTTTTTATGTATAACTAGCCGTGCCCCGTGGATTCGCCCGCTATTATCAAGTTAAAAAGTATTCTTATTGATAATCCTAGGTATAATCTATGTAAAATCCAAATTTCATCCAAATCCGTTCAGCTGTTAAAGCGTGAAGAGGGGACAAACACAACTTACACACAAGCTTTCAGATATGATTATGGTGGAAGAATCATAAGTTTTGAAAATAATATTACTTTTAATTTTACTTTTTTACCGACTTCACAAAAAAGTTACCTCATAACTTCTTTCGTTGTGAGCCGATTTTGATGATTATTTTTTTTATTTGAAAGCTGGTTCTTTTTATGTGGTACCATTGAAATTGGATCAAGATCTGATCTCTAGTTTTTGAGTTAACGTCAATAATGCGTGTTTAATACATTAAATCTGATCAAGGTTCCGGAGATAAAGCGGTGAAGTCGGTTTTTTAAGCTTTGCTTGCGTTTAATTATTTTGACATATATTTAATGTAATATTTAGTGAAATTTAAATTAATATATGTTAAATTATAACATAAAACACACAGTTTTAAGCATTTCATTGAATGTTCACGTTCTTTTGTTACGATATATTTTGTCTCATTTCGATGAGATTTATTGTAAGTACCTAAATTTGTCAAAATATGACAAAATTTATGTTACTTCTAGAAGGTTCATAGAACGTATTAGCTATTAATGGATGCGTTATGGTTTACTTCATTAGAAAAATATTTGACTTGTTCAATGGTTTTAAACAAAATAAACAATTATGATTATTTCTCTTTTGCATTTGTGTTTCTATAGCCATACTGAAATATATGCTTCTCGCGGTGTGATTGTAACAAAATAAAAAAAAGCTCTCACTCACAACCCCACACTAAGATTGATGACTTGTTTCGTGGGTGCCGGCAACATTCTCGTCACACACACAATCACAACCAGAACCAGAAACTAAATTTTTTCTTAGCGAGAAAACTTGTGTTCCGGGAATCAAACCCGATACCCTGCTTAGAAGGCGAACGCGCAGGCAAGCCAACGGGCATATTTATTTTGCCTAAATCCAAAAATGTAATTCTCTTGTAAACTACCCCCAATAGCGTACAAAGCAAGCCCTATCCCATTAGACAGGCATTGGAAGCCGAAACAATCCAAACAAACAAGTAGGTATGCTATCGATCTGCACCACGGATGATATACGTCACACCCACCCCAAGCCATCGACCCTTCCACCCCTAAACACTTCACACCCTATCTCTACCAACAGAAGATACATTTTCCATCGACAGCTCGAGTTTTTCTTACTACATTTCCAAGTCTGTGTAATTTAAAAGCAAGACAGTACGCTTTCCGCCCAAGCGAATGTATGTCTTATTCTTATAGTTGTTGGGTTGGGCGGATCCGCCTATACTTGGGCGGGCACAATTAGGAATGCTTTTTAAAAATGCAGCTTTTTTCGTTTTCCCGTTATTATTGTTTTGTGAATGATGGGGGTAGATGTGAGTTATTTTTAGTGGATTTTAGGTAGCTTTCTTTCTTATGGGTCGGATAAAAAGTAACAAATATATCTGCTACTTCAGTTAACTTCTGAATAAGTGCTAAGTATTCAAAAAAAACACTTCATTCTTTATAAGTATGTAGTTATCACTTTGTTCGCCGAACGATATAATCTGATAGAAGTTCTCAAATCAAGACTGAATTATATTCGAAATACTCGACATCTTTGCCGCACCATCACTTTATATCAGGTGAAAAAGTGGTCAAATGCTGTCTAGAATTAAAAAACAAAACAGAAGTCAGGTGTGGCAGTGAATAAATCATTCGTTTCAAATTCTCTTCATTAATCTAAAACGAACGGTAACAAAGCTAACGGTAAGTAGGACGAACTATTTCTATATCTGTGGAGCATTAACTTTTTGCACGATGATCAACGACTTTAAAAAGCTAACATTGTCTCTGACACAACCGGACTCCTTACTCATTATACCAATTGATACTTGCAAATGGCCGCCCCACATCGATAAATCTTGGGGACCACAAAAGCGGGAGCAGGTACAACAAGTGGATAGATAAATACATCAATCAAATAGATCCACAATGAAAAAAATAAAGAGTTCGTCGACCCGAAGAAACATGGCCGCCCCGGAAGGCCATCCATTACGGCCGTCGGCGCGCGTTTTTCACCACCCGGCCACTGACAGTGGCTGTCAAATCTGACAGCTGTCAAGCGCGGCCTTGACACTGGCAGCGGTTGACAGTACGTCATCGATCAAGCGGTGTCTTGTGACGTAGTGGGTCAATTCGCCAGGTCATGGACTCGGGTTTTATTTGGCTCTATTATCTAATCTATGCGGATAAATTGGTTGTCTGACATGAAGTCATTGCCGTTCTTTTGGAGCGTTATTGACCTATTGAAACACTAAAGCTTGATACCTAACAGATGTGCAGTTGACGCTTGACATAACGTATTTTCTGAGGTATTTAAAAAGAACGAGTGAACTACAAAAGCTGTCAGATGAATATTTTCTATGCAATTTTATTTGCAGTGACACGTGAGCGATGACATTTCTGTCATTTCTTTTACTGCATCAGACTAAAGAGTAGGTATATTGTAGAATTCATCTCCACGTAGTCATATGACCTATATTTTTTTTAAACTCGTATTTTTGACAAGCATTTGACCCATATCTTACTTTATAGCAAAGCGATGATGCTGCCTATTATGTTGCGTTATTCCTCTTCATCCAAAGGTTGTCTGGAAGAGATCGTTCTCGGCGATAAGGCCGCCTATTTTTAAACTTATATAATTATTTACTGTCATTCCTTCGTTCTTTCTTATTTGAAGGTGTTCAATAAAGAGTATATCTCTATCTATCTACCATCCTCGACCACATCACTCAACAACAAGTGAGATGGTCATTTCAGAGATAAAAAAGCAACAGTTGTATTTGATTGACAACAACCACATAATCAGGGAGTATTGGTCCCACCTACCCATTCACGATGAATAAAATAAAAAACAGGGGGTAGTCTAACGACGTTTTGATGATGACTAGGGTAGGTACAGGGTACAGATGTAATGCAAGGCGATGACCTGCGATTTTTTATACCCCGTCATTGTGTTAGGGGTGTCACTAGAAGGTGAAAGGAATTAGGTGAGTTTTGGACATGTTTTATTCCTCGAGAAATAAAACTGCCAAAGTATGTGGAGGAGGTTCTCAATTCGACTGTATGTTATTTTTGTATGTATGTTACGCGATTGTTCCGCCAATGATTCTTTTTTTGTTTGGTATAGGTTGGTTAGATCTTCAGATGTGGTCCCATTTCAATTTTATCGAAATTGATTTAGGATTTTTGAGAAAATCAACCAAAAAACAAAATATAAGCGCTGAAGTCGGTTTATTTTAACTTTGCTTGCGTTTAAAATATTTGATAATTAAAATGGATGACATAATATGACTGAATCAATTAAATTTACTTTTTTTTTTTTTTTTTTTTTTTTTTAATTTACTTTGACATTAATATAACAATGTCTAACACAATTGGATGTAACAAATCCGTTCAGCCGTTACAGCGTGAAGAGAAAACCAACATATTTACACACAAACTTCCGCATTTATAATATTACTAGTTGAGCCCCGCGGCTTCGCCTGCTGATGAAGATGATGATTAAAGTAGCCCATGTCCTAATCCAAAGTACAAGCTACCTATATTCCAAATTTAAGTAGTAACGAAGATACGTGGAAACAAACATTTACGCACACATCTTTCGATTTTATAATATTAGTAGGACTGTGAATCAGAGATTGAAACATAATTTGTACATAATGACAAGTTCTATTTATCTATATATATCAATGCCATTTCTCGTTGTAATTTTATAACTCACGAACGGGCTCACCTATCCAAACCAAATGTTTAGGCTTTGGTCGGACTATTTAGTAGATGGTTTATGTGAAGTTTGCACAAAATCGGTCGAGCGGTTCTTCATTTATCACACCCGGGCGAAGCCGGGGCGGATCGCTAGTCTACTATATATATATTACTAGCCGTGTCCCGCGGCTTCGCCCGCTATTATCAAGTTAAAAAGTAGCCTATGTGTTAATCCTATGTATAATCTATGTACATACCAAATTTCATCCAAATCCGTTCAGCCGTTAAAGCGTGAAGAGGGAACAACAAACTTACACACTTACAAACAAACTTTCGGATTTATAATATTAGTAGGATACAACTTATACAGTGAAATCGAGCGTGACAGTACACAAACGTCCCGTCACTTTGTAAGATCAGTTAAACAATATTTTTATTGGCCATAATCGAGATTGTTATCAAAGCATGACAAAACATAAAAGAGTATCAAACAAATCAAGCAATTCGCTTGATTGCTCGATAAGTTGCCATAGGTCATACAAACTGAAGTTTACGGCTCGATCACTTCGATAAGACTCATTGTTTTTTTTATGCCATCTACCGGTAAGTTGCCGTAATTTTTATCCCTCTATAAGTTAGATACCGTAATTTCTTATATATACCATAATTGTATATGCCATTTATCGGTAAGTTACCGTAATTTAAAAAATAACTTGTTACACAATCTGCTAAAAGACTGAGTTTTGCCGCGAAAGTAAATATATGTTATAGATTTTGTATTTTTCTTTAATATTATGTTTTTGTGCATCATAGATAAACATTTTACCACCATCTCACCTGATGGAGGGTGATGATGCGGCCGAAGATGTGACATGTTTGTTTAGAATCTAGAAGATACCTATACACACTTGACTTTAAGATTCCCAAATTATACCTCTCGGTGAACAAAGACGCAGGTAATTTTCTTAGTAACTTGATTCTTTGAGTGTTATTATTAATCGTTAATAGTTCTTCTTCGTAAATAAGCAAAACATACAAATCAAATTCGATTTTTCACTCCAAAACTGCATTAGAAGTTGTTGTAAATATTCTACCACTTTACTACGGAGTAATTTCACTATGACTGGACCTTGACTCTTTTACTTGACTGTGACTGGTGACCAGGAAATAATATAATTGAAATTTTCATTACTTGATACTAGGTAAATGGACATCGTTTGCAGAGCCAAATTACAAAAAAAAAATGTTTACTCGCGTAAAATTATAGGAGGGAAATTGTTTTTTATGCCATCTATTGACAAGTTCCCGTAACACAAATATACCTTGTCACACATCATTCTAATAAAACAGACGTTCGCATACACAACTATAAATATGGTATTGCCAGCATAATAAAAAAAGCAAAAATACACTTCGATACGAAATTGTGCCAGTCACGAGGGTCGGCCGCATACACGGGCCCGTCATTTTCATAAATTTCACAGCCCTACGGGTCGGCAGTTAAAATTCGGCTTTATCGTTTTAGCATAAAGGTCTGATTTCGATTGTTTATTGGGGTGTTCTGGGCTGTTTAGGCGATAGGGTTGGCTTGAATAAATGCGGAACGTATAGAAAAATTTGATTATTCATGCCGAGTCGGAGAAAAATTACAGCGGGTTATGACGCGGTGTGCTTTATGGTGGGTTATGGTGTACTTGGACTACTCTGCGATGTCAGATTATTTTTAGTAGGTAACTTAAGTTACTAAAACCACCTGATAGCTTGTAGACAACAGTTTAGTGGTAATTTTGAATTTCATTACTTGACTCTGGTTAAATGCAGATGCGAATCCGAGTGCGGAGTGCAAGCGAAGCGTCTCCGTTTCAGCTTGAGCAAAATGCTTTCGTATGTCCGGATTTCCGGTTGTTCTCCTCTACAGGTCGCATTTATCAACCGATTCTCGTGAAATTTTGTGAGCGGGTTCGATAATTATATAGTTCTTTTTTGTCGATTCAGTTTTTAGATTTTTTTCAAAATGGCGGAGATAATATGGGGGTGAAAATGTAAAAAAATATGTATTATAATAATTTTGCAATTTAGAAAAATACGCGAGGTTCTCATCTCACAGATCCACTAGTATATTTGGGTACTGGTCCTCGATCATATAATATCATTCCCATACTTATATACCGTCATTGGTAAGTAGTGCACAATCCTGCAGGGGGTGGTTTAAAATCGACAATTGAGTAAAAGGAACATATTTTTTTTTTTATATTTTTCTTTTTTAAAAGAAAAACAGTATAGAAGTTACTGTCAAGTAAACTATGGAAACTCTTAAACAGCTGCTAAAATAATAGCACTTAGTACTCAATATGTTTTTTTTTATTTACTTGGCAGTTACTTCTAAACTGTCTACGCCACAATTTACTTACCAGTAGGTAAGAAAAAAAAAATTTTTGGGTTGAAAAAAAAAACTTTAATTTTAATTTTGCTCAGTTATTTATTATAAACCACCCTCTGCAGGGTTGTGCACTACTTACCAATGACGGTATATACATTAAAGGTACTGGTAGTAAATTAAGTACGTTTTTGTTTAAAAACATTTGATGCTTTTAACTCCACTTGAATGGAATTTGCTGACTCACTGGCACTTTTAAAAGAGTTTTAAGACTTGCGCGCGTTAGCTTTTCATCTATTAATACCTCCAAACACTTAATATTACAGTAATTATCGACGTTTAAATATTAATAGCTGTTCATAGGTCATTACACTTATAGACTAGTTGCAGACGCAGCTTCACTCGCGTTTAAGACGTTGACAAGAGAACTAAAGTTAAGAGTGAATAGGTATCTTCTACAAGCATGTCACATCTTCTGCCGCATCGTCACTTTCCATCAGGTGAGATAGTGGTTAAATGCTTGCCTATTTAGCATAATAAAAAAAACTAAGTTATTCTATTTATTTATTTAAAAATTTCATGCACAAATACTATATACATAGGAAGACTTAATGCTACAACATTATCTACCAGTCATCCTGCTATTTCAGAATAATTTTTTTTTAAGCCCGATTCGCAAGCATTAGACCACAATCTCACCTAATGGAAAGTTATGATGCGGCCGAAGATGTAGCAGGCTTGCCTAGAAGGTATATATCCTTCTTCTTATCTGCGTGCAATAAATAGCTATACAATAAAAAAAAGGTTACGATTTTTTTACCACAAAGCTATCTTACAGGCCAATTGCCTATATTTCCTAAAACTATATACAGCAAAGACCTAAGTTACCTAAAAGGCATCAAGCTTATAGGCAACTCAAGTGCTCAAGCCCACTACCAGTGGGTAGCGTAACTAAGCAATTTATTATTGCTCAAGCGAAGATTCGAGGTAGTAAATAAATTTACAATAAATATGCATACGCGCGTAAGCGCGAAAAACATAACCCTTCCTTGGCAGTTGGGTAAAAATTTACACAATCATAGATGTTGTAATAAGCAGATCACAGAATAAATATTAGTTTCCTACCAGTTACTGTAAATAATTATTTCCGATTTCATTTGAACGGACTCGAACCTACACAAGTCTGTTCGTGACAGCGCCACGGGACGTCGCTTCGTCGTTACGTAGTATATTAGGATTCTATATTACTCTTCCGTGTTCTGCTCGCCTGGTACTTATCGATTACTGTGCTCCAATTAAATAGGAAACAAGCATGTCATTCGCTTAATGGTAAGTGTCATAACATCTGTAATGCTGCTTTAAATGTCATGCTTTTATGGTTGACATCCAGTTCGCTCGAAGCGTTTCGCTCCTATGTTCATAATTCGCACAGGGAAGGAGTGGAAGTCTTTTCCGTCATTGTTTCCCGAACGATTTCGTCACTTTCCATTTATAAAAAAAACTTCGATTGTGAACCAAACTACTTTCAGCGATAGGTATAGTTAAGAAACTAACTAATAATACTTTTTTTTCAATTTAGTTTTTTTTCTGAAACTAAGTTGATTTGCAAAAAGTTATTATAACAAATAATTAATGGTACATTAGAGCCATAAATGAAAGCAAAAATTAATTAAATAAAAAATTAAGGCCAATAGATAAAATAAATAAATAATGGTATACTCTGCAATCGTTATTGTAGGCTTAAATTTCAAATGAACACTTCACAACATTTTTGATCCTTAAACTATATTTATCTTTAGTACCTGCATTTTTCTTGAAACATAGTTCCCAACGCTCCTGTTCTATTGAGTTATCACCATTGTTTTTATCAACACCTAAATCTATCTCATACTCCTTGTTGAAAACCCTCAACAAACAACCAAACTAAAGCTACATACACACAACGCGCCGATCCGCCACATATTTTTGGCGTAACTTTAGTAATGATCATAGCTAAAACTAGAGTTGTGTTTAGGTATCCCTCAAAAACTTGCTACATTTGAGCGGGGGAGGGTGGGGTGCGGCGGGGAGGGGAGCGGGACCCTCTGTAACTAAATTTTGAACTGTCACGTAGATTAATGATGCCAGCCCGTGCGATACGCGCTAATGCCTGTCGCTTAGTGTGGATACGCCGATATTTATTTACGACTTTAGTGAGGGCTGAATTTTGCATTTTCACAACTAATATTATAAAACCGAAACTTTACTACTTATATAATCTTACTAATATTATAAATCCGAAAGTTTGGGTGTAAGTATGTTTGTTCACGCTTTAACGGCTGAACGAATTTGGATGAAATTTGGAATGTACATAGCTTATACCTAAGATTAAAGGGCTTAAAAAGTAACCTCTTTAATCTTAGGTATAACTTGATAATAGCGGGCGAAGCCGCGGAGCACGGCTAGTTGCTTATATTGTTGTGCTTTTGTATGAATTTTAAACTGCTTATTGGCTTAATTGGGTGCGCTTTTGCCTTCCAAATGGTATAGATTTCCGACAGTAACACAATTTTTCTCCCCAAGGAAAATTTGAGTTTCTGATTCTGGTTGTGATTGTGTGTGTAATGTGAATGTTTCCGGTGCCCATGACACAAGTCATCGAACCTAGTGTATTCCAGGACTAGTGTGTTTACCAGCTTCGATCACATCATCACTTACCATCAGGTGAGATAGTGGTCAAACACTAGCCTATTACAAAAAAAAAAAATGTTTGGGCAATTTTGATGATATGAACCATTTTGTTTATATAATTTGGTGTGACGTCTTTAATGGCATTTAGGTACTTTGTTACGTCAGCATTGTTCCATTTCTCTTGAAATAAGTATTGAAATTGTGTGAATATAATTATTGTATAGTAAAATATATTGTTGTGTATAGTAAAATATAATTATTGTGTGTGTATGAAATTAGGTTTTTTTTTATTCTAGATAGGATAGATAGGCAAACTTTTAACCAACTGATGGTAAGCGACAATGTGGTCGACGAATTAATTAATGAATTCATTACAATGTGTTATCGTAGATGTAATTCTAGCCATAAACATTTTTTATTTATTTATCTAAATCGTGTTAGCACAACATGTACTCTCTTTGGGGAAAGTAAGAGAGAGTAATATCTATCAGAGGATTTTCTCAATAATATATTAATGTTTAAAAATTGAAATAAACGTCGATCTAAGTACTTTATTTAAGCCATTTACCAACATTATGAATTGTTGTTGTATTTTTTATTATTATTATGAATTTTAATTATGGTCTTTGTCTATAAATATAGCTATTTAATTTAATTGTACGCAACAAACAGCTTTTTTCTGTAAAGATGCAAGTAGGTAGGTACTTTAACTTAAAGATAACTACTTTTCTTTCTGAAAGTCGTATAAAACTGACAGCAGTTTTAACTAATTCTTCATTCTCCTATAAACACCGCGTTGGATTAAGCAGAAATTTGTATGTAAATCAACAATAAAACATATACAGCCCAGTCGTATCCACACTAATCGTCCTCCCTAGCAGCGGCGCGACGAGGGCACAGAATGGATTTCGGAAATCGATTGCTTCCAAAAATATTTACCGGGACCACGTGCGTGCGGAGTACGCAGTACGCCACCTTTACAGCGTGTACGCGCCTTTATAATGTTATTTATCGGTAGAGCTCGGGTGAGAGGTAATAGGTATTTAATTTTAAGAATATTTTTTTTTTATCACGAGGGGCTTTCTTTACGCTACCTTTATCTAATCTTCTTGTTTGTTTGTGGTGACGTTATAATGTTTATGTTTATAATTTTCTATTAATTAGTTAAATAATTTTGTATATAATTGTGTATGAGACTGAAACCTTTTCGGCCGCTATCGTAACCATGTTTTGTAACCAGTTACCTAAGTAAAAATTATTGTATTATCTCGTAATCAACATCTGGACCGATTTCGATGAAATTATAATTTGTTCAAGCGAATTCAGGAAATTAGATCTAAGGACAATAAATATTAATTTATATGTAGTGGTATTTATTTATTCCAAGACCTAGTTTTACAATATTAATATTGAAGTTATAAAAAAATGTTAAAGATGGTTTAGACGATCTTTAATGTTCGGCAAAGTTCCCAAAATGCTTGCAGTAATAAATAATTCACAAAAAAAAAATGGAGAGGAATACATCGCTCGGATTTGGTAAAGTACTAGGCTAACATAAACATGAAGGAGGTAATAATTTAGTCAATAATTTAGTATGGTAGTAGTTTTTTAGTAAGGTATTAAAGTACTAGGCAACCATAAACGTGAAATAGGAAAAATGCTTTTTTTACGTGGCATTGAAGCGCATGCCTGGTATAGCTAGTATAAGTACAAAATAAAAGTTCTTATTAAAAATAAACCTGAGCATCAAATTAACTACTAGAACATTTTAAACCTTATGCTCTATAGGCAGGCAAATTTTAAACCTTATGCTCGATAGGCAGGCATATTTTAAACCATATGCTCGATAGACAGGAATATTTTTAAACCTTATGCTCGATAGGCAGGCATATTTTAAACCTTATGCTCCATAGGCAAGCATATTTTAAATCTTATGCTCGATAGACAGGCATATTTTAAAGGCTTGTGTTTAAACACCGCCCAAAAAAGTACCTATTTTACTACCAAAAAAAATCTAAACGGTTACCAAAATGGATAAATAGTCACCAAATTACGTTTCCGTCTCTACACTCAATTACTTATGTTAAAAATATTCAAGACGTAGCCAAGGACCCAAGCACCCAAGTAGAATAAACTTAAGGTACATATAAACATAAACGCGTTCGATGATTTGTGTTGTGGGTGTCGGAAACATTCACATCACACACACAATCACAACCAGACCAGAAACACAAATTCTCCTTGCCCGATACCCCTGGTTAGAAGGCGAACACTCATCAGGCTGAAACGCTGGTTGATCAAACAGTCGTTTTATAGCTATGCTGAATTTTTGAATGTGACTAAAAAAACGTGTAATTATCGGAAATTGTAACTATATAATCTATTTATTTAATTTTAATTTTTAATACCTATGAATTTATTATTTTGAATACCTGTGAATTTATTATGTATTGTTTTTATTTTTATTTATAAAAGTACTATTTCTCTTTCTCGTTGACGTTTATGGAAAATATGAATAAATGAATATGAATATCATCGAACTACACTAACAAAGCCAACAAAAAAAAATTCTACAAACTTATGTTTGAACTGCCCGTACACACATAAGTTTGTAGCATTTTTTAAATAAGACCTATATTTATTTTTTAAACCCATAAATCTGACCCAGTTCATACCACACGACGCCATGCCGTTAAAAACGAGTTCCCGCTCAAAAACCGCATATTAATTCAAATATCAGTAAAATATAGCGCCGCATATTCACCAAAAATTTATTAACAAACGTGAATTCCCAAAAACCACGTAATAAAATTTATCGATGACCACATTCACCATTATTAGATAAATATTCAACGTTGTAAATAAACCGCGACCTACCAGACGCTTAAAAAAACACTAAAATATAAATTATGAAAAACATTACGCACTATAGCTGTAAACGTCACAGCGATCAGCTGATCAAATATATTGCTACTATAAAAAGTGAAAACGCAAACCACTCTGCCCCCACGCTCCGTCCTTTTCCCTCTAGACGCTTCCCCGTAAGAGAGAAAGAGACAGGAAGCGAGCCGTCATCGCGTAAAATGATATATTAATGTCAGCTGTGTTTAGGACCTTGTGAGTCTACAAAATAATAGATGGTAACAAATAAATTACTTGCGGAGTGCATTTCTGAACAAAATTCGGTCGGTCGTCGACCTCGGGTGTTCGTTCGTAAATCACGATTGATATACGGCCTGCGAAGGTCGCCATCTTGAGCAGAACGTTCGAAATTTGAATCTGGACTCGATTGGCTCGTTCCTGTGTGTTTGTGGTCGTTTTGGCGGGAGATTTTAATTTGACTGCAGGGTTTTGACGTCTCTGTTTTGACTTTTAAAATTATTTTGGATATTATTGTTTGAACTACCATTCCGTTTTCTAGGGATTGCGATTTTATGCAAAGGTTTAGGGGTTGAAACATATTTTCAACCGACTTCAAAAAAGGAGGTTTTCAATTCGACTAAATTTTTTTTATTTATTTATGTCGCGATATTTCCGGCAATTATGAATCGATGTTGATGGTTTTTTTTTGCTTGGTAGATTATTCTTCAGAGGTGGACCCATAAAAATTTTATCGCAATCGATCCTGCCAAAACCAAAATAAAGTGTTGAAGTCGGTTTCTTAAGCTTTGCTTGTGTCTTGGAAAGTACATTGATTACAGAATTAATTAAAGTTTTAAACGGACGGAGCCGCGGGCTAAAGCTAAAGTACCTATTACAATAGTTTTAATAAAATAGTTCATTACCATACTGAACCCTCAGTTTCGCTGCAAAAGTGAAAAATGGCGTTGTTGATGTTTTATTATTTTCCAAAAAAAGTAATTCTTCGAGTGTTAATGTGTAATAATGGTGTATTTTTAATCCAAATTCTTCGAGTGTTAATGCGTAATAATGGTGTATTTTTTAAGCAAATCTTACATTTATAAACGTGATTTTCGTTTTCACTCTAAAAGTCCAATAGAAGTTATAGTAAAGTTTCAACCTCTACTAGTGCATGACTGTGACAAAACCATGACTCCCTTGCTTTATTTTTATTTTCTTTTAATTTTGGCTTTGCAATCTTTTGCATTTAGCCAGTGACAAGTAACAATATTTTTCAAGTTTATTTCATATTAAATATCTGCCTAAATTAACAAAGTCTCGACTCCCTTACTTAACTTTGGTGACTAGGACTGGTTTTATGACATAAACTTGAAAAATATTTATTACTTGACAGTGGCTAAATGCACACAGTTAGCGGAGCCAAAATAAAAATGATGGTGGCACTTAGTCTATGGTTAAATGTCAATGCCGCCAATTTCACGCTCGCTTCATTAAAAACAAAGCAGTGCAATTACAGTCCTGCCATGCGTACTTGTTATTACACAATTACCTACTGTTTGTTGATGCACAATTACACAATTACTTAGATACACAAAAATCTAACTAATCACCGTTGGAGTAATGTGGTTAGCTGTTATTGCAATTTGCTAACTAATTGTTTATAGCATATGTTTGTGTTTATAATAATTTGACATTTGTGGTTTGGACGCGTGTGTACCGAAATACGGGGCTAAAAGTTTACTAATGCTGAGGCCTTTCTAGATAAAAGATGATTGAAATGTGTTTATAAGTGGGATATTTGTGCTTCTGGTTGTAATGTGTGCGCGATGTGAATGTTTCCGGCACCCGCGATACAAGTCTTTAAACTTAGTGTGGGGCTGTGAGTGTGAATGCGT
Organism: Lomographa bimaculata; assembly: GCA_948107665.1. Classification (NCBI taxonomy): domain Eukaryota; kingdom Metazoa; phylum Arthropoda; class Insecta; order Lepidoptera; family Geometridae; genus Lomographa; species Lomographa bimaculata. The sequence continues at coordinate 1,788,916 of OX403603.1, forward strand.
TTGTTTGTTTGTTTGTTTGTTTTTGTTGGAAAAACTCGCGAATAATTACAAACACTTTCACACTCACATCCCAACACTAAGTTCAATAAATTGTGTCTTCGGTGCGGAAAACTTTCACATTACACAATCACACCCAGAACCAGATACATAAAAACATAATTTATTTAAAATTTTTCCTTGGTGATCGTTCCTGTCGGGAATCGAACCCGATACTTCTTAGAAGGCGACCGCTCACCCAACTAAGCCAACAGGCAGTACAATATGGCGAGACAATTCAATATTCAGATGCCATATTCAGAATGATAAAAAAATATCGAGTAACTGTGTTAAGTGGGATATCATTGATTTTGTATTTTTTTACTATTTTAAATTTGGAATGACCGTTTAGGATCTATAACTACGATTTAAAGTTGGACAGCAACGATTGTCATTTAAATGTTTAATGCTTTTAATAAAGCTGAGAAAAAATGCCTTGTTGTTTTACGTAAATAATGTAACGTCGCGTGTTGTCTCGAATAAATGTATTTTATTTTATATCTATATAACCGCATGATAAGGTTTTATTGACGAAAAAGTTTAAAATATAGTAGGTTAATATTTGTCGTAGTCCGTTTTTTTTAAGTTTTAGTAAGTATATTGACTTGTTAGATTTCTCATTTACGTAATCTATGTACTTATTGACCGAGGGAGCGCGAAGTTTCTCCGTTTCAGCTTGGGCAAAATTGCTTTTAGATGTCCGGCGGATTTCCGGTTGTTCTCCCCTACAGGATGCATTTCTCAACCGATTCTCGTGATTTGTAAGCAGATTCCATAATAATATAGATTTTTTTTAGTCAATTTAGTTTTTGGAAAAAAAACAAAATTGCGGAGATATAGGGGTTGAAAATGTAAAAAAAAAATCTGTAATTTCGTAAATAATAAAAAAAAATTGCCAAAATTACAAATAGAACATAACTGGGTGGGTACCATAATCATAAATAATAAAATAAATCAATTTGCTATTTCTAATATGCATATTTTATCAATTGGGAAACTCAGCACTGTGCTGCGCAAACTCAAACGTCTACGCAGGGCTGGTTTTCAGTAAAGATAAAGATAAAAGAAAAAGATAAAGATAAAGAAATAGAAATATAAAAAGAAATTGAAAAAAAAAAGTGATCACCGGCCAGCGTAAAACACAATTTAGAGAGTTTTTTAAAATTTAAAACAAGAAACTACTTTTTTTAAATACGCGAGTTCTTTAGCTCAGAGATTTCTAGTGTAAGGTTATTTAAGAACAAGACAATGACGTAACTAAGGTACCATTATCACATTGTACCATCGTATTTGTTACTAGTAGTTTTTTTTGTTATATTATCATTAGATACAAATCAGTGGTTTGGCGGCGAGTACTGCAACCATTAATCATTTTTAGGGCTCCGTGGGATGTACTGTATATCGGATCGGTTCTAACCTTACGTTCCCAGCGTTGGGATTATAGTGTTGTCCCAGAAGGATCGATTTTGTATTATTATCGAAAAATTGTGTTTCTTCTCCATTTAGTGTGCAAACTGCACAAGCGCTTTCTGGCGACTACATAATATAGATATCCCTAGGTTAATATAATTCGTTTATTAGTTATTTTATGAGTCGTAAAATTAAAAATAAATAGAAATTAAAATGTGCCGCCGACTTTATAGCCAGGTTCTTCTCGAGATGCCTGTAATTTTTTTAATCTGGCAGTAGAGTTATTTAGTTTCATGAGTGCTTATGGTTTGGATTAAATTTTGAATAATGGTGGATTATTAACTATATAATAGTTCGTAAACGTGCATAAATGTAGGCAAATCATACAAAGTTGAAATTCGTAATTTTTGATTTAGCTTCAAAACTCCAATAGAAATTCTAATAAAGTTTCTACCATTCTACTAGGGCATGGCTTGATTATGACTGGAATTTGACTCATTTACTTGATAATGGCTAAAGGCACAAAGAATGCGAAGCTAAAACTAAAAAAATAAATTATCTCTACCATATCCACTATTTCACAAAAGATCATTGACTCACCTCTCATATTAGATACGATTGTGTAACTATCTCACTTGATATAAACTGAAAATTTATCTCCCTTTGTATCTTTATCTATCGATATTATTCGATATTTCGTAAAAATCACTATCGCTTGCCATAATCTAAACAGGTCTAACGATTTTGAATTTGGAATTAGAATCAATTCGATACGTTTCAAATAACGGAACGGAAGTCGTATAAATATATATTATCAATAATCAAATTATATTGGATATTAAACGAATGTTAAGATTAAACATTTGAATTTAGAATGGGTTCTTTATTTTTAAATCGAACGTTTATTAATAATGTTATGAGATAACTCGTTGATTCATAGAATTTCGAATACATATTTTCAGCATAAAGATATACATTTTTATTGAAGTCAAATTTCAGGTAGGGCTTCGAAATTCTGAACCGCAACCTTTTTGTGTAACAGAAAGTGGTAGGGGTAAACATTATGATGAATAATTAAAATGTTTCCCTGTAATACAAAAGTTTTACTTCTATCGTGTGTCTTTGCGACAGTCATGTCCTTTTTTTTACTAAGAAGGACTACTGAAGGAAAATTGAGCTTCTGCTGAAAATCGAACCCAGGACCCACGGAGCAGAGAGCAGAGACTTGTCCACGGAGCCAACTGAACGTAATCAGATATAAATCTAAGAATGAGTAAAACGGACGGAGCCGCGGGCTAAAGCTAAAGTACCTATTACATGAAAATAGTTCATTACCATACTGAACCCTCACAGCTTTTAACGAGAGATCGCAATCAGTACGAAAGAAACAAAGCTCATTCTCTCAGTAATTAATATTGTGAGTCGATACGAGAACAAATCAACATACGGACGGACAAGTCGATAACATTCGAAACAAAGAAAAAGAAACATACACCCATCTCACTCTAATCTACAATGAGGGAGCGAGAAAAAGCTGGTTAAATTTTCGTCGGCATTTATGATAAATAGCAAAGCGCACTGAGAGTGTTCCCGTGTTCGATTGATATTGTTTGAATTTAATTTATTTTATGCATCGGATTTCGCGCCAAATGAATTTGCCGTATCGGAATTTAACTTTTTTTGTGAACAAAATACGACGTTGTATTTTTGAAATTGGAACACCGATGGAATGAATACGGGATTTTTGTTCCGTGTTTATTTTTAATACTTTATTGAAGTATCATACATAGAACATACTTTTGCGACTCTACTAATGGAACATTGGTCTACTTCCTGGAAGTGAACTCAAATTAGTTCTTGGACATGTTGGTTGCCTAACAATATATCGTAGGTTACCGTTTTCTATCATAGTAATCGCAAAAGAAAAGACTTATGTCCGAATATTATTATTGGATTTGAAGACTTAGTAAGCCAAAGCCAAGATAGGCAAGGAGCTCCCGCCAAGATTCCCCGAGAGTAGTAGCCCTCGGCGCTCAGCTGAGGCAAGATTGTTTAACACTGAGGCCTAATTCCTGACGTCAAGACAGGCGTAGACGAAATACCCATATATGTGTGTGTGTAGGAATGGAAGACTCAGTAGGGAGCCCAAGTCAAGATAGGCAAGGAGCTCCCGCCAAGATTCCCCGAGGGTAATTGCCCTCGGGTACCCAGCCTAGGCAAGAATGCCTAACGCCAAGACAGGCAGCAGAAGCAAATACTGACTGTTTTGATATACTCACTCGGGTGAAGCCTTGAGACACGGCTGGCAAAGATAAAACGATCAATTAACTCAGTTAGCAGTGTATGCCCTCTGATTCGTAGGTCCTGGGTTCGATTCCAGCCTGGAGCAGTACTTTCCTCTCCAAGGGATATTTGTGCTTCTTTTACTAAGTCTTTAAACGTTGTGTGGGGCTGTTAATGTGAATGCATTTGTTTGCTATAAAAAAAGAAACATGTGCTAATTTCAAACGCTTTGACAGACTTTATTCTGTCATTAAACGTGTAAGTATTCATAAAAAGTACGCCAGCAATTAGTAAAGCAATTTTGCTAAATATCCTATTCTTCCTAACAGCTGGAAAACAGATAATTCAACGGTTTAGAACCGTTTTAGGGTTCCGTACCCAAAGGGTAAAAACGGGACCCTATTACTGAGACTTCGCTGTCCGTCCGTCCGTCTGTCACCAGGCTGTATCTCAAGAACGGTGATAGCTAGACAGTTGAAATTGAGATGATATATTTCTATTGCCGCTGTAACAACAAATACTAAAAAAAAAAATTAAGGGGGCTCCTATACAACTTGATTTTTTATAGATAATGGTACGAAACCCTTCGTGCGCGAGTCCGACTCGCATTTGGCCGGTTTTTTTTATTAAAAACAACACAAGCTAGCATTTGTACTTCTACAAGCATGTTATAGTTATGGATGTTTTCGATTACACGCAAAAACTGCCGTTCGCAAAGGTCATAAAAGACGCTCCGTCCCACAATGCAAAAACACTTTAACACTCACGTTTTATGAGTCATTTTCGCGTGTTTATAGCAAATGAGAGTTCGAACATCGATAAATTAGTGTATTTTAATGACCTAATCAAAGTTTATGACGCGCGGCGAATCCCGGGACTCCTAGTGTTGCCGATTGACTTATTGTGCGTAAAAAAGCTCCGCGAAAGTAATTATTTCTCCGGTTTTATGGAGATTGGAATATTTGGAATCTTTTTAAAAAGATTTGATTTATGGTTTAACTTTTGACGCTTCCTTGTATACCCGAGGGACATGTGTGGCTCAATACGTACGTAAATACTCCTTACCCATCGCATCTGAAACAAAAAAAAAGTATGGTTACATAAAGTATGGTGTGTAAAAAGTATGACTGATAAACAGTGGTTTAAATGTGGCACTCAAATATGGTCTTAATTAAGGAGTTTTTATGTGTTTTTAATAAGTTCGTTATGAGAATAAAAATGTGGGAATATGGGAATAATCTTTGCGTTGATACGCGTTGCATTTTACTTATGTATAGAGTACTAGCCGTGCCCCGCGGCTTCGCCCGCTATTATCAAGTTAAAAAGTAGCCTATGTGTTAATCCTAGGTATAATCTATGTACATTCCAAATTTCATCCAAATCCGTTCAGCTGTTAAAGCGTGAAGAGGGAACAAACATAATTACACACTTACACACAAACTTTCGGATTTATAATATTAGTAGGATAGTAGGAGAGTAGAGTAGGAGTCTTCAAGTCAAGAGTGAATAGGTATTTTCTAGGCAAGCATGTCACATCTTCGGCCGCATCGTCACTTTCCATCAGGTGAGATAGTGATCAAATGCTTGCCTATTTAGCATTAAAAAAAAGTTTTTTTTAACGTCGCTTTCACACTCGCAGCCCCTCACTAAGTTCGTTGACGTGTGTCGTGGGTGCCGGAAAAAATCACATCACACACACAATCACACCCAGAACCAGAAACAAAAAAATCCCATAAAGAGAAAACTTCCGTGTTTCCACCGGGAATCGAACCCGATACACTCAATTTGCTCATTCCTAGTTAAGGGGCAGTTCATATTAATTTCAATCGTACTTGTTATAGATACCATAATTGTATTCATCTGGTTGATATGTCGCCTATCAACACATCGTGAAACCGGCCTTTGTTATTTTACCCAAATCTTTGTGTACAATGACGTCACCACTTTCTCGAATCCAATACAACGGACAAATTGCGGATAAGCCTATATTTCCTAAATCTTAGATTATCTGTATTATCATACACTTATCAATATTTCAAGGAGCGTGCGCTATCGGCCTATCGTGACGGATTTGACGTTTTGACAGCTGATAGTTTGACAGTTTGACAGGTGAGTGGCGGTAATCGCTCATCGCTCCAATTGCAGCGTGGAAAGTATTGTTTTTATTAAACTTATTTATATATCTTGAAGGTTAGGAAATCGGAAATGGGACCAATATTATTTAAACGTAAGCAAAGCTTAAAAAACGTTCACCGCTTATATTTTGGTTTTGGCTGAACCAATTTCGATAAAATCTATATGGGACCGCCTTTAGAGTATACAAAACCAAACAAAAAAAAAACATCAAAATTAATTCATTGGCGGAGATATCGCGTAACATACAAACAAAAAAAGGAAATACAATCGAATTAAGAACCTCCTTTTTTGATGTCAGTTGAAAAAAAGAAAGACGAATGTTAAGTGGGGTATCATTGAATAGGTTTTATTGTTACAATTATAAACTTTTTTATTATAAGTCTGGTAGTCGCCATTTTCAATTTTAGAACTTCTGTGACACTCGCAAGAAAAAAAAAATTTACATAAGAATCATCAAAATCGGTGGTTTGGTCTCTAGAACACCACAAAGTAATACATCATCCTCCTCTACGCCTCTAATTAGAAATGTATTCAAGTATACTGAGACGTAAGTCTCTAGCCTTCTACCCAAAAATCTTCAAAGAAAATCGCCTCGACAATTTCGCTTGCCTCAACACACAATACTGCTCTTCTTCGGTATATGCGAAGTAGTCTCAGTAGAAATCGTGCAATGTAATTAAAAATGCCTCTCCAGTACACGGCCGGTGTAGCACGATCGTGGTTGCCTGGCGTTGTAATTCTATTTACATTCCAGCTGAGCACGCTAAGGTCGGTTCTACCATGTTTTGATAAAAGTTAAATGGTGGATTGTGGTTTTTAATTGTTGGTTAAAAGATAACTCAACTACTCGTTAGCTTAGTGGGTGCGTGTTCGCCTTCTCAGGGGTATCGGGTTCGATTCCCGGCGGGAACACAAGTTTTCTCCCAATGGACAATTTGTGTTTGCTGGTTGTGAATGTGTGTGTGATGTGAATGTTTCCGGTACCCACGACACAAGTCATCGGACTTAGTGTGGGGCTGTGAATGAAAGCGTTTATGTTTAATTATGAGAGGTTTGTTTCATTGCACAAACCTTGAATTTCACGGAACGAATAAAGTGCGTTTGGAGATGTGTCTGCCAAACTTACCAAAAAGTGTTTTTTTTATATAGGCAAGCATTTTACCACTATCTCACTTGATAGAAAGTGAACATGCGGCCGAAGATGTAGCATGCTTGCCTAGAAGATACCTATATGATACCTATTTACTCTTAACTTAAATAATCCCAGATTATACCGTTCCGGGAACAAAGACGAAGTTAATGAGTTCCACTTCTTCGCACTACGGATGATAAACGTAGAAGCAAAACGCTTCGAGCGAAACGGAGGTATGTCAAACATATTGTTTGATTAATTAAATAAATTGTGTTTAGTTCTACGGACTGGACTGGGTGAATTAAAATGTCTAATGCTTACTCTAAAAGTACACATGTATATATAAAATGATAAATAAGAAATACTTTTTTTTTTAGAAACGATTAAAAAGTCATGTAACCAGAAAACTTGTCAAGGCGAATCAAACGAGTCCAAACTCGATGGGTTTATCTTGTATAGTTCAGAAGTTCCTGTGGCCATCTTCCGTTCGCCTTCTAAGCAGGGGTCTGCTTAGGAGGCGAACGGACGCGCAGACTGACGGGGGGGGAGGAGGAGGCGGTTCGCCCGCCTCCTGTCTCCTCCGTAGTGGGGTCACTGGTGGAGAGTCAGGGAACCTCTCCATCGGCTTGCACGGCTCCACACGTCTGGGGGGTGGCCTTGGTGAGCAAGGTCACCCCTCCATGGACGCAGTGGCCCGGTTTACATCCGGGCCTACCGCCCGGGGCAAGATGTGACTGTGACTGCTAGAGTGACCCTATCTTGCCCCACCTCGGCGAGGGACTGCTCACGGGGGGTTTTTAGTGGGTTCGAGCCCCACACACTCCGTTCCTTCACCCTGGGAGGGAAGGGAAGTGGTAGGAATTATCCACACCATAAAAAAAAAGGAGTCGCACGACCACCCAACTAAGCAGGGCAGTTCAGTTCAAGCTAGCCAAACCATCAGATAACTGAGCTCCTTAACCGCAGCGTGTGCAGCCGGCCCCGTGTGTGACGCGGCCATACTTGGAAACGTACGTATGATTCCACTTACTGCTGCGGCGCGGTTTACATGGCGCTTTCAAATTATTGCAATCACTAGTGTTGTATTTTTTAATAATAAAATATATTTGTACTTCAACCGCGTAAATTGATATTACATTATGTATCGAATCGAATTGTGAATCTAAACCATTCTTGAATTCACACACTAAAAAATTGCATCAAAATCGGTCCAGCTGTTTAGGAGGAATTCAGTGACATACACACCTTTTTTATGCAGACTAGGCAAGCATTTGACCACTATCCCACCTGATGGAAAGCGATGATGCGGCCAAAGATGGGACATGCTTGCCTAGAAGATACTTATATACTCGAGACTTGAAGACTCCCAGATTATACCGTTCGGGGAACAAAGACGCATTATGGTAAGTTATAATTAGGTCAAATACATATACAATTACAAATTGTATTCAATACTAAACAAATTTTATTGAGAAGCTTTCTACTGTGCAAGAGAGAAGAAAATATTCGTTTTATTCCAAGTAACCGGATTTTTTTTTTCATCCAAATCCGTTCAGCCTTTACAGCGTGAAGAGAAAACAAACATACTTAGAAACTTTCGGATTTATATATACACATATACACTATTAAAACGTCGTTTTCTAAAATTTAAACCTAGCTAGATCGATTTATCGCCCCCGAAACCGAAAACTGCCTACAAAATTTCATGAAAATCGTTGCGAGCCGTTTCTGAGATCCTGATTACACACATATATACATACAAGAATTGCTCGTTTAAAGGTATTAGATATAAGTGTGATTAAAAAAAAAATTTTTTTTTTTTGACAGGCTAGTGTTTGACCACTATCTCACCTGATGGTAAGTGACGATGTGATCGAAGCTGGTAAACACACTAGACCTGAAATACGCAGACTCTTAAGTTTATCTCAAGTTTTCAAATTCCGGCTGCATGTAAACTACGCCGCGGCGGGGTTGCGTGCGACGGAGTGGGAGTCGTAATAACCCGCCTTATACCGGTGCATACGTACCACTACAGCTATTCAAGACTTCTAGGATGTAGTAGAAATAATTGTGTGATGACATAGCGCGGTAACTTTAGACGGTTCTGGAACATTCGGCCGACAAGTACAGACTATAAAAAGTAAAGAGGTAGAGTATGTTTTGTTTGTTCTTCGGTATTTGAGAAGATAAGTCAATATATACTAAAAAAAACACGACTGCGGTAAAAAATTAACTTAAAACGTTAACGCTTAAACACTTTCACACTCACAGCCCCACACTAAATTCGATGATTTGTTCCGTGCGTGCCGGAAACATTCACATCACACACACAATCACAACCAGAACCAGAATCACAAATTTTATTTGAGGAGGAAACTTGTGTTCCCGCCGAGAATCGAACCCGATACCTCTGCTTAGAAGGCGAACGCTCACACAGCTAAGCTAATGGGCAGTTTACTTTTCATTGACTTAATTTTTTTTATTTTTCACTATGGAGTTTGGTTGTCGCCTTATACAATTTGCTGTAATTAGTGACTTTAGCAAGATTAAGACAAATCGATTGACGTAAGAGTCACGAACATCGGCCGCGTTTGGTCTCTTGAACGCCACAAAGGAACAATAATTATATAGATACAAAAATACAAATAAGTCGAGTAAAAATTTTTTTCTTTTTCATTCCTAACTACGGGCCAATTGCCTATATTTCCAAAAACTAAACTAAAACTATGTACAGCAAAGAACTAAGTTACCTACAAGACATCGAGCTTATAGGTAACTCAAGTGCTCAAGCCCACTACCAGTGGGTAGCGTTCCCATCATGCTGGCGGCATTGCCTCTCTGAATTGCAATGCTGAGCCAAATAAGTGTAAGTAAAAATTGTGTTCAGTTTTAGTTCAGACGATATATCTACCAAATTTAAGTTCATCTTGAAACTTAAAAAAATAGTATTTATGTAGCGCTTTTTCAAAGCACCAATATTGTATAATTTATGTAGCTAACATGGGTCATTTACAAACAGAATAATATTTAAGTATGCTCTCTGTGATGACCAGGCAACCAGCAGCCGAGCGTAGGTGTCCCTCGCATTTTGTCTTATATTCATGAAAAGCTGCAAATAGTTAAATAACATGTACAAACAAATGCTTTGTTGTTTATACTATAATCACATCGAGAGCGTGTGACCTGTTTTGACGATAGGGAATAGTTATACTTTTATATCTATCTCTCATACTCTGTGATACCACCGAAGGAATGAATATAGCTTGTTGGAGTTTTGCCGCGAAAGTGAAAAAATGGCGTTGTTGATTTTGTAAAATTTTCCAAAACCTGTGATTCTTCGAGTGTTAATGTGTAATAATGGTGGATTATTAACCGTTAATACTTAGTGAACGTGCATAAGTGTAGGCAAATCATACAAAGTTGAAAAATGTGATTTTCACCTTCGCTCCAAAACTCCAATAGAAGTTCTAGTAAAGTTTCTACCACTTTACTAGGGCATGACTTGACTACGACTGGACCTTGACTCTTTTACTTGACTTTGACTGTGACTTGTGACTAGGACCTATAATATGAAATACACTTGAAATATATTATCACTTGACACTGGCTAAATGCATAAGATTGCGAAGCCAAAAGTAAGGAAAAAAAAATATAGCTTGTTTTACACATTTTATTGAGCTATTTCACGAAGAACGCAGAATGATTTATCTCTAGCTAGTGCCTGATAACAGAGGGTCATCCGAACAGCATATTTAAATATAGCACATTAATCGAAGTGACCAGGCGGGCAGCGGCGCGCGGAGGTGTCCCTTATAATTTATCGCGCCGACTGCGGCTAATGCGGCGGGCGACGCGAACGCGACGCTGAGTGATAGCGATGCAGCGCGCCCGATATGATATGATACGAGTGACGCGGCTAAGTGCGATCGCTTGTACCCCGATACCGGCGGGACGAGAATCAACCCGCTGCGCGCCATGCTTCCCTGGTACCTCGACTCGGGTGACACGACTTGTTCATTACTTTCTCTCCTCCGGGGATTTTGATTCTATCCCGGGAACGAATTATTTTCATACTTTTTTCCCATCCCAGGGGATTTCCTGAGAATCTCGAATTTTACGAGAGAATATCTTTAAAGGTAGCGTATATCCCCACATATCTTTTATCATTTGGACTGTTCCCGATCCGGGAGCAAATCCCCGTATCCGGGCGGGCCGGAGCCGGTAATCCCGGTTAATATTCCGGGATCCGGGCGTGTCGTCTCGTCTGATAATGGAGCATTAGTCGGAGTTATAATTGCCTGGTTATTATTAAGCATTGATGGAGGAACTCGTTTGGGTAATTTGACGCCTTTTGTTTGACGACATCTTGGGACAATGGAAAGTTTGGTGTTTTCTGGGTCATTTGTAGGGGAGAGATAATTTGGAACTTCTTAAGCACACACTTTTATATACATAACATTTTTATAAGGTATGTGTATGTGTATAACTTACTAAACAGACACCTTGCTGCTCCACTAGTGTAAAAGTAATTTAAGAAGTATCGGATGCCAACACTTATCCTACTAATATTATTAATCCGAAAGTTTGTGTGTAAGTGTGTAAGTATGTTTATTCCCTCTTCACGCTTTAACGGCTGAACGAATTTTAATGAAATTTGAAATGCACTTAGACTATACCTATTAACACATGGGCTACTTTTAAACTTGATAATAGCGAGCGAAGCTGCGGGGCACGGCTAGTCTGTTATAATAATTCAATACTGCACCCTTTTGTACCTATAAGTTTTTAATAAAAAACCTAAGTCACAATTTTCTTTATCACCCGAAAATAGTCTTTGAAGTCTTAGCAATACGATACGACTCGCTAATTGTTTGTAAAAGCAAGAACCGAAAAAAGAACAACGAAATTCTGTTAACAATAATAACCCAATCCGGTTAAAACAAAACACTCGCTACAAGCAAGCACAACAAGTGCTCACTGTATATTTCCAACACCTTTAAAAAAATCTACTCACACACCCACACGAAAAAATAAACTAAAAACACTTGTTTAACCGAAAAAACGCCCCATAGTTAAAAAAAACCCGGCAAATTTCAAAGAAAAATCCTGGAAAATTCGCCAATAGTTCCCGGCGGTACCAAGGCTTCATACGGGTAGAGGAGATTGCGAGCTAATGATTGCGCAACAAATCCTGCCAATATGGAGTGAGGAAAATACCTGGGAAATGGAAAGGGGCGGATTTAGGGGGCCACACGTGCGCCCCGGTTCAAGGGTTGTAAATAAAACGATGGAGATTACGTCATAGTTTGGTGACAAAATAGGATGGCTATACATTACATCAAATTGGAATCATAAGACGAAACTAAAGATAACAATTTACTACAGTAAATCACTACATGTGAAACATTATTATTGAGATATAATGAATATGGTGTATCACTGAGTTAAGGAGGGCACGTTAAGCTGTCGGTTCCGGCTGTTAGTCGTAAGACAACAGTCGTTAAGCCATGACGGATGCCTACAGGCGGCCTGAAATCTCCTGACAATAGGACTTTCCACTAGTCCATACGACAAGCAAGCAATACAGTATAGCTATTTGTGGAGTCAATACTCAATGCTTAAATGTGAATTAGCTCACATTTCACAACCAATTAAAAAAAGATTTCGATAAAAAATAAATCCTAGACTCATATACCAAATGAAATTACACAAAGCAACGAGAAAGAAAACACCCGAAACGTTCTACTAAGTTGTTACTTTTAATTCACATCAATGTTTTTATCACCAGCCAGTCTTTGATCTCCAATCCATCTGTTCAAATTTCGTCGTAAGGGCTGGCCACACACGAACGTTTACGCCGCAGTTTGAAGCCAAACAAACATTCGATTCCAAGCAACGCCGTAAGCTCAAGCAAAGTAACTACTATCAAACGCGCCGAAATCTTCTTCCTAGTAACTACTGAACTTTCGTTTTGAAAATAGAACTATCATTGTTCTTTTTTCTTTTACGAACGTCACTCACGTGTCGCGAGAGACAGGTGACAGCTTTTCATAATTATGTTCGAATTTCGAAATTGGCGGGAATTGTGTAACACAATTTTGTTAACTAGCTAAAGTGCAGTTATTTTTACTGGAAAATTTAAATAATCTGATGGAAAATTAAAAATGTCTTTAGAAAAATGTAATACTTTTGATTCTAGTGTTCTAGTGTTCATGTTTAATAATGGTGGATTATTACCGTTGATAGTTCATGAACATGCATGAGTGTAGGCAAATGTTACAAAAACGTGATTTTCGCTTTCGCTCCGAAACTCCAATAGAAGTTCTAGTAAAGATTCTACAGCTCTACTAGGGGGCATGACTTGATCTGACTGGATCATGACTTAGACTAGTTAGTCACCAGTCAAAGTCAAAGCCATGATCCATGACTTTTGAAAACTTGAACTAAGTAACTTGTATTATTTTATTACATAGATTGCAAGTCAAATATAAAATAAACACAAGCAAAGCATAACAAAATCAGTTCAGGCGTCTTCGAGTAATCGTTGCACAAACATATAAAAAGATTCCGACGAATTGAGAACCTCTTCCGTTTTTGAAGTCAGTTAAAAAAGGAAAAAATGATGGAAGGTTCCAGAGGTTCCAATAACTAGCGCCTGGGGATGAAATTGCTGTTTCATTCATTTGCGATAGTCCTGTCTCACCGTCTCAATACAAAGCTGGGTGATTTACATTTAAAACTCAGGCAATAAAATGAAAACGCCGCCATTTCGAGTGTCGGTAGGACATGAAATTTTCTATTCGAGCGGACAAAGGGCCCAAATTAACAGCCTTTGTTCGTATTCCGAACGCGATTACTTCATTATTATTTAATTTTATGTGAAATTGCCTGTTTCAGGATCTGTAGAAATAAGCTAGTTCATATTTTTAGCGTCGTAAATTAAGCCCCGGAACTTAAATAGTGAAGGCATCATATTTATGTTATTTAGAATAAATGGTTGCCATTTTTAGTTGGGTCGCGGATGGAACGCTGTTCATTTGAGTTTTTGTTGTTCAGAGCTTTAATTATTCAGCATAGATGTTTATTTTATTGTTTTTTCAAACAAAGGGCGCGGTGCGAACGTAAATCATTTTCAGACGTGTTTTATTTTTGTATTTTTCGAGCGCGTGGCATGGCGTCAGTAATTTCTTTGCAAGAGTTTTGGCGCGAAAGTGAAAAAATGGCGTTGTCGATATCGTATTAAGTTTTTCAAGTGTTCACTTTTATTACAGTATTTTGTTAACGTGCATGAGTATGGAAAAATAATACAAAGTTGAAAACCTAATTTTCGTTTTCACTCCAATAGAAGTTCTAGTAAAGTTTTGACTAACTTACTAGAACATGCTTAGGTATATAACTGGACTTAGAGTTATTTACTTGACTGCGAGTGGCGACTAAAAAGATACCTTGAAATAATACACTTGAAATATTTTATCACCTGACACTGGCTAAATGCACATAGCTTGCGAAGCCAAAAAAAATTCTTGACAGTCTAATCTAAATATATTTCTTTCTCTAAAATGCAACGGACATCAACTGCATTCATCCACAATTATTTCTCATTGTTTTTATAAGCAAGTACCAGGGCGGAAGCATCAGAAAGCGTTGTATTTATTATTAGAGCTGAATCAAAGGACGGGTTCCGAGAAATAGTGCGAGTTCCGTTGCTTTGTTACGTGCATTAGCTGTTACTATTCCGTTTTGTTACGTTGTTATTCCGCTGTGTTACTGTTGTTAACGAGATTTCGAAAGAAACAAGAGATATTGTTTACGCAGTCAAGAGCTAACATTTTTTAATAATTAAAAAAAAACCGACTTCTTCGCTTTATCTTCGGTCAATGAATTAAATACGCACTATTGAGGATAACTCAAAAACTACTGTCTTGATCAAATTTAAACGGGACCACACGGGAATATACCAGCTGTCAAATAAAAATAATCATCAAAATCTGTCCACCTAAAAAGAAGTTATGAGACACACATAAAAACACTCCAATTGAAAACCTTATTTTTGTGAAATCGGGTAAAAAAAAACTCGAATAAAAAGCGAGTTACCCTACTAATATTATAAATCCGAAAGTATGTGTGTAAGTGTGTAAGTATGTAAGTATGTTTGTTCCCTCTTCACGCTTTAACGGCTGAACAGATTTTATGAAATTTGGTATATACATTGCTTATACCTAGGATTAACACATAGGCTACTTATTAACTGGGTGCACGGCGTATCAACTGGATGCTATTATATAGGAACTTCTATCAAGGCTATGAAAATTTTAGTCAGAATGGTTCATAACTAACTTTAAACCGTTATCTCGTAGATCCTAAATGGCCAAAATGAAAAACGATAAAAGAAACTGTAAAATGGTTTTCAAATACCAAATAAACGACTCAATTTAAGACGTAAAAATCATCAACATCAGACCACACGTTTGGTCTCGCAAAGGAACAAACATACACAAAAAGGATTTGGATATATGGATCATATGGATTATTTGTCGATTCAGTTATTGTATATTTTCCAAAATGGCGGAGAATCGTGGAATACGAGCTCACAGAGACTAGTTTCATTTAAAAGAAAAACGCTGGATTGAAATATATTTCGGTCACATCAGATCTTTTCATCATAATTACCCAAGATAAGGATTAGGCAGTTAGATCAAACATAGTAAAGATAACCGTTGGTGCGCTACTCGTCTTAGTTGTTTATATATGACTTATATATGATAAGAGATCTTTTGGGAACAGGTTTTATTAAACATTGAAACTGGATAGTAAGGAGAAAAAATGGAATGGGCAAGCTTGCTCCATTTCCGACCACATCGACTTATTATCAGAGGAGATAGTCGTGAATCGTTTGCCTCAATAGAGAAGGCTATATTTTTGCGAATCTGTCTGTTAGAGATATCAACTTTCAGAGTGACCCTTTGGAGACTATAACTACTACGAATAAACTATATAATTATTATTATAAAATAATCGTAGTGTAAGTACTAAGAATATTGCCACGTATTTTAAAGACTATTAGGAATTTCTCGGAAAGTTCAGACAAGAAGTACTACTACTATTTTCAAACCAATTATAAAAAAAATACAAGAAAATTAAGATATTTGTTACTTTACTTCTTAAAATACGCCCCTGAGTTACATCTCTGTCCCCAAACGTCAGAGATCTGTCAGTTCTGTCACCAATCTCAGCGCGACACGAACCAGGAATACCAGGGCGCAATGAGAGCGCAGCAGATACATCAATTAACGATCAAAGAACTCCTCGCGGGGTATGTGCGCCCGGTGACAGCGTTGATGTCTGACGGACAGCTTGGGCTTTTTGATGGAGTTAGCTGTTGGAGGTCATGTCCTCCTGATCATTTAGTTATTATCGTGTACTGGAACAAACTTGCAATAATGGGAATTTATAAAAAAAAAACTAGCTGCACCCGGCCTGCGTTGCAATACCACGTGAAGAAGAAGTGTTAATTACCTCATTCACGTTTATGCTTGCCTAGTACTTTTATACCATACTAAAAACTTTTTAGATATTGTTCATACAATAATACTAAAATCGCGATAAAAACATGGTTGTTGTGGGTAGGAGGGTAAAAAATACTTTAAGACTTATTCTCATACCTACAAAGTATACAAAAAAAAACATTTAAATCGGTCGAGCCGTTTTGGAGGATTGCGACTACAAACACCGTGGCACGAGACTTTTGTACATTAGAAAGAAGATATCATTTTGAATTGTATCTTGGAGAAATAAGTTTTTCATCGCTTGACCACTATATCCGTAGTTTGTAAGTGACGATGTGGCCAAAAATTATAAGCTCTAAGACTAGAATGTGACTACCTCTAGGATAGCTACCGAAAGACCGATTAGAGGCAGATTTTTCTATTTAAAGGCGGTAGGTACAGCAAAAGAACTCTTCAAGCTACTAAGTCTAGAAGCCGTTTTAACTTTCATGCATTTAAAGCAAGTGCCCAATACTTAACATGCTGACGACAGGCATTGCCTAATTGCCCCCGTTTAATTGCAATGCTAGAACGTTGAGCCACATTAATACCCGCATTTTGATTTTCACCTTCTGCTGGCACATATGAGCGTCAACTTCTGCATTTTTGGTATTCTCTTCTATGTCACTGGATTGTTATGTAGTAAACAATACCATATCTAATAACATCGTTTACAGTTCACAATTCCGCCATCCGAAGACCATCCCTGCTCGCGTGCATAAATCTAATTGGTTCGCCACCCCCTGGCTCGCTAAAATAACTAATTAATCAGTGGGTAACTTTACCAACAGTAGGGTAGAACGGGGCGGAAAAATAACGCCTCATAGTTCGGCTTTTGGAATTTGCAGGTGAAAATGGGTATTTTTTTAGTTATGCTCGATAGGTAAGCATTTGACTTCTAGGACATCTGACGTAAAGTGTTGACCTTGCTATTCATTCTTAACTTGAAGACTCTCAGATTGTACCGTAAATACTTAAAAATTTAATATGAAATTTAAACTTTCAAAATTCAAATTTAAACCCGTTCAAACGGGGCCCATAGAGGCACTTATGAAAGTTTTTTATTTTTTCCTTTTAATGTTTACCTCGCAATGTTGTGCCACTTATGAAAGTTAAGATATTCGGCAAATATATAGATTTATTTTTATTTTACCTTTGCAGGAAAACTGCATTTCGCGAATCACCCAAGAAGAAGCGTACAGAGCTGTCACCCCAAAAAACTTACCCACACCTACGCATCGCTAGAGCAGCTAATTCCACCGCTCGTAAAACCCGCAGTAAACCAACGCGGGGCGTGGCGATCCGCCCTGCGTTTTACCGTGCAACTGACCGTCTTTATTTAACACTCATTTCGCTTTCTAGACACTTCTACACAACATTCTTTGTCTTGTACTTAGTAGGAGCTTTTTGTTATTAGCTTTTGTAGTAAAAACTAACATACTGAATTTTTCATCTGAATTTTGTGTAGGATGTATATGATTTTTTTGCTAAGTCACATCTAAAACATAAACAGAAACGCTTACACACTCACAGCCATACACTAAGTTCGATGACTTGTTTCGTGGGTGCCGGAAACAAGTTCCATTGTCGAGCACATCGTTGCTTACCGTCAAGTGAGATAGTGGTCAAATGTTTGCCTTTGCTGAATGAAAAAAACATTCAAATCACACACACAAGTACAACCAGAACCAGAAACATATTTTCCTTGGGGGAGAAAGTTTGTGTTCCCACCGGGAATCGAACCCGATACCCATGCTTAGAAGCGAAAGCGCACCCAACTAAGCGTTAAGGCATCACGTAAACCCTATTCATTAGCCTACTCCATCTGCCGTCTATTTTGAAAATACCCCCGACGCTCTATCCGGAAAACGGCTTTGGAAAATTGTTGTTTTGTTCGTAAGGGTATTGGTTCTAGTTGGTCCCATTATAACTTTTTATTCCCATTAAATTTGATCAAGATCTGATTAAGTTTCGGAAATATGTTCAATTGAAGTCGGTTATTAGTTTTTTAAACTCGTATATATTATTTCTTAAAAGAAAAACCTTTCGATACAAAGAAGCATATCAAAGGAACTCTGTCTCATAATAATTTATCAACGCTCATCCAGAGTTAATAGAAGAATAATGAAACAATTAAATATATTGACGATTGCGTGAGGTGAGAGGATCCAAAGACCGGAGGGGTCAACAAGAGGGTAGGAGAGAAAAAAAACGCACCCCATACGAATATAATTTTGATAGACACTTCGCGTGTTACCAGCAATTATGTTCCGCTCTGTAATTCCAATTTGGCACATTATCGGTACGTTACCGATTATTTTTAGATATATCGATCATTCGCACCTTTTCAAACATCATTACAACACTTTTTTGTTTATTTTCTGACATATGGCGTTAGTTTGGTGCTGGCCGGTTTGTTGATAGGTTTAAAAATTATTTGTGTTACTTTACTTTTGGCTTCGCACGACAACTGCATTAGATTATTTTTTTTCGAACGGACTACTTCCTGCTGGCTGTGTGTAGCCTCTGCAGCGTCACCGGGCGGGACTGCATTAGACTGTCAGAGCAGTTAAGCACTAAATAAAGAAATTTCAAGAACTAAGTCGCGGGCAACAGCTAGTTGTGTAATAGGTAGATTTTTTTTAGGTACCAGTAATATAAACTTGCTGTATTACCCGCTGGCGTTCGTTGGAAGAGCATTCGCCTTACAGCGGGTTTCGAGTTTGATTCCCGGTGAGAACATCATTTTTCTCCTCTAAAACAAATATGAGTTTCTGTTTTTTATGTTTTTGTAAAAACAAGTAATCAAAGTTGTAATTAAACTGCAAAAAATAAACCAGTTTTTTTTTTATACATACTTAAGTACTATACTATACTAATCTTGCAGGCAATGCCTACACTGCCACAGAATTAATAATGTGCTGACATTGCCTAAAAAAATTGCCATAAACACTGACACGGTTAGTATTTTTCTTTATTTTTGGCGCGATGTTTAATAGTGTTGTGACATGACATGAATACTGTCCTATCCGAATTTGCTTGCTCACGGATGGAAAGATCCCGTTATCTTTCGGTAGCTGTAGCTCTACAAACATTGTGCCAGGTGACTCTTACGTAATCTGCGGGTATATCCAGACGACTCAGATCTCAGCATCCGGCGTTATCTAATCTACGGTCAGTGTTTGTGGAGGCGCGGATGATGTTCACCAAGATACGCCAAGGTTTGTGTATCGAAAGTCAACTGTGGCCTTTTTGGGACAAGATAACATTCCTCTGGCGCCGTGGTTATCGCGGCGTTCGAATCTCAAGTGTCGTAAAAATCTGCATTTTATAAAATAGTAAAAAAGATGTCAGTTTAAATCGTTTTCAACAAATACCAATTGTAAGAGATAGACCAGGTTAAGATTAATTTGTCACAGGAAACTTGTTAAGATATCCGGACATCTTAAGGAGAAGGTCAAATAAAATTATGAAATGTGTGAACATTAAACTCGAAATGACATTGCGTACACAACCTCAAGTATTGTTACTAAAGATTACTGAAGTTACGTGTTTGTTGAGCCCATTGAGTTTTTAAGTGGTTTTAAACAAACAGCATTGAGTCGAGAACAGGGGACCTCTTGTGCTGCCTTGGTAAATAACACTCAGCGTTTTGTATTTATTTAGAAAAATCTAATCTCGACGTCGAGTGCTTTATCTACGTATCCGGTAGAAACGTCCCAACACTACTTGAGATTTTGTATTTAGAAATTAAACAGTGACAAATGTGTGTTAACCTTTCTCACGATACGAAATTCCAGCATCCACGTCAAATGAAATGTATCAATTTAACAAAATGGGAGTAGGTGATGAAATATTGCCATTCATTAGTAGATCTAAGAGTCCTTTCAAAAGAACGTCAAAGCATTTTTAGTTGGATAAGACAACAAAAATAATGATATACAAATGTGTATCCGTGTCTATTCTATTACAAAACATAATAAGCTGCGTGGAAAGGCAGCGTGGAAACAGCGCAACATTAATTAACTCAAGTGACAGACTCACACGACGTTCATTAGGTATATCGCGTCATTACTCATCCGATTCTATTTCCGATACTTAGTTTTTCATGAGACGATGCCAAAACTCATGTCCCGTCTCTGACTGTTAATTAATTTTAACGCACTCACAGTGAAAGTTGGAATAGAATCCTCGAGGAGCATAAAGAGCCGTATGAATGGACTGCAAGTTAAATGAGACTGTCGCCTATTTAACGGCACAACGCCGCCATTCATCAGAAGTGGGATGCCACGTCAAAAGTCAGCGTTGGAACGAACGTTGATTACAGTTTCGGTATCGGAGCGGAATTGGTTTCACTCGTTTCGCTCGGATGCCCGGAATCCGTATCCCGGCACAAATTAAATTCACAATCGCATGTATCATAAATAAAACATAAAACTCGCACTATAAGATACAATTTGCTAAACTGTCGTCCGTATTAGTATTCGACGTTCACGTCAAAATATTCAAATTGAATTGTGTCTCGTCATCGGAATACGCAATGAATCGAGTCAGATTCGACTCGTTTACAACGTGTTAGTTGCGGATCTAGTATCGCTTCGGTATCGATTATCACACTTTGTTTGGGACATTCTCGTATTGTACCTTTTGATATTTTTTGTGTAGATCTCGAATGACGTGAATATTAATCGAACGAATTTAAAATCGATGCTATACTGCTTTACGATTAATTTGTTGTGGCACGTCAGCACGTCCGCGCGAAAAGTTTTTAATAGAGGAATCCTCTGGGATTGACCAGTATGTACATTAATCTTCTGATCTTTTTATGTGCCGTTAAGAAACGAGATGTTGAGTTATGTAAAACTGAGCAATTCAAAGTTAGCCGTCAAATTCTCAGACACCATAAACCAGTGAGTGTGAAGTTGTCGAATACTTTTGCATAATCTGGCGTACCCTCGGGGCAACAGTAGTGGCGTCCCTCGCAAAAATCGGCTAACAAAGTAACACTCGGCTCAAGTGTCGCCAAGTGGCGGTCTACGATTCGATTACGACTAGTGGGGGGACTCGATTCTAAATAACTTAACGCGTTTTGCTCGAGTGCTCGATTATTCGATTACAATGCGTAAGTGTTGTCGACAGTTTTGTGGTTTAGGATCTCTTTTTGGGGACTTTTGGGTGATTGACACGACGCGGCCAAGGCCACAATCGCAGGTCGATTTAAATTCCTGATATGTTTCTAAATTCAAACGCGTAGGCCGTTGGCGGGTACTTTCCATAGACAAGGAGACCAGGTGTGATTATTTCGAAGATAAGAATGTATTACGGTCGTTTGTAGAGATTGCGTTTTGATAAAGACACGAGATTATTTTCTCAGCGCTGTTTAAACAAATCTAATCCTTCATGTTCTTAGAAGCCGAAACTAGAATTGCAAATTAAATGTCTGACTAAATTCCTCTGAGTTTCTCAAAACTAAGGTGACGTTATTCGCGTATATTATGAGAATACCTTTTCATATAATTCCACGAATTGTTTAATAAATTATATAAACAATGTAGAGATATGAGGTTGTGATACATATTCTCAAACTGATGCTTAGATCTCGCTTCTGTTTTTGCTCTGCGCGATCTATGGTTGAAGTAAACATTCATTTTCGACCACATCGTCACTTTCCATCAGGTGAGAAAGTGGTTGCCTATCGAGAATAAAAAAAAAAATTCTTCAGAACACTATTTAATAATTCCATCCCTTAGTACTCATCTACAGGGTAAACAACTAAATATTTCACTTCGAAGTTCTTGACACGATCTTAAGAAAGCACCCTATGTTTAATTACAAGGTTCTTACCTCCCTCTCAAAACAGTCCGTCAGTTCCGACCCTTATACATACCCTCCGAAGTAAGCCTTCCATTTTCGATTTTCTCACAATCAACTAATGATTTTTCTTCACGTTCGGGGTGAACAATAGTGTAAAGTAATTGAGTTTATTTAGACATATTTATAAGATTATCTGTGGATATAATATCTAATTACTATTAACGTCCTATAAATGTTTGTATCAATAACGGGATATTTACCATGTATTTCGTTTGTTTTGAGTTTCCGAATACATGGTAAATATCCCGTTATTCATACGAACATTTATAGTGAAAGTGACCATGGTAGCTTGAAAACTTACATTTTAACATCCTAGTTATGTCAATCATGAACATATGAATAGTAAAACAATATTTCAAAATAGCTAATCCTACCAATATTATAAATCCAAAAGTTTGTGTGTAAGTATGTTTGTTCCCTCTTCAAGCTTTAATGGCTGAACGGATTTGGATGAAATTTGGAATGTACATAGATTATACGTAGGATTAGCACATAGGCTACTTTTTAACTTGATAATAGCGGGCGAAGCCGCGGGGCACGGCTAGTATTATTATAAATTCAAATTGTGAGCGTGAATTGAGAGCGTGAAGAGTTGTGAGTTGTAAAAATTGTTCACGCTGTGAATCATAATCATATAATCAAAAGGGATAATAATCGCCTATGAGATATCTATAGGCTTAGCATAATGAAATAATTAGATAACACAAACATATGTGAATAAAATAATATTAAATATGTAGTAAAATTACAAATAGTAGATTAAAACTCATCATCCGTACTGCGAACGAATGGAACTCATTGCCGCCGTCTTTGTTCTCTGAACGGTATAATTTGGGAGTCTTTAAGTCAAGTGAATAGGTATCTTCAAGCATGCTACATCTTCAGCTGCATCATCAGGTGAGATCGTGATCAAATGCTTGGCTATAAAGCATAAAAATGACCTCGTCAGTTTTACACTTCCGATTGAGCCCCTGCATAATAATGTATCGACATCCAGCATTTCGGTAATAGCCCCAACATGCACAAAGGTTTAAGGGCCACTCCAAGTCCCGTCAGACTCCAAGACGCCGATGTATAAAATCTGTATGAGCGTTAAATAAAACCCTACGGCCTATAAAACACTCCCATAGCCTTTACGACAAGGGTTGCCAGCCCTTGGATAGTAAAGATGCTATTGTATGGCCAGTAAACGTATCAAAGTACCATTTGTTGCCATCATTATTATCATCTAAATATTAAGTAAGTTCTCTCAGTCATTTTTCATAGTCTAGCTTAGGTTATAATTTTTTTTATTAATTTTATTGGATTTTGATTATTCTTTATGAACAGTTGTTATTAGTTAATATCTAATCAAAAAGGTTATTCATTATCACATTTATTACGATAAGAAATTTTTTTACAAGTTGACTAATTAGTCAATGCAGATTTCTAAAATAATTATTATAGCAGTTATTAGCAGCAAGGAATTATTCCATCACAGTTAGATTTTTTTTCAAGAAATTGCACATAGAAAATTTTGTTGTGTCTATTTTAAAAATAAATTACCTGAAAATGTTAAAATATCTGCGTTTACTTTATTTTAAATCTATTACCGAGATCTTTTAATTAAATATTACACAAATTTCGTTTAGCATTTTTAATTGCCCTGGCAGCCCTGCGTTCGCCATCTTTGTTTAAAGCTAACAAGGGCCTAGAGTCGCGATTACAGTTTATCTTTAGAAACATTTTTGCGGCGGTAATTAACTTTTTATGGGTTTTAGTTTATAGGATGAAGTTTACGGCTGTAGACGTTAGTGAATCATTATAGTCTGAAAGAAGATTGATCTAAACACTGTTTAGGAGTCATTTTGTATTGTTTGTTGATATTAAAGTATGTATACCTAATCTAAGTTTAGATTTATATTTTATGTAAAATATAAAATGTTCTCACTTATCCTTTTAAAGGGACTACAGTTGGCTGAATTAGCATCGCCAAAATTTTCAAATAGATTTTACTGTTCATCTGAACGGGATTTGTGCATTTTAGCCGATTTTGAAACATCATAACAATTATAACATTACTAGCCGTGCTCCACAGCTTAACCCGCGTTTATCAAGTCAAAAAGTAGCGTATGTATTAATCTTAAATATAACCTATGTACATTCCAAATTTCATTCTAATACGTTTAGACGTTACAGCGTGAAGAAGAAAAACATACTTACACATTTACAAAATTACACACATACTTTTGTAATTATAATATCACTGAGATTTGTAGTACGATACATTTGAAAACAAGGAGATGTTTTCATATTAATGCATACTGTACAACTTAGTAACTAATAAACTGGGACTTCGTTTTTCAGGAGAACGGGATATAGGGACTTTGAGAGACGGTTTTTTTAACCGCAATAATGTTACAAAAAACTTTATGGCATACGAGAGTCAGATAGAGAGAAACACCTTTGCAAATGTTACAATGGCATCCTGTAATCGTGTTTAATGTTTATGCTAAACGCGAGAATTTAAATATTTAAAATGTATATACCCATTTAATTCTAACAATAAAAACCTTTGTTTTACAAGCCATAACCATTTAGCGCGTAAAATTAAACGGAACCATAACAATGGCGGAAGACCGCTTGTCTTTATTTAATCACAATTGAATCGTCACAGTCTATGGTCTGACAAATTCGCACGCCCTCAAGATTGTCTTAAACGCGCACTTAACTCGTACCCTTCCGTGTTCACCCTCGGACGCCTCTATTCTTTTTATATCGCAACTTTATTAACGCATAAAGGTCTGGTGATGGTCCTTTAAGAATTAGGATGCGTCCCGACTCCGACAGACTCACTCGAGCTGAACAAATGGAGTGCCGGAACTTGAACTCTACGCGGCTCGGATCGTCCGTACAACGCACTGTCCCATCCCTAAGCGCAATTAATGCTGCTGTTATCACGCCGTTCCATATTCAAATGCTCTCGGATTTGGCGCGCTAATCTTTTAACTTTTCAAATTGACTTTTTAAATATACGGCCAGGAAATAGCTCCTTTTTTCTATTAGGGATGTAATACACACATAATGGGGCGAAATGTCGATTCGTACGAGTATCGACGTCGTGAAAGCAATCGGATTTACATGTCTACCGTCGGTACTAAAACGAAATCATGAATGAAGCGCAGTATAGGAAACCGAAAACATTATCCTTATGCTCCCATTTTACGACCTTTACCCCCATCGAGTCGAAAGGGTCACATCGGTACGACACGCCGTAAAGTTTGCCTCTCGCTCGCACGCGCTCAGATCTCGTAAAACAGAGCGAGATAATCACGAAGATGAGTCGAAAATTATTTTTTTTATTATCACCATCGGCGGTGCTCTTTTATTTCTTTTTTACGGTCCGAGTACCTCATAAAAAGACAATAAACTTACTATTTACAGACCATCAGGAAATTGTTAGCCGAAGAGGTCTCTTTACGACACATGTTCGGGCGGCGCGGGCGGAGTGATGCACTCTTTACGATTGGCGCGCCCGTAAAATGAGCGGATGATACATTTTTATCATCTAGTGTATCACGCCGAGGAAATCAACTGGAACACTTTTAGCGTCTATGAATATCGAACTGAATCTACGAGAGAGAGAGAGTGGAGCGACAATATAAGCGATTGATTTTTTTACATTTTTAATAACCACGGATGCATAGTCCTTCAGTCGAAATATTAAACAAAAATTTACTAATTCTATGTTTCATAACAGAAGTCCCAGTCACAAGTCACAGTCAAAGTCAAGTACCTAGTCAGTCCACGTCAAGTCATGCCCTAGTGGTAGAAACTTAACTAGAACTTCTATTGGAGTTTTGGAGCAAAGGCGAAAATCACGTTTTACAACTTTGTATGATTTGCCAATTATGCACGTTTACTAAGTTTAGTATTAAAGGTTATTAATCCACCATTATTACACATTAACACTCGAAGAATCGCAGGTTTTGGAAAATTATACAAAATCAACAACGCCATTTTTTCACTTTCGCGGCAAAACTCGACCGTTTATTATAACCAGCGGTGTTGCCAGTCGTAAAGTCATAGGCGCGTTAAAAACCATATTTAAGGTACGCTGTGTACGTAATCGGAAGCTGCCGCTCTGCGGTTTTATTATCGGGGAATTTCGTCAAGAGGTTTAATAATAGTTATTAAATCGGCTGCCCGTGTTACCTAATACATCAGTTAAGTGCTCTTTTTATGATTTAACACTGATTCTCCTCGATATTACTGGCCATAAATTACGCCTAGATTACCGGCTAAATTGTTTTATGATATGTTTTCATCGTTTGTAGTGTTTTGTGACGTCACGAGCGAAATTCGGATTTCCAATGCAAAGTTTCGTGTTAGTTTGCTATAGCCGGGTTTACAACGGGGTTTAGTAATATGAGGGAGGGGCGGGGGTTGAGACGCGGGGGGAGGGGGCGAGGATTTCAATATTGTGAATTCCGAGGATGGTCTCGTAGTGCGTGTAATGAATTTCGAGATTGTCTTGCGGTTTTTCGGTTTTACCCTCCGTTCCCCTATTTACTCGCGCTCTATTGGCCGCTCCTATGTTACGTAGGAGACGCCTAGAACTTTTAATAAACGAAATACTTCGGGCTTTTTCGTGAGTATAACACATAGAGAAAGGTACGTGGAACGGCGTGGCACGGCCGAATGTATGGTAATAGCGTTATTTAGGTCCAGCCATTCGTATGATAAAACTGAACCACTGATATTTGCCCGCAAACAATTCCTATGGAGATTCGGGGCTTGTTTCTGGGGTAAATCTGTGCATGGGGATGATATACGGCGGAGTTCTCCCTCTTGCGAAAATATCGTACAAAGTGGTAGAAATACGCGGGATTATTATACGGTCAAATATTGTCGTTCTTATGCGGATGGAATCCTCTACATTTCCGCGGGTCAGCATTCGTTACGAGGGACCGGAGATATTTTTTCCCCAATTTTCCCGTGCACAAATCTCATTTCCTTTGCCATAAATGGAGTGATTTAAAAAGTAGGCGATCGAAAAGGCGGGATTTTGTAACCTGTCAGTGTGACAGAAAACTGAAACCTCAAAACAGGCGATCTCCTTCGCTTTTTTTCTTTTTAATCTATGTGAGTAATGTTGCCGAATTTATGAACATTAGCTGGTACTCCAGAGGACGAAATAGGAGTGTAACTTGCCATTTATTTCTGAAACCGGATGATTACTCCAAAATTGAGAAAAAATTAAGCAGCTAACGCTAACTTTAAACTCGAAAACAAAGAAAAATGGAGGGAAAGCTGCCACTTACTGCCTCAACTCATTTGATGAGAAACTTAAAAAAAGTGAGGGATGTGTAAGTATCATTACAAAATTTTTAAATTTAAATTCAGAACAGAACGGGATGCGTCATCGTACTGCCTGTGCTAATTCAAAATCTCATATGCTTTTGAAAATAGAACGTTAACTTTAAACGCTAGCAAGGCAAGGTAAGTCGAACAGTTTACAGGCTGCGGTCGCGCCGGAGGCACGGACGTTCTAATTAAAATCCTACGTTTTCTGCGGTGTTCATTATGATCGCTTAAAACGGTTTTTGTTGCGCCCTCCCGGTTAGGTTGCGTTATTGTTGTGGGCTGTTACTAATTTACATGTTAATGAGATGTTAGTAATGTTATATCTCGATAGTTAGGCCGAATGGGACTGCCTAGATTAACATTGCTTTTATTTTGTTA
This sequence comes from Lomographa bimaculata, assembly GCA_948107665.1. Lineage (NCBI taxonomy): Eukaryota > Metazoa > Arthropoda > Insecta > Lepidoptera > Geometridae > Lomographa > Lomographa bimaculata. The sequence goes on from OX403603.1 coordinate 1,817,056, forward strand.
GCAGATTTAATTAATTTTGTGCATGTTTCCTTGGTTTCCCGTATAGTTAGCGTTGCCTGTTGCGAGAAAAATGTAGCTTGTTGTCTATGACAACGCTGTCACAGGAATACAAGGGAAAATAATAGATAATAAACATCGCAGTTAAAGTTATGGCTACCACAGCCTGGGCCTAGATCCTATTGCCTCAATTATTGCTCAGCTCCAATTTTAAATGGAAACAAGATTCGAAAAAAATAAGAATAAAATTAACTTTAGCTTAATTCAAATAAAGTAAGGGATGCGGATAAAGTCAAATGTCATAGCGATAGAGAGATAAATACACGTGATAAGTAACGACGCTATAAAACACACAGGCAAAATGCTAGCTAATATTTTTTTAAGAACAAATTCATTGTTTTTAAGAGATACTGTAAATGACATTGAGACAATTTCTTTTTGCGTCGATGAATAATAAAAAAACATGATTAGGTGCCTCCCTTCCAAAAACAATTCCATTTTGTTTTTACGATTCCATTTTCGGATATTCTCATTCAACAAACAGTGAACTCAAATAAAAAAGTTTACAATATGGCCCTTATTTGTTTTTTAAATTCCTAATATTCATTAGCATTTATGACAAAAGAAGCAGGGCAGCAGAAGCGCGCGGCGGCCGCGCATTCCCGCCTTTGTCTCCGCTATGCAAATGTAGAATACACCTGTGACTCTTTAGCTCTTTACCCTTTATGCGCGCCTGGTACTTAGCGTTGGAAACAATATATATTTTTTGTTGAATCTTGCGGTTAGTGCTTGTTTAATTACCGTATAGTTCAATTTATTTTATAAAATGCCACAATATCTTATGATATTTTTTGTTTCTTTTGCATTAGCCTCAGATTATATAGTGAGTATACTACGACGCGAACATAAGTTTAATAAATTGCTTTGATAGAGATGGGCTATAAAGCACGCGCCTTGATTGTTTTTCCATTTGATACTGTAAAAAAACATATTCCGAGGTGCGTAGATGTTGTAAAACGCATCGGTGGACATGATGTGCGTTTGTGTAAGTGTACTCGCATGAGAATACTGGTTAAGACAACGTTATTAAGATATTCCAATTGATAGTAAAATGCTAAGTATACGGTTTGTCTATAGTCATAAAAAAATGGTGTCCCACAGAGACATAGAACGATTTTGCAGTCTGTTTCCCCAATGTCTACAAGCCACAAACAAGTGTTTTTTTTTTAATTGACACTAAAACATAATACTAATAGGGATAACTTCTAAAAACTCCTTAAATGAATTTGATAGCTAAGTGAAAGTAACCACTCGATTTTCATTGGTCAATCTAACATTTAAAAAAATTAACTAAAAAAAATCGCGAAAGCAACGTCGTAGGTAGTTTATCCGTTATTAAAATTAATGGTACAATGATTCCCATCATTACCGCTAGTGCCGCGCATCGATGATTAACCGCGCTCTTTACTATCGATATATCGATAAAGCACGTTTTAATTATCGACCACGAAGTAGCTCAATCGGCTGCTCGTAAATCCGACCGCTAAAACCGCGAATAAAATGAAAATAATTAATAGTTAATCGATTTAATATTGAAAAACTGCATAAGGCACGCGATGTTTGCGTCTAGAAATTTTTGATTGATCGGTGTGAAATTATCGTTAAAATTTTATTTGACATGCTTGGATAAGATTATCGTAGATGTCGCTATAATAGGAAGCAAGAAAAATAGTAATAATTGATAAATGTACAGTAATTCTGTCTGTAACATAATATTATAATTTAGGAAAATTTAGTTTATTTGAATAAAAATAAAAGGTTAAAGTATTTCTCTCACTAAAAAATTACATATATGTAAAAAAAAACAGGGTGTGTAGTAAAAACACACGATAGAAGTGAAACTTTTGTATTACAGGGAAACATTTTAATTATTCATCACAATGTTTACCCCCACCACTTTTCGTCACACAAAAAGGTTGCTGATCAGAATTTCAAAGCCCTCCCATAAAAAAAATCACTTCGAAATTTTATCGTAATAGTATTGTTAATTTGAATTTACCGACATTGTTTCGTATGAAACTTTGCAATCTCTACACCCTTTCCAACGACGTCACAATCCAAAATAACTTTAATCGCTTGAAAGCGCTTTACCGCATGACGTCACACTCAAACTTCGCGCTGTTTCCGAAGTAAACAAGGGAAGAGGCTTTAGTCTTCCTCGGGTCTTAAAGCAGCGCTTCAAGCTTCGCTTCGTCCGCGCTTTGCTGTCAAAGCGATTTCTTACTTCGTCGTGATAAGAAAAATGGCTTCGAGCATCGGATAACGGGAACTCTATAATGTAGGCCATTGTAGGCAATGTAGCATCTTTGGTTTGTTAACCATTGAGGTTTATTTAAAAAGGTTATCTTACATTTGAAAATAATTGCGTAAGTTTTTTATTTACTGTTTATGATTTTATACGCCAGCTGTGGTAGATTCATCGTAGTGAACGTTACCCAAAAGGGTGGTCCTGATTTCGAATCCTCCGAGTGAAGGTAAATAACGTAAAATAATGGTGGTAGAGCTTACTCACCTGGCTATATAAAAAAAAAATTACTAAAGTACAGAAAAGTAATTAAAATCAGTCTATTCAAGTAGAAAAATCTGTCGTCTTGTTATATTTAAGGTGTTCCTGCAGTTATCCTTTAGAGCCAATCATATTCTAGGTCTTGTGTGTCTCGTCACCAACAGTTGGAGAGTTTGTGTAACTATAGGAGGTAAAAATACTCACTACTGGCAACTAAAAAAATCTAAACAAGACCACCAACCAGTCGCGGCCATGTTCGAATTTGGAACACTATTTAAAAAAATGCTAATCTTCACAATGGCGTTTTCCCGCCCGATTTGCAAACAGAGACTCTGTGACGATTGTATGGTGATGTGGCTCGTGTCGTCGCCTGCATTCAGCCCACGTGATAAATAAAGCTGCGACTCTGATTAGAGGACTGGATCTTAGTATTTGTACTTGTTCCATTAAGTATTCTGTGGTATTTGTGAGTAATGAAAATGTACGATATCCTACAAAGTTTGCGTAAGGAGTTTTACCGTGAAAATAAATAAAAATAAATGTCAAATTTGTATTAAATTTAAATTACTTTAATTAGCTTGTGGTGGCTTGGTGGGTTATTAGTTATTCTATTTATAAACTTAATAATTGGCTAAGTTGGGCGAGTGTTCGCCTTCTAAGCAGAGGGTATCGGGTTCGATTCCCGGCGGGAACACAAGTTTTCTCCCCATGGATAATTTGTGTTTCTTGTTCTGGTTGTGATTGTGTGTGTGATGTGAATGTTTCCGGCACCCACGACACAAGTTATCGAACTTAGTGTGGGGCTGTGAGTGTGAAAGCGTTTATGTTTTTTAATAATACATAAACGTAGGCAAATTTTACAAAGTTAAGAAACGTGATTTCCGTTTTCGCACCAAGACTCTGAATATAGTACTAGTTTCTAACAATTTACTAGAGCATGGCTTGCCTATAACTAGATTTTGACTCTTTTACTTGACTTTGTCGTGACTGGTGACTAGGTCTAGTTTTATGAAATACCTAAACATACTTAAAAATATGTATTGCTGTTTAAATGCACATAATTTGCGAAACCTAAAACTAGAATAAAAATAACACTATCTTTGTATATTTACAATCATCATAAAAAGTTCTAACAGACATTTTTTTTCTGTGGATGAAGACGCAGGCATGTTATATTTCTGTATCAGCTTGTCCTAGTCAATTAAAAACTTAACGTTCTTAAAAATATTTTTAAAATTACTAGAACACATTTACCGGAATTCCCAGCATTCCCACCCGCAAAGGCATTCCATAATTTCAAAAATATGATTCTAATTTTAAAACCGTTGCGGGGTACTCGCGCCCCTTGAGAGAAGAGAAAAATATCGATCGTGTTAGCAGTACCTAAACGTCACGTGATGAATTACCTTCGGGAAATTAAAATTGTCTTTGAAAATGGAACAGTACAATATTATTTTTCTTTCTTTTAATGTATATCTTTCGTTTAGTATTTTGTAATGCCGTTTCGTATTAAGTAAATGGGCGGGAAAATTTGTACATCAAAAATGATTTAAAATAAAAGAAATAAGGATTTTCGACAACAGCTGTAGTCAGTAGAATCCCCACTGCTGATTTTTGCGCTATCAACTATAATATTTGATTATATTATTTATAATATTTTATTGTGGCTATCCATACATTTTTTTACGCATTCGTGTAAGAACGTGCTCCAGCTTCGACCACATCGTCACTGTCCATCAGGTGAGATTGAGGTCAAAAGTTTGTCTGTGTAGTATAAAAAGAAATCTTTATTACAAGAAGACGCCAAAAAAATAAATAACGTCTACGTTCTTGATTAAGTACAATAACAATAACTAAAATCACCGGCAAATGATCTCCAAAACGACTTCAAACAAACGAGATGCACAATCTAATAATTAAAAAGCGAGAACATCACGAACACATTAAAACACCGTCTTCCAAATCTAATTTCTCCAGAAAAAAACAAAGTTAATTACTTTTTTCTGGCAATCTCGGAGATAAGGGACCCCTATTTTGAATCCGTTATCACCTCTGCCACCCTGAATGGGTACGGACTTCAATCCTGGGGTCTATTCCCTCTACAGCTCGACAAAGTTAAATAACCGAGCGGGAAAAATTGGAACTAGCGCTGTTTCCCAGTAAAATTCTACATTTGTTTACAAGCAGCGCCACCGCCGCGTGCAAACTTATGTTGGGAGAGTTACCTATCGCAATTTAGAGATAACTAATGCTTGGGGTCATTAAGGAACGTTCGAGGAAAGTCGGGAAATGCAGCCAAATGCATTTTTAATATTGGTTTCGAGAAGCACTTACTTGTCGTATCTTTGAAGTTACTGTGTGACTTCATTCATACTGTATGCTATGATAATGTTGAGAATGAATTTGTTAAAAAATATTATGATACTTTTTTTTACTATAAAATCACAGTTTTATCTAAAAAAGAAAGACGGAAACATTTTAATAGGTAATTTTATCACACTAATATTATAAATGCGAAAGTTTGTTTTTTTTTAACGCCGTAATTAGACCAGATTTTAATGAAATTTATAATATGAATAGCTTATACCCAGAATTAACACATAGTCTATTCATAGCTTTTCAATATAATTTACCAGGCGAAGCCGCTTAAGCAATATTTTTCTTTATAATTCCAAAAAAACAAGCTTTCATAACATTAAAAAACATGAAGAAAGTCGCATTCTTTTGTGAAAAAATCACTGTTTTGTTACCGATAAAAGTATACCTAAGTCTGTCTAAAGCTAAATTACCTCATTAAATTAAATTATTTATAAAATTGAAACATAATTCATTTAAAATCATTATTATTACAAGATCAATACCGTGTATTATTAGTTATTCCGCGCCCATAATCTGGAAGCATCCATGCATCTTAGAAACCACATAAAAATAAATCTGTGCATCCGCTGCGATCGTTACAACTCAAGTCTATTTATAATGATACGCATAACCTGCGACCAAATTATGTAATTACGATTAAAAATATATTTAGAACTCATTTCATCCATTCGAATAGCTTTTATTTCCTATAACGCTTTACGATATTACCGTCCCATCATCAGTAGAGACGTAAAACTGTTCAAAAATATTTATTACGATTAAAATTTTTACGATCTCGTAAATTTTTTGAATGAAATACTCCTTACGACCTTTGTCCGAATAGGTCTAATTGACCCTAAGATTTTTTAAATCCAAATTTTAACGATCGAAAAAGGTTGAATTAAAAAGTCCACCGTCGCGACAAGGCGTTTTTTTTTTGTTTTCTTTTTTGGTCAAAAACGTAATAATCTTACGGCCGTAAAATACTATTGGACGTTTACGACAAATTCACACAAGACCTACTTAATAAATCTGACAAAATCTTAAATTTATGCTCGCGAACGCAGGACGAGTGTAAAAAAAGATAAGTTTACGACGCCGTAAAACTGCTTAGAGCGGGACGCGGGATAATTCGGGAAAATCCATTTTAATTAACGTTTTTTTATGATTATTGTGATGAAAATTAAGAAAGATGATTTCCTTTTAATGGGCGCTGTGAAAACTTTCACCGGGAAACATTTTAATATGGGCGCTGTGAAATTGTTTGTCTGTCGCAAATTACGGACTGCGTCATTTTTTATGAGATTTTTTTTTCCTTTTTTTTACTTTGCAATATGGTATTTAACTTTGCACCCACGACACAAGTCATCGAACTTAGTGTGGGGTTATGAGTGATATATAAAATAATCGCTCATTATGTAGATATCATCATATTATTGTCTTCTAGTAGAGGTAGAGTATTTTTTTTATTCTCTCTCTTCTGGTAGCCGTTATCTCCACATGTTTTTTTTTTTTGAGATAGTCTTTTGACAACCATCTCGAGTGATGGTAAGCACACCTTTCATACTTATGTAATCTTTTACACAATCCATCTATATGAAAAAAATTAGGATCTGACTTTAGTAGAGAGTGATTCGTTATCTATGTTGAGTTAAATTGAGAAACGACCGGCAAAAATTATGAATACACCAATAAAAAATATCAAAAAATTAACAAAATACATGTCAAAAAATTTCTTCGTGCCGTCACTTTTCTACTTCATTCTTTTTTCTACGCTCCTCTTTTTCGGGACTATTATTTATGCGAAGTCATTTAAACTGTATAAATTCAGTCTAATGAACCCGGAAGTCTTATTTTTTTATTTTTTTCACGGCCAAGGAAATATTGTGGACGCGCCGCGGGAATGTTAAAAAGTGTTCTTGATTAAATAAAATGTCGCCAAGGGGACGGGGGCGTGATAAGAATTAAAAAGGAACATAAATGGGGACTTAACGTCTCGCCTCTAATGCCTAACTTAGATTTTTATAGCGGAAGAATTAAAGTAATTTGTTAGGCGACATGATTTATTGGCGAGTCACTGACACTTGAGTACGCATGTGTTTATATGATCGTTTTGATGTTCCTGAATACGGACCTGTGTTTCAAAGAATAAAAGGTTTAAATTTTCAAAATAAGAACGATTCGAATTATTCCTTCTAGTAAGCTTGTTACAGTTATTATTTTGAAAATAGAATTATGACGTATGTTTTTGTATAGTGACCATGATTTATTACTAAGAACAAAAAATCTATTTATTTTTATTTTAAGGTGGCACTGAGATTACGTGACATTAATCCAGATTTCTTTTTATTCTTTTATCATAAAGTTTGACCTGCGTACCAGTTAGTAGATAAGGCAAGGCAATAAATTCTAGTTTCATTTAGGCAGTAAACTAGTCTAGATTATCGTGAGATAAGTCTATCTACCTCGTAACGGCTACCGGTCTGCGTACAGCCACAGAATAAATAACAGTCTCTAAGCTTTCTTCAGGTTAATATTCTAGTTGCACTTTGTAAAGGTATGTGGGATACGTAAATAAAATTTATATTCTCAGAGTTTGTTTTATATTCTGTTATGTTTATGTGCCTGTTTCAGTGGAATATATATATTACTAGCTGTCCCGGCGACCTTCGTTCTGCCTACCAGTCAATGAATGTGCATATTTAGGAAGCCATACCCGGCATGCGTTACAATGTCACGTGACTATATTATTACAACCTTCATGTTTATGTTTGCCTAGTACTTTACCAAATCCGAGTGACGTATGAGAAAATGGAAAGCATGTCGAAATGTAAAAAAAAAATTTTAAGAAATGTACGTTCTTAAAAAGTATCCTATGTCCTTCTCCTGGCTCTAAACTACCTCCCTGCCACTTTTCAGCTAAATCGGTTCAGCCGTTCTTGGGTTATAAGTGGAGTAACTAACACGACTTTCTTTTATATATATAGATATAGGGATAAAAACAAGTATTTTTTGACGCTTATCTTTACTGGTGTACGTAAGTTATGTTATAAAATCTCGTGAAACATAATTTTGTGAAAAGCTTACCGTATTGTGATATGGAAAGTTCGTAGTGGTGAAAGCTTACCTGTGAAAAAGAAACATAATATTAGTAATTACATACAGCAACAACAAAATAACTACCCATTGGCTTAGTTGGGTGAGCGTTCGTCTTCTAAGCAATGGTATCGGGTTCGATTTCCGGCTGAAACACCAGTTTTCTCCCCAAGGAAAATTTGTGTTTCTGGTTCTGGTTGTGATTGCGTGTGCGATGTTTCCGGTAGGACCCAAGTCATTGAACTTAGTGTGGGGTGTGTGTGTGTGAAAGCGTTTATAAACAACTAGCCATGCCCCGCGGCTTATCCCGCTATTATCAAGTTAAAAGTAACCTATGTGTTAATCCCAGATATAAGCTATGTACATTCCAAATTCCATCCAAATCGGTTAAGCCGTTAAAGTATGAAGGGAGAACAAACATAGTTACATACTTACACATAAATTTTCGGATTTTTAATATTAGTAGGATTCAGCAATTATAATAATATCACATATTTTAAAGGTAATTATTATTATATTGTTATATAGCACGGGCTCAGGACTTTAACGCCGCAAGTACCGGATTCGAAACCATGCTAAAAGATAAAAGGTTTTACTCGTATTTGACAAAAAATAATCTTTATCTCGGCCTGCTTGTTTGCTACGTTTACTTATTTCGTAAAAAACAACACTTATAAATTCTGTTTATTTCTCCGACCCTGGTCCGCTACAAAAACCAAGAAACCCTCAACCCCGTCCCTTCTTAAGGTATGCTCGGACGGACATACAAAAGGGAAACTATTGCCCTATATATTATCCGGGAAATGTGCAGGCTGCGGATAAATAGCGAGCAAGGGGATGCGGATATACGGAAGTATTTGTTGTGGGAAGGTTTTCACTACACTTACTTACATTTTATTATTATATTTTAATAGGGGGTCTATACCTAATTAATAATAATACTTCTTAACGCGAAGCCGCGGGCAAAAGCTAGTTAAAATATAAAGTCAACAATAATTATAATTCATATTCGTATAGTACCTAAATGTTTCCATAACCCACGATACAAGTCTTCGAACTTAGTGTGGGGCTGTGAGTGTGAATGCGTTTGTTTGTTTGTTTGTTGTATTCATTAAGATTTGGTATGGAGGCAGCGGGCAACGTGGATTAACACATAGGTTACATTTTAACCGGCTTTCAAAAATGACCAACTTTATGTATTTTTTTATGTATGTTCGTCGATTTCTCCCCCGTTTTTAATTCTCAAAATTCTTTTTTTTGTTTGGTAGATTATAGAGAGGTGGTCCCATATAATTTTTATCGAAATCGATCAAGTCAAAACCAAAATACACGGTGAAGACGGTTTTTAAGCTTTGCTTACTATTAAATTATTAACTTTATTAACGCGGGTAAAGCCGCGGGGCACGGCTAGTGTAAAATATATTTTAATTAATTTTAACACTAAGACAATCATAGAGATCTTTTGATGGTTCTAAATGTCAAATATTTAAATCTTAAAAAAACGCCATCCAAACTGGTCTCAGCTCGCACGCTATTGCATTAACATCCCCTACAGTCAGACATTATTAATATTTATATGTATGTCATATGCAATTATTGTAATGCAGTGCGCACCTTTCGCTTTACTGCAACTGTCATTGTGAGTAGGGTGGCAACGATGCGTGTGATCGTGGGACACGTTGATGATATTTTAATTTGATTGTAAGATTTTATTTTTAATATACATTCAATTTTTTTATGTTACTAGATGTACCCAGTGTTATTATAAAATAATTAGAAATTAAAAAAAAATGATTAATTATGTGACAATACCAAAGATTGATATTTATTTAACAAATATCAAACAGTATGAAATCTTTTCCCAAGATAGTAAATTAAGCGCTCAAAATCTTCGATTATTCACTGAACGTGCGAAATGGTATTCCAGGTCTAGTGTGTTTACCAGCTTCGATCACATCGTCACTTACCATCAGGTGAGATAGTGGTCAAACACTAGCCTGTCACAAATAAAAAAAAAAAAAATGGCCCTTAAGTATGGATACATCAAATCAATAGAGAGCACTCTAGAGAATTTGCTTGCCAATTAAAATTTATTGCCTACATTGTTATATTAGAATTTCTATTATATTGTTATGTTAAGCTTATATCTTTATAATTATTATAGTTTACAATTAAGCTACTTCTTGTATAATGTTTACGTTCTAGTAAGTTCTTTTGGAAAGTTGCTCACCTTCTTTATTTATTGTTATCGATATTTTATTTGTTTTTTATATCTTTGCGTATTAGTGTTAAAGTACCTAATTGACGTTTCATATTGCAAGAAAAGCTTTAAAAATTTACCGGCTATAAAACGGTTTGCCAGTTTCGAAAGGTGTTGTCAGTTTTTCTGTTAAATATTTATTTATTTTATTTTTATGGCGTTACCTTTAGGATAATCTTTATATATATGTTCAATGTAACTGTAATTATAATATTTAAATAAATACTGCCATGTGCTATGTGATTAAGTTTGGTGTGTTTGTTGTGTGTAATTTAATGTTAGTTTTAATGTCATTAAAACAACTATACCGTGCGAATTTAAGAAAAGAAAAACGCTAAAATATGAACAACTACTAGCTGCGCCCCGCGGGTTTTACCCGTGTAAGTCCCGGACCCGCAGGAATTCCGGGATAAATGGTAGCCTTTGTGTTAATAGAGGGTGTCAGCTATCTCCATACCAAATTTCGTCAAAATTGGTCCAGCCGTTTGAGCTTTAAGAAGCAACAAACACACTCGCAAACTTTCGTCTTTTTAATATTAGTATGATAGAAAACAATCTGAATATTGTATTGTGATTTCAAAAATGCAAAATACTAACACATTATCTCCTCTAAGTTGTGATAAAAATAAAAAACCAGCATCCCCCACGACGTCAGATTGACATCTGTCAGTCGCGGGCCCATGCTCGCTGGGGTATCGCCTGACCCTAATACTCCTGCGTAACCAGGGTATCTGACCCCATATTTTTGGCTGGTGGAATAAATTTTTAATCAAAATATTTTTGCGTCCCCTTCTGATACAGAACCGGTGCCGTTAATTTCTCTATTGTCAGTTGGTGACACAAGTTAAGCTGTGATGGTTGTTTGAGATGAATAAATGTTGTTGTAAGTATGTCGAGATGAATATAGCACCGGTAAGCATTCAATATGATTCGATTTAAGCAAATATTTCCCGTTGAATTGATCAAATATTTGGAACATACAGGGTAATTCATAAAATAAAAATTAATTGTCTGTAAAGTCGGTTTACGGACGATAGTTTTACGTAATAACGTCATAAAGAAACGTTGATGAAAAATTGCATACTTTTATGAATTTAATTAAATTATTATCAATAAATTAACATTATTTTGTATAATACAAAGAAGGAGTTATTTGAAAATCATAATTTTTCGATAAATAACATTTATTTACACTCGTAACAACTCGCCGTCGCTTGGGCCGATCGTGTCTCTCTATCGCTTGTTCCGCGCTCTCGCTTGCACGCTCAGGCTCAGGCGGAACGTGACACTTTTTCGTGCGTGCAGCCGGTGTTCATCAATGTATAAGACATTATCACGTCAAAAGCTCTCAGACCTTGATTCTTGTTCTAACACCTAGCTCATTTAGTTCTACAACTTTCCTCTGAAAGCTATATTTGCTGTAATAATCAAGATGATGTATTCCATACAATCTGTAATAGTAAGTTGTTTAAACTATACTCCGTCAAGAACGGTATCGCCACTCCGCGCCTCGTAATATGCACGCCAATTGACACTTGACACCGTAGACTTAACAGGAAAGATAAATATAATATTTTAAAATTTAGTTAAAAACAGAATTTACTACTTACCAATATACATTTTGGCTTTTATGGTTGAAATGATATCTCAAAAGGTTTCTGCGATTTTACAAATAACCCTGTATATTTCAGATAGCTTACACCATTTGATCAATACCTCCGGGGTGCGTAGTAAAATAAACGAATAACCATGAATTCGCTAAACAGCATTAATATACGAAGAAATTGTAATACAAATATGAATCGTTTGTTATGTTTTCTTCGTATTTTTACGAGACAAGGACAAAAAAAACAATTTCATAACAAGAGCTATAACAATACTGGACTCAATAAAAAGAAAAATATTTGACGCTGCTGAATAATTAATTTGGCTTCACTCGTTACATTCATGAAACTATGACTATATACATAACATTTGGGTCGTGTGCCAATGGAATAATTTCTGCAAATTTGTGAATCATCTATTTCATCTAGGCATGAGAAGTTTCTATGTTGTATAATTGATCGAAATTAGATCTAAGTTGACTTGGGTGGTTCAGCGCTCTGTCCGTCCGTCTGTTCGTCTGTCAGAGGCATCTAGCGTCTAAGCCATACAAGCAAAGAACTTCAAATTTTCAGAGAATATGTAGAGCAAAGTAATTAAGATGATATAAATGAAAATAATGCACTCATACACGTCAGTGGCAAGCAAGGATTTTTTTTCCTGCCCGTGTATGATATAGTTAAAAAAGCTTGACAAGTAGAGTACGAAACCGTTTTACAGACAAATATGTTGGAAAATAACAATTTGGTAGGCTACCAAAGTCACTATTTTTAGACCCATTACGTCTTAGAGGCAATCTCAAAAAGGGTTTCTCATTTAAAGCTGATACTTACGTATAATTATTGTTATATCCTGCACTTAAACGAAATTAACAGAAATCAAAAGAATACTATTAAAAACAAAAGTTATAATTAGTCAAAGTAATTAACCTCAAAAGATTTTCTTTAAAGGCAAAATCCAGACGCGAGATCTCAGTTCCGCGCGAACGACTAGTTATTGCTTTGAGTCCTAATGCTAATGTTGATGTTTCTAGAGACAGAGTGATCTGAAAATGTTCACTGAGAGAAATGTATCGTTGCTGTTATTAAAATTTTGGTGATATATGTGACAACTATAATTATTTAAAGTGTTAATGGGCAAGTTGGTAAGGGTCGATCTGGACGAACGTATCACGACCAGGTCGAAAATGATTAAAAGAAAGGCCAGGTCAAGTACCCGCAACCAACGAGCATGTATGAAAAGACTCATGAATGTAGGAGAAGCGAAAGATGTGTGTCAGGATCGTAGCAGGTGGAGAGATGTGGTCTCTGCCTACCCCAATGGGAAAGAAGCGTGACTATATGTATAAAAAACTATTTTACCATCAAACAACAAGACAAACTGTCAAACATCACCCATTTATGGTTGATATACCTCCAGTTCGCTCGAAGCGCTTTGCTTCTACGTTCATCATCCGTACAGCGAAGAAGTGGAACTCATTGCCTGCGTCTTTGTTCACTGAACAGTATAATCTGGGTGTCTTCAAGTCTAGAGTGAATAGGTATATTCTAGGCAAGCATGTCCCATCTTTGGCCGCATCGTCACTTTCCATCAGGTGAGATAGCGGTCAAATGCATGCCTAACTAGTATAAAAAAAAATTAATGTATAATTTAGTAACAATCACAACATTATTTGATAATAACTAGCTTATTATGTAAAATGAACTTAGTAACTGTAATGTTGACTAGAAAATATGTTTCCGAGACCTTCCATTTTTTTTTCTCCGTGTAGTGCCAAGCGTACAGATTCAAATAACTTTATTACTCATCGTTCTTCCATTAACACAGTATAATAAACGTTACGAACAATCTTTCAAACAGTGCTGAAGATTTATGACGAATCCAGATTTACAATAATTTATATCTTACAATAATGGCTGTTTTCATTCTTCCTCGTTCGCCACTTTACTGCAATTTATTTTTTTATGCTAAATTTATCGAAATATTTATAGTTTGTTGTGATCACTTAATACTGTTGTGCAGATCGTGCTTTTTTAATGCTTCTTTATTGTTGTTAATGTTGTTAGTAGAAATAATTTAGTTTCAACAACATTGTTGAAATAAACATAGTAGAAATAAACATAGTCTAGAATAATAATTTATATTTAACTTTATTTAAAAAAATTAGTATTTATTTAACTTATGTTGTTAGTAAAAATAATTTAGTTTCAACAACATTGTTGAAACTAAATTATACATAGTCTAGAATAGTAAATTTATATGCAAATAGTATCTAATATTTTATATTGAATAATTACTCCTTTGTTACCTTGCTTTAAGATTTTTGTATTAATATATATATGAATATTTAATATTTAGATTTTAAATAATCTGCACAGAAATATGCTACAAATTTAATTGGCATGAAGGCGAACTGCACAAGAGCTTTCTAGCGATTACATAATATAGATATACCTAGGTTAATTAATATAATCCCTGTATTAGTAATGAAGAGTGTTTTAAATTAAATAATGAAAAAATACGCCGCCGAGTTTCTTGCCACGTTCTTCTCAAGATGGCTGTAATGTTGCGTATGTGGCAGTAGAGTCATTTACTTTTATGAGTGCCTCTTTCAGGCCCATATGAAAAACGATTTTAAATTTTGAGAAATTCTTATTCTTCATATATTTCCACGTTGTATATTTTAATTTATTCACACAATGATAAAGTCGGGAAGTATCAATTGTCAGTCAGTGTCAGTAGCAATGTACTACAATAAATTATATTACACCAGAAATAATTCATTTAAAATTACGCAATAACTCATGGCGGGTACGTCACATGACCATATCATGTCTATTACCTACATCGAACAAGCTTTAATAGTCTTGTGGATGCTTAACGATCATGTCCTGAATATTAAATAAAGGCATTGTGTTAAAATTAATATGAGACCACCAAAATCATGCATGGATAATGAATGAGATGCCTATATAACTACTGACAGATTTTTTATACTAGATAGGCATTTGACCGCTATCTCACTTGAACATGCAAGAACTTGCTTTTTTCAAATACATTTTTATTTTTAAATAGTTGTCAGTTATTTTAGTTATTACAAGGCGTTTATCAAGTTAAAAAGTAGCCTATGTGTTAATCCTAGGTATAAGCTATGTACCATCAAAATTTCACCCAAATCGTTCAGTTGTTAAAGCGTGAAGAGACAACAAATAAACTTACACGCAAACACATTTACACACAACTAAAACTTTCGGATTTATAATATTAGTGTCATTCAGATGCTTAAAGTATTTTGCTTTATGTTTGTTTGAAAGTCAGAGAAAAATACATTTTCTTTTCAAAATCAAAATCGTTTATTCACATGGGCTCCAAAGAGGCACTCATGAAAGTTAATGACTCTACTGCCAGATTCGCAATTACAGCCATCTCGAGAAAAACTGTTATGGTTCTGGTTTTTTTTAAATTTCTCTATGATCTTCTTTTTTCATTGCTATAGGCCTATAGGTAGTTTGTGTATTTTCTAGCTGCATCGATGTAAATATCCATTTCAAATGCTAAAATATGGTATTGCATGTTAAAACATATTCATTAGGTAAAGGAATACAAGTTAAGACCACCAAAAGTCCGCTCTAACCAAACATCTCCAGACGTTTCTTTGTTTTAAAAATAGAAGCACAAATCATTACAATATCTCAATTCGTTCCAGAAGTTTCCACTAGAACAAGCGACCTGAATCCACAGATACCTATAAATCTCGTTCTAACAAAGAAATTAACCTGAAAACGTCGCGGACAAAACGAGGGAAAAAACAATGGCCGACCAATTAATACAGCACACGTTTACAATAGCTGTAGAACAAATGCCAATGTAACGTATACGCGGTTAAAATCCGTAAAATTATGTACATACATAAAGATTTGTATTTAAAGTGCTGTAGTCAAACATAAGTGGTAATTGGCTGCGATTGGTTACGGATCTACGTCACGGATCTACGTCTATAAAAAAAGTTTTTTTGACGTAGGTCCATGACTCATCGCAGCCAATATTTTTTTTTACTATTACGACAGGGAGTTAGATTAGAACCTTTTTAAATGCGAACCCCCTCCACCAAATTTGTCAAATTATCGAGTGTCAAATGTATGTTATTTTTTGGGTGTGCACATTTAGGATGCTACTCTACTTATTTTTGTTACAATCTAGCCAAGATTAGGCTAATAAGTACCTAACTTAAATTTAAACTCATTCTGTTAGATTCAAAATATTCAAGAATATGTTTTACAACTTTTCTTATTGTCTCTTTTAGGGCGAAGACACTTGGTTCATGTGCTCTTTATGAGAGTGAATAGGTAATTTCTAGGCAAGCGTGCTCCATCGTCAACCGCATCGTCCCTTAACATCAGGTGAGATAGTGGTTAAACATTTGCATGCTAAAGATAAAAATAGTACTTAAAAAGCACTTCTTTACGCTAATACACTAACACTAAACAAGTTCTAACAGTGAACATATGAAAAGGCTTGAATTCGTACTTTTTTTTCATTTTTTTTAATTCATGATAGGCAAACTTTTGTCCACCTGATGGTAAGTAACTAATAGAACTAATATGTCACGTTTCTTTGTCAAAAGTTTTATAATTGTCCGGATTTATCGGATCCCATTGTCACCCTATACAATTCGCTAGTGCAGCCGTGTCGTCGTATTTAATTCCATGGTTAATAATGTCACATTTTATTCTTTGAGTCAGTAATGGCACAATGCTAAGGTGTTGCATTTAAAGATATACTTGTGTCGACATACTCATGGCTAATGAATCTATTGAATCGTTTGAACGTTGAACTTGGCGTGTGAGCTTTGTCCACTTGAAATGTGCTGTGCTAAAAATATACTTAGGTAATTAGCTCCGCCCCGCGGCTTTACCCGCGTAAGTTCCGGACCCGCGGGAATTCCGAGATAAAAAGAAGCCTATGTTCTTTCCCAAGCTCTAGACTTGTGTACCAAATTTCATTTAAATCGGTTCAGTAGTTAAGGCGTGAAATCGCTACAGACAGAGTAACCTCCGCATTTATAATTTTAGTAAGGATTTAGTTTATCATTAGCACTGTTTTAGTTCAAACTAAAAACTACATTGAAACTTAGCTTCCTATTATTCTATACTAGGAGTGACTTGCGGCTTCACCCGCGTTTATCAAGTTAAAAAGTAACCCATGTGTTAATCCTAGGTATAAACTTTGTAAATTCCAAATCCAATCAGCCGTTACAACGTGAAGAGAAAACCAACATACTTACACACTTACACACACACTTTCAGATTAATAACATTAGTGTGATAAATAAAGAGAATCTTAGAACAGTGGCTGGAAATCTGAAATAAAAGTCACAAAACTACATTGTCTTCTGATGCTTCCATCTCAGAAATTCGAAGAACAATCTAACCTAATTCAAAATGCAGCGACAATCTCGAGCGAACGAGCAAGCGGAACGAGCGAAACGAGCAAAACGAGCGGTATGAGCGGAATGCTCGAGAATACAACGTCTAGGAAAATTACATTCCCTGGTGCTAAAACCTAACGCCGTTGTGGCATTTCGAATGTAGATTATTTTGAGACTAGTCCAAAAGTTCGGAATTCTCTGCTTCTGGATGATATTCAGTTCGTGTCTAGATGCCTTTGTGGAAAATAAATTGAAATGAAAACTCCTTGCGTTTAAGTGATATTCCTTCAATGATCACAGTTTGTTTTCAAGGAGGTTGCATTATTTATGTTCATTTTTAAACCCCGACAAAATGGGACTGTTATAAGTTAAACGGGTGTTGCTATGTAATCTGTGTGTGTGGCATCGGAACCCTCAAGCTGGACCTTTTTTAGGGTTCCGTACCTCAAAAGGAAAAAACGGAACCCTTGTAGGATCTTTGTTGTCCGTCTGTTTATCTGTCAAGACCCTTTTTCTCAGAAACGCGTGGAGGTATAAAGCTGAAATTCATATCAAATAGTCAGGTCTACTGTCCCTTGGAGCTGTGAAAAAATCAAACTTCTAAGCCAACGCAATCAAAAGATACAGCCGTTTATGCTGCAAATTTTCGGCACTCGCAAGGGAATCAAAACCTACAGGGTACTCCTGCTAGAGTCTTTGCTTTGCCTCGAAGATTTCAACGAAAGATAGGCTACATATATTGTGACAGATTCCAAGCGTTTATAATACCTTGGTCTACTTCCTATCGTTACCCGATTTATCAACTTCCCTTAAGAAATTACAAGCGATCACAATAAGACTACCTGTATACACATATTTCAAGCTAAAAATGCTAATTCATACAAACCAGCGAGCTTGACCTCTCATGTATAGCCTTGTTAAGAAAAACGTACTGCTCTAACAGGATGCAGAGGAAAGCGAGGGGTCAGCATAAGTTGGTTCGTCTAGGAATGCCTTTTAAGGTAGGAAGTATACAGTAGCGAGTTTTAATGAGATATTGTATGAGTTGTATGTTGATGAGCCAGCAAGTGTGGCTGAATATTGATTTGTATAATTCTATGATTAGTTTGAGGCTACTTGAATAACGGACAAAGGTTTTTGGTTCATTACATTGTTTTACTGTGTTTTACATTGTCTGTGCTCGAATTTTGTATGGAATAATGAGGAAAAAGTGGTTCAGGCGCCACTGCAATGCCGTTAAATAAATAGGCATGCTTGTAAGTTTTTTAAAACTTAGTTGTAGTCATTTAAACCTGCCAATGGCACGAGTGACTGCATAGAAAATTATCCAGTAGAAGTTATGGTAATAAATTTAGAAGTCGTTTTCGATTGCATTTTGGAGTGTGCGCAGGAATTACATGAGTTAATTCCTCCATGCCCGTTTTACCATCTAACAACCAGACAAACTGTCAACCAGACAAACTGTCAAACGTCATCCATTTATGGTTGACATACCTCCAGTTCGCTCGAAGCGTTTTGCTTCTACGTTTATCATCCGTACAGCGAAGGAGTGGAATTCATTGCCTGCGTCATTGTTCCCCGAGAGGTATAATCTGGGAGTCTTCAAGTCAAGAGTGCCTATTTTGCATGAAAAAAAAGAAGGAAATTAGTATAAAAGGTTATTGGCAGATGTGATGCTTATGATCAGAATGACTTGTATTTTCTTTTAATAGCATTTAAATGCGTGACAATGTCAAACCGTTCAAATAAGTAAAGCGACACCGCTATATGGTGGACATCCCACAAATGCGCACTAAGCGTTTTGCCTCCACATTCATTGTGCGAACCGCAAAGGAATGGAACTCCTTACCTGAGTCGGTGTTTCCTGATGAGTACATTATGGGAGTCTTCGAGTCGCGAGTGAATAGGTATCTTCTTGGCAAGCTTGCTCCATCGTCGACCACATCGTCGCTTACCATCAGGTGAGATGGTGGTCAAAAGTTTGCCTATCTTGAAAAAAGTTCTATCTTTTATTGACAAATACCACGAATTTAGCTACGGGCTATATTTAAACTAAAACTAAATATCTATACAGCATACACTTAAGTTACCTACAAAGCACCGAGCTTATAGGTAACTCAAGCGCTCAAGCCTACTCCCAGAAGGTAGCGTTCCAATAATAAGTTCTGTCTAGCACTAATAACATGTTAATAACTAATATAATCAAAATCTTAATTAGTGATCGGTCAGTTTATTAATTTAAAAATGTATTGTTCTAAAATATCTATTTTGATTACGCCTTGCAATTACTATATTAAAAATAATAACTATAATGTACTCATTCCTGGTATTGCTAGTCAACCATGCCATTTTTCACAAGTAAAAATATCAAAAATTAATAAAACGAAAAGTGAAACGGCGAAAATAAGTACATTGTTATACACCAGATAAAAATATTACAATCGTCGAATAACAAAAATAATACACAAATAAAAAGATTTTCGGGCTGGTTGCGCGCACGCATCGTTTTAATTGTCGATTTGTTCTTTCCCATTCATAGCGCGCCGTCTGTCCTTTTCACACGTGCAGCTGTCATCTCTATGACGAATCACTTTGTCATTTTGACAGCTTTTTGTTCTGTCAAATGTTATTCGCACCCTTTTCATGTTATGTGCAGGCGGCCGTGATAATAGCGAGTAATTTTATTCATCTGTGCAAGGGATTGATGGTGTAGAGATAATAATATTAAGTATTAGGTTAATGTGGACTTGATTTGAGTATTTTGCGATTCTTGAAATCAATTAGCTTTAAAAAATCAAATTACTTTTTCTGAAAATTAGGAGTGCTTTAAACATTATCTTATCATATCTTATCTTACCGTATCTTATCTTATAGTATCTTATCTTATCGTATCTTATTGTATCTTATCTTATATAATGGGATGGTAATTAACTAAATAGATTTTTGTTAATGTTTTGTGCAATTTGCCGAATGCCTTCAAGATCTGTTAAATGGTTTTAATCAAAACTTGAAAGAAACAAGGCTTCCTCCGAGTTTATCAATTTATAATATCTTTGTGTAATTGGAGGATCTAGATTCTAGACTATCAAATCAATGTAATATAACATTTCATCCAGACAACACAAAGAGATATTACCTCGTTGCATTTTCCGTACTCTCTCTCATGCACACACACACAACTTTCAGATTTATAATAAGTAAGTATTAGAATAATTTTGTCTTCTGGAATTATAATTATCCTCCAAAATGTTTCCCATTCATAAAAAAAGTGGTCACCCTACAGTCATACCTACATGATAACCTACACAATATAACTTTGAATAGATATCACATATATTTTCTTATATAAAATAAACCACAAGATTAAAATATGTAAAATATCAGAAATAATTTAAGAAGACTTACAGAACTATCCAAATATCCCTAGTTCCCATCTTTTACGATAACAATATCAAACACGGCGTCATAAATAGTCAGCCATCTTTGTTATACTATTTCTTTTCTACCATAGAGCATGCAGCGTAGATACAAAAGTATTAGTTTCCATAGACAAACTACAATGGAATCATAATGCTGTATGATTGTATTGTGCTAACCCTTTTGGTTTTTTGAGGAGCTCAACTGTAATTTTGAGGATAACAGTTTTGGCGGGGTTTTAGTAACCTATGAAGGGTCGATAATAAAGTTTTGTAGTCTTTTGACACTGTCTATTTTTTTTTCTAACATGCTGAAAACAGTTCTGCTTTCTCACTTAGTTGTTTGTTTCATTGTTCCCCGAGGGGTATAATCTGAGAGTCTTCAAGTCAAGAGATACCTATTCAAGGTATCTTCTAGGCAAGCATGTCTCCTCGGCCGCATCGTCACTTTCCATCAGGTGAGATAGTGGTCAAATGCTTGCCTACTTAGCATTAAAAAAAAAGCGATGATGTATGATGTTGTCGAGGATGGTATACTAGGGCTATTTGTTTGCTATATAGTTAAATAATAGATAGATAGATAGATAAACTCTTTATTGAACACCATATTTGTGACAAATCATAATAGAAAATAATTACATACGAAACAAGTGTAACAATAGTTGGTCTTATCGCTAAAAGCGGTCTCTTCCAGACAACCTTTGGATGGAGAGGAATTACGCAACAAAGTTGGACGTCGGTGTTTTAACATAACAAGATTCAGAAAGATGCAAGATTAAAAAAAATAATAATAATGTAAATTATAATATACCTACTCAAATAAATAATGATATATAACAATTGAAATACACTATTATATATACCTTTGTACAATTATGACCTAATATAAATACATATTATTACACATAATAATAATAATTAAGATATTTTCGAGCAGTTGAGACAGGACCATCAAGCAGTTCGCGTGATGTAATTTTGCGAATCTAGCAGTAGAGTCATTTACTTTCATGAGTGCCTCTTTGGGGCCCATGTGAAACGATTTTATTTTAATGGTTAGCGTCACAAATCACACTTATGCGTTGTCATTAAACAACAACCCTACTATGGGTGCATTGCACTAAGAACCTTGAATAGAATAGAATAGAATATCCTTTATTGTAAACTGTGTAAATAAGATGGTATTACAAAAAATACGATACTGTACAAGTAACAACAATTTGCCCGTTTCGAGCGTACGATAGTGTGCTCTAGTAACTTAACATAAAAATCTAAATTGTATGCAACGATTTGTTTTAGTTTACTTTGATGACATTCTTTATACCCAATCGATCTAGAGAAAATTTTCTCACTATTACCTAGTTCTAAGGATGACAATAAAACTAATGAAATAAAACGGGCATTAATTAAGAAAGCTAACTATAAAACGATCGACTATATTAATGACAAGGATGCATGGAGGCAAACGGCACAAGCGCTTTCTAGCGACTACATAATATAGATATACCTAGGTTTATATAACTAAGTATTAAAGTTAAGGAACGATTTAAAAAAAAATATAAAAAAAAGCGATGCCAAGTTTCTTGGCAGGTTTTTCTCGAGATGGCTGTAATTTTGCGAATCTGGCAATAGAATCATTAACTTTCATGAGTGCCTCTTTGGGGCCCATGTAAATAAACGATTTTGATTTTGAATGAGAAAAAGAAATACTTTTTCAATAAAAAGTTAATCAAGTGGGAATGAATAAAACTTTGAGGCATACAGAGTCATCTGTAATGGCGTAACGTCTGGTAATTGACGACTAACAACAACCTACCAAACTGTCATTTCCAAGCACAGTTGCCACCTAAGTAGTGAAAAATTCTACCAAATAAAAATGCATTTGTAGAGTCGTACTAAATGTTGCTAAAACTTTCCAATGGTTAGACTAGATGGATTGCGCTATAGGTGCTACGATGCCTAGAATAAACGGAGTGATTATATTCTCTTTGGCAAGGAATGAAAACTATACTCTTTAGACAAACGAACTTAGTAGGTACCAACATTGAAATTGTAACATCTAAGCCCTCGTTCTAATTTCAAAAAGAGTCCTTTGTTGTCTAACCACAAGCTCAACTACAAGGAAGCCGAAAATGTAATACGATATTACAGTTTTTGTTCGTGTTTGTTACTTTTTGGAGATAACATGGAAGTGTAGGCTTCGAAATTATATAAAAGAATAGGGAGCGAATTGTGTTATAGAAGTGGTTTTTTACAATGTTGATACCGCAATTTAGCAAGTGTCAAGCTAAGAAATACAGACTTAACCTCGGCCAATTTATTGGTACAAATATCCATGTTTGCGTGCATCTAGCTTTAAACTGCCACAGACCACTAAATAGTTATTAGGTGTATTGCCGATTTTGAGACGTTTGGTGTATTTGTGTACGAGTAGCTCGCGTTATGAAAGCGATTTATAGGACCTAGGATGCTTCATCCGTTTTTAATGCGATATAATGTCCGTATTTTTTTATATTCGTGGTGTGAAGAAATATACATATTTCAAGTTAGGTATCACACTAATATTATAAATCCGAACGTTTGTGTATAAGTGTGTAGGTATGTTTGTTTTCTCTATACGCTTTATCGGATTTGGATGAAATTTTGATAGTACATAGCTTATAACTATAGGATTAAAATATAGGGTATAATTCAATTTAATAAACGCGGGCGGAGCCGCGGGGCACGGCTTGTAAAGTTAATAAAACTAGTCACCAGTCACAATCAAAATCGTTTATTCACATGGGCCCCAAAGAGGCACTCATGAAAGTTAATGAATCTATTGCCAATCAAGGTAATACCATAGTAGAAATATATCTCTACTATGGTAATACCTTACTTTGACTAGAAAAAGCTATGGTCCAGTCATACTCAAGTCCAAAGACTCAAGAATTTCCATTTCCAAACGACAACAGCCAATCATAATCCAGGAAAACTCCTTAACGGGAATCTATCACGAACCAACCACGCCCCGGGGAAAGCGAAACGCTCCCCGACTAATCTAATATTAAATACATTCGGATATTAGATACAAAGTGAGCATTCACAAAATTTAATAATCCCTCTCCCACACCTAGCCCCCATCCCGCTCTAACGCATACACACCTCTCGCTCTAACATGAATTATTAACAACAATTTTATGATTACATTTAGCATTGAGTGTAAGTGCCGCGCGACGTGATACGAAAGCCGAGTGGTCGGTGAAAAATGGCGGGAAAACGAATGAGTTAATATTTTATTGATTTCGATAGGTTTGAGTTATGTAACACGGTGGGGTTCCGGTAATTTTCAATTTTGTGCCTGAAATATTGATAAGGCGGACCCCTGGGTTTATTGGCTAACTTGAGAGCAACTTGAGGTGTTTGCGGCTAACTACTGTACTCCGATATTGCTTTGCGGCCATTTTGTTTATGGTTTCCCTCATTTTGGAAAGTTATCAGAGAGCGGGTTGAATTTTTCAAATTTAGAATATTTTTTAATATCGATTTTGGCATGTTTTTAAATTATCGTTCAAGCTAATTAAAACGATTTTATTTGAACAACCAAATTTTTTTAATCTAAATTATAATTTATCATACTTGTAGGCTATAAATAGCTTATAATGTAGCTGCGTTAGAATCACTGTTAAAATTCTTGAATAAATAAATGAATATTGTACGGAACCTTATTGGATTGCCGCCTGCCTTGCCCAAGCCTGACTTTAAATTTTTCAATTACATGTAAGTGTCATACTAATGTACAGAATAAAGGCATTCACACCCACAGCTCCGCACTAAAAGAGTTGTTTCGTGGGTGCCGGCAACTTTTAAAATCAGACACACAATGTCACCCAGAACTAAATACACAAAAATTTTGAAAACTTTAATTACCACTGGGAATCGAACCCAGATACACAATATATTTACATAAACAATAAATGAAAAAAGAAATATCCCTTAGGAAGGAAATAAAAATTGAGAATCGAACCCAGGATCCATGGCGCTGAAGACTAAGACTTGCTCATTGCGCCTAATCAGTTGTATACTTCTTTATAATTAAAAAGCTAAATTTAAACATATTGTCGTTTTAAAATTTAAATTAATCACGTATATCGCATATCATGTAATATTTACATAATAAAATCGCATATTCATTTATACATTTTTTTATCACCATCAATCATTTTCACAGTCCACTTCTGATTTCACGTCAACGAATGATGAATATTAAATCATTTTATTTCTAATAAAAACATCGAAATGTAGTCGGGGAGTATGACATCGATTATTGTTACTGCTCGGTTTTTTTTATTTTTATTTTTTTATTTGTGACAGGCTAGTATTTGACCACTATCTCACCTGATGGTAAGTGACGATGTGATCGAAGCTGGTAAACACACTAGACCTGGAATACGCAGGCTCTCAAGGATAACTGCCGGAACACCGTATTTGGCTTGGCGGCAGACTTTCAACTTGATGGTGGTAAGCTACTTTGGTAGCAAGCCAGGCGAGCAACTCACAAAATGCTCTACCACCTCTCAAATGTCACCTGATTAGCACCACCCGGCGACCACGTGTAGGGAGTCAGACTTAAGGGGTATCCTCCTACGGACGTGGGTGACTCAGGGTGACGGTGAGGTGAGAATAGCTCATTTGTTTACTCAATTGGTACTTATTCTTATTCTTGAAGTGATATGAGGACCCAGTTGGCGCAGTGGACAGGTGTCCGCCCGCTGCGCCATGGGTCCTAGGTTCGATTGCCGGCAGGAGCACAGATTCCTTCCCAAGGGATATTTGAGCTTCTGGTTCTGGGTGTAATGTGTGTGTGAAGTGTATGTTTCCGGCACCCACGATACAAGTCTTTGATCTTAGTGTGGGGCTGTGAGTGTGAATGCGTTTGTTTTGTAAATTTGATATCTCAAAAAAAGAATAAAAACGCTAATATTATAAAGGTCAAAGTTGAGTTTGTTTGGTCAACGTTAAGTTTGTTATTAATTGGTATGTTTGTTACTTCTTCACGCTCAAACGGCTGGATCAATTTTGAAGAAATTCGGTGTAGAGGTAGCTGACTACCTGGATTAACATTTAGTTTACTATTTGTCCCGGGATTCCCGCGGGTTCGGGACTTACGCGGGTAAAACCGCGGGGCGTCGCTAGTAATGACTATTTTGTACTTATTACATTTGTAATAAGTATATATACTTATTACATCTGATGTGGTCGAGGGTGGTAAGTACTTGGTCAATGATTACCAAATTCAAAAGACAGTAACGATCGCCCAGCGGTCAGTCCACCCGTGAGAAGAATCTTTAAGTGCCCCCGGGGGCCGGACTCAGGGGTTTGACGAAAATGGGACCCAACAAGGGCAGGGGGAGGTAATTTCATTTCGAGTTCCACCCCTGCGTAATATAATAATCTTCATATTTTTGACGAATTAGCGTTGGGTTACTTTAATTTGTGGTGCAAAAGTATTTCGATAGAAGTTCATAAATTTTAGCTTTTACAATAAAATATATCTTCAAATACAAATTGGATTTTATAATATATTTGAATATTATTTACTATGTTGTAAATGGATTTTTTTTTCAAAAATCGGTATGCACCACCGCCTACATTATTTAAATTGTTTTTATTCCTTTTAGTTGGGCTGTCTGGAAGAGATCGCTCTGATATGTCCGCCATTTTCATAACCATAGTCACTTTCACACTAAGTTCGATGACTTGTGATATGAGTGCCGGAAAGATTTACATCAAATAAATTTCCCTTAAGGAACAAACTTGAGTTTCCACCGGGAATCGAACCCGATACCCGATGCTCATAAGACAAAGGCGGAACTAAGCCAACGTGCAGTTCTTAAGCCAACGTGGTATTTTAATATAGTATATTTTAAATTCGATTATAAAAACAACAAATAGTACTTTATAAATGAGGAAAGTAGCGCGAGATAAGAATATATAAAAGACTAACATAGTCAATCAGTGACAAACAAAAAATCACAACCCCGCTTGCCACGAATTTTAAATACAATCAGGCAACGGATTAAAACACAACCGTGACGTCACAGGGCTGTCACGCTAAAAATCCACGCACACAGATTGACAATTGGTGGACTCATCGCGTCTCATCCGAATTCCATCGTATAATTGTCAGTGGATAATTGAAAAACGTAATTACTGCCACCGAGCGCGTCAGTTAATTAATATTAAATTCGGAAATAATCGCCCCCGCCCTCCCGCCTCCCCTGGGAGGGGGCTTGTGTCCTGATTGAATTATAGGGAAATTTTGAATTTTGAATTATTCAGAAACGCGCCCTTTATGGCACTCGGGATTGTTAGCACGTATTTTAGAGTTTAATTACTTTTCCATTAGGTTATATATATATACAAATACAATACAAAACTCTTTATTGTATAATCAGTTTACAAAGTGTACAAATAAACATATTTAGATTTTTTTTTTACTGTGATACTCACAATCGGCGATCTTATCGCGTAATAACAATATCTTCCAGACAACCTTAGTATGGATATAAATGTAACTGGAATGTTTTAGACGGTGGTGTACACTAGTCAAGGAAAAAGGAAAAAAAACAAGAGATAGATTTTTTTTTCGTATGCTCGGTGTATGCAATCATTAGACAACTATCTCACCTGATGGAAAGCGTTGATGCGGCCGGAGATGTAGCATGCTTGGCTAGAAGATACCTATTGACTCTTGACCTAAAGACTTCCAGACTTTTTATACCGTTCGGGGTACAAAGACAAGGGTAATGAGTTCCACTCCTTTGCAATACGGATAACAAACGTACTTAGAAGCGAAACACTTCCAGAGAACAGGAGGTATGTCAACCATAAATGGATGACATTTGACAGTTAGTTTTGTTGTTGGTAAAACGGGCATGGAGGAATTAGCTCGAGTTATGCCTGCGCACATTCACCAAAATGTAAACGATAGATTACCGATAGGTTTGCGACCTTACGTCGGTGACCGAGACTACTTGTTTTGTCTATGATTAAGTACGAGTGAAAAAAAAAATGGCAGTTTCGCTGGAGGCATGTAAAAGCCACGAAGGCCAAGACGTTCTGTTTCACTGCATTATCTTAACATTTATTTTTAAATTCGATGATAATAATGATTTATACAACGTAATTATTACCTTATTTATTATGTAAGTTCAATAAGAATGCAATTACTGTTAACCTTTACAACGATAGTAATTTCTCGTCGGAAATGCTTATATCTTTTTCTCATCTAGAGACGTCGCTGCTTGATACAAAAACATAATTTTAAAAGCGATAGTGAGCTCGCATTTCCTGGCTGAATAAATACTACTTTTGCAAAAAAAAAAAAAAAAGTATTGTCTAGTTACGTATAGGGACGCCAGCCGCGGCTCACCAAAATTCAATTTAGTCGGTATTTCCCGCGCTCGCACGCCGTATCCGGGCGACAAACCAAACAATTACACATACGTGGATGGAAAGTATAATTTTCAACAAAAAACTACGTGAAAATGCGCATAAAGCGCGATGACGCTTCGTTAGTTTTCGCGCCAACAAGTCGGCCATTTTTGACAGCTGTCAAACGCTTGCCGCTTTGAGCTTGTGATTGCGTCTTTTGTAGTCACACCTATTCCGTGAGTTTTGAACGTATATCAAACTCTGTGGTGAATATTTTTAGTGATATTGTTATTCGAATAATGCACAATGTTGTTTGATCTGTTTGATCCCACACAAATTGCCTGTCTCTTAGGGAGCGATAATCTTTAAAGCGAGATGCGACGATATGCATTACGGCTTCAATACCTATTGTTGCATTGTCCGCAACGAAACGTCGTAAGTACGTGTTGCATGGACACCCATCAGTCATTTTATGAATGGATACATGACGTTGAATTTAAAATCGAAACGTCTTATGTATATTTAGCTCGACGAGTGATTCCAGCTCAAGTCCGTTGACGGAGCGCTGACAAACGTACAAACACATTCTAAAGTCTGGAGGACAGAGGAGATGACAGGTAAGTGACGTGGTGACGTCGAGCTGTCATTTTTGAATTGGTTCTTGAGGAGGTGTTGATGTATCTCGTCAGATCTGCTTCGGAGGACATGTTAATTGATAGGTGCAGGGTTGCGTAGGAGTTTAGGGACCTCTACGTTTGTCTTTAATAACACGTTTGTATAACCGTTATAGCACTTTGGGAGTCATTGAGGTGCGTATGTCTAGAAATTATACTCTAGTTAATAAAAAAATAAGAATAAACGCTTTCACACTCACAGTCCACGATACGTTCGATGACTTGTGTCGTGGGTGTCGGAAACATTCACATCATACACACAATCACAACCAGAACCAGAAACACACATTTTCCGAGTTACCGCCGGAAATCGAAACCTGCTTATAAGACGAAAACGCAGTTAACTGAGATAACGAGTAGTCCAGATGCAAGTCTTTGAACTTTGTGCAGGGCGGTAAATGTATATGAAAAATGGTTTTAAGTCGCTAACAAATAAGAATGTTATATATCTATCTACATATAGCGTTTCCTTTAACCTTTTAGCAACGCACGCACGTTACCAGACTCGCTCAAGCAAGAAAACGTTTTTTAATGTTTGCTGAAACATGATACAAGCAATATAGATACAATCAAAGTGTGTTAATTGATCGCAACAATGTTGCCAAGGAATAGACAAAGCGATACGATTAATAATGAAAAAAGTGCGTAAATGAAACTTTATGATGGTACACTCGGAAGCCATAAACTTTAAAATAAAAAAATGTTATGTTCAACTGTTTAAAAATAATTATAATAGTTAAAAAACACTAAAAAACACGCTTTAAAAAAAAAAAAAAAAATGTTTGTATTGTCATAGGTCCTCGATAAGTCTCCGAAGTTGAAATGAAATCTGACGGTTGGAAGTGGGTCAAAATCAAGTCCAAAGGAGTCGGTTACAAACATACATACAAGTGAAGCTAATATATAAAAAAAAGCGTGTAAAATTGTTGCAGTGGCCTTTTTTAACCACCGACCGTTTGGACCGAGGGTATCGGGTTCGATTCCCGGCGGAACAAAATTTTCTACTTGAGAAAGAATTGTGATTCTGGTTCTAGTTGTGATTGTGTATGATGTGAATGTTTCCGGCACCCACAACACAAGTCATCAAACTTAGTGTGGGGCTGACTGGGGCTCTAAGTATGAAACAGTTTTTGTTTAATTTCCCGCCAAAAACGAAGCGTGAGGTAGTAACTCCGACATTTTAGACATAAGTGATTAGTGTTTAATGATAATTTATTTATTTTTTGCAATAGCCTAATTAATACCTTCCGTTACAACTCAAGCTTGCGTTAGTTAAATTAATTTAAATGTAGTCTTGCATAAAGGGGTAATGCAACTTTGTTGTGTGCAAAATTGCGAATAGAAAAATATGTAATACAATATTTACGTAAACAGCGTCGTTCTAAGTATCTAGGTTTTTTATTCTGTTTAATTTGGCTTCGCAATCTCGTGCATTTAGCCAGTGTCTAATAAAAATGCATTTTAAATTAAAAGTCCTAGTCACAAGTCACAGTCGAAGTCAAGGACCAGTCATATCAAGTCATGCCCAAGTAAAGTGGTAGAACCTTTACTAGAAATTCTATTGGAGTTTTGGGGCTAAAGCGAAATTACGTTTTTCAACTTTGTATGATTTGCCTACACTTATGCACGTTGACTAAGTATTAACGGTTAATAAACCACCATTATTACTCGAAGAATCACAGGTTTTGGAAAATCATACAAAATCAACAACGCCATTTTTTCACTTTCGCGTCTCTGATTCTGGTTGTGTATGTGTAATGTGAAAGTTCCCGGCACCAGCGATACAAGTCATCGAAATTAGTGCCGGGCTGTGAGTGGGAATAATACGTTTATGTTATTTGATCACGAACATAAAAAATAAACATTGTAACTAGACTATATTTCAAAACTTGCACATTTTAGAAAAGAACAACGCATTCACACTCACAGCTCACACTTAATTCAAAGACTAGTATAATAGTATAAAACATTTATTATACAACACACAACCACTTATTAGCCACAAATTCTGTCCATTGGCATAGTTGGGAGGCGTACGCATTCTAATCAGGGTATCGGGTTCGATTCTTGAGTTTTATAAATTTGATATGTTTTTGGATCTGGTTGTGATTTTGTATGCAATGTCAATGTTTCCGGCACCCCGAAACAAATCATCGAACTCGGCTGAGAGTGTGAAAGCGTTTATGTTTTTGTTATGTAATTTGTGTTTTTTGACAGCTCTACCTCACACGCCATCTTGTTTTTTACACTTTCTCGAAGTTTTAGGGTATTGGGGACTAACCTGGATCCGTCGCGTCGAGGGTCTGCGGCGGGGGCTGACTCAGAGGTCCGGGGGTGCCGCCGGAGCCCGGCGATCGGACGTCGTCGTTCACTGCGCCGCCGTACGATAACGACGAGGAAGGTGGCCTCTGTAACAACAACTGCTGTTGGTTTATGGACGCCTGGTACTTGAGTATTGTAAGGTATAATGAAAACACGTGTGTGTGTACGTGTGTATGCACGTAACAGCCCGTTGGCTTAGTTGGGTGAGAGTTCACCTTATAAGCGTGGATATCTGGTTCGATGCCTGGCGGGAACACAAGTTCTCTCTCCAAGGAATCTCCAAAATTTGTGTTTCTGGTTCTGGTTGTGATTGTGTGTGTGATGTGAATGTTTCCGGCACCCAGGACACAAGTCATCGAGCTTAGTGTGGGGCTGTGAATGTGAAAGCGTAAGAAATTATACTTCTTTAGCGTAACAAAACAAACCAAAAAAAAAATATACCGAGTGCCCTCTTTGTTTGTGAATAAAAGACAATCACGCGCCAAAAGAAGTATAACTTAAAAATAACCCCAACTTGCACTTATTATAAAACTAACCGTGTTCCACGGCTTCGCCCGCGTTTATCAAGTTAAAAAGTACCTATGTATATTCCAAATTTCAGCTGAATCCGCTTAGCCGTTACAGCGTGAAGAGAATACAAACATAATTAATTAATTATACACTTACTCAAACTTTCGGATTTATAATATTAGTGTGATGAGTTGAGTACAAATGAATGATACCTAATTGTAGTATCTATTTTGCTGGTGGCAGAGATATACTGAAATTTACAAAGGAGAACTGTTCTCACTCAAAAAAAGTTTTGTTTTAAAATGCTTAGTTGTCTTTGTCTCTGTACACTGAACGGGATCAGGGAGTCTTCAAGTCAAGAATGATAGGTATATTCTAGCCAAGTATATTCAGCATTTTGATCACGCGTCGCTTCAACCAGGCGCTCTGATAGAATTTTGAAAATAGAATGAGCTCCCGGTCCCCACGGACCCAGTAAAAAAATGAAAGATGGGACGGCCTTTAGTATGGGATGCAACTTGTGTCGATACTTTAGCTCCGTCACATCTTCCTGAAACACAGAATGGGGGTGGCGTCGCGGCAACTTCGGCAGAGCAGAGTAAACGGCGCTAATATGGAAACCTTGACAGTGGTTACATATTTGAGCCGTTTGGTGTTGAGACACTGGGTCCGTGGGGACCGGGAGCTCATTCTATTTTCAAAATTCTATCAGAGCGCCTGGTTGAAGCGACGCGTGATCAAATGCTGGCACTTATTTGGCTCAACGTATTAGCATTGCAATTCAGAGAGGCAATGCCGCCAGCATGATGGGAACGCTACCCACTGGTAGTGGGCTTGAGCACTTGAGTTACCTATAAGCTCGATGTCTTGTAGGTAACTTAGTACTTAGCTGTACATAGTTTTAGTTTAGTTTGAGGAAATATAGGCAATTGGCCCGTAGTATTAGGACAGAAAAAAAAAAGTATATTCTAGTCAAAATGGGTATCTTGGTAATAGGTATCTTCGACCGCATCATTCCTTACCATCAGTTGAGATAGATGAAATGCTTCCCTATCAAACATCAATGGTATTCGTAAACAGAATTTAATTTATTTACAACAGTTTTAAATTAATTTATTGAATTTACAATTTTATGGGCGAATTAAAAACGCTCTGATCAATGAAGCGAGCCACCAGCTGTGACCACCCAGCCGTGACGATGCAACCGAAATGAAGCAAGAGGTATGTAAGTCCATATTTGAAAACATTCGTGGATTTTTCCTGTCCCCATCTTGAAAAAATCTGCCATTTAGCACCAAACGGTGTTCCGGCATCTGTTCTTGGGAGCTAGTTCTCATTTTAGGATTAGCATGCTTGCCACCCTTGATCACATTATTGCTTACCATTACATATAAGAGATGGTCAGACTAATTGATGAAAAAAATAAATTATGTGGTAACAATTTCATAAGAACCATACCCACTGGTAGTGGGCTTGAGCACTTGAGTTACCTATAAGCTCGATGTCTTGTAGGTAACTTAGTTCTTTGCTGTATACAGTTTTAGGAAATATAGGCAATTGGCCCGTAGATAGTGTCCCTTGGGAAGGACTATTTATCACTGTTAAAAAAAAAATCATACAAAGTATAATGTTTAAATGTATGTTCCATTATTTCTAACCGACTTAAAAAAATGCGGTTAAGTTAATTTTCTCGTGAAGTTGAGCATTGCTTGGTAAACGCAAGCAATTATATATAAATTATTAGTTGCAAACTGCAGAATTACAGTAAATGCCAGAACATTCACATATTAATCGACCGAGCGAGCGCGAAGCGTCTCCGTTTCAGCTTCTGCAAAATAGCTTACGTATGTCCGGATGTCTGGTTGTTCTTCTCCACAGGTCGTATTTCTCAACCGATTTTCGTAAAATTTCGTGAGCAGGTTTGATAATTGTATAGTTTTATTTTTGTCGATCCAGTTTTTGTGTTTATTTAAGTGGCCCCATATTATAATAATTTTTTTTTTTATTATGCGTGTTGAAAACGTAAAAAAATCATATTTCAGCTATTTTGAAATATATGCAAGGTTTTCAGCTCACAGAGCCAATAGCTGTGTTTTTTTTTTATTATTTCATGACCACGGATGCATAGTCCTTCAGTCGAAATATTAAACAAATATTAACAATTTATATTCTTCATAATAAAAGTCTTAGTCACAAGTCACAGTCAAAGTCAAGTAGTCAGTCATAGTCAAGTCATGTCCTAGTAAAGTGGTAGAAACTTTACTAGAACTTCTATTGGAGTTTTGGAGCGAAGGCGAAAATCACGTTTTTCAACTTTGTATGACTTGCCTACACTTATGCACGTTTACTAAGTATTATCGGTTAATAATCCACCATTATTACACATTAACACTCGAAGAATCACAGGTTTTGGAAAATTACACAAAATCAACAACGCAATTTTTTCACCTTCGCGGCAAAACTCCCCCAATAGCTGTTTCTGTAGTCTGTGTTGCCAGCTCCTCCAGCCAGCTTAAAAGTCAGTTCAAAAATGGAACTAAGAGTCAATCAATCACACATTAGAACATCGATATTACAAAACGCTAAATGAGCACCATTCGGCGATCGCCGTAACACGTCGGAAGCGACCGGTAATGAGCCGGTGCACGCCACATAGTCGTTACTTTATGAGCATTACACCTGTCGGGTCTACGTGCACTGGTAGGCCAGAATGTAGCTGGTTTGGTCTGTGGTTGGTTAAGAAAAAGAAGGGTTTTGACAAGGATAACTTGTGTTTCTGGTTCTGGTTGTGATTGTTTGTGTGATGTGAATTTTTTTGGCACCCACGACACAAATCTTTGTGTTGGGCTGTGAGTGGGAAAGCGTTTATGTTTACCGTGAACAAATTTGTTTTGATTTCCAAATCTTGCGATTCTTCGAGTACCTATTCATGTGCAAATGATAGGCACGCTGAAATTGTCATGCATATCAGAAAATTCCCTTGTTAATTTTAATATGTATGATGTGGCAGTGCTATATTAAATAAATAAATAAATAAATGTGTAATAATGCATCGTGAACGTGCATGAGTTTAGGCAAATCATACAAAGTTGAAAAATGTGATTTTCGTTCTCACCCCAAAACTCCAATAGAAGTTTAGATGCATCAGATCTCATACATAAATATTTATTTCAAAATTTTTTCCATAAGAAGCAAACAAAGTACAGAGAGATGGTCATATTCTATTAAATTATCTTAAATAAAATTATTATTATAATCATGATTTTGAATTCAATAGATGTCAAAAAATTAATTAGATTAAATTTAATAAGATAGATATACCAAATGATAAAATCTTTCAAATGAAACATTCAAAGGAATCCAAAATTATATTTTTTTTGTCATTTAAGTTCAGGGAGCCATAGTTCTTGTACTCTAGAAAACCTGTACGAAGCTAGGCCGAATGCTGTTTGCGTCTCCGAGTATTGGACAAAAATGGTGTAAGTGTTGCCATCGACAAGATAAGAAGAAGATTATGAGCTAAAATAATTGGTCTGCCCAACCAATTCAGTGCAGTGCTCGCCCATTTTTCGAACAATAAGGAAATCGCAAATAATAAGCAATTTCAACATTTCACGAAATGACGTACATTAAAGTCTTTGCCACGAATAACATAACACATAAGTTGTAGCATGTACATGACATGTACGCTTTCGCTCCAAAACTACAATAAAAGTTCTAGTAAAGTTTCTACCACTTTTCTATGGTATGACTTGACTATGACTGGAGCTTGACTCTTTTATTGACTTTGACTTGTAGGACTTTTTATACGAAATACTCTTGAAATATATTATTACTTGTCACTGGCTAAATGCACAAGATTGCGAAGCCAAAATTAAAAGAAAAAAAACTAAGTGTCACCGTTCTCGAATACTAAAAAACACCTAGAAATCTCGCAAGCACGTCTAAAACTAAATCAAATTTCTCAGAAACCAAGAAATAACTCCCAGAAACATTGAAGCATAATGAGCTCCCAGAAACATGGATAAGGTATATCACATATTCTAGAAAGTGCCTGAGAAGCTAATCTAATTCCAATTAATCTTGGATAAGTGCCACCTTCGCAGAATTACTATTCTCACATCCTTGATGAGTGTGACAGACTGTTATAGTATGTTTGTAAATCAACGTAGAGTCTATCAGAGTCCACTGTCAAAAACGTTTATTAACATGGGCTCCAAAGAGGCACTCATGAATCTTATCATTAACTTTCATGAGTGCCTCTTTGGGCTCATGTGAATAAACGATTTTGATTCGATTTGACGGTCGAATTGAGAACATCCTCCTTTTTACTGACTTCCCAAAAAAGGAGAAGGTACTCAAGTCGACTTAATTTTTTTTTGTGTTACCTCATAACTTCTCTCCACGTGAGCCGATTTCGAAATTTTTTTTTAGTTTAAAAGATGTTGCTTTCTAGTTGTTCCCATTTAAATTTGATCAAGATCTGATCAGTAGTTCTTATAATATCGTCAATAATGCGTATTCTGTGGACTAATTTGACGATGTTCTCGTTTAACCGACTTCAAAAGTTACCACATAACTTCTTTAGTTGTGAGCCGATTTTGATGATAATTTTTTTATTTGAAAGCTGGTGCTTTTCATGTGGTCATTGAAATTTAATCAAGATCTGATCTCTAGTTTTTGAGTTATAGACAATAATGCGTGTTTCATAAATCTGATCAAAGTTCCGAAGATAAAGCGGTGAAGTCGGTTTTTTTAAGCTTAGCTTGCGTTTAATTATCTGTGCGGCTGGTTTAAAAACATCACGCACTGCACAATGCTCGAAAAAAAAAATATTCACTATTTTATTCATAATTATTTATTCAAATGTATACCATCACGTTTGATTGATATCCTTACATTTATACTAATTGCCGAAAAAACTGGACTTGTAATTGTTCACGTACGTCGTTAGGTGTCTTGTGAAATGATACTAATGACTGTAATAATTACTACTTTTGTTTCGTTGCTTTAAATATCGTTATGTAACAAACTAGTAGAGGTATTCGACTTCGCCCGCAATGATAAAAAAATTGTCTGTAAAGTCGGTTTACGGACGATAATTTCACGTAATAAGAAAACATCGAAGTTTAGGCCGATCGTGCCTCTCTATCGCTTGTTCCGCGCTCTCGCTTGCACGCTCAGGTTCAGGCGGAACGTGACAATTTTTCGTGCGTGCAGCCGGCGTTCATCGATTTATAAGAAGTTACAATAAGATATATACATATATAAAAGATAACGGTTTCCCCCGCGTTTAACCAGCTTATAAAGTAGCCTATGTGTTAATCCCAGGTATAAGCTATGTACATTCCAAATTTCATCCAAATCCGTTCAGGCGTCACATCGTGGTGAGTAAACAAATATACTTACACATTAACACACCAACTTTCGCATTTATATCTATACTAATATTATAAAGAGGTAAAGTTTGTTTGTTTGTTTGTTTATAATATTAATAATGTGATTGTAACAGACCGATGTCTGTACAACATAGATATTGAGGAAAAACTAATATTGGGGGGTCTTTATTAGAGCAACAGAAGCTAATACATTTTTTTTTAATTTTGTCGGTTTGTCTGTATGTTTGTTTACACATCACGCAAAAGACAGCATGGAATTTAAAGCATTTTTCACCGATACTTCACTTGAGCTTCCGGTAAAGGTAACACCGTGATGGTTGGAAATGGTAGTGGCTAAACCCTGATGCCTAATCATTCTAGACCTAGCATATTTTCCACCTTCGACCGCATCATCACTTACCATTCGATGAAATAAAACTTTCAAAGATGAAGAAATCCTAAAAAAATCCTTTATCCAAAATACTCCAAACAAAAGCTACCTGCATTTCTAAACATAATTAGCTCATAGACAGAAATCATAACGTTCCAAAATAGAACGCTGCCGCCCGCCAATTTCAATAATCGTTAAAGAAATCGAACAGACGGCGAAATCGAATTCAAATTTGGAACAGATGATTTGAATTTGGAACAGATGTCCGTTGCCGCTCTCAATTACTCGAAGACGATGGGCAGATCTAGTGGTAAAGGAGAGTGTTCATTGGTCAGTGCGATATACCACGATTGACAGATATGTCGCCAAAGATGTGCCAAAGATATTTTGTTAGAGTTTTGAATGTTAAATGTATCTTTGATGTAATTTCAGCTGAAACATATAAATTATTGTAAGCTTTGAGTGAAATGAACTATCATAGCACTGTACAAAATGTAATACAAAGTAATAAAATGTTTTCATAAAGTATAATATACATCATTTATTTTTGTGAAACTGTTGAAAATCCAATGTATCTTTGATATTTCAGGTCATAATTACCAGTTCACATATTATATTAACAATATTATATCACAAAAACAGTCACATATTATATCTAAGCAATCAGAGTATAAAGTATCGCCTCGTATCGTAAACCTATGCATAAACACCTTTAATCAGCCAACCACGTGTTCTCAAGGACCTTTCGAATTTCGAATCCCTTTCTCTCAACCCAATTCCCGTTCGAAAACGTATTCGAATGTGTTCCATTTTCAAATTAAGTCTATTAGAGGTGCGCGATTGAAAGATTAGTTGAATCGATTACGATTAATCGAATTGTGGAATCGTGGCTTGTTTGGTTTATTACGGGGTACTTTTTGATGTTGGATAAAGACTTGAAGTTTTTGTTAGCAATTGTAGCACAAGATTAATAAGATGTGTGAATGCATGAACCGATTACTTAGTTTGTAGGTAGGGCTTAAGAGAAACAGAGAAGAAAAATTGATAGTCTTTTACATGATTTGTATACCTGAGCCGCCATTTTAACATAATTAGAAAGTAATTAGCAATTAGCGACCAATGAGATTTTACCCAGTTAATTATAAAATATCATTAAAAGCTGCTGGTCATCTTAAGAAAATTTATGAGACATATTATTATATATTTTATATGCAAGTTATGGTCCTGTATTTTCTCCACTAATATTATACTGACTACTATTTAGACGTAAATTACTTTATTTAAAAGTATTTTTTATTGATTATTTAAATAATTATTAATAAGTATGTTGTTCCGTCGTGAATTTGGAATCGTAGTTTTTTACCAATTGACTATAAATTTGTCTTGACTATGACTGGACTTTGACTGTGACTTGGACTTATGCGCGACTCGCTATATAAAACGACTCGGAAAATATGTATCACTTGATGGCGGCTTAATGCCTCTGGTTATTTTTTGTGAAGCCAATAAAAAAAAATTATTCTAGTAGATTTTATAGAAATGCTGCAATATACCACTGGCTTATTATATGCGGAGCCAATAAAAAAAAGTGTTATTCGATTTTTGAATTCACAGAAAATGTTAATTCAATCATCATCTCTATTAACAAAGCGTTAAAACAATCGACACTAACAATTTCAAGCGCATTAGTCGAATTCGTAACTCTACCTCAACTCTAGCTTTTTCTTTTTTTTGTGGCAGGAAGTGTATCCGCTAATGCGTCTCGTTCACACCATATGCTCGAATTCGAATTTGGAATGACTTACTTCTGCTCATTTGTGTTTGTATTTTTATTATTGTAATTTTGTTTTGTAGGTGTGTGTAATTTTGTCGTTAGCGAATTGGTGGTTGTTTTGTACTTAACGTTTGTTGGTTTTTGGTGTTTCTGTTGAGTCATTATAACAGTTTTTGAAGTAAAACTTCTTATGGGGGCTTTGGAAAGTGACGATGCGGCTGAAGATGTGACATGCTTGCCTAGAAGATACCTATTCATTCTTGACTTGAAGACTCCCAGATTATACCACTCGGGGAACAATGACGCAGTTACACACAAACTTTCGGATTTATAATATTAGTAGAATTCTGATGATTATTTTTTGTTTGGTAGATCCTTCAGGTACATATAAATTTTATCGAAATTAATTTAGCGGTTTTTGAGAAAATCGACAAATAACCTTATATATGTAAAGTCGGTTTTCTTGCGTTTAAATTATTAATTAAAGTTTTTTATCAAATTAACCAGGAGACATTTGAGAGGTAGTAGAGCATTTTGTGAGTTGCTCGCCTGGCTTGCTACCAAAGTAGCTTACCACCATCAAGTTGAAAGTCTGCCGCCAAGCCAAATACGGTGTTCCGGCAGTTATCCTTGAGAGCCTGCGTATTACAGGTCTAGTGTGTCTACCAGCTTCGATCACATCGTCACTTACCATCAGGTGAGATAGTGGTCAAACACTAGCCCGTCACAAAAAAAAAAAAAAAAGTTAAGTTTTTCCTATTTAAAGGTGTTCACTAACGACGCAACACGACAGCCGGTCAATAGCTCGATGAAATAAAATAAATAATGGCGCTCACACGCGATTTCACACCTACACAAACGGTAATTTCTACGTAGACACCTGTCGGGTAAAAAACTTATTGCCTGATTGGTGGTTATTGAATTGTATTGTTAAATAATAACCTAACAACCTTTTTTATTTCAACGCAATAACTTGTGAGACTGATTATATTAATTTTAATTCTGACACATTTATATCAAAACAAAACAATTTCAACTGATAATGTGGACGCTACACACTGGTAGTGGGCTTGAGCACTTGAGTTACCTATAAGCTCGATGTCTTGTAGGTAACTTAGGTCTTTGCTGTATATAGTTTTAGTTTAGTTGTAGGAAATATAGGCAATTGGCCCGTAGTTTGAATATGGGATACAAAGCCCTTCACTTGGAATTTGTAAAAATAAAAAATATACAGATAAATATCTGCTTTAAACAATAGCTTTCGTACAATATGTTCTAGAAGTATTAGGAAATTAGTAGCCCTAAATATAGTTAAAAAATATTAAGAAATTGTTAACTTAATAAATTTTGCCAAAATATTTAGGTCACTAAGAGAATTAAAGACAACTAGCTGCGCCCCGCGGCTTTGCCCGCGTAAGTCACGGACCAGCCAGAATTCGGGGTAAAAAGTAGCCGATGTCCTTTCTCAGGCTCTAGACTATCTGTGTACCAAATTTCGTTTAAATCAGTTCAGTAGTTTTAGAGTGAAAGCGCAACAGACAGACAGAGTTACTTTCGCATTTATAATATTATTATATATATAATAAAGTAAGGAAAGGATAAACAAGAATATTTGAAAAATTACTATAATAAATTACGACAGTTATGTTAAGAATCCTTTTCTTCAATTATAATAATAAAAAACACTCACACTCACAGCCCCACACTAAGATTTTTTATTTAAGCATACTCGTAGAACGCCACAACAACCATCCAAAGGTTGTCAGGCAGAAATCACTTATAGCGATAAGACCACTCATTGCACTACCTTATAAATCCTGTGTTATTATGAATTTTACAATTATACTTTTATTTTTTGTGCAGTAAAGAATTATCTAACAAGAAATTAAGTTCTTTGAACCTCTTTTTATTTTTATTTTTGTATGGTAAATAAGCAAGCATTTGACCAATATCTCACCAGATGGAAAGTGATGATGCGGCTGAAGATGTGACATGCATGCCTAGAAGATACCTATTCACTCTTGATTTGATACATAGTTATTGTATTAATTTGTGCGGTAGGCGCCGGGAACATTAACAAATCATACAATATTCTGATTACTGTCTTCGTTTGGATGTATACTTACTCAATTTTGAAATTTTGTTACGTATTTTCTATTTTTTCTTTGTGTAACGATGCGTTAATGTCATGTTTCCGTTAATAGTAAAATATATTGTTTGTATCTGTGAGGACCAGTAATTGGCTGCGGCTGTTGGTCTTCCTTGTAAATAAATAAATAAATAACTTGATCAGGAATAAATGAACCAGGAACGTGGTCCTTGGGTGAAAACTTGTGTTCCCGCCGCGAATCGAACCCGATACTTAGAAGTCTATCAATTAATAAGCTTGCAAATACTAGCAAAAACAAAATTAGGTAGGGCGGCTGATTCTCATGCAACCCGACACCCGGCACGCGACTGTCGCGACACTGTCGCTCGCCGAGGTCCGTGTGAACGCGCCATTATTCGCGTAATATAAGTGTTTGTGAGGGTGTATAATGTAATTATTGTTATTAAATTTTATCTGCAGAAGTGATGTTGTTTCATCAAGTTAGAGCGATAAGGATAATCGATGTCAATTTTTGCTGTATCGATTATTATCGATTTAGAAAACCGTGGTTATGCGTGACTTAGTTTTTAAGCGACTTCAAAAAAGGAGGTTGTTAAGTCCACTTTTTTTTTTATAAATGTGTATGTTTTTTATATGTATGTTACGCGATATCTCCGCCAATTATGAATCGATTTTGATGATTTTTTTTGTTTTGTAGAGTATACTTCGGAGGTGGTCCCATATACATTTTATCGAAATTGGTCAAGCCAAAACCGAAATATGAGCGATGAAGTCGGTTTTTTAAGCTTTGCTTGCGTTCGATTATTGTGAAGGCGTTTCTGGCGCATTTTTTTTTGCAAATAAACGCAAGCAGAGATTAAATAATTTAACTTTTTTTTTACTTCTTATAGGTCACGATAGCGTGTTACCTATTTTTGTTACAATCTAGTCAAGATTAGGCTAATAAATAATTTAAATGCAAGCAAAGATTAAACAAACCGACTTTACCGCTTTATCTTCGGAACTCTTGATCAGATTAAGTTAATGAATTACGCATTATTAATATAAATTAAAAAACTACTGGTCAGATCTTGATCAGATTCAAACGGGATCAGACGGGAGCACCAGCTTTCAAATAAATAAGAATCATCAAAATCGGTTCACCTAGAAAAAAGTACAAACACTAAACACATAAGAAAAATATAGTCGAATTGAAAACCTCCTTTTTTGAAGTCGGTTAAAAATAAACAAAAATCTTAAGACTTACTCCAACTACTCGCAAACCTCCTAGATCCCACG
This sequence comes from Lomographa bimaculata, assembly GCA_948107665.1. Classification (NCBI taxonomy): domain Eukaryota; kingdom Metazoa; phylum Arthropoda; class Insecta; order Lepidoptera; family Geometridae; genus Lomographa; species Lomographa bimaculata. Next base: position 1,859,629 of record OX403603.1, read on the forward strand.
GCCTATAGATAAAGACAGATGTCCCCACCCTCCCCCGAGGGGAGAGTGGGGTATACTCGACTTTTCCATTACCATTAATTCGTCCAAATGAAAGTTTAGTACCGTGTCATCTTGAGGCCATGCGTCTTCATGATGGCTTAGTGGTTTTTTTTTAGGTGGTCTTAGAGTGGGATGGCTATACATATAGCCATTGTTATTAAAACGTGAAATAACATTAAAAAAATTGATTCTTGCAAACCTTATCGGGATTAACACAAGCAAATAAAGATTTTGTATTTTGTATTTTACTAAATATAATTAAACGCAAGCAAAGCTTTAAAAAACCGACATCACCGCTTTATCTTCGGAACTTAGATCAGATTAGATGTACTAAACTAAAAAAAATGTTGACGATATTTGAAGAACTACTGATCAGATCTTGATCAAATTTGAATGGGAGCAATAGAGAAGCAACATCAGTCAAACTAAAAAAATATTCAAAATCAGTTTACGTGGAAAGAAGTTATGAGGTACAAATAAAAAACAGTCAAATTGAGAACCTGCTCCTTTTCTGTGTAGTCGGTAGAAAAATACATTCGAATGAGTTGAGAACATCTTTTTTTTGAAGTCGGTTAAATCTTTCTCGCAACAATCACGTGTCTTCCATTACAAAAATCTCACATAAAAGAGAGATTTCAAAGTGAGTCGGGGCGGGGCTGGTAATTTGGTCCTGCGGTTCGTATCCCGGCAAGGGCGTGGTCCACAGATTAGTGCTAAAGTTTTTATGACTTTCGGACGTGAGAAAAAATATTATTTTGACACATGGTCCGAGCCTTTGAAATGAGATACTTTTGTAATGGCGGACAAGAATTGGTAAGACAGCTGTCTATTTTTTTTTTGCTAGGAATTCTGCGAAAGTAGACATTTGCGAAAGTAATGCTCGTTGGCTTAGTTGGATGAGCGTTCGCCTTCTAAGCAGGGGTATCGGGTTCGATTCCCGGCGGGAACAGTAGATTTCTCCCCGAGGCAAATTCGTGTTTTTGGTTCTGGTTGTGATTGTTTGTGTGATGTGAATGTTTCCTACAGGACACAAGTCGTCGAACTTAGTGTGGGGCTGTGAGTGTGAAAGCGTTTAACTCGGCTGATTTTTTTATTATTGTGAATGCATTCTATCAAATTGTGTTACAGAAGTTCCATTAAGATCAGTTCAATAGTTATGTTTTAAATCAAAATAAATGGAAAAATATAATATGTTATGCAAGAATAATTTTATAAAATCATCAAAAAAAATTGTTTTGGGCATATAATTATAAACTTTTTTTTTTTTTATTTGTGACAGGCTAGTGTTTGACCACTATCTCACCTGATGGTAAGTGACGATGTGATCGAAGCTGGTAAACACACTAGACCTGATATACGCAGGCTCTAAAGGATAACTGCCGGAACACCGTATTTGGCTTGGCGGCAGATTTTCAACTTGATGGTGGTAAGCTACTTTGGTAGCAAGCCAGGCGAGCAACTCACAAAATGCTCTACCACCTCTGTAAATGCTCTACCACCTCTGAAAACTCAAACTTAGACAAAGTTCCTGGTGAAACTGCTAATGTAGCAGGCATATAGGCAGGCGCTTACCATCAAGCAGTCTACTTGCTTCTCTCCTTCCCTAGCATAAAAAACTATTAATTTCCTTTCATTTGACTTCCTCTGACGTCACCTGGATGTAATCCAATCCAATGCGCACGCGCCTGTTCCAACCTTTGTTCCAACTCTTTGTTCCAATTGGAACCAACCTTTGTTCTAACCCCTTTATTGTTCTTTTCTAGTGCGTTTGACGGGGTCTCTCCGACCGGGGGTCTTTTAGACCACTTCTTACAAGTGTTAACCCTATTGTGGGGACGTATGTTTGTTGTTTGATAAAGTGTATGAGTGCTGTCAAAGTTAGAGTTATTGCTTGTTAGGGACGAGTTATCGATGTTTTTCGAATTTATAGACCAACTTTTAATTATTGTAATTAAAAACCCAATCATTTTAGGTCTAGTGTGTGTAGCCCACATCGTTATGCCATTAGGAGTGATAAAGCGATGATGAAAAGTGATGTCGTTGATGATAAAACCATCTTTATAAGTCATTAGTCGTGCCCCGTGGCTGTGCCCGCGTTAATCAAGTTTAAAAGTATAGCCTTTGTGTAAACTATGTACAATACAAATTTTAATTCAATTTCTTTCAGCCGTTACACCGCCGTGAAGTGACTTACAGAGAAACTTATAAAGATAGGTACTATGGGCGGTCTTGTCGCTAAGAGCGATCTCTTCCAGACAACCTTTGGAAATATGAACGAAAAGACAATGTAGGGATGGTGGTGCGATAAAATGAATGAAATAGATTAAAAAATAATAGAAATACTTACATAATATTAATTATCCATAAATTTTTGCATTTATAATATTAGTCTGATTCTAGGTTACCATCTACCTAATGTTCCAAAACTTCTAAATTAAAATCAGAACATTTTTTATTTTTTTGGGTTTACTATGTTTGACTTCTAACCAGTGCAAGTATAGTAAAATAACACCGTTATTAAAGATAGTAGAACAGTCAAAGTTATAGTCATAGACAAAGTTATAGTCATTGTCAAAAGTTAGGTAATGCCCTACTAAAGTAGTAGAAACTTTACATGTAGCTTCTCAGTATAGAGTTATGGCGCAAAAACAAAAATCACATTTTTCAACTTTGTATGATTTGCCTACACTCATGTACGTTAAGGAACTATTAACAACTAGCCCTGCCCCGCGGCTTCGACCGCTAATATCAAGTTAAAAAGTAGCCTATGTGTTAATCCTGGGTATAATCTATGTACATCCCAAATTTCATCCAAATCCGTTCAGCCGTTAAAGCGTGAAGAGGGAACAAACATACTTACACACTTACACACAAACTTTCGGATTTATAATATTAGTAGGAAGTAGGATTAATAATCTACCCTTTTACACATTAACACTCGAAGAATCACAAGTTTTGAAACAATAAAATAAGCTTTAAAAAAACCGACTTCACCGCTTTGTTTTCGGAACCTTTGATCAGATTAAATTAATTAAATACACATTATTGATGATAAATAAAAAAGTAACGATCAGATCTTGATCAAATTTAAATGGGACTACATATGGGGAGTATCAGCTTTCAATAAAAAAAAACATCAAAATCTGTTCACCTAGAAATAAGTTACTGGATACCTATACATATTGTTTACACATTAAAATATATATATTTAGTCGAATTGAGAACAATGCTGGCACTTATTTGGCTCAACGTATTAGCATTGCAATTCAGAGAGGCAATGCAGCCAGCTTGATGGGAACGCTACCCACTGGTAGTGGGCTTGAGCACTTGAGTTACCTATAGGCTCGATGTCTTGTAGGTAAGTTGGTTCTTTGCTGTATATAGTTTTCGTTTAGCTTTAGGAAATATAGGCAATTGGCCCGTATATACTTTATTGAAAACATCCTCTTTGTAAAGTCGGTTAAAAATACAGAAATCGACTATGCCTTTTTTTTACTTACGCGGCAAAACTTTTTTTTTTATTCGGATCATGCTTCTGTCACCCCTACACATGTCTCCTGCAAATCACCGTCATCCAAAAAAGTCAACGCACTGACCATAAATAAAACAATTTAATTGGTCAATTATACAGTTACCATCCAAGGTTGTATTTTATTGTTTTTTAATCTATGCAACCAGGCTCAGTATATTGTGGTCGTGGGTGACATACGAAAGTGTGGCGCCTACGTTATTAAAATGCTCGATGTTGCATTTGAGTTATGTCAACGTAATGTCAGTGACTTCTCTTTCTTTTGTTTATTTAAATATTTGGATTTAGAATGCGTTCTAACGAGGTTTTTGGAATTGAAGATTAACATTCCTAACCATAAAAATTTACCGCGAAAATTAAAATAGGCTTCAATTTTGTATTGTATCTTTTTAAATTTGACTTGTCTATCTATGATCTTTATACTTTAACTAGCTTTCGAATTGATTCAGAAACTATTAATTATTTAAAATTATTTTATTAAATAGAAAAGTAAACTCTTTACTTATTTCGCTTCTACATTTATTACCCATACTGCGAAGGAGTGGAACTCATTGCCCTCGTCTTTGTTCCCCGACTGGTATAACCTGGAGTCTTCAAGTCATGAGTGAATAAATATCTTCTAGGAAAGCATGCTTCATCAGCTGCATTCCATCAGGTATGATTTTAGTCAATCAACAAAAAACTTTGACTAATTTAGTCAAAGTTTCTAGTTACTGATTTAGTCATGTAGTTACATGATTTAGTCAGTTTCTAGTTACTAATTTAGTCATATATTTACATGACTATATTAGTCAAAGTTTCTTGTTACTAATTTAGTCATGTAGTTACATTTAAACTATAGTCAAAGCTTCACCACCATTGCATCGATCACCTTAAACTCCGTGCCAATTCGTCAATATTTACGACATCAGAATTGTAAATCCATGGAATTTACAACCCAATAAATGTCATCGACCATCATGGGAAAACGTACCTTCAAATACGTGACCAGCCTAATCATTTATCTATACGTTATCACGATGGGGTAGAGCTCAAAATGTGACCAAAATTCCAGATTAAGGGACGATAAGGGCTATCGGTTCCGTATCTATGTTTCAAGTGTTTGTAATGATTTTTACAAGTAACTGTCCTAGTTCTTGGTTTATTTGGCAAAGATTTTATTGATAGATAAGTTACTCAAACTTGTAACAAGTTGTTTTCTATGAACTGAGATCTCGCGCCTACATTTTGGCTAGAGAACAACTTTTGGTTTGTGTATTTGTTGTTCAAGTACAGGATATAAAGGATATTCGACGTAAGTTTTAAAATAATAATCTTAAGCCTTGCTATACAGCGTGGTAATGCAGCAAGCATTTTGGGAACTTTGCCGAACATTAAAGATCGTCTAAACCATCTTTAACATTTCTTTTTATAATTTGTATCTTACTTCACTTAATATAGCAAGGTGACTTATAAATAATCATTTGAATAGTTGTCAAAAAAAAAATAATAATCTATATTCTATATCTATATCTATATATTTCTTTTATGTGTAGCCGTTTCTAAGATAGATCCATCAGATAATTTAGTCATGTAAATATATGTATAAATTAGTACATAGAAACTTTGACTAATCCTACTAATATTATAAATCTGAAAGTTTGTGTGTAAGTGTGTAAGTATGTTTGTTCCCTCTTCACGCTTTAACGGCTGAACGGATTTGGATGAAATTTGGAATGTACATAGATTATGCCTAGGATTAACACATAGGCTACTTTTAACTTGATAATAGCGGGCGAAGCCGCGGTGCACGGCTTGTTTAGTCATATAACTAAGGGACTAAATATAACTTTGGTGGCCTACCAATTGCTATTTTTCATCATAGATTTAAAAAACACTGTTTCGTACTCTACTTGCAAAGATTTTTTAGCGATTTCCGACAAGGGCAGTAAAATAATAATTTTTTTGTACCCCACTTGCACTGTACACATGCCCTCTTAATATTTTCATTTATATCAGTTCAATAACCAGTTCTGGCTTTGGGCCATAGATTTACATAATCTTTGATAATTTAAAGTTATTAGTTTGTATAGTTAAGATGCTAATTACCTCTGACAGACGGACGGACGGACAAAGTGCTGAACCACCCAAGTCAACTTAGAGATCACGCTTCGTTCGATGAAAAATGCATGAAATCTCCATCTATTTCTATCGATAATAATAACCATTAATATCTAAAACCCTTGAGTTCATCTCAATAAACATAAAATATCCATTTATTTCCCGCCATGACTTAATTAACTAATGCAAAACAAACACTAAATAAACCATGTACCAGGGATCCAGGAATACACACCGTATAGAAAACAGAGTGCTAGGCGCGCAGCAAAATGTAACGTTCAGGTCGACATGCTACCAGGATCGCAGCAAAATAAAGGAGCTTAGCGATGGTCAGTTAAAGATTTTATACGTAGATCGGTAATAGAAGGAACGCATAAGTAGGCATTTTACTTTTAATTAAAATAATAAAACAGAACGCTAATTGAAACCTTATGTCTCATTAGTTGAAACATAAAATAGTTTTTAGCTCTATTTGCATAGAACTGGAATTATTTACAACTTTAATAGTCATTATTTCAATATTTAGTACATTATTAAGAAATATTCAGAGTACAACTCGATTATTACCCGTAGAAAATAAAACCAATTTTGAATTTAATTAACCAGCTTAATGAAGGTAAACTTTTATAATTAAAGGCACAAAATTGATTACCAATCTATTCTCTAGTGTTTATCGTTCAAGAAATTGAACACAAGCATGTAACTTAACAAGAAATCCCTTAGCCCGCACTTAACAAAGCTAGACTTGGAAATTAATACGCGCTCATTTAATATGCTAATAGAGGTCCCCGGCTTATCTACGCTGTCCGGTTCGTTCAATCAAGGTGTCCTTTCTAGTGGTATCTCTGGACGATCTACTCTTTGCCTCAACGGGTATCTTCTTGCGTTTCTGCCGTCCTAGTACTCTCATAGATTTATTAGTTGTTGATTTAAGTTGTTTAACTCGTTTCATTTGATTATTTCATTGAGTGTTGTGATTATATAAACCCTAGTTATGCAATAACTACAATTACTCTTATTCATGATCTCTACAGCGACCATAGAATTTGCATCATAGAAATAAATCTCCATTGATTCTCCACTTTGTTTGTTTCCTCGGTTAACATCATTCTTCGATCAAAAATGTGCCAAGAAAGAGTTGTTTTTCGCGCATCTTATATTATGTAGGTATATAGGTAATGAATGAACTACAGATATTATATACATAGGTATATTTGTAAATTTCTTCATTACCTCGTATCTTCCAAACGGCTGTTTGGAGGTATCGATTTGTCTTAATAACCCAAGTGTCTTTAGATAGGTGTTTGAAAAACAATCAAAATGGCGTATATTTGGCGCGAAATAGTATTTGATACGTTAATAAAAATGACCAAACCTAATGAGTAGGATACCAAAATAAAGGAAAAAAAGGGGATGTCATAAAAAGTAGGTTTTCATTTTTCGCAGGTGGGTTTTTTTTACATTGAATTGTCTACATAAACAAATTGAAGACGTGTACCAACAAACATCCAAAAATTATGCCTTCCTTTCCCCTAAGGCTTGACACACGAGGATGGTCGCTAGACAATAGCCGTCCCTCTATTGTGGCACGGCATTATATTGAACACAATTACTCCTGATTAACTATAGAAACATCTATAGAAACTAGAACTCCAGATACTGTTACATGTTTGTAACTCTTTGAATAGATTTGGCTTTGGATAGAGTTGTGGGAAATTTTGGATTATAAGGATATGTGGACAAGTTGACGTAAAACGTCCACATATCCTTAAAATTCTGGCAATTCTAGAGAATTCCGAGAATTGTATTCGAATTATGACAATTCTTGGGAATTGCCAGAATTCGAATTGCAACTCTATATTCCATCCAACAAACATAGAACATGTTCGTTAAAATATAGAGTCATTAACTTTAATGACAGCCTCTTTGGAGCCCATGTGAATAAACTATTTAACGTGACATCTTTATAACAAATGTTCCTTATAGATGTGAAACTTTGCTTTGGTATATTCTTTAAAACAAGTATAAAAATTAAGATTTTTTGTAGATAACGTATGAATCAGAGTAATATCAAAGACTTATATTAATGCTGATTCTTCATTATCATCATCATTAAACATCCAGGCTAAGTCACAGGACACAGCTTAAATAATACTAGGAGGGAATAATAATTTGGCAGTGGTTTCAATAACTATCTACCTAGATACAGAAAGCATATTTAACTTCTGATCCAATTATACCAACAAGAACCATATCACGTAATTTTGCATTCACATCCAAGAAGCAACACGATTCAATTAAATGCGTTGGAATAACCCACATAACCAGACAACCATCTATAGAACAACATCACGAAGTAACTAACATAATTACGAAACAATAGATTAAAAATAGCTCCGGAAGCTCTATAGGAAGCCCAGACCAGCCAAGAGTTGACCAACGGGCGCTGCATAATTGATGCCCTTCGTTCCGTTACGATGAATGCCTAATGGACTGAATATTCACTTTTAGTTGTGTTAATATTAATGTCCGACGTCTGCGATCCGTCTGTGTTATTATTCGTTTGTAATGTTGGCACTTGGTCTTGAGATCGATTTGTGTTGGCATCACTGAGTAGATTTGTATCATCAGAAGCTCCAAGACAGTACACGTTTTAGGGTCATTCGTTTTAGATTGAAATAAGAAAATATTCGGAAATGGCATAAGTCTTATCGCTTAAATTTTTTGAGGCCTCTGCCGCCTTAGAATTTTTTTAGCGCTTAATAGATAAAGAATATCGAATAGTAGAACTCAATGAGATTCTAGATACAGTAAGTAAACATGAACAAAGTAAAATTGTTAGAATAACTACATGACTTTTCGGTCTATTTACTCAATATAATCTGGATTTGTATCTGGCAGTAACAATCATTAACTTTTAAGATTGCCTTTTTGGGGCCCATTTATACACATGTTTAAATTCGTTTCATTAAATTTGATTCTAAAGAGCAAGTGTAACACCATATTTACCATCAGGTGAGGTAGTAGTAACGCTTGCGTATTAGAAATTAAAAACAAGTTCAGACTGGAACAGGACTGGTAAAAGTGGCATGCTTAATACATAAGTCCTCCAGTGGAATAAGATAGTTATATTATTACCAATGTCTATGCAAATGTACGGCAAATTTTATGAGCATCTGAAAAAGGCCTACGCAGACTTATTATTTTGCATCTCATTTAAATCAATCTAAATTCAAATCGTAAAACTTTCCGATTCACGGGAATCTACATACAATATGTATTATTTATTAGGTATGATCAATTAGTCTGACGATACTTATGTCTGCATATTATAAATGATAATGATTCATACCGTAGAAAAGCTATTTAATATATGTCAAAAATTCAGATTACCATTTCTAGACGTATGTCTGATTCACGATTGTGTGGTAACAGTCTTTAATGGTTATTTCAACTAAAGATATAAATTATTCACCGGATAGACAATATATTTGTAATCTTATTTTTGTAGATCTAATGCCATATAATTAATTAATTCTATATTTTCTAAACCATCTCCCATTTCCCAAGCATATTACATCTAACTGTTTATAAACATTTGCATTTAAAACCAATCAAAATCAACAACGGATACCGCACGACATTTCAATCAAATATTTAAATCCTATTTACAATGTCAAACTTCTATTAGACTTGGCTTAAGCGTTCGACTGAGGGGACCATGGATTTCTGAATGGGTATTTTTTCAGAGGCCTTTCATTGTGGATTTAAAGGGTTTTTAGGTACAATAAAGCCTGAGTTTAATTAACCGAGTTTAATTCTTAATTGTGAGTGCAGTTAAGCCGCGGAACACGTGTCGGAGTCTCTCAAGGCGCAGTGTTGGGACCGCTGTTTCTATTCATATTGAAATTGCGGATTGTTGAATGAATTATTCGATTGCGGTAAACGTTAATGACTGTTAAGGGAATAGCATTGTTTTCACTGTTTTTGAATCCTTCAATATGTATAAGCGGTAATTAATTGGCTAATGAATTAACAATAGCATTGTGTAATTTCAGTCCTAAATCTTAGTTATTGATTGTAGCTCTTTGCTGCTAACCAAAACGTAGTTCAAGTGATCGTATCTTTAGAAGTTACGTATATATTAAAAATAATGATCGTGTTCTCTATAACAAGTTGCTACTTACATTCAGCGGGCAAGTTTGGCATTAGCAAGGTATATTAATCAATTAAAAAGCTAAGTACCTCACGCCACGTATGTCATGATGCCATCAAACGAGCATTCCTCATCAGTACAACAACTGGTGTTTTTGTCGAACTGCCAAAGGTCAGAATCGTCACCCACGCGTAATGCTAAGCTGTCCTTATTGAAGCTTATATCCACCGCAAGCAATTTACAGGAAAACCAAACAGTAATTACTGAACAAAAACAAATAAGAGGAAAAATCGTTAGGGGAGTGTGGGGCGACCACAATGGGGAACATGGAGCGTTGGAGTGGCCCGATTGTTCAGTAGTTGGCAGTAGGCCCGGGGGTGCGGGTTCGACAATGCCGGGGCGAGATTACTTCTGTCGCCTGTCAGGTTGAGGGTGTACACCCTTAATTTGGCAGGGAAAATAAAGAAATTGCAAGACACACATGGTAGTTGGTAATGACTGTGGGTAAACAAACAATTGGAATGCTTTCAAAACAGACACGAGCGTATTGTTCTCGATGTTATTGTTTGTTGAAAATGTTTTAATGTGCAATACAAGCTATCATAACTTGGAACTGTTTGTGCTTATCAAGTTAATTTTGATCGTTTAGCTTGCAGAACATCTCAGTGAAGAAATTGGTTTTACAGTTTTACCATTAATAGGAAAGCTGGTGCTAGATATTGATGGTAGAAATGGTACCGATTTGAAACTATATTTTTTTGTTTAAAAAGATTTATTTTCAGACTAGCTGCCCGCGGTTTTACCCGCGTAAGTCCCGGACACCCTATGGCCGCGGGTTTAAACCCGCCTCTAGCGATATTGTTTCCTTTCTACATTTCCCACTTCTAACCGAACATTCAAAGACCCCTAGTGCAAAAGGCATAACCATTCCTATTTCTCCAGATTTCCCGTCCATCTGGCGCAGGCGTCGTGCATATTTTGTAACCTGAGTCCGCTGCATTGTCCCACTCCCCCTCGTATCGTATTTCGATTCTACGAGGATAACTGTTCAATCCATTTCTGCGGTTCCTATTCAGAGGTTTTGTTTTTCAAATGTAGGTTAGGGTTTGTACCACCAATTTGATTTTAAAACAGCGTACACTCACAGCTCCATACAATTTCAAAGACTTGAAACTTGACTTTCAATTGATTTCAGTGTCGTGCCGGAAATAGATTCCCGGCAGGAACACAAGTTTTCACCCCAAGGGAATTTGTGTTTCTGGTTGTTATTGTGTGTGTGGAATCAGAAACACAATTCCCTTTGGGTGAAAATTTGTGCTCCTGCCGGGAATCGAACCCGATACTCTTGCTTGGAAGACAAACGCTGAGCCAACTAAGCCAACGGGCAAATACAAATTCAATTTCGAAGACTTTCGAAGTAGAAACTAATATTTTCCTTGGGGAGAGAACTTGTGATTCCACCGGGGATCCAACCCGCTGCTTAAAAGGTATACGCGCAGCCAACCAAGTCAGTCCATAAGATTGGTGAAATAGGTTGAAGTAAAAACTTTTTTTTACAGCTTTTAAGTTCTGAAGAAAGAGTATACAAATAACGATGTCACGCGACTTACCAACAAATTGTTAAATACTAGATGAATAAGTAGAACTAGTTAAACCTGTATCCAAATATGATGTTTCCGAAGACGTAACTATGTAAAGACGTCGAGTTTATCGAGAAAAGATTGTTACTAGAATGATAAGGCTGATTTTTGTTTAATTTTGAAGTAAAAACTTCTTTAGGCGCGTTAACAACTTTTTGGGTGAACAAAAATCATGGAACTCGCATATTCGTCACCGGACGCTTTCCATGACTACTGGCATCTGTCTCTTTCTAGTTCTATATTTAAGTTACTTAGTTTTCACCATCGAGATAGGAAACAAACCTTTTCACTTCTATAGGCAGTCCCCAGAGACTGCTCAGATGTTTTTTTTAAACGCTTTTACACCCACTGTCCCACACTTAGTTCGATGGTTTGTTTCGTGGGTGCCAAACATTCACATCACACACACAATCACAACAAGAAACAGAAACACAGATTTTCCTCGGATAAGGCTGTGCCGTTGTTTGTTTGATTTTGTTTATTATAGGAATATTGATCGAAAAAAATAATTAATCATACTGTGTAATCGAGGTTTTAATTCAATCAGAACTACGGAGAAAACTTTATCAAGTTTTATCAATCTAAAATATTTTTTATCTCGTTATAGTTATTTTTGTTTTTTTTTTCATGCCTAACTACGGGCCAATTGCCTATATTTCCTAAAACTAAACTAAAACTATGTACAGCAAAGAACTAAGTTACCTACAAGACATCGAGCTTATAGGTAACTCAAGTGCTCAAGCCCACTACCAGTGGGTAGCGTTCCCATCATGCTGGCGGCATTGCCTCTCTGAATTGCAATGCTAATACGTTGAGCCAAATAATTGCCAGCATTTTGATCACGCGTCGCTTCAACCAGGCGCAATTTTTGGTTAGTTTCAATTTAGTTTTAGTTTAATCGAAAAAATTTAAAAATCGCTCTTAAAATTACTCTCAAAAATCAGAATGACTAATGGAATCATGATACAAACAAATTCCTCCAACAAATATCTCCAACATATGAAACCATCGAAGAAATTGACAAACGCAATATCTCCGAATGTAAAAACCTTGTCCTCTAAAAGGAAACAGTGCTTAAAGATATAAAAAGAAAAACTTTCGGAAACGGAGACAAAATGTATGATTGAAGCAAACACGAAAGTTTGGGACACGTCCCTAAGTGTATTAAGCCTAAACTTTGGCAAAAAGTGAAAGAAGATAAAGTGAAATAATTTAATACCAGCAATAATAAAAAGTTGGTATTGATAAAAGTTTTTGTGTGTATGAAAAGCGTGTTTATTTGGTGACATCGACATTTTTGGAGAATCTGTTTCACAATAAGGTACAGATAGTAGAGCAGAGGTTCGATAAAGAATCAAAAGGATTATAATAATCGGCTTAGATTTAATCAGTTTGTCAGTTTCTATCGGAATACCAAGGCTATAATTATAGAAGAAAATGTTTATAGAGTTCTAGCTGATACTGCGATCGTTGGATAAATAAAACAGTTTAATGAAAACTTTTACACTCACAGCTTAGTTACAAACAACGAGAAAAAATCCCTACTCTACACACACAAACTTATCAAGAACCAGACAGACAAAATTTCCTTGAGGAGAAAACTTGTGTTCCCACCGATCGAATACGATACCCGCTGCCTACCAGGTAAACGTTCAACTACACCTGCAGTTGTAAAACAAACAAGATGGAGTAAACTATAATTTTTAAAGTGATACTTATTTTGGCACGTTTAGCAAAAAAATTTAAGAGTGAATTTTTACGATTCGCGCGTACACCGATGCCACGAAGTTGGTTGGTATTTTTTTTTTTTGACTTCGCGATCTTGTGCATTTAGCCAGAGTCAAGTGATAATATATTTCAAGTATATTTTATATTAAAAGTCCTAGCCACAAGTCACAGTCAAGGTCAAGTAAAAGAATCATGGTCCAGTCATAGTAAAGTGGTAGAAACTTAACTAGAACTTCTATTTAAGTGTTGGAGCGAAGGCGAAAATCACGTTTTTCAATTTTGTATCATTTGCCTACACTTATGCACGTGTACTAAGTATTAACGGTCAATAATCCACCATTATTACACATTAACACTCGAAGAATCACATGTTTTGGAAAATTTTACAAAATCATCAACGCCATTTTTTCACTTTCGCGGCAAAATTCCCAACCATGAAGTTGGTTGGTAATTTCTGTCAAGTTTTCATGAGGAATGATAACTATATTCAAGGTGGTTATTTATTGTCTTTTTATAACAAACAAAGAGAAACAAAGAGTACTGGCTCACGGAAAAAAAACCGTTTTTTTTTGTTACGCTAAAGAAGTATAAACTTCTTACGTACATAAGTACTCACTTTTTTTTTACCAATCAAACATAATCTTTAAATCAAACCAGGAAATCGTAATTCAATGATACCAATACGAACAAAAATCCCAAGTAATATTTTTAAGCACAAAATGTCGATGGTTCTCAAACTTTTATCGAAGGGACGCGTACCGGAAGAATAAAAAATATTTCCACAATTACAGGTGACGAGCTACATCAAATTGTTTCCCTGTTACTTTTGTTAGAGATCTGTTTACAGATAAAATGCCGATAAAACATTTAAATGTCATTGATATCATTATAAATTTTTACTTTATAAGCAACTAGTTGCGCCCTGCGGTTTTTCCCGCGTAAGTCCCGGACCCGCGGGCATTCCGGGATAAAAAGTAGCCTATATGTTAATCCAGGGTATCAGCTATATCCATACCAAATTTCATTAAAAGTGGTCTAGCCGTTTGAGCGTGTAGAAGTAACAAACGTACAAACACACTCACAAACTTTCGCCTCTATAATATTAGATAGATATAGATAGATACACTCTTTATTCAACACCTTAAATAACAAATAACACAAATAGTATAATTTATAATAAAACATCTTTAGAAAAGTGTAACAATAGGCGGTCTTGGATAGATAGGAATAACGCAAAGTAAAGGACGTCGTTCATAAAAAGCTTCAGATCGGTGCTTGCGGAACTAATATATATATATATATATATATATATACAATATCAATTATAAATTATATATATATATGTATATATATATGAATGAATATAGTGTGATGATGCTTTTAGTCGACTGTTTACGTTCGGTTCATTGCTGATAAACAAATTTCATTCATACAAACCTTACATTTCATATCAAACTAAATATTTAAAATGCAATCAGGTTCGGGCATTTTTAAACGCGGGCATTTTGACGTTCTTTCTGTGACGTCAGAGGACATTGACATTATAAAGGACATGGACACGGACACTGACGTCACGAAACAGCCTAGTAATAACACCGTGCAGTTTGCTATTTTGAATTTTCCATACATTTTTATTAATTAAAATTCGTAATGCAAAAGCATTTAAATATTAAAATAAAATTATAGCTGTAATATTATAACTATACAAAAGATTTTAAATAGCATCTCTCACGAGTGCCCCTTTGGGGCCCATTTGAATAAGCAATTTTGATTTTTAATGTTATGGCTCGAGATTAAAAGTTTTTTAAAATACCTTTTTTTTTCATTTTTAAAAATAGTGATTAATTACATTTTTAATTATTCTATAGCTGTCTCTAATATGTCTACATGAGACAAGACAACTGATTAATTAGATATCCATCAGATTGATAAATATCTAATTATTAGTCAGTTATCACATTATCAATAGTTTATGATCATTATGTTTATTTATTAACATAAAATATTTTTTGCAAGATAATAAATCAAAAATTACATCAAATCTAATCACCATACTATCATAAACATAACGTAAGAATAATTAACAATATTTCACTACAGATTTTTTTTAAAATTATTTTAATGTTGAAATTTTGGTTTAATTAAATTTTAAGTTCAGGTGTATTTAATATTAAATGTCACTTTTCACAAGTCACTGTCAAAGTCAAGTAAAAGAGTCAAGGTTGAGCTATAGTCAAGTCATGCCTTAGAACTTTTATTGGAGTTTTGGAGCGAAGGCGAAAATCACGTTTTTCAACTTTGTAAGATTTGCCTACACTTATGCACGCTAACTAAGTATTAACGGTTAATAATCCATCATTATTACACATTAACACTAGAAATATTTGGAAAATTATACAAAATCAACAAAGCCATTTTTCACTTTCGCGGCAAAACTCCTTTTTTATAATTCAAGTGACGAACCACTCTAACAGAGTAAAAAAATCTAAACTGGTACATGGAGGCATCCACAATTTTAGACAAGACATATATCACGTTAGTTACTACCAAAATACACAAATTCTATTATTAAAATGATTGTTTAAAAGTGCCACTAAACAAGCTCTACATTCCCATTATATTTTTCATCTAATTCTAGCAACTATCGAACCATTTGGAGTACTTCCAAAAACAGCTCGAGACTGTTATCGGTCAGTTGAATTACTACGTGGTCCTTATCAGGCCCTATCTAAGCGTCTCTGATATCGACTGGTAACTAAACACCCATGACATCACTAATATGTACTTTTTTACAAATTCCAACACCAAATATTTGCCATAACCATGCTATAACACTATTTGTATTATAATTTTGATTTACGATCCTACTCCTTGTTAGGAATCCAACAACGGCCTCAGCAATTCTCAATGATTTTAGCATAATTATTAGTGATTTTATAGCTTATTTTATTACGGTACTAAAATTATGTTGTCTATTTGATTAATTCAGTTAATTAATTGGACGGAGTTCATAAATTTCTTTTATTGGTATGAGGTTGCAGAAATTTGTGCGAAAATAACGGATGCTATCGATAAAAATCTTATCAATAATTAATAATCTTGATATTTCAATCGAAATATTTGATTGGTTCCTCAGGCACGGCATTAGTCATCGTATATTTGAAAATTTTGAAATAATGTCACGTAAAAATAACAATTTATCGAAAAATAATGATTACGTTGATTTATGGCAAATCTGTTGACAAGACGCCATAATACCCTCTCGGAAATACGAACTCAGAATTAATGCCTTGGTATCGCTTCCTAAGCTAACATTCGTACTCGCTAATAATAACCTCCCCTAGCACCCTTTAAGAATTCCGACTAATAGAAACTGGATAGACAGACAGACCATCCATCACGGCCCCCTCCAATGTATTATTTATGGGACATCCTGAGCTACCCATTGCTAATCTTTCAATATCTTCAGAATTCTGGGGACATGGATTTGGGGATCATATCCGAGATGCAAAAGGATCAGAGCTTAAACGCATTGTTTTAAGGTCGAATTTTGATGAAATTGACGATGTTATTACTGATAATGGAACTGCAGAGGAATCTACAGATGCTAATGCAACTGCAGTTAGGGAAGATCTTATATCTATTGCAGCAGGGGTTAAAATGTTCGAAGTGAAGTGTCGAGGAAATGGTGTTTAGTTAAATATCTGTAGGATTTGTTTGTTTTGGTAAGGAATGAGAGTAATGGCATCGATGTGGTACGGAATTAATGGTGGTTCCTTAATGAATTTTCGTTATGAAAGTCACAGGCGGTAATGGGAATTGTTTAATTGCAAATGGATCGTTGTATAAATCTTATTTATGATTTTCTGATACTAAAGACTGTGCGAGATTTATAGACAGGTGTGCTATGTTTACATCATTGAGCTATTCACATATTGTTTTACGTTTGGACATCTTTTCTTTGTCTTAATTTATGTATTTGCATCAATGGGAATTACTTCAGCAATGTTAATAACGTTATTTGGTTTAATATTTAAACGTTCGAAAGATTTATGTGGCATTGGAGATTATTCCAGCTTGTTTTTAAATACGGTTTTAGTGGTGCTACTAATCTTTGGAATACGTTCTCGGCTTAGCTCTCGAGTTTCGAAACAAAAAAATCTACTTATTCACAGAAAGATAAAACAAAATAGAAATCGAGCCGCGCTCCGTCTATTTCTATAAATACTACACTTAGAGATGTGGAGAAAAAAAATATTTTCGAGATTGAGAGAGGGCCGAGAATAGCTCCCCGAGGGACTCTTTATGTTGTAACTTGAGGTGGTTTCTGTCCGGGTCTTGCGTCGTTTATTGACGTCGTTTGATGCCACGTAGATGTTATTAATTGGCTATTTTAGAAGGATGTAGTAGGTATTGGGTTTAATGGCGGAGAATTATTAGTTGTCTGTAAATTTCGGTTGCCGATAAGTCGCCGAATAATATGACTTTGAATTTGCTTCATTAGTTAATTTATTGATGATTATTCACAGACATCTAAGTTGTTTTTTTATTTTTGTTTGATTTCATGCCCAACAATAAAAGATAATAATGCTAACTCAACGAAAACATTCAATGCTCAAATCGAACAAAAACATTCAAAACCCGTACCAACTAATAAGCAATTATAGAGAAGAATTTTAAACCGTTCTATTCATCATGGAGCGTTGTTTTTTACTTTTCTTAATTTAAAAATGGCGGTTGTCGATGCGCCCGCGCAACTCATTAAGGCTCTCATAACGAGCCTTCGTAAATCAAACGGACACCCATAGGGCATTCTGTTGAATTTCAAATGTAGAATGCGAATCGATTTTAACAAATCGAAAACGTCCGGAATGATCGATTTGCGAACAGCTGTGTGCTGTTATTGAAATGTCAAGTTATTTTAATTGTAAATTTTAAATAAAGAAATGTCAACGCAACGGTTAAGACTGAGGCCACTCAAGATTACTGTGAAGATATTTGTAAAGTTATTATAAATGCTTTAACTATAGATGTTTAAGCGATTTAAGGATAAGATGGAATTAACTCCAATGACTGGTCAAATGATCTTAGAAATAATTTTATATCTTTTAATCCTATCGAATATAAACAAAGACAGATACATCACATAAACCTTAATGTAAAAGATTTAAGGTGTAAAATTGAATACATAGCATGTTGTTAAGACAAAAGGATGTCAATAACAACATCAGAAGTTTTGAGCTTTGAATTTTGAGAGTTAAGGTATACATTTGATTGCAAAGTACATTGCTGTGACAAAAGGGTGATCTTGGTCATCGTGACCTAGAATGCGCGCGGGCGATGCCAAATAATGGACAAATCCGATGTCATCGCTGCCAGAGATCGGTTTCGCAATAATAGAACTAAATTGAGAAGTGATGAGTGTTGTGAGTTTATGATAATTATGATTCAAGTCAAGACGGGTATAATTCTAAATTAAAGATGTCATAATGATTACAAATGTTCAGCTTTGATAACGAAATGATAAATCTAATTTCTTATCGCACAAGCAACCTCATGTGAAAATTTATTTATCAGTGAATACACTTTTAGTAGCACTAGAGACATAAATAAATGATTGATCGGTTCTTTTTCTGCTAACGGTGGCAGTACTGCAGGCAGGTGATGAGTAGAAATAGTTTACCGGAAGTGTTTTTTATTTGAAATCAAAGGGCGGTATGTACGTGAAAGCAACGGAAATTGGCTGCACTATATTGTCATAGCTCCTGAAATGTGTAAATAACTAAAGTGACAAGAGCTAGGCTTATGGTACACTAGATATTTACTAAAGCTGCGCTCCTATCGTTAATCCATACTTTAAAAGTATCAAGACATTCGATTGTATAAGATTACCTTAACTTTATTTATATAACTTTATTTATATAATATATTTATAAATATGATTATTATAACGGGATATAAGAAGGTCAAGGTCCATGAACATTGGAGTATTTAAATTTGGATCATGAACCAATTGATTCTAATGATTGTCATTAAGCATATTTTCAGCTGTCGCGTTAACAACCTCATTAGACCTGTCAACGTCAACCCGTTGATTCCTATCAACGGTTTTCCCTTAACTCTGATTGGCGTGTTGATTTGATGATACCACCAAAATTATCCAATAGAACTAACGGTTCCAAATTCAAACCCGCATGGAATTAACGCAAGTCCGTTTAAGAAAACAATTGACAGAGCTCGGGCTGGTTCGTTCACCCGTTCGTGAATCATCGAGCTTCAGTTGTGGGATGCAGGGTTGAAGGTTGGTACGAATTTGACGTGAAGGAAATCTTTTGGTATGACAAAGAACAACGTGATGCAGAGAATTCTCGGCGAGTTATAGAAGGTTTAACAATAATTTCGTAAAAATTAACAAAGATATATATTTTTTTTGTGACAGGCTAGTGTTTGACCACTATCTCACTTGATGGTAAGTGACGATGTGATCGAAGCTGGTTAACACACTAGACCTGGAATACGTAGGCTCTCAAGGATAACTGCCGGAACACCGTATTTGGCTTGGCGGCAGACTTTCAACTTTATAAACATAATAATATAAAGTATTTTAATGATCATAGCAACTCCCAAGTTAAGCACCACATCGAAAATATATAAGTACACCAAATTTGAGTTCCATCGGACTTCAAAAGGCGGATCTGATTTAGTTGCAAGATTTGATTACAGACCGACAGATAACGCAGGTGAAACTAAATAAAAACTAGTAATAAATGAAGTAAACAATTGGTAGAATGTACAGAGATAATGAAATATAAGTAATATCTTAATGTATTATGACCAGGAACGCACGAAAGTGAGGAGTTATAGTGCATAGCCAACATAGCCAGAGATGTTTTATAAACATTCACGATGTCTTTAGCCAGAATACTGACGACTGCGTACACAGCGATACTGCGATGTTTGAGGATGTATCAAGAGACTGAGATTCAGAAACACCAATTGGCCTGAATATAGCGCATAGCTAACATAGCCACGTCTTCCGAGCATCCCAGCCAGTAAACAATTGATGTCTGTTCTGGCAGCCGCGCCCGGTTTGGCTGCCAGCCTAATCGCCGCCGGGGCCCAATATATCTGGGCCGTCATCGGTGCTCATTCCTCGGGTCCTGGTGGGCCTGACAAATTGACGAGTGGGCTTCATTCAACTGTTCCCACTTTGTCTTAGTACTCACCAGGCCAGTCTGGGTCAGCTGGTTTGGAAGTTCAAGTTTAGGTGGCATAAGTGGTTCCTTTCTGGACTTTGATATCACACTTATATTGTAAATACGAAAGTGTGTGTAAGTGTGGCTGTTTTGTCTTCACGCTGTAACGGCTGAACGGATTTAGATGAAATTTGGAACGTACATAGCTAGGCTACATTTTAACTTAATTAACGCGAGCGCAGCCTCGAGGGTCTGTTAGTAAGGTATATAAAGCAAAACATTCTTGACGATGTTTAACATAAGATAATCTTTCATCTTCGCAAAAACAAAACCCTTCTTTAGCAGCAGTCGGGTAAAAGAAACATTAAAGAAACAGCCCCTTATCTCAAAGACGCGTTTTTATCGAAAATATCTTTGCATTAAGTACCAGGCGCGCAGAGCGGCGAGGCGGTCGGTAATGAAGCTATCGGTTACGGAGTCGAGTTACTCTCGTTAGCGGTGACGGAGACACGCTCATTGTCTCCTGGTCTCCTGGTACATACAGGATGGCGCTGGGGTGTAGGAGTGAACTGGAAACTGATTAGCTTAGAAGAGGGAAGATGCTGTAATGTAAAACATCGTCAATAATGTTTCGTTTTATATTACAAGCTGGGTCGTAGACTCTGACGTCACACGTCCGCCCCCACGGCACACGCCGTACGTTCCAACCAAATGCGTTCAGTGTGTCTCAATTTTATCAGTTCTTTGCATTTGAACTGCCCCTTGGCTTAGTTGGGAGCGTGTTCAATTCCCGGCGGGAATACAACAGTTTTCATAATTTGTGTTTCTGGTTCTGGGTGCGATTGTGTGTGATGTGAATGTTTCCGGCACCCACGACACAAGTCACCTAACGAAAAGTGTGGGGGTGTGAGTGTGAAAGCGTTTATTATTATTATTTATAGTTGAAAAACGGAACTGTCTACCGGTAGGGAAAGTCAAAGATAGAGCAACGAAAACTCAAATAACACTCGTCAATGTTAATTAATGTTTTTTAATTGAAACCAGCTGTAGAATGTCACTCGACGTCTCTTGAACTGGGTAAGAGGGCGTAATATTGATTTTGAATGGTTCCGTAGGGTTCCATCCATTTAAATGTTATATGTATGCATAGGTACTCATACAAATTCGATAAGTTATGTAACTATATCCAAGGGCCAATTCCCTGTACTTCCGAAAACTAAGTTATATACAGCAAACACTTAGGTTACCTAAAAGGCACCGAGCTTGTAGGTAACTAAAGCGCTCAAGCACACTACTACAGCAAAAGATGAGACCAACCACCGGAGTGACAAAACATCCACGGGCCCAGGAAAGGCGTGAGAGACCCGCGGGGTGACTCCGACTCAGTACGGGCCGAAACAACAACAGGTACAGGACAGAAGGAACCTAGAAAGGGTCACTGTGGCCCAGGACAGGTCGTGAGAGACCCGCGGGGTGACTCCGACCCAGTAAGGGTCGAAACAACAACAGGAACAGGACAGAAGGAACCACAGAAGGAGACCACTCAGCCGAGGTGGGGCAAGATAGGATCACGTTAGCAGTCACTGTCTTAATCGTTATACTAACTATAGAGTCAAGATATACCGACTTAACAAATGGCTCCTAAACTCCTCCCACACAACCCTCTCCCACAATTAGCAACACAATAATTAACCGCGCAATATTCTTCCGTAGCGACAAAAACCTATCAGATATTCCAATTTCACTCATCGTATTTTCAAAATCGGCGCGCGGTCATCTTTAAGCTTGAATTCTTACGCAATCCAAACCAAAAACATCCTATATACAATTCAAAAGCAAACTAAAAACAACTTTAACACTATAGAGTCAAGTTTTGAAATAAACTGTAGCGTTTTTTAAATTTAAGACAATAGTGTTCGGGAATAAATTCGCGCAGGTTGGCTCCGCAAGGGTGAATTATTCTCGAGATAGGTCCTAAGATATCGGCTTATGTGTTCACAACGAAACTAATTGAAATTGAAACAAATTGAGCTTTAGAGTGTATTCGCTTGTTTGTGGAGATTTAGTTTTGTACACGTATTGTTGAGTTTGTTTGGTTGAGTTTTGCGGAGACTCGGAGATAGGGGAGTCTGGGAATGACCTATTCATTCCCAGACTCCGCTTTCTCCGTATATAGGTATAGACTCTTATAGTTAGGTACAAACTAGATGTGGAGGATACATTTAATAGATCTTATAAACATACGCTATCACGCTTACAAGTGTACTTATAAAACAAATAAACTTAAAGAAATGGCTTTTAGAAAAGAGCGGAGAAGCTGGGAGTGAAATTCGTAATTTTTTTAAAGGCGTCAACAGTTAGATAAACCTCTTTGGTTTCTGTTTACAATGGAAAGCCAATCTTTATAAAAAAAAATATTTCTGTATGGGACTGAATTCCTCCTAAGCGACTGGACCGATTTTAATGACATTTTTGCGTATGAAGGTAAAAAAATGGTTAAAATTCACAAATTGATCCTTTAAATTATGTTTTTTAATTGACGCGTGAGAAGCCGCTGGAAACAACTAGTATTTAATAATCCCTTGTTTTTCTTTTTATATTTTTTTATAATTGAAGAAGTAAGTATAGATATATATATTATAGCTATAGCACAGTCTTAAGTAAGAATGTACCTTACACAAATATATTTAAGAGCTTTTTATACACAGTTATACAATATTTTTCTGTTTTAATATATATAATCCTATAATCATAATAAAATATTCTGTCTTACTCTAATTTGGTGTTCTGTGGACCACATGTGTCTCATTCTGTGACAGGATATATCAATCCATAGACAAGAATTCCCGAAACCAACCTCAACCTACATGTCGTCAAGTGTACGAAAATTTGAAATTCCAATCCTGACCGGCAATACCTATTTGAAATTTAATAAATGGAACCCGTCCGCCGGACGCCACTTATACTTTTTAATTTTATATCTCGAAGAATTGACCTTCGATGCGACCGAATGAATACATCGAAACTTTTTCTGCCGAGTCGAGTCGCCGAAAAACCTTACTTGCATAATTCTGGCCATAACGGCGTATTCCAATTTCGAAACTCAAATTGAATCTCGAGTTTTAAAAACAAAAAACACACTTTGAGGAAACTTTATTCAAGTTACCGAGTGCTAAGTGAACACACGTGCGTCGGTCCGGGTTCGTTTCCCGGTTAAATTTAGAACATCCGCGGTGCGAGGGAGGAGAGGGGGAATTAGTAACGAAGCACCTTTTTATAGAAGCTGCGCCGGAGTCGCCTCGCCGCTATCTCGTAAACATACTTGAGTATAACTAAATGACGTATCGCCGCTAACGAGGAATTTACTTTTTATAATTTGAATTGGGAACGCGGCGAGATATTCTCGTCGCATCCGCCGTCACTCACGGGGCATAGACAAAAATGGTTTTTTAAGCGCGAAAATTAAGTTCATGGGAACCGCCAATCAGGTTTGCGCGTTTAGAATAAAGATGGCGTATTTTTACATGATTCTACAGTAAAACCTGCGCGAGACGTAGACGAAGCCAGCTGCATCGGCGCCGCCTGAATACAAAATACATTATAAGTGCACAATATTTGCATTTTGAATTACGCGCTCGAGGCTCGGCCCTGTAACAAGCGAGCATTCTCGGGATAACGCAGTTAATACGTTACTGTTGGTAATGCGCAGTTCCATGATAGCCTACATTTTAAAATGAATACAGGCACGCGCTAAATCCATGTATATATTAAACGTGTGGAGTCTTTTCCAGAATTAAAGCGCTTAAATTCTTCATTTTCTAAATATAAAGAATTAAATATACGCAAGTACTGCGACAAAGTTCTTTCCAAACATCTAATTACGCAAAGGGTATGGCCTCCCATAAGCGGTATTATCGCCTTCCTTATACCTACTAATCCGCTTGGATTGCGTATAAACGCATAGTAATGTAGGATTTCATTCGATTGACAAACCTTACATTAATTTATTGATCTTTGGAGTATGGTAAATTTTCTTAATATAATTATGTACAGTCAGCTGCAATTACTTTCTCAAAATATTTATACAGCATTATGTTTTTTCTTCGTTCCGCTCTAATGTATTGAAGAACTTAAAATGTTGAGTTGCTTTTGTTGATAAATTCCAAAATATTAATCAAAACTTTTAAAAAAAGTATCAATAATCAAATGATTTCTACAATTATTATATCATCCGCGATATCTTTACCAAAAAATCTCCGCTCGCTTCTCTCTTACACTAGCACCAAACCCCACTCTAAATTAGGAGTAGCGATTTATTAGCAGGTCCACCACATTGACAGCGGTAGCGAGTTTAAAAAAATCTTCGCGTACAGATGCTATCAGTGATTGACAACCTTATTGGTGGGGCGTGCCTTCCACCGGTGGTCTATGGTCTTTATGAACTAAACGATTGTTACAGCTTTCGAACACACTTTATTGATACATTGATGATAATTGTGCGTTCAAAATCTCGATCAATCTTACGTTTTATTATTTTCATTCATTTTAATTCTCCTATTGTATCGTCTATGGAAATTAGAATCGTATTTATCGTTGTATGGTAATAAGATAATAAATTAGAATCAACTGAATACATTGATCGTCAGCCAAGTTTAAATAAAAATCCCTTTTTATTATTGAAGAGTTAACACATCTATAACAGTCACATCTGAATATTCTAAATAGTCCATGAGAATTTCCCAAAGCTATTTCATTGTATTTATCCATTATGTATTTGGTATAAGTGTTGCGCGTACGCATACGATCGGGTGAATGCGGCGCACGAAGCGATCGAAATCTTGCGCGGAACCTCCGCGCGGCGCATGTCAAGCACGCTAGCCATAGACCATAGACCAACGGGGATCTACGCGGGAACTTAAAATTCACGCGCCTTTTCGACCAGGATGTCTTAACTGTGTTATGATTCCAAATTCAAATCCGATATAGTTTTTTGTGGCTTGTGTAAGTCTTTTATTTTACTTAAGTGAGTTAAAAATTGCGTGTAACATTTATTAGAATCGAATTATAAATCGATAGGTAATACATTTATTCTATTTTAATCATATTTAAAGATATTATTTTTTGACTTAGATAAGTTTTATACTTATAAATGTAAATTATTACTTTATTCCATTCATAATATACAGTTAACTAATTAGCAAAATATTATCTATACAAAATAAACAAGATCTTACAAAAAACCTAATAATGTTTTTTACCAAACGATAGGTATCACCAACGAACAATGTTATTTAAATACTAAAATAACAAATTACAATCATCAAGAAAAAGAAATAAATTAAAACTCTAACGCCCGAGGACCGCCCCACAAAAAGCCGCAACAAAATTATAGTGATTTTGCGATGAAGCGATTCATAGAAATAAATGATCATTTTTTGTCGAATGATAAAACGAATGATTCCCATTCTCACTAATCGTTGCTTTGGGGACATGCGACAAACAATAGTCACTAAACGAGTTTAAATCGCGCGTCTTTCGTACGAGACGAGCATATAATTAAAGAACAAACTTATATCTTCCTTCACTAAACCGTCGGCGTCATCTCTCGTCTTTATTACTAATAGCATAAGATTTATGATCGTTAAATTTTGAATTTATGATGTGTAAAGTGATGTTGGTAATGAAATGTTATCAGATTGTATTGGGGACTTGACTTGAGCTGATGAAGAGACTATAAAGTCTGAGTGTGAGTTTGGAATTGACACTTTCTTTCGTTTTAAGCGAGGCGTTTGTATCGATCTTAATTCTTTCATCGTTGATTAATTCTTTTTTTTTTCAAACGTTTTTAGTTGAACATGATTTTTCTTTGCGAGTCATCTTTAAGGTGATGGTTAATTTTTTAAATAAAAAAAGTATTTTGTTTTGATTGAGACCTGCATGCAGCATGTACTTATTGCCATTAATAAATTTGAATCTCGTAACAATGCGAGCAAATAACCGTGAGTGAAGTCGTATAAATCCATTATATTAATAAAATTGTTTGCTAATTAGTTTTTTTTTATTATTATTAGACGTATAAAATAAATAATAAGTGAAAGTTCAATTAAACAACATAATTGATCGAGCGAAGGGAGATCTCTAAGTCGACTTGGACAATTCAGCAATTTGTCCGTCCGTCTGTCAGAGGCATCTAGCGTCTAAACCATACAAGCAAATGACTTCAAATTCTCATAGAACATGTAAAACTATGGTCCACAGAAATGGTAATTCAAACGATATAAATGAAAATATTAAGGAAGCACCCATACATTTAAGTGGGGAGCAAAATAATTGTATGTTTTTATCTACCCTTGTGGAGTATCGTTGAAAAGAGCTTGCCAAGTACGAAACCGGTTTAAAAAAAAACTATGTTGGAAATAACTATTTGGTAGGCCATCAAAGTCACTGTTTTTAGATCTATTTTGTCCCGGGGTCTATCTCAAAAACAGCTACACATTTAAAGCTGAAACTTACGTATAATATCCATTATATCCTGTACTTGAACAACAAATACAGAAATTAAGAAATTACTACATATAAAAAAATATATAAGCAATTGACCTTAAAAGATTTTCTCTATTAGGCAGAATGTAGGCGCGAGATCTCAGTTCGGCGTGAACGACTTGTAAAAAAATCAAAACAAACTCATTTCAGTGATTCCTAAAATCCTTGGCACACTATATCTACATGATAGATCCACGCCAAATAAATATTCGTCTAATTAACAGTTCTGGTGCATTCCTCTGGTTCAAAGCAGCGCCAGGAGTGTGTAGTCATCTGTCACCCGTCACTACACCTCCAGACTTGGATAATTATAGACTAGCTAATTAATTGAAGAGGCGTTTTCTTGGGTCTTTTTATTCATTTAGCTGCGTGCTACATGAACCTTTCCATTTAACTCGGACCTCTTTTGCAATCGCGCTGACCATAGACATTGCTTTTTTCTGTTAGTGCAATCGCGATGACGTTTCCCGCGCTTTTAATGATGACATAGACTATACAGAATTTATTTTATGTTTATATCTATATACGGTACTCTGTAATTTTTATTTAACTAATAATGCACATAGTTATGTAAAAGTTTCCCGTAGTTGCTGCGTTTTTATGTTCATAAACATTGTTTCTTCTTTCTTCTCTACATGACATATCTAACTTAAAATTAGCGAATCTGACAACTAGAGTCATTAATTTTCATGAGTGCCTTTTGGGCCCTTGTGAATAAACATTTTGTTACAAATAGGACAAAATGTTTGAGAGATGTGTGTTAACTATTTTTGAGGTTATTATGAATGAATCATCGACTAGGCGCTCTGAACGTTTATTTTCACAAAAAAATATGAATGACAGGTCGAATTATCCTAATAATATATTATGTCAAGAATATGAGTCCTCTGCTCTGTTATTTCATTAATGTCATCGGTTTAGCCTTGGTCAATGGAGACGTATTTAATTAATTAATTGAGATGTTACTTCTTCGACGTCTGTTAACAGATTATGGACTTTGTGATTATGGAATTCTATGAAACGGGCATTTATAACTGCGTTGGTAAATTATTGAAAGCTGTTTTTTTAATATCGAAGAAAAGAGAATAGAAGAAGATTCCAGTTCAACATAAATTAAGCTTAGTCCAAACGTAACTAGATTTAGAAATTCTGTGTGTCACCAAGTTAAATACTGATGACTGAGGTACTTAAGAAACGATCGTTAAAGTGCAAGCGCCAGTGATATCATCTCTAAATCAGTCCCAACACATAGGCACGTCGGTGAATCAAAGTTAAAGGGAAGTCGTTTTGCTTAATCAAAAGTGATTAAACACAACAACAACGAGTACGTTGAACTCTCATACTTCAAAATGCAATTTGCGTGAAATGCTCTAAATCCTAACAGATAAATAGACACGTCATCATTAGACGGCGGTCGATGATAAACTGCTCTTCGAGTGGTGACAACTCAAGTGCGAGCGGGATAGACATAGATAAAACTTGTGAGTGTGAGCGAGAGGGGGCGTACCACGTGAGGTATAAAAACTGAGGCCGTTGATTTTATAATTTATTTGTTACACATTTGTCGTTCCGTGAAGATCGGGTGAGATACATGAGCTTTTTGTTGCGAGAGGGAAATGCGCATCAGATGTGATTTGAGATGTAATTTATAGTGTTTGTAGCGGATGTCACTACATGTGATGCCATAAACAAGTGCCCGTTTAGACACAAAGAGATTGTGTTGAGACAAGAGTTAGCGGATTTGAAATACGAACGCCTTGCCTTAACTCGACGGTTAGCAAACAAATTTGAATTACGAATCTCTAAAATGAAACCTCTAATTATTTTTTCTTTGGCTTGACATGAATGTTATGCCAGTTCGAAGATGAAGTTTTAGTCGAACATTTCCCGCGCAAATTGTCAAATATTTTTGAACTAGGAACGCAACAATTTTGCGGCGGCAGCCTTAACGGCCAGTTTTGAAATCAATCATGCACGTATTAACCGAGTTTTGGTGCGCGCCAACTCGCTGTCCAAACGGACGGCAGCCATATTTCAATTCTGTTTGAGATATAGAGGGCATTTTATCAATGCATCGTCGCGATACCGATGATATAATATTGTAATTATTGTAGTTAATGACATTTTCACGGTACATTCCTGGTGTCTTCGAGACCATTTGCATTTCCGATGTGGGCAGTTAATTTTCTTTAATAATGTTATTGTTTTCTTTACTCTTATGTCTTCACCAGAAGATACAATGTGAATATTTTTTTAACAAATTGCAATACGAGATGTCACTTGTTTTATTTCAATACAATAAACTAAGGAATCGTGAAAATATGGAAATATGTTATTTAATGATAATATAAAAATAACATTGGAAACAGAGATTGGTAATACATAGTAATGTAAGGTAAATGTACAAGAAACAATAGAAATTATGTAATTTCTGTTAAGGAAGATATGTTTAAAACTTTCGAAGAAGAACTAAAAACAGAAACAAGTCATAGAAAACTCAAAAACAATCTCGGAGACCAAACATTCAAACTGAAAAGTAAAAGTTGAACGCACTAAAGATTAATTCGAGCCGATTCTGACAGTTTACGTTGCAAGTCCCAAGTTGGGATAAAATATAGCGCGAGTGCAGACGGATCCGTGGGGAGGGGGGAGACAGCCGCAAATAGCTACCATCTCCCGAGAGCAAAACAATGAACGTATGATATTATGGTGCAGGCAGATTGTTTCACATTGGAATTTTGGAAATGATGTACTTTCTTCTTCACGGTAAGCTATTAAGGTGATTTTTATATCGAAAAATACACCGACCAGTTCCTCGCGTATACGACGCTCTTCATCTAGACTAGGACGTAGGCAAGCCGGGTGATCCTGACGGCGCGCTCCTATTTCATAACAAAACCTTCTTCTTATCGAGTCAATCGGTCAATCTCTACATATACATATATGAGTATTGCTAAATGCGTCGAAAATGGTACAGGTTCTTTAGAGGATTTGTTTGTTGGCATGTATGAATGGTGTAACAATTTGAATGTTTTTGAAAGAGATTTTAAAAGAAGAACGAGCAAAGAAGTACGTGGCAAAGAAATTCTAGATTTAATCAATATCAACTGCTTTAATTACGTAAAAATTTAGGGAAGATTAAAAAAAAATAACCATGTTGATGTTAAAATAAAGACTGTAGGAATAGATAACAAATTAATAGTAACAGCAAATAGTAACTATTCCAGGATCAAAATGAAAAAAGTACAGATTTTTGGTGTAAGCTAATTGGGATCAGTAGGATTTTAGAAATCAATGATAAAATGTTTAGGAAAATATGAATAAATCATTATGAAAATCATTATGAATTAATTAATTTCCCTAACAAATGCAATAAACTCTATTAGGCAGTTTTGGAGTTATTGAGTGACAAGCAAACATCCAAAAACGCTTGCATTCATAGGAAATTGCTAAATACCAAATTCTGTTTTTTTTATATCTGATAATGTAAGGTATACTAGAATTTTAAAGAGTTAATTCAAAAAAATTAACAATTTAATAAAATTTAAAATATATTGATATATTAGAGACGTGTATCAAAGTAACGCTTTTCTTATTCTGTTAATACCGAGTAGATTCAATACAGTCCTCAATGTTCAATGTTCAAATTCCTTAAGCAACTGATCTCAATTAAACTAAGCCCTAAATGAGCTCCACAGAGAAAAAAAACAGAAGTTTGTCAAAACGCAAACAACTGCTGCACCGGAATAAATCTTAGCAAAAAGCCCTAACGAGACAAAGAAACACGGACGTTCTATATTTACAAATATATAATAACACGTAGGACAGACGGACGGACGAGCGACAGCCGCGAGACAGACTATAAATAAATAATGCGCCAACATTTTATTATTATCATAGTGGGGGCACGTGCTGGGACATTCCAGTGCTGGCAGCCTATAACGTACTGAAATAACGCTGGCAACACACAGAATTAAAACAATAACCCTAAGCACCCGCGTGTTCGCTGCATTCGAAATTCGATTGGGCTATGACATTTTACAGCATTCTGAGATGGCGGGAACGAAACTAGTGTCACATTTTATTGTCAATTGCTCGCATGTCATGTCAGTTATTTTGTGAATATATTTGTTGGTGTTACGTATGTTTATTATCTGTTGTTAATATTTTGTTTATAATTATTGATAGATAACATAAATTAGTGTGAAGTAAAACTAAAATGTATAAATATACTTTAAACATCGTAAAAAAAAATACAAAACAATCAAATACGACTGTATTTATTTACCGGATTTGATATTGTTTAACTATACCATAGACTAAAGGTTTTTTATGGTGATCCTCATAAAATAATTATGCTAAAATGTATTTAATTATTTTATTCTTCTGTATTCTTTCAAAGCATCATAATCAACTCTTTGACTAAACTGATTAAAATCTTACGATAAGTAATTAAATGCTACTCATTAATTAATGTAGATAAGGTTAATCTAAAGATAAGGATAAGGCTAATAAGGCTAATCTAAGGTTAATACAAAACTAGCAGAAAATTTTGCAACAATAAATGCAATAAATAAAAATAAAAATATTGTCTCTGATTTAAAAAACGCGGCAAAATCTTGACATTAACAGTTTATAGAGGGAGTACTTAATCAGTCGCGTACATCTCACTCGGTCGATTACGTCACTCCAATTTAAAAAAATTATACCCCTTAATAAGTGTCAATTCTTAACGAATGTGTACATACACATGATTTTTATTCACACGTTCCTTACCAATATTGAGAATCAAAACCCTAAGGACTACTCTAAGTCTTATCTCGCACGTTTTAAGATACATTTGAGAATGGGACTTACAAAATTTTACGATTGTTTTTATTGACGCTCACTCACGACACTCATACGTGAAGATTCGAAACGAAATGTCCTATGTAGATAATCTCGTTGGATTTTAAGCGCTATTCCTATGTAGGTGAAGATTGTATTTTAATAGCAGATTTTCTATAGATGAAACCCAAAGCGAGTCGAAGATGTTCGAAGGTACAAGAGGCCATCAAATTTTAATTGTGCGTTAAAATAATAATCAATGAGGCGACTACCGCTCGCGGGTTCGCGAATAGAACTAATTCCGCGAACGTTCGTTATTCAAAATTCGAATTCAAATTGGAATGTTTCTTTACTAATTGGTTCTTACAAAGGTATATTGAGGTTCCGTTACAGCAATAATCATTTATGATTAATGTGTTTGATCACGGCTCAACCTTTTACTGGGACTGTAAATACTTGATGTTGGCTTTAATTGCTCTAAAGCGTGTTGTGACTTAATTAGCAGTAAGTTGACGGTTGGTTGGGAATAATGACGTAGTGCGGGTTAAGGTAGCCTGCGATGTAGCTTGGTACTTATTGTATAAGTGGTGATTAACGAAGAAGAAAATTACATAAACTACTGGTCACACTGATGATAAAAGTCTACTTTTCAAATCAAAATGTTTTGCTAATCATTACATACACTTAATTCCTACTACTAAGTGATTGTAAGTGATAATGTGGTCAAGGATCATACTACTAATAAGTATTCTGTGCATGGTCAACTATTTCTACCAAAAAGTGTAGAACATTTAGTAAGTTAGTAAAGATAGGATAAAGATAGGAGATAGGAGAGATCTCCTAGAAATATTACAACAATAAAAAAAAAACGCTCGTTTTCAACTGTTTATATCCAACAATACTCGTTACTTACTTGAACCTAATTAATTGAAAGTTTTTTTAATTATATTACCGTAGTACTTACTTCACTTACGCAACACAGTTAAGAAATCTATTAAAAATATTGAAAGCCTTCCCATTAATGATTTAAAAGCCTCATCATCGATTAGGCGCAATAATGATAATGACACTTGCCTTAATTAAAAATGATATAAAAAGCTAATCTTGTTGTCTATATTCTTCTTATTTTCGAACGCAACCGTTCCAAATTCAAATTGCTCGATTCTGATTTCGAATAGCGGCCGAGCGCGTGACCAATCGCTAATTAGGAAACGTTAGTGGATGCACCACGGAAGCCGATCTATAATTAAAAAAATAATTCCAATTTCAAAATATCGAATGTTATTTCCACTTCTGGTGTTACTGTGTCGGTATTTATGGCCAGTGTTTTTAACTTTTTATTATTATTGTGAGAAAATGGTGGCTAACGGTTGTTGATTACTGTTGGATTAGATTTGTAAAATGGCGTTCTGAATGGCGTTCTCATCGAAAAACACTAATTAACAGACATTCTGTGTCACTGATGTTCCATAATTCCCATGGTTTCTATGGAGCCTGGTTGGATCAAACAGTTCTGATATGTTGTTATACAAAAAAAAACTTATTCATTTTTATCTGTTCCCATTGTCAGTTCTGGCGTTCTCTCAGATGTTTTTTTTCATACTCCTTAATTTTGCGAATCTGGCAGTAGAGTGGAACTATCATGAGTGCCTCTTTTGGGGCTCATACGAATATGTTAATATCGACTGTTAAGTCGAAACCAATGAATGGCAAAATATAAGCTATGTTATATATACATTATATTTGATCTGTGAATCACAAAATTACAGCCATCTCGAGAAGAACCTGGCAAGAAACTCGGTGGCGCATTTTTATCATTTTTTTTTTAAAACATTCTTAATCTCGAATACATAATTTTATTAACCTAGGTATTATTATGGTAGTCGCTAGAAAGCGCTTGTGCAGTTTGCCTCCATGCATCCTTGTCATTAATATAGTCGATCGTTTTATAGTAAGCTTTCTTAATTAATATACATGTATAAACATCCTTACTGTCTAAAACAGCCGCTCCAAGTTCACCCAACCTTGTCTTGTGCTCGGGAACCAGGGATGAGCCATGTCTCGGAAACTGCGAAAGCTCCAACGCAGCGGGTTGCTTCTTCCCTCGCACAATGACCAAGGAAGCATTTGCGAGTTTTTGCGACTCCAATTCAATTTCCGGTTTCGTTTGGGATATTTTCTGGTTTCATTTGAGATGTTTTATGGGGGTCTTTATGTTTATTTTAGATGGGGGAAATGATATGCTGTTATTTGTTGTCAAATGTTGGTGGATTGGAAATAGGTTAGTTATTCAACAACGGGCTACATTTATTATTAAAACTACTCTTATCTAAACTTTATTTAGTGAGAACAAGCAATGTATTGTAACAGTAGGTAATTTTTTTCATACTAACTGATTTATTTATTTATTTTATTAAAATGAGTTTGTGTAGGAAAGTTATTATCAATGAGGTGAAATCTTAAACAAACTCAATGCCTACAAGAAAATACCCGATTATTTTCTAACTTTCCTTCCTTCTCAATGTTTTATCATTGTTTGTAAATTCTGTTCAAATCAAACTACGTGAGCACCTAACAATATTTGTATCGTATTGTTAATATTGGAATGGATTTCGTTTACCAAATTTTCCCATCTTTTTAACGCCTTATCACTCACAGCTCATACTAAAGACTTGTGTCGTGAGTGCCAGAAACATTTACATCTCACACACAATCACATCCAGAACCAGAAGCACAGATCTCCCTTGGGAAGGAAAATTAGACTCCTGCCGGGAATCGCACCCAGAGGCAACTGGGTGCGTCTATATTTACAGGTAAACTTTGTTATCAGATCTACTTTTTCAAACTTTCCAAGTCCGTTTTGCAAGATGGTTACATTGTACATGTTACTAAGTGGCACATTATTTTCCTGATCCAAAACTGGTACATCTGATGTCATCGCGCCATCTGGCTCGGCCCACTCGATACTTGAAAGTAGCTGTTTTTGTACGAAATCGGCAAATATTTGCAAATCGGCAATTATTTGTACATTCAAGTAAATAGAAATGTCAAAAATTGTGCAGGGATTGTCAATCAGGGTCTAATATTTAAAATTCAATTGAAAGTTTCGATTGACGTTTTTGTAATCTCTTCTGTAGGTATGTATGTGACTTAACTCTTCCTAAACGGCTGGACGGATTTTGATGAAATTTTTGTGTGTGTTCAGGTAGATTCAAGTGTGTTGGTGGGATATACCATTTATATATACATATATAAAACAAAGTCGGGTTTTTTACAACATTTATAACTCGAAAAAGGGAGGACCGATTTTAAGGATCTTGATTTGTTGGATTTATTTCCGCAGATTTTTGTATATGTAGAAAGATTTTTCTTTTTGAGATTAGTAAACTACATTACGGTAAGAATTTAATTTTTTCTCAACATTCGACTAACATTTTTATCAATTTCTATATAATAACGTAAAAAAATTAAATAAAAACCAAAAATATTGTATCTGATACTTAATCACAAATAATTTTAAAACCATTTTACAATCCACCACGCTAGCCTATAATTAATGTTACCAGCGATATAGATTTCAAAGTGAGTAGATTGAATATTTTTTCGGTGTTGCTATAACAACCCGCTGTTCCTTTGAGGAGCTCCATTTGCGGTCCGCGGGGCGCCAATGTCTTCATTTCTTTTTGAAATTGGTTGGAACACCTTAATGTGGTACATTTGAGAAATGGATAATAATGTAGGAATGTACTCTGCTGGAAATCCTAGGGCATTAAGAGCAAGCTCCATAAAAATGATGATATTTTGCAATAATAGGTAGGTATCCTAATTTGATCACATATCCTATTAATAATAGATGTAGAATTTGAATGAGAAGAACTTAAACTGCCCGTTGGCTTAGTTAGGGCTTTTAAGGTTAGGTTCTTTATTGAGAACCAGAAACCCAATGAGAATTGGGATCTATATTGTAACCAACCGAAACTAAATCGAAACAATGTTGCAAATTCAATTTAAGAATTCGCCAAATTTAAATATCGTATCTCCGATTCAATTCCAAACTTTCGAAATCACAATTTCGCGCGCAATCCATAACGACTTTTTTCTTCAGAGAATGCACACGAGGAGGTAATGATGTTATTCTTATAAAGGAAATAATTACGTAGAACGCAATGATAATAAATTACGCGGCGTTTACGACTAATTTATTAATAGAAATTTCGCGAGTAAACCTTAGGACTCGTAAATAAAGTTACCGCCGTGCAGCCAATGGGCGGTCGTAAAATTGGTCTGCGTCTGCAGATTGGCCCGCGGTTGGCCAATGGTTGGCCAATAGACCGTTCCAGATTTGAAAGCGACGGTTTACGACCGGCAGGCGGCGTCTTTTTGCTGTTTTGGCGCCAAAATTGACAGGTTTAGGTCTTAAAGTTGGGGAGTTTGTCGCCACTATCTGTGCTAAAAACGTGCTGGCTCTGGACCAAGCACTTTATGGGTAAGTGTTGCTGACATTTGCTATAATTAAAATTCTTACCTAATAAGAAACTAACGCGAGATCAAATACGATAGGAAAACTCCATACCATAATCTAGATTTATCGGAAAAGATTTCGCTTGTTGATTGACCACAATATCTATAACCTCCAAAACAATTATCATCATCAGCCTATTCCATTCCCACACCCGGGATTCGGGACTCACACGGAGATAGTCCAAGCCATATCAGCCATATTGGCTTTCAGCTATATCTGATAGAAAGTGGTGACAGAGGCAAGGATTTTTTATATCTCATATAGGGTTCTCTTATAGTGTTTGACGACTATAAACGCTTTCACACTCACAGCCCCACCCTAAGATCAATGACTATTACGTCGTTGCTACTGGAAACATTCACATCACACATACTATCACAACCAGAACCAGTAACACATTTTTTTCTTAGGAAAACTTGTGTTCCCGCCGGGCTTCGAACCCGATGACCCCGAACAAAAACACGAACGCCCACCCAACTAAGCCAACAGGCAGTTCTAGTACTATCTCACCTGATGATGAGGTTACAAGGTGATGATTGCCTTATTAATTGCTTGTTTGTAGAAAAGTATAGCTCGTCACTCTTAGATTACTTGATGACTCCTAGACTATATTAATATACAAACCATGGATAAAAAATGAAATGAGTTCCACTCCTTGTGTTCCAAGCGGCGTTGTAGGTACATATTATCCTAATTGCCAAATATTTCCATGTATTTTGTTTCGTGGATCATAATATGATTTAGTTTAGGTAATATCTCGGGACTTAATCGCGCTAAAAAACTATTTTTATTTACCTCGACGTTTCGGCCAAGTTGCATTGGCCATGGTCTCGAGAAGACTCCAATGCAACTTGGCCGAAACGTCGAGGTAAATAAAAATAGTTTTTTAGCGCGATTAAGTCCCGAGATATTACCTAAACTATGTGTTCGAATCGCGAAAGTTTAAAAATGACATAATATGATTGTTTTTAATATTTAGCAATAGATGATGTTTCTATTCTATTCCTCGGATGCTCTGATATTCTACCATATTCTACCATAAATATGATAATTCTACTTTTTGCAATAAAATCTACCATCTCCTTACTACTACATTTAAGTATTAACAAATGTAATCAGCTTTCCTTTCTCTCTTTTTAATTAGGTAGAAAGTCTATATCATATTTATAAAAGATAAATATGTCGGTTTAAGCTTATAGGATGTTACAGGCTTAAATGTTTGTGTCAA
Organism: Lomographa bimaculata; assembly: GCA_948107665.1. Lineage (NCBI taxonomy): Eukaryota > Metazoa > Arthropoda > Insecta > Lepidoptera > Geometridae > Lomographa > Lomographa bimaculata. Next base: position 1,897,137 of record OX403603.1, read on the forward strand.
TAACTGGATATTTACTAGATATTTCCTTAGTTTTGTTTCCAATATTTCGGCACTGTAGCAAGCGCCATGATCGCGGAGTTAAACTTAACTGTTATTTTTTTATTTTGACGTACCTACCTATAACGTTTGATACACCATTGGAATTAAGGCATTTGTATAACATTTGTCCACCGGAAACGATAGAGTATCTGGCACCATTACCATATTTATCACTATTTATAGCCATATTCTGACAAATAAATACATTTTGAATTTAGAATTTGAATTTGATTGGTAGATATCGCTAACGATTTAAATGACTCAACTTAAGTTTGTAGTACAAACTTGGAAGTGGTATCCTAGTACATACTACTAGTAGTAATTGTAAGTACAAGATAAAGAAATGTTATATAGTGAGTGATATTATTAAAGAACAGAAGAACAAAGTGTCTTATCTTTAATAGAAACAGTAAGAAAAGTGTTATTAGACACATTCTTAGTATACGAAGTACTACTTAGCAGTTTAGGTCAATATACAATTACTTACATATTTGTCTTAAGGCTAGATCGTAATTCCAATGGTGTATAACGTAATTGGGTAATCCTACTAATATTATAAATCCGAAAGTTTCTGTGTAAGTGTGTAAGTATGTTTGTTCCCTCTTCACGCTTTAACGGATGAACGGATTTTGATGAAATTTGGAATGTACATAGCTCACACCTAAGATTATCACATAGGCATCTTTTTAACTTGATTTTTTTTTGATAATAGCGGGCTGAGCCGCGGGGCACGGCTAGTTAATCATAAAGAGTTTCAATAAATATGTTTTTGTGACTACCCACAGTTGGCACAGTGGACTGGTCTCTACCCTCAACACCGTGGGTCCTCGATTTCCGGCAGGAGCACAATTTTCCTTCCTAAGGCACATTTGTACTCGAGTAGAAAGTGTAGAACTAAATGAGCCAAGATTCAGAAAAAAAGTCAAGGTCAGAAAGCTTTTTAGCCCTAGCCTCCTAAACAGCGGGTATCGGTTTCGATTCCAGGCGGAAACGCAAGTTTTCTCCCATGGGTAATTTATGTACATAGTAGATATAAAAGTTTCCAACACCCACGCCTTTGAACTTAGTATGAGGCTGTGTGAATGCGTTGGGTATGTTTATTTGTTTGCATATTCCGCTCAAAACTACTACCAATCTAATAATAACCTCTTTCAAACAAATCTCAACAAGAATACACCAAATACAAACAGAATTAATTGAACAGATTTATGTGACGCTACGTTTTAAAATGGCGGACAATTTACAGTGTTATAAAGCAGGCGGGACAGAGGGATAATGAGCATGCGCGCCGCGGAGTTGCCGGGAACCGCCGCTAGTGGCGACTCTGTGCATAGCAATGTTTATACTTGGTATTTTGAGGTTAGTTTTAATGTATAAACCTTTATGGTTGTCATTATTATTATATAGCATAGTTGAGCCTATGACTTTGTACCTAATATTCTTTTATTCTAAGTGATACGTGTCGATAACGTTGAACTGCCCATTGGCTTAGTTGAGAGCTTGTTCGCCTTCTGAGCAGGGGTATCGGGTTCGATTCCCGGCGGGAACACAAGTTTTCTTCCCAAGGAAAATTTGTGTTTCTGGTTCTGGTTGTGATTGTGTATGTGTGATGTGAATGTTTCCGGCACCCACGACACAAGTCATCGAACGTAGTGGCTGTGAGTGTGAAAGTAAACTGAGGAGCTCTGCACCTGGATAAACCATTACCATTTTTAGGTGTCACATATTATGTACTATATAATATTTTTTTATGAAATAAATAAATTACAGGACGAATTAATTATTGATCTAGCCGATCTATATTATATATATATATATATATATATGTATACAATAATATTGAAACACTGTATTGTATAAAAACTATACATCAAGATCAGTTCAGCAATTTTGCAGAAATTTTTAATTATCAAGTGAAAAAGTAGCCTATTTGTAAATCCTAGGTATAATCTGTTAACATTCCAAATTCCATCCAAATCCGTTCAGCCGTTAAAGCGTGAAGAGGGAACAAACGTACTTACACACAAACTTTCTGATTTATAATATTAGTAGGACTATTTATACATAGATGTATATCTACTACTTTCATAGAAATTCGTAAAGTTACAGATATACCTCGATTCAATCATCACACACACACACACACACATTTTTATTCAGAAAATATAGCATTCAGAAGGAAGTCGCAGAACTAAATGATCTAATAGAACAAGTTTTTTAATTACCCTGTATATACAGGGTAATTAAATACCAGAAATCTATGTTTTTTTTATACTAGATAGGCAAGCATTTGACCGCTATCTCACCTGCTGGAAAGTGACGATGCGGCCAAAGATGGATCATGCCTGCCTAGAAGGTACCTATATTATCAATTTCAACAAGAATCAGGGTCTGAGATTTCTGTTTTTTTAATTACCCTGCAGGGTAATTATACACCAGAAAACTATATTTATATTATCAATTTCATTGCCAATTCTCCCCTTGACATTGTCGCATGTAATTCTTTATGATAGAGAATTCTCAAGAATCCGACGAATCCAGTGAATCCAGCGAATCCTGCGATACATTATCGCGACCGTCACGCGTCCGTGACGGATCTGACATGGATCCGGGACGAATTGCCTCGCATCACCCAAATCCCGGCTTTGGCCCCTATTGTCCCAACATCCCCTATATTATTTTCGTTACATTATTCATTGCGCGGATGCTGGATTACAAGTAGGTGTCGTAATTGGTTAGTTTATTTGTAACGGTCAAGCTGTCGCCTAGATGATTCCACACTCACAGCCCCTAAGTTCGATGACTTGTGTCGTGGGTGCCGGAAACATTACAACCAGAACCAGAAACACAAATTTTCCTTGAGGAGAAAGCTTGTGTTCCCGCCGGGAATCGAACCCGATAACCCTGCTTAGAATGCTTATAATAACGCTTTCACACTCACATAAGGTGTGTGTATGTGTAAATCCTAGATATAAGCTATTTACATTCAAAATTTCATCCAAATCCGTTCAGCTGTTACAGCGTGAAGAGAAAACAAACATACATACTTATACATTTACACTTTACACACAAACTTTCGGATTTATAATATTAGACATATTTTACTTTATGAATTTTATGATTGCATTAATAAAAATAAACACTTTCACACTCACAGCTTAATTGCAATGATTAAGTACATATTGTTTAACAAGGATTATATTTATAACTAGCGTGCCAAAAGCGTGTTTATATTCTCTTCTGATTCCACGTTAATTGCAATCCTTGAAGTTACACTTGTAACAAACATACGCCTATCTCTCCAAGGAAAATGTGTTTCTGGTTCTGGTTGTGATTGTGTATGTGATGAGAATGTTTCCGGCACACACGACACAAGTCATCGAACTTAGGGGCTGAGCGTGTGAAAGCGTTTATTATTTTTTATTTCATCCATCTCCGCATTTTTCCTTTTAAAACTGTAAAGCACCTAATCCACTCAAACACTACAAAGTCTTACATCAAAGCGACATTATTCTTTTAAACCCACACCAATTATTCCTTCCCCCAATCTACATCCATCAAACGTCAATGGCAGACTATAAAAAATAAATAAAATATCAGATTGTCGCGCAAAAACGGCGTGTTTCGGAGGTATGAGCAGATTAGCGCGCGGGGTGCCGTAAAGAAACAATTTTCCGGCTTTTCCCGCGCCCCGGGAGCCCCAAAACGCTTATAGAATACTGGCACATGATAAAAATGCGGGATTCTGCCCAGTTCTCTTTTTAAAACTTTTTTTTCGAGACGTTTTCCCGCTGTTTTTTGGCGCTCGGAATTCGATTGCGAACTTTTTCTTGTTTCTTTTTTTTTGAATGGCCAGTGTTGTTATTTGTTATTGTAATAGGAAATATGCATGAGATTTAAATATAGATTAGGTATTCCTTTTTTAATCCTTAGAGCTAAAGAAGAAATACACCTATTATTATACCATTTAGAGGATTTTAAATTAGGAATTTAAAATATTGCAATGTGATAAAAGTTGTAGTCATGGAAGTTTCAAAATAGCTGAACTGATGCTATTGGCTTAACTGATGACGTAACATGACACATTTTGATATCAATGATTGGTCAACTTTCCTTTACGGCTGTGGTGATTGGATTGTGGATGTCATAGAAAGGACATCAAAATAGCCGCGATTAAAATTGCTCGAAGATGTTCGCATTTTTAAATAATTATTTTGTTATAAAATGTGATATTTACCTCAGAGTGAAATGTTATTTTCGGCAACGTTTTAACGTAAACAACAGATTTAAATAGTAAAAAAAGCAAACTCCTGTTTTTAAGCTATATATATTTTTTTTTGTTGATGGCCAGTATGGATCATAAATAGTTTAAATTTGTTTCTACCTTCTTAATTTAAATGTAAGGCAATTAGTGTAGTGTAAAGCAAACTGCCTTTGTAATTTCAAACAGAACATTTTATTGTTTAATCCGTTCAGAAAATAATATTATAAAATTAATCACATTGACATACAAGATGGACGTACACCAAATAGCTTTATTAATATACATTTATTTAGTTAGATTTAAGAAAATAAGTTTTCAACGCGAAAACTACACATCGTATTCTAAAACCTAACTTAGACAAGACCCAACTACACAAAAATTAAAAAAAAAACTCATATACAGACAAAAAATAACTAATTTTTTTAGATTAATAAAATTAATCGTTCCCCAGCAGTTAACATTTTGAAATTAGAACAATGATCACGCGCATCTTATATTAGTAATATTATGGCTTCAATGTTAACAAATGCGGGAAATAATAATATATAACACAAACAAAACAATTCAGTCTCAACGCCCAAAAATATCCCTTATTAACAAATTATGCGGATAATTACGTATGTTCGTCGATATTATGCCTAAGAATCGTTACAAGTATAGCCCAACGTCGTTCAAACAAAAAAAAAATAACATAAAATTGAAATGCAGTATAAAAATACAGCACAGTGTTGCCACTCCGGGGATATTTAACTTGGTTGTAATTTTTTTCAATATAATGTCTAGATTTGACCATTTTTTTCTTCTTCTTCTGAATGTTATTCACTCATAATTTGTATTTAATTTAATTGCCGACTGTAATATTGTAATTGTACTAAATTACATACCAGTCCATGCATATTTTTACGTACTTCAAAAATCGGTAATTGGTAGAAAAATCTTCAATAATTTGGCAACACTGACAGAAACGTCATTAGTTTTTTAACCATAAAACACATGAATAAGCAAACAAACGCGCCGATTAATCCCAATTGTAAAGCAACTAGTTCTCTATCAATAATTCACGTACATTATTTATGTTTATTCTAGCGCTCGTATCTCATTACCACTTGTAATTAGTCATCATATACCGTAATCGACATAACCATGATTCCTAATTACAAATTAATAATTAACAAGCAAAACACACGGATCATATTAAATTACACCTAGCGTATACTGTATACGTATTTCTTTTTTTTTTCACTAACTAATTTTATTATTTCGTGCTTCTATCCGTAAACGTAAAATATCAACTATTTACGTATATGATTGTATTTACTAGCCGAAACAATAACATTCTAGCAACTACCACCGTTAAATCAATTAATCAATTACAATAATTTAAAATTCTTAAGTATTCCTTATTATCTCACTTAGGCAAGTTTAAAGTTGTATTTTTACGTATACATCGTTTTCCAATAGGTATTTTCGAATAACTCTAATTAAGTTTTTTTTTAATCTAAGCTCCGTAACTTTTTATATTTGTACGGCACAGGAGCGGCTATGCAGCCGTCTGACAACAACGGCTTCCAAAACTTGAATGAATTAATTTACTTAAAAGTTATATTAGTATACACATATTACAATCAACGTTATACGTATGTTTTTTTCAAATCGTATACATAAATTTCGGTGCAAAACAAACAATCGAACATAGGCGTAAATGTCCAAGCGTAACACTACGAAGAAATTAAATCGAAAGATCTCGAACGAAAAACCGCTCGCGGAATTTTACAGATTTTCGATTCGTTTTTTTTTTCGCACCCGTTTTTCACCCCTTCACTGTAACGTTTGTGCTTGTGGTAATCAATTTAGATTTGTTCTCGTAATTATTGTAATATTTATTATATTCTCTTTGTAATTCAATTGAATCGTACAGTGTAAAGAGGTTGGCCAATTGCAAAAACGAAGATTTGTTCTAAGGAACTTAGCCTAGCGAATGTTCCTTAGGTTTCAGATCTCTTTATCCAAAGCCCTCGGATCATTCGACAGCGTACCGTTGTTAAAGCTAACTTGTACTTAATTCCAATTTCAAATTTCAAAATTCATTCTTTATTTATCACCGATCACTAATCATAGACAATTCAAAAATTCAGTATTGGTATTCGTAGTAAAGAGTTCTGTTTTAATTTAAATAAGACAGAACTAAAATCACCAAAAAAGGCCGTATAGCAGATTAAATACGAAAATTTTATTTTTAAAGAACGTTAAATAATTCGTATTTAGAATACAATTCGAAATCGGAAGATGGAATTAAGTACAAACGGTATTACAAGCTAGGGAGGCGGGAATTAAACTAAAAATGCGAGCACCCCCTTTTCATACTTCGTTTTTGCAATGGCCAGACTAAGAGCAGGGGTGCACGAGGTAGCTCGTGGTCGAATTGGGTGCAAGCTGGGGATCACGCCTCAGGAGATGGGGTTTGTAGGGGGTACTCACGACATCTGGGGTGGAGGCGCCGTCGTGGCTGGAGTCGGGGGCGGAGCGCTCGCCGTTCGCGTCCGGCGGGCGCGCGGACTCCCGCTCGTCGATCACCAGGTCTATTGGCATCTTGCCCTTGAGGCAGCTGATGTAGCGGTGGCAGAAGTTGTCGCACAGCTCGTGTACCTAGACAAAACAGATCGTCAGGACTCCGGACTCTATACCTAAACAGGCGGACTGTCCACGAAAACTTAATCGATGAAAGTCAGGACTTAGATATCTACGAGTCCCTAAACGGAACACATGTTTAGGACATGGATTCCATGAGTACCTAAGTATAATAGGCTTAATATATTTACACTTAAACAGAGATAGTCAGGACTTAGGAATCCACGTGTATCTTTAGAATAACACAAAGCACTAAGATCGTCACGTGGACCTAAACAGAACACATATTTACTTATATGAATCGGAACTCCAAGTAAATTTAAGCATAACACATAGGACTTAGGACTTCACATTAAACATACATTATCGCTTTCCATCAGGTGATACGATGAATACGGTGTTCCGGCAGTTATCCTTGAGAGCCTGCGTATTCCAGGTCTAGTGTGTTTACCAGCTTCGATCACATCGTCACTTACCATCAGGTGAGATAGTGGTCAAACACTAGCCTGTCACAAATAAAAAAAAAAAAAAAAAAAAAAAAAAAAAAGGTGAGATTGTAGTCGAATGTATCGATGATAAAAAAATATAAGTAAGAACTAAGTTCAATGATGTGTCGTGGGTGCCAGAAACATTCACATCGCATCGCAGCCAGAACCAGAAACACATATTTTTCTTGGGGAGAAAACTTGTGTTTCCGCTGGGAATCGAACCCGACCTGCTTAGAAGGCGGACGCCCACCCAACTTAGCAGGTAACAGATAGTCGGGTCTTAGAATTCTATGTATAGCTAACCCTTCAAGTTTCTCAAGGGTTCTCAAGGGTTACAAAGATTCCTCAAGTTCCAAACAGTGGACAGTTGTATTGGTAGGAATCTTTTTGCAGAGTCCGCCTGGGGTAGTACCACAGTATTGCCAGACATTCAACCGCCAGCAGTAATGTGCAAACATTACTGTATGCAGGATTGAAGGCCAATATTCCAGTAAAATTACAGGGCATAAAGATATTAAACATCTAATTTTTCAGGTTGACGAACGCAGTGCTTTGTTAAGTCGGATTTTGAACTATGAAGTTTAAATCTGAATGGTACTGAACTGTGAAAGCATGACGCTTACTATCAGGTGAGCGATTTGCTTGTCTCTTCTCTCATTAACAAAAAAAACAGTAAAGCGCTAAAGAAAGCTATCGACGACTCAAGAATGTATTAAAATTCATAAACGCCACATGTCTATACAGTTATTCTACGTTCGAAACCGTTCCGCTCCACACGAGACTCCGAGCGCAGCCTTCTATCACCATACAAAGCTTAAGAAAAAAAAAACAATAGACATAAAGGAACACGTTTGGAACGAGTCGCGAGCCAACTGTCGCCGTTTACACACTTGTAAAAACTCAAAATGAATCGTAAAAATATACGGAAAAGAAAAAATCATTCTTTTTCTGTTTTGACCTCGGCCGTCCATAAAATACGACCCCCGACGGGCATATTAATTCCGTTCTTATAAATTTTCATAGGCATAATTAGCTTAGAAATTAACATAAGGCAATAAAATGAGTAACGAAATTTTTAGATAACATTTACACGGTGAAAAGTAATAAAATAAGGGCAGGTGCAACCCTCGTGATAAAAAAAGTCGGGAACACGCCGCTCCAATCGTCTTAGCGGATTTGAAAATAGAACGCGTCGACGGAAGCGGAAACAGCGCTACCCGCCGTTGACAGCTAATTATGTCTTCGGGATACTAATTTCCCAATCGACAGGTTTTTCTAAGATTCTAAAACAACTGTTGTAAAACTCGAAAAAGGCAGCGCTCCGTGTGGCCGAATATCGTAGTTTGTTTATCATAATTTGAATTTTACAACCGCGCCGTTGAAATTCATATTTACGACTGCGTGAATTTTATTGACACTAGAGCGGATAAACGCCGCTTTACCATCGCTCGAGCACTGTCAATGTCAAAATCTTGATTGAGAGAGCTTTTATACGACGACAAAGTAAACATGATTCGGAATAATCCCGCGTTTCTGTAACTATTTTCGATTTGGTGACAGCGTTCGAGATTTGAACTCTTCGGCGATACAAATTTGGAACTGTCCCCTTCGTAATTCGATGTTGACTCGTTTGAGACAACGTAAGCCGTCCCGCTTCCACCAAAGAGTTATAGTCGAGTGGAAATATATAAGATACGACGTTGTTTAGTTACCGGTAATACCTTTAATGAGATATTACGGCATTCCGGGACTCGTCCCGAGCATCAAACTCTTTCCAGAAATTTAAATTTGGAACGAGCTCACGGATTGAGATATGGAGTGTTTCGGAACTTTTTAAATTTGGAATGAAATGTGATATAATGGGTATTCGTTGACGTATGGAAAGAGTTTTAAAAATAGAGAGCTGTTTCTTTTTAATTTTTCTTTTTAATCCAGGCAGTTGTTTCTCTTTAGTTTTTCTTTTAAATTTTGGCCAGGTATGTGTTGCGTTCAGATGTTTTGAATGTTTTTAAAGTGGCGTTGGTTGCCAGTTGTGTGGGATGTAAGACCTATCTGTGCCACGGCCGTTGTCAGCTAAAAGGGTCTTTCTCATAATATGCCACTTCCTCGGTAATGCTCCGTGGGTGTCTAGGTGTTTAAATTGGCGCGTTTTTCAGTTAATCTCTTTTTGTTTGACATTTACGACGGATAAATCTTACGTCACTGTCTAAAATGTCACAGTTTCAATTAAATGCGTGACATAAGTCATATTTTTTAAAAAGATTTTATTTAAGTGTCTTAATAAAATGTGGAGTCGTAATTATCATAACAAATAATTAAATTTCTACGATAATTTATTTACATCCTTTTTCAATATACCGAATGTATTGGTTAAAATAATGATAACAATGTTGATGGTATCATACCATAACCAATAACATAAAGTTATACCGACATCTTTAGCCGACATTCTGTGCGTACCAAAGCACCAACTCATCGAGAATGACTGTCTCTTTTTAATAAAAGAAACAACCGGTCCATTCCACATTCAAATGAGAACGATCGCTTCTCACTTGACTCCGACCGGAGATAATGCAAAAAAAGATAAGCACATAGAATCGAACCAACATAGAACTCCACTAACACAAAAAGAAAAATAATCAAACATAGAATAGCACTTTTGCATAAATTGACAATTAAAAGTGTGAGATCGTAAAGAATTTATTTAATTAAACAAAACATTAATATAACGTGTAGCGTAACGTAATATAGTAATTCAGTCAAAGAATTAGAGTTGTATAAAGGTTGTAAAAGTTAGGGGCGTAATAAACCGGGGTCCGAAGTAAACCAACAAATCTGACCCAAGTCGTAAATCACTTAGCCACGTTGTTACAGATAAAGTTTATGAACCAACTAAATATGAAAGGTTTGAACGTTTTTAATAACACCTCTGTGACTATTTTTGTTTTTAGTGCCAGTTCTATAGCCTCTAATTCAGTGGCATTGTACGTGCTCATACTCAAAACTTGAACAAAAAAATGTCGTTCGACGTTTGAATTGTAACTGTGTAACTGGCCGGTTTTGATAATAAACGACATTTGACATGAGAATAAAAAAAACTTATTCGATTTGAAAGCTATAATTTAAAAGTTTATACATTCTTAATTCGAAATTATACTGAGTAACTGGCTGCGTTTGGAGGTTCAATTTGGGATTCAAAAAAGGAACATGACTAGTTGGATGTTCGGAATACATGCCGTAATTAGGGATCGCTATATATTTAAAACCAGCTAGAGAGGGCCAATCATCGGCCATAGCCAGCTGTACCCGAAAGGATCCGACGTCACCCGATGTGACCGCCGACGGCCATATTTAAAATATTAAATGCATAAATCAAAATTGTTATTGGAAATTGTAATGTAAACGTATCTTCGTTAAAACGATCGGTTTTTGATTTCCATTTTTAAATGCATTAACCGTTAACGAAGGCCTTATCTTTTATTCTGTTTTTCTTGAGACATTTTTTTTTCTTCAATTGGATTATTTTTTGCTGTTACACAGCTTGAAAATCTTGCATTGAAAAGATGAATTAAGAACACAAAAACCTGTTGCGTAAAAAAGGCCACCAATTACAGTAAAAAAAACCAAGTGCACTTAACGAGATCTCATTGTATGGGAGTTGGGATCTTTTTTTTTAATTTTTACTTTTAATTATTATGAAAGCTCAAAAAAGCTTCACCTGTGAGCGTAGTGAAGCGGAAACGGATCGAAGTAACGGTGTTATTTTTTTGTTTTTCTAAAAACGTGATAGAGTTTGACGTATGTGAGAGTAAAAAAACTTCGGTAGATACAGGTAGGTAGAGATATGATCTATTTAGTAGGGACAGATGCACTTGATGAACTTTTGTTTATTAGAATGAGAAAGGAGATAAGCAGGTCATTCGCCTAAAGGTGAGTGTCGTGTCTGGGGTTTTCAGTATTATCATAATGAAGCTTATACAGGGCGTTCATTTATGTTTTTTTTTCGTGTTTTTTAAGCTTGTGTAGAAAATGTTATTTTGATACTTACGACAACTGCATAAATAACAAGAAACAATTACAACAGTGTGTAGTTATTATTATTAATTGTTTCACGTTAGTTTTTACCTACTTTTTATTCTTAGTACCTGTATGACCGTTTTTTTTTTGCTTCTTATGTACAATGTATTCCTGTCCGCGGCTTCGCCCGCATTAATCAAGTTAAAAAGTAGCCTATGTGTTAGTTACAAATTTCATGCGAATCAGTTCAGCCGTTACAGCGTGAAGAGGAAACAAACATAAGTAAGCTTACACACATACGCAAAAATTTTGGATTTATAATATTAGTGTGATACAACATAACAGAATTGAGGCTTACATTAACATCCACATGAACATAATTATTAGTTTGCTTATGTTCAAGAAACCTTCTTTATTCGTCCGAACATAATTGCATACATAATCAATCGGGCAATCAAAAAGCGAATTCCTTCAATCACGCCCTCGCTCGGAGCGATATTTGAATTTGGAACGTTTTGTTTTTAATTTTTATTTTTTACAGCGGCCTTTATCTCGCCCTCCGGCCGATTCGTACAGTATCGCATTACGGGTTAGTTCGTGTAGGTATAAACTATATACAGGGAGAAGTTTTGAAAAGATAAGCTTCGTTAGGTTGTAATTATATTCAGAAAATAAAAAATACTTTTTATTTAAAAACATTTTTCTTTTTGTTTTTTGTATTTTAACTGACGTATTTACTTTAATTTTTATTTTTGCAGCGGTCTTTAATTCGCACTCCGACCGATTTGTACAGCTAATATGGCAATACTGATTAGTTCGTGGTTAGTATAAACTATAATTAATAATTATACAGGGAGAAGTTAGCCGATTCGTAGTCAGCATCGGTTCATTTGTGTAGGTATAAAATCGTTAAATACAAGAAAAAAAAATTATAGTTTGTACAGATAAAAAATATTATTAAAAAATTATAAAGACAAAAAATTATGAAGAATTTTTTTTTTTGTATTTTTATTAGTATTTGGATTTCTCAATTATTCTCCTCATTTCAGACGTAATCAACATTAACAATAATAAACAGTTACTAATGGCTAAATACAGTTACACAGACAATAATACAGTTAGTGACAGATTTTAACATCATCCTATATGTACCCCGTCCGACATTTTTTACCGAATTTACCGGTTTTCTAAGTCGGCGCCGGATATAATATGGAATCCGAAGATATCTCGTTACTCGATATCTGATACAGACGTTAGCCAAACTAGTTTTAACATTGACAGGTTATTAAAAAATTGATTTCTAGCGGTAAAAATGTAAGGTGCGAGTAGAACTCATGTGCGGAGAATTCCGTAAAATCGGAAAGACTTAATTATAGAACAAAATAATTTTCCAAAAAATTTTAAAACCCGGATGCAAATTGTATTTTTTTTTTCCTATATATTTTTTTTTTTGCCTTTTAATCTTTCATATTACCTTACTCGATAGATTTGATATTTTTTTTTATTAACATATTACTATTTCGCGCATAAAATTCGCCATTATATTTTTTTCTTTAAAACACGTATCTAAGGGTTGAAACTTGAAATACTGGGGTTTTTAAGATGAATATAACGATACCTTATCTGCCTAGGAATCTAGACAGCCATTTGATAGATACGAGGTTATAAAGAAATTTACAAATACATACAAGATACGCGCGAAAATCATAACCCTTCCTTGGCAGTCGAGTAAAAAACTGAGGAAATGTCAGAAGCAGGTCTATACTTTTGTCTAACTAAATACCGATATGGGAAAACTTCAAAAATGCAACAGGTGTTAGAAAAATGTGTGAAATTATGTTGTTTTAGAATGTCATCAAAAATTTGATACCACCGACTTATTTCTGTTTTTTTTATGTCTCAACCTTATAATTTTTAATTAAAGATTTCAATCGATTTCGAAGACGTTTTAGAACCAAGTAATTATTCAGATTGACAGTTTTATCTTGAGGCTTACGAAACCCTGATAAAATAGATCGTATGCGAGTATTATACCACTAATTAATGCGCGCAAATTGTCCGATCTGATTGTGGCGGCAAAAACTTTACCGTTACGTCCGAGAGCGAAATGGCGCGAATTGCGATGCGACACACGCAAGAAACCGGCACTGGCGACACTGGCCGACAACGGAACACGCCGAAATGGAAGATAAAGGAAAAGAAATAAAAACAAACATTCAAAATGCAAACGCTCCCATTCACAGCCAACGAACACCTGACTCTGGCTGGGCAACGAATTCGAAATAGTTTTCGAAATTCGAAATTTAAAACTGGACGACCGGTCTTGGGTTTAGGCTTGTGAGAGACGTCTCGACCCTGACTAACCCAGTATCATTTTAAAAATGAGCTTTCAACCAGAAATAAGGTTTAAATTGTACGAGTATATCACATTTGCTCATTTTTCTGTCTTCACTCATCCGATTCCTATCCAACCCTACCGATAATACCTATAAATAATTGTACGACTACAATTATTATGATTATTTTACTGGACTAAGCATGATAGTCCCAGAAAGGATACTAATGACATTATTGATTAATAAATCAATAATTATGCAAAAAATATTAATTATAAGTACTTGTGAAGCAGGTGAGATATTGAGCAAATGCTTGCTAATCGAGCATTTAAAAAAAGTAAAATATACTTATAATTATTCACAAATCTTGCACTATCAATGTCTCATTTAAGTAATTTTCTATAAATAGTTATGCCTGTCTAAATAAACATAAGTATCATAAGTGTGCAAACATGCCCCAGGATTTGATGGATGAACTGATAATCACATCGGACCATCCATCAAATGACCAAACGTTCTATTCCACTCCCGACCGGACCAGGATAAGTCGGGACGTCTGTGAATGCCCTTAACCTGTAGCCTCACTCAAGTTGTGTGCGTTCGATACTTCGATATCAAGATTCAAAATCGTGGCCACAGATAATCGAAAGGTGTTACTTTACCGAACCGGTTGGTTATCGATTCCAAATGTGTTCCTCAGAAATTAAATTAATAAATATGTACTTACTTTTTCTAATTCTAATAGGTGAAACCGTAGGACTTGTATTGCTTGCACCATCTGTGGACAAAATTAAAAATTAGTTACACCCACAATCCGACGACAGTTTAGATAATATTACTTAGTATTAGCTCAGTGTTTAGATCACAACTTTGTTGGTACAGAATGTCTTCTTAGAAATTTAAGTTAAGTCTTTGCTAAATCTACGCGACTGTGTGAAGTGACACATCTGAAGTGCGGTTTAGTCGCAAAAGGACAAAAGCGCAAAATGACAAACGGTCGCAAATTGTCCAAAGAGCAAAATGTTCAAAAAGCATTACGTCCAAGGCGCGCAATGACCAGGAAGCAAAATGTCCAAAGCTCAAAAAGACCAAAGTGCAAAATATCCATAGCGCAAAACGTCCCATCTGAAGATATGTAAATTTTGGGAACAGACACTAAACCTAAACAATATAAACCATAGACCATAAACAAAATAGAACATATAATAGAGTAAAGAGAGTGAGAATACACAGAGTAAAGAACACTTTTTCTTTGTTTGTTCTCCCGTCAGTTACGAACTTCTCCAAAGCTGACATAAATAGTACTTACTGCATATAAAAGTTACAAATTCAATATTATAAGTGTTATATATATATTATATGTGACATAATTTATTAAATCCATGATTGGAGATGCCATTGGCACTTGAAATACAGTGGTTAACACTATTTCAGGAGCCTATGGATTCACGTGGTCTGAGTGTAATTCTAATCATGTCAATAAACTGATTTGAATTTGACAAAACCACCCTGCCATAGGGCCAAAAGCTTCCAGTTACGATATAGTTATACATGAATATAAGCTGGAATTGCTTGTATAATATCATAAATGGCTGGCCATATACGGCGTGTCTCGGATTCCAGCACAATCTGACAAAGGCAACTGAGCAACAATGGCTGCGGCCGGTGTAGTGATGTGAAACTATTTATCGATGTTGCAATTATCGATAGTCACGTGTGTTAATATTTGTGCTTCTGGTTTTGGGTGAATGTGTGTGTGATGTGAATGTGGCCGGCACCCACGATACGAGTCTTTGAACAAAGTGTGGGGATGTGAGTGTGAATGCATAAAAAAAAATGTATATTCCGTCTGATACCGTTTCTAAGTTTCATTATCTTAATTTAACTTAAAGTTTACAATAATTTAATTGCAAGTAACGTATTATTGAGAATATCTCAAAAAGTACTAGTCAGATGTTGATCAAATTTTCACCAAAAAAAAAGTTCACAAAAATACAGTCGAATTGAAGACTTCCTCATTTTTTAAGTTTAAAAAAGCATTTTATCTAAATTGCGCTTCTTTATTTTAAGAGTGCATACGTTAACTTTTTTATGTAAGAAGCCGAGTCATGACGCGAGCGGTCCAAGACATATCCAGCCAGCGTGAATGATACACGTCCAGCCCGATGTCTCACGAATAATCCCGATCACGCACGACGCTACCCGAGCGCAAACGATCTTATCGGCGAGTATTGTTTGATACAAAGATGTAATCGCGTTTTTAAATCGATATCTACGAGTAATGAAGTTTTAATAGCACCTTGATTTGTTTCTGATTGCTGAGACGCGAGTGGATTTATAGATCTTAATAACTGTAGTAAGTACAAAACTTTGTTATGAATGGTGGATCACGCAATTGCTAAACAGCTTTAGGTATTATGTGGATAAATACTTCTAATAACGTTTTAATTTCTAATCAAGAGCCAGAATATACGACTACATAGGAAGAATATTATTACGTTATACAAAAGAGTTAAGTTGAGATTACTGTTTTAGTATTTCATACTGTTTTTTTTTTCGCTAGAACTGCATTGTTTTCATTTTTCTGTTCTGAGTGAGAATATAATAGTGTAATTTGTTAGAAGAAACTATTAATTTCAGAAAGTGTGAAAACTAGACACCATGTTTTGATAACATCTGAGTAATGGTTAACAGCGCTTTAGAAAGTATTACAGCTTTAACATTTGAAAGCACCAAGAACCCTATGATCATTCAATCAAAGTAACACTGTATATTATTATTTAAAACTACAAACGAAATTCCAAGAAAACGGCTACAAATATGAACGGGATTCTTTTCTAGTGATCTGATATACTGATTTATTAGTACCATAAACGACCACACATTAACAAGGCAATAAAAAAAATGTGGTAATATCTCCAAATGTTTGCTCAAAGTACCAGGAGCGCATAACATCTGCAGAGGTCGTGCTGCAATGTCAATTAAATCTATACGTTGAAGCGCCACCCTCGGTGTTTGTACAGTCGATGGCACAGTTGACACAGACGGGTACCAGATAAAAATGTGTTTGTCTTGTTCAACTTTCGCCACTGAGCCCTGTTTGGTTAGGGAGCCATCGGCCTATCGCCACTTGGATCTTGGTTTGAGTTTGTTGTCCTTTTTTATTACGAAACTTCTTACTTGTAGTCATTTTATTAACTGACAGCTAACAATAACTTGTAAGTGTGAATTTGACGAAGCTTTGACATATCAATGTACTTATTTCAGATTTATTGCTAATATCAATTGCGAATGAGCTTTAAAACTTGACATTGAAAATGGAATGCAAAATAAATTTGCTTACTCCTTTAAAAAAAAATCTTGTACAAAATTTAAATATTAATATAGTTATTAGAAAGGTAATCATTGCAGATCTAATCGCGATTCTGATAAAGTTATCAAACAAGACATCACCCATAATCGATTAGAGAAACTTATTATTTCTACGTCTAAAGAATGTATTCACCAAACACAGCACATCTCTAATGACTCGTATCACCAGCCATTGAGCGTATTTGCCCCGCTACCATGTTTGAGGAGCTTACGGCTCAAAAGGCTGTGACAGACCAAACACAGATGTGACACCAAACGCAAACAGCTCCCCGTAACCAATCGCTGGACGAATGGGACTTGAAAACTGTTGGTTTTAAACTCTTAACTTGTTTACATTTAGAGCCTCTTGGTTTTTTAAGAGGTGAGTTGATGCCAATTGAATGTTCTTTTTACGAGTTGAATTTGGAATCTAAAAATAATTTAAGTAAAAAATAATGTAACAAAATTAAATAGGTAAGAAAATGATATTTCGAGCTTTCCTAATGAGTGTAGTCACATCACTATTCTTAACCGATTGAATGCCTATTCAAAAATGGAACATTATTAAATTTTCAATTTGGAATACGTTACGTACGTATTTCGTATTCAGTTTGAATTTATGATCGCAATCGAAACATTCAAGTTTAGAATAATACACGAAAACATCATAATTCAATATTGCTAGAATACGATTGTCTTTTTTTTTTTCTACACAAAGTTTGGAACCATTGATGATTCATCCTTATTGGTTAGTGATTTCAAGTTTTAGAACATCCAGCATGTTTCTATCAAGTTACTAAGTTGCAGCCAGCATGTTTCTATCAACTTACTACTCTAACTGTGCTTTAACTAGTCCTGAATAACGTAGAAAGTTTTGAAAGTAAAAGAATAAAGCGAAAATAAATAAAAAAATGGAGAAGTATAAAAAGTACAAGTAACAGAAACATGTTGTTAAGAAACACACACACAATTATATGATTTGCAGAGTAAACTGGACATCATCAAGGCTTTAGTTAAACTCTCAGATAATAAAGTCAGCATCAAGTTGACGAAAATAAAATTATTCCCGCCAACAATACAACCATTTCAAAACATCTCATTACGCACAATTTGGCTCAGCTGGCAACACTGTGCAAATACGCGGGAACTGGCCTGTCAGATGCTCGCGCAAAAACGCACTGGCCGAAAAACTAGCCTCGAGGTTACTCGAAGAACAATATACAGTTCGAATATGGAACGATGACATGTGGCGACCACAGAAGGCTTAATAGTTACATGCGCATAAATATACGCACTTTGTTAACGAACTCAACAAAAGCATTTCAACTTTAATTGAAATTGAAGCAAATTACGCGAAATGAGGCCATTGAAAAGATACATTGAGACCTCATTGATGTATTGAAATGTTCCAAGTACACATTCAACGCGAGCAATTCAACTTTCTGAGGCTTTTTGAGGCTTTTATGAGACAGCCCTGAGTAAAAACCGCAAGATTATGTTAAAAAAAAATACAAATATCTTTAAAAACGATAATTGGGAGTGAATGACTAAATAGAATCGATCAATAGTGACTTAGTCACAAAAAAGTTTCGAAATGCGCATAGACAAACAGTTGAACACATGCCCGCACACCGCACAGTGGCACCACATGTCACTTGAGGGGACAAAAAACGATAGTTCACCTATTTTCCGTTTGCCTACGCCCGGATGCCGTGGCGCTGTTTGCTCTACTTATCTTAGGTTTTAGCTGCGGTGGATGAATGACATTTATCAGTCTGACGTCTTAGTTTATGGCGTCATGTCACGCTACTGTCTTTACAACTCTTTAATTTAGGTTAGGAAGCCGTGACGAACAGCGAGTCGTTTTTATTTTTTGGATAAACAATTATTTTTCTTTGAATTTGCTAATCTCTGATTCGTCACTAATCTACGTAACAGCAATGTTTTATGACTTAGGAACATGAAATTTGACGCGTTATTTTAGTGCTTGCAAACATTTAGTTAATATATCTATGTAGGAATTATGTGTGTTGTATCTATAGCGAACGGTTTATATAGAATTTATGGTCGCATTCTTAAGTTAATTTGATACTTTTGGTAGGCAAAAATAATAGTTGAACTGCCCATAGGCTTAGATGCGCGCCGCTCCCTTATCTGGGGTATTGGGTTCGATTCCCAAGAACACAAGTATTCTCAACAAGGAAAATTTGAGTTTCAGGTGCTGGGTGTGATTGTGTGATGTAAATCTTTCCGGCAACCACTACACCAGTCATTGAACTTAGTGTGGGGTTGTGAGTGTGAAAGCGTTTATTATTATTTAAAATATTTGTTCAAAATATTTATTCTCTCCATCTTTGAAGGTAGTGAACATGCACGGACCAGAGCCAAGTGCTAAGGATGCCAAGTGCATGGATAGGAAATCTATATATATATAAAACGAAGTCGTATTAGTTAAACTATTTATAACTCAAGAACGGCTGCACCGATTTGGCTGAAAATTGGTGGGGAGGTAGCTTAGAACCAGGAGACGGACAGATACTTTTAAAAAGTTTTTTTTTTATAGGTGTACAAACATAATTTTCTCATCGTCACTCGGATTTGGTAAAGTACTAGGCAAACATAAACATGAAGGAGATAATAATATAGTCACGTGGCATTGTAACGCATGCCGGGTATGGTCCTAAATGCACATTCATTGACTGTTAGGCGGAACGAAGATCGCCGGGACAGCTAATTAATCATAATTTATAGATCGCTTCTAGGAAGCTTTTCAGCCTTGTATTTTAGAAATCCATGTTCTCTAACTAACGTATCGTTAACAGAACTCTAACCCGTTTAAGCAAAGACATGAGCGATTTTCACACAGGGCCGCTAACAACCATGTCAAATCCACGCGTCAGTTTCAAACAATGCGATATCGTAGTCCGTAAACGAATAATATAAATCCTACCATTTACCATTCTACCAAGTTAAACATCGGGCACCGTCCGGCGATTCGTAATGCCTTAGATTTTATTTGTTAAAAATCGGATAAGTATCCGTGTCGAACGACTCCGGTGGGTGGCCGCCATCTTTTTTTATTATTTAGCTTTTTGTCCACAGACTATCAGCGGGAGGCGCACGGTGCGATTCACCTTTTTATGAGTGACAATATAATTTTTTTTTTACTTATTACCCTATTCTGAGAAATACATCTCGTTTATATCTTCCCCTTGTTTAATTTCAGCTCTTCAGCTAATCAAATCGTAAATTATTTGGACGCTCACGGCTGTAAAGTGGTCACTATTTTATTGCGTATTAAAATGATCCCACGTATCTTGTGTGGTGTAAAAAGTTTTTATGCAACATAAATGTGTTTACTAAATGGTGGTTTTGTAAATTTGGACAAAGGGGTTCACATGGCTACGTCGTCACAATGAATGCTCTTTTACATTTCGTCAAAATAGTGTTTTTTGTTTTGTCTATGGCGTACTTACAATTTGTTTTGTAGAATTATGTAGGTATATAAGAAGTAATATAAAAATTACGACCACATTCACTTTGATGACATGACACTTTGTTAACGTTGTTCTATGTTAAGGAAGAGCAGGGAATCCTAATACAGGCATTTTTTGCTCAAAAGGAATCCCTGATCGCTTGAAATTGTTTATGTATTATTGGTTACGGAAATAAACATTATTATTATTATTATACAATGTGTATTTTAACCGACTTCAAAAAAAGGAGGAGGTTCTCAATTCGGATATTTTTTAATGTGTGTACCTCATAAATTTCTAAGTGAACTGATTTTGATGATTGTTTCCTTATTTGAAAGCTGATACTTCTTAAGAAGTCCCATTTAAAGTTGATCAAGATCTGACCAGTAGTTTTTGAATTATCCTCATTAAGCTTTGCTTGCGTTTCAATTATTTATAGTAATAATTTAAGAATAAATAGTATTGAAACATGTTTAAAAATACTTACTAAGGAGTCGACCTCTGGGTCTGCTATGTAATAGGGTTTTTCTTGACGTATCTGTGAACACACAAACGTACACATACCATTAGTAAAGGATAATAAACAGAAAACAGCTGATTAATGGCGAACGCAGTCAGGCGATCAGCTTGTATGCGGTATAAAATGCTCTCTCGCTCGACTGCGTCTGCGCACATGTGGCATAGAGTAGTGAAGATACAGAGATGACTAACCAAAAATCTTAATTATATCAATAGATTATTCATATCACACTAATATTATAAAGGCGAAAGTTAGTGTGTTTGTATGTTTGTTACTTTTTCACGCTCAAACGGCTGGACCAATTTTGATGAAATTTGGCATGAAGATAGCTAACACCCTGTGCTAACACACGCTTTTTAAACGGAATTCCCACGGGTGCGGGACTTACGCGGGTAAGATAAGATAAGGTAGGTAGATTTAATATGACTATAGAATTATTAATTTTCAATCGTGCCCTATGTTTTTATGATAAATGGGCAATCATTTGACCACTATCTCACCTGATGGAAAGTGAAGATGCGGCCGAAGATGTAACATGCTTGCCTAGAAGCCTATTCACTCTAGACTGGAAGACACCCAGATTTTACCGTTCGGGAACGACGCAGGCAATGAGTTCCACTCCCTCGCTGTACCGATGATAAAGGTGAAAGCAAAACGTTTCGAGCGAACCGGAGGTATGTCAACCATATAAGGATGACGTTTGACAGTTTGTCTTGTTGTTAGATGGTAAAAAGGGCAAGGGGGAATTAAATCATGTAACTCCTGCGCACACTCTTTAAAACTGTAAACGGTAGAATACCGATAAGTTTGAAGATTTTTATCGCTTTTCCTTATTGTTTTGTTGTTCATACTTGTGTGTGTATTGTATGTCTGTGCCGTGACTTCACCAAACGGCTCCAGCGGAAGACCAGCGCTGGTGTACAGCCAGTATTATGCCGAGTTGGAGCCGATTTGTGACAAACTGTTTTTGTTTCTGCCTTTCGTGTGTCTTTTATGTTTTGTCACAAATAAATTGCTTCTATTCTATTCTATTCTTTATGCATATTCTCTGGAAGATAAAAATCTCCAAAACGTGAATTGTCGCTTCTAAAAGAGATAATCTCTATTAACTCGTAAGAAACACTTTTTTTACATAAAAAAACCAGTTTCAACCGGAAATGTGATGCTATCATGCATACTGACCGACATTTTCATTTTTATCACAACTCCTTTTAAAAACCTCTCAGTTTTAACATTAATTATGTTTATAATTATGTAGTAATTAGAATTACACGACATTAGATTGTGGATATTATTTTTATTTGAGTTTTTGTTGGTTTTGACTAGACAATGTTAATTGGACGTTGTTGTTATTCGGGAATAATCAAATATCAAGTTAATTACTTTTTGTTTCTTTCTAAATTTTTTTATCAAATTAGTTTTTTTATCAAAAATAAACTAAATATAATCAAGCTTAAAAAAATCGACGTCACGGCTTATATTTTGGTTTTGGCTTGATCGATGATAAAATTTATATGGGACCATCTCTAAAGTATAATCTACCAAACAAAAAAAGAATTTTGAGAATCGGTCCACAAATGGTGAACATACATAAAAAAATACATACAGTCGAACATATATAACCTCCTTTTTTGAAATCGGTAAAAATAGGTGTATCACGAATTTAAAACCTATTATATAAGATAGATATATTGAACTAGGTGCGCGCCGCGGTTTTACATCCACGGAACTTCCGGGAGAAAAAGTAGTGGGATAGTAGTGGTAGTATGTCCTTTTCCAAGTTTTAGTCTATCCCTGTACCAAATTTTATCAAAATCGGTTGAGTGGTTTGTAGATGATGTAAGTATTATTGTTGAACTGCCCGTTGGCTTAGTTGGTTGAGCGTTCGGCTTTTAAGCAGGGGTATCGGGTTCGATTCCCGAAGGAAACACAAGTTTTCTCCCCAAGGGAAATTTGTGTTTCTGGTTCTGGTTGTGATTGTGTGTGTGACGTGAATGTTTCCGGCACCCACGACACAAGTCATCGAATTTAGTGTGGGGCTGTGAGTGTGAAAGCGTATATAAGCGTATAAGTAGCTATGTATCCTTATGTTAACCACATGAATATAACCAAAACCGTTTTATTTTGTAAAACATAATTAGGTATTGATTTTATTACCCAATTCATATAACTTTTGATCTGATATTGATTAAAAGTAAACATTAATTAATGTAATTAAAAAATATCTTATTACAAAACGCTAACATCCCGAGAGGTTACAACAAATGCTGTGAGTATAAAATGTAGCTCACAAACGTTATTAAATAACAGACTTTAACTCTGACAACTTAAGATTTAAATTCAAATGGCTCCATCACACACTGACATACATTAAAATGTATGGGTTCGATTGTCATGCAGCAGTAAATGTCATACGTGTAATATACATTGTGTGAAAATTGAAGTTTAACTATGCCTCTTGTATTTGTTTTAAGTTGTCTGTGGAATGGTTTTAATTGCAATTTTTATACCGCGTTTAAAAGTTTATGATATTTCTGTTTTCTGCCGAGTTTACAAAAAAAGATGAGGTACTCAATTCGACTGTATTTTTTATAATTTTTTTTTCATTTGTTTTGCCTCGTTACTTCTTTCCACGTGAACCGATTTTGAAAATGTTTTTTTGTTTGAAATATGTTGCTTTCCCATTGGTCCCATTAAAATTTTGTCAAGATCTGATAAGATCGAGTAGTTTTTGAGTTATCGTCAATAGTGCGTGTTTAATACATTAAATCTGATCAAGGTTCCCGATTGATGCACGCCTCATGTCATTTCATTTTCCACCGCTGGATGACTGGTAGAGAATGCTTTTAGCATTAAGTCCTCGTTTTGTACACATTTTTTGTGAAAAATTAAATAAATGAAGGTTCCGAAGATAAAGCGCTGAAGTTGGTTTTTTAAGCTTTGCATGCGTTTAATTATTATTAATATACGTATTCATTTTTAATGTTTTTTAAAATCACACACTGGTTCCCCTTACCATTGAACTTGGTCATAACGAGATTTTTAAACCACGTACAAATTGTTTATAAAGTTGTTACGTGACATTATTAATTGAACCATGTCCAATAAAACAACAACTGACAGCTCCAAAAAAGCGCCTCGTTACAAGAACGTGAGAAAATTTTCTTTTTAATAATGACGAGACGAGACGTAAATAAACGAACTGGTCTAATCAACAGTCAGCGCGCGGGTCGTCGACACAGATATTTTAATAATTTATAGAAAATTTAAATATCAGAATCCACATGGGGCTTATTGTCATGCGATTCATAACCATCGCATTACTATTGTAATAAAAACTGTATTATGTATGTTTTGTGTCATCACTTGCGGTTTGTGTGGGTTGAGATGATTTGCTATAATTACCAGTAACTAGTGAGTCATTAAAGGTGTAAGACCAAAATGGTTTCCCCAAATCCCCCCGAGGAGTGCACTGTGCAACCAATCGAAATGTCCAAAACACGGCACATATAACAAATATAAATATGGGGGCCACTCCTCCACCCTGCGGCAAGGAAGTTCCTCGTTCGGGGGGGCAGCGACCCGTGAAGCCCCCCACTTTTGGACAACTCGAATTAAATGCTAATAAGGCGATCGGCCGATACCGACTTGGAAACGGTCAATTTTTGTATTACGAAAAGATTTTATAGTGAGATTTTATTACTTGAAACAGGTTAAGTATAATGTTTATTTCTTTTTTCCTGTTTGGTGTGAGGTTTTTTACGCGGAAAGGTCTTTATGAGTGTTTCGTATGCTCCCAATTTTAGGACTCTGGTAGTTATCGGGCCTTAATCCACACAGGATCAGTTATTCGGTTTTTTTTTTGCTAGATAGGCAAGCACGTGACCGCCATCTCAACTGTTGGAAAGTGACAATGCAGCCGAAGACGGGACATGCTTGCCTAGAAGGTACCTATTTACTCTAGACTTGAAGACACCCAGATTGTACCGTTCAGGGAACAAAGAGGCAGGCAATGAGATCCACTCCTTCGCTGTACGTATGATAAACGTAGAAGCGAAACGCATCAAGCGAACTGGAGGTATGTCAATCATTAATGGATGACGTTTGACAGTTTGTCTTGTTGTTAGATGGTAAAAAAGCACCTTAGATGCCCGTCGTATCAATCTCCACAGTTTTAATAAATCAACTGTTTCGAGGCATTTTGAATCGGTGCGTAACTAACTATAGACAAACGTCAGTGTTCGATATTTTCAGTTGTCGGATAACAATATGAAACTCAATAATGTTTTCGTTATAAGATGAAATTAAAACTGTAGACTGTGTAAAAGTGACTCTACTAATATTTTTTATTAGCTGATATAAATAATTGAACCCAGCCATGTTTTTGTTTTTAGCAAAGCCGTCGCGTCGCTCACGCTAGGTGTCGATACAAACACACATTCATTTTATGAATCGCGAGCTATGGCCTCCACTTTTTCTTTTTTTATGCGATGCGCTCTACCATAGAGACCATTCTATCGATTTAACTCGAAAAAATGTGGCACAATAGCATTTTTATTTCCGTTTTTGTCCCGTATACCGTAAAAATAAACAGGCCGTGCAGAGAATAACTTTTGACTCGTCCCAAAAATCATTGTCCTGCGACAATTGTCGTTTTCTCTATTCATAACGTTTACCTGAGCTTTTATTATTCCCCTTTTGTGCACTTTCAGGCGAAATAGTGTATTGTTTGTGTAATTGAATAAATGCCTTCGTGTAAGGCCTATTGTGTTCTTGTAAGGGAGCAAGGACGCGTGTAGCGACATTCGCCACATCGTAGTACTTGAAGTAATCGATTCAGTCCACATGGTGAGTTCTACGAGAACAGTAACCGGGTCCAAAGTACGGCCGCGTGAGTAGCGGGTCGTGGCCCCGATCTCGCGCTACCTGACCGATCCAAAAAACTACGGAACTCGTCATTAAATTCGTAAGGTCCTCATCGAAGAACCAACTCTCCATCACCGCTCAATGAAAATTAAACCCTATTTAGCAAAAATTTAAGTGCATAATAAAATGTCAATTTAACAGCCGGTTATTACCATTAGCTGCGGACAAACGACGGCATCAAAATCGCTACCAAACGTGGTACCCTGTAATTTGTAATAAAAAATCTATTTATAAGATAAAATAAAGCACCGAGACGCTACCTAAGATGCCCGTCGATCGATCTCCACAGTTTTAATAAATCAACTGTTTCGAGGCATTTTGACGCTTGTCACGCGTAAACGTACGATTTAGAATCGCGCGACTGGGTAACTAGCATTTAATGGTAAATTATTCTGTAATATCCAGAGGTCGAGTTTTGTAATTTAGTTAAGTCGCCTCCTATTTAATAACTTTTATTACCATCGACGGCGGGCAGGTGCTTCTTTTTTCGAATTTTTGTGTTTAAAAAACGCTCGGGATGAACCGCTACTGAAGTAGTTCGAAATTCAAAATTATAGTGTATTAAATACGGCGCGTTCCTGTTACGAAATTTTTATTTATAGTGTGCGCGTGCGCTGTGCTTTGCCACGTGACGCGGCCGGCGTCACACGGGGCGCGTCACGCCGCGATTGTTTTGGCGACGCTGCTTTAATCACCTGTTTGTATCATAACGACGTGCAAATATATATTTCTCTCCGTTTACTGCCCGCCGTAAAGGGACGTAATGAACAAATGTCTTTATGGCACACTTGTAAACGTCAAATATCAGTCATTTCTCCATCGCGAGCACAAAAAATGCCCATAAATATTCTTAACAAAATGGTTCCTACTGAATATTGTGGCCATAAACGGAGGTCTATAAAATGGGGTTTGGTTGTTTAACTTTTGTTTGGGCTCTATGCTGGAATTAAAAGAACTTAGACGCGGAACGGATCTTTTGTTTGCGTAGTGTTTCTGTCGTCCATAAAATATATGTAAATGATCTAAAATTATTCATAGCTAACAGGAATTTATAAATATTTTACGGTTTGTTGTCGTGTTGTCACAAACTTGCAGCGCGAGTGGCCTCGAGGCCGGCCGCAGTCGAGACTGTCGCCAGAGGTCGCGCTCAAAAACGTCTCTATTTCGCACAAACTTTCCAAAATAAAAGCTGTCGATATAAAAATTTCTAAATGACGCCCGAGTTTGGACGCGCGGAGCGTCATCCCCATTAGAGCAGGATAGAAAATGGCATGTGAAACAGGGATGGATGGAATGAAAGGAGCGTTTTTAGTGCGTTTTTTGTCCCGTGCGTTCAAAAATTTTATTTTAATACAAGAAAAGTATTCAAAAGATACGAGGGCAGGTAGAAGACCAGGCCGGGGTATTTATTTGCTTAGTTTCCTTTTTTTATCTCACAAAGAATTCGAGTTGATTTATGAGCGTGGTCTGTGACGATTTGTGACCCGTAATTTCTGATGTGAGTTTTGTCACTTAGGATTTGGACGCTTTGATTTATTCATTTACCGAGATCCGGTTTTGACAGCTGTCAGTGTAACATATAATTTTCGCCTGATCCCTGTTTACGAAATGACGTGTAATTTCATCGTGAATTAGGATTATTGCGTCTCGTAAATGTTTTTATAAATCTTGTTTATGTTGTCACGGAAAAGTGAAACGCATAAAAAGAAATCTCTATTTAATTTCTGGCCTTCATTTTAGCGTTATGGAACCACTGTGCAAAACAAAACACAGAGGCGTGTTAATAATTTCATTGAAATTGGGAACCTACTAATGTTATAAGGGCGAAGTTTGTGTGTATGTTTGTTACTTATTTACGCTCAAACGGCTGGACCAATTTTGATGAAATTTGGTTTGGAGGTAGCTGACACTATAGGCTACTTTTTGTCCCAACACAGCGGGTAACACCGCCGGGCGTATCTAGTATAGAATATATAAATCTTACTTTTGTCTGTGATTTGGTGCATCCTCGTCACTGTGTAATGACATGTAGTAACATAATGTGTTAGTTGCCTGTTCAACCGTTCCCTAGGGAGCCATTTAGACCCGGAAGGTCAGTTTTTCGGCTATTAATGCGATCAGAGGGCCACCCGAATGAGAAAGGGCTATAAAGGTGGTGTAATGGCTTACTCTAGGGCACATTAAATGGTGTAACTTGCAACTATCCCTCTTTTATGCAACACGTAACTTTGAGTTAAGTGTTCTATTGAACTTTTGTAATTATTTATAGTTTATATTAATTAATAAAATAGACATTATTAAACAATTCTATTACGTTTTTCAATTACAATTGTAATAAAAATAATTTAATCAATAAAAATATCATTAAATAATTACCACCCATAAAACTATAAAAGACTACAAGCGCTGAATAAAATATATCAAGACGTATCAAACAGCGCTTCAAGCGCTTACCGTCAATCTAAAGCCTCTTAGGTCACTTAAAGGTCATAACTTCGAAGGCTGCATTGCCCTTACATACCTATATTCTAGTTAATTATAATAAATATAATATATGCAAAATACAAATTCTTATTGCCGTTGAGGTGACTAGCACGACTGCTCCAGAGCAAGCTATTCTGCATTCTAAGCACTAAGTTACAAAGTCGATTATTTGTTAGCTCGTAAGTTAACGAGGCAGTCAGCCTAGAACCTAATCGATGGACACATCGATATGAAGTCGATTAATTTAGAATTACCTGGTCTTCTGATGGTTCAGGTATTAGACAAGGTGGTATAACTATACCTATCGTAGTGATGCTATAGAACATTCTTAATATTAATAAATTTAGAAAGAAAACATATTGCATGAGGCAGGGTTTCAACCTATTGACGTTATTACGTCACACGTCCCCGTAAGACGTTAATAAGAAGGAAAGAATAATTTTGTCGCTTTAGGCAGGGCTTGGGTAGCTCAGTAGTTAGAGCAATAGGGCATGTCACCCCATGGCCGCGGGTCCAAACACCGCCTCCTGCGATAATTTTTCCGTTCTAAATTTATCAATATAATTCTGGCTTATCCTATCATGGCGTATGCTATATAAACAAAATCAATTCATGATATTGTGATATATTTTTCTTTAGTTTACTCCAAAGACTAAATTAAATATCTTTGGTTTACTTATAGAAAATTCATAAATAATTGAATTTAACAATATTTTTACGGATTATGCATTAGTTTTATTAAATTACTGAATATTCATATAAACTTTATAAATTACGCTTTGATACATAAAAAAATATTTTTAACCATTCTAGCCCAATCGAGTTAACCACCATCGACCATATCATCACTTATATATAAAAAACCAACATACAAACTTTCACACTCACAGCCCCACGCTAAGTTAGATGACATGTGTCCGGAATGATTCACATCACACACACAATCAAAACCAGTTGATAATAACGTCAGTGTGTAAGTATGCTTGTTTTCTCGGATACGGATTTCGCTGTAAATTTAAATGTATGTAGAGTCACCTACATTTTATCTAGACATAGAATAACTCATATGCTATACTAGCCGTGCCCCGCGGCTTTGTCCGCTATTATCAAGATATAAAAGTAGCCATGTTAATCCTAGGTATAAGCTATGTACTTTCCAAATTTCATCCAAATCCGTTCAGCCGTTAAAGCGTGAAGAGGGAACAAACATTCTTGTACACTTACACACTCACAAACAAACTTTCGGATTTATAATATTAGTAGAATTTTAACGCGAGCGAAGCCGTAGGGAGCACCTAGTACTACATAAAGTACGCAACTAAATTGCGTATGCATGATTCCGTCCTTACTTATCCTCCATAACAGTCAGTCACCTCTATGATTCCGACTCTACATTTTTTTACAATAAAACAGCAAACGATATAAACACAAAACGCACCTATGAATTTAAATGGCCGTATTAAAAGTTTTTTTAATCCGTTGTGGATGTAGGGATGGTCCGGAATCGATTTTATTTTAGGTTATAACGTTTTGGCGGGAAATCGAGTAATGGTTTGGAGTTGAAAAATAACAGGGGGATGATTTTCCGTGGATAGAATTTTAACGTATTGTGGGAACTTGCTTTGGTGGTAGACTGTGTTGCCAGAATTATTCTGAAAGAATCTAGTGTGTTGTCTTACAACTAACAACTTCTTGAAGGGACGGGAGTCTTGAACCGATTTCTTATTCTACCCTCCTATTTACGGTAGTTATATGTAAGAAATGCGTAAATAACTTACAATTGAGGGTAGGCAACGCGCCAGCAAACGGTGGTAACCACTTACCATCTTTCTGCATGCTTATTTGTAATTAGTTCCGTGACTTTTTATAGAAATCCCACTGAGCGATTTTTTTATACTAAGTAGTAAGAAAGAAGACAAGCAAGACTGTCTCCTGATCCGCCTATATACAACTAATGGTACTGGTTTGCATGTTTAACCAAAATTAGTCATTTTTAAAACACACGTTTTTGAGGGTAGGTTATTAAGAGTTTGACCCGGAATCAGGCTTTTCAATCGATACAAATGTTTATATATGAATGTAAACCTCAGAGAAACAACCAAATTCAATCCAGCCAGTCACAACAATGCAACAAAATACCTATAAATCCGTATGCCATAGTTTATTAACCCTTGTAAAGATTTCTCACAACCGCAACTCACACACACAAATAAACAAACAGAATGTTGAATACTGAAGAGCACTCGCGCACGCCTGATTTAAAAATAAACAAGTCGAGTCAAAAAGTGTTTTTCAACATAAAATTTAAACAGAACCGAATAAACAAATATGGAGCAGCCCTATTTCGGATGTTCTACAATGCATGCGAACATAATGGAATAATACCTACGCCATTTTAGCGTACTTTCAACCCTGCGTCGCTCGAGCAGCTTTCACATGCGCGCGTGTGATGTTTGAACAAAAATAAACGCACTCTGCGTGGTACATTATGAATAGCTAACCATGTCCCACCCTTATTTTTCCCTTTTTTAATATCAACCCCTAAATCCCAGCAGGCCAGAAATTAAAGTGTAATGGTGCAATGTTTAATAACTTATCTGCGGGTTGCCGTAGTGTTTGCCTTTTGTTAATGTAATTTTTTAAGTTAATTCGGAGGGTTGCGAAAATCGATAAGTGAAATTTGATATTTGGATAATCGATGGTGGGAACTTGATACTTTATGCTCTAACATTCTATCTACACCTATCTCAAGTCATATCTCATAATTTTTAAGTAAGTAAAAGTGTATGTTTGCTACAAAAATGCAACAATATTACATAACATGTTTCTTGACATAAATTTGCTTTAGAACCCCTCCTAATCTCACAAACGTCAGGGAGCGGAAACTAATTCTCTCAAAATTACAGTTTCCAAGTCAACCCCTAATCATCGACACATTGATGAAACAATCACAGCCCCATGTGAGAAGCGAAGGGTTAAAGGCATTACTGGACATAATCTTGATTGATCAGCTACAAATAATGTTGGTTTCACAGCGTGCGGAAAAGTCCCCGCGATGATTGCTTTGTTCGATCATTTGCGGCGACCACCGGGGGGTTAAATGCGCTTTTCATGCCAAACTTTACTAGAAGGTATTTGAACAAGTGAAACTACTTTTAGGGGTCTTGCCCCAAATGAACAATGAGTGAATTAAAGATACGAAAACAAATAAATAACAACTACTCAGTTGAAATACAACATTGCTAGTCCTTTTTCAACAGACTTTAAAAAAAGGTGGAGGTTCTCATTTCGACTGTATTTTTTATGCGTGTTACATCAGAACTTTTTTCTAGGTAAACCAATTTCGATGTTTCTTTTTTATTTGAAAGCTGGTGCTAATTAGGGAAATATGGTCCCATTTAAATTTGATCAAGATCTGAACAGTAACATAACATAAACTCTTTCACACTCACAGCCCCACACTAAGTTCGATAATTTGTGTCGTGGGTGCCAAAAACATTCACATCACACACACAACCACAACCAGTAACTGTTTTGGGTATTTTTGACTTACTATGCGTATTTGATTCATTCAATCGGGTACCGAAGATAAAGCGGTGAAATCATTTTTTTAAGTATTGCTCGAGTTTTAATTAGACTAAATATAAATCCTCACAGTGCCACTTGGTTGTCCGGCTGTCTGTCTATTATCTTTGAGTACAGAAACGTCACATGCTACATATATTATTCATCGACTATTCATGCATGTTTGAATAGAACAAATTCAACGGACTTTATTGAATAGATATAAAGACATTTATACCAATTCACCCCAGTGGTAACTAATTACAGCGTTTAAGAAAATAATAACTGGTCTATAGCGTTCAACCCTGGGTGCCCTAGGCTATCATTTTGATACCTAAGGGAAATTCAGCGGCAAATTGGTTAGGGCATACTAAATTAGAGGCCGGCAGGGTGGTGTTTAATCGCGTACAAAATGCAGTGCTGAAATATTCAGGGGTGGAAACTACCCCTGTAATGACGGCTTGAAGACCTGACGGCTTGATTGTACGCCTCCTTGGTGGTGAATCACTAGCTTAACCTTATGGTTAGGTTTAAATGAATTCTGAATTATTTGATTGGTAGAATGTGTTGCATGCAATTGTGGTAAATGCATGCAAATTTGAAAGATTGTCTGTGGTCATATATAAAAGAGAGTTTGATAAGAGTTATCATTTAATGTTTACCGCCATCGCCTACAGCATCACTTATCATCAGGTAATATAATACAATTCAATAAAAATACTCATTATTGCACACCAAGAAAAATAATTATTAACAACAGAAAAAAATTACAATGTAGCAGTACAATAGGCGGCCTTATCGCGGCGATCTCTTCCAGTCAACCTTAAGATTACGACGATAAAAAAAGTATATAATGATATATATAGTGGGCACATGCTAGCCTAAATTATTTTCTTTGTTTCGAATCACTTATTCCACAGAAATAAAAAAATTAAAGGAATTGGATGATTTTTTAATAACGACCCGTTTTGTCACTGTCTTATTATTGGCTTTGTGCTTTTATAATATTTAATTTTAATTCCTTGATTGCACCGATAAAAAAACATTATCATGGGTCACAATTACCCCCTTACCACCATCCTACGGTTAAAAAAGGTTTGTACTCAGATATTATCAAACATTTATTTGTACAATAGCTACATGATATTCGATAACAAATGGAGGATAAAAGAACGTTAGGATATATTCATGAGTATATTTTTATCCTTTTTTTTTAATTTTTAATACCAGCAGATGTCTGTTAATCCTCCTTGGAGATGCAACAACCCAAGCCTGGAAACATCCATAGATTAAAATTGTAAAGATTTTTTATTTTATTTTTGTAGCTTTGTGAGAGATTATGAATTATTATAAGTTAAGAACTTAAGTCTTAAGGAGCACGTTGCTATTTAATTCCTTCAATTCCGGGCAGCACTATATGCGACGCCTACGATCAAGCAAATGACTTTTTTATCCTCTAGTTTTGATAATAGCAGCATCGAATGAAACAGAAATATTTTTTTTATAAAAAAAATCAAAAAAAATCTTTAGGTGTTCAACAAGGATAAGAAACTGCGTCGTTAGTATAAAAAGCGAACTTTTCACCACTAAGCCAAGACTGCTAATGTATTAGTTAATCCATAACAAGCTTTAAATTTATGTTTAAATTCAGAATAATATAAAAAAATCCACCTAAAAATAATCCCTATTTATCACAAAATTAAACATACCCTCAAACGGTAGGTATCGTCGAAAATATTTCCACCCTATGTCAGTAGGTAAAACCACCCTAATCCACGTCAGCTGCTTGTGACTGGTCCACCCCCCTACCCTTATTTACACCAAAACACGCATTGACCCCGGGATGGTAACAGTTTCTTCCGGCACCGAGGTCAAGTTTTACTGGTTATTGCTCTTCAGGGACCAGTTTTAGAAGGTCTGCGGGGTTCGCGATGGTGCTGACTTGGAGAGGTCATAGAGTTCTGGTTGTGACGAGTTCTAGCGCTGTCAAATACATAATGGTTTTTTTCGGTTATAAGCGACTGTGGATCGATGTCCCACAGACCTTGGTATTTTTAATGCTATTTTTGCTTGAATAAGACAAAGTCACGATAGAACGATTTCCGGGTTAAGTTTTTTGAAGTGAATCTTTTTATGGCTTTGAAATTCTGATTTGCAACCATTTTGTGTGACGAAAAGTAGTGTGTAATATCTGTGATGTATAATTAAAATGTTTCCCTGTAAAAGAAAAGTTTCATTTCTATCGTGTGTACGAGACGCCCTGTTTTTTTATCTCTGATAGGCGCTTGTTAGGTTATAGGTTCAATAACAATTACGTTGCAATGTAATAGTTATTAATAACGATGATATTGAACTGCCCGTTGGCTAAGTTGGGTGAGCGTTCGCCTTATAAGCAGGGGTTCGATTCCCGGCGAAAACACAAGTTTTCTCCCCATGGATAATTTGTGTTTTTTTTTCTGGTTGTGATTGTGTGTGTGTTGTGAATGTTTCAGGCACCCACGACACAAGTCAACGAACTTAGTGTGGGGCTGTGAGTGTGAAAGCGTTTATGTTTATGTTTAATGTAAGCCAACGCGTTGCGAGAGCGAAAAATGGCGGGTTTTGTTTTACAGAACGTAAAAGTGTAAAAAAGTTCGTAAAAGTGCATTTGTGTAGCAAATCTCTAATAGAAGTTCAGTTTCTGCCAGTCTAGGGCTTGACTAGTCCACGACTCATTTACTTGACTTTGACTGTGACTAGTGACTAAGACAAGACTAGTTTAAAAAAATAATAAACTTAAAATATTCATAACTTGACACTGTATATGAACATAGAATACGAAGCCAAAATTTAAAAAATAAACAAAACGCTTACGTTTTCTGTTAGTTCAAATAATGATTAAAATAATGATTATTTCTTATTATTATTAATTTATTCCCCTATATTTTAAGCTCTTCCTACAAAAATATGGTTGAATCAAATAGTATTTATGCTCTGTTTGCTACATATGTATACTCTGTAATTTTGTACAGATATATTTTTTACCACAGACAAAATTACTGACATTCATAGACGAGAAAAACAACTATTTTATTACCAAAGCTCTACCAGATACCTTAATGAAGTTACAAGAGCTGTGAGAAAATAATTAATTACTTCTCTACATGGATATAATTAGCTATACGCATTTTTTGACGCCTTGTTAGTATACCTGACAGCGTAATGTATTATTTATGGTGTGTTCTACATACTCTGTGGAACCATAGATTATGGAACCATAGACTACGCACTTTGTCGTCTTAAGGTGTATATAATGTGTCATTTGTGAAATTTCGTTATCTAAAACTGCCTGTTAGCTTAGTCAGTGCGTTCGCCTTTTAAGCAGGGGTAACGGGTTCGATTCCCAGCGGAAACACAAGTTTTCTCCCCAACGGACATTTGTGTTTCTTGTTCTGGGTGATTGTGTGATGTGAATGTTTTCGGCATCCACGGCGCAAGTCATTGAACTTATTAGTGTGATTATGTATTTTTTTTATATAAGATAGGCAAACGTTTGCCCCTATCTCACCTAATGGTATGCGACGATGCGGTCGACGATCTAATCTATGGCTAGTAACATGTGTATTTTTTTTGTGGTTTTATTATTTTTGCAAACTTCTATGAGACCGTTTGAAAGTTTCGTTTAGTAAATTTCGAAACAGTTTGGCAGCAAAATGTCGTCGAAATCATGCGACGTGTCGCGTGGAATGCGCCCGCGCATTTTGTAATTGCGTTTGTGTACAGGGCGATGTAAATAAATAAAGAGATACGATGAAGTACTTTACTGGTATCCAAATTAAACGATTTGTAATAAATAACATTTTTTTTTATTATCAAAGATTGATTAAAAGCTTTCACACTTTCGATTACTTGTGCCGTGGAAGCCGGAAACACTCACATCACACACACAATCACAACCAGAACCAGAAACACAAATTTCCCTTGTGGAGAAAACTTGTGTTCCCGCCGGGAATCGAACCCGATACCTGTGCTTAGAAGGCGAACGCTTACCCAACAAAGCTAATGGGCAGTTCAAAAAGATTTTTATCTGTCTTTATCTGTATTTAAATATTAACAGCCTTGTAACTGTTAATTGTAATTTTTTTTAATAATTAATTGATTTTTAATTGACATAATATATAGCTCTTTAATTAAACCATATCCTTCTGAACTGTCTAGATTCTAAACTAAACATATAATATTCTGACGTGATTTATATAAGCCGGTAGTAAAGAAATCGGAAATCATAACATAAATTATACAAATACCAATAAAACTATCCGTTGTTAGTTAGTTATTAATTAAATGTACATCATCACGCAACCAATTAATTGAACTTCTAGAAACATAAAAATTAACACTTTCACATCCCCTAAGTTCGATACTAGCGTCGCGTCGCGTCAAAAACATTCACATCACAACCAGAACCAGAATCAAATGTTCTTTAGGGAGAAAACTTGTGTTCCCGCCGGGAATCAAACCCGGTACCTCTACATAGAAGGCGATGCCACCCAACTAAGCCAACGAGTAGTTTTGTATTATTTCATCAAGAGCACCAACATCAAAAAATGAGGCATCTGTCAACCTGCGACACCTAATAAATCCCCCTGTGTCACAAAGCTTGCACTACCGTATTTATGTCATTATTAACCGGTGCGAATTAATACTCATTTGACGTCCGTTTATACCGCGAATTTCTGACGCTATCGCAAAAACGCCATTCCGCCAGTGCGCGCCGCGTCTCGCCAAGACTACCTTTTTTACCATCCGCTCGGACCAAAAATGGATAGCTAATCATCTACACATGATTATATTAAAACACTTTTACATGTATGAATTTTATTAAGAACTGCACCGTCTCAGGGCTTCTTAACCGACAAAAAAGGAGGTTCTCAATTCTACTGTTTTTTTTTGTGTGAAGATTTTTTTTCTATGTGAACCGATTTTGATTATACTTTTATTTGGAAGCTGTATAGCTTTCCATGTAATACCATTTGAATTTGATCAAGATCTGACCAGTGGTTATAGAGTTATCCTCAAGAATATTTTATTCATTCATTTAATCTGATCAAGAATTCTGAAGATAAAGCGGTGAAGTCGGTTTTTTAAGCTTTGCTTGCATTTAATTCTATCTGTATTGGAGAAAAATCTCATCGACTAAATGTATCCTTAATTTCCGTGATGACGTTTTATTATTATTATCATCATGGTAGGATAGCCAGGTAATAATAACATAATATAATATAATACCTCTATTCAAAAAGAAAGGTAATTGTCATCACCCTATAGTCAAGAAGCTCCGCCAATCATAGAGTCACGCTTCCCGATTGGCGTATTCAAATTTCGATCCCTCGAAATTCGAACGTCCCTTCCGAACGCAGTGACTTAGTCCGGAGGTTGAAGAAATGCTATTTTAATTGTATACGAAAATGTTGAATCGTGTCAGTGGTGGCTAATTATTACTTATCGTGAAGTGCACGCTATGATACGCAGTAACACTTGTATGTCAGAGCAAATTCCTTCAATATGCGCAATTCACTCCACTCCACCTGACCTTACGTTACTGCTTTCACACAATTGTATTGTCCATCCGACTTCAGATCATGTGATTATCCCCATTGTGTGCCATTTCTCGATCAATGAATAGACCAATCATCCATTGATTGAGAATATTATATTCGAATTATGAAAAGGCAGTAATAAGCACCGTCATTTTACACAATCAAATGCCAATCTAGGTGCTAAGTGGCAGTTACGAATAATGGTTACAGTTTGTTATCGTGACTAGATTTCATTAGCCTTAATAATTGAGTCTGCGCCGCGATTTAACGCATTCTATAACGAGTGTTTTCTTTAAAAAAGGAACATATTTTTTTTACAACTTTCACATCATAGCCTCCACTACAATAAAAGAGAAATGAGTGACGTAACCTTGCAGAAGCGTCGTCTTAAACTTTTTTGCTCTTAAAAATGCATAGAATCCAAGAAAGTTGTTATGTTTTTTTTATTAATTATTATGTGGGGGTTAATGAAGCTGAACAACAACAGATCATGAAGCTCGTTTACTACAAGTTAGAGTAAACCCTGTTTACCGTCATCTAGCTAAGTTTATTTGAAATTGTGATAGTTTAAACACCTGTGCACGTAATTATTTATGCATTAGACACTCAATCGTTTGATAAATATGGTAGAGGGTATTCAGTATTAGATTAGACGATCTCTACGTATAACTTTTATCACTAGATAGTAACAAATGTCACAGAAAAAGTTACGCAAACAATTGTTACACGTAATGCGCGCTAAACCATTTTTATCTACACTTTAGAAAAGACATCCGTATCGTAATCATAGATTATAGTGAAATACGTACTTTAAACTTGTTTTCCTCCATCGTTCGTTAGAACGGTGAAACTGTTAGATTCGTGATCGTGACTGTGAATGTTTACTTTCAGCTTAATCCGTTTTCCCACGTAACCGAAACCAAGAGTCTATCTTAGCCTCAAACGATCCCGAAAGACGCGCAGGGAATGCCAAACGGCAAAAACCACTCGATGGGGACGATAAAACGAAATCGCCGATGCGTTGTCGAAAAAAAAATGCAAGTGCTGCGTGCGAGCGAGAGACAAAAAACGTATCGTATCGCGGTTCCACTCTAGCGCGCGCGGCTAATGAATGCGCGGGCGCAGCTGTGCGGTACGAGACCGATCCGCCATTATTTATTTTATTTCGGTGCGAAACGCCGAATTGGATCACGGCGACAAAGAGGTTCAATTGCGCGTCCAAATCCAATGACAGTCGATGGCGACGGACAGATGTAAACAAACATTGTTGGCGACACAAAAGAGCAACGCGTTGCTTTTTCCGATCCGTTTGATATTCAATGAGAGTCGGATGAAAGTCATCCGAACGGCGAGCTAAAGATCAATGAAGATCATATCTAGAAATAGACAACTGTACGGGTGTCTTAAGGCGCTATACATTTTTTTTTAGCTAAGATTTTTTTTCTACATTGGGATAATAAGAGGTGTCATGTAGCCCGTGGGTTTGATCTATATATTTTTCCCTTTTTAATGTTTGTCGGACATTATTTAACGACTGTAGTCTTACGACAACCGGGAACGACTAAACGTGCCATCTGAAGCACGGTGACACTCACTTGAAAATCACACTAAACGGTCACCCATCCATGTACCTACTGTCCCTTATTACCTCTGTTGCAAACGGATTCAATTCTAAAACGAAACTCCAGAAAAATGAGGTTTATTTTTGCCTAATTCAATCAAAAGCTCCTCGCAATAAAGATACGTAATAAGTCTGCTGGTCTATTCTGGTCGTCAAAATACGATTGTTTTGTATTGGTTGAAATATCAGTTGATTCGATGTTCATAACAAGAGAAAATCGTTCGATTTCGACGTCGATGTGACGCCCGGAATAGACCCCCGGTCTCACTGAACTTGCTAAAATAATGTGTATCGTCTTAAGGCGTGCGTGCGCGCAACCATTTCCTTTTTTCTCGATCTCGGTTCATAATAACTCCAGCTAGCGACTTAAGGAAACAGTGTAGATGCTAGATTATTATCATCCACGGTGATTAAGCTGATCGATGACTATGCGTTACTATTCAGCTATTATACGACTATACAGCTATAGTAGGGTGGAATTCCAAACCGAAAGTGATTAGAGTTATTAAATTCTCGCTCCAATGTACCGATACTAATATAATTCAGCTATTCAAAGACAATGCCGTTCGCATTATGTCTCGGCTAATGAAGTCGCTGACGTCGAAGAAATATTTCTTTTAGTTCCATAACCGGTGATGTTATTCCTGATGTTAATGCAAAATGTGCACTTGATTATCATCTAGAACGATAGAACTGAGTGCTACTTAATTAGTTATTGCGATTTGTGGGAACTGAATTAAAAAGTTATACAGCAGTGGGAAGCATAGCGAATATAACACTGGAAGTCACGTAAGAGTAACAAAAAGTTAATTATGTTACCAATGTCAATAGCGGATGCTTTTTTTTTAATTCCGGCGCAACCTTGTGCTTTTAGCCAGTGTCATGTAATAAAGTATCTTTAGTTGTAAAATCATAATGAAGTTACAGTCAAAGCCAAGTAAGAGAGTTAAGGTCCAGTCATAGTCAAGTCATGACCGAATAAAGTGTTAGAAACTTTACTAGAACTTCACTTGAAGTTTTGAAGTGAAAGCGACACTCATTCAGGTTGACGAAGTATAACACTAAAAGAATCAAAAGTTTTAGAAAATAACACAAAATCAACATTATTTTTTTCACTTTCGCGGCGAAACCGCGGTTACTCAAAAACTCTACATAAAAGATTTACTGCATAGTGCGGCCCGAGACATGTATCGATAAAAAAGTCACGATAAACTAACGAGTGTCACTTACAAACAAAAAACATCCCGTTCATACGATAGATAGTCCCCCACGACGTCAATTAACATTCCCACAATTATCTTTTAATTATTTTACTCCTCATCATGCCGTTCAATAAAAATATCATCTTGATTTATCCAATTAATTAGCAACGCCATTTTAGTTTTAGCATTTCATAAATTAACGTTCCGTCGTAACTGTTTTAATTAGTTGTTTAAATAGAGATAACAATGCGTTCAATTAATGAAGTTACGATTTAGCGGATTGTATTTGAAAATATAAATGACAACAAAAAGAGGTGTACTAATTGTGTCAACGCACTCGAATAGCCGAGCGCATCACTGGGCCAGTGACGCGCCTCGTATCGATGACAGCCGCGGATGACAGTATCAGAACTATACCGATCACTTGCCACCGAGAGCACTATATCAATCACTCGTGCACAATCGTACCACGAGTCCGCATGCCACTTAAATAAATTTATAACATATTAAGTACGTTGAAAATAAACACTTTACAGTTTATGATTTATTTCGTGGTGCGATGAATTATGGACGTCACTTATTAAAGAGTGCGATAGAGACGGCCGAATGTTTTATCTCTCTCCGTGATATCACGTGCCACCGCTGCCGATAAATGTTTTATTGGAGTAATTAAACGAACGATTAGCCTTTGTACGTGTTACGTTTCCAAACATGATAAATGTGACATTTTACAACGCGCATAATCTTCGAACGATAGTATTTTTATGGTACTATCAGTTACATAAAAAATCGAATAGTGATTTCGTAATACGCATCGAAATATTCGCAATCGAAATGTGTATCGTGAAGTCGGGCGTAAATAACAAAATGGACGGTGCCACGGCACTGACAAGCTATTTATCTGCGTTATCGAGGGTCTGGGAGGTCGCGATTGCTTCCACAACTTACTATAAATACAATTTAATTTCAATAATTACCTACACAACGGAGTCTTTGACTGATAACAAATCAATAACGATTATATCTGAGCGGTTAAAAGTGAAACTGAATGCCGAATGCTTCCGGCGAAAGCGATACGCGAAATCGAGTTGTTCCTTAAATTGCATATCATTGGCACATGTCAACGCCTATTGTGCCTATTGAAAAAAAAAACGAAAGAGCCACAAAGAAACTGCGGTATAATAAATTTGTAAAATAAATTACATGCCTCTTGATTGTCGGTTTGTGTCCAGATTACCTGTTTTATGAAGCCGAATTGTTATGAAATGACTCCATTTATGTGACTTTTTTGTTCAAATAACAAGTGTTACTATGTCGATTTGGCTCGTCATGTTATTACAAACCGTCGATTGAACGTTTTTAAAACTTTCCTACATCATTGGTTGTAATAAAAACAACAAGAGAACGCCTTCCAAGAAATTTTTAACACAAGATCCGTTGAAAGGCCGTAATATTTTTTCGAGTTTTAAACGAATCGGTCCGTCTCTATCGATTGTCTCGGAATACCATAAATCACGCTCATCGCCACAGAAATGTTTATCTTTCGATCTTTTCTACTGATTTACGAGATAAAATGACCATTACCAATTCGGGCATTTATTTCATTTCTTAGGTAGGTATATTTTGTTTTATCAAAGGCCTTGCTTTACAAAGCACTGCTAATCGATCACAATCACAAAACATAAATTAATTTACAGCCATTGCGTCCAAACAATATCGATTCGAATCGATAATGCATACCGAATCGAGAGACGTAAAAACGCGTAAACAATCGATAATGGACGAGAGCTGGGCGATCCGAGCATCCACCGGCACTAATTACGCTTTATAGTTATTAAAGCATCAAGAAATTGCAGCTTCTGATTTACGGGCAGCCATTTTGTACGCGACATTTTAATATTCGAATGCGTTGGATCGCGGGCTTTTTTATTTTTTTAAATTTTGACGAGCACTGGAAGCAGGTGCGTTTGTACAAAGTTATAATACCGTTCGCTTCTTTTTTCGAAGTAATTTTGGAACGGTGTCCGTGAATGGGTTTTTATGTATGGAATGAAATTGGGGAAGCATAGATTTTTATTACTCGGCCGGATTTTTTCGGTTTCTGGTTACCGTTTTCGTTCGTTGCGGCGGAATGATGTCATTTTAGGGCGAAACAGAGTATACAAAGTGCTGTTAATTTTACTTTGTAACAGACAACAGTTGTTTCGCAAGAAGTTTTGTTTACGTTTAAGCAGAGCCAATTCTTTTTTTAAATTTATATCTAGGGCTACGAATTTTTAAGACAAATATTTTAAAAATCTGTCAAATGAGAGTGTAATGTTATATTCTTCATGAGTTTTATCGCGCAAGTGAAAAAATGGCGTTGTTGATTTTGTATAATTTTCCAAAACCTGTGTTCGAATATAATAATGGTGGATTATTAATCGTTAATACTTAGTAAATGTGCTTAAGTGTAGGCAAATCGTACAAAGTAAAAAAAACGTGATTAAACTCCAATAAAAGTTCTAGTAAAATTTCTACCAATTTAGACTTTACTGGGGCATGACTTGACTACGACTGGAACTTGGCTCTATTACTTGACTTTGACTGTGACTTCTGCCTAGGACTTCATTATAATATGAAATATATTATAACTTGACACTGGCTAAATGCACAAGACTGCGCAGCCAAAATTAACACAAATTTTTTTTCATATATTAAGCTGTGGTAGAGATAAGTCACGTCCAATAACTTCCCTAATCGATAGATTGGTCGAGCTCGTCTCAGAATCGACTCGTAGATTGGAATCGGACCCATACTGTTTTAAAAGCGAACATTTCGCAGGTAGGCTACAACCGCTCAGGATTGCTCAAGACCACGACCAAGACCATTCTCAATGACTGCTCTACAGTTTAATCCACAAGTGTTCTAATCTACGACTGTTCTAGGCAACGACAGCCACCATTGCTATGATTACTTTAAACCTTATTACAAAGTAAAGATTACCTGTTTACTGAACACGGCGATGTCCTCGTTGAAGGACTCTGAGGAACAGACGTCACCGCCCGCGACGCCAGGGTCTCGGGGCGTGCACGTCGCCAGCTCGCACTTCTCGAAGATCAGAGCCAGCAAGGGGAAGAGGGGATGCCTGGAATGTACACATGGGTTAAGTAAATATTCTGGTTTATAAAGCAATTTATTGTAACTTTAATGCTAGATAGGCATCTTTTAAAGGTTCTTAAGTTTCTTGTTGCATTTTGCAATAGTTTAAATATTGTCTTATCTATAATTTTTTCATAAATTTGACAATCTAATTGCTAAACTCAGTGATGTGGCGCGCGACTTAGATAGTTTTTGAGTTGCCAGATCATACTTCTTGGAGATCAGAGCCAGCATCAAAGGAAAAACATGAGAAACATGTCTGAAACGTATTTGCATAAAGCACGCTTGTCTTAATGACATCCAATAACCTCTTCATACGTTTTCAAATAACTATAAAAAACGTAGCGCATAATTTACGTAATTTAATTATTTTTTAAAACTTTCAAGGCTGAATTATACTAACACAATGGCGGAATTCAAGTTTAAATTTAAATTGGTGCAATTTTACAATAAACAATTCATATGAAAATAAATCTATTCAATAATCCTGAGTCATTTGCTTACGAATTGTAAAATAACGCGAAAAAAGGTGACATGTGTACGAGTTCAATACCTTTTTTATGCTCGGTAAGTATGGATTTGACCACTATCGCACCTGATGGAAAGTGAAGCTGCAGCCGAAGATGTAGCATGTTTGCCTAGAATATGCCTATACACTCTTCCCAGATACCTACAGTAATGGGCGGTATAAACTAATTAAACAAAAACATAAACGCTTTCACACTTTTCACAGCCCCACACTAAGTTCGATT
The DNA here is from genome assembly GCA_948107665.1 of Lomographa bimaculata. Classification (NCBI taxonomy): domain Eukaryota; kingdom Metazoa; phylum Arthropoda; class Insecta; order Lepidoptera; family Geometridae; genus Lomographa; species Lomographa bimaculata. The sequence continues at coordinate 1,941,525 of OX403603.1, forward strand.
ACTTGTGTCGTGGGTGCCGGAAATATTCACATCACACACACAATCACAACAAGAACCAGAAACACAAATTTTCCTTGGGGAGAAACTTGTGTTTCAGTCGGGAATCGAACCTAATACCCCTGCTTAGAAGGCGAATGCCACCTAACTAAGCCAACGAGCAGTTTAGGTGATAGGGTAATTTTAATAAATATAAATAAGTTTTTAGCTCTTTGAAATGTATATATACATTATACCTAGGATTAACTTGATAATAGCATGCCGCGGGGCACAACTAGTATCGTAATATATTTCATCGTTTCTTTTCTATATAAAGATCCAACATGTCAATCGCGACTTATTCAGTCTGGCGCCATCTTCAGTTAGTTCTCATTACACGGATGTAAGCAATATTCCATTGGCATTGGTTTCACATACGTATAATACCTATATATACAACTATAATATGTTTTGCCAATTGATTGTATGACGTATGCACTTGTATTCTACGAACAGTTTAGAACTGTCTACAATTAAATAGCAATTAGATCCGAGATTCAAGTCATTTAATCGAATGTCTTGTGTACCTTATGAATCTCAATTGCAGGGTATAGTTTGTAGATAATGGTTTTTTACTTAATTGTTTATATGTCATTTAGATAATGTTATTGTGTGTCATTATGCAAATACTGCGAATATTCTGATGTTTTTACAATGCTATTTCCACGTATACTCGCATGTACATAGATTTTATACTATTTTTTAGATGTGATTGTACATATGGCAATATAACTGTTATATGGTCTATATATGTTTTATGATCCATCTTATTTATGGTTGGTTTTCAAACCATTTTTAAAAAGATAGTTCATAGACATTTGTGGAAGAAATACCTAACAAATAATAACCTATTTTCTTTTTTTTTCCCTTCTTCTTTATGATTCATAACAATTATAATATATTGTTTTATAATATATTATAATTGTTATGAATCATAAATATATGAAACCGCACAGATTAAATAAAAATAAATTTAATTAAAAACTATATGGCAAGTTTTCCGTATTCTTCCCTAAACAGATTTAAAGCACTTGATTTTGTTTATACAGCATTAGCCATGCCAGGCAGAAATGTTCATGATCAATATAGATTTACAACACATTCGAAATCTTTGTATTCCGCCTCATTTGTTGCTATATCTCCAAAATCTCTAAGCCTTTTCAAAAATAGGGCATCATCAGGCCTTTGTGGGCAAGATCTGAGATACGGAGGCGCGACCTTTGCCACTTAGCGGCCATTTACGACAATCTGTATCGTATCTGATCAAAAGTTGTCAAGAAACTTGAGGCATTATGTTGGTACACAGGGCGCAAGTGTAAGCGGGTAGAAGCTATAGAATATGCAAAACATCTTAAACAATTTAAACAAGAACTATTTTAAGAATATTTCCAGTAGAAATATAAATTAATTTTTGCATTACAGCAAAGACCCAAGTTACAAGGCATCAAGCTTTTAGGTAACGCAAGTGCTCAAGCCCACTACCAGTGAGTAGCGTTCCCATCATACTGGCGGCATTGTCTCTGAATTGCAATTACGTTGAGCCAAATAAGTACCAGTTTTTTTATCACGCGTCGCCTCAACCAAGCGCTCTGATATTTTTGCATTTATAATAAGTTATATAGTAGTTCATAACATAGGTCTTGTTAATTAGTTTTGTAGATATGTTATTAAACAATTGTAATTAAATACATATGACAGATGGATAATAACTGAGTGAAATAATTGGCACGTAGCTGGCCCTTTCGCTTTGCTCCTTGCGTAATTAACCAATTATTAAAGTTTTTAATTCAATGTACCTATTATTGCATTAATTGAGCTCTCCTATTGGAGCATATAACTATTGCAATGTGAGCAATATAATTGGTATTTTATTAAATATTTATTGTGCTTCACGAAAAGATTAAATGAAGCGATTTCTTTTGGATTATGGTATTTAAAAACATTCAAAATTTAAGTTTATTTTCATAACGCAAAAGTTATTCAGTATATTTAATCGCTTGTCGCTTGTAACATGGAGGTGTGAAGTTAATGTCAAAGATAGCAAAGTCACGAAATTACTAGTAAGTAATTAAGTGCCTATTGTAGAACGAATAAGAGGTATACTTTATGTCAATTATCAATAATTTATAATTACGTCAAATACTAATTTAACCTTTAATAATTTAGCAATTAATTGCTCAAAATAATAGAAAATTTAGCTTGCACATGTTCTATTTCCGCTCAAGCTGTTATTTAAAATATTTCTTGTAATTTTTTAATTAATATTTAAAAGAAAGAATGACCAACGTATTGTCGATGGTCGTAACTTGATCTGTTACGCACTTAGTAGTACCAAAGAGCTATGATTACCATTTTTTTACTGCTCTGTGGTTAACAGTGTGAAAGTTATAGCAATTATGTAGCAATTTAAAAGTCTGTATTAGTGCTTCGCTTGACGAGTCGATTTTTTCCAAGCGTCTAGTTAGGCGCAAGCGCAGGAAGGAAGTCAATTTCGCAACCGCGCTCCACTGCGTACTGGGTAATAGATATGTTTTAAATTAAAAAAAAACCATCCGTCTCTATTTTCTACAAACAATACTGCAATGAGAGTTCCGTTATGATTACATAAACAAAAGCGGATAGTAGTAATAGTAAAGAAAATAATTATATGTGCCATATATAATTATTTTCTTTACTATTACTACTTCGCCTATTATCTGAACTAAGGATTTTATCTGATTTTTTAAATAAAGTTCAATTTCAAATTATACTTGAAAAATATAGTCCAGGTTTCTTAGTGGGTAAGTGTTTGCGCTTTACGCTGTGGGTACTGGGTTCAATTCCCAGCGAAAGCTCAATTCCTGATTTAATGTCTTTTTAATTAAGAATCACAAATAGTGTTATTTTAATTCTAGGTGTGATTGTAAGTGTTTCTGGCAGCTACAATATAAATCTTTAATTTTATTGTAAAATTTGTGTAAATACTATAAACAATACGATATTTATACAAAAAATACAAAAAAAAATATTAATACTAAAAAAAAATTTAAAGTAAAAAAAATGATTTTTTTTTATATTATAGAAGGTAATCGAATCAGAGGTAAGTAAGCAATGAAATTTCTACTCCATTACCCGCTACCCGCTCTCACAGAGGCTCGCGCACAGTAGGCGTGCAGATTATATCGACGTCACGTCTGCACAATCTGCATCTAATCTATGATCGCTCACGCGTCGCGCACCACAACTGTGCCTCTCAATTACCCTTCTGTTTTATATTTTATTCTTTGGCGTTTTATTAAACGTTCGCTTTGCATAGGTTACCAAGACACTACATACTTATAACACCTCTCTTTTTTATCAGGGTAAAAACAATTGATAATAGATTTTTTTCAAAACTGGAATTAACATAACATATACGCTTTCACACTCACAGCTCTAAGTTCAATGAACATTCACATCACATACACAATCACAACCAGAAACACAAATTTTCCTAGAGGAGAAAACTTGTGTTCCCGCCGGGAATCGAACCCAATACCCCTGCGCAGAAGGCGAACGCCACCCGACTAAACCAACGAGCAGTGTAATTATATAGAGTAATTCCTCTATCTACGGGCAAATGGCCTATATTTCCTAAAACTAAAACAATATAACATCTTCAAAGGAAAGACCTAAGTTATTATAGTAATTAAAATAAAGAATACATGTGCTTCTACCAAGCGAGGTTACTGCTCTTATTTCCTTTTAAAATTCATACAATTCTGGTGTGTTCAAAAATAAAGTAAACAGGTATTTACTGAGCAAGCGTGCTCCACCTTAGACTACATCGTCACTTTCAATAAGGTGTGATGGTAGGCAAACGTTTGCTTTTTTTTTTTATTCTATCTAGAACCTATCTAGGTAAAAGTTTTTATGCTTAGTCTGTAATAAAAAAAAATCGATAGCGTCTTGCAATATGCTTTTCCTCTGCCAATAAATTCACTGTTGGATACGTCAATGCTGATAGGTATGTCTAATAGCTGAACCACAGATTAAATAACAGTAGCTTAACGATTGGCAGCCGTACAATCTCATGTTCTTCAATAATTCAAAAGGCATGCGAAACAAATATACATCTTGCATACCAGTGCTTGCATTTTTCTTTGTCATGCGCTCACCAATGTGGTCTAAGTCCGGACGATCGACACTTCAGACTTGAGTCTTTTTTTTTTTTTTTTATTTGTGACAGGCTAGTGTTTGACCACTATCTCACCTGATGGTAAGTGACGATGTGATCGAAGCTGGTAAACACACTAGACCTGGAATACGCAGGCTCTCAAGGATAACTGCCGGAACACCATATTTGGCTTGGCGGCAGACTTTCAACTTGATGGTGGTAGCTACTTTGGTAGCAAGCCAGGCGAGCAACTCACAAAATGCTCTACCACCTCTCAAATGTCACCTGATTAGCACCACCCGGGGACCACGTGTAGGGAGTCAGACTTAAGGGGTATCCTCCTACGGACGTGGGTGACTCAGCCTCCAGAGTCTGTAGTCTTTAGTCTGCCGTGAGTCCGAGCTAAATTATTTAATGTGGAGATCGACCGAGCAAAGCGAGATCTCTAAGTTTACTTGGATGGTCCGCACTTTGTCCGTCTGTCACGTCTGTCAGAAACTTCTAAACCATACAAGCGAATAATTTAAAATTCTCGAAGAACAAATCTTTTTTTTGCTGTATAAGCAAGCATTTGACCACTGTCTCAGCTGATGGAAAGTGAATATGCAGCTGAAGATGTAACATGCCTAGAAGGTACTTATTTACGATAGACTTGAAGACACCCAGATTGTACTGTTCAGGGAACAAAGACGCTGGCAATGAGTTCCTCCTCTATACGGATGACAAACGTAAAAGCGATTGGCTTCGAGCGACCTGGAGGTATGTCAACCATAAATGGATGACTTTTTAGAATTTGTTTTAATAGGCTAGCGTATGACCATTATCTCGTCTACTAATTATATATTATTAATTATTACACCAAATTAATGTCCGTTTAAACATCAAAACAACATCCAAATCGAAAAATGCACACGTTACCACACCACTCACCCGTAAATGGCATCCTTGTCTCGCTTGTGTACAAGCGGCTCGCCCGGGAGCGCATGCGCAGGCGCCGCGGGGGGAGGGTAGTGCACCGGGGGGAGGTGGGGGTGCGTTAGACGGTGCTCATGGTACATTGCGCCGCCCTCCATGTAGCCCCCGCCGTGGAGGCTTTCGTCGTACTGCAAGATTAGAAGAGGAGGTTAGAGAGTGAGAGAAGAGTGTGTGAGTGAGTGTTTTGAATGAAAGTGAAGGTAGGATAATGAAAATTCTGTTAGCATTACTTACACTTCGATGAAAGAGACTGAGAATGATTTTTGAAAAATTCTTGATCTCATGAAACAAGAGAATGAATTTTGAAAGATTCTGGAAGGTACAAGAGTGTAAAAGAAGGATTGAGTGTATGAGTGTGTATTTTGAATGATTATCAGGGAATAATGCACATATTTCTGCTGTAAATATTTTTGGGCGTATTCTAGAAACATCAACTTGATGGACTGCGCCGAAATTCTACAGAGTGAGAATGAAAAATACTGTGAGGTAAAAGAGGGGGTTGCGTAACTTTATTTGTGAGGGTGTGAAAAATCAGGATATGAAGGCAGAAAGCGCGGAATTCAGCTATAGATGCTTTTGGCATAGTTTTCATGTGAGAATAAGATACAAAGTGTCCAAGTGAGAATAAGATACAAGAAAGTACTAGAGGGTAACAGAGGGGGTTGTGTAACTGTGTAACCTATTGTAAGGGTATGAAAATTCTGCTTATACTTTTGGCATTATTTAGAGACTCTACTTTTGCTTCACTGTTACAGCGAAAGAATAAACTATACTAGAGGGAGTAAAAGAGGGGGTTGTGTAACTGATAACGGGAGAGGGAGTGAGTGAGTGTAATATTTAAGTCATGTAATTTTGCTGTGTAAGTTTTTGTGTAGGTATTGAGTCAGGTTAGAATTCCAGACAGAATCTGGAATTCTGGAGCATTTGGAGGCTGATTGTTTGTGTATGTTTTCGTTGTATGCTACGTGTATTAGTATTTGTATGACAATGCGCCGGTATTACAGCTTTTTACTTACCACAGACCTTATTTTTTTATAACACCAATAGTAAAATAAAAAAATATCCAACACAAGACGCTTGATAGTATTCATAACCATTTTTATCACTTATTCACTGTTTCATCTAACATCATACCAACTCTCTTTAGACGATCTTTAATGTTCGGCAAAGTTTCCAAAATGCTTGCTGCATTACCACGCTGAATAGCAAGGCTTATCCTCTGCCCCAAATACAACCCAGCATTTTGTTCATGCGCCGAATCAATAAGTCTCTTCAGACAAATCTTCGACAATTTCAATGAATGTATAGATGTGTATAGTTTTAGGAAATATAGGCAATTGGCTTGTAGACAAAGGAAAAAAAAGCGAAAAGGCATTCAAATCCACTACACCTTAACGTAACATTCTTTTCATTGAGTTACTTAATACCTCTTTCTACAATTAAGCCTTGAAAATAAATAGTCACCCACGGCCTTTTAAATTTATTAAAATATCAAGTCATGGTGCCGATGAATATCTACCATCAATTAAGTGCCCTCTCTGAGCTTTTAGCCTTATTAGTGTTTTAAAAAAGAAATTTAACAAAAAGGTTATAAAACTAAAAGATATTTGACAGGCCCTCTGGCGGCTTTTGTGGTAACTATTGCGAGTTGTTATTCGTATGTTTTTTTAAATATTTTTCTTAGAAATGCTGTGAGAATATAGTGGTTTCCCATTTTACGTAATCTTCGTCCCTTACTATACTTCATGTGGTATTGATGGTACGTATATAGTCACACCTCTTTTCCATAATCAAATTCAAATTCAAAATCGTTTATGGGCCCCAAAGAGGCACTCATGAAAGTTAATGACTACTGCCAGATACGCTTATTCTACTAGCGACTCACAAGACAATTTCAATTTATTTCAATTAATACGGCAAACACTAATTACACTATCGAAATCAAATCAATTCAATTAAATAAAAAAAAAACAATAGTAATAAAACAAGAGTCAAGAGACAAACACGAATGTCTTTTAGTAAATGCATTTGGTGCAGTTTTTGTTTATTCAATTTAATGTAAGACCATATCTTTGGTCCAATATTTAAAAAAAGAACCTTCAACTCAGTTCAAAAACCGATCCCAGTTCTTTTTGTTCCAAAACATTTAAATAAATATTCAAAATTTCAAATATTTAAAATTCCTATGTAGTTTTTAACCTCTGATCTTGACATCGACCTTAAAACAAATGAAATTTTAAACTTTACGCGTCAGAAAACAATAAGAATATCTCATGTTTATTCATAGCTTTACAATGTATCTATTATATAACTTAGATTAACTTAAATAGTATAATAAATAATGAATTTATTATTCATGAAAACTGAGTCCATTCATAGAATAATTGCAATTTGTTTACTGAGATACCGTACACATAATTTTAGATAAAAAAGCAATTAAATTTTAACTACCTTAGTTGTGAAACATTTTTTAAAATCATTAGTTTTACGACTTATGCTTAAGTAAAATATCTGACTCTTAAAGCCTGTTGACATAGTTCGCTAAGCGTCTCTAAGCAGCGGGCATCGGGATCGATTCCTGATGGGAACATGGCAAAAGTAGAATCTGTCAAAATATGTCGACTAAACGAAAAAGTATACATGTTTTTAATATCTCTGAAACATGGAACAATGAAAGTTACTATAGTAAACATAAACGCTTACACAATCAAAGCCCCACACTAAGTTCAAATACTTGTGTCGTCATTGTATCCAGTTTTTTGGCTTTACAATCACGCTAACATAATTCCGAAAGTTTGTGTGTGAGTGTGTAAATGTGTAAGTATGTTTGTTTTCTCTTCACGATGGAACAGCTGAACTAATTTTAGAATTTTAACCTAGGATTAACATATATGGTACTTTTTAACTTGATAAACGCGGGAGAAACCGAGCTGCACGGCTAGTAATAAAAAAAAAATTAAACTCTGTAACCACAGATAACAGTGCCCTTCGCTTCCTCAGTCGGTCAAAAGTCGCTCAAAAACGCTTTTTTTTTCTTTTACGTAAATTGACTCTTTTTTTATTACAGTGTTCCTTCCACCAAACATACAAAATTACACCCTACGAAGCCTCAAAATCCATCTGTATTATTCTATATCGGTGTCAGCCATTTTGTGCAGGCGCGGGCCATCAAAAAGAGTGACGTTGCGTTTTGTGACGTCATTAACGCACCTTTAGACGTCTAATGTAAGGGTTTATAAGTGTAGCTGTCTTTATAAATGTAGAGTTTAAAAGAAGTACTTACTGTCTTGTATTTATTTAAGGTACTTTAGGTATCCTATTAAAAATAAATGTTAAGTTAGATGATGTTCCAGTTCAAAGACTAAATGGTTATATTGAACAAACAAACAAACGCATTCACACGCTAAGTTCAAAGACTGGTATCGTGGGTGCCGGAAATATTCACATCACACACACATTACACCCAGAACCAGAAGCACAAATATCCCTTGGGAAGGAATTTGTGCTCCTGCCGGTAATCGAACCCAGGACCCACGGCGCAGAGGGCAGACACCTGTCCACTGCGCCAACTGGGTCGTCCATCAGTTTATTAACATAGAATGTATCACAATGTAGCTATTGTACCTAACAAATAGATTCCCCGAGGTTGCAGGCCTTGGATCACCGCATTACATCAGAAACAATAAAATAGAAGTTAATCATTAAAGTATGCATAAAATATAAAATACTCCGATACCTCGTAGCGAACTTTACCCACCACTTACAACTACGCTATGTAAACAATGCATAAATGTAAGGTGAGCAAAAAAAACCCATACCTATATATTTCTCTTTTTTTTTTCTTTTTTAATACTGGCTTCACAATTTGGTGCATTTTGCCAGTACCAAGTAATAATATTTTTCAAGTAATATATTTCAAGTCACAGTCAAGGAAGAGAGTCAAGGTCCATAGTCAAGTCATGCCCTAGAAAATTAGTAGAAACTTTACTAGAACGTCTATTAGGGTTTTGGAGGAAAGGCGAAAGTTTTTCGACTTGGTATCATTTGCCTACATTAATGCACGTTCACGGTATTAACGGTTATAATCCACCATTATTACACATTTTAACTCGAAGAATCACAGGCTTTGGAAAATTATACAAAATTAACAACACTTTATTTTCACTTTCGCGGCAAAACTCTCTACATATTTCTTTTAGAAATATTTATCTAGTCAGAACTTGCGAACCTCTATATTTAAGTTTTGGCGCGAAAGTGAATAAATTACGATGTCTATATTTCATTAATTCCCAAAACTTGTGAATTCTTCGAGTCTTAATGTGTAATAGTGGTCGATTTTTATGTTCTATGGAAGTTCTAGTAAAGTTTCTTCCACTTTATATAATAGGGCTGTGACTTGACTATGACTTGACTATGATTTGACTGTGACTGGACAGTGACTCCCCTATACTGGCAATCCCGCCATTTTTTTTGTACCTATACTGTTACATTACTTTAGTACTGTTTATTCGTGTAGTTACATATTTAATGTATGCGCCTGCGCACCGTCCAGCTAAGGTTTATGGCGCATATCGTCGTACTTAGAACATTACTATGCTAAGTCCATTGTATATCGGAACAAATCGAGATGCCTTATCGCGGGTATCGTGTTGCTGACTGTACCTGCGCTGATTGTTAGGGATGTGTGCTTGTGAGCACAGAAATATCGATATTTTATTTATAGATTAATTAGTCGATAAAAATATAAAATGCATTAAAAACAATATGAAAATTTGTATTTAATTTTTTAAATTGATTACATTTACAACGATGACTTAATATAATAAATTATTTTTTATAAATATTAAACTTTAGAACGTCATGGCTCAAGGAATATTTGTATTTCTGGTTCTGGTTGTGATTGTGTGTGTGTGATGCAAATGTTTCCGGCACCCACGACACAAGTACAAGTGTGGGGCTGTGAGTGTTAAAGCATTTACTGATTTAGTATTCGTGATAATCGATATCATTTTAACATTCCCTCTTACTCTACAAGATAATTTTGAGTTCCTTTTAATGTAATAAATATGACAACTCCTGACCCCCAGTTTTCTCTTTGTATGTCTGTTTGTCATTTTTTCACGGTTAATCTGCTTAACTGATTCAGATGTAAATTAGCACGAACATAGTTTAAATTATAAAATAATTAAACACAACCGACTTCAACGCTTATATTTTGGTTTTGGCTGGATCGATTTCGAAAATTTATATGGGACAACCTCTGAAGTATAATCTACCAAACAAAAAAAATCATCAAAATCATAATTGGCGGAGATATCACGTAACATACATATATAAAAAAACATACATTCGAATTGAGAACCTCCTTTTTTGAAGCAGGTTGAAAAGGACATAAGATACTCGTTAGTCTAATTAATCATCATTATCAATCGAGACAGCTAAAGTAAATCTACTTGTACAGATCATACAAAAAGACAACTTCGCTTGGATCACAAGATGAATGTGAAGTGAAAATTCCATCCATTTTGAACATATATTTCTTCTTCACCTTTCATTACATTTCTTTTTACATTATGTAATTCAATTAACCTAATCCTCATACAAGTCATACACATCGAACCGCGCAATCGGGCCAGTTTTTGTATGTATGAGAATATTCGAGATTCCCATGTTTGTATGTCGGTATCATACGGGCACCATGCGCGTTTACAGGTAGCCGTTTTTATACGCTTGTTCGAACATTCTGTTATGAAACAGTCAAGCATCTTCTGTTATTACATTATTATCTCTATATATCTACTTAGAATAACTAATAATTTGGCAATTTGTACATATTATTCAAAACAGATGATTCTTCTTAAAAAAATCTATGCGAAATTTTTTGTGCGTGTGTGTTTGAAACAATGTACCCATTATTATTTAATAGCCCGACAACATCATTATGAATGTATGGTTTAAGTTTAAGGTTTACTAGTTTCTTCTTTCGGTAAATAAAACACTAACTCATACCTTTTTAATAAAATTAATAATAATAGGTAATATTAATAAAAATACCAGAAAAATAATATTCCATCAGGTGAGATTGTGGTCAAGTGCTGGCCTATCGGACATAAAAAATATATTCAAATACATATATAGACCGATAAAACCGTACTACCTTCTAAATTATCATAAAAGTTTCTAGATGCGTCATCTTCATGTTTCTTTATTATTTTTTATCTAGGTTAGGGAAACATTAAATTTGAACACATCTTCCTGATGTTACCTATGTATTACTGCGTGAGTATAAATGTTTAAAAATGCGCCGCAAAACCGCTGCATGTAAAGGCAACGTTCAGTACAATGAAGACTTTATCTAATATATTACCTTTTGTTTTTTAATGAATTTAGGGTATCAGTTTGATGGAGGAAGCAGCTTGCTTGATGGACTAATAAATTTCTACTGAAGCCCGGTTCTAAGAGTTTTAACATATAAACTTATTGTTTTTTTTTAATAACCGGCATCGTTTTTTGACGGATACTTTACTTACTCTATAATAATACATATGTAATGGTATTTAAAGCCTTCAGAATAATATAAGAATAAATGCTGGATCTTAAGGATTTCCCTCCAATTATTTTTAAAACAATTTTATCTTTTTTTATATTATAACATAATATATATTAAAATATAATAGCAAATGCTTTGACTAATCGTATATGTCATATGGAAAGCACCAGCTTCAAATGGAAACAGAAAGATTAAAATTGGTTCTCCCACATAAAAGTACTGAACCGTCTGCATTTTTTTGAAGTCGGTTATAAAACATAATGCAGTAACCACACCAACTTATCTTTTTAAACTGTACCAGTTGAACTGTCAATTCCACGAAACAATCTCTAAGTATATCTATTGCACCAAAGAAAGGTTCAAATTCGCTTGTAATCATGAATTTGCAACTCATAAGTTGGTAGAACACATTGCAATTATGACGTCACTATACAGCAATTTCAAAAGGCGTTACCATTCGCAACCACGCTGTAACCCCATAAAAATGTACTACAAATTATACCCCATTGGGTAACAATCACAACTGTTAGTCTCTATACATTATCAAAGAAAAATACTAGGTACGTACCTAGTATTTTTCTAATACGTACTAGGTCTAGGATACCTGGTATTCTAGACGCCCTGTATCGTTTGCCCCCTGTCATTATGATACTTTAGGGGACAGTGACGTATTATTATATCACTGTTCGGTTCGATGATTTAGTTGATGATAAATTAATACATAGTTATTTATAATAATTATGGAAAGGGAGTGATTTTAAAGTGCGAATATTCAATACTAGGTACTTATGGTTTTTTTTTTCTTTTAAATATCTACTTAACCTATTGCCTCGCTGTAATCGTTTTATCAATTTTATTTTATTATGTTAAACGCTTTCACACTCGCAGCCCCACACTAAGTTCGATGAGTTGTGTCGTGGGTGCCGGAAACATTCACATCACACACACAATTACAACCAGAACCAGAAACACAAATTTTCCTTGGGGAGAAAACTTCCCGCCGGGAATCGAACCCGATACCCCTGCTTAAAGGCGAACGAACCCACATGACATTTTTAGAGCTCTAAACACAAAAACATGTGTTTTAGAGAAATCCTTGAAAAACATACGAAAAAATCAAGAAATACTTAGTAGGTATTAATAAAAAAAATGCTTGTTTACGACCTTAGTATGGATATTTAAAAAAAACATTAATAAAAATAGATATGTAGTTCTTAATATTGTTTTAAATTTAGTTTAAATATTTAGTTATTTTTTTGTAACATAAGTTACGTTATAAAAAATAGTAAGTCAAGTTAAACAACTTTTATAATTAGGTAATTACGTTACCATAAAATAATAAGAAGACTTGACCTGAACATAATTCATAGATATTTAATAATCGTCGTAATTGTGAACAGCTCTTGCAGTTGCCCTTAAAATACATGTTATTCAATTTCTAGTATTATATCCTACTTATATTATAAATCCGAAAGTTTGAGTTTAATTATGTTTGTTCCCTCTTCACGCTTTATCGGGCGAAAGGATTTGGATGAAATTTGGAATGTATATTGTTTAAACCTAGAATTAACACATAGGCTACTTTTTAACTTGACAATAGCGGGCGAAGCCGCGGGGCACAGCTAGTGTGAAATAAAAATGAAACGTTATTTATTCGTCTATACTAAAATGGGTTCCATGATGTATGTAATATGTATTGAAATAATCTACTAGCCGTGCTCCGCGGCTTTGCCCTATCATGTTAAAAAGTAGCCTATGTGTTAATCCTAGGTATAATCGATGTACATTCTAAATTTCATCAAAATCCGTGCAGCCGGTAAAGCGTGAAGAGGGTACAAACATACTTACACACTAGCACACAAACTTTCGGATTTATAATATTAGAAGGATAAGACTTTTTTGACATGTATTCTGTCAAATAAACGTTTTAGTTTGAGTTCATTAAGTTTATCACACAAAAATACGCACCTACAATGATATGGATGCGTATCGCTCAATACGTGGAAATTAAAAACAACATGACCATATTATTATCTATACTTACAATTATAATCCTACTAATATTATAAATCCGAAAGTTTGTGTGTAAGTGTGTAAGTATGTTTGTTCCCTCTTCACGCTTTAACGGCTAAACGGATTTGGATGAAATTTGGAATGTACATAGAATATACCTAGGATTAACACATAGGCTACTTTTTAACTTGATAATAGCGGGCGAAGCCGCGTGGCACGGCTAGTATAATATATAATATTATAAAGCTGAAGAGTTTGTTTGTTTGTTTGTTTGAACGCGCTAATCTCGGAAACCGCTGGTCCGATTTGAAAAATTCTTTCAGTGTTGGATAGTACATTTATCGAGGAAGGCTATATATATTATATTTTCAAAAAAATTTTGGGATCCTTACTAAAAGTCCAATAATCACGCGGACGAAGTCGCGGGCACTGCTAGTCAAAGATAAAAAAAAACTCGATGACGTTTGATCTATATTATTATTTTTGATGTGATTTCTCTTATCTCAACGCGTAATTACATTAAATACAGTATAATCCAAATGGTTTATCAGTTGTGGATTAAATTATTACAGAATGATATGTATTTGTTAATTATTTATTTAAAGTAATTATTATGTTGTGATATCAATCTTAATAGGTAGTTATTATCATAATTATTTGTGACGTGTCACATAGATAGAAATGGCATGTCATTTCATACCAATTTTTTTTTAATGCAATAATTTTTCTTTCTCAGTTTTTTGTAGTGTATTTTTTTGATCCTGGCGTTTATAATATTAGATAGGAATAACATTAGAAGAGTGACAAGTTTTGGTAAATAACACAAACAAAAATCACTTTCGCGCCAAAACTCCGGCGGTTTCGTCTATAGAGGGATAACATATAGCACCTTTTTTCTAAGTCATGTCCTACCTCCTTGGATGGAGATGTATTATTTAAATTATTAAAACGTACATGTAGTTACCTATTACTCGCTTTTGATTACAAAATTTGTGGCTCCGATTTGAATCAAATTATTTTAAAATTAGATAATGGCGCTAAATACTTATAATTATGCCTACTTATAAAACTATTCCAATCATCACGATATAAAAGGTACATTAAAAACCAGTCAATAATTTTTCTTATATTTTTATGTCAATATTAAAGTCACCAATCATTACCCACTGGAGCTTAACCAAACATCGAATAAGTGATTCTATAAAATCGCAACTAACAATTACAACAGTAATCGACATCGTAAAAGTCAACTTAAATCATAATTACTTCAAAACTGGAACATTCCTATAAAACTACCGTAGAGAACAACACCAATACTCGACTCTACTTCTCAAGAAATACAGGCTGAAAATTTCACTGAACGAATCAAACAAATTCAAACACTAAATACGAAGAAATCTCAACGTTATCTTCATTCATTAAAGGTGTAATTTCAATTGGTTGAAGACAATGCTATGCTTGTATCAAAGCGATATGAAAATGGCGGCCAAGTTGAGTATTTTTATTGGAGCATGTTTCGAACAATGGGTGTGACGAATACCTAAATTTGTTGTAGGTATGAGGCGAGTTGTACCATCTGTCAGATCGTGATATTGAGACCAAAATACTCGGTGTGATCTCATGTCATCATTAGGACCCTTTGGTCTTTGTCTCGGACAAATAAATAGAGTTGCCATATTTAAAATTAATTAAAATGACGTTTAACTCCACTACAATTTACTTATCATATTCTGACAGCTTGTGTTGACGTTTGAAATCCTGGATGTTTAAGTAATAATTGTATAGTTCCAAGAAACACATTTTTTTTATAGAATCCCGCGGTTTTTCTAACGTTCCTTTTTCAAAAGTTATTTCCACAAATCTGTATTTAATCCAACCCCGTTACAGGCTATTACAATCCACATGAACATTTCATGCGTAATGCAATAAAAAAGCTAATTAACCCAAAACTAAAAATTTTAAAGCAAATCGTAACTACCCGCCATATTTTCCAAGATGGCGACCGTGGAAAGCCGCGTTCCATACATTTCGCTTCGACAACGTCACGCGAGCCGATGGAACCACAGATAACGAAACTTATGTTTGGGGAAAACGAAGGTTTTGTTTAAATTGACGTTTGCAAGGAATAACTAAACGTGGAAATAAAGTCTGTGAGAGATGGACGAATACTTGACAGGTTTGACTTTTGAGGGTAGAAAGGGGAAGGTTGGATATAATTTAGCATCTTTTGTAATAATTTCATGTACCAGTTAACATAAGGGAAACCGAATATTGTAATGTAGTCTCCATAAAATGGTTGAAGAATGTTGAATGCTACACATTTATATCCATGTTTTATTTGGTTGGCTGAGACTGTATTACATTTATATTGGATTTCAGTAAACAGAAATCCATGCAAAATATCAAAATTATTGAGGTAGATATTTAAGCATTCATCTTTAACATTAATTGTATTGTCGAATTGCCACCACAACATAGCACTCGTCATCTTTAGTTTAAGGTACAGAAAATAAGGTATACATTATTATTATAGTCTTTCAAGCGTAGAAATAATATCTTATAGAATTCTACGTAGCTTCTCTGAGTTTTTTCATTTATATACTTTCTTAATAAACTATATGTCATATAATACTTAGATACTTACCTAAATATTGAATTAAAATTTAACAGACATACAAAAAAAAAATAGGGCATCCTTAACAACATCAAAACTTATTCATAAATGTATATCTGATTTTTTAAATATTGATAAAGTTACCCGAGCAGGAAGCCAATATAATTATTTTTTTAAAATCCGCGGTATTATCTCTGACAATCTATCAAAAACAACAAACCTTTTTCATACGATATTTTAAAATAGGAACGAGCAGCTGCTATACCGTTACGTTAAAAAATAGCATTTTCCTTATTGATTACCTCCGTCTCTATAACACGGTTCTAGAATACTTATTATTCATAAGCTGCCTACGTACTTTACATTGACACTTAAGCTTTTGACCTTCGACAAAACATGGGTCCAGTCGGCGCTAGTGTTGGGAAATGAGTAAAGGAGTAACTCGAGTTACGACTTTTTTATAATAAAATATTATAACTTCTGCATTTATTTTTTGTTATAAAATCCATAGACCTTAAAAAAATAGTAAGGTATTTCATTAATATTACGGATATACACTATCCAATAACGTATTTACTTTCTAAATTATTATTTCTTAATAAAGAGATCAAAAATTTTAGAGTGAAAACTTATCAACATTTACAATTTTTCAAATTGCATTTGACCACTATTTCATAGGCAAGTAATGTGGTTGAGAGTATAAAAATAGCAGAACACTGCTTAGAACTTATTGATTTTTTATACATTTTTGCCTAATTGAAATAGAAACCAATTGAACAAAGTAGGAGTTCGTAGTCAGTTGACAGGGAAAAAAATCTCTTTAAAACAAATAGCTGGGGAATGATTTTCATAAAATATATAGTTATGAACTATTATTAGATGATTTTTAAAAACAGTTGATTAGCTGAAAATATTTTAAAAAAACTTAATTTTGGATGTCAAAAGATCTTCTAAAATATTTTTTGTTTTTAAAATAGTTACGGTATAGAGCTGACTCTACAGACTGTCTTTCTTATGTAGTTAATCTAACAACCAGTTTTAAATTAAACATAAAAATGTTAATCTTAAAGAATGTGCAGTGAAGCTTACCGTTCATTGAACACATTCTCCAAACTTTGTTGCCCGTTAAAAAAACAAACTATGTTTTGGGGTTGTCATGATCAATCAAATCTCGTTGTCGTTCGCACGCCGCGTGACATACATCGGGACTTACGTCATTTGTTGTAGGCGTTTGTCACTACTGGCCCTCTGCTGGACAATTCTAGCCTTAGTCGTTTACATAATAAAGGCCTCGTTTAAATGTCTACGTCAATTTTTCCCATAAATTTTTAGGTCAGTGCCAGTCCACATTCCGTCACGTATGAAGGGATGAGGGTTATTAAAATTCTACAATGATCTCGTTCACACCTCTATTACAACATATGGCCGCATGACAGCAATTAACTATTCGAATAACTACAATATGTCATTGTTCTCCGCAAAAAATACCATCGATAATATGTATACTCGAACAACTCAAAACGTAAAACGTTCGTAATAGAGACCATAACTCGAAAATAGTTTTTAATCTATGGGCGCTAAACCGTACTGGCCACAAAATATGTAATGACTACCTTTTGACGTCTTGAAAGCCGGTTCCAAAATTAAATGAATCGTTTTAAAAATGGAATCGCTCCGTCCCGCCTTTTTTCCTTCGAGATAACCTTTAGTCCATTTGGGTTGCCATAAAGAAAAAATAAGCATCGTACGTTTTAATTTTTTTAAATGACATTCTTGTGGTTTTTTCTCGCTGGGAATCTTTTGCGGGGTAATAAGTTTTCGAACGGCTGGTTTTTGCGCGGAGATTTGTTTCTTTGGTGCTGATGTGGTTTAAGGTAACGCATTGTCGTAGAGGTTAGACATGCATCATGTTGTCAAAATGTTGATGAGTCGAGCTCTGTTGCGCTCATTAAGCTTTAGGTTATTAATCGCTACAGTTATTAAAATTTTGGCTAAAACGGCCGCGGGGTGTTATTTTACGATGCGGTTAGAAGATTAGCATTTCTGAGAAGTAAACATAAGTAAAATATCCTTGGAATATAAAGCTTTATCTCTTATAAGAGTGAACCTTCGAGCATTCCTATAGCATGAGTCCTATGTGCTTGGTTTTTATGTAAAAAGGTTGGCTCTGTAGGGTCGCACTTGTTTCTGACACGGGGTGGGTATGATGGACGCCACCCTTATTCTCTGTCCCTTTCTAACGCGTCATCTGGCGCTCCAAGGGGACACCAGAAACGATTTGAAACACTGAATAATATACGGTTTCAATAGTCATAATGACTTACAGTTATACGTTAACTGAACGGAGTCTATAATTTGAGGAGTATGTATATCTTTGTTTTGAGCGAAAAAACGGTTGAAAGATGTATCGTGGTTTTTTTAATCTGTTCTTATTTTTATGTCAACCTATTTGGTTATTGTTTTTAAACTGCAATGGCAACACAATTTTTATAAGCTAATGATTGCAGGTTTTGCCGCGAAAGTGAAAATATGTGTTTTCAAGTACCTATTATTATAATTGTGTTGTGGATTATTAACAGTTGATTCGTGAACGTTCATGACTGTAGACAAATACGAACTTGAAAAACGTGATGTTCGTTTTCAGTCCATACCATAAAACTTTACGATGAAACGATTTTTTTTAGTATTGCTATATTCTAACAACGTTTTCGTATATTTTTCACATTAATATAAAATAAGTTTAACACCATCATAGCTTCTTGGTTGATTAGTCTTTTTATTTTTAATAATTAAACATAACAATAAAATAACAACTCGGATCTTGTAAGATAATACTAAAAATATTTCCTAAGCGGAGAACATTAAATTCAGCACAATAAAATAAAACATAAACATTAAACCAGGTAGCAATCATTCAGGTGTTTTATGTATTCTTTAAATTGATAGTGGTAAATCACTAGTCGTTAGGCGTACGTATCGAATTTTACTGCCGCGCCGTACCACCGTAAAACTTAGAAAAATCTTTATAAGTATTACCCGACTAAAGTGAGAAGTAGGAGAGAGTCGAGTAGTGTGTGCTGTAAATTCGTCCATCGTAAGAGCCTCTATAACAGTCATAAATTCGATTCATTCACATTCGAGTCTAAAGAATGCGTTGCGTTAGCATGCGAGTGTAGGTTATCACTCATTTGGACCGCATCTCTATTTCACGCGGGAAAATTTAATGATTGTTTTTTTAAGTAAGGCACTTTAGTGACAATTAGTGGACAATAATAGCAATATGGCGGCTCAGAGAACAGTTGAATGTAAGCTTTCCGCTCGCAAATAATTAATTAATAAAGATACAAAGCTTAACATATAAGCTCAATTGATAAAAAGACTAAACTCTTTAAAGCTCGCTGACGTTATTTGCGTCTTCCAGCGGGTTCGAATCCCGTTGAGAAACCAAGTTTTTTACCCAAAGGAAATTGTATATTTCTGGTTCTGGGTGTGAAACTGTGTGAAATACTAACGATACAAGTCTTCGAACTTGTGGTGCTGATTGATGAAGCGCGTATTGACTTAAAAAACGGGCTGATAATGATAGAACTGACGATTTTGATCAAAGTAGTAAGAAAACAAAATAACTAGCAAGCGTAATGCTACGCAGTGTCAGCTATCCGGGCCTAATTCAAAGCAGTCTTGTCCAAATGAGTGACAACCTTACTCCATGGCTGTCTCCATAAATACTAATAAAACGACCTCGTTAGGGGACAGTTTCGAAAATCGGGCATTCTTAACGACACCTATTAGGGATCTTCTGTCTGGTCGGGTTAATTGAAAAATTGTATCGCGAGTATCCGAGTCGAGTCCCGCCGGATGCGGGCGCAGACGACCATTATTCCATTTGCTCATCCGCATGGGGACGCAACAACACGTGTCAATAACACCGATCGCCGCGACACCTAATCACTGGCAACACAGACAGCTTGTCCTCCAGTTGAAAAAAATTTTTGCATAGAACTTAAAATCATGCAACGACACATTTTTTTAGTTCCATGGTGTGGTAATTTAATTTGTCTAAGTTGAAACATAAACAGAAAATACTTATTATTATTCCATGAGCTTGAGTACGTTTAACACAAATATACTACAACAAAATACCTTGTAGAGCTTTTATTTAACTAAACTAAAATTACTATTTTAGGAAGTACAAAAGTTTAAGTTTCTGCGCTTTGACAGATTATACACAATATATTTGATATTGCCTTTCTAGTTACTAGGTACTCGAGTATTAATATGGACAGAAAATTACCCAGGATGAATGCACAAGCCGTTTGAAGCCAATAATAAGAATGTGTTGGTAATTAATGTGCCCTATATAATAGAAATGATAGTGCGGCTTTGTAAAAAAATTACTACGTAGTTCATTGTAGATTTTCATTTTGTAGACTCATATTACTATAGTTCTACGAATATTTTAAGAAAGCGTAGTGTGCATAGAGAAATATCCTTGCCGTCTGTACCTAGTTCTATAAAACATGAGCTCTATGCCACGCTTTCTACCGTACAAAATCACTGGCAACTCTTCACTGTTCTATATTCGAATCCAAATCTCGTAGGGCCTGTTCTAATTTCGAATTTGGTAGAACCAGCTGCAACAGTCGCAGCCGCGTGAGAGCTGTACTGTTTTTTATTTTTAATAATAGAACGAAGATGTTCGAAGTTCGGTCGAGGTACGGTCGATTCGCGAGCAGATTTATAGTTCGGAAATGTTAACACAAGTTTTAAAGCCGCGGATGAAAGTTTTACGCGCCATTCCATTTTTAATTTGAATTAAAAAAAACAAACTACGCGCTCCGCAGATCAGCTGATCGTGGTTATTTTCGTAACATTTTTGACCTATATGATAATTAATGTTATTTTAATGATTAATTAAGTCTGGCTCATTGATTTTAAAATACCGTTAACCTTAGACCCTGATTATCTTACAAATTGTATTAGTTGTGTTATCGTTGTTTCTGCGTACTGATGTAAACAGAGAGGTCAATAGCTGGCCCCTGACCGGCGATAGGCGGTCTTATCGCTGGACACTTCGAGACTGAGACTCTCTCTCAGATTTCACGTAAATACGTCCTCGTTAAGATAACGATTTCCTTTCCACTCGGCCAACGCTCCGTATCTTTTGCTTTTATTAAAAGTATCAATATCTACTTAACTACTTAAAGGATTCTCGTGTAGCCAATAAAATCGAAGACGCTACAGTTTCACTTTTACGTTTTCAAATTCCGAACTTTATACTCCGAAATGAAATCGAGCTCGCGACGAACTTTTTTATTTTCTTATGATTCTATTTTCGAACGGTAAGTTTAAAAATTCGAATTGAAATTTCTGAAGACGGCTCAAAGCTCCGGCCAAACTTTTTATCCCGAGTTGCCAGAGCAAAGTCTGAAATAAGAAAAAAGGTATCTCATCATAAATAACGTTGACATAAAGCCGCCCACGCGTGTCTTATTAACGCGTCTGTCCGTTTGTCCGTTCGTTACCTCCATTGTGGCTGTGAATGCGAGATTAGCCACACCGACACTCGTGATTGACTATTTAAACTTCGAATTCTGTGAGTGACGCATTTCTAGACGAATTCTCTTTTGAACGGAGAAAACCTCGGCCGCCTTCAGATGTCTCATAGCACAACCTCTACTGTCCATAGATACATTATAGTATTTCTATGTTGGGACCACGCTGACGTATCTCATAATTAAAAAAATAACGTAAGACGTAGTATTTTTATCGTTGACGCCAATGTCAACGTCGTTAGTCGCCGGGGAATTTTTAATTTCGTCTAAAGAGCTTTATCAAGATTTACAAACGGGACGATGCGATCGGGCAACGTCGGGACTCGTTTCTTGGCAATAACTTGGTCATCGACCTGAGGACGCACGAAAACATTCTCTAGAATTAAACGTATTGATACGCATCTTTTGAAGACTCCAAGCGTGTATTAGAGACAGTAATCCAGCAGATAGAGCGTCCTAATCACCCGAGACGGGTCTCTATTCACATAGCAGGCCGCCATTAGTTTAAAAAGTGTCGCCGAGCCTCGCGCTAAATAGCCACTGACGGACCGACGTGATTCTTATTTCGAACCTCATTTAAAATAAAACAGAAAAAAATATGATAAAAAAGTTAGAATCGTAGCGAAAAGAAATTAAATTGGTATTAGATTCCGTCAAAAAAGTGTAGAAAGAAACGTAAACTCATTTAATCGAATTAAACTCTATTTCTATCGCTTTAAGTACTCTATGCTTTTTTTTGTCACCACAAGCTACGCGCATTTTGCCAGTGTCAAGTAAAAAAAATATGTAATGTTTATTTATGGCCCTGAAATATTTCCCACTACACCGCAATATATATTTATGTAGTCCATAAAACTAGTCCTAGTCACCAGTAACACAGTCAAAGTCAAGTCATGTCCTACTTGCTCTAGTAAAGTTGTAGAAACTCTACTTTTATTTTGTATAATTATATTTTGCCTACACTCAAACACGTTCATAAACTATTAACGGCCAATAATCTGATATTAAGCATTAAAACTCGAAGAATTTCACGTTTTGGATAATGATACAAAATACCATCGCCATTTTTTCACTTTCGCGGCAAAACTCATATTCTTAAAAAAAATATACTTACAATATTGACAGACTATACTCGACATGACGCTAGTGCTGTGCCTACATTGTTGGAAACCCTTCACTTCGGCTGACTCATCCCGCATCGATTTATATTATTTAATCTGTATCGTAGGCGTAATAGTCGAATTATATCCCGGGAGCCGCGGGATTTGTTGTTCATCGGTAAACTTTGAGTTTGGAATAAATATACGAATAGGAAACATATTTCGACAAATTGAAGTCAAGTACCTACTAAATTCAAACGCAATGTTCTAACAGGCACCATTACCCATCACATTATTTTAATTAACCATACGTGCGATTTAAATAACCATCGATGCATAGTATAAGTTCTTTTGTAATTGCTTTTTTTTGGCTCCGTAAACTGAGTGCATTTAGCCAGTCTCGTGTAAAAAATATTTTTCTAGCTAATCTAATCCGGTGCTAGTCACCAGACAGAGTCAAAGTCAAGTAAAAAGTCATGATCCAGTGTGATGTCAAAGAAATTATTACTATGATTGTAGTCTAAATCGAATCTTATAGTAACAATGACATAACTTTTAAACGTCAGAATTTCCATTAGATATATTTTCTCTGTGGTATTCTAAGTTCTTAAAGATAGGCAATTTAATAAAAAAGTAGCTTAATTGATCTGGTTCTTTGAAACAAGCTATGTTACACAGCTGGGACTAAGATTCCTAAGCTTTTGTATTTATTTAAATTTTTTTCTAATAAACAATATTTATATATTCTATAATAAAAGTCTATATATTCTATATATTCTCTAATAAAATATGTAATACAAGGCGTTACTTAAAACTTGGTCAGCCTGGTGCAAGTATTTTTCCCTGTGATAGAAGGTGTCGAATCCCAGCAGAGGGAACGCAATGGCCTGTTATAATAATGAATGATAATTTCGTACAGAATTGACACTTGACAAAGGCTACGCAGATAGTGACGCAGTCGTCGGCAGTTCCAAAGACGACATTGCGTATTCCGATCACTCGCGCCTAAAGCCGGTGTCAGTTCGGTTACACAATATACCCTCAAATTAGCGAGCGCGCGAATTACCTCTGAATCCAAAGTACGCAATTATGGCGTCTACAAAGCCTATTCGAAAATGAACAGGGATATTCAAATTGAAAAAGGTACGCGGCGGGAATAAAACAACGAGGAGAATGATGAGCAGAGCGAGTCCTGGCGAGCTGTGCTGGATGTGGCCAGTGGAACAGTAAGCTTAAACGACGGGAGTAAGGATTACTACACTGAGAAAAATGTATCATTGCTATTAGTAACATTATAGTGCTATCCTACTATTATAAATCCGAAAGTTTGTGTAAATGTGTAAGTATGTTTGTTCCCTCTTCACACTTTAACGGGTGAACGGATTTGAACGAAATTTGGAATGTACATAGATTATACCTAGAATTAACACATAGGCTACTTTTTAACTTGATAATAGCGGGCTGCGGGGCACGGTTATGTATATAGTTGGTGCAGTTTTAGCGCTGAACATATTCCAATTGCCAAATATTTCTTGCATGTTGTTTTGTGTACCATAAGATTGTTTTGAATAATTATCTAATTGTATCTTTTAAAATAGTTTATTTAGTTAACAGCAATATAATATATTTTTCTTCTATAGGTGGATTTTTTTTGTTATTATTATTGTCTATATAATAAATTAGTACCTGGATGACCGAGCTTGTCTCGTTAAAACGACGTTTTTTAAAAGTTAAACCTAGCTAGATCGATTTATCGCCCCCGAAACCCCCTGCATACTAAATTTCATAAAAATCGTTGGAGGCGGAACGAGTAATTCTTGTATATATGTACATATATACAAGAATTGCTCGTTTAAAGGTATTAGATGTACGAGACTACGAAATATAATGTTTGAGCACTTGATATTTCACTAATAAATCATTAGTATATAATATTTCCTAATAAAAAGATATATTGAGCTGACTGTTAGCTTAGTTGGATGCGCGTTCGCCTTCTAAGCAGGCGGAATGGGGTTCGATTCCCGGCGGGAACACAACGTTTCTCCCCAAGGAAAATTTGTGTTTCTGCTTCTGGTTGTGATTGTGTGTGTGATGTGAATGTTTCCGGCACCCACGACACAAGCCATCGATTAGTGTGGAGCTGTGAGTGTGAAAGCATTTATGTTTATTGTACCTAAATAGGGTTTGTTTCACTACCAAAATTCATAATCGAAGTAATTCTGTTTTTTACACATAATTCCGACGGTAGAGCATTCTCTTTTCTGCCATTATAGGCGATATAAAAACAAAATGATAACCGGCAATTTTAAAGCTCACATAAAGTTACACAACGAGTATCTATTTTTAAACGGGCAACATTTTTAACCGGATTATGTATAAATTTTGCTAATACATCCGGAATTCATGAAGCGCCGTATCTCGTATCTTCCCACGTATTGGGAAATCACGTTTTTTCTCTCTAATCTATTCCATAATGCCATTAAGGCTCCAATCTACACCCACTATGATACAACGTAGTGCCGTATCCGACAATAAAGTTACGAGCTACAATCTCACTTGAAAAATGTATAGTTCTAATCACTACAACATTAAAATGTTAAAACGAATCCGACCGGTCCAGCTTTATTGTAATAATGTATCATTTTGACGTATACAGTTATAGTTGAACGCTATATATCACATTTTATTTAACCGATCATTGGAATGGAATTGGCAAAAAGGTTTCAACTTTTTCATTGACGTCATTGACTAATTAATCAGAATTAAGCTGTTTTTTAGCACAGATACAAAAAGCCAGAGTCAACTGACGTCGAGTTGACAGATGTCAGTCGGAATCAAAGAGCTGCGAGTGAGCCGCGAGCGATTCATAAACATTGATCTATTTCAGCGAGCGCTCTCCATCACTAGCCAACGGTCGGCCAGGCCTATGTCATTTATATTCCAAATGGAGTTCCACATTCGAAATTAGAAATGCGATAGGCGCGCCCGTTTTTAATTTGTAAACCGCGTTCCGTTTACGAAGATTGTTCCACTCGATAATAATAAGATTTGATTTTCACGTCCAGTTTATATTAAATTAGAGATTTTATGAGTTACGGCCATCGACGAATTAGTATTGTAACGAATTGATATTTTATCTCCTCAAATTATAATAGTATTTTCGGCTTGATCGATGAACTTGTCGAGAAATCTTGATTTATAACTAAACTTATATTGGAGACAAAGAATATCGAATTATTTATATTGACAGTAATAAATCGTATCGGATTTTGTTACACAGCTGATATAGCGTAGTGTAAGCACTAAGCACGTTTAAATACATTATTAATACGTCGTTGATAGGTTGATTGTTAATGAAAAAATAATAGTGCGTTCGCAGTGATAAAATTATCGTCAAGTGGCAACACTTAATTATATTTTACTATCTACGTTTCCTGTAACACGCCGTAACTTCACACCTAACGGCGGAATACGTTTGCGCGTCGCCTCTTTTTAAATTAAAAAAAAAACGTAACGTCACCTTATCTTTTTCGTGTGGCAATAATGGCGGGGCATTTTTCAACACTTAAAACATAAAATCGAGTTGTTTTTATCGAGAAATGTGAACAGAATTGGCTATACAATACCGGTATTATCTTTAGTACAGAATGTAAGTGGCTATAATAAGTTTAATGCGTTACGAACGGTCACACAGCCCGCAGATTGGCGCCGTCTTAGAAAAAAAGCTCGCACGTAATGGCGGCTGGCAATCGGACGAAATTAAACTTTAAAAATACTCAGATATGTTTTAGCTGTTTTAGTGGTTTTTAAAACCGAGTGTGTTTTAATGTATTTAGTGCTTCGAATGTTTTATTTGAGAGCTACACACTATTGTTGAACAATGTGTTATTCAAGTTTTATAGTCACGACTTGTTATTTTATACATTGTTGTAGTAAATTAATAGAACACGTGTATAATATTTATTTTGCATATTAAATATTTTTTTATTACACAAATTAAATATTTTGCTTTGAATCGGTGACTTTTTTCTACGTGTGGATAATTTGTTGGCCGTTTTGACTCATCAACTACTAGTTGAACTACGAACTACGAGTTTGAACTATACAAATTGATGCACAATAAATTTTAAATTAATTGTATCTGTACTAAGTGGGTCTTAAAAAATATATTTTATAAAAAGTATTTTAGTTCCGTATTTAAGTAGCACAGATAAAGAATATTTTTTAATATCGTTTCTCTATTCTAGGACTAAAGTATATATTTTTTCAAGGTTTTACAAGCAGTGAAACCGTGAAAGATTGGTTTTTAGAAAGTTCTCTAAGTGAGGATTGAACTACTTGAAAAATAACATAATAAAAAACACCACGTTTATTTCACAAAAAAAAACCCAAAATTTTCTTATATTTGACTAAATATAACGTAAAAGTAAACTAAAATCACGGATACAAAAATGTATACAATAATAGCGCGTGCTATTTCCAGCGCCAATTATGTCATTTTGGATTTATTTAATAAACAGCTGACAGTAGAGTATGCTCGATTATAAAAACAAAAAAAATATCTAATAACGGAACCAAAAATTAGAGGCAACAGTTTTTCTGATATTTTTTCTTTGTTAAGTATGTATATGTATTTTTTACGATAATGGTAAGAATAGATGCGAAATATAAGTAATGATAGTTTTATAACAGGCACCACAATAACATTTAAAAGTATTAACATTCCTGTTTCAAATCCCACAAAACACAGATAACATTTTCAGTTAAAACTTTATGTTCTGTGCTATTACTGTAAAAATAATATTTCTAATTAATTGCTTATAGAATTAAATTCATCATATTTATGTTAAAATATTTAAAGGTGTACAAGAGATGTAACAGAGATAACACAAAATTATGACCAATCCTTGTTATAATAAAGTTATAATTTGTTTGAGTTAAAATAAATAGTTATTTTTGGTAAAATATTTCTTTAATTATACTTTTTTTTAATAGACGTCAAATATAAATCAACTCCATTAATACGGTATACCCAAGCTTAATTAATTAATTTTCTACTTTTTAATACCGTTGTGAAACATCAGCAAAATTAAACATATTAAAGTTATTTCAATATAAAACTGAGCACCTAATATGATAGTGATGTGTATATGATAGTGAGTATTTTGCACCACCGACTGCATCGTCTATTACAGTGAGATAGTGGTCAACGTTTACCTATTCATATATTTAAGATAAACAAAATGTTTTAAGGATGTATGTTTTTTATTCGTATTTTTTATCGATGTTTATTTTCATGTTATTATTTCTATAGTGCCGATTTATTTCTATAGTAGGTACTGAATAAACAAGAATATATTTGGATTGTAAGAATTACTGAATCTTTCTAGGATCAGCTGCCGGAACATATTTTTTAAATTTTATATAACAGTTTGTTATATAGAAACTGTAAAACCAATTTATTTGTTGTTAATACTTAATCATTTGATGCAGACTTCTCTACACATATTTTAATATTCATAATCATTTTATTTTAATTGTAAATGTTGTTCTAAAAGAATGACAATCTATATAAATCAATTAAGATACACATCAGCTGACCTAGGTCGTTGAACTATTTTTTTTATACATAATCTAAAAATACATCACGACGCGACGATTGGAAATTTGAATGCTTTTTAAAAGTTATGCATATTAAATATTTGCATAATTAAAAAAAACGCATCATTTTTAATCTTTGTATTATTTTTTCAGTCCACTAAATTTAGTAATTTAGAAAGTGTCCAAAAAACGCTAAATATAAAATATCCCAGTCGTTTCACTAATTAACAAAATGCTTCCATACTCGATAGGCAAGCATTTGACAACTGACGGAAAGCGATGATACAGACGAAGATGTAGAGTGAATAGGTCTCTTCTAGGCAAGCATGCTACAGCTTCGACCGCATCATAACTTTCCATCAAGTGAAATAGTGGTTAAATGCTTGCTTATCCAGCATAACAAGCATACTTGCTTATTCGCTATGTTGTTATTTAGACATTTTAGAACAATTTGAAGCAATAATCACACTAATATTATAAATCCGAAAGTGTGTATGTATTTGTAAGTGTGTATGTTTATTTTCTCTTCAGCTCTAGCGACTAAACGAATTTGTGTGAAATTTGGAATATACATAGCTTACTATATGTATATGTTGTTTTTTTATCTGTAATAGTGTTTGAACTCTATGAAACCTGATGGTAAGTGTCGGCGGTGGTAAATACAATAGGCCTAGACTGGTTCTCAAGGAAGCTACCGGAACAGAACTAGACAGTAAGCTTGAGCACTGAACTTAAGTGCTCAAGCAATAAGCTTGATGCCTTGTAGGTAACTTAGATTTTTGCTGTATAAACGTATTTAGTTTTAGGAAATATAGGAAATAGGCACGTAGATAGCTTTTAGTAAAACCAGTACCTAACAAGAAATAAAACTAAACGCGAACAAACAAACGCGTTCACACTCACAGCCCTACACTAAGTTCAACTTGTATCGTGGGTGCTGGAAACATTTATATCACACACACATTACACCCAGAACCAGAAGCACAAACATCCTTGGGAAGGAATTTGTGCTCCTGCCGGGACTACTTTATAGTTGACTGACTACTAGACTGCTAGATAGTGGACTTTGACAGGTGACGAGGAAATGCCTTGGATTTTTATCACGAATTACACCGGAAGTCCGTTAGATCTATATTGCAGTGTTTTTTTAATTTCCAATAACACTACTTGAAGTTTACAACACAACACTTGTTATCTCTCATTTAGTCGGCCACCGAAATGTCCTGCTGATACCAAATTGATAATACTTACGTGAAATTGATAGTACCGGTATCAGTGTCATAAACCGATACGAGCACAATACTCGGACAAGTCTTCGGCAAACACCATTTTCAGTTAATAAGTTTTTTATGAATTAATTTCGGGAGATAACTACAGTACACCACTACACGTTAAACTGAACGCAGGGGCTTAGTCAGGGAGTGTTTGGGGCGAAGCTTAAGGTTGAAACATCGTTCATTTGAACTAAATGTTTCGCGTCTTCGTTCATTTATAGAACCGCGAATGGAACGCTTTGCCGTCATCTGTATTTTCCGAAACAATTTGGGTGTGTTCAAAATAAAAGTTAATAAATAAATAAGTATTTACTAAGCAAGCGTGGTTGAAACACCGTTCATTTGATTTATAGAACAGCGAATGCAACGTTTTGCCGTCATCTGTATTTTCCGAATCAATTTGGGTGTGTTTAAAATAAAAGTTAATATAAGTATTTACTAAGCAAGCGTGGTTGAAACACCGTTCATTTGCACTAAACGTTTCGCGTCTTCTTTCATTTATAGAACAGCGAATGGAACACTTTGCCGTCATTTGTATTTTCCGAAATAATTTGGGTGTGTTTAAAAGAAAAGTGAATAAATAAGTATTAACTAAGCAAGCGTGGTTGAAACACCGTTCATTTACACGAAACGTTTCACGTCTTCGTTCTATAGAAGAACGAATGGAACGCTTTCCCGTCATCTGTATTTCCCGAAACAATTTGGGTGTGTTCAAAAGAAATAGGGATAAGTATTTACCAAGCAAGCGTGCTCCGCCTTAGACTACATTGTCAGTTTCCATCAGGTGTGTCCAAACGTTTGCTCAGTCGTAAAAAAAGCAACGCGCCTATTTTTATCGAAATATGTATGGATATATTAAATTTTTTTAATACACAAAAAGGACTTTTCAATCAAATATACGAATAATACTTTTTTATGTCGTCTTAAAAAAAAGTATTTTTAGCTATTAATGAGGTTTTATGCTATAAGGTTGGTTATTTTTTATCACAAAATATGTTAGAGTGTGTAGAGCAAATATAGAGCTTTAAGGTAAATATAGGAGCAATTACTTATATTAATAAGTATAGCTAAGTATTTGAATACATATATATAATTTATAAATTAACTAAGTAAATTGTTAAGGATTGAGCGTTGTATATACCTACCTAATTTCTAGAGATAATAGAGAAGTTTTACTTTTAATATTTTTGCTTTATAATTTACAAGCCGTGCCCGCGGCTTCGCCCGCTGTTATCAAGTTAAAAAGTAGCCTATGTGGCAATCCTAGGTATAAGCTTTGTAAATTCCAAATTTCATCCAAATCCGTTCTGCCGTGAGGGAACAAACATACTCACATACAGACTTTCGGATTTATAATATTAATAGGATATTTCTGTTTTTCATTAACGATTGTTACCTAAATTTTTTTTATCGATTTATTTAAATACTTACTACATAATTTAATCTAGATATTTAACAATTAATATTTCATTTAATCCACATTTGCATTAAATGAATCTCCAACGTTAGCTATCACACTCTAAGCGCTATAAAATGCATTAACAACCTACCACTTAACCGACGGATGATTTATTTCTCTTGTGGCATTTACTTTTCTTATATTTGGAACATTTGAACATAATTAGCATTCTGTTATCAATTGACATTAATGATAATGCTACAATCTAATTAGGCAATGAAATCTTCGACCTTAAAACTGCTGCATCATTTTAAGTTATGCAGAATTTCAGTTAAGATATTGTTAATGTTGATTTAGTTCCGGTTGTACTCACGTCATTTTTTTATTTAATCAACATGAATACGACTCACGATAGTTTTAATAATAATAAAGATATTATTAACTTTAATTTACCTATTAATAACTCATTTTAAATAATAAGAAAATAGGTAGGTTCATGTTTTTTTTAACTTCTACCTTGTTTAGTTTCCCGTGATTATTTTATACTGCTGCGCCCCGTGGTTTTATCCGCCTAAGTCCCGGAACCGCAAAAAATCCGGGATAAAAATTATATGCCTATGTGTTAATCCAGGGTGTCAGCTACCGTCATACCAATTTTGATCAAAATTGGTCGAGCCGTTTGGGCGTAAAGAAGTAACTATAATCATACAGACTCACAAACTTATGCTTTTATAATATTAGTGTGATAGTGAGATTAATCAACGAAATCTTTTAACTTATTACATCATATTAAGTTTCTCAGAATTTCAGTTAAAAACTACTATATTGTCAAATTATTTTTTTATTTTTCCAAATCGCTAATTTAAAATATTTAGAAAAAGAAGATGTAGTTTTTTCTACGTTCTACTTAATTCTGTTTGCAGTGATTATTATGTTGTTAATTACATTGCCTTTATTATTTTAACTTTTGATATTTATAAGCATTTTATAAATATATGCTTGCTTTTTTTTTATTTTACTGTAAATGAATATTATAATTATAGTTAAGTATGTCCGAAATGGGCAAACTGTTACAATCTATCTATAAAACTTCTTAAGTTCTAAAATGAAGTTTATTTTGGTTATATAATTAATTATATTATTATTCAGCATTACCTTACTTAGTAAACTAATTGGACTTAACACTTTAAATCGCATTTATTTTTACTATAAAATTGCATATGTTTATTAAGACATCGAACTCTAAACAGTCTGTGCCCGACGGCACGGAGATTCGCGCCATTTAACTCAACATTATTAACTTTTTGCTCAGTTTTTAACTCATAAATAGGTAAAAACTGAACTATTCATATAAGTAACTGCATTTGTGTTAATTTAACCGTTTTAAGAGTAATTTGCAACAATATAAACGTTTCATATAAAAATGATGTAATGAATTATCTGCATTCAAGCTGGATCTAATCTACCGCCAAATAGTTGTTTATTTAATTTTAATATTATGTACGTTTAAATGTGAAAATAAATGCTAATACAGCGCCGAATCTCCTGATTTATTTGTAGATTATGTATATTTTGCCAAACTTAAATATCAAATCGCGGTTATCACGTTATTATACAAAGTCTGCTATAATCAGTCTTTGTCTAGACGACATTCTTAAATTGTTTACTTTTATATCTCTCGCTCTCATAAACAATAATAATACCCGGAAAAGGATTACAGTTTAAGCCCCCTACCCAAAAACAATGCTCCCCTAAATCTTTAGAAAGCTGTCCTGATATTCCGTTAGGGACATCTTTGTGGCGCGCAATAAAAAAAACTTTTCTTTCATTGTCAATTGAATTTTATTGTTGGTTTCTGAGATGCAGCCTTTTGTGTCAAACGGTGCGTTTAAAGCCGCTTGTAAAGCTACAGAGTTTAGTGTCGCATCGCTCGGGCCTCTAAGAGAGCATCCGACGACAATGGACTCCCGCTGGATGCCACTTTATCCCATTTTATTGCATTGATGTATATTATATCGCCACGAATCTACAACGCCGTTTCTTTTTCCGTCAGGTGGCCAAAATATTCAAACTATTCATTTATTCGGAGACGATATTTATTCACGAATTGTTGCTATGTCCGTCTCGGACGTCACCTACTCGTTCTTTATTGATTCCTTAACTAGCACTTTAATATACATTTTCATTCATTCTTTCGTTTTTTTATTGCACGTGCGTTATTACACAGCGATTACGTTATCACAACATAATGATATGTTTATTATGCATTCATTTGGTTGACATTATCGGCGGTAATGCGTCGGCGGGTGTTAGACACATTGTACGCGGCATTACGTATTCAAGAGTTGTCGTTAGAACAACTTTCCGGTGCCGAAACACGAGTAATGTATCGTCTCATACGTCTCTATCCAGATTTACTTTTGTTTTTTCCACATGAGTGGCATGTAATTTCTCTAGCTACACAGCTGGCACTATTTAAACGTGTGTTGTTTTCAACACTGTTATCACTGTTATTTGAGTTATTATCAAGCGTCTTGTCATTATCATTGGTGCTAAGTATATCGGGTAGGCTATCGGCTGTAGTACCGGCTGGATGTGTGGGATGGTGTGCTGCGTACGTACCCTAGGCTGAGCCATGAAAGCTCGGCCCGAGCCCGGGTGCAAGGCTCCGCTGGCCACCACGAACGTTTTGCGTCACGGGCCCAACCTAACACAACACACAAGCACGTGCACACATACACATCAATTATTTGACACCGTCACAGCGGCCCGCTAGCTCACTAGTGTCATAATGCACTCGCGACGGTTGTAAACTGATGGTTTTGTAAGGTTCGATCACGGGACGCGGCGTGGCCGAGCGAGGCGCGGGGAAGCGGGAGGCCCGGCGCGCTCGGCAGTCTGACGGACACTGCCGCGGGCCGAGAGAGCAGGGCCGTCGCCGGGGCGTGGCGGCCGGCCCCCTGCCCGCCGGGCCAATCACGGCCGGGGGCGCCGCGCAGCGCGCCGCGCCCGCCCGCTCCCCGCCCGCGCCGCCACACCGCGCGCGCGCCTCGCCACAGACGGTCGTGCGCGTTTTTTCTACGGTTTTTGCGGCAAT
Source organism: Lomographa bimaculata (assembly GCA_948107665.1). NCBI lineage: Eukaryota > Metazoa > Arthropoda > Insecta > Lepidoptera > Geometridae > Lomographa > Lomographa bimaculata. The sequence continues at coordinate 1,975,874 of OX403603.1, forward strand.
TACATGAGAGTTTTCCTCTGTTCGGATTTTCTGCTCTGTACCTAATCAAAATTGCTGAGTTCCTCTCGCACGGAACGCTTTGTGAGTTAGGTATCGACGGGTGTATGCTTACGTGTGTATATGGCAGCAGCATTGACATGGGATGTTTTATTTTTTACTTTTATGTTAATTATAGATCTGTAAATTATCTTTGACTTGAGATAGTAAGAGAGTATTTTAATGGAAAACTTTGATCATTATGAGCGCCAAACAAGTGTGGCAAGTTTGTCTGATACTGCGCATGCGCGGCCCCACACCGCCGCGTCAGGGTGACGGTGGGCAAAAGTGTTTAATGTGAAAAGTTTGTGATGGCGACAGTGACCTGCGCCCGTTCGTTTACACACAATTTTCAATCCTTTACCTGCTGTTACAACAGAACCAAAACAATGCGCTATTTGTAGCACTACAGATTAGAAACACGAGAAACTAGTTTACAGACATCAATATCATAGGATCTATATTATACCTACTTAAAATTAATGAGTACCAACAACGAATAAGCAGGCTTTTTATATCTATTTATTATCTTACTATAATATTATCACATTGTTAGGAGCAATGTAATTTTGATCTAGGTAATCTTACAACATTAAAATAATACAAATTTATCGATAGGATATATAAACTATTACTAGATATTAAAACTATTACACAAGAAGTAACTTTACACGTATTGTTTTCGTACATAGAGTACACATCCATCATATTTTTCTACCGCGGTTGATCTTTATGATTTTATGCGTGATTGAGATACAAATTACAAGCTGTTATTATTTTTAAATGTTGTTTTTAATTTAAACAATTACTGATAACATTATTGAAAATTTAGATGAAGTAATGGTTAGCCTTTATTAAACAATAAGAAATATTTATAACCACACATGCCCCATTACTTCTCTCCCTTATCAGTACCTATTAAAACACTTTGTCGTTTTCTCCTTAACAAATGTCTTAAAGATTATTACCGCAACCTCATTTATACTAACACCTGAGACAAGCCTGACATTAGCCCGATGGTAAGCGTCACGCTAAATTTTAGTGTCACAAAGAATTTGGAACTTCAACAGTATAAATAACATCATGGGCGGTAATGCACTGCACTCATCGATGTGAGACATTGAACGAATTATTGATACATAGGATATACTTATTTAAAAGCAGACTTCCCTTATTATATAAAAAATATTCGATAATAGTATCGATTTAACAAATTTGCGATAATAGAGTACAGAATAATAATACAGATTCGTCAGCATTGATACATCTTTTTATCCGCTGTTATCAAGTTAAAAAGTAGCCTATATGCTAATCCTAGGCTTAAGCTATGTACTGGCAAATTTGGAATGTACATTCCAAATTTCATCCGAATCCGTTCAGCCGTTAAAGCGTGAAGAGGGAACAAACATACTTACACACTTACACATTTACCCACAAACTTTCGGATTTATAACATAAGTATTTATAAAATATTAAGTAGGAGTAGGATAATATTTGTATGCCAATAAAACAGCAAGTGCAGTATCATGCCTCCCCGATCTGGATTTCTTACCTGGTCTTATTTATTTATTTATTGTTATTTATTGTTGGAAGATCACAAAACTGGGTACAATGATTAAATCTAACATAAAAAACTTAATTATAATGAGTGCATCATGTATCCTTCTAGATGTATTGAATAGGTAACCGAGTCCTGTGCGCCCGACTTCTCCGGAAACTCGCCTTAAAAATCGGAATAAGCCCTGCTTGTGGAGTGCTGTAAATCGAAGCCCCAAGCGCAAGAAATTCAAACATCTTGCTTGTTGATGAGGAGTGTCTTCAATCTTGTGGTCTATAGAAGGTAGCGGGAATAGCTAAACAATGCTATCATAACTTCAGAGGAGTTTATCAGTAATTGGTTTTGGCCCCTCGCACGTTACTTGTTCCAGCCCTGTGCAATTCGAATCCTCTACATAGCGGAGATATAGACAATATGACAGTTTTTTTTAATTTATAACCATGAAAGCGTTGGTCATGGTTGGACCACAACCTCATCTGATGGGCAACGATGCGGTCGAAGATGAAGCACGGTTGCTCAGTAAACCTATTCACTATCTTCTTGAACAATCCCATATTATAATTTTCGTTATATACGGTACACGGCATGTTCCATTATTTATTTCCTTACTAGCCGTGCCCCGCGGCTTTGCCCGCTATTATCAAGTTAAAAAGTAACCTATGTGTTAATCCTAGGTATAATCTATGTACATTCCGTTCAGCCGTTAAAGCGTGAAGAGGAAACAAACATACTTATACACGCACACACTTACACACAAACTTTCGGATTTATAATATTAGTAGGATGATACAATACTTCGTACGAATGGTAGATATGTTAACCATTCCTTTATTTATTTATTGATTTCTCGTATTCGATGGATACAATATTACAGAATGGATTGTATTTTGCACAGCAATTAATTCTCGCTGTACAACAATTAAAGCAGCATTTTAGGCACAATGCCGACCAATGACTTTTTGTATTAGGTAAGTAGGTTAGTTAAATTTGTATATTGATTAAATATAATTAAGGTCTAATAATTTATAATAACACATCAATAAATTGAGAATGCCAAAAATAAGTACAGTTGCACTAGAATATTTAATACAAAAATAGACCATGTGACCCCAAACATAACAAGGTATAAGAGGATGCCGCATTGCCGTCTGCTTAGATGTCTGGTGATCTGAGAATAAGATCATACAATACCCTTGAAGACTCCGTAATGGATGTAGAAAACTTATAGGCTTGCCACTTTTCGTTCTTCTGCCACATATGTGGTCGGTACAACATAACAAACAAACAACGCATTCATAATACAGCCACACACTAATTTCAAAGACTTGTATTGTGGGAGCCGGAAATTTATTTACATCACACACACAATCACAAACAAGAAAGAGAAGCACAAATGTCCCTCAGGAAGGAAAATTGTAGTTCTGCTGGGAGGCTAGGTTCTTCTCGAGATAGCTGTAATTTTGCGATTGTGGCAGGAGAGTAATTAACTATCATGAGTGCCTCTTTGAGGCCCATGTGAAAAAACTATTTCGAATTTGAATTTGAGTTGAACAACCGCTCGTGAACCCTAGAACCTTAGTCCATTTTTAGTTCAAAGTATAATGTAATAAAATAATATACCTATACGAGCTTTAAACACTTGGTCACAAACAAAAGTCTTGATCAAATTATAATAGGACCAGCTTATCAACCCTACTTATAATTATACCGTTTAATTATATACGTACAAAACAATAATTTTCCAAATCGGTTAATAAATGACGGAGTTCTGAGATAACATACCTACATTTTAAAAAAGATTCCGACGGATTGAGAAACTCCTACTATTTTTGAAGTCGGTTAAAATAGAAATAATTAGTTTTAAGCATAAAAAAAGCGCCCCGAGATTTCGCCCACGGTAACCAGGGTAGCCAGATTGTGTTCTAAATTGTGTGGTACTAAATTGAATTCAAATCCATCCAAGTTTCAACAGACACCATTGTTGATTGTTAGGATTGCCCGTTGGCTTAGTTCGGTGGCGTTCGCCTTCTAAGCAGGGGTATCGGGTTCGATTCCCGGCGGGAACACAAGTTTTCTCCCCAAGGAAAATTTGTTTCTGGTTCTGGTTGTGATTGTGTGTGTGGTGTGAATGTTTCCGGCACCTACAACACAAGTATCGAACTTAGTGCGGGGCTGCGAGTGTGAATTCATTTAAGTAGGATATGTTTATGTTAGGGAACTAATCGCGACAAAATCGAAGTATAATTAAAACTATCTTCATATTTTCTACGCGTTTAATACCAAATGATCTTAAATTATTCCTTAAATATGTTGTATGGTTTTTAAAGTAACAATATATTTTCCAGTCGCTAGAAAGCGATAAGTTCTACCGCTTTATTACCTATATAGGTTTATAAACCATCGTACCTGTATACAAACGCTTTCAAGCGACTGGTAACATTATCTATCTAATTGTTTTTCCATATATAAATATATGCAATATATTAATTATTGTTAAATTGTATAATTTTCTTTGTGTGTTGTACTTCTTCTTTCTTTTATTCTGATTACTTCAGGATGGTTTACGTCTGTATTTTTAAAAGAGATTAAAGAGCGAGATTTCTGGCAATAATTAAAAAGCAAGTTGATAGATGGGGCCAATTGACTAACATTACAGTACTGTAAATGATAAAATATGCAAAAATAATAACAGTACATTTTATAAATATTTAGTTTCATTGATGTTCTTTATTTGATAATATAAAAATTCAACTTAATACCAGATACATGTAGTTTTTCTTAGGATAATGTGCCTGACAATGTGTAAATAGAGTAGGCAAACGAAATAACAGTCAGGCCTTTCTTTTGTTAATGTGTTTTCTTTTAAACTGTAAAAATAATGAGAATCTAATAATATTTTTCATTTATTTCGTTTTTTAGTAATATTTTTGCTAGTTGCGTGAGAGCGTGGTCAAACTTTCACAACCTCCAAGCTTAGGGTTGGATTCATCGAAGACATGATAAGAATAATTGTTTTTTAGTATAAGAAACTGTAACAATGTGGTTAGCATTTGCTTTGGCGTGAATTACAAAATGATTATTTTTAATTTGTTTTAATTTAAAAAATAATTTAAACCCCATTCATTCTTTCGGTAGATTTGTGTTACCTTAACTAATATAAACAGGTTCTCATATTCTATTAACAATATCATGCTTCTCGAGATGGCTTTAATTTTGCGATTCTGGTCGTAGAGTCGTTATCTTTCATGAGTGAATCTTTGGGGCCCATGTTAATAAATGATTTTTATTTGAAGAATTTATTTATTTAATCTTTTGCACAATGTAGCTGTACACGGAGGACTTAAAGGTAATACAGCATTTTCTGCCAGACATCCGAGAAGGTGCAGAAAAATTCGTTGTAGTGCAGTATAAGGGCTATTATTTATGATTTAACATATACCTACATATATACATAGCATAACGTACTAAAAATATACTAAAATATAAATATATAATATTATCATACATAAATAATATAAAATGTACAATACACATACATAAATATAAGATTGTACTAGGCTTAGTGAATATCTTATGACGACTACATAGTAAACGAAGTAAATAAAAATATGATGTTATTATTATGATGATGATACCTTTACGAGTGGAGCTTTAACAATATATATAACTCGCCGTGCCCCGTGGCTTCGCCCGATATTATCAAGTTAAAAAGTAGCATATGTGTTAATCCTAGGTATAATCTATGTACTTACATTACAAATTTCATCTAAATTCGTTCAGCCGTTAAAGCGTGAAGAGGGAACAAACATTACAAACAAACTTTCGGATTTATAATATTAGTAGGATTATGATTATGATACCATTACGAGTGGAGCTTTAGAAATATATGTAAACAATAATTAATAATATTAATAGTAATTTAATAATATTATCTATCTATCTATATATATAAGAATCAATGCCACTTTTAGTTGTAATTTTATAACTAAAGAACGGGCTCACCTATCCAAGCCAAATGTTTAGGCATTGTTCGGACTATTTAGTAGATGGTTTGTGTGAAGTTTGCACAAAATCGGTCGAGCGGTTCTTCATTAATCACACTCGGGCGAAACCGGGGATTGCTAGTATATTCATATAATAATTAATAATATTAATTTAATAATATTAAAATGTATATAATAGTTAAGATTCAAACAGAATTAATAGTGACATAGCAACGAATGTCGGGTATAGTAAAAAAAAAAGATAGGCTAAAAATAAAAATATGGTTTCCAGCCACCAGGTAGGCAATACTGCATCGCATTATGTAAATATAATTATTTAAGCTTTCAATAACCGACCTTGTATTAGTTATTTGTTGGATAATTATTTATGATCCGATACGGGCCTATTGTTCAAGTTAATCTGTCTTGAGAATTTTAGTATTCACAGATAACGGTATAACCTTTATGATTTACTAGTGGTGCCCCGCGTTTTCACTCGCGTAAATTTAGTAGCCCATGTTGTTATCCTGGGTATAAACTGTGTATATTCCAAGTTTCATCCAAATCCGTTCAGCCGTTGCAGCATGAAGAAGCAAATACTGCACATACACGCAAACAAACTTTCGGATTTATAATATTAGTGTGTAAACTCCACCCAAGCTGATCTCACGCGGTGGCCCTGCCGATCAATAAGCGAAACTCCGGTGAATCACAAAATCATTCCCAAGGAATGTACATAGATTATACCTAGGAATAACACATAGGTCGTATCTGGGTGTCTTCTACAGAGTGAATAGCTATCTTCGAGGCAAGCATGCTACATCAACGGCCGCACCATCGCTTTCCATCAGGTAAGATTGTGGTCCAATGCTTCCCTATCGAAAATTAAAAAAAAAAGACATTTACACACAAACTTTCAGATTTATAATGTTAGAATGATTTTTTCCGTTTTTTATTCCTACATACCATCACCTCCTCATCCTTCTTCCACCGAGTAGGGTAGGCACAAAATGAACTTACTCGTGAATCCATGTTGCAAAATGATTTGACAAGTTTTAATTACTGGCCACCTTGGGAAACGGCCAGTTTTACATAAATAGCAGTGCTGAATACTTATTAAAAATATAAGATAAATAAAATTTACATTATTTTTACATCAACAAGTACGAGTATATCAAATAATTTATATTAAATGTAGAATGAGTGTGATTGTGTGTGATATATAAATCTTTCCAGCACCACGATATAAGTCTTTGAACTTAGTGTGGGCTGAAAGTGTGAACGTGTTTGTTAATATTTTATTATAAAATAACAAACAGGACACAAATATAAAACAGAAACAGTGACCACATATATAGTTTCCACTAGCGCCATCTACCGCCGAGTAGCAGAACTGAAAACACAGTTTTAAAATTTACATGGCTGTTGCAACATAAAAAGTTATTTATGATGATATGTTTTATCAAAATTTCATTAAGAAATATTTTTAATTATATAAATATATTATTGAAAATATTTCTATAGAAAATATATATATTTATAGTGGTAATAATAGGTTAGATCGAAGTGGAACTGTGGAACACTTCTTCGTTGTTACGATTCAACAGGGAAAAGTAAATGAGAAATCCCTATTTAAGCACACTTTTGGCATTATTAATATTTACTTACACACTCAATCAAATCATCACTTTCCTACAGGTGAGATATTGGTCAAGCGCTAAAAAGTATTTAAAATTTAGCGGTAGGTCATTACTTCACATTTTTTATTTATTATTTTATATCTAATATGCTAATTTTAGATATAAAATAATTAAACGTAAGAAAAGCTCAAAAAACCCGACTTCAATGCTTATATTTTGGTTTTGGCCGGATTGATTTCGATAAAATTTATATGGGCCACCTCTAAAGTATAATCTACAAAACAAAAAATCATCAAAATCATCAAAATCGATTCATAATTGGCGGAGATATCGCGTAACATACATTAAAAAAAATCATACATTCGAATTGAGAACCTTTTTTGAAGTCGGTTGAAAATGTGAACACACAAACTTTCGGATATAATATTAGTGTGATCATATAGGGTGATAAGTGTGATCTTATTTTTATTTGTACAACATGACGATATAAACTTTCTTGACAGATAGTTTATATTTTTAATAATGTCTTGTAGAAACCAAGAGAAGGACTCTGAATCCCATAGGAGTGGGCTGATGGAAGCATTACAGAGCGTCGGAACATGTGTTACTGCCGCGGGACATATGGCGCGGGCGAACAAACTGTGGAGACGGATAATTTCACATTTATTAATGTTATAATATTTAGAAATAACTTAAACGCAAGCAAAGCTTAAAAAACCGACTTATCTTCGGAACAATTGATCAGATTAAATTATTTAAATACGCATTATTAAGGATAACTCAAAAATGGCCATGTTCGTTGCTTGCCACCTTTGTGATTTTGTTTATTATTCCGGTTTATCAGAATTTGATCAAATTTAAATGGGAAGCACCACATTTCAATTAAAAAACAATCATCCAAATCAGTTCATCGAGAAAAAAGTTCTGAGGTAACATAAACACATAAAAAATACAGTCGAATTGAGAACCTCCTTTTTTGAAGTCGGTTGACAATGTGACACAAACTTTCGGTTATATAATATTAGAGTGATTATATAGGCCTCCTTTTTTTTAAAAACTTTTCCGGCACCCGCAACATGTCATCGAACATATTGCCAGTGTGAAAGCGTTTATGTTTATAATTGGATATTATTTTATTTTATGTGTTTTTTTTTTAAGTTTTTTGAAAATACACATTATTATTACTATCCAACCTCTACATTTCGTCAGAGCAGCATCGACCGTGGTCACGATATAAAAAAATATATTGTTATAACTAATAATAGCACAACTTTTTATATCAAAGAAAAATATACTAGCTATAAAACTTTTGTTTTTTTTTTTCTTGCCTAACTACGGGCCAATTGCCTATATTTCCTAAAACTAAACTAAAACTATGTACAGCAAAGAACTAAATTACCTACAAGACATCGAGCTTATAGGTAACTCAAGTGCTCAAGCCCACTACCAGTGGGTAGCGTTCCCATCATGCTGGCGGCATTGCCTCTCTGAATTGCAATGCTAATACGTTGAGCCAAATAAGTGCCAGCATTTTGATCACGCGTCGCTTCAACCAGGCGCTCTGATAGAAAACTATACATCATTTTGGGTTTTTTGCGATTCGCTTACCAACTGACAAACTGAAAGGAATTAAAAGAAAAGATGTCACTAAAGTGTTTTTATTTTATTTATGTCTTCGCAATCTTGTGCATTTAACCAGTGTCAAGTAAAAATATATTTCCAGTGTATTAATTCATATTAAAAGTCCTAGTCACAAGTCACAGTCAAAGTCAAGTAAAAGAGTCAAGGTCCAGTCATAGTCAAGTCATGCCCTAGTAAAATAGTAGAAACTTTACTAGAACTTCTATTGGAGTTTTGGAGCGAAGGCGAAAATCACGTTTTTCAACTTTGTTTGATTTGCCTACACTCATGCACGTTTACTAAGTATTAACGGTTAATATTCGACTATTATAACATTCCGCCATTTTGTTTTTTTTCTAACACCTATCTAAGGCCTCTTTTAAGACAAATATAACGATATCAAATAGAATAGACTGTTCTGACCTGGTCAGTAGTCTACATCTGAATGTTCCCTCATTTTTTGTTAGATACAACCTTCCTCTCAGTACCCCAGTAGTTAATACCAATTATCGTCAAAATTCTTACTTATACAGAGCGAGTAAACACTTTAATAACGTATGTAGACATAATAATACGTTAGACTTGTTTTGCACAAGCGTGAACTCGACAAGGCGGCTGCTTAGTAGCGACTTCTTTGATAATTAGACTCAAAAGTTGAAATAATTTACAATATTCTGATTATTGTCTTCGTTTGGATGTATACTTACTCAATTTTTGAAATAATTTACAATATTCTGATTATTGTCTTCGTTTGGATGTATACTTACTCAATTTTTTAAATTTTGTTACATATTTTCTATTTTTACTTTGTGTAACGATGCGTTAATGTCATGTTTGCGTTAATTAGTAAAATATTTGGTTTCTATCCGTGAGGACCAGTAATTGGCTTCGGCTGTTGGTCTTCCTTGTAAATAAATAAATACTTTAACAGTTGAAATACACATTTAATTTTATTTACTGATTATAATGATGATAGTAGTCAAATGCTTGCGTATCGAATGTAAAAAAACGTCCTAATCTTCATCAAAAAGCCGTGTCTACACCAACACATCCTCCAAAAATCTCTTCCAGCTAATGCGTACGCGGAAAGGTCTAAGCCCAGATAATTATCTTTTTTTAATTCATCTTTTTTCAAATCATCTTTTCCGATTCCATCTTACGAATGACGCATTATTAATGATTAGGATTAGTATAGTTTTAAAATTGAAAATGGAAATGGAAGCCAACTTTCTGTGTAATTTGTTTTTTTGATTGTCAGTGTCAAAGTGACAGTGACAGTTAATTTTCATGTCGCTTCGTTTAAGCTATTTTTAACCCCTGACGAAAAGGGTGTTGTAATTTTGTAGTGTGTTTAACTGTGGCATCGTACCTCACATACGGCTGCACCGATTTTGATTTAATTTTTTTCTTTGAAAGGTGACTTGATCGACAGTGTACTTAGCTATATTTAGTCAAAATCGGTGCAGCCGTTTTCTAGACACGTCGGGAAATTATCAATATTTTGATTTTACCTCATGATGGTAAGCGATGCGTAAGCACGTTTGCCAATATTGTACTTATCAGCCAAAGTATACGATAGAAGTGCAACTTTTGTACAATAGGAGAATATTTTAATTATTCATCACAATGTTTACCCTCACCACTTATCGTCACTCAATAAGGTTGCTGATCACAATTCCAAAGCCCTTAAAAATATTCACTTCAAATACAAATAATTAAACGCAAGCAAAGCTTAAAAAAACGGCCTTCAACGCTTTATCTTCGGAACCTTGATCAGATTTAATGTATTAAACACGCATTATTGACGATAACTAAAAAACTAGAGATCAGATATTGATCAAATTTCAATGGGACCACATGAAAAGCACCAACTAACATAAAAAAATAATCACCAAAATCGGCTCACAACGAAAGAAGTTATGAGGTAACTTTTGAAGTCAGTTAAAAACGAGAACGTCGTCAATGTAGTCCACAGATATATTTCAAGAACTACCGATCAAATTTAAATGGGACCAATTGGAAAGCAACACCTTTCAAATATTTTTTTTTTCGAAATCGGTTCACGTGGATAGATGTTATGAGGTAATTAAAAGAAAAAGAAACCGTTAAGTAATGCTTATTGAATTAATTTCATGACCGATACATACATAAAACAAATAATACATGTAATGCTTATTGAATTAATTTCATGACCGATACATACATAAAACAAATAATACATTCTAACGCAGGGACATAATTTTATCATAAAAAACAAGAATGAACAAAATCGGCTCTCGCGTTTGGTTTTTAGAACGCCATAAAAGAACAAACCTGATAAAAACACCTCTTTTTGCGTCGCGCAGTCAGTAAAATGCATAATATTCCCAATTATAATTATGTTTAGTTATAGACAAGAAAAATCAATTTCCCTAAACATTGCCATTGTATCAAGCAATTATTCTAAGTGACAAATGATTTTAATCGGCTGGTAATTATAGGACTAAAAAGAAACAATTATCAGCAATCACCATTGTTATAATAAATCATTAAAGTTTTCCTCAATAATTAATGTAGAAATCTATTAGATATCTAGAATTGTAGACGTGATAATTATAGCTAGACTGTAGAATAGAATAAAACAAAACAAACAAACGCATTCACACTCACAGCCCCACACTAAGTCCAAAGACTTGTATCGTGGGTGCCGGAAACATTTACGTCACACAAACATTACACCCAGAACCAGAAGCACAAATATTCCTTGGGAAGGAATATGTGCTCCTGCCGGGAATCGGACCCAAGACCCACGGCGCAGAGGGCGGGTACCTGTCCACTGCGCCACTGTGGCCGTCAAATGGAAAAAATAGTAAATAATTTATTGCTAAATATTCAAAACAATCATATGGTACTTGTGTTTCTGGTTCTGGTTGTGATTGTGTGTGTGATGTGAATGTTTCCGACACCCACGACACAAGTCATCGAACTTACTGTGGGGCTGTGAGTGTGAAAGCGTTTATATTTATAGTACACAAAACAAAATACATGCTAGAAATATTTGGCAATAGGAATATGTTCAGCGCTAAGACTGCACTAATTAAGGGTTTCTACAGGGCTGGTTTGTGCAGGGTTGGTTTTCAGCATATCCCATTCATCGAACTCAGGTGTTACCTACTCGAAAATAATGTCATGGTAGTCCTTTAACAATATTGTTGGTACCTATTTGCATATATTAACTATACCTATATAGACTGTTTTAAGTGTAACACATAACACACACTTACATACACACTAATTGTTCAAATATCTACTTACCCTTTATTAAGTCCCCCCCACCAAAAAATTTACTCTACCCAAATTTTTATCTAATCTAAATCTCTTTAAACGAGCAATTCTTGTATATACAAATATTATGTGTAATCAGGATCTCGCGTTTCCGAGATCCAACGATTTTTATGAAATTTTGTATACGGGGGTTTCGGGGGCGATAAATCGATCTAGCTAAGTTTAAATTTTAGAAAACGATTACTCCTTGTATAAAACTAGCTGTACCCGGCTTGCGTTGGAATGCCACGTTTAGAAAAAGTGTTCTACCTCTTTCATGTTTATAGTCGTATAGTTCTTAAATACCATACTAAAAACTTTTTGGATGTTGTTCATACAAAAATATTAATAATAATAAAAAATGGAGGAGTTATCGTAAAGTATTTTTCATCCTCCTACCCCCAGGAGGGTGAAAAATACTTTACGATAATTTCTATTTTTTTTATACACCGTTTTCCACACCCGTGATTGTGTATGTGAACTTAGTTTAGGGCTGTGAGTGTGAAAGCGTACATTATTATCATATACATAATTTTAATTGAAATTATAAAAAATGTTCAGAATTTCTTTAATTATTACAATATAATTTACTCTGTGGCTATAAAACCAAGTTATTAGATAAGCAGCAAAATTGACGTAAAACAAATTAATATATCCATTATAATAATAAAATTCGTCAAATTGTGCAAAATTACCAGTTTTAATAGGTTTTCTGTCGTTACATTTTTATTGATGTTCTAAATTTAAAATGTAATAATGTAGCAAAGTTGACAACGTGATTTTCGATTTCGCTCCAAAACTCCAATAGTAAAGTAGAAACAACTTTATTAAGGGGTACTTCCCAACGGATCATAGTATCGGATTTTCACATTAACCGATCATAAAAGTTGTTCCCATCTGATCATAAGATCAGTTGCAACTAAAATAAATTATATTTTATTCTTCCCAACTGATCATAAGATCCGTTGGGACTCCAGTAAATTATATATTGTTGTTCTCAACCGATCATAGGATCTGTTGGAACTTAAATAAATATTTGTTATACCTTCTCATTCCGTTGGGAAGTACCCATAATTTACTGAAGTCCCAACGGATCTTATGACCAGTTGGGAAGAATAATATATAATTTATTTTAGTTGCAAGTGATCTTATGATCAGATGGGAACAACTGTTATGATCGGTTAATGTGAAAATCCGATACTATGATCCGTTGGGAAGTACCCTTATTAAGGCATGATTTTACAATGAGTGGAACTTGACTTTGACTGTGACTTGTGACTAGGACTTATATTATGAAATATGTACATAAAAAGCCGTAACACGCTGCTTCACTCGCGGTGATCAAGTTAAAAAGTAGCATATGTGATAATCTTCGCTATTCTTCCAAATTTCATCCAAATCCGTTCAGCAGTCACAGCGTAAAGAGGGAACAAATATGCTTACAAACTTATACAAACTTTCGAATTTATAAAGTATGATACAATTTAAATATTTCATTGCTTGACTGGCTAATTCAACAAGATTGCGAAGCCAAAATTAAGAGAGAAAAAATCAAACTTCAAATTCCCACACGTGTTAGCCATTGAGACCTTTTTGGTAGAAAATATTTTGAAAGTTGCATATTTATGGGCTGCGAAACTCAACGCGCCGATTGACGAAACAAATTTAGAAAAAAATAGCGGCCACCATGATTGTTTCACATGTGCACATGTGGAACATAAGACAGTCTATTTTCAATAATTAAACGCAAGCAAAGCTTGAAAAAAACCGGCTTCACCGCTTTATCTTTGGAACTTTGATCAGATTATATGTAATAAACATACATTATCCTACTAATATTATAAATCCGAAAGTTTGTGTGTAAATCTTTAAGTATGTTTGTTCCCTCTTCACGCTTTAACGGCTGAACGGATTTGGATGAAATTTGAAATGTATATAGATTATACATAGGATTAACACATAGGCTACTTTTCAACTTGATAATAGCGGGCGTAGCCGCGGGGCACGGCTAGTTGCAGATTTTTACAGAACTACTGATCAGATCTTGATCAAATTCAAATGGGACCAATTGAAAAGCAACGAAGATATGAGGTAACACAATTAAAAAAAAATATACAGTCGACTTGAGTACCTCTTCCTTTTTTGTGAAGTCGGTAGAAAATATCAGAACGCCTGGTTGAGGCGACGCGTGATCAAAATGCTATCAAATCCATGTTACCCAACTGTAGTTATGTATAATAGATACACTAGAATTTTCTAGATTACCTAAACGTCTAAATAAACGTTAAATTATTACTTCTATAAAGTTAACATAAAGTTGGCGCCAAACTGAGTACTCGTGAAATAATTATCAAAACATGTAGAAATTTATAGACTTTAAGTGTTTATGGCTGCATAATTATGTAAACTCATGTATTAGTCGATGTAAGAGTGTGTGTATGTGTGCTTGTAATGTATTTAATTGACAACAAATTTTCCTTGAGGAAAAAACTTGTGTTTCAGTCGGGAATCGAACCCGATACCCCAGCTTAGAAAGCGAACGCCACCCAACTAAGCCAATGAGCAGTTTAATTTGCATTGATATATAGATTATGAGATAATACAAAAAATATGATAAATTAAATGACCGGGAGCTCATTCTATTTTCAAAAAATCTATCAGAGCGCCTGGTCGCGTTGACGCGTGATCAAAATGGCTGAATTTGACTCAACGTATTAGCATTGCAATTCAGAGAGGCAATGTCGCAGCATGACGGGAATGCTACCAACTGGTAGTGGGCTTGAGCACTTGCGTTACCTATAAGATCGATGTCTTGTAGGTCTTTGCTGTATATAGGCAATTGGCCCGTAGTTAGATTTAGATCGTTACCTCTCAATTATCTTTTGTTGACAATTTACAAAAAAAAATAGAATTTATAAAATTGCACGTGTGCAATCAATGTTGCATCTGTGTGCAGGTTGTATTATTATGTATATATAAGAAGGCCTCATCCACAGATTATCCGTCATGGTTTAAAAAAAAGTCGGCAACCAATTATGTGAAAAATGTGAGACTGTAATACGTCAAGTATCGAAGTTATATATGTACTTACATTTTCACTCGTAAAGATTAAAATTAAGTATAAATACAAAATTGTAAAACTATTGTAATAAAAATTACATACTTTATACCTACCATGCCATTCAAAATAGTAATAAAATTCCCCTACATTGTACAGCTCACGATCACGAATCCCTACAAGTCCTGTAGTAAAAACTCATCCACGCCCAGTGCTACCACCATAACGCATAAAAAAGCGGGCACGCAAGTAATCACACGTGGCCATGTTGGCACCGCCCTCCACATTTACATACGTGTAGCCAACACTGGAGTGATTAGGATAATTTGCATGTTACTTAAAAATAGAATACGGGAATTAAAATTTGAGGGAAAATGAGGTTGCATTACCGAGGATGCAAACTTTTTGGAGTTCTTTAAGTTTTGCCGCGAAAGTGAAAAAATGGCGTTGTTGATTTTGTATAATTTTCTAAAACCTGTGGTGATTCTTCGAGTGTTCATGTGTAATAATTGTGGATTATTACCCGTAATACTTAGTTCACGTGAGTGTAGGCAAATCATACAAAGTTGAAAAACGTGATTTTCGCCTTCACTCCAAAACTCCAAAGAAAGTTCTGGTATAGGTTCTACCACTTTACTGGGGCATGAATTGACTATGACTGGACTTTGACTCTTTTACTTGACTTTGACTGTGATTGGGACTTTTAATTTAAAATACTCTTGAAATATATTGTTACTTGCCATGGCTAAATGCACAAGATTGCGAAGCCAAATTATAAAAAAAAGTAATAGCTTCATTGGTTGCAGCCCCCTTAATACGTATCTTTGTTGCACGCGGTTTCTATTTGAATTAAACAAAAATGAACCTTATTTCTTAGGAGTTTTGTCAATTTAGTATTGAAACCGTTTGCAACAGAGATAGGCTGATCATAAATCGATTTCTAATAAGCGACTGATTCAATTTCAGCTTTCAGAATGTAAAATTGTCCCTGTGTTATAAAAGTGTTTCCGGTAGCCAAGATATAAGTCTTTGAAATTAGCGTGGGTTGTGATAAATGTCATTTGTATGTGTATAGAAAAAATATATCCTCTTTGTCTAATCTACGGGCCAATTGCCTATATTTCCTAAAACTAAACTAAAACTATATACAGCAAAGAGCCAAGTTACCTACAAGCCATCATGTATAGAATAAACATAATAATATCACACATTTGCGCACCAACTTGTATGGTAGAATGTATAAGGAACAAATGAAATTAACATATATCATCAATGTATACCTACATTCTAGCAAATAAATTATTTTGAATTTGAATTATAGAATTTTTGATAACGTTTATTATAGAGTTTTTTGCCGCGAAAGTGAAAAAATGGCGTTGTTGATTTTGTAAAATTTTCCAAAACCTGTGATTCTTCGAGTGTTAATGTGTAATAATGGTGGATTATTAACCGTTAATACTTAGTAAATGTGCATAAGTGTAGGCAAGTCATACAAAGTTGAAAAACGTGATTTTCACCTTCGCTCCAAAACTCCAATAGAAGGTCTAGTAAAGTTTCTACCACTTTACTAGGGCATGACTTGACTACGACTGGACCTTGACTCTTTTACTTGACTTTGACTGTGACTTGTGACTAGGACCTATAATATGAAATACACTTGAAATATATTATCACTTGACACTGGCTAAATGCACAAGATTGCGAAGCCAAAACGAAGGAAAAAAAAAAAAGTTTATTATAGGGGCTGAAAACCGCATCAAAATCCGTTGCGTGGTTTAGAAGTTTTGCAAGTCGCTCGCTTGATGGTAAGCGTCACATTTGCCCATCACAGTTCAGTGTCACCCAAATCATTTTTGAACTTAAATGGGTCCAAATCCAACGCGTCAAAGCACTGCGTCACCCTGAGATATTAGTTCGCGGATAAACAGACAGACACGCGGAAAGCGACTTCGTTTTAACCGACTTCAAAAAGGAAGAGGTTCTATGTTCGACTGTATGTATTTTTTTTATGTATATTCACCGATTTTTCCCCCATTTATGAGCCGATTCTCAAAATTATTTTGTTTGTTTGGTAGATTATAATTCAGATGTGGTCCCATATTATTTTGATCCAGCCAAAACCATAATGAAAGCGGTGAAGGCGGTTTTTTTAAGCTTTGCTTACGTTTAAATTATATACTATGTAGAGAATAACACGTAACAAATATGTAAAAAACATATCGCAGGCCGATGTGTTTAGTTCATAAACAAGTCTCAAATGCAAGTTTCTGAAATAAATGTTTATACAACATCGATGTTTCCGCTTGAAACTCGAATTGAACATCGATCGATCGAACTTGAACATCGATTGCTATTCGCTGGTGAATTAGAATCTTCGTTTAACTATCTATAATCAAATAAGCAAAGGAAACAGTTATTAAGACGCTATGTATTTTTTTTTTAATTTTTGCGAACTGTCCTTTGGCTTAGTTGGGTGAGTGTTCGCCTTCTAAACATCGGGTTCGATTCCCGAAGGAAACACATGTTTACTACACAAAAAAAAATGTGTGTTGCTGGTTCTGATTGTAATGTGTGTGTGATGTGAATGTTTCCGGCACCCACGATACAAGTATCGAACTTAGTGTAGTACTGTGAGTGTGAAAGCGTAGTCTTCAAGTCGCGAGTGAATAGGTATCTTCTAGGCAAGCTTGCTCCACCGTCGACCACATCGTCGCTTACCATCAGGTGAGATAGTGGTCAAAAGTTTGCCTATAATGAATCATAATCAATTAAGTTAAAGCTATGAATGTCCCTTATTTGTTAGTCATATATATTAGTCGTATATAATATATTATTATTATTTATGTAGGTTTTTGTACGTATATTATGTATCTAATATTAATAAGTATGTATAAGTACATTTATTAATTTAAATACGTGTTGAGGTACACCACCTTACCCGTTTGTAATATATTTATTATCTCCTTTTGGTTGTCTGGAAGAAATCGCTTTGAGCGATAAGACCGCCCTTTGTGCTCCTATGTTATATTTAAGATTTCTTTGTAAGTGTTTATTTTTTTTGGTGTGCAAATAAAGAATTTATCTATCTATCTATCTAATGAATTAAAAAAAAGTTTATTATGTTTTTTGCGCAAAGAAAAGGTCGTGGTATAAAGTAAGTATTTTTTGTTATGGTAGGACTCCGTCTGGGGCACCACGCCTTTACCAGACATTCAACCGCCAAGCAGTAGTATGCAAACAAATACTGTATTCTGGATTGAAGGACAATGTTTCCAGTGAAATTATAGGGCTTAAAGAGATGGTGCGCGCTTTTGAGACTGACTGTACTAAAATTAGCATTTAAACTAAAGGAAAAAAAAGTGAGCCGTACGAAGACTCAAAAATGGGACGAATCTGGATTAAAATAATAATTAAAGGAAAAATTAAAATTTCGGGACGAATAAGGACATACATGTGGGCCGAATGTGGATTTTTTTATGTGGGACAAACATTTAGGGACGAATATGGATCAAATCGATTTAACATCTAATATCCCAGGGTGACGAACGCAGTGCCTTGCTGCGCTAGATTTGGACTTAAAATAGGTTCAAAAATATCTGGGTGACACAGAACTGTGATTGGCAAGCGTGACGCTTACCATCAAGCGAGCGAATTGCTCGTCACAAAACACACAATAATAGCGTGCGTATCGCTTGCCATCAAGTGAGCGACTTGCTCGTATCATCTCTCAGTTATATTGTAAAAAAGCATTCGACTCTAATATAATTTTAGCGACTTTTTTTTTATAATTTTTTTTTTAAAGCTATAGCATAGCTTCTGTCGCGGGCCTTGAGCGTGGAGACCGAAACCAGAAATTCCGTAACGAAAATAACCTAACACCCCCCACTCCGACCGGCACAGCGGTGATACTTCTTAGTTTTGCCATCTATCGATGAATAGCAGAACTTTTAATGACTTTTTTGAAATATCACGCTTGTCTCTTTAGTTCAGCAACTCGCCTCTAGGTGGCATAAGTTGATAAAAAATTCTATGCAATAGCTTTACCGCGACAGTCCCCGAGTGCCACACGTCTTTGTTTTAATCCGCGATGTTCTCTGCAAATAATTTTACACTTCGTCACCAGGCTGTATCTCATGAACAGTGATAGTTAGACTGTTGAAATTTTCACAGATGATGTATTTTTTTTTGCCACTATAACAACAACTACTAAAAAACAGAATCAAATAAATATTTAAGGGGGCTTCCATACAACAAACGTGATTTTTTCTTCATTTATGTAACGGTAACAAGTAGTCGCTTAAAATATTCACAGAATATTTAGTTAAATATTCACTTTAAAATTAAAAAATTAAATTAAAATAAAACAAATAGTTACATAACAAACGTGTTATTTTTTTCGTTTATATAGATAATGGTACGGAAACCTTCGTGCGCGCGAGTCAGATTTAAACTTGGCTCGTTTTTTTTTTAAATAAAATGCAGGTTTCAATTGGTAAAATTTTTTCGACACATTACTACTCAGACTCTATAAATGTTACTAAAATATTTTTACTAAATTCTGAAGACAATTGAAAATAATAAATAGAAACCATTTTTATTAATGTTACAGTTCTTATGCAAAAGTAGTTTCTTTATTTATCGCTTAACGGAGAGAATGAGACGTATCTCTTATCTATTTGTTTATCCCTTTCTATCGTATGCCAAATTTTTTACACCTTCTGCTAATTGTGTGTACCTTCTTAAGTCGCAGACCCCCATAGAATAACGCCATACATTGCATGAAGTTGTTAAATTAATTTTAGCATTCTCTTTTCAAAAAACCGCACGTTACACTAATTACATTATTACCCTCAAAGCCTCAAAACCGCAAGGCTCCTCATTGTCTATGACACCCTAAAGAACCACAGACAACTGATGGTTTTATAATTGACATGTCATCCTCCGTAGAGCCGCCTTTTTTCTCTGCTTTTTAGAGCACTCATTCCAGCCATTGTTGTACGGCTTAGTCAAATAATGCATAGAGGAATTAATATAATAAATTTCGATACTTTAAAATGGTGATTGATTACGATGACGTTGCGTTTTTGAACACTTGGTCGGGCGGCACCTCGCGTTCTTTGAAAAAAGTATATATAGTCTATGGTAAGGTTCTTAAACGTGACGATTTTGTTTTGAGCGTTTGACATGCGATAAGAACTTGTGGTTTTAGTTTTTTTTTCTTATTGGCTTGACATAATGTCACACAATCATCTGTAATTACAAGCTTTTGTCTAGTTTCACCGGTCCCGTTGTCTATCTGTCGGTTTGTAATCAAATCTTGCAAGCTAAATTAGACCTGCTTCCCGATGTCCGATTTGACTCAAATTTAGTGTACTTATGTGTCTTCGGTGTCAATACAATGATATGGTGCCATGGAGCTGGTCTGTTGGTAGAGACTGAACATGGCCATAGGGACTGAACTAAACAATATAAACCTATCGAGTTTGAACTCGTTTGATTGGTCTTGACTAGTTCTCTGGTTACATAACTTTTTAGTACAATTGATAATGAATTTTTTTTTATATTACTGGTTTTACTTTCGCGGCAAAACCGCTATTTTTATTTTATTGATGCAAACCATAGCTGTCAATTTCGACAAGTAACAAAACGCAGAATCAACATGGCCGGCATAGGATCAGCTACATGAACGTATTATCCATATCAGCTTAGATCTTGGTATAAAACTCTCTGACGCTGGTAAACTTTGCCTAATCTTACCCATAATCACAAAATCGGTTATTACATCATACATTGACGGTCTTCTTGCTTGAGCTAAAGTGATTGCTTGTCTTTAGACTAGTGGCCTAGTGTCAGGATTCCTCAGGCCGCCCGAAGGCATCCGACATTGCTCAACGACTGTTGTCCTACGACTAACAACCGGGACTGAAAGCTTAGCATGCCATCCGGTTAAAAAGCCAACTAAGCGGTCAACCCTCCAAGCACTTGTCTTTTTGTTTTTGTTGGTGAGAAAATGCCTAGCACTTCCTTTCCTTCTCAGGGGTGAAAGAAAGGGGAATGTGGGGCTCGAACCCACTGAAAACCCCCCGTTAGCAGTCCCTCGCCGAGGTGGGGCAAGATAGGGTCACACTAGTAGTCACTATCTTGCCCCGGCGGTAGCACTCGTCTGACTGAACATTGCTGTTACGATCGACCAGGCGTACCGCGCTACGAGTGCTACCTAGCCCCTTACTACCTATCTATGTTGCGAACGTTTTCAATTCAAAAACAACAAAGTGAGAAAGAATTAAGGTCCATTTTTGCTTAATCCAAATAGAAACTGATTGCAACAGAGATTGGAAATATGGAGTCTGAAGTTATATTATGATATCATTTTCATTATTTATCCACCACTTCGAAACCCTTTAATAAACCGGGGACATTTGATACCAGATCGAGAACCGGTTGGTTCTTGTTAGCGCTATCTACAATCTGCGGAACACTCACACAATCTCAGCTTGCTTTGGTACATACACATTAAATTATCACGATCTGGTGCATATTATTGCATATTGACTGAAAAACGCGGTTGATTCTAAATTTAAATTTAGAAATGTTTTTTCACATGTCAAAGTGGCACTTATGACAGTGGATGACAGGGAGTTTAGGCGCGAAATGAAAAAAAAATGGTTTTAAATTTTGTATGATTTTCCAAAACTTATGTTACTTTCATATTCATTTACTGATTGCAGTAACAGGTTAAAATAATCAACCGACTTAAAAAAGGAGTTTATCATTTCGACTGTATATATTTTTTGTTTGTTACGCGTTTTTTCCGCCAATTATGAATCGATTTTGATGTTTTTTTTTGTTTGCTTCATGTAGCTTTGCTTTGCGTTTAAATTATATATTTTATTAATAACAATAGACTTTCTGTACTCTTTAAGCATGCAAACATATTAATACACAAAACATAATTTTAATAGAATATTATTTAAAGAAATTAATTATAATATTTAGAAATAATTACAGTCGTATATACAACAACAGTCTTCAAGTGTTAATGTGTAATAATGATGGATTATTATAATTTTACTGTATATAGTTCCTGAACATCACATCACACATAATTTAAAAACGTGATTTTCGTTTTATGCTTAAAAAATCCAACAGAAATTCAAAAAAGGTTCTTTCAGTTTACTAGAGCATGACTTAACTATGATGGGTCCATTACTTTTTTTTACTTAATTTTAACTATGGCTGGTGTTTAGGGCTTATTTCATTAAATCCTTTGCTAATTAATTTAAAATATTTATTACTTGACTGAGAAGAACTTCGTGTGGGGCTGTGATTGTGAAAGCGTTTATGTTTTAGTATGTTGATTCTATACTTTGTACATAAATACTTAATTGTTTTTGCATTTACGTATCAAAAATAAAAAACAAAATCGTTTTTTCACATCCGGGCGTCAAAGAGGCACTCGTGAAAGTTAATGACTCTACTGCCAGATTCGCAAAATTACAGCCATCTCGAGAAGTACCTGGCAAGAAACTCAGCGGCGCATCTTCTTCATTTTGTTTTTTATTTTTTTATTTACTTAACACTAACACATAATTATATAAACCTAGGTATAACTATATTATGTAGTCGCTAGAAAGCGCTTGTGCAGTTTGCCTCCATGCATCCTTGTCATTAATAGAGTCGATCGTCTTATACATTTTAAACGCTTTCTTAATTAATGCCCGTTTTATTAATGTTTTGAACTTTGCCAGTGGTATTTCAGTTACAATTTTAGGAATTTTATTGTAAAATCTGACCCAATTTGCCATAAAAGATTTATTCGTTTTGCTTAATCTAAATGCGCGCACTGTAATTTAATTCTTATATCTAGTATTAAGATTGTGTGCGTCGCTTCTTAATTTATATTTATCAATATTTTGTGAACATGCATTATATATGTAATGGTAAGTATGCCAGTTTCTTTAAAGAATTCCCTGAGAGATTTGCGCGGACCCATATCATAGATTGCACGAACCGCTCTCTTTTGTAGAATAAAAATAGTTTCAATATCGGCAGCAGAATATAAACGTATAACAACAGAGTAACGCACATTTGCTCGGAACCCTAAAATTAACCATGCTTTTACCTACCGTGATATCTGCGATCGAATATGGTACGGAATGACATATTGCGCCCGCGCTTATACTGTTAGGTACTCTGTGCTAGCGCACCGTTGTTAGCCCGATAAGTTAAGGTACACACACATGATCTTTAAATAGCATACAACGTAGGATTCCTGCACTTTACCTACGAAACTTGTTGAAGAAACGTGATTGTCATTAAGAATGCAAGAGCACCTATAAAAGTAAATTTTTAAAGCTAAGGAATTTTGATTTTATTTTAAGTAAATATTTTGTTTCGACGACCCAGTTGGCGCAGTGGACAGGTGTCCGCCCTCTGCGCCGTGGGTCCTGGGTTCGATTCCCGGCAGGAGCACACATTCCTTCCCAAGGGATATTTGTGCTTCTGGTTCTGGGTGTAATGTGTGTGTGATGTGAATGTTTCCGGCACCCACGATACAAGTCTTTGAACTTAGTGTGGGGCTGTGAGTGTGAATGCGTTTGTTTGTTTGTTTTGTTTTGTTTTTTTAACCATCGCTTCAGTTGCAATAGGCCGCATGGTTCAGCATCTCGGCAGCATGATTACTTACGAGTTTTTTTTCTCGCTATAGCCACAGATCGATTTAAAAAGCAGATTTTTTCGGCGGCTATTATTAGTAGATACTTAGATTTTTTTATACCAACTGACCGGTTCACACTTTTATGAAAACTATACTGTGGTACGCAGACCGGCCCCCCGATTACCTATCTTTGTTGCAAACGGTTTCAATACTAAATTGACAAAACTCCTACGAAATAAGGTTCATTTTTGCTTAATTTTAATTGAAACCGCGTGCAACAAAGATACGTAATAGGGGGTCGGGTAACACAGCAGGCCGGGTGATCTCGAACCCTGGCCGCACTCAAGTTCACCCAGCCTGTTGACATCTTACTTACAGAAGGAGAGTACAGCACTCCCAAATGTACACTCGAAGTATCTTCGACGAAATTAATGCTATTAATAGCCGGTTAGCAGCACAAAGTACACATTACTTCAAAAGTTATGCTTTGCTGATGAAGAACTAGGCGAAATGAGATGTTAAAGACTTCCACGGACGTGCTTTTAAATAACATGACGTAAGAGTGTAGTAGGGAGTTAATAGTAAAAATAAAAAGAAAAGAAATGAAAATAAAAATCATGCTAATAAAGAATTCCCTAAATTGCACGGTAAGAAACAAGCTTTACTTACAATTAGTGGTAGTAAAGTCATTTACTTTCATGAGTGCCTCTATGGGACCTATGTGAATTAAGGATTTTCTTTTGTGTACCATAATGTGATTGTTTAAATATTTTGCAATAAATGATTTTCTGTTCTATTCTATTCTATTCTATTCTATTCTATTTTGATTTTGACTTTAGGACTTATTCACGTGATGCTAGGTGGCGTTGTGTGTTCTAGTAAAAAGCATGCTATTTAACATTATGTGTGTGATACCTTTAAAATAGAACAGTAGGTTACAATAATGCGAGATGTGGGTTTTTAGTGTTTGGGGTTAAGAAACCGGGGCGAAAGAAACAAATTGAAATAGAAAATGGGAAGCTGTAGTACCAAATAATAGATTATATCATATGCCTAATATTATACAATTATCGTCAAATGATTATTTATACAGAGCGAGTAAACACTTTAATTACGTATGTAGATATAATAATACGTTAGACTTGTTTTGCACAAGCGTGAACTCGGTGAGGCGGCTGCTTAGTAGCTATTTCTCTGATAATTAGACTCAATTGTTGAAATTATTTACATAATTCTGATTATTGTCTTTGTTCGGATGTATACTCAAATTTTGATTTTTTGCTAGGTTTACTTTTTGTGTAACGATGCGTATAATTTTTTTTTAAATTCTCGATAGCCAAGCATTTGACCAGTGTCTCACCTGATGGAAAGTGACGATGTGGTCGAAGGTTGAGCATGCTTGCCTAGAAGATACCAGTTCACTCGAGATTTAAAGACTCCTAGATTGTACTTATCGGGAAACACAGACTCGTTATGTTTGTTTAATAGTAAAATATTTTGTTTCTAGCCGTGAGGACCAGTAATTGGCTTCGGCAGTTGGTCTTCATTATGAATTAATAAATAAATATTAATTATATTTAAAAAGAACCTTTATATTACATTACATGACTGATCCTTGACTTTGACAGTGACTAGGACTTCTATTATGAAATATGTTAGCTTGAAATATTTAATCACTTGATAATGGCTAAATCCAAAAAATTGCGGAGCCAAAAAAAAAACAGTATTCCATGCATGAACAGACTTGTTCTCAAAGTGACGGTCATCCCCGCCGCTAGGTCTGCGCGGGATGATGGATGACTCTACTCTAACTAGTCTATGGTGGAAGCCACGTGCGACCGGCCATCTTGGATTTTAGTCTATTTGTTTATGAATGCTGAACAAATGTTTGCAAATGTGATGAATTCGTTAGTTTACTTTGCTATTCGCTACTCCTCTTAACACAATTTATCTAACATTATATTCTCAATTCTGCATCCATTTCTGAACGGTGCTTTGAAATGACGACCCAGTTGGCGCAGTGGACAGGTGTACGCCCGCTGCGCCGTGGGTCCTGGGTTCGATTCCCGGCAGGAGCACAAATTCCTTCCCAAGGGGTATTTGTGCTTCTGGTTCTGGGTGTAATGTGTGTGTGATATGAATGTTTCCGGCACCCACGATACAAGTCTTTGAACTTAGTGTGGGGCTGTGAGTGTGAATGCGAAAATAAAATTGTCTATACTTATTAAAAAAAAAACAGAATATATGATCTTAGACCATACCGTATCTTTTCACTAATAAAAACATCGCTTTTACTGTTTTAATCGTTTTCATTCAGTTTAGGAAATATAGGCAATTGGCACGTAGACAGTGTATTTACCTTTTTTTAAATTCAAACAAATAGATAGTGGCCAAATGCTTACCCATCGAGAATAAAAAAAAAAGCGAGTTTTTTTTATTAAGACATCACGTGTGTTATATGAAAAATTATGTCTACAGTTAATGAACTATGTTCACTTTGAGATTGACCTTAGAATCTAAACTATTATGGTACTAAAACTATATTATGTTCAACTATTTTATAGCTACTGATAAATTTGTTCTTCGAAACACTCTATGAGTATGAACACAGTATGTAGTTAAAAAATAAAACTAGAAAGGCATATTTGTTCTCTATAACACTATAGGTACTACCGCATAAACCTAAAAAAATAAACAGACAATAATTAAACGCAAGCAAAGCTTAAAAAAACCGATTTCAACGCTTTATCTTCAGAACCTTGATCAGATTCAACGTATTAAACACGCATTATTGACAATAACTCAAAAACTAGTAATCAGATCTTTACCAAATTTAAATGGTACCACACGGAAAGCACCAGCTTTCAAATATAAAAAATCATCAAAATCGGCGCACAAAGAAAGAAGTTATGAGGTAACTTTTAAAGTCGGGTTTACGAGAACATCCTCAATATAGTCCACAGAATACGCAATATTGAGCATAACTCAAAAACTACTAGTCAGATCTTGATAAAATTTTAATGGGACTAATTGGAAAGCAACATCAATTTCAAAATCGGTTCATGTAAAACAAAGTTATGACAACACAATGGTAACACATAAAAAAAAATACAGTCGACTTGAGTACCTCCTCCTTTTTTGAGAATTCGGTAAAAAAGAAATAATGCATGCAACACCAACACAACTCTTTGTTGTTCATTCAAATAAACAAACATCGCTCATAACTTTAACAAAGCACTCGAAAATTCAACCTCTGCGACTCGTAACGCCCATTTAGCAGATTTCGTAATAAGTAAGAACTTTTACAAGAGGATCAGTCGCATGATAATAATTTCTTGACAAGCGAAAGCAATGCCGCCCGCTGGCCTACAAGCCCATGTGGTCGACCGTCGATGCCAACTCCAAATTTCAAATGAATTAAAAAAAACACCTATCCGCACATGACGCCTGTTCCAAATCCCAAATTCCCTCCAAAACGATCTCACGCTGCGCACCAAAAAAAATCTCGAAGTATTTTTTTCCTTTTTCAAATACTTTTTTTTTCTATCCATCCATTGTCAAAGAAGCATCCGAGTCCAACCCTAGACTCTTTATTAACAAGATTTTTGAATATTCCATTGTCGCTAACACTTTCTATATTTGAAATTTAATTTTTTTCATTCGTCGTTTGGACATTTCGCTTGAATTATCGCCGGCCAGTTTTGTTAAAAGGTTTAAGACTTGCTCTTTTTTTTTCATAAATGTCAGTGAATGGGTCGTTTTTGACGTGGGTGAGCGCGTGTATAATTGCCATCAGGTAGTTTGGAGTTCGAATACTGTAATATATATGGATAATTAAAGGACGGCTTAAGGTGGAATTTTTGTCAAAGTTTATCGGCGTTATGATTGAGGTTACGACTCTACCATCGGCCGCTTGTGAATATGTTATTCTCATCTCGAGGCGGTAGCTTTATGGTCAGATATTAAAATATTCGAGCCATCTAAAGTTTCATGTCCCAATCGGGACTCGATTTGTCTTGCTAGATTATAAAAATCGAACTGCGCCCATTTAAGTTGCCATCGTAAAAATAGGATAGGACCTCCTTGATTGGATATTATTTTTAATAGTCGATATTTTATTGTTGTTTTTATGGTTGATACACTAGGTTTAAATATCGAATGGACGTATAACGCAAGTTTAACTGCTTAGTAAGCCATAAACGTGTTGAGGTGTCGAATAATGGGCAGTGATGGTTGAGAATTGCCGTTCTGACAATATTTGACGTTGCATCAATCATAATCGGTTATAGTAATATTATTTGATGGCAGCCATCAATTTGTATGGTGAAGTTTTTGTTGGATCGTAGAGATCAATGAAATGTAATAAAGTAATAAAAGATTAGACGCTATTTAAAATAGAAATATATTTATGTTTGAAGTTAATTTATTTACTACTACAGTAATTAAAAAATAAATGCTGTTTGATTAGTGTAGTTTGTCAAAGACCTAAATCCACGTTCTAAATTGAAGGTAGAGTAAAAGCGCTCTTTAAAAAAAATACTAATACTAAAAATTTGCTCAAGGATGGCAAACTAAAAAATAGCCAATACCTAGATTTAACGATAAACGAAACGAACGAAAACGAACGCATTCACACTCACAGCCCCACACTAAGTCCAAATACTTGTATCGTGGGTGCCGAAAACATTAACATCACACACACATTACACCCAGAACCAGAAGCACAAATATCACACACAAATAACGATGTTCAGAAATGACATCTAGCAGAAGAGCTGCAACATAGAACCATCCAGTTGGTAAGAACTGGCTAAGAATAGAACATAACCTACCATAACATAAACGCTTTCACTCTCACAACTCCAGGCCAAGTTCGATGACTTGTGTCGTGGGAACCGGAAATACCAACATCAAACTCATCAACACAGAACCAGAAACACAAATTTTCCTTGGGAAGAAAACTTATGTTCCCGCTGGCAATCGAACCCGATACCCCTGCTTAGAAGGCGAACGCTCACTCAACTTAGCCAACGGGCAGTTCAAAACAGAGTGGAGACGTGTGGTTAGAGATAGACAGGCCTTTGAAGACCAAAGGAACCGTGATCTAGATTCTAGACAATAAAAGAGAAGCTACAATTTTAACGCAAACAAAGCTTCAATATGCCGACTTTACCTCTTTATATCCGGAACTCTTGATCCGATCTTGACAATTTGTATATGGGACAAATTAGTGTATGGGACAAATTTGTATATGGGACAAATTTGTATATGAGACAAATTTGCATATAGGACAAACTTTTATATAGGACAAATTTGCATATAGAACATACTTTTATATAGGACAAATTTGTATTTGGGACAAATTTGTATATGGGACAAATTTTTGTACGGGACAAATTTGTATATGGGACAAATTTGTATATGGGACAAATGTGACACCTTTTTCCACCTTACCCTTTCAAATAACAATGTAGCCGACGTCAATTAAATACGCATTATTAAGGATAGCTCAAAAACTACTGGTCCGATCTTGATCTGAATTTAAATGGGACCACATGAGAAGCATCAGCTTTCAAATAAAAAATAATCATCAAAATCGGTTCACCTAGAAAAAAGTTAAACGGTAACATAAATAAATAAAAAATAGTCAAATTCAGAACCGTATCATTTTATATTTTATTTATATATTCAAGACAGGCAAACTTTTTTGAAGTCGGTTAAAAATATATCCATCCAGCACAGCAGAAAATGAGCAGTAGGTAAAAAACATTAAACCACAGATTAAACACGAGTGCAGTAAGTGATTGTGGCCCCAGAGATATCATACACCTACATTCTTGGAAGGCCCCCGCTGCGTTCCATACTTACATACAAATATACATGCAAAACTTTAATAAGTACGAAGATGTACGGATGCTGGATATGTCATCGTAAATACATACAAATACATACATATTATGCTTATTTACTTGTCGTATTGACTACAGTGTACTGCAGTCCTAGCGCCAGGATTTATCAAACTGCCTGAAACCTGAAAGCATACGACATGGCTTAATGACCGTTGTCTTACGACTAACAACATGATGATATTGAGACTTATGACTGTCGATCAGGTGATCGTTGTTTCGAATAATAATAATTCTAATACCTCTCCGGCTAGAAACCAAAAAAACACAAACGCTTTCACACTCACGGCCCCACGCTAAGTTCAATGACTTGTATCGTGGGTGCTGGAAACATTCGCATCACACACATAATCACACTCAGGACCAGAAACACAAATTTCCCTTGGGGAAATAACTCGAGATTCCACCGGGCATCAATCCATATACCCGTTGCTTATAAAGCGAACGTGCAATCAACTAAGCCAACGGGCAGATCACTAACCCAACGGGTTTTCCCAGTTTGGCAAGAAAATATTATAGTTCTCAATGTCACTTCCAGCGAAACACGCATCTTCGTCTAACAAAACCCACGGGCCACGGCCTCTTGAGTAATCCGTGCACCATCCAGTAATCCCACATAACTGTTTCTGTGACATCAACTGATAAATTGGCACCATTAAACCTGATTAGTTGTTAGCCTATTACCATAGTCCTGTCAGTGTCGCTTCTAGATCTTTTCTAATTCTAGGCTAATTACCTTTGGGTTATAAAATTATTAATAACTTGGCGCTGTGTTAAGTAATTACTTAGTGTAATATAGAAACAATGTGCAATTTGAATATGCAGAAAACACACTTATATTATAAATCCGAAAGTTAGTGTGTAAGTATGTTTGTTTTCTCTTCACGCTGTAACGGCTTAACGGATTTGGATTAAATTCGGAACGTGATGTGATCACACAATCACATCCAGGAACAGAAACACAATTTTTGCCTAGGGGAGAAAACTTGGGTTTCCACCGGGATTGGAACCTGATACCTACTGCTCAAAAGGCGAACGCAAACCTGAGCCAACGAGCAGTTAAAATAAATCTTCTAAAACGACATAAAATAATAATAAATATAATCGTTTAAAAAAACGAAAAAACACGCTTTATAAATAATTAAAAATGACATAATTTTGTATTGTCATTGGTCCCGGATAAGTCTACGAAGTTTAAATAAAATCTGACGGTTTGAAGTGGGACAAAATCAAGTCCAAAGGAGTCGGTTACAAACATACATACAAGTCACGCTAATAAAAAGCGTGTAAAAATGAATGATCGAGCGAAGTGAGATCTCTAAAATGACTTTAGTGGTTACAGTACAGGCGAACAACTTCAAATTCTCACAGAATATATAGCCCAAATCCAAGGGCAATTAACATTATGTAAATGACAATATTAAGGGGGCAGCCATACAGGTAAGTGGGAAGCTAGTTATAAAAGAATATGTTTAAGATAAACAAAAACTCTCATTGGCGTCGCGCAGTCGGGTAAATGGCATTGTCCATTTTGTACTTTTCAAAACCCTTCTTCATACTAATATTATAAAGCTGAAGAGTTTGTTTGTTTGTTTGTTTGAACGCGCTAATTTCAGGAACCGAATCCGATTTAAAAAAATATTTCAGTGTTGGATAGTGCATTTATCGAGGAAGGCTATAGGCTATATTATATTTTAAATTAGGGATCCTTACTAAAAGTCCAATAATCACGCGGACGAAGTCGCGGGTACTGCTAGTATTTGATAATTGTGGAGTATAATAATTAATACGTATCCATTAGTTCGTGAACGTGCATAAGTGTAGGCAAATAACACAACTAGTTTTATGAATAAACAAACCACAACCACTACAAATGTATTTATTACTTGACGTTACATTAATGTTTATATTTTGCGGAGCCAAAAAAAAATTTCTTACTTTTACTGTTTCTCTATTAACTCCTCTGTAGATGGCATTACATTCGAAAATGGAACTCACCGGACCTCAAAGCGTTTCCCTCCACTGCCCACTCCAGTAATGTTCATTTACATACCGAAGTAGATATTACAACAGATCGCAACTTTCTAAATCCACACAAAGACGTATCTCTTAACTACAGCACAAAGAAACCAATCTCCGACAGAAAAACAACAATCAACCACTTAACAATGTCTGTTAATTAACTTGTGTCCGTCTTTACGGACGCCATCTTGGAGAAATATTGTGTTGTAAATTAATATTGAAATTGCTCTTTCAAACGTCGAACGTTAATCGAACACCGCTAACTGCCCACAGTCCCGCCAAAAAACAATAAACAATAATTATTTAAGACATACCATCTATCACCTATACCTATCCATTGTTTTTCCTTTTTTAACCCTTTCAGCCACTACCGTTGGCATTTAACTGTCAAATTTGAAATTGAAATTAGAACGTGGCAGATTGATCGAGGTTTTTATTGTGTTGACGAGAGGTTGCCGTCACATTTACATAACTATATATTATTTATATGATTTGACGTTAATCTATCCACTATTTCAGCAATTTTACAACTCGCTGTTTCATTTTAACATCAAGATAAGTATAACGGTGAATGGTTTGGTGCGAAAGAAAATAATTTGAACACAAGCAGAAAAACTGACTTCACCGCTTATATTTTGATTTTGGCTTGATCGATTGCGATAAAATTTATATGCAACCTCCTCTGAAGTTTAATTTACCAAACAAAAAAAACATCAACATCGATTCATTGCGTAACATACATACCTACACATAAACTATGCAGTCGAATTGAGAGCCAAATTTTTTGAAGTCGGTTGAAAATGGCGTTTAACAAACACACTCACAGCCCCACACTAAGTTCAAGGACTTGTATCGTGGGTGCCGGAAACATTCACATCACACACACAAATACACCCAGAAGCACAAATATCCCTCGGGAAGGAATTTGTGCTCCTGCCGGGAATCGAACCCAGGACCCACGGCGCAGAGAGCGGAGACCTGTCCACTGCGCCAACTGGGTCGTCATCTTTTTTATATTATTTTCCTGAACTTGTGTTTTTTTTGAGTTTTCATGTGTACTTTTTCAATAAGTTATTAACTGTTAATAGCTCGTATGAGTGTGGACAAATCATAAAAAGTTGAAAAACGTGATTTTCGTTTTCGCTCACAAACTCCAATAGAAGTTCTAGAAAAGTTCTACCACTTTACAATGGCATGACTCGACTATGACGGGCAATGATTATTTTACTTGACTATGTATGACACTGGAGTGACTGCTCACTGCTGGCTAAATAAACATAGTTTATGCAGCCAAAATATTTAAAAAATTGTGAATTATAGAAAGAAATGTGCATTTAGCAATTTTGAGCGGGAAACCATTATTTTACACAAATATATAATTATTCTTGGTTTTATATGGCTAGTAGGCTATTTTGTTTACGAAGTAGCTTTCCAGTAAGTTTAAAAAAAATTACAAATTTAATGTTAATTTGTTTTTTTTTTCTAATTTAAATTTCCATGCGGCCATTTTATTTACGAGGCAAGTTTCCAATTTATTATTTAAGAAACCTGCTTATTGAAAAATTACAATTTCAATGTTAAAAACAGAGATTTCAGTTGAAGATATATAATTATATACCTCGGTATCATCAAATCGATACTTTGGGTCATTAAATTTTCCTATTAATTATAATAATCTCTTTGCTGGATACAAAATGCCGGCGGAGCACATCTCAATAACAGCAATATGCAACAATGCGTCGTAAACTTCGTATTATCGTTTATTACTAATTGTTTAAACTTGAATTGTTTTAACGAGCACATTCGTTGAAACTAATCTTGTTCGGATATTAGTTAGTTGCAACCGCATACGATGCATAATTACATACATTTGCATAAATTAAAAAGACACGTCAGTTTGATAACGTCTCATTGTACGCAAAAAGTTTCATCATTTGAGTATGAATATCGTAGAGAGTATTATGAAACTTTAATAATCGCTAAGCGTTTGACAGCTGACATCCTGCTAATGACAGATGGTTTTTACTCACTTATGTAATTGACTTTATGTGTCTAATTTAGAAGGGCATTTATTCCACATTGTGTACCTGCAATGAGTCCTTTTTTTATTTTAACGTCATGTTTATCTGCTGAAGTAATTCCTTTTGCATTTATCGATATAGAGTCAAATTCCGTTACGTGTATTTGTAGTACAGTTTAAATGTAGCACTGACAACTGTATAGAGTTAGTATACTAAGAAATCTACTGATCTCTAATTACAAAATCACGGACAACTACGCATTTTACTTTCAAAATGTAACTGGCCTCATACACATACCTTTATCTGAGTAACTAACTGGCCAGTTGGGTTCTATTTTCGAATTCGAATTCAGAACGAGCGGCCAGCGCGAGCGCATCCGAGCGCACTGCATACAAAGATAATGTCTGGAGACAAGCCCGACGCATGCTAAGCCGCTGTTATCTGAAATCTCGTCGTCTGTTTCACATCTTTATCTTACCTTTTTAATAACAACATCACGCGCTTTGTTTGCGAACTAATCCCGCCATCCTGGGTTTGTTAGTCTACGGTAGCTACTAAAATTATGACATACGGTTCTATCTTATCTATGGCCACTCTGCAACATATGTTGTCGACGGCGCCTAATGGAGTACTCTAATTCAACACTTTTGTTAAACAAATTTGATGTATTTGCAATCGCGTCAAAGTAACACAGCGTGTGCCAATTGTGTTGTTTAATTTCATTGAGTCATCTCTACTTTTTCAATACGGAATTTCCATAAGACGTTGTGGGTGTCTTCGTGAACGCTCGGGTGTGTCCGGGGTCGTCGGTCGCTAATTTCGCGCCCTTTCACCTGTCAATCAAGCGTCACGCGGGAACACGAGCGCGCGAAACTGAAATTAGCAAACGCGGCACGCCCGCTGGACGTCGCAAATTACAGCGAATTCAGATGTAAAGAGAGATTTGTTTGATATAGGTACTAAGTTAAATAAATTTACATGAGTGTTTGTTATTTTACAATAAATTACACACCACAATCAATTGAATTCGGTCGTCTCTCGCTCCTACCGATAAGGCGCACAAGCATTTTTCGGTACAAATTGACACTACAATTTTGTCCCTGTCATTACAATACTTACCTTTAACTAAGAATAGTTTGTATTGCATCTACACAATATTGTACCTTATCTATCTAAAGTATATGCCATTCTTACCTGCTGCATAAATCAAAAATATCAAAGTAGCAATTCAATATTTAATTCCCATAGTTTTGACGGTTAAATTTTCGCCCAAATTTACGATATAACCTTTTGGTTCGATCTCTTAGAGTGAGAATCAAGAACTATGTTACGCTCATTCATCATCATAAACACAGGCAAAGCACAAAGTACAGCAATAGTCTGCTCTATTTAGAAATGCATCACATATTCGCAGACATCAAACTTTTGGCGCCTTAATCTGTCAACTTGACATTTGCTTTCTGCGTGCGAGTTCGTGAAATGTCACAGGTATTTCCCTCGTATTTTATTTTATTTTAAATGAGATGAATTTGTTGGTGAAACACTTATTAAAGTTATCGTTGAAGGATAAGATAAATCTGACAAATTATGAAACGTAAAAGTTGATTTAATTTTGTTTGCAGATTATAAATATCTCAGAAGTCATTCACCGGCACGCTGACGCCTTTTTCAATCATCAATATATCTTAATGATAGATAATAAAGACGTATATCTGGGAACAAAATGTGCAAAGCCAAAAACACAACTCTAGATTGTACAGGACCTATTTTAGTGACTGTTTAGAATAGTCAGATTCTCTTTAACTTTTTCCTTATAGTAGGTAAACTATATAGTTAGGTAGGCCACGTAGACGTATTAAATTTGGTTTAAATTTTGTCAATGAGGTAGGTTTACATTTTAAATACAAAGTCAGTAACTTTTTTCATTTTTAATTAAAAACCATAGGTGCTATGTTTGTTTGGTCTGGATATTTTGTACCCAAAAAATCTCAGTTACATTTTTGTCCCGTAAGCGAAAAAAATAGTTTTTGGTGCGAAAGTAAAATAAGGTCGTTATCGATTTTGAAGTTTTCACAAACGGGCGAATCTTTGAGTGTTAATGTGTAGTAATGGTGGATTATTATTCATGAACGTGCATGAGTGTAGACAAATCATACAAAGTTGAAAAACGAAATTATGATTTTCGCTCCAAAACTAAAAAGTTCTAGTTAAGTTTCTACCACTTTACTATGACGGGACCATTACTAATTTTTATGACTTTGACTGGTGACTAGGAATTACCTAATTAAACTAAAAATATTTATTACAAGACACTGACAGCCAAAATTAAAAAAAAAGCTCAGTTGCGTTGTGATGACAGAGCTTCACAGAACGATACTAATGCAATCATCACCAACATTTAAATAACTATTCATAAATTCGGGAAGTTTTATTGTGCATAGTAATTTCCATTGCATAGGTATATGAGTTAAATATAATTTACATTTAAAATAAATGTAATTTATCTTGTAAATAATCTTGCATAACTTTCAAGTTTGGTATTTTTAATTCATAACCTCATTGGCACGTAATTAGGTACAAAGATGGGTTTAATTTCGAAAATGTCTCGT
Source organism: Lomographa bimaculata (assembly GCA_948107665.1). Taxonomy (NCBI): domain Eukaryota; kingdom Metazoa; phylum Arthropoda; class Insecta; order Lepidoptera; family Geometridae; genus Lomographa; species Lomographa bimaculata. The sequence continues at coordinate 2,012,286 of OX403603.1, forward strand.
CCACCATTTTTATTTGACCGCTCATTACGAACGTCTCAAAATTATTGGACATCTGCTCGTAAAAGTATGTGAAGTAATTAAAAAATAATTATATCCTGCTTCAGCTCATGTTCAGCTTCTATGTGGAGATAAGGAAATCACTAAACGAGCGTTTAAAATACTCGAGCGTTTAAATTTTTGTTCTATTCCCATTTTCATGACCCATAACAGTCATACCTATGTACGGCAGTGTTTTACGAGTACGCACTTTTTTATCTTACGCAGCTAAAACTTTTGGTCATAGTGTGTGAACTGAACAAACAAATGTGGAACTCGGTTTTAAAAAATTTCACGAATTAAGAATAATGTAGTAACCGACCGAAGATTCGGTTTCGGTTTCGGTAAGTTTTGGCAAGAAAAATGAAGCTTCGGTTTTGAAAGATTTTTTTTTTTTTTTTTTATTTGTGACAGGCTAGTGTTTGACCACTATCTCACCTGATGGTAAGTGACGATGTGATCGAAGCTGGTAAACACACTAGACCTGGAATACGCAGGCTCTCAAAGATAATCTAACGAACCCTCGGCTGCGCCGAAACTCTGCGTTCTTCAATTATTGCACGTCGCTCGGTTGAATTGTTGACTTGTTTATAAATTTTAGGTTTAAAAAAAATATTTTATAGCAGTAATATCAAAAGAAATGTAATTATATTTTCACATCCTTCAATTATTGTTTTATATTTCATTTAACACGTTTTAACTGTCTGCATACGTGTATAAAATAAGCCGAAATTCAGTAAAAAATAGATTTTTAACATCACTAAAAAAGTTTCGGTTTCGGTCGAAACTGAAACAGATACCGACGATTCGATTTCGGTTTCACTAGAAAGTCTTGTTTAGGTGGATACATGTATTTAATTATAATTAAACTAAAATATTTTAAGTCGCTATAAGTAATCGAAAACATTTAGTTTTGTCGCCTATTTTCCGTGTTCACGTTTACCCGAAATCCATATATTGGTAAATCGAAGTTTTAGATACAAAATATTACCGCTACCGCGTTTTCAACACCTAAGCGTTTTTACCGCTTGTTCTATTCCTTGCCTTATATCTTTTCGACAAGTCTAGGTCGTATTTTCAACACTTTATGGTTCAGATTTTTAATCTATTTGTATTATTATGAATAGAGAACTTAATGAGTGAAGAACGTTTATGAATTGGATTCGGGTTTGTTAAAAAACGTTTAATTTTGCCTTCGTTTCTCAGTTCATTTTGAATTCATAATTTCCTATCTCTGGGAAGATAGCTCACAATAAAAAAACTTAAACATAGTTTTATATACGATACGGGTAACATTATGTAATTTATAATTATCCGTTATTATGGATGGATACTATTGGATACCTATAACTTGTATTAAATTATTACTTATCTGTCTCTCTCACACTTATGTGCCTATATACATAATTATATAGGCAAAGGCAATTTTATTCGTGATTTACCAGCATTTGGCCTAGAGATACCTCTTCACTCTAGGCTACGAGATTATACGAACTTATTATGATTACTTGACTAATGCAAAGCTTCAGAGCTTAGGTCATCGCCGCATGGTAGATAGTCTCTCGGTTTTTTATCGGATTCATTTCGGAGAGTGCCAAAGAACTGCATAATCTAGTTCCCCCATCCCCGTTCTATCATCGGACACGCAGACAAACTGCTAAGCGACACCGCTATATGGTGGATATTCCAAAAATGCACACGAAGCGTTTTCCTTCCACATTCATTGTGCGAACTGCAAAGGAATGGAACTCCTTACCTGAGTGGGTGTTTCCTGACACCTGACCCTACAATATGGGAGTCTTCAAGTCGCGAGTGAATAGGTATCTTCTAGGCAAGCTTGCTCCATCGTCGGCCACATCGTCGCTTACCATCAGGTGAGATGGTGGTCAAAAGTGTGCCTATATTGAATGAAAAAAAAAAACCTACTATTATAATTATGAGCTTCCCGTTGGCTTTGCTGGGTGCGCGTTCGCCTTATAAGCAGCGGGTATCAGGTTCAATTCCCGACGGAAACACAAGGTTTCGTTCCAAGGGAGAAAGACTAGCGTTCCCACCGAGAATCGAACCCAATATCTGCTGCTTCGTAGGCGGACGTTCACCCAACTAAATTTTACTTTTAAATGTCCCTAATTGTATCTTATTCATATTTATGTACATTTATGACAATAGACGTAGTAGTAGTAATTTTACAGCACTACAACGATTTTTCCTGCACCTTCTCGAATGACTGGCAGAAAATGCTGTATTAGCATTAAGTCCTCCGTGTACAGCTAAACCGTGCAAAAGAGTAAATAAATAATTCGTACATCCTGTACCTGTGACAGTAGCCACTCGAAGTTCAATTAGGAGAGATTAGGAGCTGCTCACACTACAGCAGATAGCCATGTCTGCCACCTGTCATGCTACTCCATGGGTTTGATGGGCACTTAGATACTTAAAATGTTATGGACTTGGTGAAATCCACTGCTTCAAATGATTGTTAGAAGCGGGATGTGTATTTATGTAAAATTTTGGCTAAAAACCCCTTTCTCATTAGTTTTTCGCCAAAATTTTACCAGACATAACTGCTCGTAAACAGCATCTACCCGCAAATATTTATCCAATTTGAATGTGTGACTCTACTTGATAGAGTTTTATGCCATTATTCATCAAAAGGGAAAACGTTCGAAACGCACATTGTCATTACATTAAAATTACTGTAAGAAACGAGGTGAGGTCAAATGCTAGCCTATCAATAATAAAAAAACGGGAAAAACTTGAGTATTGAGTAACGGTGCCGAAATATCGATATCCTCAATGAAATACCAAAAATACTTGGTAATGTACAAGGGTTCTTAAAATTACATAATAATTGAGAACTCCATTGCGACATCTTTATGTAGTTGATATTCCACAAATAAGCACGAAACGATTTGCTTCCACATTTCTCATGATCATCGCGTTTGTAAACCTTGTTATAAAACTCCTCTATAACTTGTAGGTATCTCATGTACCCGACAGAAACCATAATGAGTCATGATGTAATCGACGATGGAGCATGTTTACCTGGAAGATACCTGTTCACTCGTGACTTAAAGACTCCCTCATATACCTATCGGGAAACACAGACTCAGGCAAGGAATTCCATTTCTTTACGGTGCGCGTAATAAATGTGGAAGCAAATCGCTTCGTGCTTATTTGTGGAATATCAACTATATAAAGATGTCGCAATGCAGTTCTCAATTATTATGTTATTTTGGGACCCCTTGTACATTACCAAGTATTTTTGATATTTCATTGAGGATATCGATATTTCGGCACCGTTACTCAATACTCAAGTTTTTCCCCCTTTTTTATGATTGATAGGCTAGCATTTGACCACCATCTCACCTCGTTTCTTACAGTAATTTTAATGTAATGACAATGTGCGTTTCGAACGTTTTCCTTTTTGATGAAAGATGGCTTAAGACTCTACCTAGTAGAGTCACACATTTAAAAATTGGACAAATATCGCCACACACTAAACAGTGTTCCAGCAGCTATTCTTGGCAGCCAGTTTTTAGTCTAGGTCTAGTATGCTAAACTTACCACCCTCAACTACGATTATCATTCGGCATCAGGTTAACCTATATTATTAGAGCGGTTAAGAGCGTTTATGGGCTTCTCTCTCGCTCGCACAATTCGACATTTATCTACGTGTGTTTCTGAAATTTTTTTCAACTAACTATATGGATATTAATACAATGAAAGTTTTAATGTAGATTTCGTTTTTCATATATTCAAGTTAATCGAAGAAAGAGTGAAAAATCATATTAAAATTTGGGAACTGTGTTTTTTCTCATCTTATCAAAGGTTATGATAACGAAAAGAAGTTTGAAACATCCTTGTATTAATGTCCATTTAGTTGGTTAAAAACATTTCCAAAGACACACGTAGATAATTGTGTTTATTAAAAATATTTAATTGTGCGAGCGAGAGGGAAGACAAAAGGAATAAACGATCTTAAACTCCATCCTATACAAGGATGTTTGTAAAATACCAATAAGGTTTCTCACCCTGAGTCTTATTCTAACAGTTTGCACATTTCGTTCTACGAATTTCTTATGAATGCTATATTTTCCGTAATCCTTAAGATGAGGTTTTCTTTACAATCTGAGTGTGCGCAGGAATTATTTCAAATCAAATCAAATCATTTATTGCTTAGAATGTAGGTAGGATTACAGAGTTGTTAAGATGAATATAAAAGTCCCTATACAATCTACCTCCTTCAGAGGTGTGCAATATTAAAATAATTCATTAAATTTATAACAATTAAAAAATACATACATTTAAAGATTTTAAGATAAATTAAACATTATTATGTCAAATTAATTCTATTATACGAGATAATTCCCCCAAGCCTTTTGTATCATCTAACAACAAGACAAACAGTCAAACGTCATCCATTCATGTTTGACATACCTCCAGCTCGTTCGAAGAGTTTCGCTTCTACGTTTATCATCCGTACTGCGAGGGAGTGGAACTCATTGCCCGCGTCTTTGTTTCCTGAGCGGCATAATCGGGCAGTCTTCAAGTCAAGAGTGAATAGGTATCTTCTAGGCAAACGTGTCCCATCTTTGGCCGGGGGACTTTCCATCAGGTAAGATAGTGGACAAACACTTGCCTATTCCACATTAAAAAAATACGCGCTTTCAAATAGCCTCCTTGTGCCGGTACCCGCGGGATATGGAGAAGTGAACCAGTTACCTATCCTACTTTGAGATTTTTTGATCATTTGGGGATGAGTTCATCGCACCATGATATGCCCCGAAAACTTTCGTAACAACTTAGGTAACAACTAACAAGTGGCTAAATCAAAATTTGATTAAACAAAACAGCATTTAAAAAGCTAACTAATTCACCTTTCAAACAAAAAAAACCTCATCAAAATCGGTTCATCCTTTAGGGAACTACGATTCCACAGACAGACACACACATACACACACAGACATGTCAAACTTATAACACCCTGTCGTTTTTCCTACACACACTAATTTCATTGTAGAAACATTTATTTTCGTTCATTTACCAATTTCAATGATATGCATAAATTACTGCTCAAGTAAATATAATCCTAAGTTTTCTCTTCTTTTCCTTCTTCTTCTTTCTCTTCTTATGCGATGTTATCTAACTAGATAGGTAAAATAATGACTATGTTATATATCATAGGGAACAATTGCTCTCCTTGTCACCCTTGGATATACCATCAGAATAGGCAAAGTGTAACTAGCTAAACTAAATTAAACACAATATGTTTAGTGTAAGTCGGTGGCCGTTCTTATCAATTAATAAATAAAGATAAAGGTATCAGCAGCAGTACTTACTCTCAGCTTGTTATTAACCTTACGTAATACGATTTTCATGAAATTTTATATGCAGGGGGTTATAAATCGATCCAGCGAGGTTTCATTTTTAGAAAACGTCGTTTTAACCTAGCAACCATGCCCATTTTACCATCTAACAACCAGACAAACTGTCAAACGTAATCCATTTATGGTTGACATACCTCCAGTTCGCTCGGAGCGGTTTGCTTCTACGTTCATCATCCGTACACCGAAGGAGTGGAACTCATTGCCTTCATCATTGTTTCCCGAGGGGTAATCTGGGAGTCTTCAAATCAAGAGTGAATAGGTATCTTCTAGGCAAGCATGTCACATCTTCGACCGCATCATCACTTTCCATCAGGTCAGATAGTGGTCAAATGCTTGCCTATTTGGCATAAAAAAAAGCAAAGCTCGGTCATCCAGGTACTAGGTAATGTTACAAGAAAAGTTGTCACAAGGAGGATACAATGTAAGTACATCGATAACGCCTTTCACTTTTATGGTAAACTAGCTGCGCCCCGCGATTTCACCCGCGTAAGTTCCGGACCCGCGGGAATTCCGGGCTAAAAAGAAGCCTATGTTCTTTCCCAAGCCCTGGACCATCTGTGTACCAAATTTCATTTAAATCGGTTCAGTAGCTTTGGCGTGAAAGCGCAACAGACAGACAGAGTTACTTTCGCATTTATAATATTAGTAAGGATGGAGTACCCGGAATAATTGAATAGAATAAGTTTTATATTAAAAACTGTGTACAATATCAATAAGATCTTAATTAAGTAAATATAGTTTCAAAAGTTTGTCCTTGCGGATATGCAACATTGAAATGATATATTACAAGAATTCTAAAAATGGTTGTTTTGGCTTCTGTTGCTTCAATAAAGCCCCCCATATTAGTTTTTCTTTAATATCTTCAATGTACAGACATCGGCCTGTTACAATTTCATTATATGTATAGATGACTATATACCTAAATAAATTAAATTAACATCTTTTGATAGTACTAATATCCTGTATAGATCGTCGATTCTAAAAACAGTACGGTCCTCTCCCAAACTTTTCAATCGATTGAGTTTTGTACTTTATAATTATTATAGTATTGATTTTGGATGACCTCTTCCTTTATGTATTAATAATTATTATCTATTAACATTTTATAAAGTTATAGTAACTATCACAACAATCACTATAACTTCCCATAATAACGTCCTCAAAATCAGATAAAGAAGGTAACAACATAATCCAAAATATAATTAACTAATAGCTGTCACATTAAAACCAATAACTTTAATGCAATGCCCCAGTTGCAAATAAGTAGTTCGCATACATTTCCCTCTCCCATCAACCCGTCATCACCCGCCCACCTACCCAACATCGATTTATGTCCTAATTTATATCGCCATCAATATATCCATCACACATCAACAAAATAACCACATAAATCTCGCATATTTACGTTATATACAACTAGACGCCATTACACAACCACTCAAAAAAGTCCTAAACACCCCGACAGGTGTCTCTATAGTCTCTAAACCAGGCAGTACAGGCCGTAAACACGAGCTGAAAAAACATTTCCTTCGAAAATAGAATTCGAATTCCCGCGCTTAATTGCACTCCCGCCAATGAGAGCGTGGTGCGTGCGAGTGGGAAAACTGGAATTTTGAACGAGATGGAATGACATGGGACTGACGGCTCCGCCCCGTTAACAACATGGCGGTTTTCTTGATTGGCGGGCTTTCTGTGTCACCGCCCAGAGTGACGCGCGGAAACCCGGAGGCGGGAAATGCGGAGAAACCGCGGGAAAATCGCTCACGTGTTTCTAATTTCTATTCCATGTTCTAACGTCGTTTTCCGTTTTTGAAATTTAATTGCGGAAGGTAATTTATTGTTTTTTGTACTGATTGTGTAAGTAGGTAAGTATTACTTACATTGTAATTAAGCATGTTTTGGTCCAGTTCATTTTGTTTAGTAGTATGTAGGTAGTTATATTATAACCTCATTCTTCATTATTTTGTGGCAAAAAGGAATAAGTACGTAATTTCTCAGTAGAACTAATCTAATCTATTGGCAATTGAATTGACAATAAATCTTTCTTTCGTAAGATTGAAATAAATGAATATGAATATGAATATTGATTTTAAAACAGCAGCCACGCAACGCAACCCGTAACGCATCTATAAAAAATAAAAAAATAAATTTTGGTATAAGGTACTCATATTGAAAATATTTAAATTCAATTTCCCGGTTCTTCTGGGTAAGGCAGGCAATAAAATATTAAAATGCATAATTAAATACTTAATTGCATTTTCTTTTTAAAATTAGAGGAAAATCAAAACCTACTTAAATCTATACAGCATACAGATGTACATACCTATAAAATTTCAGGAAAAATTGGGAATTGGTCCGTATTTTTGTTTCATAAATTAGACATCATTTAATTTGAGTTTTACCCGAAAACAAATATTTATAAACTGGCAGGTCGAAAGCCGGACTTTTTAGGCAGAGCTTTTAACTCACGTGCTAATGTAGACAAAGTAACGTAACAGGTCTGCAATGTTCCCAAAATGCCGGCAGCGTTGCCCCGCTGTATATAGCAATACTTCTGCGCTGTGCAAAATACAAACAAACAAACGCATTCACACTCACAGCCCCACACTAATTTCAGATACTTGTAATGTGTGTGCCGGAAACATTTACATATCACGAACACAATCACACCTAGAACCAGAAGCACAAATGTCCCTTGGGAAGGAAAATTGTGTTCTTTTTTTTTTATTCATGATAGGCAAACTTTCGACCTTCATCTCACCTGATTGTAAGCGACGATGTGGTCGACGATGGAGCAAACTTGCCTAGAAGATACCTATTCACTCGCGACTTGTAGACTCCCATATTGTACTCATCAGGAAACACCGACTCAGGTAAGGAGTTCCATTCCTTTGCAATTTGCACAATGAATGTGGAGGAAAAACGCTTATGCACATTTGTGGAATGTCCACCATATAGCGGTGTCGAATCTGCCGGGAATCGAACCCAGGACCCACGGCGCAGAGGGCAGACACTTGCCCACCGCGGCAACTGGGTCGTCAAATCGTCAGCATTCTGGTCACGAGCCGACTCTCTCAATCGTCCATCCAAATCTTAGCACATTCCGAGAGCACACGGTCCCCGTGGGCCCAGTGTTTCCACCCCAAACGATAAAAGAATATTTATAATACGAAATTTGAATATTTACGCCGTTTTTTTTTTTTTTTATTTGTGACAGGTTAGTTTTTGACCACTATCTCACCTGATGGTAAGTGACGATGTGATCGAAGCTGGTAAACACACTAGACCTGGAATACGCAGGCTCTCAAGGATAACTGTTGCCGTTTAAGGGCTTCTGCTGTAGAAGCAGCACCACTTGCCTCCTGTGATAACAAACAAACGCATTCACACTCACAGCCCCACACTAAGTTCAAAGACTTGTATCGTGGGTGCCGGAAACATCACACACACATTACACCCAGAACCAGAAGCACAAACATCCCTTGGGAAGGAATTTGTGCTGTTGCCGAGAATCGAACCCAGGACCCACGGCGCAGAGGGCGGACACCTGTCCACTGCGCCAACAGGGTCGGATGTTTTTGAAAGATGAGATGGCGCTAAAGTTAGTCAAATTTTTTTTTTTTCAAATAAGTCTATAATTCATAAAAAAAAGTATCGACGCAAGTAGCAGTCCAAAGACCGTCCTATCTTCCACGGAATTAGGGTCATTGCATCTGGCCTTTAGCCGTCATCCCGCATGAGGCCACTTGGTTCTAAAATACCTGCAACATTTGCACTTCGTGAGGCCCGACGGATATCTTCATTCGAAGAACTGTGGGCGACCAGCACTGCTTATACACGAAAGCCCATGATGACCGAGGCAGTATACTCTCTCACCATATACATCTGTGCGAAACAAACATCGATGTGCAGTGAAATGGATATACGGAATGTGAAAAAAAAAAAAAAGTTATATTGCTGGACAATACTTATGTCCAGCAATATAACTTTTTTTTTTATGCTTGATAGGCAAGCATTTGACCACAATCTCACCTGATGGAAAGTGATGATGCGGTCGAAGATGTAGCATGCTTCCCTAGAAGGTACCTATTCACTCTTGAATACTTGAATATTATTATACTTGTTTTCTTATATATAATACTAGCCGTGCCCCGCGGCTTCACCCGCTATTATCAAGTTAAAAAGTAGCCTATGTGTTAATCCTAGGTATAATCTATGTACATTCCAAATTTCATCCAAATCCGTTCAGCAGTTAAAGCGTGAAGAGGAAACAAACATACTTGCACACTGACACACAAACTTTCGGATTTATAATGTTAGTAGGATTCCCGAACATCGCTGGGCATTCGTGAATATTAATTGGAGGATGCTCAGCGCGCCACTTGGAAACGCATTTTGTTTTTTTTTTTTATCCCTTATAGACAATCATATGACCATAATCTCAGCTGATCGCAGTGGACAAGTGTCCGCCCTCTGCGCCGTGGGTCCTGGGTTCAATTCCCGGCAGGAGCACAAATTCCTTCCCAAGGGATATTTGTGCTTCTGGTTCTGGGTGTAATGTATGTGTGATGTGAGTGTTTCCGGCACCCGCGATACAAGTCTTTGAACTTAGTGTGGGGCTGTGAGTGTGGATGCGTTTGTTTTGTTTGTTTGTTTTTGTTTGATGGAAAGTAATGATGCGACCGAAGATGATGACAGCATGTGAATATTCAATTCAATTTCATTAACAATTATTACATCGTGTAAATAGAATCATGTACCTAACCTACTCTTTATTAGACAATTAGCTGTGCCCCGCGGTTTCGCCCGCGTTTTTTTTTTTTTTTTTAATTTATTTGTGACAGGCTAGTGTTTGACCACTATCTCACCTGATGGTAAGTGACGATGTGATCGAAGCTGGTAAACACACTAGACCTGGAATACGCAGGCTCTCAAGGATAACTGCCGGAACACCGTATTTGGCTTGGCGGCAGACTTTCAACTTGATGGTGGTAAGCTACTTTGGTAGGAAGCCAGGCGAGCAACTCACAAAATGCTCTACCACCTCTCAATCTAGTTAAAAAGCAGTTTAGTATTAATTCGGAAACGTAACGTCAAAAACTTTTTCAAGGTGCGAACTATAGCTGACCAAGCACCAGTCAGCATCAGCAAGCATTCAGCGGTCACGTGGTCTCTGGACTGCTACATGACGTAGACAGGGCTGGCTCGCCAGGATTATTGTGGTGCCGTTTTGTAGGGCAGTTCTTTTACTTACCTGCAATAAGGAGGTCATGGTAAGCCCCCTGATCTTAAAATTTCACTAGAATCGGTTGAGAAATGCTCCTCTACAGGTCGCCAGGAACAATTGGAAACCCGGACAAACGAAAGCAATTTTGCCCCAGCTGAAACGGAGACGCTTAGGGCTCGCTCGGTAAATAATTGACCGAGAAATGCCTTATGAGAAATTATTAATATCTTCTCCATCCAAAGGTTGTCTGGAAGAGATCGCTTTTAGCGTTAAGACCGCCGATTGTACACTTTAATTTAAGGTTTAACATGTTTTGTAAGTGATTTATGTGTAAGGTGTGACAATAAAGCGTTATCTATCTATCTATCTATCTATCTACCTTCCTTTCCTTACTCTATAATTAATTATTAATTATAGGTATAATGCCCGTTGGCTAATTGGGCGAGCGTTCGCCTTCTAAGCAGGGGTATCGGTTCGATTCCCGGCGGGAACACAAGTTTTCTCCTCAAGGAAAACTTGTGTTTCTGGTTCTGGTTGTGATTGTGTGTGATGTGAATGTTTCCGGCACCCACGACACAAGTCATCGAACTCAGTATGGGGCTGTGAGTGTGAAAGCGTTTATGTTTATCTAAATAGTATCACTCACGTACAGACTGGTAATTCTATTTATGCACCTAAGATGCAGGCTATGCCTAGTTTGGGGCCCACTGAAACTATTATTGTACTATAAGGTATAAGTATTTCTCTTTCGTTAAATAAATATCATTTATTCATTATTGACACTACGCCTGAGTCCACTCCGCCACAAAAAGTGACATTGCCAGGACTAGAAAGAGAAAGAGCGAGTTATGTCAGATGATGACTGGCATATTTGAGACGTATGGTAACACCTTTAATCGCAGGGAGAGGAGTATTTAGTATCACTGCAGACGTATCAGCAAGCTTGTCACTTACCATCATGCAAGCGTGTTTCTTGTCTCCTTTCTTACTAGCATAAAGATGAAAAACGATCATATCACAGTATATAATATTACCTTAAACTTAGCTTACCACAGGTAGTGGGCTTGAGCACTTGAGTTGCCTATTAGCATGATGCCTTGTAGGTAAGTTAAGTATTTGCTGTAGGGTAGACCGAGGCGATTCGGATCACAGGGCGAATCGGATCAAAATAAGGAATTTTATTTATTACCTATTTAGTTTTAATAAATATAGGTAATGGGCCCGTATATTGCATCCAAGAATTAAAAAAAAAAAATTATAAATTACTGTTGGGTTTTCTAATTTTGTACTTATTTTTATTAAAAACTAGCTGACCCGGCGAACTTCGTACCGCCATATTTTTATTCAGTTTTTTTTTGTAATTTTCTTTCATAAAAGCAAGTCAAAAACGAACACAAATAAAAATAATTATCAAATTTAGTGCAGTCGTTCGGAAGTTATTTGTGTACATACATTTCGGCAAATCATTTTTATTTATCAAATAATTCATTAATTAAATTTAAAAAAAAATAAAGCATTTAATACCTTAAGTATTTTAAAAGAATGAATAACAATCGCAAAAACAAGTAAATTAGAATTCTCAAATGAAAACACTACAATTCTTGAAATATAGAAAAGATAAATATCGCGGGCGGAAACCCGCTGCCCATCTTGCAAGCAATAAACTAACCACTGAGCCATACAAGTCATTATCCAACTGACGAATTTAATTCTGCCTAGCATATAGCATAAACTGATATAGGAACATAACATAAACGCTTTCACACTCACAATCCCACACAACGTTCAATAACTTGTGTCGTGGGTGCCGGAAACATTTACACCAGAAATACATATTTTCCATGGGGAGAAAATTTGTGTTCCCGCCGGGAATCGAACCCGATACCCCTACTTAGAAGGCGAACGCTCAGCCAACTAAGCCAATGGGCAGCCTAGCATATAGCATACTAGCCGTGCCCCGCGTCTTCGCCCGCGGGCATAGCTTATACCTAGGATTAACACATAGGCTACTTTTTAACTTGATAATAAAGTTAAAAAGTAGCCTATGTGTTAAACCTAGGTATAATCTATGTACATTCCAAATTTCATCCAAATCCGTTTAGCCGTTAAAATGTGAAGAGGGAACAAACATACTTACACACAAACTTTCGGATTTATAATATTAGTAGGATACTGACATCAATAGAAAGATAAACTCTTTATTGAACACCATATTTGTGACAAAACAGAATAAAAAATAATGACAAAATAAGTGTAACAGTAGGCGGTCTTATCGCTAAATCTCTTCCAGACAACCTTTGGATGGAGAGGAATTACGTAACAAAGTTGACGTCGTCGGTGTTTAACGTAACAATATTCAGAAAGGGGCAAGATTTGGAAAAAAAATATAATTATAATATACCTACTTATTTATAAATAACAATTAAAATATATCAATATAATTCTTATCAAATAAATAATAGACATAAATGTACTGCAACATGTAAATATGTTATTTTGATATTGCCAGTATAATAATGACAGGCGTAGCTGTCACATTCATAATTTTAGTAGGCGTCTGATTGATGGATGGACTTATAGGAGGCGCTATGTACACCATGCATGTGTTTATATCGATTTTCATTTGTTTTTCTGTTTAATCTTCATCAAAATCAAAATCCAGTAATCACATGGGCCCCAAAGAGGCACTCATGAAAGTTAATTCAACTCTACTGCCAGAATCGCAAAATTACAGCCATCTCGAGAAGAACCTGGCAAGAAACTTGGCGGCGCATATTTTTTACTAGTCGCGCCAGCGGCTTCCCCCGCTATTATCAAGTTAAAAAGTAGCATATGTGTTAATCCTAGGTATAATCTATGTACATTCCAAATTTCGTCCAAATCCGTTCACCCGTTAAAGCGTGAAGAGGGAACAAACATACTTACACACACACACACAAACTTTTGGATTTATAATATTAGTAGGATTTTAAACATTGTTAAATGGCTACAGGAATTATATTATACTACGTATATCTATTTCATGCTACAATAGACGCCAGAAAGCGTTTGTGCAGTTTGCCTCCATGCAGTAAATTGGTCTCACTATACTAACGATACTTTATTAAAAAAAAACAATATGGCATTCGTGGATCTTCTTGGAGTACCTAATAAATAGTATTCGAAACGCAAGAAAAGCTTAAAAAAGCCGACTTCACCGCTTATATTTTAGTTAGCTTGATCGATTTCGATAAAATGTATATGGGACCACCTCTGAAATATAATCACCCAACAAAATAATTAAACGCAAGCAAAGCTTAAAAAAACGACTTCACCGCTTTATCTTCGGAACCTTGATCAGATTTAATAAATGTATTAAACACGCATTATTGACTATAACTCAAAAACTACTGATCAGATCTTGATCAAATTAGAAGCTTTTAGCTTTAAAATAAAAAAAGAATCATTAAAATCGGCTCATAACGAAATAAGTTATGAGGTAACTTTTGAAGTCGGGTAAACGAGAACATCGTCAAAGTACGCATTATTCGTCACAAAATAGGCATTATTGACGATATTTAAAGAACTACTGATCAGATCTTGATCAAATTTTTTTTTTATTTGAAAGATGTTGCTTTCTAAATATTAGAAAGCAAAATCTTTCAAATAAAAAAAAATTCGAAATCCGCTCATGTGGAAAGAAGTTATGAGGATAGAAGGAAAAAGTTATAACACAAAAAAAAAATACAGTCGAATTGAGAACTTCCTTTTTTTAAGTCAGTTGAAAATGGACATATACAAATGAGATAGGGTATCGAGATGTTTGCCGCGAAAGTGACGGCCAGGTTTTAGTTTCTTTCGTCCTGTTAAACTTCGCTGGTGGCGCGAGTAAAATCGCTGGCGTGTAAATAGCCCACTATTTACGTATTAATATTTTTAATGATAGCGGTAAATTATTTTGAACATTGGCAAAAATCAGTAGGGATACACGAATCAATTTACAGTGTTTATTTAAGCCCACGTACCTTAGACTGCTTCGAAACCGCCTCCGGAGCTCCCCAAGAAAGGAACTACAGCAAACTGTATGTATGCCTAAGCGCACACACACAACTCCACGTCGCGCCGGCCGGCGAGTTTGAATCCGAAGAAATCCGAGAGTGTACGAGGCACGGAACACTCAATCACCTCACAGTTCACGCAGTCGATCACAATAGACACGATGAAGTTTTTCTTTTAAGTCCTGGTTAATTAGATGATAATTATTTAATTAGTTTTCTACGTCACAAAATTCAATAGCGGAGGGTTTGTCAACCACACGGATCAGGTGACACACACGACTGAAGTTCTTCTTTTTTAAGTCTGTGAAGTTAGTCGCGAGTGCAAAAAATGTCACTCGATACAACTAGCGCCATCTCTAGGATCGTCCTTGAACGATCTCTAACAGTGGTCAGCAGAGAGCCTAATACACTGCAAATGCACTCAAATATCCAAAGATTCTTGCCAATATGAATATTAGGTATATAAAGTGAAGTATTTATTCACAGATGTATAATTTACATTTATTTTTTTATATTATAAAAGGCAAAGACGCTTCACCATTCGCTTTTAAAGTTTCAGCTTCCATTTTTGACGTCACAGAAAAAAACGTTCATATTTTTATCTGTTGTTAATAAAAAAATCTCAAAATTCTATCGCTTATCAGACCACACAGGCTTGGAGCGTCTTGGACGGCGTCATGCAACTGTCAAAATAATAGCTCTGATTGATTTATCGGTGCCCTCTTGTACAAACCTCGCCATAGGTGGCACTGGCAACACATGTGTTTCGTTCTACTTGACGCCGAATATTGAAATGCACGTGTGGTGAAATATAAGATAGTGTCACACAAAATAATATCAATCATTTAAACAATATTTGGACTTTAGGCGAGAAAGTGATAATCAATAATAATTGTATTGGTAACAATATGGATTACACGTCGTTAACTAAAAAAATATACGTTAGATACATTACCTACAATTTAAGTAAGGAAAAATAATACAAAATATACTTAACGATCCTACAATAATATTATAAATGCGAAAGTTGTGTGTTGTGATTGAGATTCTCAATTCGACTATATGTTTTTTTTTGTATGTATGTTACGCGATATCACCGCCAATTTTATGAATCGATTTTTGTTTGCTCTAGAAGTGGTCTCATACAAAATGTATATGTAATTTATAATAATTATTATAATAATTTATAAATTACTAATAGTAATATGATTACAATTAGTAATTTATAAATTCGTCAATGCTGTAGAACGTCTGCTGGATAAGCCGGTGCTTTAGACGTTTTTTGAAATAGGTAAAAGAAATGTAGGTCGTAAGACAACAGTCGTTAAGCTATGTCGGATGCCTTTAGCCTGAATAGCCCTGACAGTAGGACTGACCACTATTCTATACGACAAGCGAGCAACCAATGGCGATGTCGATTTAATTGCTTAAAATTCATAGTGATCATAAATATAATCTATCCAGGTAGACATACTTCCAGTTCGCTCGAAGCGTTTCGCTTCTACGTTCATTATCAGTACAGCGAAGGAGTGGAACTCATTGCCTGCGTCCTTGTTCCCCGAACGGTATAATCTGGGAGTCTTCAAGTCTCGAGTGAATAGGTATCTTCTAGGCAAGCATGTCCCATCTTTGGCCCATCAGTTTCCATCAGGTGAGATAGTGGTCAAATGCATGCCTATTCTACATAAAAATTTAAATAAAAGAATATGTTAACAGTCTAAACATTTCGAACATACAATAGTTTTTTAAATTTAGTTTTATCTTATTATACTATTGCACTCAAAACCAGACACATTTTTATAACATATAGTTAGGTCTAATTTATTACATAAATTTTTGTTTGCACAGTTATTTACAGAATAACAGTAACAAATATAAACACACACACAAGCAGCAGAAGAAAACAGTTCAACATTGTCACAAACCGTCTCCAACACAGCATAATGCTGGCTGTGCACCAGCGCTGGTCTTCCGCTGGAGCCATTTGACAAAGTAACGGTACGGACATACAACACACAATATTTATCTATCACACTTCACACTAACTTATTGTGAACGTTTGTGAGTGCGTTTGTTACTTCTTCACGCTCTGGCTGGATCAATTTTGATGAAATTTGTTACAGAGCGACACCCTGGATTAATACATAGGCTACTTTTTATCCTGGAATTTCCGCGGGACTTGCGCGGGTAAAACCGCGGGGCACAGCTAGCAGCTATTTGTAGTAATCATTTCGAAATCAATCCGTATCAATGCGAAAGTAACTCTGTCTGTATGTCTATCTGTTGCGCTTTCACGCCAAAACTACTGAACCGATTTAAATGAAATTTTGTACACAGATAGTCTAAGTCTTGTGAAAAACATAGGCTTCTTTGTATCCCAGAATTCCCGCGGGCCCGGAACTTACGCGGGTAAAACCGCGAGGCGCAGCTAGAAATATTATAACTAATGTCTAATTCTCACGAAAACTTTGATCGTCAAACTTAATAAACGAGGGCGAACCCGCAGGGCACGGCTAGTATTCAATAATATGGAAACCAAATAGAATGCGTACTCCTTAGATCTAAATATATATAACTCAAAGGTGACGGACTGACTGACATAGTGATCTATCAACACAGCCCAAACCACTGGACGGATCGGGCTGAATTTGGCATGCGGGTAGATGTTATGACGCAGGCATCCGCTAAGAAAGGATTTTGATTAATTCTACCCCCAAGGGGATAAAATAGGGGATGAAAGTTTGTCAATTTTAAAATAATACTTTTTAACGCGAGCGAAGCCGCGGGCAAAAGCTAGTACAAGATAAAGATAATCTAAAATCTTATTATATATATATCTAATTATAGTTTTTTTGGTTATTTTTATTTTAGTTTTTAGTTTAATATTTAAGTTGTAGTTTTATAACATTAAAATCCAAAACATTATTACTTGACCCAGATAAAGATAATTTAAGTAAAAGTAGAAAATCCACATTAGGTATTAATGAATTCGTCACTAATGTATCGTCCACACCTACGCTATCACCAGCTGTCGTACAGGACACCAACTAATTGTACCCAGCACATCTACATATTGACGTAGTGTGACATGTAGGGTAGATGTTATCTGTGACACCTAACATTAGAGTAATGTGTAGTCATTGTATAGTGACGTCACTTGTAGAGCCACAGTTTATAAAGGTCGAAAGCCTATCGGTATTCTATCGTTTACATTTAGGTGAATGTGCGCAGGAATTTGGGGGCTGAGTCACCCACGTCCGTAGGAGGATACCCCTTAAGTCTGACTCCCTACACGTGGTCCCCGGGTGGTGCTAATCAGGTGACATTTGAGAGGTGGTAGAGCATTTTGTGAGTTGCTCGCTTGGCTTGCTACCAAAGTAGCTTACCACCATCAAGTTGAAAGTCTGCCGCCAAGCCAAATACGGCGTTCCGGCAGTTATCCTTGAGAGCCTGCGTATTCCAGGTCTAGTGTGTTTACCAGCTTCGATCACATCGTCACTTACCATCAGGTGAGATAGTGGTCAAACACTAGCCTGTCACAAATAAAAATAAAAAAAAAAATTAAAAAAAAAGAATTACAATTGTTAATTCCTACATGACCGTTTTACCATCTGATAAGACAAACAGGCAAACGTTATCCATTTGTGGTTGATAAAACTCCGGTTCGCTCGAAGCGTTTTGCTTCTATGTTTGTTATCCGTACTGCAAAGGATTGGAACTTGTTGCCCTCGTCTTTGTTCCCCGAACGGTATAATCTTCAAGTCAAGAGTGAATAGGTATCATCTAAACAAGCATGCTAAATATTCGGCCGCATCATCGCTTTCCATCAGATGGGATAGTGGTCTAATGCTTGCCTATCTAAGAGTTGCCAAAGTTCACTTGAGAGTTAGTACTAAACTGTCTGCACCACAATTTACTTACCAGTAAGTAAGGAAAACTAATTTTATTTTCGATGACAAAAAATATTCTTTTCAACTTATTTTTTTTTATTCTGCTCAGTTGTCGATTCTAAACCACCCCCTAAAGGATTGTGCACTACTTACGAATAATGGTATATGATAACATATGTGACCACTTTATGTTTTTTTTTTTCAAAAACTAGCTCTGTCTACGGGCTAATTGCCTATATTATTATATTCACCGGTTCAAAACGTAGAAGATTGTCGGATTACGCAGTAACTGTTACTCATTCTGTGACCCATCGTTTTCACACTCAAATAAATTTAACGATTTTTCCTAGACTATTGGTCCAAATTAAATGCAGTAAAGGACAAATTGTATCTTCGTGATCTACGTAAGAGGATAAAGTTATTTTGATAGGGGTTAGTATTGAATGCTTAAAAAGCTAACAAAACAGAAGCTGCTATTTTATCAGATTTTTAAAAAAAGAAAAGATTTTTTTCTGAGTTAAATATACATGTTAGATATGTGATATCGCGGATTTATTGTAAAACTTATGAAGGCCATAATTTTTGCCATACATTGTATTCACCTATGTATATACCTGTTTAGTCAGCGTACGCCGATCAATGGGGAATTCAAATGGGTATTTGACACTAGCCCGATAAAGCGGCCAGTTAGCAAATTATTCTCCGACTTGTCTTACGAATATTATTATTTCGAACTGATAACTAACTTTCATTCCACATAAACATAGCTTATGACACTCAGTGATAGTGTAGCTATTTATTAATGAAATAATTTTCAGAAACGGATCAGTAGTTTCAGAGATTATCTTTTGCATACAAACAAACAAACAAACTTTACCTCTTTATAATATTAGTATATATAGTATAGATACATCAAAGTATGTAAGGCATCGAGCTTAGAGGTAACTCAAGTGCTCAAGCCCACTACCAGAGGTAAACTT
Source organism: Lomographa bimaculata (assembly GCA_948107665.1). NCBI lineage: Eukaryota > Metazoa > Arthropoda > Insecta > Lepidoptera > Geometridae > Lomographa > Lomographa bimaculata. The sequence goes on from OX403603.1 coordinate 2,031,846, forward strand.
TATCTTAACCGTCATAAGATTCCAGGAAATTACAAAACTGTGTTTACACAAAATTTTGTATACGGTCCAGCAGAACACATTTAACACACATTATAGAATATACACATATAAATCTTAATAATGAGGCATTAGAAATGTTATAAGTCACTTATTACTTACTTGTTGTTTGTTTGAAACGCTCGTTACCAAATCGCTGCCACCTTTCTCCCACCCATACTGTCACTACTACATACGATTCAAACGCAGAGCCACGCACACAAACAAAAACCTCGCCTACGCGTAATATAACTTTACGGACCTTTTTTTTTTTATTTGTGACAGGCTAGTGTTTGACCACTATCTCACCTGATGGTAAGTGACGATGTGATCGAAGCTGGTAAACACACGACCTGGAATACGCAGGCTCTCAAGAATAACTGCCGGAACACCGTATTTGGCTTGGCGGCAGACTTTCAACTTGATGGTGGTAAGCTACTTTGGTAGCAAGCCAGGCGAGCAACTCACAAAATTCTCTACCACCTCTCAAATGTCACCTGATTAGCACCACCCGGGGACCACGTGTAGGGAGTCAGACTTAAGGGGTATCCTCCTACGGACGTGGGTGACTCAGCCCCCATCCAATTATTGATCAAGCGTCAATGTGTGCGTGCATGTCGCTGCAAACTGTCACAGGCGAAATAGATACTATGTGTATTCGCGCCAATTGTCTGACCTATGGTCTATGCGATATAGCGTCCATATTTTTTTACGTCCGTGGCAGATACCATCGATGACATTCACATCTTATTTGTTGCTGACGTCAACATCTTTAATGGCCATTTGATAATTAATAAAAAGTTGACAATTCAAGTTGACAATTTAGTAGCTTGTTAGCTAGTGTCAAGTAGGCGGAGGAGGTACTCAAGTCGACTGTATTTTTTTTTTTATGTTTCTTACTTCCTCAGAATACAGAAAGCATACTTCATAACTTCTTTCCACGTGAACCAATTCCAATTTTTTTTTTTTAGTTTGAAAGATGTTGCTTTCCATTTGGTGCTATTTAAATTTGATCAAGATCTGATTAGTCGTTCTTGAAATATCGTCAATAATGCGTATTCTGTGGACTATATTGACGATATTCTCGTTTATAACCGACTTCAAAAGTTACCTCATAACTTCTTTCGTTGTGAGCCGATTTTGATGTCTATACATGTGCTTTTCATGTGGTCTCATTGAAATTTTATCAAGACCTGATCTCTAGATTTTGAGATATCGTCAATAATGCGTGTTTAATACATTAAATCTGATCAAGGTTCCGAAGATAAAGCGGTGAAGTCGTTTTTTTAAGCTTTGCTTGCGTTTAATTATGAAGTTGACAATTTGAAAAGAAGTGGCTTGTTAGCTAGTGTCAAGTAGTTACACCAGTACAGACACTTTTATCATGGCATTTAAATTTAAGAGAGTAGGTACTTGATCGACTGTACCTTAAACGAGATCCAATTATTAATGTCGACCTAATGCATTTGTTATTATTTGAAAAATATGACAAATTTTAATGTTTTTATTTTTAATAATTGTGGTTGACTAGCTGCGCCCCGCGGTTTTATCCTTGTTAGTCCGAGATCCGCGGAAATTAAGGAATAAAAAGTAAGTAGCCTTTGTGTTAATCGGGTAAGGCTGGTTTACTTTGCATATTTTCATAGTTTGATGTGTTACGGAATGTTACTATGGGGATCTGCTGCCGATGTTAAAACTACCTTTATTCTACAAAAGAGAGCGGTTCGTGTTCAAATCGGTAATAAAACGGGCATTAATTAAGAAAGCTTAATATCAAACGATTGACTACATTAATGACAAGGATGCATGGAAGCAAACTGCACAAGCGCTTTCTAGCGACTACATAATATATAGATATAACTAGGTTAATATAATTCATGTATTAGTGTACAATTATTATTTAGTGTACAAGAATTATTAGTGTAAAATAATTATTTTAAAATATGAACGTAAAAATGCACCGCCGAGTTTTTTGCCAGGAACTTCTAGAGATAGCTGTAATTTTGCGAATCTGGCAGAAGAGTCGTTAACTTTCATGAGTACCTCTTCTCAGTGGCGCATCGGGCAGGTCTCTGCCCTAGGCGTCATGAGTTCTGGGTTCGATTCCCGGCAGGAGCACAACTTTCATTTCCTAGTGACATTAATTGTTCTTCTGGTTCTCGGCGTGATTTTGTGTGTGATGTATATGTTTCCGGCACCCACGATACTAGTCTTCAAACTTGTGTAGGCACTGTGAGAGTGAAAACGCGGCATATGAAAAAGAAATAAGTAGAAAATAAGTATTTAAAGCGTATACATCCTAGCCCCGCCATCCCCCGCAGGGCTGGGCGCGGCAGAAAGGTACTTCTACCTACTTTGCAACATAATATGATACGCGGAAGACAGTCTCCGGAAGATGCCGTTGCCGACACCAAGTGTGGTGCAAGGGACAGCATTATCACGATATTTCTAAATATATTTTATTTATTAGCCAACTTACTTCTATCATTACAGGATATAATAATGAATAGGTATATAAATAGTTAACGTTTACCTTATTGTATTACAAAATTCTTATTTTTTGGATTCACTCAGAGAGCAACAAAATAACCACAGATAATAGTGTAATATACTAATATATTGTCACGTCAAACAATACTAGTAGTTCATCCGAACTGTGACGTCACGCCCTTAATTCGGAAAATAAAAAAATTGTTGTTTGTATTCAGTTTACGGACGATAATTTACGTGATAACCTCATAAGACAACGCTTAGTTCAATCGTGCCTCTCTATCGTTTGTTGCGTTCTCGCTTGCACGCTCAGGCTCAGGCGGATCGTGACACTTTTTCGTGCGTGCAGCCGGTGTTAATCGATTTATAAGACGTTATCACGTCAAAATTTATTTTATCCTATTCTGCTAACAAACATATGTTTAGTAAATACAAACGGACTCACCGTAACGCCTGGTAGTCCTCACGCGGCGGTTCCGCTAACACCGATTCTCTTGCGATTGTTTCTTTTATAGGATTTTAACAGATTACAACGTATTCACAATTTTCATCAGTTTGAGAATCATTAAATTATAATTAAAACGGCAATTAGCGTGACTTACGCGATGTCGATGTCTAAATCGACAATTGTTTCGGCTTCATTCGGAAGCCTTCTTAAGGATAAGTGCGGAGCGCTCGCCGACGCGTCCCTCCTCGCACTTTAAGAATCGAGATAAACATAAACGCTTTCACACTCACAGCCCCACACTCAGTTCGATTACTTGTATCGTGGTTGCCGGAAACATTAATATCACACACACACACACACAATCACCACCAGAAACACAATTTTCCCTTTAGGAGAAAACTTGTTCCCGCCGGGAATCAAACCCGCTGCAAAGATGGCGAGTGCGCACCCAACTGCGCCAGCGGGCAGTTAAAAATCGCTATATTTTCTTCACTTGCGGCACATTTAACTGAACGCATGTTTTTTGCGATGCATTTCATTACGTCAACGCGGCCAGTGTTGCCAATCTAAGTATTTTACCAGCATTTTGTCAATTGGCTATTATTTTTATTGAATTTTCTATACTAGACGTTCGCCCAGAACAGCGATCTTTTTGCTTTGTACAAAAAAACTCTTTTTTTTGTTCAAAGTTAAGTGCTTATAACTTTTTTCTTAATTTGAATTATTTTATTTCTGTAGTTTTTGTTTAATAAGAGGATATAACAGATATTATATGTAACTAGCGGTCCACCCCGGCATCGAAGAACCGCTCGACCGATTTTGTGCAAACTTCACATAAACCATCTACTAAATAGTCCGAACAAAGCCTAAACATCTGGTTAGGTTAGGTGAGCCCGTTCTTGAGTTATAAAATTACAACGAAAAGTGGCATTGATTTTTAAATATATAGATTGTCAGTTTTATTTAAGAACCCTTTTTTAAGATCGACCCCGGGACTAAATAGGTCCAAAAACAGAGACTTTGGTGGGCCCACAAAATTGTTATTTTCCATACAGATTTTTTATTTTTATTTTCAAGTTCTTTTCATAGATACCCCACAAGGGCAGAAAAAAATAAACGTTATTTTACTACCCACTTAAGTGTATGGTTGCCATTGGGTGCACCCTTAATATTTTCATTTATATAATTTTAATTGCCATTTCTAGCTTTAGCCATAGCTTTACATATTCTATAAGAATTGTAAGAATAGAATAGAAATCATTTTATTGCTAAGTATTTAAAACAATCACAACTATGGTACACAAAACAAAATACATGCAAGAAATATTTGGCAATTGGAATATGTTCAGCTCTAAGACTGCACAAGCTAAGGGTTTATGCAGGGCTGGTTTTCAGCATATCCTATTCATCGATCTCAGGTGTTACTAAGCTATCTGTTTGTATGGTTTACGGTAAATGCCTCTGACAGACGGACTGGCGGACGGAAGGATAAAATGCTAATCCACCCAAGTCAACTTATAGACCTCGCTTCGCTCAATCAAAAAGATGCCTGGGTTAAATATTTTACCCATTTGGCAACACAAAAAACAATTCACAAACCAGTTTTTTTGCCGCGAAAGTGAAAAAATGGCGTTGTTGATTTTGTATTATTTTCCAAAACCTGTGATTCTTCGAGTGTTAATGTGTAATAATGGTGGATTATTAACCGTTAATATTTAACAAACGTGCAAAGTGTAGGCAAATGATACAAAGTTGAAAATGTGATTCTCGCCTTCGCCGCATAACTCCAATAGAAGTTTTAGTAAAGTTTCTACCACTCTACCCGGGCATGACTTGACATTGACTGTGAATTGTAACTAAGACTTCTATTATGAAATATGGTGATTGTAATTTTTGTTTAACATTTCGACTGAAGGACTTTGCATCCATGAACATGAAATAATAAAAAAAAAATTACATAAACCAATCGTAAAAAAATCTTGTTACTCCGCATCTTGTTTTATTAATTATTAGCCGTAGCCCGCGGCTTCGCCCGCTAATATCAAGTTTAAAATGTAGCCTATGTGTTAATCCTATGTATAAGCTTGTACATTCCAAAATTCATCAAAATCCGTTCAGCCGTTAAAGCGTACCTCTGTGAAGTTAGCAACCAAGTTGGGAAAATGCTGGTTTTGTGATATTTAAAGCGTGACGAGGGAACAAACATACTTACACACTAGCACGCTGGCACACACTTTCGCATTTATAATATTAGTAGGATTGCAGAGACTTGGTAGCATGGGAAATGTGAATGTTTCCGGCACCCACGACACACAAGTAATTGAACGTACTGTAGTATGTGTTTTATATTTATTATATTTCTATTACACTAGACTTTTTTTATGCTTTATAGTCAAGCATTTAACCACCATCTCATGGAAAGTGACGATGCAGCCGAAGATGTAACATGCTTGAGTAGAAGATTTGCTCTAGGCTTGAAGACTCCCAGATTATAATGTTCGAGGAATAAATACGCGGGCAATGAGCTCCACTCCTTCGCTGTACGAATGAAGAACGTAGAAGCAAAACACTTCAAGCGAACAATAGGTATGTCAACCATAAATAGATGACGTTAAGTCATAGAAAACTATAACTACGCTGCTCTTTTATCTTGCATGTAACTAAATGTTTCCGGTATCTACGATACAATTCTTTGAACTTAGTGTGATGCTGTGAGTGTGTAAAAATTATCACTTGAGAACAGTTCGACCGATTTAGCATTTTTTTTTTGTTCGTAATTATAATGACAAGGTTTATATAAATGATTTTTTTTTTAATAGCATCTGTGAAAAAAACTATGATATTGACCACCAAAGTCACTGTTATCAGACCTATTTTCTCACTGACCTCAAAGTTTTTCTCTATTAGGCAACATTGAGTCAAAAGCCCAACTAGCCGCCAAAAAGCTGGGAATCCTCGCAAGGGTGAGACGGTACTTCACACCAGGACAGTTGCTTAATTTGTATCAAGCACAAGTCCGCTCATGTATGGAGTACTGTTCTCGTCTTTGGGATGGTTCAGCTAAGTACCAGCTTGAGGCTCTTGGTACCATAGAGCGAAGAGCCAAGAGGCTCATTAACAGCGAGCAGTTGGCCGATGTAAGGCTTCTGAGCTTGGGACATCGTCGCGAGGTAGCTAGTCTCTCGGTATTTTAGCGGATACATTTTGGACAATGTGCCAAGGAATTACACGATCTAGTTCCCCCATCCCCATTCTATCATCGAACAAGCAGGCAAACCGCTAATCGACACCGGTATATGGTAGATATTCCGCAAATGCGAACAAAGCGTTTTGCTTCTACATTTATTGTGCGAACCGCAAAGGAATGGAACACCTTACCTGAGTCGGTGTTTCCTGATGGGTACAATATGGGAGTCTTTAAGTCGCGAGTGAATAGGTATCTTCTAGGCAAGCTTGCTTCATCGTCGACCACATCATCGCTTACCATCAGGTGAGATAGTGGTCAAACGCTTGTCTATATTGAACAAAAAAAAGGCAAAATTAAAGCGCGAGATCTCACTTCAGGGCTAACTAAAGTTCACGAAAACATAAATTAATAACGACTACCTTCTCCAGCACTTAAGTTAGCCAAAAAAGGAAAGTGGAACGCGGTAAAAGTAGTATCGATCATATTGGCGAAAAAGTGCATAGTAATGCGCAAGATTAATTTAATTATCTGTCGATAATTCTTTCTGCCCGTTGGCTTAGTAAGTTGCACGTCCGCCTTCTAAGCAAGGATGTCGGGTTCGATTCCCAGTGGGAACGAAAGGAACACAAGTTTTCTCACTAAGGAAAACATGTATATCTGGGTGGTACCCACGACACAAGTCATTTAACTTAGTGTGTCGCTGTGAGTGTGAATGCGTTTTTTTGGCTAAATCAGAGCAGTAGTAGTCCTATTTATTTCTGAGCAGGGAAGGGAGGTATCGGGATCGATTCCCGGCGGGAACACAAGTTTTCTCCCCAAGGAAAATTTGCGCTTCTGGTTCCGATTGTGATTAAGATGGTGTGTATGATGTGAATGTTTCTGACACCCACAACACAAGTCATCGAACTTAGTGTGAGCTGTGAGAGTGAAACGTTTAACTTAAGCTATTTTTGCCCGACTGCGCGACGCTAAGGAGTGTGTTCATCAGTTTGTTTTTGTATGTAAGAATAGAGTGGTGGCAGGACTATCTCGAGCCTATAGACAATTTCACCTTGTAGCTTAAAACGCTTAAACGCTCTTTGTTTGGGTTGTTGTATCAGCGTCGCCGCCATTACAGTTATTTGACGCTCTTTTGTAATATTTGACAGTTATTGACTTCAGTACAGAATACGCCCCTGGTTTTTTTTTACAAACTCACAGCTCCACTCCGCATTGCTTATTCACATGGGCTATAAAGAGGCACTTATGAAAAATAATGACTCTAATGCCAGATTCGTAAAATGACAGCCATTTCGAGAACCTGGCAAGAAACTTTCGAAGACTTGTATCGTGGGTGCCGGTACACACACCATCACACCCAGAACCTGAACTCAAATTGCCTGGAGAGAAAAGGCGTATGCCCACCGGGGTCAAACCCAAAACTCGCTGCTTAGGCAAAAGCAACCAACTATAAGGCCAGCGGGCAGTTTAAAATTCCTTTTTCATTTATGAACAGACAAGACGAGCAAATTGCTCGCCTGATGGTAAGCATCACGCTGGCCCATTACACTTCATTTTTTTTTATTCAAGATAGGCAAACTTTTGACCACAATCTCACCTGATGGTAAGCGAAGATGTGGTCGACGATGGAGCAAGCTAGCCTAGAAGATACCTATTCACTCGTGACTTGAAGACTCCCATATTGTACTCATCAGGAAACACCGCCTCAGGCAAGGAGTTCCATACCTTTGCAGTTCGCACAATGAATGTGAAAGCAAAACGTTTCATGCGCATTTGTGGAATGTCTATCATATGGCGGTGTCGCTTAGCAGTTTGTAGTTTGTTATTGAACTTATTTAGGTCAAAATCCAGCGCATCAAAGCACTGCGCTCTTCAACCTTATTAGATGTTAAATATCTTTAAGCCTGTAATTTCACTGGAAACCTTGCCCTTTAATTCGAAACACAGTAATATTTGCACACTTCTGCTTGGCGGTTGAATGTCTAGCAATAGTGTGGCACTGCCCCATGCGGACTCTGCAAAAGAACCCTACCATAACAAGCTCTCTGTTGGCGAAGTTTTCATCTAGGCCGAGAGGTAGTTTATTCCCCTCCTTTGAGTTAGATTAGGTACTTAGGTAATTAGATACTTCCCAATTCGTATTCCGACACGGTCTCTAGGGAATCAGGGTAGGTGCTAACAACCTAGGTAGTAGGTAATACCCTAAGGAAAAATTATTGACATGACTTCCTTAAATATTTTTTTAATATTAGGCAACACCATTAAATAATTAATCGCGCTCTCATTACTTTCTATTACAGATAAAATCACACAACAATAAAAAAAAACATCCTGCACATGTCGGGTCCAAAACAAAATCAAACTTGTTACTCGTCGAATAGTACAATTGGGCCTCACCAACATCGCTTAACAACTCCATTATCAATATATGTTTTAGAACCATTGCTGTTATTTTAAACACGACTTTAAATTATTTTGATCGAAAGCAGCAATGTATAGTGAATGCTCAAGAATGTAGTCGCACTGTTTCAAGTGGTTTTAATCACAGTACAGAGACCCTATCACTGAATGGAAAGGCTGCAACACATTTCACCAAGTATAAAACGGTTGTGGGGATCACAGCCAGCAACAGTCTCTACAAAGAATCCAACGACATCATCTAAACCGTTCAACATGATCGCATTTGTAAGTTCTCATTCCATTTTTAAGTGAAGTGACATAACTGGCACGGAAGAGAAGTGACCCGAATCGAAAATGTGCAATTCTTTGCCGAAAAAAAAAGTTGTCTATGGTCTTCATAATAGTGATATTAAAAATTACGTGCGACCTTATTATGCAAATCGCGAGTATCGTGCGTGACATAATTACGACTGTTATGTCATAATTATTATCCTAACTTCCTGTCATCTTGATGCGGTGAAAGGGCTTGATTGTCGGTTGCAAATGCAACTTTAATTGAAGTTAGTGCTTCTACTGTCATTATCTAAGTTACATAAGAGCTTTTATGCTGTCGTTACTAAGTTACTAGTGAAGATGGTTTGCTAGATTTGCCTGCTATTTGATAGTAAGTGTACATTTTATAAAAGAAAAATCTAGTACAGTAATAAAACTGTCAAGAATTTTCCAGGCTCCGACAACCTCTTAGTTTTAAAAATGTGTATTTCAAAAATGTTTATCACTTCAATCAGTCGGGCCTTGGATAACTAACTATCTACCATATATCGACTTGGATAACGAACTAACTACCTTATAATAATATGAAACCCATATATCGACTCACAACTTAAAACGGTTAAAGAATCTATGTTCAATGAAGCCTACAAAATTATTCTACGGCCACAATATAACACTAATTGGTTTTCCACCTTCATCCAGAAAACAGCAGCACTACTCCTCCTGGCCGCAGTCGCCACAGCTCGCCCCTCCGAAGAATGGGAGCCTGAAGGTCACTCTCATTCGGAGCACACCAAGCCGTACCATGTAACAGTGGTGAAGAAAATCGGAGTGCCTATCCCACATCCAGTTGCTGTGTCGGTTCCGCAGTACGTGAAGGTCCCGATACCGCAGCCCTACCCAGTGCATGTCACGGTAGAGCAGCCGATACATGTCCCTGTCTATAAGGTAAGGAAAGATCTAACTTAAAGCCATAAAAAACTCCAGTTTCAACAGTCAAGGAGCAATGAAAAGGTCTTCTTGCAATTTTCTTAGGTACACGATGGAACCTCATACAGGCGGTTTTAAAGTCAAAATCTATGAAGGCTTAAAGGTTGCGAAGCATTTATATCTCTCGGCGTGACAGTACTTCGTAATTGTATATCAGCAGATAGCACAGCATTTGGAGCATCCATTCGCTACTATAGGATCTTTCTTAGACATATTCCTGCATGGAAACATTTAGACTTGTTTAGACATTAGACTGTTCACTAGGTGCAGCCAGTATTTCCTTTCATCAGGAATAAATATCCTTTAGATCTTCTTCATCTATGTCCTTATGAATATAATCGATTATACATCCATTAGGTACATTATACTCTTTATTCAATCTACATAATCGAATTTAAAGCAGGCAAGATAAGAGAGTAAAGATGATGAACTAATGCCATATCCAGCTCTTCCAGTTATAACATTAAGAGTATTCCTTGTAAATGATACCCTTTGTAAACCTGGATACGCCAAACTGCATATTTATTTAATTTCATAATAGACGGCAATATTTTGTTACTCAATCAATATTAATCAGTTACGCCAAATGCTCGTGTACCATCCAGATACGTATGGGAGTGAGGGAGATAAGAAAAACTCTGTTAAAAATATTATAAGTTATACTTGTTCACATTCATTAATATCTTAGAATAATGTATCCACATTAGAGATTATAGATGACAATGAGAATATGAGTATTCCTTACACTATCTTAGAACTCTCTATTGATATATAGAAAAGACCCGTGACCAAATTATTTGCATTTGATGTGTATGTCTGAATAAAATAATGCTCGTCAATTTTGCACCTAATGACGTTAAATAAAGTTGAAATTTTGCAAACACGTATACTTCTGATGACGTTATATTATAATGGGTGTCATTCGGACTAGTAACAACATGGAAAAATGGTCTTTGGAGCTTTTACTATATTGATACAGGCTTCATCATAACCCGTTTAAAAGGGGAATTCACTGACTGAGCTACAAGACAATCTTTCTGGGTTGTAAATAGCATTTCTTTAAACGAAGATCTAATTATTTCTCTTCTTTACACATACAACCCAGTTTCAATAATCAACGATAACGAGAACGAGAAATTGATTTAAAATTCAATTTTAGAACTGAGATGGTATCGTTGGCCAATTCCAGCAGCTAAGCTTAACAAATGTCTAAGTGAAACGGTTTGCAGATTATTGAGAGTGAAGCAACCAGTTTTGAGAGGTACAAAAGTGAAGGGGGCGACTGTTAGTGTATCCGAGAAGGAACCAAGGAAAGATGTAACTGAATGTAGTTGGAACACATTCTGCAGACGCCAGACAGTACTTCCGGTATCAATAAATTAGAATGAAGCAATATAACATTCAACTTTTTTACTGACAAGACCCGATCGTTCTCAAGTCTCAAGATATCCTTATGTTTACATTGGGCTTAATACCAGACAGAACTAATATTTTGCGATTAATTCGAAACTAGCGAATAAGATCTGTATTACTTATGTTTTTGATTTAAATTAAAACAACTAAATAATTTCCACAATATCTATTATAGTCATAAATAGTCTAACTCTTACATCAATAACATTGTAAACTCTAATACTAAGGCTAACATATTGAAAAAACAAAAGCCACAAACAAAAGACGATAAATATATCACAATAATTGAACTAATTAATGTAAACGGCCCAGAGAATTCTTCAATCTTTTTTTAAACCATAGAGCTTGACATCGTTAATTGTTCCAGTCAATTGTCTCTGGTAACAACCGTGGTATCAATTACCCACGAGTGAAACTATGTAATCTCACTATGAAACAATCACGACTGATCTTTTATCAATACCATTGTGTTATAATTGTAAGTGCTTGCCATCGTCCCATCATGTTACTGCACCAATTTATTATTATATAATGCAACAAGTTACATTGAAAGTAAAAGTGAATGCCAACGAAGCGTGCGCTAAAAAAACAAACGCGTTCCCGCGCAATGTGACAGATTACGTCAAATTAAGCGGACGTTCGATTTATGTTTTAATTTTCTTTTTTAACAGGTGGTGCCACAGATTATTGAGAAGCCAGTGCCGTACACGGTGGAGAAGCCCGTACCTTATGAGGTCGAGAAGCCCTACCCCGTTGAGGTTGAAAAGAAGGTCGAGGTCCCGATCCCCAAGCCTTACCCCGTCCACGTGCCTGTCTACAAACATATCTACCACCACAAGGGAGGCAAGCACTAAATTAAAAATTCGAAGCGATACATAGCTCGCCCTGTGAGCTCTTCGCATTTATTACTGGCCAGGTCGCCATCTTGTAAATAATATACAAATAATAAGACTAACGTAGATCTGATGGAGATGTACTTCCACCAGTTTTGACTACAGTATTGTGATATTTATTGTGTGTACAATATTTTTGTTTGTTGTTGCTGTTGTTTGCAATCGTTGTTGACTATTGTGTAATTGTTGTTGATTATTGTAGTTAAGATTTAAACAAATATAATTTTAAAGAATTTTCCAGTGTTTTAATTTAAAAACAACTCATAGGTTTACAAATTACGGGTGTTCCCACTTTTGCCCTACTTCTTCAACCCACAAGTATATTTTTTTCTGTTTTTGACTCATTGAAAAATAAATAAGTAATAATAAATAAGTATTCTGTTTTAGACAAAAAATAATAATAAGGAAATAATTCATACAATAAAGAAAGCAATATATTTATTGCAACTATAAAGTAATTAAACGAAAGCAAAGCTTAAAAAAACCGACTTCACCGCTTTATCTTCGGAACTTTTATCAGATTAGATGTACTAAACACACATTGTTGACGATAACTCAGAAACTAGAGATCAGATCTTAATCAAATGTCAATGGGACAACATGAAAAGCACCAGCTTTTAAATAAAAAAATAAACATCAAAATCGGCTTACAATGAAAGAAGTTATGAGGTAACTTTTGAAGTCGGTCAAAAACGAGAACATCGTCAAGGTAGTCCATCGAATACGCATTATTGACGATATTTCAAGAACTACTGATCAGATCTTGATCAAATTTAAATAACTCAATATTCACGTACAGACAGGCATTTCCTTATAATTGTAAACCATATCGGGCTCCCAAGATACAGGCTTTGCCTAGTTTGGGGCCCACAGCACAATTGTACTATACTATGTCTTTCTCTGCCAAATAAATACATTTTCATTTTCAAATTTTCATTAAATGGGATAAATTTCGAAATCGGTTCACGTAGAAAGAAGTAATAAGGTAACACACATAAAAAAATACAGTCGACTTGAGTACCTCCTTCTTTTTTGTGAAGTCGGTAGAAAAATACATTGAATTAAGCTTACAAACCACTTTTGAACTTCTACTGTTTATAGAACAATCGGAGTAAAATTAGCTTGTACTGCGTATTAATTCACATGAGCACAAATTGTTGTTTTACAATTTACCCCTATCCTCGGCCGGCATATATTATACCGAAATAAAAAGTCATACATCTAAACATACCTAAGTCAGGTAAAAGATAATTGATAAAAATCATGTAATGGATAATAATTTAAATTGAGTTTAAATTATTATTCATTACTTTTATCCCGACAAAACATAGCCTATGACACTCAGGGATAATGTAGCTATCTATTAGTGAAAGAATTTTTGGAATCGGATCAGTCGTTTCAGAGTTTACCTTTTACATACAAACAAACAAACAAACTTTAGCTCTTTATAATATTAGTATAGATTACTAGCCCTGCCCCGCGGCTCCGCCCGCGTTAATTAAGTTAAAAGGTAGCCTTAAACTATCTACATTCCAAATTTCATCAAAATCGGTTTATTCGTTACGGAGATACGTGGTAACAAACATTCACAAACACACAAACTTTCGCATTTATAATATTAGTAAGATATGATTTTTATTAATTTCTTTTCCCTGAGTTAGGTATGTTTAGATGTATGACTTTTTGATAATTTAATAATAAGGAAAGGATAATTTCGTCGCTTCAGGCAGGGCTGGAGTAGCTCAGCGGTTAGAGCAATAGGATATGACACCCTATGGCCCCGGGTTCAAACCCCACCTCAAGCGATAATTTTTCCTTTCTAAATTTATCAATATAGCATGGCTAATGCTATATAAACAAAATCAATTCACTCAATTATTATTATTAAGAAAAAAGTTATAAGCAATTAACCTCAATACTTTTTTTCTATTAGGCAAAATGTGAAGATCTCAGACTAGTTATTAGAAGACAAATCAGTCGCATTATTTCAGAATATTTATATTATGTATCCAGCACCATACTTTCACTGCCTCGGTCAAGGTCCAAGAGGCGGTCGACGACATGATACACTACCAAGACATCTTCAAAACCACATTTACACATATAACGGTGACCATCGCTGGCTTACACAAAGCCTCACAAAGTTCTTCGATGGTAAAGAAGCAATGTATGTGAAGGTAAATTTTGCAGTCGTTGTATTGCACTGACACACATATGTTGCATTTCTGCACGTATTACTCGTATCTAGTTTAATAGTTGTTTTACGTTATAATTTGCTTTTATAATTATGATTACGTATGTTATTAAACTTATTAATGACTTAATCACGTTTGAGAAATTCATTCCGAATTACATTATTACGTGTACCTATGAGAAATGAAGATGGCGGTCATGAAAACTAACTTTTTTTTTGACACCGCAAGTTATTTGCATTTAGCCAGTGTCAAGTACTTGATAAATATTATTTATTAAGACGCCACAGTCAAAGTCAAGAAAAGGACCATGGTCCAGTCATAGTTAAAGTCATGTCATGCCCGAATAAAGTGACTAGCATTGTTCGCATAGGTACTCAAATCAACCATAGATAAATAAGAGGTAATCTACAAAAAGCAAGCGAAAGGGCAACGGGCAAACCCATAACTTTTGTATTTTTCTATTGATTGTAATGATGATAATATATGATTTTATAATTTTAGTTAAGAAACACAAGATGGGCAATTTAACCTGAAATAAAGAAATTTGATTTGATTTGATAACAATAACTATCAAATGAACTTCCCTTGATAGTACCTAATGTTTTAAAGCCTATATCCCTTTTTACCGACTTCAAAAATGGAGGAGGTACTATGTTCGACTGTATGTATTTTCTTTTTATTATTTATGTTCACCGATTTCTCCCCCATTTGTGGACCGATTCTCAAAATTCTTTTTTCGTTTGGTGGTTATACTTCAGAGGTGGTCCGATATAAATTTTATCGAAATCGATCAAGCCAAAACGTTTAAATTATTATTGCAGTTGTTTTTTTACACCTACAAAATCAAATGCATAATCCACAATCTGTTGACCAGAATTAAAAAAGTTTGTAACATTTCGTAAATACATAGGGTCAGCAAATTGTAAATAAGTTTACCGAAACGTTCGTTGGAAGTATGCGTTGTCCAACCAAGAGATCAATCAAGACCCCTGCTGCGTCGAGTCACGTTAATACTTGATGTGTGGGGAAATAAAAGGACTTACTAATGTTGTCTATGGCGTTTAAATGCAAACTTCTTTCTCTGCTAAATGCGCAGTGGAGTTTTGGCGCGAAAGTGAAAAAATATCATTTCGATTTTATATTAATTGCCGAAAATTGTAAATCACAATTGTGAATTTCAATTCGAGTGTTAATGTGTAATGATAGTGATTTATTAACCGTGAATAGTTCGTGAACGTGCATCGCAATCATGGCAATACACAGGCAAACCATAAAACGATGAAAAACGTGATTTTCGTTTTCGCTCCAAAATTCCAATATAAGTTTTATAAAGTGTAATCACCAGTCGCAGTAAAAAATAATATAATACCAGTCCTAATGGACTGGTATTATGAAAAATCCAAGGATTTTGTAGCTAAAGTAATAACCGTAGGTTTGTTTCCTATCTCGATGGAAATATCTAACTAACGTAAACAATATTAACCATATGACACTGACTAAATGCACATAGATTGCCGAGCCAAAAAGAAAAAGGCGGAATTTTATTTACTCTACCGTTGGCGTTACGTTAACGTAGCTGGCTGAGCATCTGCCTACTAAGCAGCGGCGTGTATCGGGTTCGATTCTCGGTAGGAACACACATTTTCTCCCAAGGGAAATTTGTATTTCTGGTTCTGGGTATGATTATGCACCCACTATTAATGTCATGAGTTTGTATTGTTTTTTTTATTTATTTTCGGTTTACAAAAATACTTGCCTACATAAATATTTCTTGCATGACGTTTAATTTTAAGGCAAATTAGCAATAAATAGTTTTTCACAGGAAAAATTACTGCTCTTCTGTAACAGTCTCTAGACCTTTTCTTTATCGGTACTGAGGTGCTAGTAACTCTGTATATTTTACTATTTGCCAGTAAGAACTTGTTCTTCTAAAAACAGACATAAAATTATTTCTCCATATTAATTTGCACATCTAATTGGTATATATTTGATCTATCCTCAAATCATACACGAGTGGGAATATAATTCTCAGATTAAAATTTAAAAAAAAGATAACGTGGCCGAGCGATTGGTTCCGCCCTTACGCCGTCAGGGGCGCTGCGGGCGATCACCCTTTTTAGAGTTCCGTATGAAACCACTACACAAGCAATAGAACAACACAAACCACCTTGCAAAGCATAAGATTACGGAGGCAAAAAATAAAATTGCGGCCCTTTTTAGAGTTCCATATTATGAGATCGCGAAACAGCAAACGTACAATACAATACAAAACACTGTATTGTATACCAACAAATATAAACAATGACAAATAAAATATTAAACGTAGTACAGACCTTAGCGTACGAATAAAGAAGATACTAAGAAATAAGGTTAATTTTTGCTTAATTCAAATAGAAACTGCTCGGAACAGAGATACGTAATAAAGGATCACGATGACCTCAAGCTTACCACTTCATGGAGACTCCCCGGCGAGGGAAAAGGTCCGCCCTGTAGCGACAGTGGATGGAGGACCTGGCTTTACGGCCCCTTGGCAATGGACAGTGGAAGCCTGGTTCTTCGGAGGTTTGGGTCGCTGACCTTCCGATTGGTGCTTTCCGGACACGGATGCTTTGGAAAGTACCTGCATCAAATCGCAAGACGGGAGCAGTCCCCGGCCTGCCACGAATGTGGGGCGTCTGAGGATACGGTGAAGGTGGGTACGAAAGGGTAAAGATAAGATGAATATCAACAGCAGAGACAAGTTTGAAGGCCTAAGGCGGAGCTGCGAGAGCACAATATACACAGTAGGACCTCATAATGCAGGTATAAGTAGTATTAGCCATGATTATTATAATATGAATTATTTCTTTGAAGTGACATTTTAATTTTATTATAGTAATTTATTTTTTTAATTATTAAAGAAATATTTTATACTAGCCGTGCCCCGCAGCTTCACCCGCCATTATCAAGTTAAAAAGTAGCCTATGTGTTAATCCTAGGTATGATCTGTAAGCATTTCAAATGTCATCCAAATCCGTTCAGCCGTTAAAGCGTAAAGAGGGAACAAACATACTTACACACTTACACACAAACTTTCGAATTTATATTATTATTACTAGCCGTGCCCCGCGGCTTCGCCCGCTATTATCAAGTTAAAAAGTAGCCTATGTGTTAATCCTAGGTATAATCTATGTACATTCCAAATTTCATCCAAATCCGTTCAGGAGTTAAAGCGTGAAGAGGGAACAAACATACTTACACACTTACACACAAACTTTCGGATTTATAATATTAGTAGGATAAGTAGGATTAGTAGGATGACAGTGTGACTATTACTGTAAATGAATTTGTGTGTATGAGTCTATGTTACTTGATAAATAAATTATATTATTATTATTATATGTATAGTCATTAGTTTTATAATAAGCTTTCTTAATGAATGCTCGTCTTATTACTGCTTTAAACTCTCCCAGTGGTATTTCAGTTAAAATATTGGGTTTTTATAATTTATTCTCATTTGTCATTAAAGATTAATTAGTTTTTCTTAATATTTGTCACGTAACGACTATTATATTTTTTGGAGGTACGGCATTTTTACCTACTGATTTATGCTACATCAAAATTTTGTTAGTCTACGAGAACTAGCTACATTAGAACTTAGATTGCTACTTTCAAGTAAGTAGAAAATCTATCACGTATCACCAAACGGTGTTATGGCAGCTGTCTTAGAGTTTAAACCTAGTTCCCATTCTAGGCACGACGGGCTTACCAACCTCGTCCTATATGGTGATCTCTGCTCTACTTACAGACACTTAACTTAATATTCGGAATTCTAACATTTGAAAACAAACATTCTAAATTTAAAAAGCGAAAATAACGCAGATTTTTTTTTCACATAATTATATCGCCTTGACCATCTGGAATTCGAACTGTTTCGTAACAAACTAGGCAGTTCCACACAATTAAAATAATTTTATACCAGCCAGTTCGTTCTTGTCCATTTTAACTTTTTTTCTCGGAGCGCACCTGCCAGACCCCTACCGCGCAGCCAGCGTTGCCCTTTCATGCCGACGGATTAATGCCAGCTTTGCTGCTTTGCCTCATTCTGAAAAAAAAAGATAAACCGCGGGTCAAGTCGTTTTGTTGTAGGTCGAATTTGGAACACATTTTTCTTTTTCTTAAATTGTTTTAGGTGGCCAGTGAGCGCTATTAATGTCTAGTTGATGTAGGAAGGCACTCGTTTTTTTATTTCATTCGATATGGTAGGTTTTATTGTTATAGCAGAATTAAGTATATTATTGTATTAATCGTTATTTTGAAATCGTTAAAATAGCGGGTTTGGATTAGGAATCGGCAGCGAATGACTACAGCAAGCACTTAGATTCTAAAAATCTAAACTACTTTGTTGGAATAGTAAATTTTATTATTGTTAGCGTAATCTTTCAAGCCAAACAACTATCCATTTTATCTAAGTGCTCGCATTATAGCATCAATCTCTGTAACCTATAACAGCTCTTTTACAATCCATAAACACATTAATATAACAATAACTGTGGCATTTCTAAATTAATAACAAAACAAACAGCGTAAAAGCGCGCGCGGATCGCATCCGTACGTTCAAACGTGCGTTTACGCGGGAAAAGTAAACACCGCTGGAACAAAGATGAAAAACACATAATCCCGCTCATTCATAATCCTTAACACAAAGTATTACAGCTGAAAATCAAATAAAAACACAATTTCCGTAGAATAACGTTTGGATTTAGCAAGATTTATAAACAAACGGCGTCGGGTGAGTTTGCGCGCGAAATCTGGATAATTTCGCGCGCTCTGTCAACAAACATGGCGGCCTGGGCCTGCCAGCTGAAACGAATGTGTCGAAATATCGAATTAATTACGTCATCCAAGCGGCGCGATGAAGGAATAACATTCGGTAATTGCAAGGAAATGCAGTCAGATAAACAGAAGCACATTGAAAACGCATCAGTAGAATAGTAATAACTGGTGGTATGTCGTGTCCACAGAGCATTATAAGTAGTTCCGTGGTCGTGTCCATGGACTTACGTTTGGATAATGTTATTGTTAGATCTATGTTTAATTATCTACTTTAGTAAATAGTGCATTTTATCTTCAATGTAAACATCTTTATAGCCATGTTTGCGTCTATTACGTCTTTAATTTCACGTAATCTGAAAAGTCACTAACCTACCCTCATTTTGTTGAGTAATTACAAATATCTCACATAGCATAATATTTAATTATAGTAATTGGCAGATGCTGGATGCAGGCCGCTAATAGCCGTTCTTTTTGGAGATCTTTGGGGGAGGCCTATATCCAGTGAACTTCTTGCGGTTGAGAAGATGATGAGGATAAATTGTAAGTCTGTCTGTGTGATTACAATTAGCCACATCATAATTTTTAAAACCCCCAAAGCTCTATCTGAAAAACGGCTGCACCGATTTTCACCAGACATACTCGTAGCTAAGAAGGTCAAAGTAAAAATTTGGTCTAGTCATTTGGAAGTTACGATGCCACAGACAGACACAATTTCCAAATGACTAGATGACTAGAATTAGATATTTAGAACAAGATATTTAGAATGACAGATATATACTACGAACTTATTGCACTCATCTTTATCGTCGGGGATTAAAAACTAATTTGTATGCTCTGTATCTAGACAAAGGAATAGAACCGACCACACGTTTGATCCTGATAACAATAATTTTCCAATGCAGCCCCTATACCATAATACTACCTACCATTAACACCAGTCGCCACCTCCAATTACGGCTGCAGAACATCGATCAAGTCGCGTGCACCGCTGCCACGCCTGCACTACTGTGGAATAGCCTTTAGCGCTTCTACAAGAAATTGTATAGTTCTAGCTCAATTTTTCACACTTATTATGAAAAGCATAGACAAATGGGGAGCTAATTTGTACTTCTAATTTCAAAAATAGAACAGTTGAGAAAATACGTCTTAGTCGCGATCTCGCGGCCTGTATAGGCGTCTTATAAACGCGTCAGAAGAGCATCGTACATAGGTACTTGAAACCAAAGACTCCTAAAGCTTGAAACCTAGGTCGACAAATTCAATCAAATGACATGAGTGATAGCCATATTTTCAACCTACTTCTAAAAAGGAGGTTCTCAATTCGACTGTATGTTTTTTTTTGCATGTATGTCACACGATAATTCCGCCCATTTTGAACCGATTTTGTACAGTTTGTCTTGTTGTTAGATGGTAAAAAAGGGTCTTCTCTCTCTTTTAAAGTCGTTTAGTGTTTTTTTTTTTATTGAAGTGTTGCTATTCCCGTTGTTATTGCTATATGAGTTGTATATATGTTTAAATAAGACGATAATACATGCCGCTCTTTCGATCGACTAAAACAACAACCTAAAAATTAACATTTAAAAACATTATTCCCGCCTAATCAACATAAAACAATCTAAAAACTCTAGCCGTCACCTCGACTTATACAAACAAACAGCGGTTGACATACCAACCTCTGAATATTCAGATTCCAGATAAACCATCTTGCTCCTAATCGAACTAACCGATCGGATGACCAACACCACAGACAATTTATCATTCTCAAATTACTTTTTAAACTCTATGACATTGACATAAGGTTTGTTAACATTTTGGCGGGAGTGGCAAAGTCCACTCAGCATTCCTGGTGTCGAAGCTACGTCTCAATTCTTGGGTTATCAGCTATCGTAACGATGATGGGATACTCGTACTTGATGTCGACATCGCATGACTGGTATTTTAGGTTACTTAGGTCGGCTGTGTTGTTATTGAAACAATGCAGAAGGTATAGATTAGATGCTCTTGCCCGAAGACGAGAAAGTCTTTTTCGTCAATGTTGTTAAGAATTTGATACTTTTTGGTAGATAAAGTTTCTATATCGTCCACACTTATCTTTTTTTATGGTAATTGAGTGACGCAACAAACAAGTCGCTCGCCTGATGGTAAGCGTCACGCTTGCCCATTTCAATTCCGGCAGGAGCACAAATTCATTTAGATATTTGTGCTTCTGGTTCTGGGTGTAATGTGTGTGTGTGTGTGTGTGTGTGTGTGATGTGAATGTTTCCGGCACCCACGATACAAGTCTTTGAACTTAGTGTGGGGCAGTGAGTGTGAATCCGAAAAAAAAAATTCAGTCTTCTTCTTCTTAGTTATGGCTTCGCAATCTTGTGCATTTAGCCAGTGTCAAGTAATAATATAATATTTCAAGTGTCTTTCATATTATAAGTCCTAGTCACAAGTCACAGTCAAAGTCAAGTAAAAGACTCAAGGAAACTTTACTAGAACTTCTATTGGAGTTTTGGAGCGAAGGTGAAAATCACGATTAATATTTGTATGATTTGCCTATACTTATGCACGTTCACTAAGTATTAACGGTTAATAATCCACCATTATTACACATTAACACTCGAAGAATCACAAGTTTTGGAAAATTTTACAAAATCAACAACGCCATTTTTTCACTTTCAATCAAAAACCCACTCAGTACCTTCAATTCAGTCAAAAATCGCCTTAAACATGTCCAGCAGAAGTTCTACAGCATTGACGGATTTGTAAATGACAATTGTAATTTTTTTTTTCATAACTTGACAATTAATTTGCTAACATTAATTTACTACATATGTTAATAATTATTATTCAATCGTTAGGTATATTTTGTGATATTTTTCCTTATTTTGTCGTGTATCTTTTATTTTTATACAGCATAGACAAACTGCTATCTCATCTGATGGAAAGTGACGATGCGGTCGAAGTTGGAATATGCTTGCCTAGAAAGTACCTATTCACTAAACTTGAAGAACCCCAGATTGTACCGTTCAGGGAACAAAGACGCAGGCAATGAGTTCCACTCATTCGCTGTAAGGATGATAAACGATATTTATATTTTTAATGACGTGTAAAAGCTATAGCTACCAATAAAATTATTATTGATCATTATTAAAAATAAAATCGTTACGTTACTTGATTAGACACAAAAGTAAGATACAGTAGTCAAACAACACAATTAAACTATTTATATAATATTGAATATTAAACTGGCTATTTTTTAATGCGATCAGACACTCTTAAACTTGACATACAGAAATCTGTCTCCAAGCACCAAACGGTACACCGGTATCATCCTCGAGATCAAATTCCCATTTTAGGCCAAGTGTATTCGGCCACCTGTCAGCCTGTCACGCTAGAAACATCTAAACCAGGAAATATACTGCAAACAAGCCAATCTGATAATATGAGTACTTATAAAAAGTTTTTTCGTTGAAACTACATTGACTACAATAGTATAAAAAAATAAATTATGCATCAAATCAAACAGGGATTTTACACCCATGACATAGTTTGAGATATCTACTATCGAGAAGATCATAAAAAACCGGTAACTGCACACAAACGTCATTAATTCCACGTCAACACCCCTTAATTCCGCCTTATTCAGACGTCAAACTCCACGCTAAACACTGTGAGCATTAGTCAAACTGTCAAACTATCAAATCGACTGTCGATTAGTCATCCCGCAGCGGTAGCCGAATTAAAAAACTACCCAAACGACAATGATCTCATTCTTACGACCTCCTTGATATATTGTGACTCTCGTGAGTGACTGATAGGCATAGACAATGTAGACTTGACAATTTGACAAGCCGATAACAATTCGATATTTTGACAAACTACCCGCGAAATGACGCCCCGACGTATTGTCGATATCGTCGAGATTTAGAATATAATTAATTGACGTCCGAATTACGGAGTCGAAGTCGTTTATCACCGTAGATAAGTCGCGGTTAAAAATGGAAATAAAACGCTTCGCAGACAACAATGCCGGCACATTTGAATTGAATTCTTTGAAGTTTCGCTCAGACATCTATCCTTTTTCAAGCGTTGTTTCAATGGGAAATAAACAAACGTTGGATTTGCGTTTGTATTTATTTCTTAATTTAAATAGCTCCGGTGGGAAGACAGCGTGATTTATTTTCAAGAAGAATGCGTCAAAATAACAAAGACGGGACGAAGAAAAACAATCCGTTTTACACTCTTACACTGCGATCTCTAATAGATCTAAGTTTTTTTCATGTATATGAGTTGTGACTTGTGACTCACCCATATTTCAAGGCATTTGCCGTGATTGCTACCAGTCTTGCAATACGTCGCCGCTAAATGTTTATTTTTTAGCAAACAATGTGATAATATGCCTTCCTGTGTCTTTAGAGATGGAACAAACTACACGGGCACAGAGATAAAAACAATGTTACCTTTCACGAGTTATTACATTTCATATACAGTTGTTACATTTCACGAGTTTTATTGAAATAAAAAAATTGCAGTTTCATCTTAGGTGATTGTTGTGCCAATATGAAGTCGATGAGTAGGTATGTAGATAGGCGGCTTCTCTCTCTCTCTCTCTCTGATCGATCCTTCATGACTGAAGATTGCGATCACCATTTCCAGTCCAGTCGTAAGTGAGGCGCCTCCATTGGTCCCTGTCTGAAGCCATTAGGACTACAGTCTCAAATTTGGACGTCTTGCCTACCTTCAATTGATCTGACCATCGCGTTGGAAATCTAAGTACCTCGGGATCGTTTCCCCGCGCAAATTATCAAGTTCTCTAGGTTTTCAGCTTGACGTCTGACAGTATGCACGAAATAATGTCGGCAGATAGTAGAGACACGGTCTTTGATTCGGAATTCGGTGAGGATAAATACATTTGTGCGGAAGGTTGTCCATGGAATTTGGAGCTAGCGCCTCCTGAACCACATTTCGAATTCCTCTATCCTATTTCTCTCATCTGCTTTGAATATCGGGAAGGCAAGCACTCTTACTAGACGAATCTTTGTATTCTTAAAGATCTCTTGGTCCTTCCAGATGTTTATCAACATTGTCATCGCGTCTTTAGACATCATCAGCCATTCTTCGGCATATGTCAGCGCCGCTCACGGACCGCGCCACCCACCCAAAAAACTAGTCTAAGTATACCACTCCAGTCTACAACCATGAGCTTTGTTTTGCTCCTATTCAGCTTCTAGTTTTTTCTTAATGTCAGGTAGGTAAGCATTTGGCTGCTATGTAACCTGGTGGAAAGTGATGATGCCGAAGATAAATACACTCCAGACATAAAGACTCCCAAATTATACTGTTCGGGGAGGATGGACGCGGGCAGTGAGTTCCACTCCTTCGCTATAAATGTTTAAAGAAGTGTTGTTTTGCTATAGCTACTCGATTTATTTCAACTCACTTTAAGGCGTTAACATAGTAAAATGTAGAACACTTATTCTCTAATAAATATATATAATACATACTTAATTAAACGACTTTTATGGAGTTATGGAGCACATTTTAAGTCATTTTAACACCCTCGTAATAATAATATAGACATAAATAACAACGTTTATAACACCAGCTAAACAGAGTAAGGTTTTTAAGAAATGTCACATAAATATGTTTGTCGTCGTTTGGATATTATTTTCTTGAAAGTACCCATTACATAGATAAAAAAATAGATGGCATTTAAGTTTCTAAATAGATAGCAAGCATCAACATTCTTTACGTTTACAACTAATGGTAAATAAACCATGCATCGGGCGTTGATAAATTTAAACTTTGCGCATATTGTGGCGCGTGCGCAGCTTGCAGCACACCTGCAGGACCGACGCCATTATTCTTTTTAATTAGTTTTCTGCCAATGGCCAGCGTGCCAACATGGCTTCTTGTATGATACTCGTAATCGTAACGGGGAAGGTCGTAAACGGAATTAAGAACTCCTCAGGGTTTCATTAGGCTGTGGCTGATGCGGCAAAGACAATGTTTTTTTTTACAGTTCATTAAAAAAGTACCTGATGACTTAATTGTAAGTTATAGCTTATTGATTTATTAATCTCTGAACTAAAAGAGGGAATATAGGAAATAATATTTATGATATCTCTAATCCCTAATTCCTAATAATATTATATATGTGAATGTAAGTTTGTTTGTTACGCTTTCACGCGAAAACTACTTAACCAATTTTAATGAAATTTTGAATGTAGGTAGCTTATACTCTGGATTAGGACTTAGGCTACTTTAATCATTATCATCATCATCATCAGCGGGGGAAGCCGCTGGGCACAGCTAGTATCTATATATACTGTCTCAATTGTATGCTAAGCTATCAAACGGATGATCCAATTTTGAAATGATTTTTACAGCTACTTTCATTGAGGTCACCTTTAGCAGTCCGTCCCGGTTATTAGTCATAATCGTAAGACAACAGTCATTATATCTTGTCAGATAACATAAGGTGGCTTGATACCTGTCTAACTAAGGGGCCCAAGCCCACCCCTCCAATTATCTGATTTCTTCCGTGACAAATCTTGTCTCTTGATAATTATTGCTGTAGCGGCAGCAAAATCTACCCTCAGCTGGGTCAAGCCTCCCAAACGACAATCCTGACTTTACATACCTACACTACGTCAGTGTGATGTAACAATTTAAAATAACAATTAAAATGTAACGGTCCGTAAAGCTCACGGGCGGCGGCCATATTGGATCGAACAAAAGGGCACGAACTTTTTTTTCAGGCATCAATTTGTCAGCGTAAGGCGTTCCGGACACAGTAATTGGTGGCGAGCAGATGATAAAAAATACCATTGTTTATACAAAATGTAAACAAAGAACGCCCAACTAAATTGTGTTGTAAATAATCAATTCATAGTGACTTTAAACTAGCATTAGAACCAAATAATCTAAATCTTTTTGAGAGGTGGTAGAGCATTTTGTGAGTTGCTCGCCTGGCTTGCTACCAAAGTAGCTTACCACCATCAAGTTGAAAGTCTGCCGCCAAGCCAAATACGGTGCTCCGGCAGTTATCCTTGAGAACAAAAAAAAAATCTTAGATGAAACTTTTAATGGGGAAGATATTGGATTGTATAAAATTGGGAAAAATATTTGAATAATGAATATATTCTTATATATAAAAATATGTATTATTATACTTACACTTTGGAATCTAGTGTAATAATGTACACGTGTGTATGTGATTGAACTCTTTTTAAACGGCTGGAAGGATATTGATGATTTTTGGGATGTGTTCAGTTGTTGTCAAGAATGGTTTAGATTCAACCAGAATAAATATTAATTAACGTAAAAAAAATATGCTAACAAAACTTTTTCTCATGGAGGAATACGTCACTCGGATTTGGTGAAGTACTAGGCAAACATAAACATGAAGGAGGTAATAATCTAGTCAATAAGTTTTTTCTTATGGCATTATAGAACTATAGGCAACTATTTTCATCAGGTGAGATATTGGTCGAATGCTTAAAAACTGAAAGAAGTAATATGCTTTTTTATCGTGGCATTGCAACGCATGCCGGTCCGGTTTAGCAAGATAAATACAAAACTGTTGCAGCAAAGAGCTTTATATGGACCTCATGCCATTAATATAACAAAAAGGCAATAAAATGTGTGATATTGAAGCATTTCGGAGTGAATTCGTGGAAAGGAAGACGGGTCCCATTTCATCACACACGCCTAAGCCTCAAAAGGCAACTTGTGGGGATAGCGTACAAGATTTGCATACTCTTATACCGGGCAGCCTGTTTCTCTTCGAAATATTTTAAATTAGGAACGAGATATCTGAAGGCGACATCTAAGCGGCGGCATCACCAGTAAATTACATCGAAACTGGAGCGCAGCAGTCATTGTATGCAGATGGGACGCGACGTCGACGCAATGGATTTGCATCAAAACCAGATACCTGCAAATAATACTGGCACACACCTAATTAAAAAAAATAAATAGCCATAGACTAAAAATACAGCGAAATGTGTTACTAATGCTATCGCATGCCAATCGCCACTCACCTTCCTCGGTTGCCTGCAATATTATTCAATTTAATTTACTATTTTATAAGCAGGTGTCAAAATTTCCTACATGGCCGTCGTTATCCAATATCATTTTCAATAATAGAAACAATAGCCATCGCCAGCCATTGTTCACATCACAATGGCGTCTCTCATTACTCAGCGGCTCGTTAGTGTGCGCCCGCCGCGAAACACTAACTTTATCAGCCTCCCACGTCAAATCTCCCGATCTCAAACTATATCTTCCTCGGACACAATCGCCTAAAAAAAGTAAATCTCGAGACATGACTGCCAGTAGCCAGATGCGTATCGACAAAAAAAGCAAATCTCTAAATGCGAAGTCGATGATATGACATTTCCCGCGTTCCTTTTTCGAAATGCCCGCGAATTGTCAACCGTGGCATAGACAACGAGCGAATTTGAATACCGTCGATTTGAATATAAAGGTCGGCATTCACGTGTCGCCGCCATACATCAACGGGCATGGCTTTAAGTCTTCTGAGCGCTTTTCGGACACAAATAAGCTGCTGAAATTCGACAGTGCTCGTATAATGTGCAACGATTTTAGAGCAATTTCAGGCAGGTTGGATTTCAGCGCGTTACTATTTATGAGATGGGTGTGTTGAAAGCCGGGTTACTCTGGCTATTCGCAAACGGGGTGCGGATGTATTAACTGCATCATCGCAACCTCATTTCTTGTGTAAACTGCATTTAGATAATCATTTAAAATATTTTATAGCGTGTAAACGTCGATATTAAGTAGACAGTCAGACACCCACGGCCGTACCGGCTGTCGTATTTCATTTGGCCACAATTACAACCATTAAACGGCGCAACTCTTTGATATATTTCTTTTTATATATTGTAGCAAACTTATTAGGATACTGTGGCATTAATGATGACAGATGAGTCAGGTTACGGCGCATTATGCTTTCTCTCGTTTTTTTTCTTTCAATATTAAGCGATGAGTTTTAGTCATTGGCCGTTGAGTGTAAAACGAATAAATAGCTAAATTATTTCGTATCGAAAGGTAATTGCCATGCAAAGGTTTTAAATTAAATAGATGCGAATTGTAACGTTAACGTTATAGCCTACGACTTGCAGGAAATATTTTATTCAAATGTGATCGTGAAGTCTAGTACATACAGAAATTTATTACGCCAAGCATTGTAAGCTATAATAGATTTTTATATTTTATTTCATATATACATAGTATCCGCGGGACATCCTGTTAATCCGGTTAATCCTGAGTATAAGCTATGTACATTGAACATTTCAGCAAAATCAGTTAAGCCGTTACAGCGTAAAGATTAGGGTATGCAATTTCGACCCGAGATCGCAAATTCAAGATCTCGCGATATTAGAAATTACAATCTCACGAGATCCCGGAATTTTCGAGATCTCGGGTAGTTTTATAAAATGTGTTGTAAATTATCCATATTTTTTGGAAATCAACGAAAACAATATAAGAATACTGTAAATAAAAAAAAAAAATAGTTGTAGGGGTGATTTTTGAAAAACTTCTTACAAAACAAAGAAGAGTGCTCTCTCATAAACGGCATTATGGCAGTCGCTATGTGCCCAGCAGCTGAAAATGCCCTCACTGATTCAACACTGGTTGGTACCAACGTGAGTAAATAAACTGTAAAAACTTCCCCTTGTTCCTCCACACGTATACAAATCCATCTCTTTCTTTATGACCGACTCTAATGTATCTAAACTCGTCGTAGATACACGCAAAAATGACTTTTAAATGCTCTGAGTCTTTTTCTAATTTCTCTTGAATAGTCGTGTTACTTTTCACGAACATTCTCCTCTGCAATTTTTGAAAAAGGAAATTCATCTTCATTTTCTATATTTGCTATTGGTATTAATCTCATTTCTAGAAGATTCCAATCCCGTCAAATTCGAGCGAGATCTCGTCATATTATGCTTCGGGATTGATCTCGAAAAATGACACGAGATCTCGCGAGATCTTGATCTCGGGATTGCATTCCCTAGTAAAGATAAAACAAACATACTTGCACGCTAACACATTTACACACAAAAGGATTTATAAAATTAGTGTAATTATAATAGAGTTAACTGCGCGTTACAATAGTTATTTCTAATTTACTGTAATGACTTATCAATAAATTACCTTTCATTTTACTACTCAGATACAATTTTCATCACTTTAATTTCATAAATAAATAATTTTCCTATTAACCTTTATTCCTAATTGTACCACCTTAATGCACCCCTGGCAAAAAATATTGATGACAACATTTTTCTATTTGAAATGAACTACTAAAATTACCAATTTCCATCAGTGTAACTTTGTGGCGAATCGCCACTATCTGTAGTGTCCCAACACTAAAGTTCGCCCATCACTAATCCGCGAGATTGTCAATGTCACTGGTCAGAACTCGCGGCAAAAAACATTCGACAGACTTTTACTTTGGATTATTATTGGTGTTCCATTCCATACTAGTGATTATTGGTGTTCCATGAATATAACGAGTCTATTATTGTACGCCGGACGTTTCCTTCAACACGTTCCCCCCACCCATCATATTGATGAAGCAAAGCGTTAGAGAGAAACCTCGGGGTGCTTCCATGACTGGATTCCCCGGTTTCCCCAAAACTTCATAAATAAGGAACTTTTGACATGAACTTTCACCCCCATTGCAACAACTTAATGCACCCCTAGCAAAAACTATCAAAAAAAAATTTATATTAAATTAACTACTCTAATATCAATCCATCAACATAAGTTCAAAAACAAAGAGCTTTCATACAAATGTTTTCACCCCATTTTACCCACTTCGGGGTAGAATTTCCGAAAATCCATTCTTAGTACACCCCTACGTACTAAGACAAATGTACCCTTCAAATTTCACATCACTACGACCAGCGGTTTAGGCTGTGCGTTGTCTCTAAATCAGTCAGTAAGTCAATCAGTATGTCAGGACTAAGATTATTATAGTACTAGCCGTGCCCCGCGGCTTCGCCCGCTATTATCAAGTTAAAAAGTAGCCTATGTGTTAATCCTAGGTATAATCTATGTACATTCCAAATTTCATCCAAATCCGTTCAGCCATTAAAGCGTGAAGAGGGAACAAACATACTTACACACTTACACACAAACTTTCGGATTTATAATATTAGTAGGATTAGAAGACCAGACGCGCCTTATTGCATGTTATTAGTGCGACGTATGACAGGTATCCTAGTCTGGGGTCTATTATAACGAGATGTATATATCTTAAGGCTTCGCCACAAAGAACGCACCAGGCCCGAACGGATGGCGAGCGCTAGCATGGTCGCCTCCCGTACAGCAGTGCCCGCGCCCACGTCCCTGCACGCCGATCTGTTCGAACCAAATGCATGCTGTGCAGCCTAGCCTTTAGAGATAAGTAAGCAAGTACTTAATTGTAGTCTAAAAGACATGCGTTTACCGATAACAAAGCCTACCTGTAAGTAAGCAGGTATTTTCATAATAGGTAGGTATAAAATGCTACTTAACGTCAAAAATACGCATTAGGCAGATACACCTACAATATTATATGTATTAAAAAAAATGGAACTTCTTAATATCAAACTTCGTAATATTATAAAGTAGGTATTTGTATTTGTTGAACGGCTAGGCACCACTTGCAGGCGAGGTCGGCTTGGACGCTATGTGTTATACCGACCCTATCCTATTGAAGTTACCGAACTAATTTAATTTATTCATGTATCCCAAAACCCGTGTTAGTGAAGGTAGATCGTAACCGATATCAAGTAACAAATGTGCAACATTAGCCACCCTAATTAAATTATCAACTAATTATTCCGAACATAACTCTAGATTCCAAGAAACGCACAAAAATTACGTGAACAGTGTGCCTATTCTGTCTGTTCATTATCAACACGACATTGACCTTTTTTGTATATCTACTTTTTCGAGTCATAGACAAATTAGCGCAGATCGAATCTCTCCAATTTGAATAGCGAACACACAGAACGGAAACACGTTGTTTTTACCGCGTTTTTAATTTAATTTGAATTTGGAATGTCGTAGAGCGCGGGCGCCCCGCTGCGGTAACGAATAGCGTCAATACATCAAGCCGATGATATCTCTTTCAAGTTTTGAAAGAGGTCCGACCGGTGAATTAATAAATGGTGGACGGACAAAAAAATTATCCTACAATATGAAATATTAGAAGGCGAAGCGAAGGAGTTAAATATTACTTGCCAATTGCAATAGGATAGTGTGCAGTGCAGTTGAAAAATGACAGAGCAAGGGTCAGCTTACCCGATAATAAGTTATGTATCTTCAAATGTAGTTATTTTTTAAGTCTAGAAGTAATCAATTTTTTAGCTTACCCCTATCTAAAGTTTCTTATACCTACGCTAACTTAAATTACGTAAGTAAGTACTAAGAGGTAGCCATTTTGTTTATAAGCAGGTACTTTTGATAATAAAGGAGACAAGAAAGACTCTTGCCAGACGACTACCTGTATATCTAGCTACATCTGCAGTGCCTCTCGAAACTTTAAGTTACTAGTGTCTCAAACTGAAACATACCAGTAATTTGCCTAACAGAAAAAAACTTTTTCTGTAAATTATATTATTTTCTTTACCATTAATTGTTAGATTTTTGTTGTTCAATTACTGGATATAACGGATATTATATGTAAGTTTCAGATTTATACGAGTTAGTAACCGTTTTTAGTTAATTCAAGGACAAAATAGCCATTTCGCTCGTTCAGTGAATAATCGAAGATTTTGAGCGCATAATTTGCTATCTTGGGAAAATATTCATACTGTTTTATATTTGTTAAATAAAGATCGATTTCTGGAATTGTCACATAATGTAACAGATTTTTAAAAATATCTGTAATTATTCTACCCCAATCAAACACATGTTAACCTATTTACATAAAATATACGCATTTTGAAAAAATCTCACGTGAGTTTAGGAGAGGGGGAGGGGGTCGACCAACATCTCAAGACATCTCACCAAGAGAAGAGAAGAGGGCGAAAAATTGCCAAAATCATCTCACGTAATTAATGGTTAGTTACTATATACGATGCTAAAATCTGAACCTCCTTTTGTGTTTCACCGTAACGGGTAAGACTAGTCAAATTAGTAGAGGTCTTATTCTAACACATCTTATCTCATTATAAGTACACAGTCGTAAATAGTCGTAATATATATCAGAACGCCTACTAATTTCGTAAAGCTATCAATTAAAATAACGCCTGCCATTAATGTTGTAGCTTCGTGCCGTGACGTAACTATTTTTGATTTTTTTTTAAACTTGTTAATTTCCTTCATGAATTGCTTACGTAAGTTAACAAGACGTTCAAATCTGCTATAATAAAAAACACAGTTGGTTGAAGTAAACTTTAATATAATTAATTTTGCGACTACTTCGCGGCTCGATTCCTTTACGGAATAAATTGGAACTACCGAATAAAATAATTATTACGAGTATTTTACCTACGTGAATAAGTCGATACAATTCGTATAACAAGCACGGACTTCGAAGAAATATATTTTTACATTAATCCCCGATAACATTGGGCAAAATATTTTTTTTATTACCTGCGTTCTGTCTGGAAAACGCCTGCACTGATATACACTAGACAACTCGATCTCGAATCTCTATTAATCTGTTATTAATTTGCTTTTACGTGCATCATCCGTACAGCGAGGGAGTGGAACTCATTGCCTGCGTCTTTGTTCCCCGAACGGTATATTCTGGGAGTCTTTAAGTCTCGAGTGAATAGGTATCTTCTAGGCATGCCACATATTAGGCCGCAACATCACTTTCCATCAGGTGAGATAGTGGTTAAATGCTGCCTATTCTGTATAAATATACACATATAAATGTTTGTATCAATAACGGAATATTTACCATGTATTTCGTTTGTTTTGAGTTTCCGATATTTCGGCACTGTTGCAAGCGCCATGATCACGGAGTAACTGGAGTAGTGCGGGTGGATGAAGATTTATATTTACGAGCATACGAAATGATCTACCCGCTTTCGTACTCGTTTACTACGTTGAACACCACTACCATTGTTATCACTTTGAGCTTGAACTCGATCTATATACATATATTTTGTTTGAAATGGAATGGATCGAATCTCGATCGACCTTGACGACAAAATAAAATAATTCAACATCGGTCCAGCCATTGAGAAGCTACCTACTGTTAAACTTATAACACCGCTCTTTTTGCGTCGGGCCGGAGGCTAAAAACCGCGACGAATACATAAAATATATGATAGGGATCATATATTTTTTTTGAATGCAGCTATACTGTTGGTTGGTACTAGGATCGATCATCCTCTTTTTATGAAAAAGTTGCTTTTTTTTTTTTTTTTTTTAATTTATTTCATGACCATGGATACGCAGTCCTTCAGTCGAAATATTAAAATTTTACAAGTTCTTAAGGATTACAGTGAGGATATTTTACAAGTAACATGAATTTTTTAAAATAACAATTTAGCTATCATTGAGATCGAAGTACATATACATCGATGATTACTACATATTTGACAAATTATATTTTTTCTACACTATGTAAGATGAACTTAAATGTAGGAATAAAGAATGCTTCATTTGCTAGTAAATCTTGAATCCGGCGGGGAACACATAGTGAGTTTTGTTGTGCAATGTCATTAATGTCACTCGCAAGTAACAGCCGTTGAATGTGAAATGCCTCACATTCAAAAATAATATGATTTGCGTCTGCATTCGGCTTAGAACAATGAGTACATTTATTATCGCTTATAATTTTAAGCCTGTGGAGATGCGCTGGTGCCAGACAATGTCCAGCGCGAAGGCGATTAATGACAGTGATAAACTTTCTGCCAATGTATTTGAATCCATTGTACCACGGTTTTGCTGGTAAGTCTCTCTGTATCTCAGCGTACCACTTCCCTTTAGTCTCGATGGTAATGTCCCAATATTCTTTCCACATTCTCCGTGAGAGCTTCTTAAACAGATGGTAAAAGTCAGTGAATGGGACCTTCAGGGTCTCCGTGTAATCCTCGTCGTGATCCTGACGAGTAGCCAAATCCACAACCTCATTTCCTCGAATGCCACTGTGTGAGGGAACCCATACAAATTCTACGTGTTTGTTTTGTCTTACAGTTTGTAATAATTCTTTAATTTTATATACTAAATAATTGAGTTTATATGTAAAATTATCATTGCATATAGTTGATAAAACGCTTTTCGAATCGCTAACTATTAATATATTCATACTATTTACAAAACTATTTATAAATGTTAATGCAGATAATATGGCAAAGCTCTCTGCAGTAAAAATACTGCAATTATTATTTAACCTGAAGCATTTAGTTTTGTTTAACTGTGGGTCATAATATGCTGCGTTAACACAAGTCTCACTTTTAGAGCCATCTGTATATATTACATAAAAATTGGGCTTAGTGCTTAAAAATTCTATAAATTCGAATTTATTTGTAATGCAATTCAAGTTACAATCTATATCTAAACAATTGATCAAAGTATGGTATAAGCAGTTATATATTGGCCACTTATTATCTTTGTAAATATCTTTTGCAAGTGAACTAACATGCGTCATTATTATTGAAATTTCAGGTAAGGCCCCAGAAATAAGAGTCTTAGCTGAAATATAAGAAGTTTCAACTAAGTGAGAAAAGTCTTCAGAATTAACCACATTATTTAGAACAATGGCATTGTCAGAAGTTAGCTCCTTCAGACAAAATCTCTGAGCCAATTGTAAGCGTCGCAATGCTAATGGAGGTATGCAATTCTCAATTTCCATAGAATTAATGGGGGTAGAGCGCATAGCTCCACTTATTACTCTCAAAGCCATATTTTGTATTACATCAAGTTTTCTTAATAAAGTGCCACTGGCATTCATATATGCCAAACTGCTGTAGTCAAAATGACTTCTTACTGTACTCTTATACAACATATTCAATGTTTTGGGATCAGAGCCCCAAAAAGTTCCTGCTAAACATCTTAAAACATTAATACTTTTCATAGCATTTTGGCATATTTGATTTATATGTTTATCAAATTTTAATTTATTATCAATTGTAACTCCTAAAAATTTATGGTAGTCAACAATGGGAATTATTTCATTATTATATATAACTTTAACAGTTGACTGAGATACTGAATTTTTACTAAATACTATAACAGAACTTTTTTCTGAACTGATTTCTAATTTTAAAATGTTGTTGTAATAATTGTGTAACTGATACAATGCATTATTCACTTTATTTACTGCTAAATTTAAATGTTGACTTTCACCATATAAAAGTATATCATCTGCAAATTGCAAAATCTTAACATGTGAAGTATCAACATAGTCAAGGATTTGAGATGTATACAAATTATACAACAGGGGAGACAATGTTGCTCCTTGCATTGTCCCTTTATTGACAAGTCTTGGTCCATGTAGTATATTATTAAATTTAACATAGAGAGTCCTATTGTATAAAAAGTTCAATATCCATTTTAAAGTTTTATTTGGTATATCTAATTTGTGCAAAATATTGATGAGACATTCAATATTGACATTATCGAAAGCTCCTCTCACATCTAAAAAGACACAAACAACATTAGAGTGACTAAGTTTTGCTTTTTTCAAATCAGATATAAATGATACAAAACTTTCAGAGCAACTTCTTCCTTTCCTGAATCCAAATTGTATGGCTGGTAACTTATTCTGTGTTTCAGCAAAGTAATCTAAACGTAATTTCAACA
The DNA here is from genome assembly GCA_948107665.1 of Lomographa bimaculata. Lineage (NCBI taxonomy): Eukaryota > Metazoa > Arthropoda > Insecta > Lepidoptera > Geometridae > Lomographa > Lomographa bimaculata. Next base: position 2,067,759 of record OX403603.1, read on the forward strand.
TGTTTTCAAAAAGTTTACCCAAACAGGAGGATAAAGAGATTGGTCTATAGGATGATGCAATATTTACAGGCTTATTTGGTTTCAAAATAGGAACAACACATTGGGTTTTCCATGATTTAGGTATAGCGGAGGTATTCCAAAGTTTGTTGTAAATATCTAATAGTGTTTTTTGGGCATTAGGATGCAAATTCTTAATTAACTTATAAGGTATGTTGTCCATTCCTGGTGCTGTATCCTTCCTACTCTTGAGTGCAATTTGAAATTCATTAAATGTAAAGGCTTTATTTAGAAAATAATTATTATCAGTTTCATGTGACCTATCTATGATATCATTTAAATTATTCTCATCTACTTGAGATGAATCTGCTAACCTATCTAAAAAACTTGGTATCCACTCATCATTTAAGTATTTGTTCTGAGAACAACCTATTCTTTTAAATTTTTTAATATAACCCCATATTCTAGATACAGGCGTCAGTCTGTTAAAACTAGTGCATAATTCATGCCATGAATTAATACGTTCTTCTTTTAATATTCTTTTCTTTTTGGCATCATGTCTTTTGTAATTTATAAAATTAGGAATAGTTGGTGATATTTTATAAGCTATAAGAGCTTCTTTAGACTTTTGAACGGCATCATTACATGTTTTGTTCCACCAAGGAGCAGGTTTCCTTAATACTTTTAAAGTTTTGTTTGACCTTCGTTTTGGAGTTGTCTCATCCCTAATGCATTCTAAAATATTTACAAAACTATTATATAATTCAAGAGGCTCTGAGTTATCAGTATTTAACTGAGAAAAGCTGTTTTCAGATAAAGTGCTAAATTTAGACCAGTCTGATTTATTATAAATATATTTATCTTCCACAGGTCGAACTTCATACATTGAGGGCTTCACATTGATTTCTACTAGAGTTGGAAAATGATAACTACCCATCGAGTCATCATGAACATGCCATTCACAGAGTGGAGCTATTGTGGGGCTAACCAAGGCTAAATCTATTGCGGATGCATTCTTGTTTGGGTACTTAACTGTGGTGGGACTCCCATCATTTAGAACACACAAGTCAAATTCATCAATAATATTGTATAAGCTGTTACCTCTGCTATTATTTGTATGACAACCAAACAACATGTGATGGGCATTAAAATCTCCCATGGTAAGACACGGCTTAGGAGTTTCAAGCAATAACTTTTTCATTTTATTAGTATCAAACCTAGTACTGTTGGGAGGACAATATACACATAAAATATGTATTTTACCTAATGATGTTTCAACTGATACACAGAGATTTTGGATAGATTCATAAAAAGAAGTGTTTATAATTTCGTATTTTAGATGTTGTTTTATCAATATCCCAACTCCATTATGAGCATTTATTGAATTTTTGTAAATAAAGTTATAAGATGTAAAATTTGGAATAATGCTATTACTTTTAAGCCATGTCTCATTTAAGAGGCATACATCAATATTTTGTTCAATTAAAAATTTATATAATAAGGTTTTTTTACTCTGTAAGCTTTGTATATTGAACTGTGCTATATGTAAATATGTATCCATACAATCAAATTAAGTTAGATATCAATATTTCTTTAATTCTTTTATTTGTGATTGGTTCATTATCGCTTTTGTTACCAAGAGCAATAAGAGATTTAACTAAAGCGTTAATTATAATTTCATTGCCCACAATTTGCTCAGGATCGAGCGCCTTGTAAGCTCTGTTTACATTTTTGTGTGGTAGAGAATCTGTGGGTTTTTTCCTTAGAGAAGGAAATGATTTGGGGTCTGAAATCACACTTGGTGGCATACTCACAACAGTGGCATATGACGATCGGTTGAGACTGATGTGTTTATTTTTCTTCTCTTCCATTTTCTTTAGTTTAATTGGGCAGTCTCTCGATATTGCCAAATGGTTTCCAGCGCAGTTTATGCAAACAATGCCTTCAACGTCACATTCCTTGTAAGAGTGCTGACCTGCACATGATGAACACATTTGTTCTCCTCTGCAAACTTTCGCCGAGTGATTGAACTTCAGACACTTGTAGCATTGTACTAGGGGTGGGATGTAGCTGTGCACCGGGTATCTGAATAATTTCAGGTATGCATACTGCGGTAATATTGTTGCCGCAAACGTAACTGCTACGGTGCCTAAAGCAGTCAGTTTTCCGTCAACTTTTCGCATAAAGCGCTTTATGGAAATCACTTCCGCGTCACATGTGATGGTTTTATAAATGTCTTCATTTGACATTGTTACCGGGACATGTCTGATAACTCCGATTATTTCTGTCATATGGGCAGGTATAAATGCCTTGAGCTTTTGCTTGCTCAGAAAATTGTCCATGTTCAAAAAGTTGTTGGCCGGTGCGGGTTTTTTAAAAGTTACACCAACTTTGTAGGCGTTTATTCTGTGGACGCCTACTATGCCCTTTACATTTTCTGCAAATAAATTTGTTAGTGAAATTGGGTTCTTGTTTCCAATTTTCTCATTCTCGTTCGATTCGACATATACGACACAGTCGCCAGAATGATTTTCAGGGAAAAGTCTTTTATATAGGGGCTTGATGAACAATTTATAATTAGCATTATCATCACAACTAGGTCTTTCAATTTTCCTCTTCTTTTTTCCGTGATCGACGGGGTCTCCCCCGTCGCTGGCTACACTCATGGTTTATGTACAGAATTGACTATTTACAGATATATTATTTACACAGAACTATGATATATTTACATAAAATTTTACGAGATGAAAATTGTTTGCAATTTAAAACTCCCGCTCAGTTCGACTTCCCGCCAAAAAGTCTCTGAAAAAGTTGCTGTAATGTAAGTGTTACCATAGAAAAGAATATACTCTACCAGAGTAAGTGCAACATTAGATGGTCTTTGCATGGTTATGATGAACTTAGTAAAATCTATCAAAACCCTGGAATTATGAACGTAGCCTAAATTTATTTATGCTGGCAACATGTTAACGTCAAAATGACATCCAATGAAATTCATTAAGACTGTCAGTGTCAGCTGCACTCAAAAAATGACGGAAGTGCAAACAACAAGTGGCACGAAAGAGGATCATCCTCAAGAAATTATTCAATCCCCACCATCGGCAGCTTTCACCATGGTACGCTGCTAGCGTAACTGGCCAGCCTTACGATGCGGCATATGGTAGTGGGGCTGTCTTGAATAACGGCAGTGTTATTTCGCAGGGCACCGCGATGTTTGCCAGGGTCACCTTCTACCCCACTTTACTCTACAATGTGCTGATGGAAAAGGTCACCACCAGGCGGTGGTATGACAGGATGGACGACACTGTCGTCCTTGGAGCCCTACCGTTCCAGAGTATGACGAAACAGGTACAATTTTGTGTCGTTGGGACAGTTAGCTAAATGGGTGTTATCGTTGTATAAAGTGATTTTGGGGGCGTAAATTGAATGAAATGTATCTATTTATTATAATCTGTAAATTTTTAACATTTGTAAAAATATTTTTTTAAAGTTTTCAGTCAGAATCAGAAAGCACTTAGTCAATCTCAAAATGATAAATGTAACCTACTTTTTACATAGTTTCTCTTCAATAAAATTTTAAGATGCTTTACATATGAACAGGTATTTATTCGTAAATATTGTATTAAAATGACGGTTGAATTATATTTTGGTTAATATTGCCAATTTTTTTACGGACTTCAAAGAAAAAGGAGGAGGTTCTCAATGTGAAATTTTTTGTTATGATTACTTGAAGATGGCAAGTCATATTTGGAAAATTATTTTAAAGCGGTGAAGTTAGTATTTAGAAGCTTTGCTTACGTTTATATTATTATTAAAATCTGTTCAGCTGTGTAGTGATTCACCTACAAATAAATAAACATCTAAACTCTCACATGTTGTGTTAGTTTCTCTGTTTTTTTTTTTTAAACTGTGTACTAAATGGGGCAATGATGGGCAGTAAACAAATTTAACTAGTAATATATATTCATTTTACCATGTCATCTATTTATAAGCCTTATTTTAGCTTCATCTGTATGTCAACAAATATTAAGATAAACATTTAATATATTTTTATTAGTCAAAGATATTGTCCAACTTTGTGCATTTAGCCAGTGTCAAGTTATAAAATAATTCAAGTGTTTCTTTACATATTTCATAATATAAAGTCTAAGTCACAAGTCAAAGTCAAGGTCCAGTCATAGTCAAGTCATACCCTAATAAAGTAGTAGAAACTTTACTAGATTGTCCATTGGAGTTTGTGAAAGCAAAAATCATGTTTTTAAACTTTGTATGATTTGTCTACACTCATGCATGTTCATAATATTAACAGTTTATAATACACAATTATGACATATTAACATACAAAATTGACGGTGACATTTTTAAACTTTTCTTGACAAGTTGCTTTACTGATAATAAAAACAGTGTGTAGAGGAAACATTAACATCACATACACAATCACACCTAGCATATAGACCAAAAGCGCATATGTCCCTTGAGTAATTTGGGTGACAGTCGGCATCGAACCTAGGTCCCATGGAGCTGAGGGCAGAAACCTACCCTCTATGCCAACTAGGTTCTCATTTTAGTTTTTTTTAACTTTAATTATTTTATTATTTATTATGTTTTTCACACATATCATTTTTCTAATTTCAGTTAAAAGAAGAAGAAAACATGAAGGGCGTAGTATCTATGAATGAAACATATGAGTTGAAGTTGTTCTCAAATGATGCTGAGGTAAGTGGTACAGATAATTAGATAATCATTTTATTGTCATACCTTGCATAAAAACTAATACAAATAAATAAAAACCAGCCAAGTAAGAGTCGGACTCGCGCACCGAGGGTTCCGTACAAACCTGTAGGTATATAAGTAAATGTTATGGTATTTTTATTGCAAAATTAAATTATTATATGATGTAACTAAAAATGTATGATTTTCGCAATCTTTCCTTTATCTGTGCTATAACACGTTGCTTCGTACCTAATTTCAAGATTCTAAGTTCACGAAAAGTAACCTGTAGGTTTTGATTCCCTTGCGAGTGAGATAGTGGGCTAATGCTAGTCTATCAGGGATAAAAAAAAGTGACATAAATGAATTGCCGGTTGGTTCAGTTGGTTGAGCGTTAGAAACTTGTGTTTCCACCGTGAATCAAACCCGATACCTGCTGCATAAAAGTCGAATGCACACCCGACTTAGCCATCTTTTTTGAAGTCTGTTAAAAATAAATCAAAATTGGCTCAGCGGTTTAGGATCTACAATGCCACAGACTAACACACAGTACTCGTTAAAAATACCCTTGTATTATGAAAATAATAATTTGCAATTTTTATATCATAAATAATTATGATAGCCTTATTAAAAATTGAAATATAATCTCACTATTGTTTGAGGTTGTATATTTAGTTATTTGCAGGTGCGCCCGTACGTCTGACGTCACGCTTCGTCAATAAATATAAAACAAACGATTTAACACTCAGAGCCCCACACTAATCTCGATGACTTGTGTCGTGGGTGCCGGTTCGTGCAAATTATATGTGTCCGCGCGAATCTCTCAGGGAATTCTTTAAAGAAACAGGCATACTTACCATGCCTTCGCTTTACATCTTTGAAAATATTGTGCATGTTCGCAAAAATATCGGTTAATATAAATTAAGAAGCGACGCACACAATCTAAATACTAGATATAAACATAAAATTACAGTGCGCGCATTTAGATTAAGCAAAACGAATCAATCTTTTATGGCAAAATGGGTTAGATTTTACAATAGAATTCCTAAAATCGTAACTGAATTACCACTGGGAAAGTACAAATCTGTAATAAAACGGGCATTAATTAAGAAAGCTTAAAATTAAATAAAACGATCGACTATATTAATGACAAGGATGCATGGAGGCAAACTGCACAAGCGCTTTCTAGCGACTACCATACCAACACCTAGGTTAATAAAATTATGTATTCGAGATTAAGAATGTTTTAAAAAAAAATGCGCCGCCGAGTTTCTTGCTAGGTTCTTCTCGAGATAGCTGTAATTTTGCGAATCTGGCAGTAGAATCATTAACTTTCATGAGTGCCTCTTTGGGGCCTATGTGAATAAACGATTTCGATTTGATTTGATTTGGAAACATTCACATCACACACAATCACAACCAGAACCAGAAACACACTTGTGTTCCCGCCGGGAATCGAACCCGATACCCCTGCTTAGAAGGCGAACGCCAGCTAACTAAACCAACGAGCAGTTCAACAATGCTTAATTATATGTTACAGGATTTGCTACTCTTTACTGGATGTTACCTACACTCTAGCCTGTTTGGCTCGGATAGTGCGAGTTGTGACGCTGCACTGTAGCGCATTCGGTAGAGATTGTCTAAGCTGAAATGACGCGCCCCACCTTCTTTTTTTTCTTTCTTTTTTTGGTCGGATTTATCACCCGACTAGTCGACCGTCTTGTACACGTGCAGATGCATTGTTCACTGAACAATCGACGCTCCCATACAGATGAAGTGTCGTCATTAATATTTGCACTCACACATTAAATAAACTAATTAAGTAGTGGGGCGCGTCATTTCAGCTTGGACGAGCTCTTTTTTTTCTACCCTAGTTAATCACAACCAAACAAAATTGGAATTAAAGTAATAGGGCACCCATACATATAAGTGGGAGCAATAAATTTTTTTCTGTCCATTTGGGATATCGCTGAAAAGAGTTTTGCAATTATAGTACGAAAATGTTCTAATAAAATCTATAAAACGGTCTATTTAAAAAAACGGATACATATTTAAAGCCGAGTCTTAAATGTAATGTCTGGAAGAGATCGCTTTAAGCGATACGACCGCCTATTGTTACACTTTTTTTTGTAAATAATTATTTTCTGTTTTGTTTTTTGTCGTAATTAAGGTGTTGCAATGAAGACTTTATCTATATATCTATATTTGCCTTTCTATACTCTAATTAAACAACAAATTCAACAATCAAATTTACCTCAAAAGTTAACTAAAAGTTACATATTAACATTGATTGAGTTACACATTGATAGATATGTGACCCAAACAGGATGTCTTGTAGGTAACTTAGTTTTTAACTGTATATAGTTTTCGTTTTTAGGAAATACTAGCCGTGCCCCGCGGCTTCGCCTGCTATTATCAAGTTAAAAAGTAGCCTATGTGTTAATCCTAGGTATAATCTACTTACATTCCAAATTTCATCCAAATCCGTTCAGCCGTTTAAGCGTGAAGAGGGAACAAACATACTTACACACTTACACACAAACTTTCGGATTTATAATATTAGTAGGATAGGCAATTGGCCCGTAGATCAGGATATAGTATCATTGTGAAATATCATAATTATAGGGAGCTAGCTCATAATCGTCAAAAGGCGTGCGAAGCCAGGCGACATAGCTCGTATCACAAGACATTAGGTATGGCAAAGAGGCTCTGACAAGAATTCTCAAGCTATGACGAGATAATCTCAGTAAACATGAAGGTGCTAATTTGCATACAAATGTGTATAAAGTCAAGGTTATGTAAAACAAATGGAATCGGTTTAAAAATTAACAAAATAGAATGGAATAATCATTTATTCTGACAAGCTCAACTTATTAAACATAAACTGATTGCGAAGAACGTTATTGTTATTCCATAGTTTGCCGGAAAAGGTCTGCAAAACTCAGCATAATGCTGAGGACAGAGTCTCAGCGCTGGTTTTCAGCTCCGAGTTGTGTAGGGTGACGTACGGAAAGTCTAAGACATCCTATATATAAATAAAAACATTACATAGAAATACACACACAATCACAACCAGAACCAGAAACACAAATTTCCCATAGGGAGAAAACTTGTGTTCCTGTCGGGAATCGAACCCGATACCCCTGCTTAGGAGGCGAACACGCTTTCAACTAAGCCAACGGTACATAATGACGGTGATACGGGCCTTCAAGACTGATTGCCTGCCGGATGATCAGTCTGCGCACTTTGTGTGGGGTTGTGAGTGAAAGCATTTTTTTTAATGTCCGATAGGCCTTTGATCACAATCTCACCTGATGGAAAGCAATGATGCGGCCGAAGATGTAGCATGCTTATACCTAATCACTCATGACTGGAGAACTCCCAGATTATACTGTTCGGGGAACAAAGATGAGGGCAATGAGTTCCACTCGTTCGCAGTACGGATGATAAACGTAGAAGCGTAACGCTTCGAGCGAACTGGAGGTATGTCATCCATATGACATTTGACAGTTTGTCTTGTTGTTAGATGGTAAAACGGGCATAGGAAAATTAGCTCGTGTAATTCCTGCGCACACTCTCCAAAGTGTAAACGGTAGAATGCCGATAGACTTGCGACCTTATGTCTTTGACGGAGACTGCAATTTGGACTCGACTAGCTTATCATCGCCAACGAGTCTTTTTGCTACCATTTGTTTGTAACTTTACAAATATACAGGAGAACAATTCAAACAATCACCCACTGTCACCTACGTACCTAAAGAAATAGGCCAAGATGTATAAATAACTACTTATCTATCACCTAGGAGTCCTCCAAGCTTGAAATAACAATGACGTCTTTACTTCATATCAAGAGGTCATCAAAGCAACCGTTCAAAGCCGCTTTGTCAGTCAAATACAAAGGATTGTTCTCGGTCTGTCTTTCAGATTCTAAAACGTTCTAAAACGTTTGGTGTTAGACAAAGGGATTTGGGTTTTCCTGTTGATGAAAGATATATAGTATCCATTTCAATAAAAAAATGCATGGTAACATTGGTAACACTATTTTTAAGCTATTGCATAGCTTCTATCGCGGGCCTTGAGCGTGGAGACCGAATCCAGAAATTCCGTAACGAAAATAACCTAACACCTGACTCCGACCGGCACAGCGGTGATACTTTTTAGTTTTGCCATCTATCGATGAATAGCAGAACTTTTAATGACTTTTTTGAAATATCAGGCTTGTCTCTTTAGTTCAGCAACTCGCCTCTAGATGGCAGGAAAAAAAATACTGCATAAAATAAATAAATAATTGTAATTGCATAAGTTGTTAAAAAATGCTATGCAATAGCTTTACCGCGGCAGTCCCCGAGTGTCACACGTCTTTTTTTAATAGTTTTTTAAACGTACGCGAACTGCAATTGTCAGACTATTACTATTTATCCGAAAATTTATTTGTAAGTGTGTAAATATGTAAGTGCCCCGCGGCTTCGCCCGCGTTAAGTTAAAAAGTAGCTTATGTGTTATTCCAGAACCTAAACTATTTACATTTAAAATTTCATCAAAATCTGTTTATTCGCAGTAACAAACATTCAATAACACACACACACAAACTTACGCATTTATAATATTAGTAGAAGTAGGATGTTTGTTTTCTCTTCACGCTGTAACGACTAAACGGATTTGGAATGTACGTAGCGTATACCTAGGATTAACACATAGGCTACTTTTTAACTTGATTAACGCGGGCAAAGCCGCGTGGCACGGCCAGAGTTGTTATAATAAAATCTTGTCATTGCAATAGAATACTTTGTCCCATTTTATTTAATTATTTATTCAAAGTAATGTTGATACGTATTTTATAGACAATTATGACAATTAATACTGATATTTAATTAAATTTACATTTTATTCTCGCTATAACTATATAAATATTTTATTATTTATTTTACTAAAAGACATGGTAATTTTGTTTTTAATGGCCATCTATAAAAAATAACAAATTTTGTTCCCTAGAACATTTTATCTAATATATAAAATTCTCGTGTCACAGTTTTCGTTGCCATACTCCTCCGAAACGGCTTGACCGATTTTGATGAAATTTTTTGTGCTTATCCGGTATCTATGAGAATCGGCCAACATCAATTTTTCATCATCATCATCATCATCATCACTTTTCATCATTATCAACGCGGGTGAAACCGCGGGGCGCAGCTAGTTTTATATATATATCTGTTTCTGAGTGTGTGAATGTTTCCCATAACATCTTCACGACTTCCCACGAAGTCATCCAACTTAGTACGTGAGTGTAACAAAGATGTCTTTGTTTTTTGTTAATTATTAAAATAAATGCTTGTTCTTTTTTTTTCAGAAATGGCGACAGCAAGACGTGGAATTTCTGCAGCTAGCAACCACAGACATCTTCGAGGCGCCAGATCAGGACAAATTGTACGAAGGAGTCTCATTCATCAATAGGTAACGTCAATATTTTTGACACATTGATCAATCTTTTTAGACCGACATCGACACTTCCTTACTGCTTCTTATAATAGAAAAAGTAATATATATTTTAGAAATATCTATACATGTGCTACGCCTCACCAAACTTACTGATGGATTTCAACAAAAACGCTTTCACACTCACAGCCCCACACTAAGCTCGATGACTTATGTCGTGGGTGCTGAAAACATTCACATCACATACACAATCATGATCAGAACTGGAAACACAAATTTTCCTTGAGGAGAAAACTTGTGTTCCCGCCGGGCATCGAACTCGATACCTCTGCTTAGAAGGCGAACGCGCACTTATCTAAGCTAACGAGCAGTTCAAGTTCGATTTAAGTTTTTTTATTTGAGTAGGAATATACTTAAGATATTTAGAACAATAATTAGTATAATTATTATCACTATCTTCTATTATAGTTATCTAATAGATTTTATGCTAAGTTGATTCTGTTTTTATTTATTTATTTATTTCTATTTAATTAAAAAAACAAATACAATATGTATGATTGTAACTTACAATTAGAACCTTATTGCTAAAAACCAATAGAACCAATTATTATAATAAAAACAAACAAGACAATAAGATGCAGCGTTAGCATTCGTGCTAGGTAGCCCTGTGTTACGAATGCTAACCTTCCGTTCCGAATATTTATCAGTAGTCAGATATATATTTCTAAGTTCTATCCGAACATTAAGATTATTTTCTTCGACACAGGTCGTCTTATGCCTTAATTAACACATGTTTTCCTGTATATATTTTAACTGTTGCAATGAAAATGATATAAATAAAAATATAAAGGGGGTACCCATACACCTAAGTGGGAAGCAATTTTATTTTTCTACCCGTGTGTATCGTTGAAAATAACTTTGCAATTCAAGTCCGAATCCATTTATAAAAAAATCTGTGCTGGAATGGAAAGCACATTTAAATATATCTATTTTGGAAGATAACAATTTGGTAGGATATGGAAGTCCCTGTTTTTAGACCTATTTTGTCCCGGGGTCTATCTCAAAAACGGCTACATGTATAACGCTGAAACTTACATATAACATACGTTATATTCTCTAATTAAACAACAAATGCAGAAATCAAACATATATTATTAAGAAACAAAGTTATAGGGAATTGACTAATTTGCCTCAAAAGTTTTTCTCTATTAGGTAAGATGTATGCGCGATCTCTGTTCGAGGCAAATGAATAGTTTATTTGGTGACCGAGCGAGCAAAGCGTCTCCGTTTCAGGTTAGGCAAATTTGCATTTTATGTCCGGCGGATTTCCGGTTGTTCTCCTCTACAGGTCGCATTTATCAACCGATTCTTGTGAAATTTTGTGAGCAGGTTCCATAATTATATAGTTTTTTTCTATTCAGTTTTTGGTAATTTTCCAAAATGGCAAAGATATGGTTGTAAAGGGTTTTTTTTAATATATTTTTTGTTCTATCTTTTGTTTTCGTCTAACCCAAATTGGAGACCTTTATAAAGCGGGGTGTAAAGGGGGTCGAAAAAGTAAAAAAAAAAGTTTTAGCCATTTTGAAAAATACTCGAGATCTCACACAGCCACTAATATTATATAAATGTTTTCTATTTTATTTATCTATATGTATTTTCAGGTTTCTTCCCCTTGGGGGTAAGCTACCCGGCATCCCGACTACAGCACAGCAAATAAACAGCGGCACTGTTTATGTACATTGCAAAGCGGGACGGACGCGAAGCGCTACCCTTGTGGGGTGCTACCTCATGATGGTAAATAAACTAACAATTTGTAACCCCCGACGTTAGAGAGGGGTGCATCTGTGTATGTCTATCGCCGTGAGGCATCGTAGCTCCTAAACGGCTGGACTGATTTTGATTTAGTTTTTTGTTTGAAAGGTGATTTGATCGGGAGTGTTTGATCTATGTTTGGTGTAAATCGGTGCACCCGTTTTTCAGATCTCTATCGTCGCGTCGGGGGTATTACGTTTTTATTTTCATCCTTCTGACACAGACGACCACACCCAGAACCAAAATTCCCATGGGGAAAAAACCGGGAATTTAACCTGATACCCGCTGCTTAGAATTAACCGTACTTATGTATTTTTTTGCAGAAAAACGGGTGGTCACCGTCCGAGGCAGTAGAATACATGCGCACGCGTCGACCGCATATTCTATTACACACAAAGCAATGGGAGGCGCTTGATTTATTCCACAGGCGGCACGTCCTCACGTGATACTCATGTACATTAAAATAATAATAGATAATAAAACAGAGGACACAAATACAGCCCAAAAATATCCTCCAAATACAGCCTGACACTCCACACATATGTTGCAAATCAATGTCACACAGAGACCATGACTAAATACCAAATGCTACTAAACCTATGTAGAGACAAGACTCGCACCGGCCGACTTGTGGTTTCAAACCTACAGAACTTACGGCAGCAGTGTCACTTTTTTTTATGCCCTATGGGCAAGAATTTGACCACAATCTCACCCGATGAAAAGTGGTGATGCGGCTGAAGGTGTATTGTTAATGACACTGCAGCTCTAAGGGTCGATAACATCCGAGGTAAAGCGCAAGACCTTTATATTTACCCGGGTAGTAGTTCTTGAGAGTTTAAGCTAGGGTAAATAGCTTCGATAGAATCCCTCCCTACCGCACCCCTCTCTAAAGTAATGCTGGTAGAATCCAACAACAACAACTTAGGTGACTATGAGTGACTATGATTCTATTACTTGACTTTGACAGGTGACATGTCTGGTACAATCTGAATGACAAGAGAACCATATTTTGGTTTTGCCGCGAAAGTGAAAAAATGGCGTTGTTGATTTTGTATAATTTTCCAAAACCTGTGATTCTTCGAGTGTTAATGTGTAATAATGGTGGATTATTAACCGTTAATACTTAGTGAACGTGCATAAGTGTAGGCAAATCATACAAAGTTGAAAAACGTAATTTTCATTTCGCTCCAAAACTCCAATAGAAGTTCTAGTAAAGTTTCTACCACTTTACTACGGCATGACTTGACTATGACTGGACCTTGACTGTTTTACTTTTAATATAAAATACACTTGAAATATTATAACTTGACACTGGCTAAATGCACAAGATTGCGAAGCCAAAATGTTTTCCTCTGTAGCTGTTCTGCTGGCGAGTAAAAGAGATTCAATGTTATTTGCTTTTTTTCTCTGTGTACGCGAAAATAGGTACAAGTTACGTATTCTTTCTCTGCAAGAAAGGTTTCAGTTGTAACGCTATCAATCCGTGGTTCCACTATGTTCAACTACGGTTGTACTACGGTGAAGGTTCCTCGGTATTTCTACAGCATTTTATTTCTATATAGTATATTTTAAATATGTAGGTAGGTAAATATAACGTAGGTAAGATATTCCCGGGGATAAAGTAATGATGGGGAATTTAATTTGACTCAATTAAACAACAGTTTTAGAATTAATTGTGACAGAGATAGGACAGGAAGGGCGCATTCCTGCATTTATATTTTATAGAAAAAAAAAACGACAATACAATTACAAACAAATTTTGTTAAAAATCTTTTAAAATTGTACATTTAATACAAAATAACCATATTTAATGCGAAATAGTATAGACGAAAAATTAAATATTTCAAAGGTTTAAAAAAGTCAGGGTTGATTACACCTGTGATAATTGAAACGCAAGTCAGCTTAAAAAAACCGACTTCACCGCCTATATTTTGGTTTGAACAATTTCGATAAAATTTAAATGGGACCACCTATGAAGGATAATCTACCAAACAAAAAAAATCAAAATCGATCCATAATTGGCGGCATTATCGCGAGACATACATACAAAAAAAATCGAATTAAGAACCTCATTTTTCGAAGTCAGTTGAAAATAGGTACTATTTAACGTGATATTCCAATGATTAAAGCTACTCTCCACAACTTAAGTAATAAAGATAACGTTATATCTGAAAATCCCCTTAAATAGTTGTTTTATTTAGTTACATTTGCACCACATAGTTAGCTTTACCCCGGGAATCTTTGTACAACTTTTAGTTTTGCAATAGTTTATAATGAAGGGCACAAACGGTAACTATTGATGTTATATTCTTGGTAAGAATGTAGTTTGAAATGGGTTAGTGTCAAAATTCCCATTAGATTTCCCCATTGATGGGGATTTTGAGACTAGTCTCATAATCTCCAATACGGCTGCAAATTTCGGCTAATGGGGATTTTGACGCTAAAGTCTCAAAATCCCCATTAATGGGAAAGTAATTATATTTTTCATTACTATCCTTATCCTGGGTAATTGCATGCCTAGCTATGCTACCTGATTCAATAATGTTTTTTTTTGTCAATATAGTTCTGCCTATCTACGGGCCAATTGCCTATATTTCCTAAAACTATATACTGCAAAGAATAAGGTACATACAAGACATCGAGCTTATAGGTAACTCAGGTGCTCAAGCCCACTACCAGTGGGTAGCGTTCTCATCATGCTGGCGGCATTGCCTCTCTGAATTGCAATGCTAATACGTCGAGCCAAATAAGTGCCAGCATTTTAATCACGCGTCGCCTCAACCAGGCGCTCTGATAGATTTTTGAAAATAGAATTAATAATGAATTAATTAAATGTACAGTATTATAAAATATTGTAGTAATATATTTGTGAATTATTTTACATTTAATTGAAGAATTCGTATGCGTTATATATTTATTTTTGTGTTCGTATTAAATAAAATAATTTTATATAAACTGACTTCGGTGACCAAAAGTTAAACAAAAAACAACATGTTATATGTAAATAGTTATTTATTTATATAATTACGTAATAAATCATTGTAAAGTTGAAATTAAATGTCTTATTTATTATCCGACTACGACGAAACAAAAACAAAGGCAGTCACACTCACAGCACCACACTAAGTTCAAAGACTTGTATCGTGGGTGCCGGAAACATTCACATCGCCCACATATATACCCAGAACCAGAAGCATAAATATCCCTTAGGAAGGAATTTGTGCTCCTGCCAGGCATCGAACCCAGTACCCACGGCGCAGAGGGCGGAGGCCTGTCCACGTCGCGAACTGGGTCGTCAAAAAAAACAAACTTACATTGTCTTTTTCCACATCATCAACAGGTGCGACGAGAAACATTATTCATATATGAAAAAAAAGAACGTGAAACATAGGTACCTATGTCACGTTTCAGCTAAGGCCTAGGAAATTTCGAGCACAATACTTATGATTCATATATATATATATGTCATTGTCTGTACTGAATCTGGCGAAATGAGAATCGGACCTTTTGCGAATCCGACCAAGTGCTAATAAACGTAATCGACGTTAATGTATCGTTTACATTTCTGTATGCTCAGGAATTACACAAGCTTATTCCCCGGTGCCCTTCTTACAAGAGAAACGACATCCATCTATGTTTGATATACCGTTCGCTCGAAGCGTTTCGCTTATACCTACGTTCATCTTTTCACTTTTGACCACCATCTCACCTGATGGTAAGCGACGATGTGGTCGATGATGGAGCAAGCTTGCCTAGAAGACACCTATAGATTCACTCGCGACTTGAAGACTCCCTATTGTGACTCCATATTGTACACATCAGGACACACCGACTCAGGTAAAGTATCATTTCTTTGCGGTTCGCACAATGAATGTGGAGGCAAAACGCTTCGAGTTATTATTCGAAGTAAACTTTCGACGAAGAACTCATAATATTAGGAGTGAACGCTTCGGATCATAATGTACAATACGAAAAAAAAACGAACAGAACAGCTACAGAGATAAAAAAAAGTATTGAAAAAATCTAACCTTGGTTAGGTTAGATTTTTTTCAATACTTTTTTTTAAACAATGACCTAGCATGACAAATTGCACTGTACCGCTTTTCTTGATCAGCATTTTAAACATAAACATTATTACTTTATAGACAGGCATTATTAAAGAAAAAAATTCCAATTCTCTCGCTATGTATATACCACACATAAGCCACAAAAAAGTAAATATTAACTTACTATTTCATGGCTTAAAAATAAAACAATAAATATTCAACTATCATTTATTACTAACAATAAATTAAATACATCATTCCACAAACGGCACTTAAATTCGTAACTAAAAATTATCGAATTTCTCTCAAATACAAAATAATACTTAAATCCGAAAGAAAAAACAATTTAGCAAAGACAACCTCGTGTTTAAGTACCAACTGTCAATTTTTCGTGTTGCCACGGCGTCCAATTAAAACAACTTAAACATTACTTTTTGAAATAAAAAAGAGGTTGCGACCTTGGTAACTCTGGATCGGGCAACATAAGTAAAAACGATATAAATAAAAAATGAAATCGTTCTCCATAAGATAAAAAACAATCTTTAAAACTTAAACTGAAGCAAATACTTTTTGGTATAACATCGAGAATGTGTCCCACGGCCAAGATCATCGCATTCAAGTATTACTATTTCAACAATAAGTATATTTAAATACTTTAAAATAGAGATTTAGCCATATGGATTTTCTTTAGACCGTTTCTACATCATTTGCAATTATTAACAACTGAAACATGCACTTACCTGCCTACCCAAATCTGTAAAAAAGTACCTATATTTTCAAAGGTATATAGTAAATGGATATACAAGATCCACATAGCTTTTATTTTTCTTAAATTTTTTTTTTTTCCAACGCAACTAATGCAGTAACGCTCCATCATGTTACATGCCTAAAGCATTTCATTGTTTTATCAATAAAGGTTTTAAAGATTATTTAATAGTCCATTTTGTAATACTTCAACAAAGGTTAGACTATAATCAGCAGAGTTGAATTTAAAACGTGCAAAATATTTCCAACGAAGTCTGTATTAAAAAAAAAATATGGTAGTTCTTAAATATCCACCAATAATATAGTTTTATTTCTTATGAAGAAATTTAAGTGCTCCTACTGGCAGAATTTATATTTTTCGAAATATTACCGACCAATCAAATAGCAGAAACGCAATCACTGCAAAAAATAAGACGATGCCAGGTATTATAATACCTGGCATCGTCTGATTTTTTGCATATTTTTATAAGTAAAGATCGATTATTGCAGCGTCCAATCTAATAAACCAACTGCATTATATAGGTTAATATTGTAAGTCTCATTTCATTTATTTTTAAGATATGGCATCCGTGATACAATAGTGAACCAAAATATAAAAATTTGCATCTATTTGGGATTCAAATTAAAATTCATTCCTAAAACGTACACAACTCATGTAGCTGTTTTAATATATCTAGTATGTATATCGGATTTGAATCTATTAAAACAAAATTATACCACTATCTAAACATCCAAGTTTTTAAATGGATTATTCTCAAATATGTTTCGTCAAGTTCAAGTTACCTCGAAGTTTCTTCTATATAGTCCAACCTCTGTTTCTCCTTGTACTTATTCCTTCTGCTCGGACTTGATTGCCCAGATCTGACGGATGGTGTTAGCCATGCCTACATCATGGCTGATGAGGTAGAACAGACCGCCCAGGGTCGCAATGCTCAATATATAGACGAGAGCAACAGCAATTTTCGGGATTATAGGACCAAAGATACTCGCGCGTACGTAATCTACTGCTATAGCTTCGAAACCCCTGCGGAAGAAGCAAATATTACTTTAATTGTATAAGAGATGAATCTAGTGGTGATATAGAGCCGAAGAAAGAGTAAGAAATAAAACAAGATTACTAGTATATTATTAGTTTTGTAAGGATGTTTTGTCAACCGTACTGCGAAGGAGTGGAACTCATCGCCCGCGTCTTTATTTCCCGAACGGTATAATCTGGGAGTCTTCAAGTCTAGAGTGAATGCATGCTACATCTTAGGCCGCTACGTCACTTTCCACAGGTGAGATAACGGTCAAATGCTTGTCTATCTAGCATAAAATAAACCATGATAGACACTGTTGGGCACAAAAACTTACGAGCAAAAGAGGACGATAATTAAGCACATCATCTATATTTCTCGATAAGTATAATCCGGGAGTCTTTAAGTCACGAGTGACGAGGTATCTTCTAGGCAAATGTGCTCCATCATCGATCGCATCTTCACTTATCATCATGTGAGATTGTGGTCAAATGCTTGCCTATCATGCATAAATAAATAAAACAGCGTTCATCATCATAAAACAGCGTGTAAGATAAATAATCCATACAGTCTTTGTACGCGAAGAGAAGACAAAAACTTAATTTACTTTTGAGTATTACGAATGTGAATCTACTGAATACTTTATGAAAAATAAAATGATCTTCAAGCTCAAGTAATTTTATCTTGCCAGCAGTTTTCTATCTATACCAACTGAAACCAAACTAAATAAATACAAAATAAAATAATCAACCCTGTCTAATATGAACCTACAGTAAGTGCTCTCTGGAATAGTGATGATAGTATTATAAGCTAAATTATTCAAATAAAAGTGTAGGAACCATACTACAACATTAAAATGTAATTATTGTAATAATGAACTTTGTAATGTACAGACTTTATTATTAAATTATTGCACAGGCAAAGCCGGCGCGGAATGCTGGTGTTGGTATTTTGTTTCGTACGGCAAGCAGCGGGCATACGTGCAACCACTTACTATCCGCTATCGCTTGGTCGATCGCCAGTGAGAAACTGAACTCAAAGCAAGACGTACTTCACTTTAGCTTCACTTAATTTTTAATTTCAATTTATGCTGCTTGTATAAAGGAAAATTAAACTAGTGCTCGATCGACCGATTTCAAAAAAGGAGGTTCTCAATTCGACTGTATGTTTTTATTTTGATTGTATGTTTGTTACGCGATATCTCCGCCAATTATGAATCGATTTTGATGATTTTTTTTGTTTGATAGATTTTACTTCAGAGGTGGTCCCATATAAATTCTATCGAAATCAATCCAGCCAAAACCAAAATATAAGCGGTGAAGTTGGTTTTTGTAAGCTTTGCTTGCGTTTAATTATATTTATGTAATCTCTGTTTATTTATTGACGCGACTTACAGCAGTTAGAGAGAGATGGCTTTATAGACTTGATATATACACCTAGTACTCATTCCGCTCTATGCACCATACGTGTAAGGCTAATGTAGCGGCAAATTAGTGTAATTAATTAATCTAACCCTATCGTATATTAGGACATGTCCGGCTTCGGCTTCTGTTTCCGCATGTTCTTCCAAATCCGCCAGAAGGCGCGAGTGAGGCCGATACCATTGAAGATCAAGTAGAACAGTCCACCCAGGGTAAATACACTGAGGCCGTAGACCACTCCTATGACTATCTTGGGGATCAGCGGACCGAATAGGAGCACCCGGACGTATTCTACTGATATGGCTTGTAGGCCCCTATAGGATGGAAATGAAAGGTGGTAGGCCGGCAAAGCAATCTACCAAAGCGGAGAGGAGGAAAAACCGTTTGCAGCTGAGAAGTAGCCAACGAAACTGAGCAGAGAATGCTGGTTAGAGCACAGTTGACGGGAGAAAGACGCGCGTTTTGGTGCTATCGCCTATTTGGTGTATACTGCTCTTCTTTCGCAAGCTTGATTTTTTATCTCTAATAGGCCACTGACCACTATCTCTACTGTTTGTAAATAATGTGGTTAAGGATGGTAATCTGCTTGAAGCACAAGTTACTTTTCTCTACTTTGAACACGCTAAATCAACCAAGTACCTCTCTTCAGTTAGAAGAGCTTCCATTGAAGCTAAGCAGAGAGATGTTTTTTAACAAAAAAACTTTGATTGAGACATATCTCCTCTCAGTCCATCGCCGCTTTGGTTGATACCGAGCCTAAGGTTGGATCTTAAGCGGAAGGATTATACTTTATCTAGATCCATTTCATTTGAGGCTAATCTCATATATGAGGTTAATGTGGAACTTATGGGAATGCAGACAAAAACTGCTTGTTTCTACTGGTTTTAATTATTATTATTTGAGTTTAGTATGAAATCTTCACTTATAGTTTGAACAAGGAGAAATGAACAGAGAAAATTTGGAATTTCACATATTAAATAATTCTCGCCGCTGTTATTATGTACATCTAATAACTTCAAAATATTTCTTCTGTAAGTCTTCTAAAATCCTAACCGGTGTCGAGATTTTAAGCTAGTTAAGAATTCTATAAGATAAGCAAGCTAGCCTTGTTTAAACTATCGGGCTTTTGCTTGTATTATCTTCCATCTACGATCAGTGACCACTTTAAGTGTATCATTTGACAGTGAAGTGCCATGTAGATTGACATCTCCAGTGAGAACATCTCCAGCTCTACTGCGCTACTTGTGACCGGGTGTTCAAGACGAAGTTTGGCAGCCACATACAAGCACACGCCAAGAAATAGCCAGGGTCGCCATCGTCGGATACGACGCGGACGACATCATCATCATACTCCTTTAGTGTTATCCAGGACTGGCCTTTTTACTCTCAGCTTAAAAAAAACGTTTATAGCCATTAACATTTCATAAATAGTACACTAAACTACAAACTTACCAGAATGTATGAGCCGTGATTAGGATAGCAAGTACTGAGTCAAACAGCTTGTTTGGCATCAACAGAGCGATCGGAATTAAGGGAACCATAGCTGCCGAGACCACCTTCTCGACTACCCACAGTTTGGAGTGGTCATGACCCTTCTCTGCAGCAAGGCGGACTGAGGATGTGCGGAATGAACGTACCTGTAAGGCAGGATTGATTTAAATTAATAAGATGGTAAAAGTCACAATTACATAAACACTTTCACACCCACAGCCCCACACTAAGTTCGATAACTTGTGTCGTGGGTGCTGAAACACTTACATCACACACAATCACATTCAGAACCACAACAAATTTCCCTTGGGGAGAAAACTGGTGTTTCCATAGAGAATCGAATCTGATACCACTGCTTAAAAGACAATCCAATTAAGCCTTAGTAACTGGCAGTTCAAATAATAATTAATATGGACACAAGCCTAGTCTTCAAGTCAAATAGGTATCTTCTAGACAAACATCACATCTTCAGCTGCATTATCAAGTGAGAGAGTGTTTAAATGTGTCTTGTATAGCATGAAAAAAATATAATAACATACATATTATATTGATTACAAATCAAATTAGTACCTACTAGGTTTAAAACAAATTAAACAATCTGATGAAATGTATTGATAAGATTGCATTATAAAAGAGTTATTTGAGATAATAATATTAAGATATTGTTTCATAATTATATTTTTATAACTATATCTCACAATACTTACAGCATGAGTGATAGGTGTTGCCGTGATATTTTTTAAAGCAAGTGTAGTGGCAGGCAGCATGCTAGCAAGGCTGCGTTGTGTGAGGGACGGCTGTGTTGCCAGCCCCATCAGCTGCTGATTGAATACTATGCGGCTTGTGCATACTGAAACAGAAATACAACATCTCTCAATCTTGGTCTCACACAGCTTTTGATATTATACTATGCTCAATTTCAAGCTGTTTTTGATGTGAGCCTCGATGTACTGATGACTCATTTCCAGAGCCAAACATAGTCTTAACAAGACCTCCAAACTCAAACAATAATTAAAATCAAATAACTACATAAGAGAGATACAAGTAAGTGCACCACTCTAAGTGTGGCCCTCAACCATGCTAGCCTACCGGAGGTCAAAGCATAATGGTCATTAAATACAATTCCACTTTAATGTTAGACAATTATCTTTATAAACACTTTTTTCTCAACCATGTGAGACAAACTATATTTTTAAATACATAAAACTCAATTAATCTGTGTTAGTCTCGGAGAAACTTAAGAACGGCTTGATAGATTTGGCTGATTCTTTTTTAGTTGTGTTCGTAATTGTCAGGGCAAGGTATGTAAGGTTTGTTTGTATGTATATTTTTTTTTAATTCGCTAAGATCGCTAGTGAATAATGCAGATCCCAACGGATCATAGTATCAGATTTTCACATTAACTGAACAAAACTGTTGTTCCCATCTGATTTGCATGCAACTAAAGTAAATTATATATTATAAACGTAAAACATATACCTATTTTAGTTCCAATAGATCTTAGGATCCGTTGGGAACAATAATAGATAATTTATATTGGTAGCTGATAACTGATCATGATCAGTTGAGACCAATAATGTATAATTTATTTTAGTTGCAACTTATCTTGAGATCAGATGGGGACAACAGTTACTGCTATGATCGGTTAATGTGAAAATCTGATACTATGATCCGTTGGGAATTATCCACATATATAAGGCCTTTTTAACTAAATAACAAAAAAATGTTTATAAGTACTACATACATTTCTTTTGGTCTGAATTGTGGTGAATATTACAGAATCATAATATTACTAAAACATAACCAACATTGTTTAAGGTATACTTACACAATTTTACTGTAAATCTCTACTATTGTTTAAGAATAATAGGTGAGTATATAGGAGAAAAAATATTACGTTTACATGGAAAAGTACCATACAAGCAAACAAACAGACAATAAATAGAAAAATAACAACTATTATATAACTGAGTCTTATAATCTACATACACATTATATTTACCTTGATTTCGAAGAAACATGGAAAGAGCCATGTCTTCTCTTTATTTCACAGCACAAGGACAGCTTAATTCCTAAAATAAGTAGCAAAAAGCTTTAGAAATTCTCGAGTAAAAATACGCAGAATCCCGTACCTCCAACCTACATAATACAATGACGGATAAAATAATGTCAGTTATCATTCGTGCTACTAATGTCAAAAATTCTACAATTCGAAACAGCTGCCAGTTTTATTTTGTTTTTTTTTATTATTTCATGGCCATGGATGCATAGTGGAAAAAAACTCCATACCTAGTATGGCTAATGCTATATAAGTAAAATCATGGATGCATAGTCCTTCAGTCGAAATATTAACAATTTCTATTCTTCATAATAAAAGTCTTAGTCACAAGTCACAGTCAAAGTCAAGTAGTCAGTCATAGTCAAGTCATGCCCTAGTAAAGTGGTAGAAACTTTACTTTTTAAAAACTAGAACTTCTATTGGAGTGTTGGAGCGAAGGCGAAAACCACGTTTTTCAACTTTGTATGACTTGCCTACACTTATGCACATCTACCAAGTATTAACAGTTAATAATCCATCATTATTACACATTAACACTCGAAGAATCACAGGTTTTGGAAAATTATACAAAATCAACAACGTCACTTTTTCACCTACGCGGCAAAACTCCAGTTTTATTTTGTAATGCCATGTCTTTACTCATTAAAAAAAATATATATATCAACAATCTATCTAATACCTTTAAACGAGCAATTCTTGTATATATGGATGTATATAATAAGCTGAATCTCGGAAATTTTCATGAAATTTAATATGCAAGGGGTTTCGGGGGCGATAAAGATCTAGCTAGGTTTCATTTTTAGTTTCATGTTATTTAGAAAACATTATAGTATTTTCAAAAAACCGGTCATCCGGGTACTGTACATAATATAATATCATAACACTGTGTTTGTAAATAAATATATGAGTTTGAGTAATAATAATTATTCTTTGAGAGAGCCACGAACGCCGCGCCCACAGTTTGCTCCCTACAGAGAGGCTGCGCCGCGCCGCGTCGTCGTGCTGCGTCGTCGGTCAGGTGTGCAAACCAACCACACATATGTGAAACATCTTAGACAGCAAATCTCATAGTAAATATCAAGTACTTATTTGATAATTAAAATCTAAGCAGCAAATTAATATTTGTATGGTTATTAAAATCAATCGGTCACAAAAAATCGCAATGTGCGCAGGAAATAATATGTAGGCTCTTTACCCAGTTATGACATTAAATAAATTACTAAGCGTGCGCGAAGTGCGAGCGAAGCGTCTCTCCATTTCAGTTTGGGCAAAATTGCTTTTGTATATCCGGTTGTTTCTTTTTTCTTTTAACTTTGGCTTCGCAATAATGTACATTTAGCCAGTATCAATATATTTCAGGTGTATTTCATTTTAATAGTCCTAGTCACAAGTCAAAGTCAAGTAAAAGAGTCAAGGCCCAGTCATAGTCAAGTCATGCCCTAGTAAAGTGGTAGAAACTTTACTAGAACTTCTATTGGAGTTTTGGTGAGAAGGCAAAAATTACGTTTTTCAACTTTGTATGATTGATTCCTAGTAGCTAAGTATTAACGTATACATATACCGTCATTGGTAAGTAGTGCACAATCCTGCAGGGGGTGGTTTAGAATCGACAACTGGGAAGAATAAAATTACATTGTTTTTTAAATCAAAATCATTTTTTATCAATCATAAATTGTGGTACATCAGGTGAGATGGCGGTCAAACGTTTGCCTATCTAGAATAAAAAAAAAAAAAAATATTCTGTTCTATTCTCACCTGGCGGAGCGGTTGCGGCAAAGGCGTATCGAGTGGAGGACCGCGTGCGTTTCCTGACTTTGCCTCGCTTTCGAAGCTGAGAGATAGATTAATATCTATCTCTCAGCTTCGAAAGCGAGGCGATAATTCGCGAATGTAGCAGTAGAGTCATTTAACTTTCACGAGTGCTTCTTTGGGGCCCATGTGATTAAACGATTTTTAATTTGAAGAGCTCGGGCTGTTTATATTATTGAATGTGTTGAACTTACTAGTAAATATTTTACTATCTATCTATAGTATTATATTCTCTTTCATTTTAGTAGATTTTACAGATTTTAGTAGTTAACCCCAAATTGCAATGACAATTCAATTTCGAGATTCGTGTTTTGTTTGAAATATCTTTTTAAAATATCTCTGAAACATTAGAAAGGTCTATATTTTCCGTGCCTAATAAATAATCCAACAATGACCACAACCCTCGAAGACCAGTCCATCTGGGAGGATGGAGAGGAAGCGCTTAGCGAGGAAGTTCTCCGGATGCCCACCGACGAAATAATAAGCCGCACGAGACTCCTCGACAACGAAATAAAGATCATGAAGAGCGAGGTGATGAGGATATCTCACGAACTGCAAGCGCAGAACGAAAAAATCAAGGAGAACACAGAAAAAATCAAAGTAAACAAGACACTGCCTTACCTCGTTTCTAACGTCATCGAGCTTTTGGACGTAGACCCTCAAGAGGAGGAGGAAGATGGTGCTGTAGTGGACTTAGATTCTCAGCGGAAGGGCAAATGCGCTGTCATCAAGACCTCCACACGTCAAACATACTTTCTGCCAGTCATCGGGCTCGTTGATGCTGAGAAACTAAAGCCAGGTGACTTGGTTGGAGTTAACAAGGATTCTTACTTGATTCTGGAGACTTTGCCGGCTGAGTACGACGCTAGGGTCAAGGCTATGGAAGTAGATGAGAGACCCACTGAACAATACTCGGATATTGGTGGGCTCGACAAACAGATACAGGTTTGTATGCCTCAGTTAGTTGTTAATATTTTTAATGTTATGAATAATGGTATTAGAAAACAATTAAAGTACAGAGGTTGGCAACCTTTTGAGTCGGTAGAGTCAATAATTGCAATTTACAAAATTTCAAAGTTTTTAAAGAGTCACAATTTTTTTTCTTACCAACAAAAATCCTTAATGCCAACACACAGTGATAAGCGAGTACAAGTAGCTGAGATATAGAAATGATGCCTAATCCTTGTTAATCGATTCAGAATTATATTTTAAATGATTTTTTGTAAATAATTAATATTTGCTTATGGAACTAAAGAGCTGCAGCTTCACATCCAAAGAGCCATGTGACTCGCGAGCCGCAGGTTGCTGACCCATGTACTAGTACACTGGTGCCAATGATTAGTGAGTGAAAATCATACCATTTCTTTCTATCAGGTGGGGTAGTGGTTGATTGTCTGACAATAACACTTAAAAATGTTTGATCTAGTTTCACAATCTAAAAGGCATGGGCCTTGTTAGTATAAAATTTATTAACTGTACATATATTGCAAGCTGTATTTCAGCTTACAATTAAACTTTCTAAATGCAAAAAGGGCCAACATACGGCCTAGTTGCGGAAAATAGCCCATGCACCTAGTACCAAAGTACAATTACAATTGGCCTAGTTAGGTATGCTTCCGCTTTATTAGGGAGGGAGGAGGGGTAGCGGCTTTGTTTCCCAGGGGAACACAAGTTATCTTCTAAAGGAAAATTTGTTTTTCTGGTTCTGGTGGTTCTGTGTATAATAATTAAAAACAACCTAGACCTGTCAAGAAGTTTTTTATGCTTCAGGCAAGCATTTGACCACTATCTCCCTGATGGAAATTGATGATGCTGCTGAAGATGTAGCTTGCCTAGGTACTTATTTACTCTTGACTCTTAGATTTGACTCTTAGATTATACCCTTTAGGAAACAAAGATGAGGATAATGAATTCCACTTGGCAGTATGAATGAAACAAAAAACAAAATAGCATTATACATGTAAAAATGTCAACCGTAAATGGATGACATTTGATAGTTCTTAAAGTTCTTTATTAAAAAGTAAAGCATCAAAAGCTATATTTGGTAGCTTTTTTCTAATAATTTCCTCCTTTTCATGTCCAGTTTAAACGGAGCTTCCATCTTTCACTATGGTCACTATGGAGATGATTCTATAGTTATTTTTTTATATAGTGACATACCAATTTCGTTTAGTACAACATTGAAATTACGATGTAGCCTTAAAACTAATAAGCATGCCCGAACTGCCTGTTGGCTTAGTTGGGCGGCATTCGCCTTCTAAGCAGGGTATCATGTTTGATTCCTGTCAAAAACACAAGTTTTCTCCCCATTGAAAATTTGTGTTTCTGGATCTGGTTGTGATTTTGTGTGTGATGTAAATGTTTCCGGCACACACGACTCAAACATCGAACTTAGTGTAGGGCTGTGGGTGTGAAAATGTTTATGTTTTTAAGTAATTAAATTATTACCTAAACTTCAACACTTTTCTTACTATTTCTATTAAAGGGAAGACATTTTATTCTTGTGTTGTTTGTTAATAACAATAGCTATATAACACTGTTACGGTGTTATGGTTCTATAGTGAAAGAGAAGTTCGGATAAAACTAGACAAAAGACCTCATATTACCAACATTGAATTCCAGGAGCTAATTGAAGCTGTAGTCCTTCCCATGACTCACAAGGAGAAGTTTGTGAACCTCGGCATCCATCCTCCCAAGGGGGTCCTTCTCTATGGGCCCCCTGGTACAGGCAAAACGCTGCTTGCGAGGGCCTGCGCTGCACAGACCAAGTCTACGTTTTTGAAGCTGGCTGGACCACAGCTTGTTCAGATGTTTATTGGTAAGTTGCAACACTAGTGTGCGAAGCATATTATTATTTTTTTATTTTAGTGACTTACCTATTTTTAGGGTCCTATAGAAGAACTAAAACAGAGTCCGCTGTGGACTGTATACTGGTTTATTTTGCGTATTTATGCATCTAGTAGAATACTGAATCAATACAAATTCTTAAAAATATAATAATGCGAGTAACACCGATGGTCGCTTGGTGTCGAATGCCGAGCGAGGAATCCCCCGCCTCCTCGTTGCACCGCCCG
This sequence comes from Lomographa bimaculata, assembly GCA_948107665.1. Lineage (NCBI taxonomy): Eukaryota > Metazoa > Arthropoda > Insecta > Lepidoptera > Geometridae > Lomographa > Lomographa bimaculata. The sequence goes on from OX403603.1 coordinate 2,095,392, forward strand.
CGCCTCTGCCGCGATGCTGACGTCGTACCGGTCTAACGGTGCACGAACACTATTGGTACATCAGAGTTACGATCTAGCCTTAAGACTAATAAGTCATTTATTTTTTAACTTAACTGCTAAGTAGAGTAGTATACTAAGAATGTGCGCAAGAACACATTCTTTCTTACTGACTATTAAAGGGAATGCAATTTTTTCTTTGTTTACAAATTAAGAATAAAATATCAAAAGTAATAAATAACCATAGAATTAATATCACATATTGTAATTATTATTATAAATGAGCAATAAGTCCTGCACTGACGAATAAATCTTGCTTTTAATTCATCCTATATTGTGCATAATCCTCCTTGCCAAACAACTTATCACCAGAGAGTCAATCTGGTGACAAGTTGTATTTTTCTTTCTATTAATATAAAATTATGAGAAATTGAAAAGGCTCACCAGAAGTGCAACTTATTGCCTCAATGAGGTGTCATTCTTTTCACTATCACCCACCACTCGTAATACTATCTCAACTAGGAATAGGCATCTTCTAGGTAAACGTCCTCCATCGTCGACCGCATCGTCACTTACCATCAGGTGAGATGGCGGTCAAACACTTTCCTATCTTGAATTTTAAAAAAACTGTTGAAAGTGTTGATGGGGCTAAATCTGATTTAGGAGAGGTGGGCATTTTAAGTTGGCGACATCACGGCTTCAACAACCTATTTGATGAAATGTCTGCGCGAAATGGGTCTCGTACTATTCACTATTCTGTGATCCCACTATATGTGCCATTCTATATATAAAGACAGGTGAAGCTATAACATAACAAATTATACCCCCAGGTGACGGCGCCAAGCTGGTACGAGACGCTTTTGCTCTCGCCAAAGAGAAGGCTCCAGCCATTATCTTTATTGATGAGCTCGATGCCATTGGAACCAAGAGGTTCGACTCGGAGAAGGCTGGAGACCGAGAGGTGCAGAGAACTATGTTGGAATTGCTGAATCAGCTGGATGGGTTCAGTTCTACTTCTGATATCAAGGTAAGATGGTGGTAGATAGTGAGTCGTTTGCATCTGGCAAAAATAAAACAAAATGAAAAATCACTCACAAAACTACCAAATACTAAAGAATGTATCTGCATATCCACATACAAGGAAAATTGTAAAATAATACCAGATATCATTACATGCATGGTAGCAAAATACCGTTGTCCATGGTACTGCTATTGCAAACTCTTATTCGTATTATTTTTATACTATTTTTAAAAATTCGCCCCCTTTTATCAAGTTAAAAAGTAGCCTATGTGTTAATCCTAGGTATAATTTATGTACATTCCAAATTTCATACAAATCCATTAAAGCGTGAAGAGGGAACAATCATTCTTACACATTTACACTAATTTACGGATTTGTAATATTAATATGATTATCTTTATTAAGTTTAATCCGAAAAACATAGATCGTTAGAGGTTGCCAAACCACATCCCGGGAAAGAGACAGTGCATTCTCTGTCTAATTGTGTCTATGTTTAGACAAAGATGGAAATGTAAACAGTAATATTAAAATATTTATTATTATTTCATAATTTAACTCTTTATTGCCCAAAAAAGGTACAATGTGTGGACTTAACACCAAAGGCATTTTCTACCAGTCAACCACTCATGGTATTTACCGTGTATGTAACTTTTCTGGTGAAGTCCAGTGTTTGTTTTGCACTAATAGACATATAATGATTATTGAGAGCACTTGCCTTAATTACATTACCAACATTAGTGCAAAGATTTTAAGAAGGCATCTTAACGAATTTCCGCTCGTGTGATAGTGTTTATTTATAGTCCCATTTCTACCATTACTCTACTAACTAAGGATAGACTGATCATCCCATGTAACTTGCCCTGCTTTTCTGCTTTTTTTACGAGGAAATGTAATAATAATAATATTCCCAGTAAATTGGCAACATCTTAATGTCGGTGATTTCAGTGGAGACAAAATGAAACCCAAGTCCTATGAATTAGGACAAATTTAACTCTGCCAAATCAATCTAATACAAGTAGAGAGTAGTTTTATCCACTTTGAGCACATGTTATGAAGGGGAAAAATAATATAATACATATAGTCCAATGTAATTATATAATTCATTTATTTATTTTAGATCACTTTTAAAACTAGGTGTGAAAACATAATATTTAGGAGTTCATGTATTACACATTTTCTTCAGGGCTTCCAAACTCGGCTAGGCCTGTATCTTGGAAGCCCAAAACAGAAACTTTTCCTTTCCACTGTTATCTTCTTGTCAGTGGATAAAAACAGGGGGTTAATTTTTCATCCCCTCACCATGATAGGCTTGCAGGTACAGCTAACACAGGTAGAGAAATATCCTTTTCTACTACTGATACTTAGACTTGGTTGTGTGGGGAAAAAATGTGAAAATACAGAGCTTAAACAGATATAATATCTAATATTTCAGGGTGTCGAATGGAGTGTGCTTTTCCGAGCAGGATTTTGACCTAAGTTCAAAACCCTTTTCATCAGGCGAGCCAAGAGCTAGATTCTTAAAAAAAAACTGTTGTTTCAGGTGATTGCGGCCACAAACCGAGTGGATATCCTCGACCCTGCCTTGCTCCGGTCCGGTCGTCTCGACAGGAAGATCGAGTTCCCACATCCCAACGAGGAAGCCAGGGCTAGAATTATGCAAATTCACTCACGGTAATAAGCTTTTGAAACAATTAGGGCCTTGATTGAAGACCGTAGGTCGATATCAGACCTAATTTAACTTTAAAAAACCTATCACCATACTTTCATCTTGTGTTATTAATAAAGAACACAAGAACAAAGTGTCTGCCCTTTAATAGTGACAGTAAGAAAAGTATTAATGGAAACATTCTTAATATACTACTCTACTTAGCGGTTTAGGTCAAAATTAAATTATTTATTAGCCTTACGGCTAGGTCATAATTCCAATACTGCCGTCATAATGAAAAAAGACGTAAGTAACTGGATTTTTATCTAATTAAGTTACGACTATTATTTTTTTATTTTAAATATTCACACACAACATACTAAAACTTACTTTTAATTCAGACGCATTCGCTACAAGTGAAAATATATACTAAACAGCTAAGACATTTCTGATGTATATAACTCAATTTTGATTAAAATAAAAAATGTACCAGCCGTAATAAGTTTGTCATGAAAATAACTTGATGTTTCATCCTACAATCAATGAACGCATTCACACTGAACGCATACACACAGTCCCACACTGAGTTCAAAGACTTGAATCGTGAGTGCCTGAAACATTTACATTTTACAAACACATAATATCGCCCAGAGCCAGAAGCACAAATTTCCCTTGGAAAGGCAAATTGTGCTAATGATTCGACCCATAGCAAATTTTCATACACTGTTAACACAATATTTTTCCAGTAAGATGAACGTAAGTCCCGACGTGAACTTCGAAGAGCTCTCGCGCTCCACTGATGACTTCAACGGCGCGCAATGCAAGGCCGTCTGCGTAGAGGCTGGAATGATAGCCCTCCGCCGGTCAGCCAACGCGGTCACTCATGAGGACTTTATGGACGCCATCTTGGAAGTCCAAGCCAAGAAGAAGGCCAACCTCAGCTACTACGCATAAAGACTTTTTTTAATGTATTTGCGTTATATTTAAGGAATTAAAATTATTATAGTCGAATTTTTGTTTTATTTGTTAGGAGTGTGAACCTTGGGTAGAGTATATTCTTTTCTATGGTGTGAACTACATAAAGTGGGAGTCGAGACGGTTAATAATCCACCACTATTACACAATAACAGTCAAAGAATCACAAGTTTTGGAGAATAATACGGAATCACAGTTATTGTTTCACTTTCGCGCCAAGCCAAGACCTTTTAATATATTTTAAAAAAAGACCACACAAATCTTGAATTTGCGCTTTGCTCAAGCAGCTTCCGGTTTATGATAGTATTTGTAAAAATTGAACGCATCCAACATAGGGTGACATGTGTGGCTGTGGACATTTAATTTTCTTCGAATGAAGCCATCACTGACATTCCTTGAGCTGACAGCTTCGAAGTTACCAAGCTAGACATTAATTGGCTAAATTTGGCACAAAAATAAACAAGAATAATATAGCCAATATGATTATATATATAATTAATTAATATGTTGTAATGTATCTTACAAATGGCTTAACATTTAAAGTTAACATTTCATTACGTATAATATCAGTGTACTGATCGATATTCCTGTTATATAAACTAAATACTTACCAAATAGAAACATTTGTTAAAGAAAAAGTTAATAGCAATTTAACAGCAATTCATAGAACAGTAGCCAAAATGAAGTCTGAGATCGGTCGAACTACTAGTTAATCGGGTCAATAGCAATCAGAACCAGTATTTTTTTGTCTCTGACAGTCTAGCTCTTACCACTATTGAGATTTTTTTTTTTTTTTTTATTTGTGACAGGCTAGTGTTTGACCACTATCTCACCTGATGGTAAGTGACGATGTGATCGAAGCTGGTAAACACACTAGACCTGGAATACGCAGGCTCTCAAGGATAACTGCCGGAACACCGTATTTGGCTTGGCGGCAGACTTTCAACTTGATGGTGGTAAGCTACTTTCGTAGCAAGCCAGGCGAGCAACTCACAAAATGCTCTACCACCTCTCAAATGTCACCTGATTAGCACCACCCGGGGACCACGTGTAGGGAGTCAGACTTAAGGGGTATCCTCCTACGGACGTGGGTGACTCAGTACCATCCTCGGCCGCATCACAACTTACTTACCTTCAGATGAGCCTGAACTACTAGTTAATTGGGTCAATAACAATCAGAACCAGTATTTTTTTGCCTCTGACAGTCTAACTCTTATCACTATTGAGATACCATCCTCGGCCGCATCACAACTTACCTTCAGGTGAGCCTGAAGGTAAGTAGTGATGCGGTCGAGGATGGTAACAACCTAGATATCGTGGTCGAGGATGATATCAAGGATATTCTTGCCCCTCAAACAAATTTCAGTAGTAGTGATTACATTATTTGTTATTAGCCGTTTATGGTTTCATTTATTTGGTAACACTTTAAATTCGCGCGTGCGTGTGCGAAAATTCGAAACATGAAAGAATGAGTTTGTCAAAATTTTCGTGATTTGTCAAATTAGTTAGGAAAATTTACAAAAAAATTGATAAAAATTAGAAATGTGAAATTTATAGTTTTAAATAAAATTAAAACCGGCGCAATAACACCGCCGAAGCCTAAATTACCGATACTCGTAAGTACTGTAACCTTATTTTTTGCAAACAGCAGGAAGACTTGCGTATATTTTTGTTGTGATTGTGATAATTGAAAATCCGCAATGTTATCGATTATCGAATGTTGCAATGCCAATAGTTATACAGTATGCAGTGTGTTTGTCGTGTTATCGCTTTGTGCTTCCGTATAATAATGCTTTATTATATTATGATCCTACTAAGTATATTGATAATAAGAATTGGCTTATCATCAGTAACTTGGTTTATACAATTAAAAAGTAGTTTAATAAACTTCTTAATTATTTAAAAATAACTAAATTTTCTATAAAAACAATTATTTTAGTAAATTATATAAAATTCTATCAATTTTTTTTTCTGAAGTAACAAATCATTCAATCAATTTCCTGGCTTATTCCCTGTTTAGGGTCTGCCCTCCTAATACTTTTACGCCATTCTGGCGATTTTCATTCTGGCGATTTTGCGTCGGTTTCTAACAGTTCTATCATAATTTTTAAAACTGTAATATACACATTAATATGTTACTATTTCCTTTTATTATTTCTGGCCCAGTACAATGGAGCCGGAAGAAGATGTGTCTTCTCGTACAAAGGTATTGTCAGATGATATCCCCAAAGTACACACAAAATGCAACCAGAGCCGTCCACACACCAGGTCCAATATAAACTGTATTTAGTATATTTAATTATATTTATTTTAAGAAACCCAAAATCTACTACCTAACAGTCGGCATGTAAAGCTCAAGGAGTTTTTTTATATTCTGTATAGACAATGACCACTATCTCATCTGTGGTAACTGATGATGTGATTGTTGTGCTTTTTGTTGACAATCTAAATTAAGGTTTTATCAAATGTTGCACCCCCTTTAAAGTGGTGTCTTAATGAGATGCATTGAATAGCTTTTTTCATCAGATTAAATACTTTATTTGTAAAATACTATAGATGAATTTATAGTAATGATTAGTCCATTCTAATCAAGGAAACCTAGTTTCACCTAGTTTAAAGATCTGTACATACATTATTATTACATTATTTTTAATTCAACTGTGTGCATTTGTAGGAGGTGATATCTGCGTTATAGTAATAGGTTCTGAATCCTACCATAGGCCTCTCACTCATCTAGTCCAGTTAACATCATGATAAAATTCATGATGGTTTAATTTTCTCTAGCTTATCTGGCTAGCTAATCTGTACTAAAATATATATGTAGATAAACACCCATAATTTGAAAATCCCTGCTACTATCCTTGAGATTATTCCCATATAATGTACCATCAGGTGAGATAGTGGCGAAATATATTTGATAATGTCTTATTCTGGATCTGTGGCTTACTACATGATGGTCTAATGAATATACATGGGCAATTAATTTATAATAATCTTAGCCGTAATGATGCTAGAAATCTTCACTATGTAAATAAGCCTACTTTCATAAACTTTTTAAATAATAAAAAGGTAATTTTATTGTATTAATAATATTGTGAGGAGTTATTCATTATAACATTCTAAAACCCAGCACTTACTCACATTATTTTTGATGGCTTTGAAAAGTTTTTGAACATATCCAAAATAGAGGTATGTTTAAAATCGCGGTGCTTGCGTTTAACTTCCAAACGCATCTTTAGGTTTTAGAAATGAATAAAGTAAGTTTATGGCTTTTAAGCATTTATTTACTAATGCTGAAATGCTGTATAAATCTGAATGGGGTGAAACATTCAACTCTAACGTGACACATTTGAATATATTGTCCCCATGCCAGTTCTCACCTGAGCCATCCTTATGATAAATGCTGATATAACTGTTCCAGTGTGATAGGTTGAAATGCTGTCTAGGAGGTTTTGGGTTTCGACGATAGTATTCTTATGTTTTATTTCAATATTTTTTATATTTCTAAATTCAAACACCACAAAATTTTCTATCACTGTAGTTTATTGTGCCATGTTACATGTGTCACTTTTATTAATCTTAATTCACTAATAGATAATACTTTATTTATCCACTTCATAAGATGAGATAAAACAAAGGTAACAAACAAGCTTATATGTATAGTTTCACAACAACCAGCCTTATCACTAATAGCGATCTCTACCAGGCTCTCTAATAATGCACCTATCGAGTACATATCAAGTAACAAACATATTCACTCACAGCCTCAGTTAAAATTCTTATGCGGCTGGTGTCAAAATTCACGTAAAAATATTTTTTTGCTTTTAATTTAATTAAGTTCTGTTAAATTATTTTTTTATGTACGACATTTAGATTTCCACCACAGGCATTATCATAATTAGCAAACCTTTATGCGATAGAAATCTCCACAACTACATATCGATAACTTTATTATACTACCATACAAAGCTGAACCAGTATAATTTAACAATGCAACAAGGTGTGCCATGATCATGTCACAATCACCTGTGCAAACCAATGAACCTCGACTAATGTTCCGATTGTACCATTGTGGTGCCATTGGGCTACGTAAACTGCCTGATAACTGGCCTGTCCGAGTTCACTATTGTTTGGTACCAAGGTGGATGTTAGGAAAAAGATAATGCAATAAAATAATTAATAAATAAAAAAAACAAAAGTGTTTAAATATTTGTAGGTACTTATTTGAAAGGGCCCTGTCGCTGCCAGCGGACCCTAGGTTTAGGTTTTTTTTGTAGTATTGTATATTTAATTACTTTTATAGAAATATTATTAAAACACCTATACTTAATTGAAAAAACACACACAGTGTTCTAACACTAGTTCAGGAGCCTATAGTTTCATATTTTTTTATGTTAAAACTTACGTCTATTGAAAAAATAAACAAAGAGATTCTTAATTTAAAAAAACAGACCCCAACACCAATCTATAAGTAAAAAAAAAACTATAAGTCTTATGAGCTGCCTTAGAAATCTGTGACTTAAAAATCTGTTGTACATGTATTACCTAAAAAATAATAAAAATAACTGGCAGTAAGTCAAAATGTCCTATTTTGTAGTTACAAAACAACAAACATTCGCTTTAACACTCGCAGCCCGCACTAAGTTCGAAGACTTGTGTTGCATGTTCAATTACAGCCAGATCCAGAAATACTTTCCCTTGGGGAGAATATCTAATTATGTTCCTACCGGGAATCGAACTCGACACCCGTAGCGTAGAAAGGAGTCATGCAACCAACTACGCCATTGGGCAGTTCTGTTATGGTTTAACTATAATACAATATTTATAACTATCCATAGCATATGAGGCAGATAGATACCTAAATAGTTAATTTATTGACAGCCCGTATATAACAGAATTATAACAACACAAACACTAATAATCTGTACAAAAAAAAACGCTTCACACTCAAAGCGCCACACTAGGTTCGATGACTTGTGTCGTGGGTAATGGAAACATATCACACACACAATCACATCCAGAATCAAAAACATAAATTTCCCTCGGGCAGTTGTATTTCCATCGAGAATCGAACCCGATACCCGCTACTTAGAAGGCGAACGCGTATGCAACTAAGCTAATGATCAGTTAAAGTTATAGGTTTGGTGGATCATAAATCATAACATTTGTGATACCTAATGAATAAATTTAGTAGAATAGTAAATTAATCTGTTCTAGCATGTTGCTAATTCAAAACCTAAAGTGCCTAGAATGTATATCCATCCCAAACTCCCAACTCATTCAGTGCGCATGTGCCATCAGCTGTTCGGAAGTCCAAACTTTTCATGTAGTCACACCACAGCACCACCACTCGTACACAATTACACACACCCCGCCGGCCCACAAGTCAGCTGGCGCTGGCAGTCGGTCGCCGGCAACCGGCCGTGACGGACGTCTTTCACTCTCGATACCTCGATCGTTCCGCATTTGTTTACATCGATACCGCGTTAATGGTGACTCAGCTCTTAGCAGCACGTGTCCGAGCCTACTCAACATGGGAAAGATTTTTGTGTGAGTAATTTTGAGCATATCACGCACATTTAGATTACATTCGTACGCGAGAACTGCAGAAGTCACCAATATGGATCTGCTTGCGAAAGCATGGCCCATAGTTATGAATGTGGTAGTCATGACATCACAGAATTCCACTAGAACAATACATTTAATAATTCCACTGGTTGGTAGGTATGCAATTAAGTAACTAATCAGCATAATGCTGTTTAATATGTGCATTCTTATAATTAATTGTTTTTATTCATGCATTTAAGAAAAGCGTTAGTTACGAACACCGCAGAATAAAAAAAAAAATTGAGTGCCTAACTAGGTAGGTATCTAGATACAACTCTCAAACGAACTGTATGACAGACAGTGTAAACTTGTGAGTCGAGAAGCATAACGTTTTGCTCGGGTATTCCTTATATAGCGACGGAACGCTAGAAAGGATTCTTGAAAATTCATCCCCTAAGAGGTATAAAAGTTCGGAATTACTGGAGCCTATCAATATTTATCTATAGTGTAAAATACAGCAAGTAACTTCCCAGTCGCCTCCCTGCGGCAACTGGGAATTTTATTCCCAATTGCCACCTGGTGGCAATCTATGTGGGGGCGACTGGGAATAAACCCAATTCCCATTCTTAAAGAAAGACTTGTTTATACACAAGTTGCCAAATTCGCATAATTACAGCGACCTCGAGAAGAACCTGGCAAAACAATGGGATGTTGCATATTTTCCATTATTTTTTATTAAAAAAATGTACATACTTACATCACTAACATATTAATTATCTTAACCTAAGTATATCTATATTTTCCAGTCGCCAGAAAGTGCTTGTGCAGTTTGCATGCACCCTTTTTATTAATGTAGTTATTAGTTTTATACTAAGCTTTCTTAATAAATGCCGTTTAATTACTTTTATCGTTTGCCCACGATTTTGTAACCGCGTAGTTCGCTCGGTGCCATGGCTTGTCATGGAAACCAAGGTTCCAAGATCGGGAGAAATGTAGATTCCTGTGTGTTGGCACTATAATGGTGGATGCCTGCTCTCTCGTCTATCCAGGATCTTATAGCCGTGAAGTTCATTTTGAGCCATGTTTCATCATGGATGTACAAACACATGATTCCAAGATCAGAGATGTACGATAAAGGCCCAATCCACCACTCGAGTACCTTAACACAAATGGCAAAAACTTAAGCTATGTTTTACTAACCATAATACAGTACCTGGATGACAGAGCTTTGCTCGGAAAAACGACGTTTTCTAAAAATGAAACCTAGGTAGATCGATTTTTCGCCCCCGAAACCCCCTGCATACTAAATTTAATGAAAATAGTGGAGCCGTTTCCGAGATTCAGATTATATATATACATACTAGCCGTTTCCCGCGGCTTCGCCCGCTATAATCAAGTTAAAACGTAGCATATGTGTATCTTGGGTGTAATCTATGTACATTCCAAATTTCATCCAAATCCGTTCAGCCGTTAAAGCGTGAAGAGGGAACAAAGATACTTACACACAAACTTTCGGATTTATAATATTAGTAGAATATACAAGAATTGCTCGTTTAAAGGGATTAAATACAAAGAATCTGAATACATCTGAAATTTGCAGTAGATTTGTATTTGAATGTAAAGGGTAAAGGGGTAGGTACCATCTATCTTCTTAATAACCAAACAAAACAATATGCGAAAGTAACTAACAAAGATTTAACATATCCGAAAGTAACACTGTCTGTATATTTTGTTAACAGCTGTACTAACTTTGAAAAAAAATATATCATAGAGATAGTACACACATGTTACAAACTTAGATATACCTGGTTTAAGAGCAGGCTGCGTTTCGGTTCGGCACGATTGTAGTCACAGGCGATTATAGAGCGCATGCATCACATAGGGCACATTAAGCGGATTCAAAATATGGCGGTTAGGCAAGGTAGCGCATTCCACATTTCGATTTTTAAGGTTTCGTTGAAGTCTCTAAGAAATAATTGAATTTGAAATGCTCGTTGGCTTAGTTGGGTGGCGTTCGTGATGTGAATGTTTCCGGCACCCACGACACAAGTCATCGAACTTAGTGTGGGGCTGTGAATGTGAAACCGTTTATGTTTTATGTAATTAAAGATTTGACGAAATAGCGGTTAATAAACTGTTTTTTTTTTCTTGCTAGTATTTATTTACAGCATAAGGCTAAAGCCGATTCATCATACTAATATTATAAATCCGAAAGTTTTTGTGCAAGTATGATTGTTCCTCTTCACGCTTTAACAGCTCAACGGATTTGGATGAAATTTGGAATGTACATAAATTATACCCAGGATAAACACATAGGCTTCTTTTTAACTTAATAATAGCGGGCAACGACGCCGCGTGGTACGGCCAGTCCGAAATAAACTAAAAAAAGCATGATTTTCGAGAAAAAAACAATTTACTGACACTCATCAAAACGTAAAACTGGATAAATGCAGGATGGAGAAAAGTCTGGACAAAAATGATACACGTGGATAATAAAGTTCACATTGATTGTATAAGCGATCGATTCAGGATATTATTGCGAAATATCATATTTTTAAGAGAGTTCTTTAAAAGTCAAATAAGAATTAAATTCTACCTATTGTTCTGATTCATAAACCTACCGAATTTAGTCATAGAAAAAAAAGTACCTGGATGACCGAGCTTTGCTCGTTAATACGACGTTTTCCAAAAAAATGAAAACTAGCTAGATCGATGTATCGCCCCCGAAACCCCTGCATAAATTTCATGAAGATTCAGATTGTATATAGGTATTAGATAATAGCTAAGTACTGGTACCTATGTTTAATCCTCATTCATAGACTTGAAAAAGTTGCCTTTACTTACTTATATCAAGTTTCAACGTAAAAAACCTATCCGGTCGGAAATTCTTTAAATAATCATTACTTGAAAACTTTGAAAATACCGGTATGGGGTTTTCACTTACCCGTGAGTGACGCATTCATTTTTTTTCTTTGGATAATACTGTCCACCCTGTAAATTTAGATTTGTACAGACGGAATCGCCTGTAGTACCCTAGTACCCAGTATTAGTATAAGCATAACACATTTACCCAACCTGTGCCTCATGCAAACGAGCGAAGACGACGACGTGATTTATGTACGTAACCCAATTTGCCGTGGCGTGTGCATGTCGGTTGATCGACGACCATGGCTGCATCGCGCAAGCATCGCGTTATCGGCGCTTGCATCCGGAGTTATAGCTCTTAGCACGAAGGGGTAACACACATGTTGTAAGCCCTTGGAGTCGTGAAAAGATAACAGCTATCTAAGGAGTAAATAGTGATCCGCTGAGATCAAAGATACAGAAAGAAATATATCTTACGACGACGTCGACGTCATGTTCAGTTTTTGATTGACTTTGGCTTTTCGGCACTGATACATTCACGAAACGTTGGGATAAGAAAAACAAATAATAATACCTACTCGGAAATAGCTTGATAACCAAATATACGTAAAAATATTGTGTTTTTATTACGTAAAGTACTCATCAGTTCGCTCCCGAAGTACATTCTGTCACGCTACTGAGTGGTACTTTCAGGAAAATTTGGGATAGAAAAGCAATAAAACCGAATATGGTAAAATGTAAAAAACTACAGGTAACATGTGAATTTCCCGCCAAAATATAGGTACTTACTGAGCATCCTTCTATGATATGTTATTATAGTTTTTGTACTGATTTTCAATACTTTCAGGAAAAGTTGGACTAGAAAAATAATATTATCTTTGATACTCAAAAATACTCTTAATGATAATGCACGTGAGTATTTCAAGAAAACCAAAGATACCAAAGGATACGTGTCTTTTACACTAAAGTCCATGTACTAAGTCGGTCGATTTCTGCTCCGCGCTTCTCAATTATACTTTCAGGAAAGGTTGAGCTAGAAAGAGCAAGGATAGTAATTACTTAATTTAGATTAGTCGAAAGCAATGATACCGTAGCAAACCGTACTCTCAATTTTAGCTCCGTTTCTTAATGGTCCTTCTGGAAAAGTTAAAGCAATGATGTATTACTTTGAATAGACGATAAAACTAAAGATACCAAGAGAAATATGTAATTTACCGCCCTACGACGAAATTCAGTTTTTGCTCCGTTACTGAATGATGCTTTCAGGAAAACTTAGGCTGGCAAAGGAAAGATCAATACTCTGAATAGCCCAAGATCCCTTCCTAGATATAACTCGACCGAATACCCTGGATAATTGGATATGACGTTAGGACGCTCGGTGAATTGGAAATAGGGACTCCGGTATACTGAAATATTCGCTTCAAAATTTTCTTTTGTGTTTTTTTTATTATATTATTATGATAAGCAAACATTTGACCGCCATCTCACGTGACGTTAAGTGACGATGCGGTCGACGTTGGAGCACACTTGCCTAGAAAATACCTATCCACGCTCGACTTGAAGACACTAAGATAGTACTTATCTGGGAACACAGACTCAGGCAAAGAGTTCCACTCCTTTGCAGTGCGCATTTAAGTAATATCCACCATATATCAGTGTCTCAATACGTTATAGTACAGTTAATTATATACAATTGTACTTATTGCTATAGTAACTTATTTGTATCTTATATATAGCAATTTAATCATAGGAATATGATCTTTCCGGTGCAAATGTTATCCCCATTCAGAATTGACAATTTTTTTTTTTTATTACATACCAAGCAAACGTTTGACCACAATCACATCTGATGGAAAGTGACGATGTAGTCTAAGGTGGAGCACGCTTGCTTAGTAAATACCTATTCACTTTACTTTTGAACACACCCAAATTGTACCTATCGGGAAACACAGACGACGGCAAAGCGTTCCATTCTTTTGCTGTTCTATAAATGAACGAAGACGCGAAACGTTTCGTCCGAATGAACTTCTTCTTCTTCTTGTTCAGAATGCCTAGTACTGATTTATCTTAATTCTTAAGAGGGTGTATACCAGAATGTCTCCTAGAACGTGTGACTTTGTAACTGTTTTAATCTGGATTCATAACAAAACCTAATGAGTAGAAATATTCGTCTGAATCTGTATGATATGATAAATGACTCCGTCTTGTCATGAAATTTATAACATTTAGAAATATAAAAAAAGAGAATGTATTTTTTTTTTATTCTTTTGAATCAGAATACTTTTCAACTTATATAGTATACATATCTTTAGTAGACAAATGACTTTTTTTTACCTTGATAAAAAATTTTCTAAGCTCATTTTCACAAAATGTAAATACATTTAACCATAAAAAATCAAAGGTTGTCACGCGTGACCTTGCAAGTGCCATAATATAAGATATCCAATGTGCACCTTTATGTGCAAACGTGTAAGGGGGATAATTGGCTGTGTTTAAAAAAGTGACGTATATTTGGCCCTTAATGTTGACGCACCCTCGCGAGCCGAGGGAGTTGGGCAGTTGCCCCTATTTTTCGCTTGTTAGTAGCATAACAACAAAGTAGAATATTCATTTTTACCGACTTCACAAAAAAGGAGAAGGTACTCAATTCGACTGTATTTTTTTTAATGTATCCTCATAACTTCTTTCCACGTGAACCGATTTTGAATTTTTATTTTGTTTGAAACATGTTGCTTTCCAATTGGTCCCATTTAAATTTGATCAAGATCTTATCAGTAGTTTTTGAGTTACCGTCAATAATGCGTGTTTAATATCTACATTTAATCTGATCAAGGTTCCGAAGATAAAGCGATGAAGTCGGTTTTTTAAGCTTGCGTTTAATTATTAGTTTGTATATCTATTAAGTGCCAAGTATTACATCGTTAAACCAAAGTTGACTTGAGTAAGTAACAAGTTAATGTACTAAAAGTAAAAAAAAGCCGATTGTTAAAAATGTGATCCTACTTTTGATGTATCATGTAATTTTATGTAATCCCCTTTTAATTTTCTTCATTTTGATACCCTACTCGATAGGTTTAGTGTTTTTTTTTACTAACGTATTATTATTTCTAAAACACCTATCTATATACTCAATACTTAATAATTTATCGCAATAATGTTTACAATTATTAAACACGTGACCCTAATAGGGTAGCAATAATAGGGCTGGGACTGTACGGGCCGATTTATTAGATAATTGGTTATTTTTATAAACATCACATAATTAAGCAAGTCAAATAAATAAGAAAAGTGATTTTTATTTATTAAGAACACTTCGGTTTTTAAAACGAATATAAGAGTACCATAACTGTCTAAATTCATCCAGCCGTTTGAAAGATACGCGGTAATAAAGAAATCAACATACATAGATATGCGCGCAAACATAACTCTTCTTTGGCAGTCGGGTAAATATAAAACCGTTATCAAAACGCAATCTATCCAATGACTCTTCAAAGTGGTCCGTACGTTCCAAAATTGGAACAATGAAACATTGAAGTCCTTCCCGTCATTTCAGACTGACAGCCAGTACAGGATTTCTTGCTAATGGTTAGTCACCGCTCTCACCCACAGTTTTAGTTGCAGTTCTATTACTGTCCCAAGTTCATCGCCAGATATAGCTCTCGCTTCCACATCATTGGCAGGACTAATTTTGCCGATACTTTAACCCACAGTGTGTAGGTATATACGAATATTTTCATAACTAGCCGTGCTCTGCGGCTTTACACGCTGTTATCAAGTCAAAAAGTACACTATGTGTTAATCCTAGGTATAAATGTACAATCCAAATCCGTTCAGCCGTTAAAGCGTGAAGAGGGAACAAACATACTTACACACTTGTACACTTACTCACAAACTTTCGGATTTATAATATTAGTAGGATGAATCCTGAAGTAATGTGATGAAAGTTTAATAATTAAAACCCGACTACTAAACAAAAAAAAACGATGTTTTACTCACACACTTGTATTATAAATCCGAAAGTTTGGGTGTGTGTAAATGTTTAAGTATGTTTACAATACAATACAATATTTCTTTATTGAACACCAATAAGTAATTAAAAACAATAACAATAAATAAACGAAAAACAATAATTGGTGTACAATGGGCGCCCTTATCACATAAAGCAATTTCTTACAGGCAACCTTTGGATGGACAGGATATATAGTAATAAATAATAATATTTTGCTGTAGGTGGTGTTCTTAACGAATACAACACATGCAGTATAAAACAAATGTTGGTTTTCTCCTCACGCTGGAACGGCTGAACGGATTTGGATAAAAGTTGGAATGTACATAGCTTATACCTAGGACGAAGCCGCGGGGTACGGCTTATGTGTTTTATTTTTGAAATGGTATTTTAGAACTCTTCATTTGATACCCATGACGATGGTATATAACTTTTATTGTCACTACTCTATGGAGAACGACGGAGGCCATTTTGTTTTTTTTTTATAAAATATGCTTCGCTTATGACACCCGTTGAGTTCAGACAAATTCAACGATATCTTATACGTTTCAATTGGTTTGGACTGAGAGGAAACTTATAAACAGTCGGCTTAAATCATAACCCCATCATAGGCAAATCCCTCCTTTTTGATCGCCGTAGCTGGGTAAAGGTCACTCAATTTCAAACTCACGTCTGTGACGTGAGGTACTGTATTGACAATGTAATGTTTGAGTAATGGTCCCGTAAACGGTTCCTGAATATCTGACTAAAACTCGTGTATTATTTTGCCACAATTTCAGGCGTTTCGGCACGCAAGTGCGAGACGCTAAGTTCCAGACTGATGTTTCCGTATTAGATGCTATTGAATGCTTGTATTGAAACACGGAAGCCCTATTGAGGTATACAGAAATAGTACGGCTTAGCTTACTCTTTTGGTGTTACATAGGTAACTTTTTGTAACATTTTTGGCTTAGGCTATGTCTGCATACAGCAAATCTTAAATTATTTCAATTAATATCCTACTCTGGGCTAAATAGGTTTGACTGCCCATTTGGCGCAGTGGTTAGGTCTCTGTCCTGTCGATCCTGAGTTCGATTCCCGGCAGGAACACCATTTTCCTTTCCCAGAGACATTACAATTTGTGCTTCTAGTTCGAGGTGTGATTACGATGTAAAATGTTTCTGGCACCAACGATTCAAGTCTTTGTACATAGTATGGGTCTGTGACAGTGAATGCGTTTGTTTTTAAATTTTTTGAATGGTAACGATGAAATCACCTCGTTTTCCTATTCATAATTATATACACTGTTGAACCTCGTCATGTTATAACAATCGATAATAGAATAATTGCTGTATATACGTAGAAATGATCGATATCTAATGGAATATTAATCGCCCATGCCTTACATAAATAAGTTATTGACTTATACACGCCAATAAATAAGTTTCATCGTTTTAGTCGATAAAAGTTAGGAATAAATTATGCTAAACCAAAATAGATTAAGATTTTATTTGTTGATATCCTTTTGCCTTTTGTTCCTTATAATACAGTCGAAAAAGGTACAACGCGTCTTGATACTTTCGGAAACTTTTTGATGCTTACGATTACCACGCAATCGTTAAAGAAAAGTCCCGGAAATCATCCCCATTTCGGAAAATTAACCCCGTTCCGTAATATTACAATGGTAATAAAGAATCCCGAGCAAATTGTTCGTGCAGCCCTTACTCTGAGGGTTGTGGCAGGGTGTCTCCCTCTGTGTAGAAAATGTAAAGATCGATATCCGCACGCACGTCGTCAAGGATACCCGCATTTTCCCCTTTTTATATTGCTTCCTGTTAGTACTGGGGAAGGGACTTTGTTACAACAGATTCGAATATTTTATAGCATTTGTTTAATGTTACACTAGCCGTGCCCGCGGCTACGCCTACTATTATCAAGTTATAAAGTAGCCTATGTGTTAATCCTAGGTATAAGCTATGTACATTCCAAATTTCATCCAAATCCGTTTAAAGCGTGAAGCGGAAACAAACATATTTACACAAAAACTTTCTCATTAATAATTTAAGTAGGATTCAATTGTTTAATGTGAATATACATCCATACATTGATTGTCTTACTTCTTATCCGCTTGAAGCGATTTATCTATATTTAAAATACGTATACTACTGGAACTGCCCGTTGCTTAGCTATATTGAGTGCGCGTTCACCTTCTAATCAGTCGATATCATGATCGATTCCTGGTGGGAACACAAGTTTCCCCTTCAAGGGAAAGTTGATGTGTTGAGTGTTTATAGTTCTGATTGTGTATGTGATGTAAATGTTTCCAGCATCCGTGACACACGTGATCGAAGTCAGAATGGGGCTGTGAGTGTGAAAGCGTTAGTTTTGTATAGCGACGGAGTGGAACTCAAAGGCTTTGTTACACGAATGGTACAATTTGGGAGTCTTCAAGTTTAGAGTGAATAGGTAAATTTTAGGTAAGATTAATATGAAAACCAGTTTAAACTTTAATTTGGCGTCACGTCAGTGAAACCAGACTAATTTAAAATTGATATACATAGTGTTGAAGAAGGTTTTGATAATAATTAAACGCAAGCAAAGCTTAAAAAAACCGACTTCACCGCTTTATCTTTGGAACCTTGATCAGATTCAACGTATTAAACACGCATTATTGACAATAACCCAAGTAGTGATCAGATCTTGACCAAATTAAATTAAATGGGACATGGAAAGCACCAGGTTTCAAATAAAAAAATAATCATCAAAATTGGCGCACAAAAAATAAGTTATGGGGTAACTTTTGAGTTCGGTTAAAAACGAGAACATCGTCAATGTAGCCAGCCAACAGCCTATTAAAGAAACTAATTTGGTTCTTATCCTTCTAATGTTCCGTAGATTGTAAAATTGTTGGATAACTTAGTCGTAAATGTTACGAATTCGAAAAGAAACATAAATGAAATTTGAACTTAGGGAAACGAGTCCTAACTTATTGTTATGTTTTCGAATTGTAGATTTTACCACGAAATACGTACAAAAACTACGGGCCAATCGCCTATATTTTCTAAAACTAAACTGAAACCATATACAGCATAGACCTAAGTTACCTACAAGTCATCGAGCTTATAGGTAACTCAAGTGCTCAAGCCCAGTGGGTAGCGTTCCCATCATGCTGGCGGCATTGCCTCTGAATTTAAATACTAATATTTAAAAAGCTAAGCTAAACTTTTTACTTGGAAATAGTTTTGTGACAATGACAGCTGAGCAACGGAAGGTGGCTGGTGTGGGTTTCGGGCTGTCAAGGTTTTCATCAAAAGCTCAAGTCCGCGATAGGTTTCGATCCGACGACCTCTCGGTCGGCAGTTGACTTTTATCCTCGTCGCGTAGCGTCGCGTCACGTCTCTGTAAAAACGTAGCATAATGCGTTCGGCCAAAGACTAAATGGTAAAAAAACTAATGGTTATAATACTATATTTGCGTTCGGCACTGGTTTTTTTTTATTATGCGCAATTAAGACTCTTGATTCTAGTATATCTTAAGATAATATTTATTTTATTTAGCTAGGTTGGCTTACGGCTATTAATGCAAAGTAAATCAAAAGGTAAATAGCTAGTAGCCATTTACAAAATATTTTATATTTAAGTTACAAGCGCGTTACATCTTCAGCCGCTTCATCGCTTTCCATCAGGTGAGATAGTGGTCAAATGCTTGTCTATTAAAGCAATGAAAAGTAACATGATGTATCAACCAAATAATGTTGGCCCTGGCAGAACGTATTTTGCGTCTACTTACATTACGTAGACGTTTATAACTGCTCCATTTTAAGGCAATACTCTTTCAAACTATAGAAAACATTTTCAGTTAACCAATTTTCAACCGACTTAAAAAAGGAGGAGATTCTCTATTCGACTTTGTTTCTTTTTTTTGTATATATATGTATTTTACGCGATTATTCCGCCAATTATTAATTAACTTTGATTATTTTTTTTTTTGTTTGGTAGATGATACTACAGAGGTGGTCCCTTATATTTTTATCAAAATTGATCAAGTGCTTTTTGAGATAATAACAAACACAAAAAATATAAGCGGTGAAGTCGGTTTTTTACCGACTTCACAAAAAAGGAGGAGGTACTCAAGTAGACCGTTTTTTTTTGGCGATATGTGTTTTACCTCATAACTTCGTTACACGTAAGCCTTAAGAATTTTTTTATTGTTTGATAGATGTGGTTTTCCAATTGGTCCTATTTAAATCTGATTAAGATCTGATCAGTAGTTCTTGAAATATCTTCTATAATGCGTGTTTAGTACATCTAATCTGATCAAAGTTCCGAAGATAAAGCGGTGAGGTCGGTTCTTTTTAAGCTTTGCTTGCGTTTGATTATATTTTAAGCTTTGCTAGCGTGAATTATTTAAAACACACTTAAACTTATTCACTGGAAACTCTTTTATTCTCTTAGTCACGCCCCGGTATCGTCGCGTGTAATGACATAATCAAACTGAAATGATACTTGGTAGTATAATATTAAAGACCGCCATATCCTGTTAATGGGTTGAACGCTATTCCGCTGAATTTGAGAGGTTCAATGAACTCTATTTTTTTAATTTCTCCAGACTACTCCTTATTGGGTGAGTAAGGTGACATGAATACTTGATTAGATTGGTGCTGCAAAGGTAGTCAACAAGACAATAATACTATTTACATATGGTAAAAAATATGAATTTATTGATAGTTTACACGTCTTAATTTTTTTTTATTCAATACATTGAGTAAAATATTATCATCTAAGTATTTATTGCATTTCGCTAGTCTATGCCCGGACCTTTGTAAGGCATTTGCGGAGCCGTAGCTAAAGCTAAGAGGCCCTTTGGTATAATTACATTTTAATAATAACATGTCAGGCGTGTCAAAACATACGGCGGACATATCTTATGTTAGAAGTTGACGCCGTTTTTTGCTGCACACGCCTTTACAGTAATTCAATATTGTTAAATATATACTAGCTAGGGGATGGATGATATTGGGTTTACAATAACTGTAACTTATGCGAGTAAAAACGTAGAGTATTGTCTTG
Organism: Lomographa bimaculata; assembly: GCA_948107665.1. Classification (NCBI taxonomy): domain Eukaryota; kingdom Metazoa; phylum Arthropoda; class Insecta; order Lepidoptera; family Geometridae; genus Lomographa; species Lomographa bimaculata. The sequence goes on from OX403603.1 coordinate 2,116,496, forward strand.
TATATTTGATGGTTTATTAAATATCTGGATTATGGCATAAGACTACGGCACTAGCCAATTCCACCTCATTTAAAAATATGTAGGCAGTTGATGACCACCCGCTGAACGGGCTCCCCATAAGGGCCGCCTGCATTGGCGACAAAAGGAGCAACGTTGGATGCGGGGATGGCTGAAGGGTGTTGAGAAGTGTTGCTGTAGTTCCACTAAATGCCACATAAGTACCCCTTTCCTTCACCTCTGGGAAGGAAGGGAAATGCCAGACATTTTAAACCCACAAAAAAAAAAGTTTCACTAAACGCTACTCCCTACGTTATGCCCTTTATTACTACCACCTTAAATTTGGAGCTTAGAAACTTAGCTCTTGCGCCTCCACCCTCTGACGGCTAATTAAGGCAAGCCGAGGGTCAGGGGTCTCACTTAGCCCCAGGGTGTGTCTCAGGGTACAAGTTCGGGGGACAGTTCGCCATAAACTGCCCTTGCGTTATTGTTTTATTATTATATATACTCAAAATGGAACCGCTTAGGTGGGTACGCATTCCCATTGATTCGGGAAGGAAAATTTGTGTGTCTAGTTCTGGTAGTGATTATGTGTGATGTGAATGTTTCCGGCACCTATACACAAGTCATTGAACTTCGTGTGGTGATTGTGAGTGTGAAAGCGTTATTTAATATTGTATACATAATCTATAATAAATATTATATAAATATAGTAAGGTAGATTATAGAAGGTATATAAGCGGTATTGCGAATAACAAGCTTTTATTTAGTTTCACCTGTCCCGGTGTCCATCTGCAATGTAAGTTTTTATTACAGAGTTCCCATGGCCACCTTCCGGTTCCAATCCATACAAGCGAATAACTTCAAATACTCAAAGAATATGTAAAGATATGGCCCAAAATCAGAAACGGTAATTAAAATTACATAAATAAAAAAATAATTTAGGGGACAAACCCCTTTTTTTATTTACGATTGGCAAGCGTTTGACCACAATCTCACCTGATGGAAAGCGATGATGCGGCCGAAGATGTAGCATGCTTGCCTAGAAGTTATCTATTCACTCTTCCCTTACCCAGTATGAGTTGATATTCATTATAGATTATGTTATCAATATTAAATAACGCTTTCACACTCACAGCCTCACACTAAGTTGATGACTTGTGTAGTGGGTGTCGAAAACATTTACATCTCACACAATCACAACCAAAACCAGAAACACAAGTGGGGTCAAAACATTTTTTCTGCCCATGCAAGGTATCGTTAAAAATAACTTTGCATGTAGAGTACGAAATCGTTTAAAAAAATTACTATTTCGAAAACAACAATTTATAAACTTATTGTGTCCCGGGGCCTATCTCAAAAAACGGCTCCATATTTAAAGCATGAATATAACATCGGTTATTTCCTCCAATTAAACAACAAATACAAAAAAATAGTGGGCTAACTAGGTAATAGACTAGATAGGCTAAATAGGTAACTCAAGTCATCAGACTTGAGTTACCTATAAGCTCGATGCCTTGTAGGTAACTAAGGTATTTGCTGTATAGATGTATATACGATTATTATTAGTTTAGTTTTAGGAAACATAGGCAATTGGCCCGTAGATACGAGTATCTTCTAGGGAAAAAAAATGCGGGGCAGTCTTCAGGGACTGCCGATAGAAGTTAAAACTAAGTAACTTGTGAATTGTATCGTCGAGCTATTAGAAAGCGTTCGGTGACGATGACGCGAGTTTCATGATTTTTGTTCACCCAAAAAGTGCTCAACGTGCCTAAAGAAGTTTTCACTTCAAAAATCAAACAATTAAACAAAACAAACGCATCCACGCTCACAGCCCCACACTAAGTTCAAAGACTTATATCGTGGGTGCCGGAAACATTCACATCACACATACATTACACCCAGACCCAGAAGCACAAATATCCCTTGGAAAGGACTTTGTGCTCCTGCCGGGAATCGAACCCAGGAGCTACGGCGCGGAGAGCGGACACCTGTCCACTGCGCCAACTGGGTTGTCGTTATTTTAAGAAAAAGGCAATTAACCTCAAAAAAACTATTTTGACAAAATGTAGGCGCGAGATCTCAGTTCGGTGCGAACAACTGGTATACCTATAGATGTAAATTATTTCTCGGTTTATTTAGTTTTCTGCTTACGATGTGAAATGTACCAGAAATAAACATACCGCTGATCCGTGGCATTAGGTCAGTGCTAGGCCATGTCGTCATAGCAAACAGCGGTGTTCAAACATTCATGTTTTGTACCAAATTGTAGGGTTAATTTTATATTTGTAGTCGTACCATTACGTAGAGTTTCATAGCGTTATATATTTAATAGCTATTTGTAAAGGTAAGTATCTCCCTATTTATACCAAAATATAACATTTGATAAATCTTCTATAGTTTTTTCAAGCATCGTCGCTTTTTATCAAGTGAGATTTTGGTCAAAGGCTTGACTATCGGACATTAAAAAAAAAGTTACGAGACGAAAGTTTAAAAACCTAAACTTAACTATTAGTACAAAGAAGCCGTTTCTTCTTATAGTTGTATAATTTAAACGCAAGCAAAACTTTGACCGACTTCCCGCTTTATCTTCGGAACCCTTAATCAGATTAAATGAATTAAATATTAAGTACTCATTATTGAGTATAACTCAAAAACTACTGGTCTGATCTTGTCATCTTGATCACATTTAAATGAGACCACATAAAATGCACAATTTCATTTAAAAAAATAATTATCAAAATCGGTTCACATAGAAAAACAAATAAATTAAAAATAACAGTCGTATTGAGAACCTCCTCATTTGTTTGAAGTCGGTTAAAAACAAAAACTAAATCTACATTACAATTTAATACTGTATGTGATATATACTTTTGAGATAATACCCATTCATTATTATATTATTATGCTTTTTCGTTTGGTATTATATGACATTAATTAATAAAAAATCTAATGCATATTTCCTATTGCATAACAATCGCCAGAATGCTCATTACTAAAGAATTATTGTTAGCAATGTCAGGAATTTAGTTATTGGTTTATTTGTACTATGAGGCCTTGCTTCTTAAAGGTGTTTTGTAGTTCAGAGTACTGTTAAAAATTGGGTCACATACCGTATCCGTACTTTGGTACTGTACTAGTATGTTGATCTAAATATTCTTGGATGGAATTAGCTTATCTAATTCTTAGCAATTCAATTTGGTTTACGTTTCGTATATCCTTGGTCTGTTCAGATTTTTAATTGTTGCTATAGAATAAATTACTATACTGTTGTGGAGAAAGAAATACAGGCTTAGCCTGTATTTCTTATAGGAAATTCTTCAAAATACAAGTAAAAAAAAACATTGCGACTAATTGACCGAAGCGCGAAGCGTCTTTGTTTCAGCTTGGGCAAAATTGCTTTCGTATGTCCGGATTTCCAGTTGTTCTTCCTCTACATGTCGCATTTTTTAACCGATTCTCGTGAAATTTTGTGAGCAAGGTTCGATAATTAAATTGTTTTTTGTCGATTCAGTTTTTGAGAATTTTTCAAAATGGCGGAGTTATTCCAGCCATTTAAAAATACGCGAGGTTTCATCTAGTTATTATATTGGTAACAATTACATCTATCCTAATAAAGGACTTTAGGCCACACGGCCAAAACCTGGACCTTGTGTAAATCAAAGATTCAGCTTAAGAAATAATATCCTACGCCATGTTCAATTTACAGTCTAAACCTTTATCACAACACTTCTTCTATACTTCACTTATTATCTTTACGTTTTTCCTACAAAATCGCGTGATACATTTTTCAATTTGAGATTGAACGTACAGGATTATAGCGTGACAAATAATTGCCACTGATCCGTTAATGCAGTCCATCTTGAATTCGACAACACGTAAGCGTTCACGCTATAGTCCCGTTTGTAATTTCATAGTTTAAAACACCAAACACAGGTACTTAGTATAATTATCCTTTTAGTAACTATCTATTTCAGGCAGACGTTTTAACCAAATGTTGCTGGTACTTTTTTATACAAGAAGCAACTATCCATCCACTATCTCACCTGATGGAAAATCACGTATGACGATGCGGTCGAAGATAGGCTATGGCTGCCAAAACGATACATTCACTTTAGACTTTAAAGACTACCAAGTTTTATACCGTTCAAGTAACAAAGAAGGCAATTAGTTTGTCCTTCGCTGTACGAATGATGAACTATCATTATTTTGTCGTAATATCACAATCATAATAACTAAGTGGTATACGACTAAGGAAATAATATTAAGGACGCAATTGGCACAGTGGGTAAGTCGTTGCTTTCTGAACCGCGGGTCTTGGGCGATTCCCAGAAGGAGCACAATTTTCCTTCCCAAGGGACATTTGTACTTCTGGTTGTGGGTGTGATAGTGTGTGACTTGAACTTTTCCGGCACCCACAACACAAGTCATCGAACTTAGTGTGGAGATATGGGTTTGAGCCCTATACACGCAAATGGGGGCAAATTAATTTTTCATTTATTTTTTGCCCGTGTGGAGTATCGTTGAAAAGAGCTTTGCAAGTAGAGTATAGTATATGTAACCGTCTTTTTTAATCTGCTATACCAAAGTCACTGTTTTTAGACCTATTTTGTCCCGGGATCTATCCCAAAACCGGCCACACAATTAAAGCCGAAACTTATAATATCCGTTATATATATATCCTATACTTGAACAACGAATACAAATACCAAACAATTATTTATAAAAACAAATGACTGTTAGGGCAAAATGTATCTCATTTCGGGGCGAATTACTAGTATACATAAGTACGCAGCTGTAGTGCATGTAGGTCACATTACCGAAATTTATTTCCCCAACCAAAAACAATTAAACCATTGAGCAACCACTTGCCAAAGTGATTGTAACAATGTAAAATTAACAACCTTATACTACAAAAACGATTGTTTTAGAGAAAAAGTGGTCTACAGTCGCGAGTCATGGTCACTCGTTGCCATCGTCGAATCACAAGCAATTCAATTACGACTGTAGCCTTTTTGTTTGGCCGAGTAGTGGTAAAAAGTTAGGTTTTTTGCGTATAAAGTGGTTGAATAAATAAAAAACACTTTTATTATGTATGATTTATATAAAGCTTTCGTGTTGATTCGGTGTAAAAAATGGTATGGTTTTTAACCGAATGTCAAAGAGAAGGAAGTTTTTCCGACAAATTACTTTTTTATCCGATTACGACGAAGTAAAAAGAAGGGTTATGATTATAGCACCGAATGTATAGGTATATTAATAGGTATGTTCGTTTTTTCCCGTAGTGCCCAAATTTAGAATATGGCACGTATAGGCTAGATTTTTATCTAAAAATAAAATGGCATAAATTATAAAATAGATCTAATTTTAGCGGGGTTGTTCTCTCGCATTGTTACGAGACTAATTTCGGAACAGTCGGTGCTCTATCGAGTACGCGCGTAGAAGGAGCACCGATTGTTCCGAAACTAGTCTCGTAACAATGCGAGAAAACAATCGTGAGTGAAATCGTTAAATCTTACGAATATTGTACTTGACTATACATATATACTTACACTTAACAAGGTACAAGTTAAAATGATTATTACAGTTAGTAGGTTATCTAATTGATCACTTCATTAGTTACACCTTTTTCCATGATGCCAACCTTGAACCTATTTCCCAAACTTTTCAACTTATAATAAAGAAACACGACCTTCGTTCTACCGCCGTTTTACTGTTACCGAACATAATAGAACAACTGCTTGTTTGTTGAATTCGTAATGAAAATTGATTTAGACACACTATATACAGTAGTACAATTGAAGACTTAACTTTCAATTTAAATTTATTTGACTAATTTATAGGCTCTAGAATTAATTTTATCCAAGTTAAATTAGATAGTTTCCTCTGTGTGCACAAATATCATATATTTGAACTGTCTGTAGTTGGGTGCGCGTTCACCTTTTAAGCTGCGGGTATCGGGTTCGATTCCCGGTGGAAAACATGTTTTTTCCCCATGGGAAATTGTGTTTCTAGTTCTAAGTGTGACTGTGTGTGTGACGTTTTCGACACTCACGACACAACGTCGTTGGAGCTGTGAGTGTGATTAACAAAAATATATACAAGATATATTTTTTTTATGACAGATAGGTAAGCACTTGGCCGCTAGCTCACCTGATGGAAATTGATGATATACTTATATACTTCTGACTAGCGCGTTCTTCGATGTCTAATGTTTCCCTTAATGTATTATTATCATATTTACGTTTATGTTTTACACGTTTTATTGTACATGATTATTATTAACGGAAATTTTAAAATTTTAATCTTAAGTTTCCCTACGATTAAGAAGTAAAATAATATAACAATACATTGTTACTCACGTTTTATGTGTAAGTAACTCGCTGTTACATGTTAAGCAAGAAAATCGGTTTAATTTAATCACTTGACTTAAATATATTTAGAATTCCAATCAATTTATGTAAAGGCCTTTCCCTGTGTGAATACGTGTATAGATAACGTATATAATAGTCATGTATAATGTGTAATTTTGTCAGATATTATGGTCTAAAACAATGTCAATAATATCTTTCCTGAGCCGTATAAGCGCACCGTTTAAAATTCATGTAATCCAATAGTCCCTAAATGCTCAGTCCCAGATATAGGCAGAGCTTACGATTTTAGAAATAAACTGAAGGCCTGTTCAATATTCCAGTTTCTATTCACAAACTACCCAATCCAAATCTAACTCTATTAAAGCGATGAATTGCTAGGGCATTACACTTACAATGGATTTGACAGTGCGTGATTCTCACAATCCATTAGCGTTGGCCAAAATTGATTTACTGCATTGATTTATACAGTGCGTAACACTAACAAGGGCTTTTGAATCCAAACATAAAACAATAAGGTTGATTTTACTTGAGCTAGTCTTGGATTACCATTCGCGTGTCTATGACACCGCATGGTAATATCGTTTTGTACAGCCATCGTTCAATCCGTTAATAGTTGAAGTAGTTACGTCGAAGAACTTCTGGTCACGAATAGTGCACGTTCACACTGATAGTGATTTAATGTTCCTTTCATGGGAATCGCTGTTCGGGGTGGTTTTGGGCTCGCTTTAGTGCCGTCAGGCTGCCACTGTTCCGCGAGTAATAAAGTTACGGTTTATGGAGTTCAGAACTTGTGCGGTAGGGTTGGTGATCGTATTATTTGATTATGGACGCGATTACTATGCTAATTTATTCTATATACAGCGTTTTAACAGCTTCTTGCTGAAATCTACTCAAAGCATGGCAAGTTTTCAGAAACTAGTGTTTCAAATAAATTAGACAAATTAAATCCCATAGCATTTAGAATGGAAAAATATTGCTTGAGGCGAGGATTGCTCCCTCGGCCCATGTCCCGGTATTGCTATAAATGCTGGCTATTTCGGTAGATGTCACACGTCCCTATATAAGAGGTAAATAATAAGGAAAGGATAATTTCATCGCTTGAAGCAGAGCTTGATTAGCTTAGTGTTTAGAGCAATAGGGCATGATGAGACCCTATGACCGCGGGTTCAATCCCCGCCTCAAGTGAAATTTTTGTTTTCTAAGTTAGTACTACTTTATCTCTGCCTAGCATGGCTAATGCTATAATAACATACCAAATAAAGCCAAATGTTCCATGTGAAAACTGTCTACATTTCTTTCTTCATTGCTTTAGCTATAGCAAATTAATATAAGTTTTTAATACTGTCCGCTGGCGTAGTTGCGTACGCGTTCCCCTTGTACGAATAAGCAGCGGGTATCGGATTCGATTCCCTATGGGAGGTACACGAATTTCTCCTCAAGAGAAATTTGTGTTGCTGGTTCAAGGTCTGATTGTGTGTGTGTGTGATAAATACATTGGAGTGAACAACATTCATTGTTCACTCCAAAAAAATATTAACAATCGATACTAATTTTACCGAGATCTCCAGAGTTTGCCTAATTATGTATTTTTTTATTGTTTGATAGATGTAAAAAGCCAGGTGGCAGATGGTCCCATATTAATTGCATAATATTGGTTAAATGGTAATCTTAGAAATGTCAATTAGCATCGGTAATCAATTCGATGGTATTATGTAGCAATCACATATTTATATAGGTTTTAAAGATAGAGTATAATTTAGACGGCCACCAAAAATTCTAAACGGTTACCAAAATGGATAAATGGTCACTAAATTACGTTTCCTGAAATACATTTTCCTGTGACAGAACAGAATCGGATAACAGTAGGTTAAGGTTTTTTTTTTATAGTTAATACAAAAATATTTATAATACGAAAAAAAATATTTATTTCATAATATTTTAGGAAACGTAATTCGGTGACCATTTATCCATTTTGGTAATCGTTTAGAATTTTTTGGTAGAAAAATAGGTACTTTTTTGGGCGGTGTTTAAACATAAGCCTTTAAAATAGTCGGCTGGGTTCGTAAGAAGATTTCATAATTGTTTAAAAAGTTTAACAAAATTGTACGAGAGTCGGTCAAATCAGTTCCATGACCATTGACCACCTTATATGGCATGCACAATCGTTCTATTCACTGACCATATGCTCGCTTCATGTGTAATTCATATTAGCGCTAGCTATGCCCTATTTGTCTGAGCTTCTAGAAACCCGAGATTTGGCTCGAGGTTAAATTACTTAGATGAAGGAGCATCATTTATCTTAACCTGCAAATTTGCTGAAATTGTTTAGTCATTGACCTGGATGGTTAAGGAGTACTGTCTAATCTAAATCGTTTTGCCTAGCATAAAGTAGAGCTGTTACTCTATTGCTATTTGTATATGCTTTACTACATACTTGAGTTTAGTTACGGCGATGTGTGGCAATCCATACGTAAAGCTAAATATGTTGGCTTACTTAGTTCTTTAAATTTACACAAGCTTGCAATATCCACTGGTTCTTATTAATACATCGGTTCAATTTGCATTCCCTTTTTTTTGACACCCACTCACTAAATCCACTTGAAGCTTTAATCCATGAGAACAGACGACCACTACGACAGCAATAAAGAAGTGCAAAATAATCAAAAATCACTAGATATATATACTTAATCAGTAAATAGAACAGCTAATATCTTCACGCACTCAAGCTCGTCTATTCTCTAGAAAATCACCAGCCAATTAACCTTAAGTTTTGTTTCCAGTCCACATGTATCAGAAATCTCGAATCCGTCTACTTCGGGCCTGCAGACCAAAATCACGCAACCTGAAGACGAGGACAGCATGAGAAAAAATGACGACGACCCAAAGGACAGAGATGGCGAAGGGTCCGTCCAAGATTGGATTTCCGGCGGACCCATGGGCTCCAAAGGCGCTGTGCTGGTTTTCCGATCCTGCGTTCTTGCCTCCCGAACTCCATCCATGGAATCCACAACAAAGACACAAGGGCAAAACACGGGGACCACTATTCTATTAAACAAAGCAAAGAGCATGGCTCGGAGGTTGGTTGCGGAACCTCATTCCTTCAGCGTAAGACCAAAGAACATAATGCACGATGTGATGGAAACGTTCGGAACTAGTAAGATGTCCGGCCAGGCGTTCATAGTTAGGCATGTTAGTGACTCTGAGCTTCATGAAACGGTTTCAGTCGAAGAACAGGGCCATGAGCCTAGGGAACACAAGAGGGACATAGAAGATGTACTCAATGATTTGAGCAAGATCACGCTCAAGAAACATTTGAATATAGAAAATACAACTGCCAATATCAAACCACCTGAAGACCCACCTCCTCCTAAAGGTAAAACTATCTTATTTTTTTTTCCATTAGTGTTAACTTTTTATTTATTTTAGGCTAAAGTTTGACCACTATCTTTTCTGATTGTAATCGGCGATAGAGCACGCTTGTCTATATTATGATACCTTAGGTAAGGTATCATAGTATAGACAAGCGTACATACTCGCGACTTAAAGACTCCCATATTGTATTTCGTCATCAGGAAATATCGACTCCGGCAAGGAGTTCCATTTCTTTGCGGTTCGCACAATGTATGTGTAAATCCTTGGCACACCAAGAAATCACCAAGAGACTAGCCTAAAAAATGCTGTTTCTCATGTGTTTTTTTGTTTAAGACATCAAAGAAGACAAAAAAAATAAAAAGACCAAGGGCAAGACAAAAAAGAAGATCCCAGGGTGTCCAGGTCAACGCAACGCGTCTCCTCTGGACGAAAGTGATAGCTCTGATCATCTACTAGTCAAAGGTGTCGAAAGTGTTAAGGTAATATGGGAATACATCCGTAACACATTATTATAAAAAATATATAGAACCTAGTCTTTTTATGCAGTTAAAGTATCAAAGATGATTAAATCGTTTGCTTGACTGTAAGCTTGTATTACAGAACTGAATAACTTAGGTCTTGTATAAACATGGTAATGTACTGCTACACAAGTCCACACTCGTTCTTATGACTTATATTCCGCTGCAATTAGTCCAGCTTGCGATTTGACGTTGTTAGAACCACCACCGATAAAACGCACGCCTCCCAACCTTGACAATCTCTCAAAAACTTAGCAGTTATGGATACTGCCAAGTTTATTTACCATAAATATTGGATGCCCGATATATATATTGAATGCCCGATGTGGGTAAAATGATGTCACATAATTGCACTAACAACTTGTATACCGTTATAATTTGTCAGTTCACAAAAAATATTCTTGATTCTTGATTCATATTTCATAGACAATATTTCAGGTATTAGATAGCAACCAAATGCCAGCGCGCCTCCTGAGAATCACGTACAAACTAGTCAATACGGAAACTAAGCTGCTAAATCGGATGTTGCAAGCCCACGGGCTCGTAGAGACGACGCAGGAATCCAAGGACTTCAACATCATGTGGTCGGGGCTCCATCCCAAGCCGGACGTACTGCGCTCGCTCTCCCAGTACCAGAGAGTCAACCACTTCCCTAGGTGAGGATCAATCCACTTACTCACTGGTTTTAGGAGTGATAATAGTTTGACTCAAGCACGTTTTTAAATAGTGGCTGTTGAATAACTGTCGTGTTTCGGATCTCATCGAGTCAGTTGCTTACTCTGCTACAGCTTTCTCTCTCCCACTGTCGTCCCCTGTAGATGGTGGGAGTGAGATACCACGATATCTATCATCATTTTTAGATCTGTTTCTCGGCACTATCAATAGATTATACACTATAATGATAGAATTTACCTGCGATAAGAATCGGGTTAAAAAATGAGGGTTACGATACGCGCACGTAATTGAGTTAAGCTACTCGCACTCCTTTTACCATGCGCTGCATGACTTTAGATCCACATTTTAGGACTGTTTCGTGAAAATTCCAACCTTTGATAGAACAGTGTAACAGGTATTGAAATTCCATAGAGTAAGCATGGTGAGTTCTCGTACTCAGGCTGTTGTGGTTTTCCACTAGGCTCCTCAAAGTGCTCCTCGACGCTCACGGCCTCACGGATGCCGAAAAGAGTGAGGAGCCTTTCTCCTTGATGTGGACGGAGGCGACTCCAAAAACAGAAGTGTTTCAGTATCTAACGCCATCCCAAAGGGTCTGCCACTTTCCTCGGTGAGACTTTTGTTTGCTACTTTTGGACCTGATGATTTGTTAGAGGACTGAGAGTTCCAGAGTCCTTTGATTGGCCATGAGTGACTCGAGAAGAGCTTAAGAGCTGGTGATAAGCAGCGGGATCGTACCTTGAAGTAGTTTATGTGAGGGAGCAAAGTTAGTATGCTAGCTGTTTTGTATTCCATGGACTGTTCCTTGTCAATAGATACGCCCTGATTTAAATTTGTAATATCAGGAAGTTAGCATTTAGTGGTGTGGTTGTCCTAGGCTTATCGAACGTTTGCTAGAAGCCCATGGTCTCAAGCGAGCCCATCCCGAGTCTAGCACTTATACCCTCCTGTGGACTGATCCCCATCCAAAGCCTGAAGTTCTGCGATGTCTATTGTCGTATCAGAGAGTCAACAGGCTGCCGAGGTAAGTTTAGAGATAGCTTCATGTTACCTCTATACAGCTTCTGGTTAGAGTTAAATCATCAAAGACCGGTGTTGGAATGTAACCTAGCCTAACGTAAGTTTTTTTGTAGAACTGATTAATTAACGGTCTTTCTAATATAAACTGTATTTAAACTTTACTGTGGTTTATTTTAGCTTAGGCCAGTGGAACAAATTGTGACCTACCGCAAATTTTAAGTGAAGAATTCATTGCTCAAAAATCAGTTTTGTGTTATATAGGTTAATATCTTGGTAACCCCAAAAACCGAATTAAAATTTGCCTTTGTTCTTGCTTTCTGATAAATTTAACTTAGGTGCCTTAGTTCAGAGTAAGCATATGTATCTCCTCATAATCATGCTACATCATCGACCTCATCATATGCCTGCCTATTTGCAATAAAAAAAGAACCGCTTAAAAATTCCATAAGTAACTTATTAATAAACAATGATCGAGAACTAGAAGTTACAGATACATATTCAGTGAAGGCAGACAGTTCTTTCAAAAATATGTGCAATAATATTTCATTTAGATGAGCGGAGATCGTCTACTGTAAATATGAACGCGCCTCCGACTAAATTGTCATTGTCATTTAATTTGAAGGGGATTTTATTATTTTTAGAGTAATAATCCATACTATACTAATGAATCTAATACTTTATTTGAAAAAAGAATGGAAGAAATTCGTCGTCGAGTTTCTTGCCAGGTTCTTCTCGAAATGACTGTAAAATTGAGAATCTGGCTGGAATATTAAGTTTCATGAGTGCCTCTTAGGAGGGGGGCATGCGAATAAACAATTTAGATTATAGAATTGAATTTCAATGCTTCACACTAAACGGACGGTATGCGGAAACGCGGGTGCGGTACCGCAGGACGGGAGGATTCCGGACCCGCATCTATGTATCCTATCGAACCAAATGCGTCCAGTGTATGGCAGCTATGTGTAGGTCCTTCTGTATAGACACACGCCGTGTATAGTCCACCGCCTCCTTCCAGATCGTACGAGCTCACCCGCAAGGACAAACTCTTCAAGAACATCGAGAAGATGCAGTACTTCCGAGGGTTGAAGCACTTTGACTTCATCCCCACCACCTTCCTGATGCCGGCGGAATACAAAGAACTCTGCAGCACCCACTACCGGACCAAAGGGCCTTGGATTGTGAAGCCGGCCGCCTCCAGTCGCGGACGTGGGATCTATATAGTTAATACTGTGAGTTTGTTAGCTTTGAGCTTCGATGACAGCGTAAGTAATTACGCTTTTGCGGTTTTTGGTGGTACTATTTTTAATTCAAAATAGGCACGAAGTGTTTCGCTTACACATTTATCATGCGTACTGCTTAGGAATGGTACTCTTTACAGTCTTGAGTCTTTAAATCTCGAGTGAACAGGTATTTTCTAGGCAAGCGTGCTCCATCTAAGACCACATCGCTAATTTCCATCAGGTGAGATAGTGGTCAGATGTTTGCCTATTGAACTGCCCGTTGGCTTTGTTGGATGCGTGTTCGCCTTAAGCACCGGGTATCGGGTTCGATTACCGGTAGAAACACAACTTTTCTCTCCAAGGGACATTTGTGTTTCTGGATCTGGATGTGATTATGTGTGTGATGTTATTGTGAAAGCTTATATGTTTAAACGTTTATATACTCTTAAACGCTTTCACATTCGCAGCCTCACACTAAGTTCGATAACTGGTGACGTGGGTGCCGGAAACATTCACATCACATACACAGTCACAACCAGAAACACAAATTTTCCTTGGGGAAAAAATTTGTGTTCCTGCCGTATATATAAAAATAAAGTTTCTAACTTACTTTTTGTTTTCGTTCCAGCCAGAGCAAATCCCAAAAGGCGAAAATGTAGTGGTAGCCAAGTACATAGACAAGCCGCTTCTTATAGGGGGTCACAAATGTGATCTTCGGCTGTATGTTTGTGTCACCTCCATAGACCCCCTGCTTATATACCTGTATGAAGAGGGGCTTGTCAGATTCGCCACTGTGAAATACGACACGACCAACAAGAACCTGTGGAATCCATGCATGCATCTGTGTAACTACAGTATAAACAAATACCACACGGATTATATCAAGTGAGTATAATACATTTTATGTAAATGTTTGGTTTATTTTTGAACTGCTCGTTAGCTAGTTGGTGCGCGTTCACCTTTTAAGCAGGGGTATCGGGTTCGATCCCCGGCAGGAACAAATTTTCTTTACATGGGAAATTTGTGTTTCTGGTTCTGGTTGTGATTGTGAGTGTGATCTGAATGTTTCCGCTTCCTACTACACAAGTACTTAGAACTTAGTGTGGGGCTGTGAGAGTGAAAGCGTTTATGTTATGTTTACATAGTTTTTTCAAATGATAGTTAATATAAAACTAATCAGCGCAAACGGTAGAGATTAGCCCTATGCGCCAAGTGAAGTATTATATTTAAAAAATACGTACTACAAATAGGATTGGTCCTAGTATTGATCCCTGAGGCACTCCCACTTCCAGTGTATGTATATATCGCCTAGATATGTTATATATCCGTCAAATAAAGACTGCTGGAGATACGTTAACTTTGATCTTGTCGATTATTATTTACCGAAGGATGTTTGTTAAAAACAATGGACTATTAGTTACGCTACTATATTTATAGTTTATTTTATTTGAATATACTTCCGGCCCTAGGAAGTTTGGCTTAGGTTTACATCGAAGAGCGTGCTTTGAATGAAATAATATTATTATTTTTGTTTATTTCTTTGTTGAATAGTTCGACAACAGCTATCTGCTGAAAAAGCATTCAATAAATGAATTTAAATAACTTAATTGCTATACTTTTTTTTATATAAAAACAAACAAACTCTTTCACACTCACTTGCGCCATACTGAAGACGACTTGTGTCGAGGATCCCGTAAGTATTCACGTCGTCTACCATGAAAGATGGTGGTCAAAAGTTAGCCTATGTTGAATAAAAAAATATTCATCTATCATGACGCGCCTGATGTCATGCATGGGTTCCGCCTGAAAATCAGTTACTGGGTAGGTAGGAGGGTCCTGCCCACCTACTTACCTAGTTATATGCTGAGTCGGGACCTCATTCGTGACATCACGCGGCGTTATATTGTTTATTTCCTGTATTTTGATTTGTGCTTTGTCTTGTTTTTCTTATGTAAATAATGTAACGTCGCGTGTTGTCCCGAATAAATTTATTTTCTTTCTTTCTTTCTTTCTATATTAACAGAACAGAACCATAAAAACAATTTTCTATGGGGAGGAACCTTTGAACTGTTTGTTGGCTTAACAAAACTTAGTTTTAACAATTAATTGCAAACAAATATTACAAAATGAATTAAATAAAATAAAACAAGAAGACCAAGCCTTATTATTTCGTTCACAAGTCATCAAACTTAGTGTGGGGCTGTAAGTGTGAAGTTTGTGCGTTTATGTTATCATCCAGATGTGACGACCCCAACGCTGGGAACATAGGCCACAAGTGGACCCTTTCCGCGTTGCTCCGACACTTGCGCAAGTCGGGCCGCAACACGACCGCACTAATGGCTGGCATCGAAGACCTCGTCGTCAAGTCCATCCTGTCTTCAGCTCAGACCATAGCAGCTGCAGCCCGCGTCTTTGTACCCAACTTCTTCAACTGCTTCGGTACGTATAACTGTGTGAACGGTGGTAGATTCCTTTGGGGGGGGGGAGATAGGACTGTCGCTTGGGAGGGATTGATTAAGCTGAGGGTAGATTTTGTTGCCGTTGTAGAAATATAGATAGCAGATTATTTGTGTAGGGGTCTTGAGCCCCTTAACTTCCTCCCTGAATCCACTGTTGTCTTTCTGTGTTTTTTTTTTTGTATGTTGTTTAAGTTGAAGATAACAACAAGCTTGAGCTACTTGGCGTTACCTTATCGTCGAATCTCAACTTTGGCACTTATATCGAAGCCAGAGCTCAACTGGCTGCTAAGAAGCTGGGTATCCTTGCTAAGGTCAGGCAGTACTTCACACCGGCGCAGCTTCTAATTTTATATCAAGCTCAAGTCCGATCATGTATGGAGTACTGCGGCCACCTTTGGGATGGATCTGCAAAGTACCAGCTAGAAGCTCTTGAGTCAATTGACCGGCGAGCCAAAAGACTCATTGGCGATAGTAAGCTAGTTGAGTCAAAACTGCAAAGTCTTGGTCACCGACGTAAGGTGGCAAGCCTATCGGTATACTATCGCCTACATTTTGGAGAGTGTGCTCAGGAATTACATGATATAATTCCTCCATGCCCGTTTTACCATCAAACAACAAGACAAACTGTCAAACGTCATCCATTTATGGTTGACATACCTCCAGTTCGCTCGAAGCGCTTTGCTTCTACGTTCATCATCCGTACAGCGAAGGAGTGGAACTCATTGCCTGCGTCTTTGTTTCCTGAACAGTATAATCTGGGTGTCTTCAAGTCTAGAGTGAATAGGTACCTTCTAGGCAAGCATGTTCCATCTTTGGCCGCATCGTCACTTTCCATCAGGTGAGACGGCGGTCAAATGCTTGCCTATACAGAATAAAAAAAAAAAAAAAAAAAAGATAGTCGTCAAAGTCAAGTTACGTTGGAATACGTCTTATTTTTTTATTTCTTAAAGATCCTCGATCACACGTATAAAGTGAGACGACTCAAAAGAACAAAACAGTTTGAACTTTAGTGTTAGTACATTAGTGTAAAGTAGTGTTTTATAAGTACTCCTCAAAAAGTACACATGAACCAAGTGTCTTCGCCTTAATAGAGACAATAAGAAAAGTGTTAATGGACACATTCTTGGATATTTTAAATTTAGCAGAATAAGTTTAATTTAAGTTACTTATTAGCCTAATCTTGGCTAGATTTTAACAAAAAATACACGCTATCGTGACTTATATTAGTAAAAAAAATATATATCTTACAGAAATATTTACATTTCAGAGTTATTCGGTTACGACATCCTCATAGATGATATGCTGAAACCTTGGCTGCTTGAAATCAATTTATCACCAAGGTATGAAATATTTACTATAACAAAATGTAATTTTGGCATCCACATTGAAGCCAGAGCTCAACTGACCGCTAAGAAACTTGGTATCCTAATTTCTTGCTAGGTTCTTCTTGAGATGGTTCTGATTGTGTGTGTGAGATGTGAATGTTTCCGGCACCCACGACACAAGTCATCGAACATAGTGTGGGGCTGTGAGTGCGAAAGCGTTTGTTTTATGTTTTTAGGGTTCCGTACCCAAAGGGTCAAAACGGGACACTATTACTGAGACTTCGCTGTCCGTCTGTCCGTCCGTCACCAGGCTGTATCTCAAGAACGGTGATAGCTAGACAATTGAAATTTTCACAGATGATGTATTTCTAATGCCGCTATAACAACAAATACTAAACATAAATATGTAAAGGGTCCCATACGACAAACTTGATTTTTTATAGATAATGGTACGGAACCCTTAGTGCGCGAGCCCGACTCGCACTTGGCCGGTTTTTTTACTATCTCACCTGATGGAAAGTGAAGATGTAACATGCATGCGTAGAAGATAACTTCACTCTGAAGACACCGTTCGGGGAACAAAGACGCAGGCAATGAGTTCCACTCGCTGTATGTATATGTGTGTTCCAGTCTAGCGTGTGAGAGTCCGTTGGACGCGCGCGTGAAGTCAGCGCTGCTGGCCGACACGCTGACGCTCGTGGGGCTGCCCGCCGTGCCTGCCTGCAAGGCAGACCTCGCCGCGCAGAACACGTCGCTCAAGATGCGGATTGGCGCGGTAACTATCCTGTTCTTTTTCAGCCTTTAAGCCATATTTTTTGGTCCATTTTTAGACATAGGCCTCCCCCAATTTCTTACATGATTCACGATCTCGGGCCTTGGTCATCCAATCATTACTTACATGCTTTAAAATCACTGAAACCTAATAATAATTAAAATATAAATACGCTTTCACACTTATAGCCCATACTAAGTTCGAGGACTTGCGTCGTGGGTGCCGGAAACATTCAAATCACACACAATCACAACCAGAACTGGGATGGAGGTATTAACGTCAACCATATATTGAATGACGTTTGACAGTTTGTCTTGTCGTTAGATGGTAAAACGGACAAGGTGGAATTAACTCGTGTAATTCCTGCGCACACTCTCCAAAATGTAAACGATAGAACACCGATAGGCTCGCGACCTTACGTCGGTGACCGAGACTCTTTGGACTCGACCAGCTTATCATCGCCAACGAGTCCTTTTGCTCGCCGGTCGCCGTAGAGCTTCAAGCTGGTACTTAGCGGATGCATCCCACAGGTGGCCGCAGTACTCCATACACGATCGGACTTGAGCTTGATACAAATGAAGAAGCTGCCCCGGTGTGAAGTACCGCCCAACCTTTGCGAGGATACCGATGCCGAGGATACCGATTATCTTAATTTCATTCGAATCGCTCGCATATTCGTAACTAGGTATAAGCTATGTACATTCCAAATCCGTTCAGCCGTTAAAGCGGGAAAAGGGAACAAACATACTTGCACTCTTACACACTTACACTCTCGCTCTCACATACTCGCATTTATAATATTCTTTCGCAGTGCCGGCGCGTCCACTCCGCGGAGAACGTGAGCGTGCGCAAGGCGGGGGGGGCCGCGGGGGGCGCGGGCGCGGGCGCGGGGGGCGCGGGAGCGTCGCCGCCGCTGGCCGCGCTGACGGGCGAGGAGCTCCGGCTGGTGCGCGCCGTCCGGGCGCAGTACGCGCGCCGCGGCGGGTTCGTCCGGATATTCCCCAGCCAGAACTCGTGGCAGAAGTACTCGCAGTACCTGGGTAACTATGTGACACTGTGACACTGGCGGGACGTAGCGTGCCTGCCTTTATTGATCGAGCGAAGCCAGATCTCTAAGTTGACTTGGGTCGTTCAGCGCTTTGTCCGTCCGTCGCGTCTGTCAGGCATCGAGCGTTTAAACCATATAAGCGAATGACTTCAAATTCTGAAAGAATATTCAAAACTAAGGCCCGAAGCCAGAAATTACATTTAAAATTATATAAATGAAAATATTAAGGGGGCTCCCATATATATAAATGGGGAGCAAAATTTTTTTTTTTTTATCTTTTCTTGTGGGGTATCGTTAAAAGGGTTTGATAGTAGGGTACAAAACCGGTTTAAAAAAATCTTTGTTGGAAAATAACGATTTGGTAGACCACCAAAGTCACTGTTTTTAAACCTATTTTGTCCCGGGGTCTTCCTCAAAAACGGCTTCACACTGAACGCTGAAACTTACGTATAATATCCGTTATATCCTGTACTTGAACAACTAAAACAAAAATCAAACAATTATTATATAGCAAAAAAGATAAAAGCAAGTAACCTCAAAAGTTTTCCTCTATGACGCAAAATGTAGATGTGAGATCTCAGTTCGGCGCGAACGAAAAATTAAACATTATTTATTTGGGATAAATCCATAGAACGGTTGGTTGGTTACATTAAATCTATGTTAGTACGTTTGATATGGTGAAGATTACAATTATAATTATTTTGTCTGGCCTGTAACAATACCTATCCAATATTTTTGGATAGGAGTAGATTTATACTAGTGGCAGAAGATTCAGATTCAGATTCTTTATTCACCTTAATAATAACAGTGATCGTTATTATAGGCATGTCACATTACAATTTAATAATTCGTTAATAACAATTGATACTATGATAAAGAATGTGTCAGACATCAGGTAATAAAATAAAAATAATTATAAGCATTAGGTATGTCAAAAATGAAATGATTAATAAAATAAAATAGTAATATGATTAACAGTCAAAATATATTTGAGGTAATTTAGTAAATATCAAAAGAATTATTGCTTAAGTGCATGTCCATAAATTCATTAAGGCTGTAGAAAGAATTGTTTTCAGTACTCGCATTACCTAGATACTCAACTAATACAAAATTTCTTTGAATAGCCGCTCCACACTCCGCAGGCGATAATGCAACTCAAAATAAATAAATAAAAAATATGTTGTTTATTTTTATATGACCATTCCAATTCCTTCCATTGAAACAGATTGCAAATTCTGTTTTTTAGTTAAGACGTTTTTTATTGCAAAAAGCTCAGCGGACTTGTGTAACCAAATCCAAATGTCCACAGACCCAGTATCCGGCATCCCAGTGTGCTCGACGTCACTGAACAACAACATCCCCTACCAAGTGGTCACCCACAACCACAACCTGCTGGTGCACTCGCATGTCCTGCCACACTTCCAACATGCCACCGTCGCCACCAGCCTCACCGACACGCCGCAACGGTAACTATACTGTCTGTGTGCGTGCAGTGTACCTACACTCACACAGAGACTGAACCCGCGCATAATTGCTCTAGCGAAGCTAGATCTCTAAGTTAACTTGAGTTTTCAGAGCCGTCTGTCAGAGGCATCTAGCGTCTAAACCTTATATGGTTCCAATTCTCATAGAATATGTAAATATTAAGTCTCTTCCCATACATGTAAGTGGGGAGCAAAATATTTTTTATTTATTTATATACCCTTGTGGGGTATCGTTGAAAAGGGCTTGACAATATAGTACGATTTTTTTTTAATCTTTGTTGGAAAATAACGATTTCGTAGGCCATCAAAGTCACTGTTCGGTACAATCTGAGTGTCTTCAAGTCTAGAGTGAATAGGTACTTTCTAGGCAAGCATGTTCCATCTTCGGCCGCATCGTCACTTTCCATCAGGTGAGATAACGGTCAAATGCTTGCGTATCTAGCATAATAAAAACATACAAGATTATATTCTCACCTGAAATTGGTATGTACAAACTATTCAATATTTATCGTCTATTAAATAAACAACTAACACAATACATTTTAATGTATTTATTAGTGAATAGGTACCTACCTATTATATATATATTAAAAACCAGAACCTAAACTATTTACATTCAAAACTTCATCAAAACCGATTTATTCGTTACGGAGATACACGGTAACAAACATTCACACACACACACACTTTCGCATTTATATTATCAGTAGGAAGTAGGATTATCTATGAATGATATTAGTTAGTAAGATACATAATGTTGGTCAGGCTGCAACGTTACGAGGCGGTGACGATAACGTCGACTGCGCCGGCCATCTCCCTCGGCGAGAACGCGCCGGCGCCGCGCCTGGACACGCGGCGCGCCAAGGAGCTCGTCAAACGGCAGCTCACCGAGGGCATGAGGCTCACGTGAGTACATACTTTACACAACATACATAAAGGCAGAACACATTAAAAAAAACAGAAAATAAAATTGTAGTTGTTATTTTCACTAACGTCCGGGCGTTTGCGCGGCTGCCGAGTTACACATAATATGGAGAGTGCCACATAAATGCACAGGATCTTTGTTTGAAGGAAATTACGTGAAGAAATTGCGTCGGTGATTTAGTTGTCCGTTGGCTCAGTTGGGTGAGCGTTCGCCTTCAAAGCGGGGGTATCGGGTTCGATTCCCGGCGGGAGCACAAGATTTTCCCCGAGGAAAATTTCTGTTTCTAATTTTGATTGCGTGTGTGGTGTGTATGTTTCCGGCTACCACGATGCAAGTCATCGAACTTAGTGTGGGGCTGTCTGTGAGTTAAAAAAAACAACGGTTTGCACTCCGGGAGTGCCGGCAGAAGTGAAAACTTGAATATTAACGTTGTAAACAGCAGGAGCAGGCATACATTTTCGCCGCACGGTAGAAAGAGAGGGGATTATGACTTCCTCTCCTACGCCGCGCTGGCGGTCTACTCTCCCTCCGTCTTACGAATTTTCGATCAAGTCACGTGTCATTCCAAAAAAGTGCACAATGTCACTATAGCAGTTTTCACATAAAAAAAAATTATTAGTTAAATCTTGTGGTTCTTCGAGTGTTAGTTATAATGGTGGTAATTAATGGTTAATACTTAGCCAAATCATACAAAGTTATAATACGTAATTATCTCTTTCGCTCCAAAACTCCAATAGAAGTTCTAGTAAAGTTTTTATCACTTGAATTTCACTTGACTGTGACTGAACCTTGACTTTGACTTGTGACTATTATGAGTCATGTAAAATAATTTAAATATTTTATTACTTGACACTAGCTAAATGCACAAGATTGCGGAGCCAAAATTAAAAGAAAAAAATGTACTCGGGGTGATGTACACTTGAAAGAAAGAAGAAAAAAAAATATTTACGCAACGTTACATTATTTACACAAAACAATACTTAAGTAATTGCGATCGGTCGGACTAGATTCTCCTAAATGTGGTCAAAGATTCATTAATTTCTTGTAAAACTTACCTAAGAAACCAGATTAATATGTTAGTAATGTTATGTACTTAGACTCCATTAAGATGTTAGTTTTAGTGATAATTTAAACACAAACAATATTATTCAAATATTAAAAGTAAAAATATACAAGTGGGTAGGTAGTCAAACTTTGGGAGCTTCTACTTTACTTTTTAAAAACTAATTAATTCTAAATTAAAACTACGTGTAGCCGATTTGGAGGCTTTAATATTAATGAATCGCTTATCGCTAGTTCTTCACACGAAGACTTAAATGCTAGCTTAACATTACAGGAGTTCTTACTCAGCTCTTCTGAGAAATGCATCGGATGTGCTTGAGTAAGCCCTCTCTAGTCTAATACACAAGGGCGAGGGGGATACATAACTAGGTACATATTTTGAATAGGTATTATGAACTATTCTTGTTGCGCTACCTACAATTGCCGAAGTACTTATTAATAAACATAAACGCTTTCACACTCACAGCTCCACACTAAAACAATGATTTGTGTCATAGGTGACGGAAACATTCACGTCGCACACAATCACAAACAGAAACAAAATTTCCTTGGCGAGAAATCTTGTCCCGCCGCGAATGGAACCCCTGCTCAAAAGGCTCACGCTCACCCAATTAAGCCAATGGGCAGTTCAAATGTGTTAATATAGTATTTAAGTATTTTGGCCAATTGTTTACATTTCAGCATGGGCGAAGGTCGTCGTGCATTCGGGCTGTACCTGACCCACGTACTCAAGCGCATCTCGTCCCCCAACAACGAGCTGGCAGTGAGCCACGCGGCGCTGGTGCTCCGGTTCTTGAAGCGCGCCTCCGCCTCCCTCCGGATGCCTTATAATGTAAAGGTGACACGTATAAGCATGCCGCTTTGTTATATCATTTGCTGCTTTCTAAATATGCATGAGATTTGAATAAAGCTTGAGTTTTTAAGTAAATGGGGGAGGTTCTCATTTCGACTATATTTTTCACCCGACTTCATAAAAGGAGGTTCTCAATTCGACTGTATGTTTTTTTAATAATATCTGCGCTAATTATGAATCGATTTTGATGTTTTTTTATTGTTTGGTAGAGTATACTTCAGAGTTGGTCCCATACAAAATCGGTCAAGTCAAAACCGAAATATAAGCGATGAAGTCGGATTTTTTAAGCTTTTCTTGCGTTTCAATTATTTTTATGTGTGTTACCCAAGGATGTTGAAGCTAAAGTAATAGGATGGATAACTGACAAACTTACAGTGCCGAATATGAAACATGCATAGAATCTTATCACAACTGACTTAGAGCGTATTTACAATGTCAAATCGTTTTATCAATTGCATAAAGAACCAATCGTGGTTGCGGTCCCGACGAAATCGGGTGAAAGGTTAGAAAAGACCCCTGTGTCCCTCTCGCACAAGAGCGACTAGTTCTAAAAAAGTTTCCCAGTGGTAGAAATTATAGTCTGTAGTAATAATAAGATCTTATCTGTCGTAATTATTTGATTAATCGAAACCTTACAGAATATGTTTCTAACTACCTACTATCAAACTATTCTCAATAAACCGTGTTTTTTTCCTTATAGTATTAGGTTTTATGATATTATTTTTGATATATGGGTATACAAGCCAAGCTACACAACTACATCCGCCATTTATAAAAATATTTTGTAAAAACAAAATAAAGTTATCCTGCTATCATACTTCCTACTAATATTATCAAGGCAAAAGTTTGTAGTTTGTTCCTTCCTGACGCTCAATTATGATTATATTAATGAATACGTTTGTGAATATGGAATATGCATACATTTTTATTCGATTGTTGCCGTTAATACATTGCCGGAAAGAAAGTTTTTCTTCCTAACAATACATCTCATATCGAAATAAATAGGCATTGGGAAATGCAATCAGGTTTTTTTTTATTCAAGTAGGCAAACTTTTGACCACTAAGGTATCTCACCTGATGGTAAGCGACGATGTGGTCGACGATGGAGCAAGCTTGCCTAGAAGATACCTATTCACTCGCGACTTGAAGACTCCCATATTGTACTCATCAGAAAACACTCAGGTAAGGAGTTCTATTCCTTTGAGGTTCCCACAATGAATATGGAGGCAAAACGCTTAGTGCGCATTTGTGGAATGTCCACCATATAGCGGTGTCGCTTAGCAGTTTGTCTGCTTGTCCGACGATAGAACGGGGATGGGGGAACTAGATCGTGCAGTTCCTTAGCACACTCTCCAAAATGTATCTCTCCAATATGTTCCGATAAAAAACCAAGAGACTAGCTGCTACCATGCGGCGCGGCGATGACCCAAGCTCTGAAGCTTTGAATTAGTCAGCTGCTCGCTACCAATGTGTCTCTTGGGTCTCCACTCAATGGTGTTAAGAGTCTCAAGCTGGTACTTAGCTGAACCGTCCCAAAGATGAGAACAGTACTCCATACATGATCGGACTTGTGCTTGATACAAATTGAGCAACTGTCCCGGTGTGAAGTATCGTCTCACCTTTGCAAGGATTCCCAGCTTTTTTGCAGCTAGTTGGGCTTTTGACTCGATGGAAGTACCAAAATTGAGCTTTGAAGTTAGAGTCAAACCGAGTAACTCGAGATGGTCAGTTACTGGTAGGGATACATTTAGGAAAGTTGGAGTCAGTTCAAATTGACTCCGTATATCGGAGAAAAAAAGTTTAGCAAATTTAAACACAGCGATTTGAAAAAACAAATAGAATTTAAGGAAAGTTGACGAATCAGTGACTACAAAAATGTGTAACTTAGTCACGATCAGCTTAGCCAATAGCGAGCGTTTTGCTATTTTGAAATTTCCATCCATTTTAATTATTAAAACTCCTAACAAAAAGCAATTAAAGAAGAAAATCATATTATGGAAGTAACTTTGAAAAAATAAAGATTTAAAAAAAATACTTGACCTGTATGTAAATTGTATGCTTATTTCCTATTGATAATTTATAACGTTGTTATATTTTTCTTATATAACTATTATAGGCCAAAATGTATGGCATATGTTTTATTCTTAAAATGTTGTGTTAGCGTTGGCTTAAAGAATTTAGTAATTTTTAATTTTGCATTGGGTCACACTTTTTGACAACAATTTATGACAGTTAGGTGTCATAAAAGTTAGGGTTTACCTTCATTGGATTTTTTATGGATATATTGATGATCTAGTCGTGCCACCCCGCAGCTTTGTCTGCGTTTGTCAAGGTAATTAGCAGCCTATTTGTGAATCCTAGGCATAAGCTGCGTACATTCCAAATTTATCCAAATTTATTCAGCCGTTGCCGCGTGAAGAGAAAAAAGACATACTTAAATAATGCCCCAATTACACACAAACTTTCGGATGAATAAATTAGTTTAATATAAGTATATAATAATAATATTTACCAAGATTCTGACATATCAATTTAGTAATAATATCTGTCATCGATTATCTTTATTCTAGCATATTAATTTAAACATGGGTTGTAAATGTATCTAGAAGCTTATTACAACAATTTATAGCACATATCTCCGCCATTTTGAAAAATATCGAATCTGCTCACAAAATATCACGAGAATCGGTTGAGAAATGCGACCTGTACAGGAGAACAACCGGAAATCCGGACCTACGAAAGCAATTTTGCCCAAGCTGAAATGAAATCGCATCGTTCCCGCTTTGCGCTCGTTCGGTCAATTAAACCGAAAGTAATTTAGTCTTTCATAATAGTTAATAGCTGACCCAACCGGCGTTCGCCAGGGTATAAAAACAAACACATATACGCATATATTTTTATAGTCGGATAAGCGGACAAAGCCGCGGATAAGTACTAGTAAATATATATAATGTTAATTAAATTTAAATGCATTTTTAAACATCAGCGTGGATTTTAATTACGCATATAGTATATCTTTATGAATGACATAATAATATTTTTATTAAATATCATATTGTAGCATGATTACACAGTTAAATATCATTCAAGTAGAACATAATTCAAATGGCTCAAAAGGTTATCCCACAAATCTTAAAATCAGGGTTACCCTAAAGAAAAGGGACACAGAGGTTCTTTGTGACCTCTCACTAGGACACAGATTTTCGGCGGAGTCGTCCCTCCTATTACAAACCGTAGGTTTGTTTCCTATCTCGATGGTGTTACCTCATAACTTCTTTCTAAGTTAACCCTCCGCCTCCCTCCGGATGCCTTATAGTGTAAAGGTGACACGTATAAGCCTGCCGCTTTGTTATTTTATTTGCTGCTTTTTTAAATATGCTTGAAATTTAAATATAGCTTGAGTTTTTAACCGACTTCACAAAAATGGAGGAGGTTTTCAATTCGACTGTTTTTTACGTCTGTTACCTAGTAACTTCTTTCTAGGTGAACCGATTTTGATGTTTTTTTTATTTGATAGATGATGCTTCCCATGTGGTCCCATTAGTTTTTGAGTTATCCTCAAT
Source organism: Lomographa bimaculata (assembly GCA_948107665.1). NCBI lineage: Eukaryota > Metazoa > Arthropoda > Insecta > Lepidoptera > Geometridae > Lomographa > Lomographa bimaculata. Next base: position 2,143,160 of record OX403603.1, read on the forward strand.
AATGCATATTTAATTCATTTAATCTGATCAGGGGATCCGAAGATAGGACTGCGAAGTCGTTTTTTTTTTAAACTTGCTTGCGTTCAAATTATTGTATGCTTCATATATCTAGCTTTATAAATCATATTACAATTATTAATATTTCAAATTTGCATAGCACCTCGTAGGTCCCATAAAAAAAATCGGATAAAGAATTCCGGATATTTAATATCATCTTTATTATTTTTAACTACACCGTTTAAAAACGAGTGTTAGATCATCCGGTCATATACACATGTTAAAAAAAACATTTTTAAATCAAATCGTTTGTTTGCCAGAATACCAATATTTGTTGAGCTCTACGCGCGATACATATTGCTCACGATCGGGATCAACTTATAATGGTTATATATGTATACTGTGTATATATGATGACTGACATACTTCTCTGTTTTTACTACAGTTCTACACCACATAGTCTTTGGACCTAGACATCTGACAGTAGTGGCCTTAACAAAGGTCAAGGTCACGCGCCACATTAGTAACCGGAGGGTTGTCAAAAATATTTGAAAAACATTTTTTAATTTTGTATGGAAAAAAATATCTTCGAATTTGACTTTTGTTCTCTGGCAGACGATTCCTGGCACGATACACATACATACCACCAAGTATTACTACACCTTTTTTGTTACATGTTATAACAGTTCCCTTTGTTCACAGGGTCCCACCACTAAGATGTGTGACAAGGATCGCTGCGCGGTCATCGCTAAACAACTCAACGATTTCCTCTACATGTACTACAGGGAAACAGATCTATACACTGACAGCGAAGATCGCGACGGATGCGTCTCGAACATACAGTTCGCGCAGTTTCTGTACTCCGCCAGGTACTCGTAACATCTACTAAAACTATGATAATTCCCAGCATGAAACGCTTGTGGACTTGAGCACTCTTTAGGTCTACTTAGGTCTTTGCTTTGATCCCCATACACCCCTTTCCTCACCCCTGAGAAGGGAAGGAAGTTGTAGGCAATTTCCCTCCCACAAAAAAAAGTCTGCTGTATTAGATGTGTATAGTTTTAGGATGATAATGATGATGCTTCCTGGCCGATTTCGGCCTCAGCGACTGTTTTGCGGCTTTTTTTTTTTAACAATTTTTATATTACTTAGCTTTGTTGTTTTCAAGTTTTAGGATATTAAAGGTTACTTTGAAATAGCGCTCCATACTTCACAGGGGGAAAACGTTTTTTTTTTATTTTTATTTTGTGTTGCATTGTCGATACCCGGGTAGGGTATAGAGCGATGAAGTATAGAGCGCTAATTCAAAGTAACCTTGTATAGGCAATTGGTCCGTAGATATTTTGCTTTTACTAGATAGAATTAAAACGATGCCGCTGACTTTTTTGACATTTAAAGATGGCAGCGGGACATTGTCAAAGTCGAGGTGCACCGATCCTGCTCAAAATCGATATTTGGGGGCATTCGTGCTGATCACGAATTTGTAACCGAAACAAAGGCCGTGCAAAATAGGCTTTTTAAGCTTAACTTACCCAGCTTTACCCGTGTGATGCACATGAGAGTAATGTGTATCAGCCTATATATGTATGATTGTTCCTTTGGCTTTCTAGAGACCAAATGTGTTGGCCGATGATTAATCTTACGTCAATCGGTTTTTCTTTATTGTGCGAGTGTCACTAAAGACATGACAATAATCAAAATTCAAATTGACCACCAAACGATATATTGTTAGGAATTAAATAAAAATATCAACGTACTGTACCAAGTGTTTCGTTTAATAGGTATTGTAATATGAAGATCATCTTAGGTTTAAATTTGGTTCACGTACTTAATTTTTTAATACTTATAATAACAAACATACAAACAAACGCATTCACACTCACAGCCCCACACTAAGTTCAAAGACTTGTATCGTGGGTGCTGGAAACATTCACATCACACACACATTACACCCAGAACCAGAAGCACAAATATCTCTTGGGAAGGAATTTGTGCTCCTGCCGGGAATCGAACCCAGGACCCACGGCGCAGAGGGCGTAATAATCTAACTATCTGTCTGCAGCGCTTTCACGTCTAAACCACTGAACCGATTTCGATGAAATTTGGTATAGAGATAGACTAGAGCTTGGGAAAGTTATAATGCGGTATAATCGGGGAGTCTTCAAATCTCGAGTGAATATGTAAATCTCGAGTAAAATTAGGTATCTTCTAGGCAAGCATGTCACATCTTCGGCCGCATCATCGCTTTCCATCAGGTGAGATAGTAGTCAAATGCTGCCTATTCTGAATAAAAGAAAAAAGGACATAGGCTTTAAGTCGCGAGTGAATAGGCATCTTCTGGGTAAACGTGCTCCATCGTCGACCGCATCGTCACTTACCATCAGGTGAGATGGCGGTCAAACGTTTGCCTATCTTAAATAAAAAAAAAAAAAAAAAATGCTGCTTTTTATCTCGGAATTACCGCGGGTCCTATACTTACGCGGGTAAAGCCGCGGAGCGCATCTAGTATATTCACACATTTCTGTATTTTAACAATGAGTGTCATTATCTACAAATATTCCAGCGAGGCAGATCTCGAAGACGTTCTCCTCCTCCTGCTGAAGATGGAGAACTGGCAGACTCCGTTCCTGGGAGACACGCGCAACCCGTTCTGTGTGGACCTGCCGCCTGCCAAGCTGGCGGCCGACCAGCAAAGGCACGCGCTACTCAAGCACCTGGCCTCACTCGCGCCGAACAACACCAGAAGATACAGGTCCTCTTTCTATTTTTTTTTATTCGACTTTATCCATATTCCTCCCGATCCACGCTATAATTTAAGCGGGACGTCAGAGCATGCCTTACCGCCCCATCTAGACTAAGAAGAAGAGATTGGCTACAACTTTGATAATGCGAACTGCAAAGGAATGGACCCTGCCTTCGTTTGGACCCTGCCTTCGTTCTTGTTTCCCGATAAGTATAATTTAGGCCTCTTCGAGTAAAGAGTGAACCGGGAGCTTCTAGGCAAGCCCCCTAATATCCCCCTGTCGACCGCATCGTCGCTTTCCATCCGGTGAAATTGTGGTCAAATGCTTGCCTATAGATAATTAAATAATTTGAACGCGAGCAAAGCTTAAAAACCGACTTCACCGCTTTACCTTCGAAATTAAACACGCACTATTGGATAACTTAAAAGTAAAAACTACTTCTCTTGATCAAATTTAAATGGGATCACATGGGAAGCATCACCTTTCAAATAAAAAAAAAAAGAATTATCGAAATCGGTTCACCTAGAAAAAAGTTCTAAGGTAACAAGCATAAAAAATACACTCGAATTGAGAACCTCCTTTTTTTGAAGTCCTTTAAAATGCGACAAAAGATGTTGGATATTAGTCGATAACACCAAATAACCGCGTGGTACAACAATATGCGAGCCGTGAACTGCTCTATACCAACTTCTAAAATTTTCAGGTCAACCCTGGAGACCCAAAGTCGGTTAGAGCCCGAAGAATCTTCCGTCCACGACACCGAATCCTCACCGCCACCGTTCACCAACTCCGACGTCGTCATCAAGGAGTCCATGAGGCAAGAGAAGCCTCACAACCAGGCGCTCAGATATGCCAGGTCCTAGCGCGGACTAGAACGGACCATACCTTCCAGGTGAAACTGAGCGTCCTTCCACCAAACTTTTCGTTTATACACAATCAAATGTTTTATTAATTCTAATTATATCAATCACCAAGTAAGCACAAACGGAATGGTATTTAAAATTGACGTAAATATACTTTTTTTATATTAGATAGGTCAGCATTTCACCACTATCTCACCTGATGGAAACTGAAGATCCGGTCGAAGTTGTAACATGCTTGCTTATAGACTTGAAGACACCCAGAATGTACCTTTTGGGAAACAAAGACGCAGGCAATGAGTTCCACTCCACATAGAACCTGTAAAGCATTAGAATTGAAAAGCCTGTCTAGCAGGCGCATAAATATGCCAGGTCCCAGTTAGAAAGATGTAATAATTTTGATATAACAACTGTCCCGGCGACTTTCGTTCCGCCTAACAGTCAATGAATGTGCATGTTTAGGAAGCCATACCCGGCATGCTTTACAATGCCACGTGACTATATTATTACCTCCTTCATGTTTATGTTTGCCTAGTACTTTACCAAATCCGAGTGACGTATGAGAAAATGATTTGTCTCGATGTGTCTCCTGGATCTAAGCTACCTCCCCACCAATTTTCAGCCAAATCGGTTTAGCCATTCTTGAGTTATAAATAGTGTAACTAACAAGAATTTATTTAATATATAAATGTAGGTTAGCTCCTATCCACTGAACTAGACATTCAAAAGGTTATATTAAATTGATGTGTAGGACATGAACATTAAACGCTTTCACACTCGCCCCACACTAAGTTCAATGACATGATTTGTGGGTGCCGCAAACATTCACATCACACACACAAGCGCACCCAGAACTAAAAACACAATTTGTTCTTGGGGAGAAAACTTATGTTCCCGAACCCGATACCCCTGCTTAGAAGGCGAACGCTCAGCCAACTAAGGCAACGGGCAGTTCAAATAAGTTTGTGTGCTTAAAGTGTGCGCAGGAATTACATGGGATATTCCTTTTTATCATCTAAAGATAAGTCAAACTGTCAGATGTCATCTATCCATTTAGCTGGAAGCGTTTGAGTTCTACGTTTATTATCCACTAGTTGCGCCTCGCGGTTTTACCCATAAAAATCCTGGACTCGCGAGCATTCCGGATTAAAAGGTAGCATATGTGTTAATCCAGAATATCAGCTACCTCCATAACAAATTTCATCAAAATTGATCCAGCCGATTGAGCGTGAAGAAGTAACAAACACACTCACAAACTTTTTCCTCACACTAATATTTTAAACTAGCCGTGCCCCGCGGCTTCGCCCTCTATTATCAAGTTAAAAAGTAGCCTATGTGTTAATCCTAGGTATAATCTATGTACATTGCAAATTTCATCCAAATCCATTCAGCCGTTAAAGCGTGAAGAGGGAACAAACATACTTACACACTTACACACAAACTTTCGGATTTATAATATTAGTAGGATTAGTGTGATACGACGAAGGAGCGAAACTAATTGGCCGCGTCTTTGTTCCTAGAATATAGTAAACTCTGAGAGTCTACAGTTAATAGTCGTCTTTAGGCAAGCATGCTACATCTTCAGCCGCATCAACACTTTCCACTCATGAGGCGAGTTTATACACGTATGCCTTCCTTTGTTAACATTTCTTAAGTTGGAGATGACTTCAGGGGTCATTTTAAGACAAAGAAAACCAATCAATTGGGTGTTATTTCAAGAAAGTTGTAATGATAGATTTGTAGAGCGTAGGTTTGGCGACCTAGAGTATAAATATTCAAGTAAAGAATAAGAGACGAATTTAATAAGATAGCATGCCGAGGAAGTCATAGAAACCGATGGTGAGGGTTTACCCGAAGGACTAGGACGTGAGGAATGATCGTCTAAACCAGTACTGGTACTACCCAAAGTATATAATTATTATTACTAGCTGCGCCCCGCGGTTTCACCCGCGTTGATAATGATGAAAAGTGATGATGATGAAAAATAGATGTTGGCCGATTCTCATAGATACCGGATAAGCACAAAAAATTTCATCAAAATCGGTCAAGCCGTTTCGGAGGAGTATGGCAACGAAAACTGTGACACGAGAATTTTATATATTAGATATTCATCGATAAGCAACCATACAGGACCTCCGTACTGAGTTTTTCATAGTTTAGGTACCCACGCGTGCAATTACGATATCATTATGTTTATGGTAAATACTATAAAAATAATTAAACGCAAGCAAAGCTTAAAAAAACCGACTTCACCGCTTTATCTTCGGAACTTTGATCAGATTAGATGTACTAAACACGCATTATTGACGACATCTCAAGAACTACTGATCAGATCTTGATCAAATTTAAATGGAACCAATAGGAAAGAAATCTCTTTCAAACAAAAAAAAATCGAAATCTCACGTGGAACGAAGATATGAGGTAACACACATTAAAAAAATACAGTCGACTTGAGTACCTCCTCCTTTTTTGTGAAGTCGGTAAAAAGATTAATCACCGATAAGGCGCAGGCAAATTGTGAAAGCCGTGATATGTTTAAGGAACACTATTGGTGTACACAAATTTAACCTTTTGACCGCCAAGCTATACAAAGCATCCTCGCTCCTGACGCCAACCAAACATTGTATCGAAATACAACATTGTTATTAGAGATGAGCAAACTTTCCGTCAAAAATTATTTACGCGGCTGCATTCCATATAATACAGACAGTCGTATAGGTACACAATAAAGAACAAAGGTCAAATAAAAAGGAAAACTAGTTTTATTCATCTTCTCAATTACAATGTTTGTCTTCTAATAAAGTCACGGCGTAGATTACACGAAAATCTTCGTCTTCCATTGAAGCCCTTGGCGTCCAAACGCTTAAGGAACACTATTGGCAATCTATACATAGGACATTATAATGAGTTTTCATGACGTTTCCCTTGTGTTTCAATGTTATATTCGGCTTAAAACACGAAAATTTCGACTTACTTTGTAGTCAACTAGTTCCTGACAAATTACTCACGATAGTTTTAACATTAAAGTTTCCCTTGTGCTTACTTGTGTAATTTACCTTTTATAAGTCTAATTTTCATATTTGATACAGAATGCGTAAGCTCAGCCCACTTAGCACGAACTAATCACATAAACAGTGTTTGAATGCACGCATTCACACGAGACTAATAATTTGTCTCGCATCGAGTGTGTCGAGGACAGGTTATTAATGTTGCTTACGGAACCTTCATAACACACCCCTGTATGCACCTCTACTTTTGGACAAATAGTGATAAAATTATAATGTGTTCAATGATCTGAAATCCTTAACTATTTAGTCGATAAGATGCCATTGGAGTGGCCTGCTCCAGCTTTTCAAACGTTGCAAATTTAAACTTGACATCACTTTAAATAAATCGAATAAAAATAAATAGCAATACACAGCTGGCACACTTCTCGTCTTGCACCTCTTGAGAAATCGAGTGACTAATGTTTGAAAAACTAAAAGCATTTTTACGTTTAAAATCAAATTATAAGACACTTTCAAACTTTTATTAACTCATGTTCTGCTGCGCTCTCTATAATATCTTTCCCGTGCTTGAAAACCACAGCGTATACGTTTCCACATACCTTGTTATTTAACCAGTGCAGGTGGTAAACATTTAATTTTGTTTTTATGAACATGAAACTACTTTCCCTATCTTATAAAATAACTATTCAATGAATACCATTTGTCATAACAAACAACAATCAATTAATATTGTTTAAATAGCAAAGAAATATCCTAGTTAACTTATTGTACTCTTGACATAAATTAAGCGTTAAATTTCATATTAGTTCCATAATCAAACCAAATCATTGAAATAAATGTGAAAACTCGATTATGTCAAAACGTTGAATCTGATCTAGATTATATTTTAATTTGATCTCTGCTGGATATAATGCAATATATTTTTCGTACTAAAATGTTAAACACGTTTGATGGTGTGCGGTGTCAAAATGGCCGAAGAAAATCCATAAAAGAGTCCGAAGTTGGTAACACATAATTAGCGATAGTGTAGCGGGGTTATAGTGTCTATTCAACTTTAACACCCCAAATTGAGCGTGTTTTATTACTTAATGATATGTAATTAAATGAAAATGTTACTATAATACATACAAGGTTTCATGCACTATAATATCATCGACTATAGTCGACATTAAATGCTTGGCTATGATTTGGGTGCGACAGGTGTGGAGCTGGAAGGAGAACGGCATCATCTCAATGACTGTTCTGGCAGCTGTTTGACGACAGAATAACAGTGAGGATGCTCAAACCCCCTATTACCTATCTCTGTTGCAAATGATTTTAATTTGATAACGACTAAACTTCGTTAACAATGCGCAGAAACGAATAAAGTTCGTTTTTCGAAATCAAGGGGGTTGCGTTTCTTTGTCTTGCTTCGCACACACCCAAGGCCGGCTTGGTACTTACCAGAGCCATCTATAACATCAAACGGAACATACGATCTCGCTCGACAAAGTAATTATAAATCGTAAATTGCTATTGAAGCATGGTATTACGAATATGGTGTCCCTGGGAAAATGTTACAATAGAATAAATTGTAACGATTAAAATAATTCATTGCCATTTCATGGGTTTTTGATACATCACATGCCATATTATACACTTTTTAGATGGTGTTATTTCAACAACTATTGTTGCATTTGCCCCGGAGTACCTCAATTATCATCATCATTTTTAAAGACATGATGTAAACCAAGAAAAGTGACATCAAAAATGTAATAATCTGATGTTATTTCACTCGTCCTAATAAAATTGTATCTTAATTTGTATTATGGCATAAGTATCCGAAAATAATTTAAAATCCCAAGTGAAGTTAATACAACTGTTACGAGTTGACAAACTTATATTTGCTGTAAATAAAATGTGATATTACTCGCATTTTACCGACTTTGGTCTATAATAATGTTGAAATGTGGGAGCGAGATAGCTGCTTATTGTAATAGTCTAGTTAATTTGTTATTTCATTAGGCAGAGAATGAATAACGTATGGTGTCGAACGTCGAGTTGTGGAGTACTAGTTTCAACTGATGGTGCTAAATGAACGAAGTCAGTTGTAAGTTTAGAATTACAGTATTATTGTGTTGCTATAAGAGAAGGCCTTAATAACATAGATAGTTTGAATGAAATTGAGAGTAAAATATGAAGTAATGTGATGACATTACTTCGATGGATTTTGTGTCGGAATGTAATAACATTAATATTTTAATAATATCACTTCTCTATTTTAAAATAAAATTGTATTCGGAAATAATGCGTTCCATATTTTTGATACGCGCTAGTAAGGCGTATAAGAAAAACAATATGATATGCAGATCGGCTGTCAAGTACTCCGGGGGTTAACGTAACAATTGGGTAATTGTAACTTTTTAATAACACGGATTTTCTCAGGTGTTGTAGCTAGAAGCAACGCTATTTCAAATTAAAATCGGAGTTATTTAGGTACGGCATAACATGGTATAAGGTACAGAAATAACTCCGTTTTATGTAAGTTTCCATTTGCCCCGGAGTTGTTGCGTTATTGTGTGCGTATAATGGTAAGGATGATGACATGTATGTGTGCTATCGCTAGTTATGTTAAAGCCGCGAGTATTATGAAATCTTATGTACTTAATATTGTAGGTATTTATGCTTAATTATTTATTAATAACATAATGATATTAGAACCGAATCTAGTCTATATAGGTCACATAATATGTCATTGTATTGTAATGGTTTTATGCGCCAAAGTATTGAATATTTAATATATTTTATATTATTTCATGTTTGCTCTATTTTTTACTAACTATAAATGGTATTTCATCATGCATGGATCAGACGAAGTGGGTGGCGGTAAGTTTTACATACATATTTTTGGAGAGTTTTTTATGAGAAGAAAAGATTTTATTTTTTTTATCAAAGTTTAGATTGCCTAAATTTTAATGTCATTCGATTGTATTACTATTTAACTATTTACATTAAAAATAAACTAGTTCAAAATATGACAGTATATAAGCAAATCCGGCAAATGGCCCAGAAATCCAAAATAGTGGAACATACATGTCAATCACACTATGTTCCTCCACCACCCACTTCGTTGATCCAGGGATCAACCCTGTATGATATGTTTGTAATACAGTGCGACCATGATCCGCAATAAGTATAGTAAATAATTACGCATATAACATAACTATAGTGTATAAATTAGTGGTCGCCCTGTTATATAGCAAAAATTGTGGTGCCTTCAGAACAAGGGCATTAGACATACTTATTTTATTATTTATAATTAATTGCATTTATTACTACATTCTAATGAGTTTCGTCAAACATTAGATACTTTCCAGTTTAGAAATGATCGTTTCTCCTTTATCAATAAATCGAGAGTCTAGCGTAGAAACAAGGAGCGTTCATTTCTAGACTGAACATTTTTATTGTATGTAAAATTCTTTAGTTTTACTAGTATTTACATTTCTATTCTCGATTTAACCGTCCATTTGCGAAATTCTTTGTGATTTGGCTTGAAGAATCTCTTTTTTGTTAATAATAGTTTAGTAAATTTAGCTTCTAACTACATAACGTACGTATTGATTTAACACTGGAATATGATAATTACCATTCGTTTTAAGTTGCTTAGTTGATTTATTTATAAATCCAAAGACGTTGATATATTGGTTGCTATCAGTGTAGATAGTACATAAATATAAACATAAACATAAATGCTTCCCTACACTAAGGGACTGTCTCCACGAGCGAGAGAATCGCGGCGATATTAATGCTGATACACGTGTTTTTATACACTCTTGCCGCAATTCTCTCGCTCGTGTAGACGGACCCTTAGTTCTATGATTTGTTCAGAAATACAAATGGGGAGACAACTTGTGATTCCGCCGGGAATAGCACCCAACATGCCATCGGGTGTTTCATATAGTTTGATTTTTTACCACGTAAATATTTTGATTGATATATCTAGTTATTACGATAAAGAGTTGAATAATTTCCAATCGTTTCATTGATATTTGTTATATGGAACGAGTGGAAATCTTCCGTCTTGGATAGAACTATTGGGAACAATTATTCGATCCAAACAGCTGATCGTTTTCTCCTATTTGTTTTTTTATATATTTTAGACAGCAACACGTCCCGCCCGTCAACATTTTTTATGTGTGCGTAAGTAGCTATTGCGCTTACGATAGAGTTTGTATGTGTTTATTAATTTTAGATTTGTTGTTCGTTATTAAATGTATTTCCATTGATAGGTAGGTAATATATTTTGATATTTTAAACAATTTGAATATATATTGTTTTTATGGTGCTAGATCAAAACACATTGTGTCTAAGGACGATTCTTCACGCCCTTGTCCTTCAAGAAAACCCTCACTTTCATTGTCGTACGATTTTGTCGACATGCCTTCTTTTAGAATGGTCTTAGAAATTGGTAGTATAACTTGAACTATGTACTCTTGACCATAAAACTGCACTTTACGAATGTATTATTACAACTTTTTTGTTCGTTCCATTTTTGTAACCCGATTCTTTAGCGGCCGAAGCCTCGGTGGATAGGGGAGTGCTCGTAGGGAAGAAAATATCCCCAAGGTGAAAGGAAAATAACATTCCACTCGCATCGAACCACTTGTGGACCACAAAGTCTGAAAGATGAATAACTAACTAGGTGGTAGGAATTTGACTCTGGCTAGGATGGTATCCCTTTTTGCCAAACAGCCGGCTCCGGCTGAAAGAGCAATTCGCCCGTTAATTACTGGGTATGTAATTATAAAAGAAATTTTCAGATAACGCTACGATTACATACAACTAGAACCACCACACTAAAATCATTCATAATTATATTCTAGGCGCGACGAGAAAACTCCATATATATATATATATATATATATATATATATATATATATATGGCAATATTATAATCTTTTGGCACTAGGTAAATTAAAACAAAAAACAAACAAACGCATTCACACTCACAGCCCCACACTAAATTATTCACTTGACGAACACAGAACGGGCGGGTCATGTTATAGGAATCGGATTAGATAGGTAATTCCATAGCGATCGGATGCGAGTTAAAGGGACTATTACTAAATACGATACAAGTTCTTAATATATTATGGTCACTCTCACTATAAATGATGTGTCAATAAGAGACATTACCTTGTATTAATATCCCGTTTTGACACAAACATTAAAGTTGCTAAAATATTTTAACAATATCGATACAACTGGTCCCTACTGGACCCTGGTAGCCCTAGCACCGATAGTGAAGGACACCTTATAACCTACATTTCGCCAAACAACTTTCACAGCTTACGCAGGTATTCCAAATGATAGATACATTGTATATGTGAAGAAACATTCACATATAAATACATATTTTATTTCCATTCGATTCATTTGTGCCTGTGTTGTTTATAAAATACATTTAATTTTGTTTTTTTATTTTGTTTGGCAGCTAAGTTACGACCTATTTGCCGTTATGTAAGCATTTTCGAATGGATTTTCTTTTTGTTATATTTGTTCAATTATTTTTTTAATATTGTATTCAGTGCCATAAAGCAATATGATATAGTGTGTAATAATGAATTATTTAACTATGAGAATTTTAGTAAAATTGAAGCTTTGCTCGAGTACAAAAACTGTAATGAAATAAGTAGTAAAATGATGAATTGGCAAGATTTTATCTCGTACAGTGAAAATATATTTTGAATACGCTAAATAAAAATGTAAACATTCAAACCAATTGTTTTATTATTTATCCTTGTTAATGTTACCTACAGCTTAACGGCGAATGTCCTACAAGTCTAGAGGGTACTTCCCAACGGATCACAGCATCAGATCGTAACTGTTGGTCCCATCTGATCATAAGATTCTTATGAACCCCATCGGATCATAAGATATTGATCTTATGATCAGATGGGACCCAGCAACTTTGCAACCAAAATAAATTGTCTATTATTGTTCTCAACTGATCTTAAGATCCGTTGGAACTAAAATAGATACATGTTTTACGATCTCAAAGGATCATAGAAATATTATCACCATCATTTCAAATTTATGTGATTATTAAGAAAAATATACCTATAAGCCATTTATTTTAATATATATATTAGACTTAAAATGTACCGTGATACATGGCCAGCCCATGTATCACAGTACATTGATACTTGATACTGATGACCTAACGGATACAGCAGGCAATAACTGGCAGGATATTGCAAACGACAGGGACAAATGGAAGAAACTGGAGGAGGCCTTCACTCGCGGAGGGGCCCATATCCCATTTAATCATACTAACCATTAGATTATAAGCAAAATCAAACCACTAACAATATAGATAGCAACATATTATTTAAAATGTTTTTCAAGGGATACGGGAAATAAAGGCTTTTTTATTTATTTATTAGACTTAAAATGAAGTCTTACTTAGAAGTCGACTATTTTCGGACAAATTAGTATTTCAAAACGTAAGTATATTAATTACATTAAGATCATTACGTTTAATACTCACGATAGTTTTTACTTTCACATTTGGGAATGTTGACAAGTTATTGCCTGTACAAGTGTAATTGATTGACGGAGGCATACGTATTTATTCTACGGGTTTTTAAATGTTTGGAACCTAAAGTTATATCTCAGGAAGCGTTAAACTTTTAGTTAATTTGATTGTAAGTAGTCACAGCCGCCTACGGACACCTTCAACACTAACAACATAAAAAAAGAAAGGCAATGTATCGGTTATATACTTTTTTATGTTCGATAGGCAAGCATTTGACCGCTATCTCACCTGATGGAAAGCCTAAATGCTGCCAAAGATCTAGCATCCTACGGGACCTATGTAGCCTAGAAGATTGCTTAGCTTGAAGACGCCTAGTTTTTACTGTTCAGGGAACAAAGATGAAGGCTATGACTCAATCCTTTGCAGTACCTATGATAAACATAGTAACGTAACTTGTTATCTTGGTGAGGGCAGAGGGACGGATGTTAAAATAGATACATCGAGAGAACTCATTTATTACATTATTATTATAAATTTATTACTTAGTTGCTATTTACAGTCTTTCAATCAATTCTTTGTCAATGATGATTACATCACCAATACGGAGCTACATCACTATTAAAGCAACGTTATGGTAACATATCTATATATTTACAAATATAATTAGTCACCAAAATTGGTCTTTTACCACTGAAATAAATATATTCCGTAAATCCGTATAGAAGCTTCTAAGAAACTGTCCAATACGTAAATACTAGTTGGTGGTAATATTGGATGGTTTAAATAATGAATGGATCATATTTATGATCCCCCGGAAGCTCAAGCCCGTTTCAGGGTTGGAAACCATGCCTGTCAGATCTGTCATCAAAAATAAAGCATTTTTGATTAATTTCCTTGAGTTTTAATGTACAACCCCATATTATATTAAAAAAAATATCAGCACAGCCTGTATTTTTTCTAAATAATTAGGTTTATGAACAAAATAAATATAAACAAATTGAAAATTCACTTAAAAATTAAATACCTAGTCATCACACTTAATGACGATGCCATGCTACATATTATGTATATTATAATAGACGACACAAACGTGTAAATCACAATAGCAATGATACAAAAATTAAGTAGGTATATGAAATATCACACAACTATAGTAAAATAGTGACAGTAGCATAAGTCGAAAACGCACTGACTAACGTGCGTGTATCAGAGCCAAAAAACAAACTAAAATTAGCGGTAAGAGAAGGAGGTCCAAATAATTAAACGAAAGCAAAGTTTAAAAACCCGTCTTCACCGCTTTATCTTCGGAACTTTGATCAGATTAGATGTACTAAACACACATTGCTGACGATATATCAAGAACTTCTGATCAGATCTTGATCTAATTTAAATGGGATTAATTGGAAAGCATCTTTCAAACAAAATAAAACATTTTCAAAATCGGTTTATGTGGAACCAAGTAATGAAGTAACACACATAAAAAAAAGCAAAAAAAAACAGAAAATACAGTCGACTTGAGAGCTCAAGTTAAAAACTTGTGTAGTATGTACCGGACATATTCACATCACAATCACACCCAGAATCAGAAACACAAATTCCCTTGGAGAGAAAACTTATTTCCAACGGGAATCGTACCTGATACCCGCTGCTTAGAAAGAAACTGCCAACGCTACCAGCGGGTAGTTCAAGATATCAAAGTGTGACGATGATTATACATTTCGTTAATTATTTGCAATTTACTAATCACTAACACATTAAACAACTAAGCGCCAGGGCTTGAAATACCGGTAAAATGGTGGTAACGTTACCGTAGTCAAACACGGTATCGTTATTTCTACATGTTACGTTTTATGGTTTACCGTTTATCAATAGGTATAATATATATATATAACGTTAAAAGTAATTTTATCGGTAAATGTAACGGTTATTGATAACATTATTTCCTTCGACCCATATTTCAAAAAACAAATCAATTTTTGTTTGCTGCTTTGTCGCGATTCGCGTCTCCGTTCGTCGTTAAGTGCAGACTCCAAACAATGCTAGCTTAAGTTTATTAATTAGGTTACTACTCTCAGATGCGATAACGATACTTTTCACTTCGTAACGTTATTTTATTGTTAATTGCTATTCATTGTTAACGTTATTTTACTGTTGCGATACCCAGTTAACGATAATTTATATTACCGTTATACAGGTGTTATTGTGAAAATAACGTTAATTAACGTTACTTTTTAATGTTATTTGGTAACGTTAACAAGCCCTGCTAAGCGCCGAGACAAGTTAACAAGTTAAGCCAACCAAGTTTAGTTGGTGATGGAATGCTTCCATTATGAATGTTCTATACTTACTGTCCTGCTTAATTTTAATGAAATCATATATGTCTTCGAGTCAATTAGTTTCATGAGTAAAGCTTTTAGTATTTGCAAGTTCAACTTGAATACGCCCGCGGTACTATGAGAAGCACGATATCGAGTCAAACTACTATCACCCGTTTTACTATGACACAGCTTGCACAATAATTTAAATAAGAACGCATGGAAAAGTAAGTAGTATAAGATACAAACTTTTTTGATTGATCATATTAATATTTTTATGCGAAATATACCGTCATTGGTAAGTAGTGCACAATCCTTCAGGGGGTTTAGAATAGACCTTGCAGGATTGTGCACTACTTACAAATGTCGGTATATACATGCGAATTGATTGTGAATTTGTTTGTTTAACGACAAATCAGTGTAATTGTATGAGATATTAATATTATATGTATAGCCCTTAAATAGGTCAATTTATATATAAATGCGTACGAATCCGGGGTGCAGATTGTGTGTGTGAATAAATGTTGTAAATATATTTGGCAAGAGTTTTTTATGCCCGGCCGCTTGCCTGGCGTTATTACCCTTTGGGAATGAATTTGTGATTCACCGAAGGTTCGATGATCAGCGACTTGTACGGCTAGAAATCCCCAAGAATTAACTATATAACTACTGTTTATGAAATTGCCAATCGGCAAATATTCTTTACTATATAGTTTTCCATGCGTCATTATTTGGTGGTGAAGTGGACCTAGTGGTTGTCCATATACTGCATCTCTGACAGGAGCAGCACGGTGTTGGGCAGCGGTCGCGGCTGCGGAGAGAGGATCGTCAGCTTCTGTGAGTCCATGTCCACAGCCGTGCTGTGGGGGAGAAGATTACATCACATCTCTGTATTTGTTCATTTCTAAAACCGGCACTCACTCACGTATTATTGTCGAAGGAAAATGCTCCGACCGGGTTTCGGACATATCCGATGTCCTTCTGGGAGCTGCGTTTACAAATCGCGGCGCGCGCGTCTAGTTTCAATCAATACGTAACTCGGATATTCGAATGTAATCGGAGCATTTTTCTTCGACAATAATACGTGGGTGATTACCGGTTTTAAAAATTACTCTTTATTGACACCTAAAAAGAATAGGTACAAAAAATATATATTAATAACGATAGTTTTTATACTAAAACTGTAGTATTTATAACCTCATTTAAAAAAGGAAAATCTGATTTTGACGACATCGGAAATGGCATCTTACTAATATTAATACTACTAATATTGCCATTAATAGCTTAGTGCAGTGAGTTTTTTTTAAATCTCGATAGGCAAGCATTTGACCACAACTTCACCTGATGGAAAGTGATAATGTAGCTGAAGATGTAGCATGATACCTTTTCAGTACTTGTCACTTTCGACTTGAAGACTCCCAGATTATACCGTTCACACGCACACTGGCGCAGGTAGTGTAGCGGTAGCGTCACGCACGCTGGCGCAGGTAGTGTAGCGGTAGCGTCACGCACGCTGGCGCAGGTAGTGTAGCGGTAGCGTCACGCACGCTGGCGCAGGTAGTGTAGTGGTAGCGTCACGCACGCTGGCGCAGGTAGTGTAGCGGTAGCGCCACGCACGATGGCGCAGGTAGTGTAGTGGTAGCGTCACGCACGCTGACGCAGGTAGTGTAGCGGTAGCGTCACGCACGCTGGCGCAGGTAGTGTAGCGGTAGCGTCACGCACGCTGGCGCAGGTAGTGTAGTGGTAGGGACACGCACGCTGGCGCAGGTAGTTCAACGGTAGGGACACGCACGCTGGCGGAGGTAGTGTGTCTGCACTCAAACGCACACTGGCGCAGGTAGTGTAGCGGTAGTGACACGCACACCGGCGCGAGTAGTGTGGGTACTCACACGCACACGAAGCCCGCGAGGTTGGAGTGCAGCGCGTCGTCGTCTGGTCCGGCCGCGAAGCTGACGGCGAGCAGGCGGTGGTGTTTGTACTCACACGCACACTGGCGCAGGTAGTGTAGCGGTAGTGACACGCACACCGGCGCGAGTAGTGTGGGTACTCACACGCACACGAAGCCCGCGAGGTTGGAGTGCAGCGCGTCGTCGTCTGGTCCGGCCGCGAAGCTGACGGCGAGCAGGCGGTGGTGTTTGTACTCACACGCACACTGGCGCAGGTAGTGTAGCGGTAGTGACACGCACACCGGCGCGAGTAGTGTGGGTACTCACACGCACACGAAGCCCGCGAGGTTGGAGTGCAGCGCGTCGTCGTCTGGTCCGGCCGCGAAGCTGACGGCGAGCAGGCGGTGGTGTTTGTACTCACACGCACACTGGCGCAGGTAGTGTAGCGGTAGTGACACGCACACCGGCGCGAGTAGTGTGGGTACTCACACGCACACGAAGCCCGCGAGGTTGGAGTGCAGCGCGTCGTCGTCTGGTCCGGCCGCGAAGCTGACGGCGAGCAGGCGGTGGTGTTTGTACTCACACGCACACTGGCGCAGGTAGTGTAGCGGTAGTGACACGCACACCGGCGCGAGTAGTGTGGGTACTCACACGCACACGAAGCCCGCGAGGTTGGAGTGCAGCGCGTCGTCGTCTGGTCCGGCCGCGAAGCTGACGGCGAGCAGGCGGTGGTGTTTGTACTCACACGCACACTGGCGCAGGTAGTGTAGCGGTAGTGACACGCACACCGGCGCGAGTAGTGTGGGTACTCACACGCACACGAAGCCCGCGAGGTTGGAGTGCAGCGCGTCGTCGTCTGGTCCGGCCGCGAAGCTGACGGCGAGCAGGCGGTGGTGTTTGTACTCACACGCACACTGGCGCAGGTAGTGTAGCGGTAGTGACACGCACACCGGCGCGAGTAGTGTGGGTACTCACACGCACACGAAGCCCGCGAGGTTGGAGTGCAGCGCGTCGTCGTCTGGTCCGGCCGCGAAGCTGACGGCGAGCAGGCGGTGGTGTTTGTACTCACACGCACACTGGCGCAGGTAGTGTAGCGGTAGTGACACGCACACCGGCGCGAGTAGTGTGGGTACTCACACGCACACGAAGCCCGCGAGGTTGGAGTGCAGCGCGTCGTCGTCTGGTCCGGCCGCGAAGCTGACGGCGAGCAGGCGGTGGTGTTTGTACTCACACGCACACTGGCGCAGGTAGTGTAGCGGTAGTGACACGCACACCGGCGCGAGTAGTGTGGGTACTCACACGCACACGAAGCCCGCGAGGTTGGAGTGCAGCGCGTCGTCGTCTGGTCCGGCCGCGAAGCTGACGGCGAGCAGGCGGTGGTGTTTGTACTCACACGCACACTGGCGCAGGTAGTGTAGCGGTAGTGACACGCACACCGGCGCGAGTAGTGTGGGTACTCACACGCACACGAAGCCCGCGAGGTTGGAGTGCAGCGCGTCGTCGTCTGGTCCGGCCGCGAAGCTGACGGCGAGCAGGCGGTGGTGTTTGTACTCACACGCACACTGGCGCAGGTAGTGTAGCGGTAGTGACACGCACACCGGCGCGAGTAGTGTGGGTACTCACACGCACACGAAGCCCGCGAGGTTGGAGTGCAGCGCGTCGTCGTCTGGTCCGGCCGCGAAGCTGACGGCGAGCAGGCGGTGGTGTTTGTACTCACACGCACACTGGCGCAGGTAGTGTAGCGGTAGTGACACGCACACCGGCGCGAGTAGTGTGGGTACTCACACGCACACGAAGCCCGCGAGGTTGGAGTGCAGCGCGTCGTCGTCTGGTCCGGCCGCGAAGCTGACGGCGAGCAGGCGGTGGTGTTTGTACTCACACGCACACTGGCGCAGGTAGTGTAGCGGTAGTGACACGCACACCGGCGCGAGTAGTGTGGGTACTCACACGCACACGAAGCCCGCGAGGTTGGAGTGCAGCGCGTCGTCGTCTGGTCCGGCCGCGAAGCTGACGGCGAGCAGGCGGTGGTGCAGCGCGGGGGAGGGCCACACGCACACCAGCTTGGTCAGCGCGTCCTCCGCGCGCATACCCAGCGGCATGCACGAGTCGGGCAGCGACGGAGCGCCTACCTGCACCGGGGACGAACACTTATTCATATTCATTTTATTGGTATATCATTATTACAGCTCCCTTAGCCATAAACAACGAACAAACGCATTCACACTCACAGCCCCACACTAAGTTCAAAGACTTGTATCGTGGATGCCGGAAACATTCACATCACACAAATATTACACCCAGTACAAAAAAAATAACAAAAAGACCATATATAAACATTTACATTATCATTATCCCGGCGAGATTCCCATAGAAATATCTAAAAACGGTACCCATAAACCACTATTTGACGGGCGTTAATTAGCACCTAAGTAGTCTGGCTGCAAGGTAAGATAGTGGTCAATAGATTGCCTATCTAGGATTAAAAAAAAATATATATTCGTATTCTGCAGCAGTGTTCACTTTATATATCTTGAGGTCGGAGAACTTGACGTCGAAGGAGTGCGGGTAGTAGGGCGTGCGGCGTCCGTAGAAGTAGTCCCGGATCCTGCCGTCGCGCACCTCGCCGCGCTGCGCCGACGAGCGCTCCACGACGCCGCCGCTCTTCGGCAGATACACCACCTTCACGAACTTGGGCATGTCGCGCTTCAACTCGTTGTACAGCCGCTCGTTGTCCAGCACTAGGATCACGTCCACCTGCCACAACACATTACATTTTGTACTGACGCACACTGACGACGGGATTTGAATTCAAATTCAAATTCTTTATTGCATTCTGTGAGTTATTAAGATGTCATACATAAATTAGAATCATTACAGACCCTGTATAGGCACAGCAAAAAGTAAAAGAGAGGAAGTTATAATATTGAGTACATAATTTGTGTAAAATTTGCATGCAATATAAAGTAAGAAAAAATAAACAATCTATTTATTATATACATTTTATGGACGCCGCTTTTTTATCATTGACGTACTCATTTATTTGGTAATAGGTTTTATTAATTAATAATTGTTTTTAAGTATTTATAAATTTCTTATCATTTGTTAATTTTTTTATTAAATCAGGCAATTTATTTTAAAATCGAACAGACATTGGCAATGGTCCAGTTGAATGAAGTTTTAAGCGAGAGGGTATGTGTTTAAACATAAACATGACACAAACATAAACGCTTTCCCACTCACAGCCCCACACTAAGTTCGAAGACTTGAGTCGTGGGTGCCGGAAACATTCACGTCACACGCACAATCCCAACCAGAACCAAAAACACAAATTTTCCTTGGGGAGAAAATTTGTGTTTCAGTCAGGAATCGAACCCGATACCCCTGGCTATAAACGAATATAGAATATAATATAGGCTGACAACTGAACTGCCTGTTGGCTTATTTGGGTGCGCGTTCACTTTCGCAGCAAAACCACATATAGTATACTAGCCGTGCCCCGCGGCTTCGCCCGCTATTATTAAGTTAAAAAGTAGCCTATGTGTTAATCCTAGGTATAATCTATGTACATTCCAAATTTCATCCAAATCCGTTCAGCCGTTAAAGCGTGAAGAGGGAACAAACATACTTACACACTTACACACAAACTTTCGGATTTATAATATTAGTAGGATAGTCAGTATCTTAGTTTCTTTTACTATTTTTCACTTCGAATAGCCGTTTAGGATCTATAACAATTTAAAGTTGGTTAACAACCATTCCATTACATGTTTAATGAAGCTGTAATAAAGTTCTTATAATCAAGTTAAAATTAAAAAGCCTATGTGTTAATCCTGTAGGTATAAGCTATGCACATTCCAAATCCGTTCAGCCGTTGCATTAGAAATAAATTATCAATTTTCATAGTATTGATGATTCACTATTTTGGCGATAATACACATAAAAGATAGATATACTTTCGAGGGCTTTTTTGTAGGACTATTTAAGATAAACATTTCTATTAGACATTACATACGTGTAACTCTAACGGTTTTTGCAGCGCACGCCAGAATAACTCGCAGATGGCAGATTTTTTTCCTACTTACTTGACACTTATCGATATATTTTGGACAGTTCACACAATATATTTACAAATTATAGCCTATGTGTTATTCTGATGTATAAGCTATATTATTGTAAAGTTTCATTAAAAACCATTCAGTAGTTTTTGCGTGAAAGAGTAACAAACATGGATACATACAAACATTCGCGTTTATAATATTAAACGTAAACATAAAAAGAAATAAACGTATTCACACTCACAGCCCCACACTAAGTTCGAAGACTTGTGTCGTGGGTGCTGGAAACATTCACATCACATACACAATCTCAACCAGAACCAGAAATACAAATTTTCCTCGGGGAGAAAACTTGTGTTCCCGCCGGGAATCGAACCCGATACCCGTGCTTAGAAGGCGAACGCCATCTGACTAAGCCAACGAGCAACAACGAGCGAAACATTATTAGGGATAATCGGTCTTATCATTGAAAAATAGTGAAATAAATAAAGAGTGGGTTAACATATTTCTCGATAGGGTTCTTCGAATATTTAACACTAGCCGTGCCCCGCGGCTTCGCCCGCTATTATCAAGTTAAAAAGTAGCCTATGTGTTAATCTTAGGTATAATCTAAGTACATTCCAAATTTCATCCAAATCCGTTCAGCCGTTAAAGCGTGAAGAGGGAACAAACATACACACTTACACACAAACTTTCGGATTTATAATATTAGTAGGATATTCAATTGTGGTAATTACTGCATCCAAAAAGACTCGAAACTCGCGTATTCGAGTGCCAGATTAGAAAGTAAAATAATTGACTTTTTTTCCTTAAACTTCAGCTTGATATATTTCACATTCACAGCCCCGCACTTCATCTTCTGTGTCCATTACCTCAAAAGCTTGTGCTGCATGTGTTAACGTTTTGTATCCCGCTCCTTTGATCCACCCGCATGTGTTGATGATGACGCCGGAAGCTGATGCTGGAAAGATAAGCCGTTTATGATAATTGCAACAATGAGGCGACCCAGCTGGCTCAGTGGACAGGTGTACGCCCGCTGCGCCGTGGGTCCTGGGTTCGATTTCCAGGAGCATAAATTCCTTCCCAAGGGTGTTTGTGCTTCTGGTTCTGGGTGTAATGTGTGTGTGATGTGAATGTTTCCAGCACCTACGATATAAGTCTTTGAACTTAGTGTGGGGCTGTGATTGTGAATGCGTTTGTTGTTGTTTGTTATATACTATACTAATTAATGGTTTACAGCCAGTGTTATCAAAATCAAAATCGTTTATTCACATGGGCCCCAAAGAGGCACTCATGAAAGTTTATGAATCTATTAATAATTATATATTATGCTGTGTTGGAGCCGATTTGTGAAAAATATGTTAAACTGTTTAGAATAGAATTACATTTATTGTTCAACTGTGTACAAGGGTCTTAAAATATATATATTTCTACAGTTCTGTTCATTACATACAATATTTGAGACATTTTTGTCTCTAAAATATTGCATTTTTTTAAATAATTTAGAACTACAAAACATTTATACATTATTAGAAGTTCATACATTACTACACAGAAAGAAATATCTCACTAAATCAGGGGTCGGCAACCTGCGGCTCGCGAGCCACATGCTCTTTAGATGTGAAGCTGCGGCTCTTTAGTTCCATACGCAAATACTATTTATTTTATTGAAAAATATAAAACATTTAAAATTCGTTCTGAATGGATAATCGAGGATTAGGCACCATTTATATCTCTCAGCCACTTGCGTTGTACTCGCTTTTCACCGCATACCTCCGCGTGTAAATTTTTTTTGTGGCTCTTTAAAACTTTGAAATTTTGTAAATTGTAATTTTTTACTCTTCCAACTCAAAAGGTTGCCGATCCCTGCACTAGATCCATAATGGATCTGGACAATGGATCTACTGAGATGGAACCCTTTCATTTATTATTGCCTCTTGTGTATTTTTTATGCTTGTCACAAATGAATTCTATGATATTCTAATCAATAAGCCACCTTTAATGTTTTGTTTATTTGTGTTTTTGCTATTTATACATGTTTAAGCGTAATGATATATTCGAATTGATGAACAAATTTGTTCGAATTGTACATTCATATTTGTACAATTTTGTGAATTCATAATTTGTTGACAGATTATCTGGACACGTCATCCTGTCTAACAGATATTTCTCTATCCACTACCTGGGGATGTGGACTCTTAAGAATCAGTCTACCAAAAGGTTGATGAAACAATTTCTGACTAATAATTAAACGCAAGCAACGCTTAAAAAACCTACTTTACCGCTTTTATTTTGGTTTTGGCTTGATCGATTTCAATAAAATGTATATGGGACCAGCTCTGAAGTATAAGCTTCCAAACAAAAAAAATCTTTAAAATCAATTCATAATTGGCAAAGATATTGCGTAAAATACATAAAAAAAAACATACAGACGAATTGAGAACCTGCTTTCTTGAAGTCTGTTAAAAAATTATTTACCTTTCTTATTAGTCTCGCATCTCTCCGTAATGACCTCCGCCAGTCTGGATACGATTGTGTTGTACAGTTCTAAGTTATCTCCGGGAGACTTGTGCCCGAAGTGGTACACTAATGGAGCTTGCTGACTGAACCCTTCTTCTATTGACGCTGGCCTCTCTACCAGAAGAGCTCCTGAAGATAAAGCAAAATGGTGTTTTCCTCACATGTACTGATTACACACATCAGTACACAATGTTAGGTCATAGGGAAGAATAAAAGTAAGTTGACACTTGTGGATTTTAAAATACTTTCTTCCCTACATCTCTTTTCTTCTCCTGTGGACTGTCTTAGTGAATAAAAACAAATTGATCAAATAACAAACACAGTGTCAATGTGTTTGTTTGCATGGCCCACACTAATTTCAAAGAATTGGTATCATATGTACTGAGAAACATTTAAATCATACAGACAATTTAGTGCAACAAAAACCAAATGAAATATGGCAAAAATATTTTAATACAATAAAAAGTTAAATGTGACAAAAACGGTATCCTGTCATTTCACCGACACTTAATTTAAAAAATTTCGCTTTACAACCAACTTTTACCAAAAACATGAATTGACAAATTATTATTATTTTACAAAAAAAGAACTAAGTGAGCATGCATCACAGCGTCCGGCGAAACATTAAAAAATAAGTAACAAATTAACCAACCCTTGGTTAAGTTAGGTTTGAACTCGAAATGCAAGCTAAGCTTAAAAAACTGGCTTCACTGCTTATATTAAGGTTTTGGCTTGATCAATTTAAATAAAATTTGTATGGGACTACCTCTGAAGTATATCAGCCAAACAAAAAAAAGAACAAGTCGGTTAAAAATTTATAATTTTTTAAATAACATGTTTAAGAAAGTACTTAAAATGTAATCTTCAATAAAAATAAATGTTTCTTTTTTAGAAATGAATTGTATACACATGTTGGGTGTTATATAATATGTTGTCATATTTTGATCAATATCAAATTAGGGAAACAAATGAACATGCAGTTAATTTATCAAATAATATATTATAACAAAATCTACAAAATGTGATGATTCAATTAAAATTTGTTAATTCGTTATTGGTTCCTGCTATATAAATCTTTGTACCTAATGAGCTGTGAGTGTACAAATAACGCCTTCATCTCACCAATAGTTCCCGGCACACTGATCTGGCCTTGTCCCACATCCAAGTCTACGTATATTGGTCGCCTGGCCATCCTCACAGCATAGTTCAACAGTAACTTTGTCAACGTAGACTTGCCGACATCCCCTGGGCCCACAATCATGGTAACGGGCCCTCGAGTGTTCTCCTGCTCTGCCGCTACCCGTTGTTGCTCCAGTGCTGCATGGACGTTGAGGTAGACTACCTGGGAATTGTAGATATGATAATAATTGTTATTACAAATACATTTGTCATGGATTTTATTCCTTATGTTGTTCATGAACTTTGCTAGTAGTTCAAGTAAGTCTGTTCGTCAAACTGCTCTTAATTTTTATTTTCCTATCATATTTAGTTAAAATTAAAACAGGATTTATTCTGAGGGACATGTCATTATTAATCCCAAAATTTATTTGTTTATATATTAGTAACCATTTGCTTATTGTGTTGAACTTGGTAGTATCAGGTTTTAATCAAAGAAATATAACAGCTGTTACCATTGGAGTCTCCTTAGCCACATAGCTGACTTCTGTCCGTCCTCGCAGTTCCACTGTACAGCCGTGCCACGTAAACACCGCTACTTTGGCGCCCGTGTGAAACTCATAGGGCTTTCCTTTGACTAGTTCTGTGCCAAACAACTCCGCGTAGCCACTTTTCACCTAAAAATATGTAAGCAAATATAACCTTCAAACTTTATGCAAAGAGTTCTACATATGTAAGCGTTTACGAGTAATTTATACTTGTTTACCTCTAGAACTACTTTTTCGTTTTTAGATTCCACTTCAAAACGAAGTTCAGAGTCAGGTTCAAGTTTGAACTCCTGTAGCTGAACCTCAGTCATCTTGTGCAGCAATACAGTTTAGACAGCTCAGTTAGAGAAAGAGAACAGTAGTTAGCAGATTGCTGAAAATTCGTCAATATGTTTAATTTGAGATCAGCTAAGATAAATTAGAAAACTAATATTTTAGTTGTTTTGACGGGAGACAATAATGTACTACCCGATTTTGTACAGCCAATAATGCACACTCTGATAATTGATGTATTTGGCTTCCAAATATCAGTTTGTGCAATACTGTGCGTGCAATACTGGCTGTGTAAAATCACTCCGTGTCGATATTATACGGCCAGTATTGCACAGTAATTGGAAGCCAACCATAGACAAACATATACTCTCTATGCGATTCCTCGTTTGTTTAGGCGAGTTGCTAGGAAGAGTTAGCACAGACTTTTAAAAAGTTCTAACTTAAGAACATTTGCTTCTGTAGTTAAAAAATGGTTGCAAGTCTAGGTTAGGTTAGGTTTGAACTGCGACAAAACAAAGCGCGAGCCGAGCGAGCGAAGCGAACGAGCCGTAGCAGCAGCCGGCGTAGAAAAAAAAATAAAAAAATATGCACAAAAAATTCTTACGCCTTTCTTTCGAATATTAACAGTTTGTATGAAAACTTTTAATTAAAGTCAAATCTTGCCCTCTTGAAATTACTGGAAATCAATACAAATATTATACAAATGACACGAATTATCAGCCATGTATTATTGGCTGCCATATTTGAATTCAGCTGAATTCAAATATTGGCTGTACAAAATCGGTCCGTATTGTTATTTCACATCCAATAATGTACGGCCAGTATAGAGCATCCTGATAATTGGAAGCCAAGTCACGGAATATTGGCCGTATATTATCAGGCCGTGCATTATTGGTCGTACAAAATAGGGACTCGTTTTGACGACGTAATTTATTTTTGGCTTTACAAACTTCTTGCATTCAGCCAGTGAAAAGAGATGTTATTTATTTAAGTTTAGACGAAATTCACAGTAAATAGTCATAATCCGTAATGGTTATGCTTCAAGCCTTAGTAAAGAGGTAGAAACGTGTTAGTAATAATTGCGTTAAAAATCAATTTTAATGAAATTGAGTACAAGTAAACTAAAGTGTGTGTGAAAGCCTTTATTAAAGTCGGTGGCAATGGCATCGAGATAGGAAACAAACGCACGGAGAAGCACAAAATCCTTGGTCGGTGGTGACACCATTACTACTAGTTATATGCTCTTTGGGTGGTGACCGAGTATATTTATTTTCTATGTTGGTGACTCCTATAAAAAAGTGATGGCAACTTTCTTGACAAGTCTGTTTTAGTCTATGAAATGTCGGTTTGTTTTGAAATAAATAAATGTGCAGAGGATAAGATACAATTTTTCTAATCGAGAAGTTTATAAATAATGGAGAATTCATTTTTTGAATACCGTGATAAGACTGGAGTGAATAGTGGCTCTGACTCTGAGATCATTGACGACAGTTATGTAGAGACTGTAACATATTCATGCAAAAAGAAAAACCATACGGTTGTACCAGAATCTGACGAATCTACTTCAAATGGTAAGAAACATATAAAACTTAATAAAACAAATAAATCTGTAGACAAGTAAGTTCAGTAAGGCTACATTTTTCTAGCCTTTGTAGGTGTTTGGTGCTGAACAGTTGTAACGTTGAACATAATAACAATTGACCATTATAACCGGAAAGAATTAATTTTATTATTGTTTTGAATCGAATTTAAATTGTCGCGTCGTGTAGTCCTATTGTCAATAATGAATTACCTATTATTTTTATTTTCAAAACTAAATAAAATATAATTAACTAAATCAGTATTTATTTTTAACATAAGAAATCAAGTCTGTTTTCGAACTTCTTATATATATAATGTCACATGACATGTATATTAAACATTTAATTTGAACTGCTTGTTATATTAGTCGGGTGGCGTTCGCCTGCTAAGCAGGGGTATCGGGTTCGATTCCCGGCTGAAACACAAGTTGTCTCCCCAAGAAAGATTTGTGATTCTGGTTCTGGTTGCAATTGTGATGTGAATAATAATTAGACTTTGTATAACAGCAGTTGTATTTAAACATATTATTACTTTTCATATGTTGTTATGTATTATGACACATTATGTGTTATTATTATATTGACATCATATGAAAATGTTATCTTATTTATTCACAGTCAAAAACCTAGTTGGCACAGTGAGCAGGTGTCTGCCCTCTGGTTTGATTCCCCGTAGAAGCATAATTTTAATTCTATTTGTTTGTTATATTCACAAGTTTGTTGTAGATGAAAGTATGAAAGAAGAGTTGCCCAAACCTAAATATCAGATACGACGCAGTGTTGCTGGGGGACACGTAATTTGTAGCAGTGAAGATGGTAAGCATGAATCTGTTGAAATGCCGTATTATAATAAAGTCCAATGGGACAAAGTACTTTTGACTTTTTGTCAAAGTCCACTTGGATGAAGTACTTTTTAGTTTCAGTCAAAGTCGGCATAGAAAAGTACTTTTGATTTTTTATTTGTCCACTTCGAAAAGTACTTTTGACTTTTAGTCAAAGCCCACATGGAAAAGTAAGTCCACTTGAACAAAGTTCTTTTGAGAATAATGTTAATGCCACTTCATTCATTCAGGCATCACATTCACATGAATAACATTCAATCAAAGTAAGTTGGACCACATTCCACATTACTGAAAACTCCAAGTTTAATTTAATTTTGATTGAACATCAAGTACTCTTTGATGTCAGTTAAGCCACAGCATCGTCCCTGTACTTTTTAACAATAACTTTTTTTCCACAATAGATTATTCTTATTCTTATTCAATATGGGGGCGTTATGGCCTGCACTGACGTCCCGCTTGGCTATTGTGCATTTCCCCCTGCCAGGGACTACCCCAGCTCCTTGAAATAACGGAGTGTGGTTTTTGGGTGCTGGCATAACTGTTCCAGTGGTGAAGTCGACAATACATTAAATAATAAAGAAAAACTGATCTAATCCTACTAATATTATAAATCCGAAAGTTTGTGTGTAAGTGTGTAAGTATGTTTGTTCCCTCTTCACGCTTTAACGGCTGAACGGATTTGGATGAAATTTGGAATGTACATAGCTTATACCTAGGATTAACACATAGGCTACTTTTTAACTTGATAATAGTGGGCGAAGCCGCGGGGCACGGCTAGTACATTATAAATAAAAAATGAGACATACTAATCTGTTACTGACTGCATCGTAATCTTTCTTAATTGTAAACCTATAAAATCATGAACAGCCAATACAACCTGCCAGACATCCATAACATTTACAAGCTAAAGGCAGACCAAAGATTAATCATCCGTTCACCATCAAACACAAACACTGCTTTTCATTTCCTGAGCAATAGAGTGGTTCACAATTGGAACAGATTACCGGAAGATATTGTTTCTGCTACCACAATAAATGGATTTAAAAACAAGCTTGATAATTGGTTGCGAATTAATAAACAAACTTTGTTAGAAAAGTGAACTGTTATGACTTTTCAACACTGTGTGATATAGACATATCAGCATTCTGCTGCTCATCTATACATAAATAAATCGTCGTAATAATTCTTCTTCATTTAGACGACAGCCCAAGAGGCAGCATTAGAAGACCTTCACAATCAGACAATAATATGGTTCTAACATCTTCCGAAGAAGGTAAGATCAAGCATATACCTTCCCATGAAATGTAGATAATGTCTTGTAAGTAACTCAATACATAGTTTAAATTCAATGTAAACAATTTCTACATCTCGAAACAAAATTTTCCAAATAGTGAAAACAATAAGTTTGCACATTAACATTTACCCAATTTTTTGTCAATCCTGTAATAACAACATCTCTTTGGATTTATCCTACTGATATTATAAATCCGAAAGTTTGTGTGTTAGTATGTTTGTTCCCTCTTCACGCTTTAACGGCTGAACATATTTGGATGAAATTTGGAATGTACATAGATTATACCTAGGATTAACACATAGGCTACTTTTTAACTTGATAATAGCGGAAGAAGCCGCAGGGCATGGCTAGTTATTAATATTTTGATAGGGTGTGTTTGACTGCAAACTGCCAAACCAATTGATGAGGGGTAGTCCAAATGTAGCACAATAGGAACTGGCTTAAAAACCAAACAATTTACAAATGCAGCATAAAAATTTTAAGTATTCAAATACCTTATGTTACATGTTTTGTTTACAGAGGAGCTGTCACCAGAGCTATTACCAAAACGGCGTCCCCCTCGCCAATCCACCGACTCCCATGACTCCCTCATCCTTCGTAGGACCAAAAAACGCATGCTGTTCATAGAATCAGATACAGATAATTCCCTAATCATTGAACAAAACAAGAATAGGAAACAACCTTGTTTGAAACAAACCCCTTTAAAAATAGTTACGGATAATTCAAATGGCAATGAAAGTATACATTTTGGTGATGTAAGCAGTGATGCTGATAAGAGTGACGATGATAAAAGTGATCATCATGATAGTGATGGCCATGAAATGGACCATCATGATAGTGATGGACATGAAAGTGACAATTATGAAAATGAAGGCCATGAAAGTGATGAAGAAGATAAACATGAGAAAGATACTGAAATTAGAAGAAAATGCAAGAAATTAGTTATTAACAGTGATGTTAGCACAGATGAGATTGTGAATACTTCTAAAGAAAACAAACAAAATGACACTAGCGGTAATGATTACTGCGGTAAGAATGACGATGATCACACTGGTGATCAGATAACTGAGGATGATTGTAGTGATTTGTTGATCACTGATGATGATGATGGGCCTGATGAAGACATGATGGTCATGTCTAGAGCTACGAGGATGAGTATCATGGGCGTGATACCGAAAGATGATGATAGTGATGATTCGGACTTTATTCGCTCCGGTTCGGTAAGTCCCTACTATCCCTACTTTATCAATTCTGTTAAGTTTAAGTTTGTGTGAGAATAACGGCTGCATGGATTAAGATGAAATTATGTAGTAATTAGTGTAAGCCCTGGAACAGAACTTTCTCTACATTTGATTCTGAATAACTAGTAATAATAATTATAAAAACCATTAATATAAAATATCCGAAAATATGTGAGTGTGTCTGTATATTGTAATACAGTATTTCTATAAGGGTTAGACAAATTTAGATTAAATTATATGTGTGTATAGTCATGATCCTAAAATACGGACATTATTATATTAAATACTAGCCGTGCCCCGCGGCTTCGCCCGCTATTATCAAGTTTAAAAGTAGCCTATGTGTTAATCCTAGGTATAATCTATGTACATTCCAAATTTCATCCAAATCCGTTCAGCCGATAAAGCGTGAAGAGGGAACAAATATACTTACACACTTACACACAAACTTTCGGATTTATAATATTAGTAGGATTAGTAGGATTGTAATTTAATATTATTTAATTTTGCAGAGTTCTCGTAATTCAAAGAACAGCATAGCTGGTAGCCTCGAAGATTTACCTGAAATAACAATAAACAGGACTCCGCAAAAGTCAGTGGAATCTGATGAAGACCTGCCCGAAGTATCCATACACAAAACTCCAGAAAAAGTAGAATCTGACGACGACCTGCCAGAAGTCACACTGCATTCAACACCGGATAAAACGTTAGAATTGGACGACTCAAAACTGTCTTGTTCACCATTTTCAAATTCAATTCACGATATCAGCAATACAATACATAACTCTCCCAAAACGAATAGCTCTAAAAAATTAACTAAATCAAAAGCGCTAACATCAAATCCTAAAGTTACGGATTACATGGATTTAACTCTTAATATTCCAAACAAACAGAGGGACCTGAGCAATGTCGGAGTTATAGATTTAAGCAATATTGATAGTAATGCTCCTAGTAATAAGGAGCTGGATAAGTCTGTGAGTGTTCTCACGAAGAAGCAAGCAGCTTTCGAAGATGATGATGTTACTATTATTGATACGAGGCCGGAAATTATTGCGCTAAGCAGTGACGATGAAGATGAGGTAAGTAATAATGATTATATAGATATATAAGCAGAGTAATTGTAGATATAAAATTAGATTGTCCGTTTGCCAGCACCAATTGGGTACTACACAATTTTACTTCCTCAGGAACATTTGTGGTCACAGATACAGCAGCAGTCAACTCAACTGGTCACAGATGACCAGTTGAGTTGACTGCTGCTAGTTCCGAATCGGTAATGTTTCTACCAAGTCAGTAAGCACAAGGGCAATTTTTGTTGTTATATCAAATAAAACATTTTCATATAGCGTTAGGCCTCAGTTCACGAAATAATAAATTTAATATTACCAATGTAATATAGATATACATAATAAGATATAAGTTATAAAAAGAAAGGTTAAAGATGGTTTAGTTAGACGATCTTTGATGTTTGGCAAAGTTAAAACAGCGCAAGTATTCCAAACTTGACAAAGGTTTTATATTTGTGCCGTTTGGGGTTGAAACGCTAGGCCCATGGGGACCGGGTGCATTAGACATTTTCAAAGTTTTGTCTAATAGACTGATTGATTCGGCACATGACCAAAATGCTGGTTTGTATTTGGGGCAGAGGATAAGCCTTGCTATACAGCGTGGTAATGCAGCAAGCATTTTGGAAATTTTACCAATGTTAAAAACAAAATCTTAAATACACACTCGCTGTTACGAATATTCGAACTTAATCGTCGTGTTCCCACTGGGAATAGAATTTTTAGCGATTTTCGCTGCTTAGTACGCAGACGCGCAACTATCTACGCCAGCGACAGCTCTAATCGGTTAAAATGGAAAATGTTATAGGTACTTTTTTCAAGTCAGAAATATATAAGCCGCATACGCTACTAATCAAACTAATATTATAAATCCGAAAGTTTGTGTGTTTGTTATCTCTTCACGCTGTGTGAACGAATTTGGATAAAATAAGGAATGTATAGTTGTATCTAGGACTAACACGGCTACTTTTTAACTTGTTATTTTTTGTCCGAGTTTGATGTCTGTTTATTTTCGCGTCTATTTATTAAACGCGGGCAAAGCCGCGGTTCATGACTAGTATCTTATAAGATTAACTTTTAAAATACATACAATGAAAAAAAGTTTCTAGGCAAACGTGTTTGTCGTCCTCATCGACACTTGACATCAGGTGACATAGTGGTTAAACGTTTGCCTATCCTGGATAAAAATGATGCAGTTTTTAATTTTAACTATTTGCATGATTAATTTTGGATAAACGTTGACGTAAAAGGGTAAATCTGATCGTTTGACGGTGCGGCGGCCTACCTGCTTTTCATTCGTACTTTTACTAAAAAATTAGGGTAGATGACAAAGTCGCCCGTAACGAAGGAGTCTATATTTTAGTTGCAAATTGCGAAACATGAAAGGTGGTGCTCTTGTAGTGACATACAGTCTTAAAAATTGTTTATTTCTTTGTAGTTGTTATATATTGTAATTCCTAATTTGTTTATTAGTGTTAGATTGTGAAGTAATCATGCCCAAAGGAAGTTCTAAAACTGTAAGTGATAGTTTTTCTCTTTGTTAAATTCGTGAAGTTACACGACGCCATTGTTTGCTGCTCTCGTTATTGTACTTGTATGGAATAACTGATTAAACATTGTAAATAGTTAATTTGAAACCTGTCTAATGGCGTATTTTGGTTAATAGTGTGAAAAATACTTATTGGCTTGTTCCTATTTTTTATATAGCGACTTACTTTTCGTAATAACTAGAGTAATTGATTAAATATTTGATTGAACTGCCCGTTGGCTTAGTTGGATGTGCATTCGACTTGGACTAGCAAGGGTATCGAGTTCGATTTCCGGCGGGAACACAAGTTTTCTCCCCAAGGAAAATGTGTTTCTTGTTCTGGTTGTGAGTGTGTGTGATGTGAAAGTTTGCGGCACCCACTATACAAGACATCGAACTTAGTGTAGGGCTGTGAATATGAAAGCGTTTTAATAGACCCTCAATCATACATAATGATTGAAAGTAGCAAACAAGCAAAAGTAATATCTTATATTTGACAAAGACTTCTGAGTTTTCATTCTTTTAAAATCATAACTGATTGACAAGGTTCATTAAAACCCAGTGCTTGGATAGGTGACCGTTTAGTGGAAACAGCCGTATTACCGTGTTTCAAAGGGCACGTTGAGCGGTCTATCCCGGTTGCTAGTCTTAAGACAACAGCCGTTAAGCCAAGTCGGATGCCTTCAGATGGCTTAAAAAATCCTGACACCAGGACTACCCACTAGTCCATACGCGACAAGCTAGCACAGCTTTTGATGAAAGTGATATGTTTTTTATAATTGATAGACTAGCGTTCGATCACTGTCGCACCTGATTGTAAGTAAGGTTGTGTAGCTAACCCTAATATGGTTCTTTTAATCCTGACAGACACAGACTTTCACTTTTATGTATCGGTACGGATTGATATCACACTAAATGTACCTTTTGTACTTGCACACATAAGGTTTCAAAATGAAAGTTAATTTTTGTGTATCAATCCAGTTACTTTTAGTAAATAATAAATAGGTTTTTTGCCGCGATTAAGCAATTATCATAAACTATATAATTATTATATATCACACTAATGTAAGTAATTTGAATGTGTGTGTGTGTGTGTGAGATCTGACACTAGGTATTTATTAATGTTGTTTGTAATGTTTTAAATTAATCATAATATGGATGACTTTCTGAAATAAATGCTTTGATTTGATTTCTTTATCAGCTGGACAGATTTGGATATTATTTGTATACATATAGTAAAGACCTTGATAAAAGACATAGGCAGATTTTTGTCTATTAAAAGCTGGCTAAATTTGTCGCAGTTGGTGTAAAAAAAGTGCTTTAAAAAAAGTGTAATCAACTTGAATTGCTCGCTGGCTTGGTTGGGTGCTATATCTTCGAAGCAGCAGGTTCGATTCCCGAATGGAACACAAGTTTTCTCCAACGGAGAAATTTGTTTCTGGTTTCGGCAATTGTGTCTGATATCTGAATGTTTCGGGCACCTACAATTCATCGAACGTAGTGTGGGGTTGTGAGTTTAAAAGCCTTTATGTTTTAAAGCCAATCCTAATTCCAATGACTCCAGGTAAAGACTTCCAAAAAGTCTCCAAGATCAAAGTCCCCAAAGAACAAATCTGGGGTAAGAGACCACGACTACAACAAGGAGAATATTGGAGATGTGGACTCAAGCTACGGCAATGAGAAGACAGGCAGAGGGAACACCATCGAGCAGTATCTGGTGCCACCCAGCTATCCCAGCCACGTGAAGTTTGTGAAGAAACACGTTCGGGACAATGAGCTTGACAAGCTACGGAGGCTGCAGGAGGATCTAGCTAGTGTTAGAGTGAGTATAGTACACCTAGATTATAAATTACCACACTCATCATTTACGATCTAAATTCTGTGGACTACATTGACGATGTTCTCGTTTTTAACCGACTTCAAAAGTTACCTCATAATTTCTTTCTTTGTGCGCCGATTTTAATGATTAATTTTATTTGAAAGCTGGTTCTTTCCATGTGGTACCATTTAAATTTGGTCAAGATCTGATCACTAGTTTTTGAGTTATTGTCAATAATGCGTGTTTAATGCGTTGAATCTGGTTCCGATGATAAAGCGGTGAAGTCAGTTTTTTTAAGCTTTGCTTGCGTTTAATTATTATTATTTACCAAAGGATTATAATAATTATATAGCTTCTAATTGTGATTGTGAGTGTCATGTGAATGTTTCCAGCTCTCGCGACGCAAGTCTCCGGAATAGGCAATGTGCACAATTTTTAAATGTTTTTTTGATTGTTTAAATTGCTGGTACAAAATCATTCATCGAAACATAACAAGCAATTAGTTACGCGGCTATTTTGACGTCCTCTCTGTAACGTCCACGATCAAACTATCGCTGTCGTAAAGAGAAGTTGACCAATCCTAGACATCAAAAATATGGAAACTAGCGTCACGAATCTGTTTAGCCAATAGCGCGCGTTTTGCTTTTTTTAATTTCCGATGCATTTTTACTAAAAAATATTTAGGAAAGAAAATAATGTTATCGGTGTAATTCTTACACATATAATAATATACTTAATTAAAAAACAATACAGTTGAAGATTTAGTTTAGTTTTAGGAATTATAGGCAATTGGCCTGTAGTTTTTTTTTTTTAATATTAAAAAAATAAACAATACTTAACTTGTATCTTCTTTCCGACACGACACTTCAGCACCTTCTCCAAGAAATGGATATGGACCACCTCCCGGACGGTGGCTCGCGCCTGCTGCAGCGGCTCAGTTCCCTGGAGGAGGAGGTGCGTCGCCAGGGGGACAAGGTCGCCAACATGGTGGAGGAGCCAGGTCAGTCGCCGCGCCTTACACGAGACGTTATACTGGTGGTGCAGCTGTGAGGCACCAGCTGTGGCGAAACTTTCAACATAGAGAAGGAACCAGGGGCTTTACCACAATCTCTAAAAGATGAATTGTATTTTTATCTTATGAATTCCGTTTCCATTTTCTAAATTATTAATTGATATTGTATAAATATTTGTGCTTTGGTATGTAGGCACTTCTTCTTAGCGAGTCGATGGCAAACTGTTAAATAGCTGAGGCCCAGAACTCAGCCCCCCGAACTGCATTTGGTGCAGCGTCTATGAGCTCTTGTTGCGAGTAGATAACAGGGCACGCAGGGCATGAGGTAAGATGTGCCAAGTTTGATCTGCTGCACACAGTCAGGCTATATCGTTATCTTCTGAGAATCCTCACTTGACAATGTTATCCTTACTTCTGCCAACCTAAATATGGAATCTATATTTCACACCTGTAATAAAGGCATTTTTTAGGGTTCCGTACCCAAAGGGTAAAACGGGACCCCATTACTAAGACTCCGCTGTCCGTTCGTCTGTCTGTCCGTCTGTCTGTCCGTCCGTCTGTCACCAGGCTGTATCTCATGAACCGTGATAGTTGGACAGTTGAAATGTTCACAGACGATGTATTTCTGTTGCCGATATAACAAAAAATACTAAAAAACAATAAAATAAATATTTAAGGGGTCTCCCATACAACAAACGTGACTTTTTAGCTTGATATTTATAACGGCAACAGGTAGACGCTTGAAATATTCACAGAATATTTAGTTATATATTCACTTTAAAAATCAATAGTTTAATTAAAATAATACATATATTTAAAGGGGGCTTCCATACAACCGACATGATTTTTTTGCCGTTTTTATAGATAATGTTACGGAACCCTTCGTGCGCGAGTCCGACTCGCACTGGGCTGGTTTTTTCAATGAACGTTGAACTTTTATTAATATTTAATTAAGACTTCTATGTATAGGTAGACGTTGTAAGTATACAATTAAAACACCTATCATAATGACGTCGTTGTTCAAGACTTTGGTATGTATGTTTCTTGCAGATGACCCATCGGCCGCAGACATCGCGCGGGATGGTTTCAACAAGGGTCTCTCCTGGGACGATATACAAAAGGCCAGCAACGAAGTACAGCCGAGGATGTTCGGAAAACAAGGTTAGTTTGTTTATAAGTAGCCTAGCAAAGTTCAAGAAAAAAGATTGCGGAATCTAGGATCTTATATAATCTATCTTCTAGGCAAGCGTGCTAAATCTTTGGCCGCATCATCACTTTCCATCAAGTGAGATTGTGCTCAAATGCTTGCCTATCAGGCATAAAAAAAGAATCTAAAAAATAAACTGTCCTACTATGTTATTAAACTTGAATTCAAATGATACCACCGAAAATTGTCCGCCTCCCCTAATGTGTGTGGGTTAATATTTTTAATAATATAATTTTCATTGAAATTTTTGACTTGGACCTGTTTGTGAGAATTTGTAGTTAATAAAACCTACATCAGTCTCTAGCTCTCACAAAGTAGTACTAATTACGAATTATCTATTAACGTAAGCTTAGTTCTAAAACAATTATTTTAGTACTGCCATTGTGAAGAGAAATAGAGGGGTTATTTATTTACAATCGCTTGTTCGGTTTTTTTTATGATCAATATCGATGCTTGCCATTTGACCGCAATCTCACCTGACGATGCGGTTCACGGAGGGACATGCTCGCCTAGAAAATACCCGTTCACTCTTCTCGAAGAGGCCCAAATTACACCTATCGGGAAACAAGAACAAAGGCATGGTGTTCCATTCCTTTGCGGTTCAGTAAAAGTTGCAGCGAAACGCTCGGCTTAGACGCTACATGCTTCAGACAGACCGACAAACAGACGGATAGCGCTCAGCTCGCGAGTTCCAAGGGCATCAGTCCGCAGTCGGGTCGGTTGACGGCGGGTCGTGTTGCAGCCATGGCGACGCACGTGGCGGAGCGCGGCCTGATCCTGTCTCGGCTGCGCGACCTGCACGCGTCCCTGGCGTCCCGGCCGGCCGAGAGCACCGCGGCGGCGGCGCCGCGCCTGCTGCGGACCGCGCTCATGCCGCACCAGCTGCACGCGCTCGCCTGGCTGCAGTGGCGGGAGACTCAGAAGCCCTGCGCCGGCATACTAGGTACGTCGAGACCACGACGCCTACTTACCACATAATTATACTATGTGTATTGTACATTTCATCTTATATTGACGACCCAGTTGGCGCAGTGGACAGGTGCCCGCCCTCTGCACCGTGGGTCCTGGGTTCGATTCCCGGCAGGAGCACAAAGTCCTTCCCGAGGGATATTTGTGCTTCTGATTCTGGGTGTAATGTGTGTGTGATGTGAATGTTTCCGGCACTCACGATACAAGTCTTTGAACTTAGTGTGGGGCTGTGAGTGTGAAAGCGTTTGTTTTTTTTTTTTGTTTTTTTATTGTAGACTAGCCGTTCCCCGCGGCTTCGCCCGCTATTATCGACTTAAAAAGTAGCCTAGGATTAACACGTAGGCTACTTTTTAACTTGATAATTGCGGCCGCGGGGCACGGCTAGTGTGATATATAAGTATTTTTGTATGATAATATCATATATTTATATTTTGGTATATTTGTAGTATATTATACTATGTATATATGTAGGTATATTTTAAGTCATAAATAGTAGTTAATAGTCCTTGTGCTGCCCTACCACGAATTTTCCTGCACCTTCTCGGATGAATGGCGGAAAATGCTGTATTAGCATTAAGTCCTCCGTGTACAGCGATCCACATATCTATAAATATAGAGTCTGACAGGAACTTCTAAATTCGCGGCAGCAGCATAAATATAGTGTTATGATGAATCAAGTTTCTAAAAAACCATATCATTTGCAACCCCATTTCATTAGCTACCGTTCTACACCACATAGTCTTTGGACTTAGACGTCTGATAGTGGTTGCCATAACAAAGGCCAAGGTCCGGCGACACAGATGTAACGGTAGGGCTGTCAAAAATATTTGTAAAATATAATTTTATATTTTTCATGTAAAAACCTCTGATTCCGATTTTCGTTCTCTGTCAGACAATGACTATATGTACGATTCATCGACTCACGGTCGAAGTTTCAAACCTTACCACGGGCGTGAACTTCAGATAAACATAACATGCAATATAATGAAATTCATAACTTTAGGCCATTTTATATTTTACAGTGCCTATCTTTGTAAATCTATTTCTATAAAAGACTTTAATACCTACCAATCACAACCAGAACCAGAAGCACATTTTTTCCCTTGGGTGGGAACTTGTGTTCCCGCCGGGAATCGGACCTGATCTCCCTGCTTAGAAGGCGAACGCTCACCCTATTGTGCTAACAGGCAGTTCATATGCTGTACTGATACAAAAGTCGATAAGAAATTTATGAATACTCTAAAACAATTATTGATTAATAAAACCTATTACCAAATAAATGAGTACGTCAATGACAAAACACTATAAAAGCGGTTTCCATAAAATATAATAATTATAATAATGTCGCCAATGTAGGCGGCTCTTATGGGGAGCCCGTTCAGTGGGTGGCGAGTCATCACCTGCCTACATATTTTTAAATGATCCAGATATTTTATAAACCATCAAATATACAATGCAATACTCTTAAGTTTTTACTCGCATTAGTTACAGTTATTGTCAACCCAATATCATCCATCCCCCAGTCCATAGTTAATAATATATAATTATTGTAAGGGCGTGGGCAAGCATAAAACGGCATCAACTTCTAACGAAGAGATGTCTGTCGTATGTTTGGACACGCCTGATATATTATTATTAAAATGTAATTATACCAAAGGGCCTCTTAGCGTTGGCTACCGCTCCGCTAATGCCTTACAAAGGTCTGGGCACAGACCCGTGAGATTAAATAAATACTATGATAATAATATAATAAATAGATTGTAAATTTTTTCATACTTTATATTGCATGCAAATTTTAGACAAATTATGTACTCAATATTATAACTTCCTCTCTTTTACTTTTTGCTGTGCCCATACAGGGTCTGTAATGATTCTAATTTATGTATGACATCTTAATTACTTACAGAATGCAATAAAGAATTAGAATTTGACCTTAATTTAAATAATTCCATTATATCCCCGCAGCGGACGACATGGGTCTCGGCAAGACAATAACGATGATATCTCTCATCGCAAACGACAAGCAGAACAACATCGATCGAGACGACGACGAGGATGAAAGCACCGTCCGTGGGAAACGTAAGCGAGATATAACATTAAACGTGTACAGTACCCCTAAACTTTCACTTTACATTCCTAAAATTGTCGGTTCTTAGACTTAGAAGCTACTGTTGTTCTTCTCGGTAAAGAAAAAAACCTAAATATGTACTACCTAAATACTTAACTATTCCTCATTGTATAGGCATAATCTTCCTTTTTAATTTACTTAATATAAAAATAAGTCGGATTTTCCTTCCTGACGCTATAACTCCAGAACGCACGATCCGATTTCCACGGTTTTGCATTCGTTGGAAAGGTCTCGGGCTCCGTGAGGTTTATAGTGGCGAAACGGAGTTCGCCGGGTTTACTAGTTTACTTAAAAAAATTAGATTCTCAATTCGACTGTATTTTTTTTTTGCATGTATGCTACGCGATCATTCCGCCAATTATGAATCGATTTTGATATATTTTTTTGTTTGGTTGATTATACTTAGACTTCAGAGGTGGTCCCACATATTTTTTATCGAAATCGGTCAAACCAAAACCAAAATATAAGCGGTGAAATTTTTTTAGGCTTTGCTTGCGTTTAAATTATTCCTATTTAGCATTTTTTTTAACATAAACATTAAAGCTTTCACACTCACAGCCCCCACTACGTTAGATGTCTTGTGTCGTGGTTGCCGGAAACATTCACATCACACATACAATCACAACCAGAACCAGAAACACAAATTTTGCTTGGGGAAAAAACTTGTGTTCCCGCCGGGAATCGAACCCGAAGGCTGAAGGCAACGGGAAGTTTGTTTAATTGTTGTAATTCTAAAGTATGCCTCATTATAAAGGCATCGATTTCCTTTCTCCTACTTCATATGGTTCGCACTATACTTAGCGTACATTAAGAAAGAGTTTAGAGTAGAGAACGGGTTTTGTCATGCGTGAATCCATCTTGTTAATAAGATTTGGCATGAATTTATAGTTGTACACCTTTTTGACTTCATATTCGTCCACGACTAACACATTCCATCCGGCCATCCTGTCTAATTTCACGTCCCTATGTAACATTAACTTGACTAGTCGAACGGCCCGTTGGTTTAGTAGGGTGAGCGCTCGCCTTTTAAGCAGGGATAACGGGTTCGATTTCCGGACGAAACACATGCTTTCTCCCCAAGGGAAATGTGTGGTTCTGGTTGTGATTGTGTCTATGATGTGAATGTTTCCGGCACCCACAACACAAATCGTCGAACTTAGTGTGGGGTTGTCAGAGTGAAAGCGTTTTTGTTTAACCATTTTATTGTACAGTGGACCGCGGCGGCACGCGTTGCCTTTGTCCCTAAGATTCGGCCATCCTCACTAATGTCACGTCCCCATGTATCCATCTTTGTTGACCTTGTACTTGCCTATCGTACAGTGGTCCGCGGCGGCACGCTGGTGGTATGTCCCGCGTCACTGATCCAGCAGTGGGCAGGCGAGGTGAGCAAGCACTGCACGTCGCACGCGCTGTCCGTGTGTCTGCACCACGGAGCCGCACGCGCTACCCAGCCGCAGAGACTGGCTACTTACGACATGGTCGCCACAACCTATAATATTATGCAGAGGGATAACGAGAAGGTGAGAATTTTATATATCGTTCATATATGCAATGAAACATCACTTTTATAGATCCCTAGCCTGCATATTTTTTTATGTTTAATAGGCAAGCATTTGACCACTATCTCACCTGATGAAAAGCGATGATGCGGCCGAAGATGTAGCTTGCCTGCTTAGAAGATACCTATTCATTCTTGATTTGAAGACTCTCAGATTATATAGATACAGAGCAATGTTTCGCATTTAAGTATTTGTGTGATTACTAGATAATGTTAGGTAATATTTTATCACTAAAAATGACTATAGATTTTGTTTTTAATCTAATGTTTCAAATTCATGGCACTAAAAAGACAGCTCCAAATGTGATTTCTAAAAGTAATAATACTAT
Source organism: Lomographa bimaculata (assembly GCA_948107665.1). Lineage (NCBI taxonomy): Eukaryota > Metazoa > Arthropoda > Insecta > Lepidoptera > Geometridae > Lomographa > Lomographa bimaculata. Next base: position 2,185,568 of record OX403603.1, read on the forward strand.
ACCATGTATCACAATCTTCTGTATATCTGTCATTGTTATGTTATATTTAATTATTACAGTTTATGACTTTATTTGACCAATTTCAAAGACCTGCTTGTTTTAAAGAATCGATTTGTCGAGTCGGTTTAGATCGTTATTGTTACCACACTCGCATCGAGATACTCTTACAGTAATATTGATGTTTTATCGCATTTATTTTTCCCAGAACGGCGTCCTAATGCGCATCCAATGGCGTCGCATAATCCTAGATGAGGCGCACATAGTCCGCAACCACAAAGCCTCCACATCGGTCGCCGTGTCCAACCTCAAGGGGAAGCGGCGCTGGTGCCTAACCGGCACCCCTGTACAAAACAAAGACTTGGACCTCTTCGCGTTGTTAAAGTTTATGAGATGTACCCCCTTCGATGATATACAAGTAAACACCATTATCCGTAACTATTCAGACTGAAAATACTTTATTCACATGGGCCCCAAAGAGGCACTTATGAAAGTTAATGACTCTACTGCCAGATCCGCAAAATTACAGCCCTCTTGAGAAGAACCTGGAAAAAAAGGACGGTGCATTTTTTTTTCAAACCTGCTCAAATTACTAATACAGGAATTGTCTAAACCTAGGTTTATCTATATTATGAATTATGCCACCTGCTTATTCATGTTAACATTATAGGAGGGCATGTCCTTTCTTAGTAGTATATTTAAAAGCTCTCATTCTTTCAGATGTGGAAGAAATGGATCAACAACAAGTCGCAAGGCGGCGAAGAGCGGCTCAGCACTATAATGCGTTGCATCTTGCTCCGTCGCACTAAAGTACAGTTGCAACAGAAGGGACAGCTGGCCTGCCTCCCCACTAAAACTCCGCACATGACCGAAGTCACACTCAATAAGGAAGAAATGAATGTATATCAGAAGGTAATAGTAAACCGTCTTTTATGGTATTGTATGATCTTACTCTCGCATCACCCATTTGACTTTTTTAACCAACTTCAAGAAAATGAGAAGGTTCTCAATTTGACTGTGTTTTTTTATGTGGTATACCTCAGAACTTTTTTTCTAAGTGAACCGATTTTAAAGATATCTTTATTTGAAAGCTGGTGCTTCCCATGTGGTCCCATTTCAATTTGATCAAGATCTGACTTTTTGTGTTATCCTCAATAATATTATTTAATTAATTTAATCTGATCAATGGTTCCGAAGATAAAGCAATTAAGTCGGTTTTTTTAAAGTTTTGCTTGGGTTTAAATTATGTATGCTCTATATGCAAGCATTAGGTCACTATCTCACCTGATGGTAAATGATGATGCTGAGAAACTGAGATATAGTATACTAGCCTAGAAGATACCTATTCACTCTTGACTTGATGACACCCAGATATATAGAGGCCGTCTATTTTTATTTATTTTATTTATTTACAAGGAAGACCAACAGCCGAATCAAATTACTGGTCCTCACGGATAGAAACAAAATATTTTACTAATTAACGCAAACATGACATTAACGCATCGTTACACAAAGAAAAAATAAAAAATACGTAACAAAATTTCAAAAATTGAGTAAGTATACATCCAAACGAAGACAATAATCAGAATATTGTAGATTATTTTTTATTCAGTGGAATCATTACTATTTCCATGTATTTTGTGTTATGTTGATATCAATTGAAACTGAACTTTATCACAAACGTTTATAACTAGTTTCCGTGTGGCAGGTGCTCGTGTTGTCCAAGACTCTGTTCGCGCAGTTCCTTCACCAGCGCGCTGAGAAGAACGCGGACTACACTTCGTTCCGCTCGCGAGGGAAAGACTCGGAGTACGACAAAATGCACAAGAAAATGGTCGCTCTGCAAGGTAATTCTTGCAAGATTTTATTTACTACCAATGTTTGTATGTAATGTATGTTGTTTTTATTCACGGTCCAAAGTAGAAAACAACTAGTAGCACCACCTTCCTGTTTTTTTTAATGCTAGATAGGCAAGCATTAGATGCGGCCGAAAATGTAACATGCTTGCGTAGAAGGTACCTATTCACTCTAGACTTGAAGACACCCAGATTGTACCGTTCGGGAAACTAACACACAGGCAATGAGTTCCACTCCCCCGCTGTACGGAGGATAAACGTACTAGCCCTTCTTTAAGCTTTTAGCTTTATTAGCTGACTTCAAAAAAGGAGGAGGTTCTCAATTAGAAACCTAGAAGGCGAACGCGTACCCAACTAAGCGACGGGCAGTACAAAATATAGATGTAATTGGTCAGGCGTGACGCCGGTGAAGTCCCACGAGATCCTGGTGCTGCTGCTCCGGCTGCGTCAGGTGTGCTGCCACTGCGGCCTCATCGCCGCCATGCTGGACCACGACACGGCCGCCGCGCCGCACGACCCCGCCTCCTCCGACCTGCTGCGGGAACTCGACAAGCTGTCGCTGGAGGACAACGACCGCAGGAAGGTACCACACGTTGTATACCGATCGCACGTACATAGCTCATCAAAACATCAATTTCAACAATCACAATCGGAACACTTTTTGAACTGCCCGTTGGCGCGGATCTGTTGGGTGTGCTTTCGCATTTTAAGCACGGGTATCGGGTTCGATTCGCGGCGGGAACACAAGTTTTCTTTCCATGGAAAACTTGCGTTTCTGGTTCTGGTTGTGATTGTGTGGTGATAATATCTCTTTTAACCCCGAATTCTGGCTGGTCCGGGACTTACGCGGGCAAAGCCGCGGGGCGCAGCTAGTATTATAATAAAAAGGACGTTAGGAAACCTAAAATTAATTTGAATAATATAATATATGTATATGTGCATATAAAAATAATCTTAATATAAAACATGTGTATGCAAAAACTTTAACAATGAATTATATTTTTATTTTAATTATAGATAAATTAATTTTCTTCTATTCTTTCTCCCAGAGTGTAAACCCAGGAGAGGAAGACGGTAACGCAGAAAGTGCCACCGCGGACGAAGCCATCCGCGCCGTGCTATCTCCCAACAATCCCGTGTTCCAACTCAAGCGGCCTTCTTCCAAGATCTCGGAGGTCATGAAGTGTCTCAACGAACGAGTGTTCGCCAACAAAGGTAACTGCGCTCATCATTGAGGTCATCCGAATCATTAGAATTAAGAATGCCAAGCCGCAGTTCTACGTTTTATGACAAATCTTTTATTGTACAACCTATTTGCCTCTGGAACAGCTTACCGCTCTCTATATGTCACTCTCAATCACTACACACTTTAACTTCACACAAGACCAAATAAAAAAATGGTCATAATATCACTCCACAAAAAAAAAAACACTCTTCAATTAAGTTTAAGCTATGCATTTCCTTTATTAGTTATATATATGTATAAATAATAATATATATTAATTTGTGTGTGTTTATTATATATTATTATTATTTAAGTAGGTTTTTGTATGTATATTATGTATCTAATATTAATAAGTATGTGTAAGTACATTTATTAATTTAAATACGTGTTGAGGTACACCACCGTCCCTGTTTGTAATATTTTTATCATCTCCCTTTGGTTGTCTGGAAGAAATCGCTTTGAGCAATAAGACCGCTTATTGTGCTCCAATATTATATTCAAGATTTCTTTGTAAATGTTATTTTTAAGTGTGGAAATAAAGAATGTATCGATCTATCTGTGTTAGTCCTCGCACGCCGTGCATCTGTGTGAGGGACACTGTTTCTTTTAAATTTTGGCTTTGAAACTACATTACGGAGAGTGTTCAAGGGAATTTGTCGACCCAGTTGGCGCAGAGGATAGGTGTCCGCCCTTTGCGCCGTGGGTCCTGGGTCTGATTCCCGGCAGGAGCACGAATTCCTTCCCAAGGCATATTTGTGCTTCTGGTTCTGGGTGTAATGTGTGTGTGATGTGAATGTTTCCGGCACCCACGATACAAGTCTTTGAACTTAGTGTGGGGATGTGAGTGTGAATGCGTTTGTTTTGTGTGAATGCATTAGTTTTTTGTTTAAGGGAATTGCATAATCTTATTCCCGCATCACCATTTCGAACATCTAGTCAGAAAGCATTGCGGCATACTTTAATAGTTAAAATACTGACCGTTCGCACGAAGCGTTTCGCTTTCGTTTCATTATAAGAACTGCAAAAAAATTACGCAATGTTTCAAGCACTCAAAATACAAGTCTTCGAACTTAATGTGGGGCTGTTAGTATGGATATGTTTATTTGTCCCTGAGCTTATGTTACAGTTTTTTAAAGCAAACTTTTATGGGAGGGCTTTGTAATTTTGATCCACAACCTTGTGTGAATAAAAGCGGTGGGAGTTAACACTGATGATCAATTAAAATGTTTCCCTATAATACAAAAGTTTCACTTCTATCGCGGGTCCGTACGACAAACCCTGTTTTTTTGACCGAGCCTTAGATAATTGCCTGAGGCTAATTCATGAGTCGTCCGTACCGTGTCTAAATAAAGTGTTGTTGATTTGTTGTGTCCAGGAGACAAAGCTGTGGTGGTATCCCAGTGGACATCAGTGCTCCGGCTAGTGGAGCACGAGTTGAACATGCAGAAGATCCGTTCTGTGACACTCAGCGGGAACGTGCCGGTACCGGCGCGGCCACAACTCATCAACGCTGTCAACGATCCTAACAGTGACGTCAAGGTACAGTGGACACTCACACAGCTCACCAACGCTATCAACGTCCTAACAGTGACGTCAAGGTACAGTGGACACTCACACAGCTCACCAACGCTATCAACGATCCTAACAGTGACGTCAAGGTACTGTGAACACTCACGCAGCTCACCAACGCTGTCAAAGATCCTAACAGTGACGTCAAGGTACTGCGGACACACGCATCTCACCAACGCTGTCAACGATCCTAACAGTGACGTCAAGGTACTGCGGACACTCACGCAGCTAACCAATGCTGTTAGCGATCGTAACAGTGACGTCAAGGTACTGTGAACACTCACGCAGCTCACCAACGCTGTCAAAGATCCTAACAGTGACGTCAAGGTACAGTGGACACACACGCAACTCACCAACGCTGTCAACGATCCTAACAATTGCCGGGTGCCGGAAACATTCACATCACACACACAATCACAACCAGAACCAGAAACACAAATTTTCTTTGGAGAGAAAACTTGTGTTTCCGCCGGGAATCGAACCCGATACTTAGAAGGCGAACGTTCATCCAACTAAGCTAACGGGCAGTTCAAAACAAAAGACAAAGATAATCCTACTTCCTACTAATATTATAAATCCGAAAGTTTGGGTGTAAGTGTGTAAGTATGATTTGGATGAAATTTGGAATGTACATAGCTTATACCTAGGTTTAACACAAAGGCTACTTTTCAACTTGATAATAGCGGGCGAAGCCGCGGGGCACGGCTAGTTTATTATATACAGTGTTTATGTTTATGCGTTTATATACGTCGTAGGTGATGCTGTTGTCACTATGCGCTGGCGGCGTGGGCATCAACCTGTGCGGAGCCAACCATCTCCTGCTCCTCGACCCGCACTGGAACCCGCAGCTGGAGGAGCAAGCGCAGGACCGGATCTACCGGGTGGGGCAGAAAAAGGACGTGCACATATACAGGTACTAACTATACACGGGCTTGTAAGGCCTTGGACTCGACCGCAGCGGGTAGCGGGGCGGCAGCGGTAGCGGCTAAGGATATTATCGCTGAATCCAACTTCCTAACCTTCCTGCTTAATGTTATAAATGCGAAAGTTTTTGTGTTTGTTATTACGTATCTCCGTAACAAATGAACTTATTTTGATGATTTTTTTTATGTCCCATGGTCAAGCGTTTGACCACAGTCTCACCTGATGGAAAGCGATGATGCGGCCATATTATTAATAATATTTTAATTAACAATATTTTTTTAATAATAATTGTTTTTTTTTTTGTTTTTGTTGATAATAAGAGAAATAACGGATATTATATGCAAGTTTTAGCTTTAAATATGTAGCCGTTTTTGAGATAGGAGCTAATTAATTAGGTCTGATATCAGTGACATTGGTGTCCTACCAAATTAATTTCCAATATTGATTTAGAATAATTAAACGCAAGCAAAGTTAAAGAAATCCGATTTCACCGCTTTATCTTCAAAACCTTGATCAAATTTAAATGGGACCAGTAGGGAGCAACAGCTTTCAATAAAAAAAAAATCTAAATCTGTTTACGTGGAAATTTATGAGGTACACATAAAAAAAACACAGTCGAATTGAGTACCTCTTCCTTTTTTGTCACTCGCATTTCGGCGATTAACTAAACAAATGAATACTTTTTTCTTTCTAGTTGTAGTTGTGGCGAGATGTAAATGCTTCCAGCATTAATGCCACTGTGTGCGGGGCTGTGAGTGCGAACGCATTTGTTGGTTATTGTTGTTATGTATATATATAATATTTATTCTTCAAAAAATCTTAGATATTACACTTATTCTAGGACACTTAGGAATTGGTTCACGACGTCAGCAACAGTAATTATTACAGTGACCACTGTATCTCACACTAGGCAATCCTGTGTTGTGAGATTCAGGTTCTTCCAACTAAAATTACTTAACGTAAGCAAGAACATAAGATAAGAATTAATTTAATATAATAGATATAAGAAACGTTTTCTAAATGACCTTTCGAAATGTATTCTGAGCTTCGTAGATCAAAGACGTGTATATCTTCACCAGACGCGATGGCGGTATAAGACGGACATATATGTCGATAGTTCTCCATTTGTTTTGGCGTTCTAGCCAATTTTGAATGACGCGAACATACAGTCTTCCATACATTTGGCACGCCACTGCGACCATGGAATTCCAGATTTAGTAAATACCAATAAATTTAACATAAACGCTCTCACACTCACAGCTCCACACTAAGCTTGACGAGTAGTAAAGACTTGTATCATGGGTGTCGGATACATTTACATTACTCAAAATCATACCTAGAATTAGTAGGTAATAAAAATTTCTCTTGAGGAGAAAACTTGTGTTTTTGAGAACTTATACCATGAACACTATGAGAGCTTGGGTCGTCGCCGCATGGTTGCAACTCTCTCGGTTTTTTATCGGATACATTTCGGAGAGTGTGCCAAAGAACTGCTTGATCTAGTTCCCCCATCCCCGTTCTATCATCGGACAAGCAGACAAACTGCTAAGCGACACCGCTATATGGCGGTCATTACACAAATGCGCACGAAGCGTTTTGCCTCCACATTAATTGTGCGAACCGCAAAGGAATGGAACTCCTTACCTGAGTCGGTGTTTCCTGATGTGTACAATATGGGAATCTTCAAGTCGCGAGTGAATAGGTATCTTCTAGGCAAGCTTGCTCCATCGTCGCCCACATCGTCGCTTACCATCAGGTGAGATAGTGGTCAAAAATTTGCCTAACATGAATAAAAAAAAAACCGGCCAAGTGCGAGTGGGACTCGCGCACGAAGGGTATTATCATTTCCATTATCCATTATCATTATTATTTCCATTGTCATTATCATTTCCATTATCATTATTATTTTATTTTAATAAATTATATTTAAAGAGAACATAAATCTAAATATTCTGTGAATAGTTAAAGCGTCTGACTGTCACTGTTATCAGTATTGAGCAAGAAACGGTAAAAAAATCAAGTTTGGTGTATGAGAGCCCCCCTTAAATATTTATTTTATTTAAGTATTTGTTGTTATAGCGGCAATAGAAATACATCATCTGTGAAAATTTCAACTGTCTAGCTGTCAACGTTCTTGAGATACAGCCTGGTGACAGACGGACGGACGGACAGTGAATTCTTAGTAATTGTCAACATTTACCGAGATTATTTGCCATTGTGGATTTGCCACGCGTGCTATGATTGTGTTTAAATGACTCATACTAGTGGCTGGCTCGGAGAGCTATAGGCCATATATCGAAATGGCTGACATATTTGAATGAAATTCAATGAGCATATTTCACATAAAATAGAGTATACATATTGGTCTTCTTTTTTGCCATGTGGTGGCATGTGAAATTGCATGCAAAAGTAGTATATAATATAATTATTAATATTAAATTAAGTATAAAATTAAATGTCAATAAAAGAATTAAAAATACAACGTCAAAAATAATAATAACGAATTAGTATTGTTTTATTTATGTATTAGTATCTAGAGTAGGTGTGAATAATGATGTACTATTTTATATAAAAAAAAATATTGTACACCACCGTCTATTCATTCTTCTGTTACTGTCCATCCAAAGGTTGTCTGGAAGAGATCGCTTTAAGCGATAAGGCCGCCCATTGTACTACCACGATGATTGTAATATTTTATTTGTCATTGTTTATATATTTTTTTGGTATACAATAAAGTGTTTTGTATTGTATTGTATTGTAGGAATACGGATATTGATTTATATATTGCCGCCGTGCCCCGCGGCTCCGCTCGCGTTGATCAAGTTAAAAAGTACCTATGTGTTAATCTTAGGTATACGTACATTCCGAATTTCATCTAAATCCGTTCGTACACCTGAGTCCCAAATTATTTTGCTATCTTCTTACCATCCAAAGGTTGTCTGGAAGAGATTGCTTTAAGCGATAAGACCGCCAATTGTACTAACTAAAGTTAATAAAACTATCTATATATATTTACACACAAACTTGGGATTTATAATAAACATATGGAATTGCCATGCGATTTTGAATATATTTATTGTTAGGTATTGATGTTAAAGATTAAATTTTTTTTATGTACGTTAGGTAAGCGTTTGACCACAATCTCACCTGATGGAAAGCGATGATGCGGCCGAAGATGTAACATGCTACATAATACATTATCTTTATGTTTTCTTAGGTGGAGGTTGGTTTTAACAATATTTTTATTAAAGTAATAAACAATACAATACTACAAAATAAAAAAAACTGTATAAAAAACCTAAACCTAGTATGCCACCAGCAGCGGAGCAGATTATTATTATTATTTATTATTATGCACAATATAGCTGTACACGGAGGAATGTTATAATCGACCAGGAAATTTGAGTAATCGATGTGCATAAAATCAAAATCGTTTATTCACATGGGCCCCAAAGAGGCACTATGAAAGTTAATGAATCTATTGCCAGATTCGCAAAATTACAGCCATCTCGAAAAGAACCTGGCAAGAAACTCGGCGGCGCATTTTTTTTTTCATTCATTTTTTTTTAAACATTCTTAATCTCTAATACATAATTTTCTTAACCTATGTGTTATTATGGTAGTCGCTAGAAAGAGCCTGTGCAGTTTGCCTCCATGCATCCTTGTCATTAATATAGTCTGTGGTCTTATAGTAAGCTTTCTTAATTAATGCCCGTTTTATTACAGATTTGAACTTTCCCAGTGGTAATTCAGTTACGATTTTAGGGATTCTATTGTAAAATGTAACCCCATTTGCCATAAAAGATTTATTCGTTTTGATTAATCTAAATGCGCGCACTGTAATTTTATGCTTAAGTATATCTATTAAGATTGTGTGCGTCGCTTCTTAATTTATATTTACTAATATTTTTGCGAATATGAATATAAATATAATATAAGTAATATAAGTAACTAATATGAATATAAGTAATAAAAAAGTGTTTTTATAATTTTATCTTGAATCACGCAGACGCATAAGTGTCCCTTCGTTTGATTTTCACATCGTCAGTGGAATGCCAGAGCATTGTTCACGCTAAAGTCATTGTGTGATCTGTTTCCGCCGCTGCCAACTATTTTCATTACCATTACGTGGTGTGGGAAATATTTGGTCGTGGATGTAAACTACACGTATACGTATCAACCACGGCACTTTTAAGACGCTATACAAATATTTCGAATGGTGAAGGCTGGCGAAAATGTGTCTTTGTTAACGTAGTGATAAATTTAGAAAGGAAATATAATCGCTTGAGCCGGGGATTCAACCAGCGGCCATAGGGGTCTTGCTCTAACCGCTGAGCTACTCGAGCCCTGCCTGAAGCGACGAAATTATCCTTTCCTTATCGAGCGAAACGAGATCTCTAAGTTGACTTGGGCCGTTCAGCACTTTCCGTCCGTCCGTAAAAGTTATTCAATTTTGTCATTTTTAAATGTCTAAACAAATATTAACACTTTCACACACGCAGCGCCACATTACTTAATGTGTTTATGTTGTCTTTGAGCTTTCAAAGACTTGTGTCGTGGGTGCCGGAAACATTTACATCACACACAAAACTCACAGCCAAAATTAAAACCTAAAAATTTTTTGTAAAAAAAACTTGTGTTTTCTTCGGGCATCGAACTGCTTAGTGAACGTTTCCGGCACCCACGACAAGTCATTGGACTTAATGTGGCGCTGTGTGTGTTAAAGCGCTTAACCACCATGTGGTATTGCGCATGAAATACTGAATTACATGTTCAGGATGTTACACGTCTCATAGCAATTAGTATCTGGCGTGAGCTTTTAAATAAACAGTAAAACGTTTTATTGCTGTTCAAAGTTTAACGCTTTTTAAATGTCTGGTGTTTTTATATCTTGGTGGGAAACGTTAAAAAGTTTTTAGTCTTTTTTTATGAGTAGTAGGCTAAAATATCGACTGATGACTGGTTTTTTCTTATCAACATTTTTTTCAAATGCCCTAAGAGGCTGTCATGAAAGTTAATTAGAAGAAAATTAATAAAAAAATGTGCCGCGGAGTATCTTGACAGGTTCTCATGGCAGAACTGGTTGGACTCTACTGCAAAGACATAAAAAAAAAAACAAAAACCTAAATTAGCAAAATTACAGCCACGAATGTCGATCGCAGCGTCTCACCTACAAGACCCCATAATCCCAATCCGACAATTCTTTTGCTAACAGTCCTTAAATTTCCATGGAGCGATGTCGACTAAAAATATAACTTTAATTTTTGTTCGATGGAGCCCAGTGGATACAAAGTACAACTGTTGTATGGTCATTCAATTGTTTGAGAACAGTAGCCGTGGAGTGCAGTGGCATAACCCCTCGAGAACAACCTTGCAAGAAACTCAGCGGCGCATTTTCATTCATTATTTTAAACATTCATATATTACCGATACAGGAATTATATATAATATTTTACAACATTCATAAATTACCGATACAGGAATTATAATAACCTAGGTAGACCGTACGAGCTAGCTGAGCGTCCATGAGAAAATGCTCACAATGGATTTAATTTGTTGCCTTCAAAAGCTCAAGCACGACGTTAGAACAGGGGAGCCTTCACTACAGCTGAGCTATCATCGCTTCAAAACAAATTGAAATACATACATTTATTTACATTATAAAATTCCATTGTACACAATTGAATGAATCCTATTTGGCAACATGCATGTTCGTCGCTGTAAATCACTGATTGGGAGACAGACAGTATTATGCGGTGGATTTACTGACATATAAAATTAAACCGATGCTATGTTTTTTTTTAAATTTATTTTGATATTGTGAGGGTCTACCACAACGTCTTATAATGTAGCAGTGTTACACTTACACTATTTATACATGACGTATTTGTTTTAGTGAAAATGTATATGTCTAAATAGTTAATAGAAGGCGGCTTTAATATAAAATACAAAGATTTTACGTGTTGACGACCCAGTTGGCGCAGTGGACCGCCCTCTGCGCCGTGGGTCCTAGGTTCGATTCCCGGCAGGAGCATAAATTCCTTCCTAAGGGATATTTGTGCTTCTGGTTCTGGGTGTAATGTGTGTGTGATGTGAATGTTTCCGGCACCCACGATACAAGTCTTTGAACTTAGTGTGGGGCTGTGAGTGTGAATGCGTTTGTTTTGTTTCAAGCCGTGTACACAATTGATTACCAAAAAGAAAAAAGTTGTTAAAAACGTTTTCGTGATAGTCCGATCTCCATCATCAGGCGAGTTCACGACAAAAAGTCATGGCGCTCACTGAGTGTGTGTAAGTGAGCAACGTGACCTTCCGTAGTGAACACTTCCGATTCTTTTTTTTTCAGGCTTGTTGATACATTCGTACATTCCCGAAACCTAGGTCGCAAGAATCGACCCTAAATCGTGAATTAAGCCGTATCATTGCCGTATCAAGCCCTACCTACGTATAATACACACGATAGTAAAAACTTTAAAATCATAAACCATAATTCCCCTTCGTAGTCTTATCAATGAAAACTTCACCTCTAGGATGACTGGCAGAAAATGCTATTTTAGCCAATAAGCCCTTATTCTGTTTTATGTGTAAAAGTACAAAATGAACTCGTACTCATAAACGTATATACCTACTAGTAAATATAGCTCAAGCTTTTATATCTCTATAAAAATATTTAATTTTTTCTGTCTACAGATTCATGTGCGTGGGGACAGTAGAGCAAACCATTCGAAAACTGCAGGAGGCGAAGCTCCAGCTGGCGGAGAACGTCCTTACTGGAGCCCGGAACAACGGGGCCTCCACGCTGTCTATAGAAGATCTCAAGATGCTCTTCAATATGGGGAGCGATTGAGATTATCTTTGTTTTATTGCAGACTAGCCGTGTCACGCGGCTTCGACCGCTATTGTCAAGTTAAAAAGTAGCATATGTGTTAATCCTAGGTATAAGCTCTGTACATTCCACATTTCATCCAAATCCGTTCAGCCTTTAAAGCATTAAGAGGGACAAACATACTTACAAATAAACTTTCGCATTTATAATATTAGTAGGAAGTAGAGTAGAATCTCTTCATGGACCTAACAAATCTTAAACTTTTTTATTTATATCTCCTCTTCAAGTGATTAGAATTTATATTTTTAATCGACTTCAAAAAACCGAGGTTCTCAAACCGTTGGGTTTTTTTTAATGCTTGTTCCGTGGTTGCTCGGTGACGACTACGCCGATAAATTATTTGTTTGTTTATGGGTACACTTCCCAGGTGGTCCTTAAAATTTGATCAAGATCTGATGAAGACTTTTGGAGATATTTGCGATTGAAGTCGGTTATTCGTTTATTAAACTCATATATTATATAAGGGACATTTATCATGTACATTTGATTTTGATTGAGAGCTCAATGTTTCTTGAAGTGATGCTTACAATTAGGCATTAGAAATGTCTCTATTTCATGCAACGAATAAGACAAAACGAATATAATGGTCAATGGTGGATCGTTTAATGTAAAAATATCACCATTTATTGATGCACAAACAATTTTGATGCTGGTAAATGAAAAGGCGGATAAGTCCTTATAACATGCCGCCATCACAAACAAAGAAAACTTTAAGAAAAGAATAAGTGTTCGTTAAAATTTTAAATAAAGAATAAGTGTTATACTATACACTCTCTGGTGAGGTATACAATCTTGATTCATAATAATATGGCCAGTATTTTTTCTTGAGGTCTCTGCGCACTATACCGGGCCATGCAATGAAATAACAGTACAATCACCTGAATCACCGTACATCCAAATTCACCCATATGATTAGTTCCAAAACTAAACAGTAATACGCCAGGTATCACCAATGACCAACAGGTGCGTATTGGTTCTTTATATTCACATATTTTCCGTGTTCAACTCTATATTCTCTCTTTCCAATTTTGAAGTAAATAGGTTTGTTTTATACAGTAGAACCTCTTTTTGCTATCCTATCTTCTTTTTCAACATACACAAAGTATACTATTTCTAGATTGTCTGACTCTAAAAATGCATTGCTTGCCAGTTTATTGCCTACATACACTCATACACACAGTTATATAGTTTCATTCTAAAATATCTACTTAATGTCTAAGAAAGTACATATTATTATTATTTTAAGTAAACAAAGCAATTCATTATAGTAGGGGAGCCCACGATGCTAAATGGGGATTTACTCGAGCGTCATAGAGACCTATTGGGTTGGAAAGCTTAGATGATAAGAAGAAAAAAATGTTATATATGTATACCTTTTCATCGGTGGGGGGAGCGGCTATAAATTTTCAAAAATGTAAAAAAATACTGTTGCATGGGCATACTCGAGCGCGTCAGATAATGATAGCATCAATGTCCTACGTATTTTTAATAATGTACATATGTTAATCTGATCGTTTTCATGATGGGGGTGGTCGTACTTAAGGGTTGAAAACGAAAAAAAAAAAAGTTTTGTCGAGCGCGTCAGATTTTCTAATGGGGTGTTAACTGTACCTAAAAAAAGCTCTAATTCAATAATCTGACGATTTTGATGTGACGCAAACTCGTGGCCATTATTACAATGTGTAAAAAAAATTCGCCATTTTGAAATACTCAAGCGCGTCAGATTAAGATATATATGGTTCATCTTTATGTCCTAGACATGCTGTCTCATAATCTGACCATTACCTAGAGGGATTCGCCTAAACTGACAAAAAAATTTTTTTTTTTTAAAAACCTTGTGTCATCAGCTGTGATGGCGTCATGGCAACCGAAACCAGAGTAGGGACGGAGTAAGAGAGTAATATATAGAGAAAGAGGGAGAGGAGAATAGAAACGCGGAGAGGGGAATATAGGTATCATGCAGCTGCACGCATTAAACTTTATCGACAAATTTTTGGTACTTCGGCTTGTTGAAATGGTCAGATTATATATTTTTCGTTAACCTTGAATTATTTCCTTAAAAATAAAAAATAAATTAGCCACGCTCGAGAATGTCGAGATGACGTTTTTTTTTTACAACTTTTTAGCCCTCCTCTTTCTTTACGTCACTCTCAAATTGTCAGATTAATGGAATATACACTTTTTAGCATGTAATTAACTCACCCTACCTTAATCTGACGCGCTCGAGATTTTCTGATGATCAATTTTTTTTTACTAATCTGATCCTTTATCCTTGACGTGCGGCCATATATATGGTGCTCATATTTGGTGGAGGTACTTAACCGGGTACAAGGTATCCCCCTGTATATTAATCTGCCGCGCTTGAGTAAATCCCGAAATCCCCGCTTGGGCTCCCCTACTATTAAGAATAGTTACATACATGGTTTGAAAATTACTTTTGTTTGTCGTTGTATATTTACCGTTCATGATCATTGTAAAGTGAACCGCCACCGAATGTAAAAAGGGTTAAGTAAGGGGTGTCATTTGTGATCATAGTAGGTCAGGTTTAGTGGACAGAGACCTTAAAAGTTGCCACTATAAAAAAAAAAATCTGATCAAAAAGTGCCTATAGAATCAATTACGCTTAAATAGCATGACTTAGTTGTAAAATGCTCACCTTTCCAACTAATTGGACATGTTCTATCTCAAGTGACTTGCTAATAAGTGCGAAATTGTGTTCGTTTTAATGAACTCTATATAAAAACATCGTAATAGTCGGTCTCGACTCAAGTCGGTCTATGAACCACAAAATTCAAAGACCCGAGTGTTGGATAGGTGTATTAAGGCCCAAACTTCTTCCTCTGAGAACTCACTCTCAGGCTCAGGTGTTATGCCTACGCTTTATCTAAAGGAAATCTAAAAAATATGACTACTATTGACAGAATTTTCTGAAACCACCCTGCACAATTTAAAATGATGACATCACTCATCGTGGTAATATACCTAACTAGAGTAACTATTAGAAGTATTTTGAATTCATATTTAGTTATGTTATGGAGGTTTAAATATTGTTATTGATACTTTATATAAATGAAACGGCATGACTCACGATTTAGGGTCGACTCTTGCGACCTAGGTTTCCTAGGACCTAGATTTTTTTTTCGTCGTGAACTCGCCTGATCATGGGGATCCGACATCACCGACAACTAAGTCGCAAGAGGCGACCCTAAATCGTGAGCCAAGCCGTTTCTTTTATATAACGTATAATGTGTCAAACTCACGAAAACTTTAATAATATTTTTTTTTTGATATTTATGCTGATATTGTGCCATAGCTTTAGAATACTTTCACACTTATTCATAAAAAGTTGAAACATTAGCCTTATAAAGTTAAAATATTTTTAATGTTTTATTTTGACAGATGTGAAATGTCAAGGAATAAAACAAAACGTATTTCAACTATAGAAGGTTAAGAACGTTTTAACTTTTAATGAATAAAAAAGTCCATTATAGTCTAATGAGGCATAATTATGTTGTGGAAATTATTATACTTCCTGATCCTGTATGTTTATAACAAATGTGATGAATGCTCGGGACCAAAACATGTTCAAGGTCAACATTCCGCCATGCATCCAAAGGAATTTTATTGATTAATAATTATTGTGAATATACAGTAAGTTTGATTAAATAATAATATATTAGTAATTATCCATATTCAATAATTGTTTAGTAATAATTTAGGACATATTTACATTATAATAAATGATTATTTGTTAATATACTAAATTGTTTTCATCTCCATTACTATAACCTATAGATAAATTTCTCAGTGTTAGTTACTTCTGTCATGGCTTAACCGGTCGCGCTAGACCGATCTTGACGTTTGGTAGTCAAACAAACAAACGTATTCACACTCTCAATCCCAAACTAAGTTCAAAGACTTGTATCGTGGGTGCCGGAAACATTCACATCCTCTCGAAATATCTCTTAGGAAGGAATTTGTGCTCCTGCCGGGAATCGAACCCAGGACCCACGGCGCAGAGGGTGGAGACCTGTCTACTGCGCCAACTGGGTAGACATGTTACAGCGAAGGACAAAGGGTTCTTTTTAACCTGATTATCGTTATCATTAAAGCGGGCAAAGCCGCGATGCATAGCCTAGATTCAAATATATAAATATTTAGTAATTAGAAAAATTTTGAGCAGAAACACAAAATTATGAGAGCAGGAGCTCCGCCCAGTGCAATACAATATTTCTTTATTAAACATCAACAATATAGGTACCTATACTTCTTAGCAGAATTGTGACCAGTCCAGTAGTACAAGTTGTTCAATCTGTAATAAAACGGGCATTAATTAAGAAAGCTTACTATAAAACCACAGACTATATTAATGACAAAGATGCATGGAGGCAAACTGCACAAGCTCTTTCTAGCGACTACTATAATAACACATAGGTTAAGAAAATTATGTATTAGAGATTAAGAATGTTTTTAAAAAAAATGAATGAAAAAAATGCGCCGCCGAGTTTCTTGCCAGGTTCTTCTCGAGATGGCTGTAATTTTGCGAATCTGGCATTAGAATCATTAACTTTCATGAGTGCCTCTTTGGGGCCCATGTGAATAAACGATTTTGATTTTTGATTTTGTTATCAACCTATTTCAGGCATCATTTCGCCTATAGGTATCTTGGACCGGAACGTGGCCAAGATTGTAATTTAAGAAAGAGATTAAATTGTTTTTATTGTAGTGATAGATTTAGAAAGGAAAATTATCAGGCAGGGCTGGAGTAGCTCAGCGGTTAGAGCAATGGGGCATGACATCCTATGGCCGCGGGTTCAATTCCCGCCTCGAGCGATAATTTTTTTATTCTAAATTTATCACTATAGTTCTGCAGAGCATGGTTATTGCTATATAAATAAAATCTATTGTTTTGATTGATTCAAAATCGTTTATTGACGGGCCCCAAAGAGGTACTACCTAATGATAGTTGATGAGTCTGCTTGATTGAGTTTTTTTTTTTATGGATGACCTTATCATATTAAACAATTTGTTACAAGCAACCGTTGGATGGACAGGATAGATTAAGCATATCGTGCGGTAGTTAGTGTTCTTCACTGAATTTAATATAGAAGCTACACATGCAATGATAAAAATCTTATCTATATAAAATATATACAATTTATAGTCTACATATTACTGAGCGGGCTTCTGCCCCTTCATTTTTTTTGGGGCTTACGCCTAATCTTTGCCTTATCCAATTTGTGTTTCTTGTTCTGGTTGTGATTATGTGTGTGATGTGTGTGTTTCCAGCACACACGACACAATAGTCATCGAACTTAGTGTTGGGCTGTGTATGAAAGCGTTAGTTTTACATATCTCCGTTGTGCTGTATCTCATGCGAGTAAACACATAATTTTTAAAAACAAATACTAGGAACCCAGACATATGAAACGTTAATCTTCAATTTCATTGCTCAACAGAGCAGTAGGTAAACAAATACATCTACTGACGTAACCAGTCTGATAATGAATCAAAACTACAGTTACATGTTCATTGAGTATTTTCGGGGGCCGAGAGTAACCTTCGAGCTTACGAGAATCGGATGTGGAAAGAACCGAGCAACGTACGAATAGACGAAAATATTCCTAAGCCTCGGAACACTATGCGTAAGCGAGATACGTCTAAAAATTGAGTGGGACTTCGCATTTTGTGCCAAATGTAGTTATAGGTATACAAGAATTGCCGCGTTTTTCATCTCCAAATATATTTTGCAAACCAACAGCGGAAAAGGAATAGTATTAAATGTGTTACTCATTTTTTGTGGAAAATCGTGACGGACAGTCATTCACCGCAGACAACATGAAACTTGTCTAAAAATAATGTGGATTCACGGCCATCCCGCGGGACGGCCGTTATTGCAAGCGCTAGTGTCGGCCCGACTCCCGCTTGCATCTTGTTATATCTCATAATGAGTATTGAAAGGAGGAATTGTACTAACTCTGACCCTCAGGTCACCAAGCGGCTTCTCACGATTTTGGTGTTGATGATCGGATTCATTTGTATATTTGGAGGTGAGAGGATTTATTTATGTACCTTCATTATTTATTGAGATCTGTTATAATGTTTTACATTCCGTTTAGGTTCGGTTTGTATGCTAACTATTAATTGCAATGTTTAAGTATTTGTTTTTAACACTATTCCATTGATTCTAATAAAACTGAACATTTGTCGTAAATTAGTGTTGTATGTATTTTTTGACAGGCTTTCATTTTACTACCGAGTTTTACTATCTTACCTGATGGAAAGCGATAATGCCACCGATGATCGGTTTGCTTATAACACACCTGTTGTCTCAAGACAATCTAAACAAAATTAGCCAATAACAAAATGATCTAGCGACCTTTTTGAACCAATTCCAGGTTACATGCTGGGTCGCATGGCGCGAGCTGACGTAAAACGTAACAACGGTCTACTAACGTTCAATCTGACGACAATCGCTGACACTTTATACAAGAGCGCTAAAACAATATCGCCAAAAGCGGTGCATCATCACGACTCGGAGAAAATACGAAGTAAATTAGCCAGCATCTTCGACTGCACGCATACCAGCTGCGCCACCATGGATAAATACAATATAGCTGATTACATCAAAAACTCTCTGAACTTACAAGTGATGAAACTTATCAAGTCCGTCAATAACGCGACTACGTACTTACATAGCTTGAGATGACAGTTAATTAAAGAGCGACCTACGGGAATTTTGTTACCAATTTTGGGGTAGAAGTGAACTGTCCTCCATGTGGACTAAAATGCAAAACAAAGTGGCATTTGTTTGAGCACATTTTATGTTTTGTTTCTCTGAATCTAAGAACAAAGTGTGTGCGATGGAATTTGGACTGGTTCAGTGTAATTAGTTTTGACGTAGGTAATGGGCATATGAGTAGAAATATATCTTCTATGTATAGGCTGGATCTAGTACCTAGTTCCAAGGTTCGAGTCTATGAGGTCCAAGGTCTTCAAGATAGTATGAATGATTGATGATCATTGTGAGGAAGGTGCTAGATACATAGGTACCTTATAAGTTATATTATTTGTTCTGTGACAGTATGGCCTTATGATTTTTACCGACTTCCCATAAAGGAGGAGGTACTCAAGTCGACTGTATTTTTTTTATTTTTTTTTTATGTGTTACCTCATAACTTCTCTCTAAGTGAACCGATTTCGAAATTTTTTTTTAGTTTGAAAGATGTTGCTTTCTAATTGGTCCCATTTAAATTTGATCAGTAGTTCTTGAAATATCGTCAATAATGCCTTATTTGTGATCTACTTTGACGATGTTCTCGTTTACCCGACTTCAAAAGTTACCTAATAACTTCTTGTGAGCCGATTTTGATGATTATTTTTTTATTTGAAAGCTGGTGCTTTTTATGTGGTCTCATTGAAATTTAAAAAAATAGTTTTTGAATTATCATGAATAATGCGAGTTTCATACATTGTATCTGATCAAGGTTCCGAAGATAAAGCGGTGAAGTCGGTTTTTTTAAGCTTTGCTTGCGTTTAATTATTGTAGGTCTTGGGTGTACCTATAATTATATTATAATACATAAATATTATTGTTATATTCACTTTAAAGCTAATCTATATGTATATATATATTAAAATAAAGTCGTGTTAGTTACACTATTTATAACTCAAGAACGGCTGAACCGATTTGGCTGAAAATTGTTGGGGAGGTAGCTTAGAACCAGGAGACGGACATTGGACTTTTTAGGAACGTCACTTTTTTTTTAACATTTTGACATGCTTTCCATTTTCTCATACGTCACTCTTTTCTCGTACTAGGCAAACATAAACATGAAGGAGGTAATAATATAGCCACGTGGCATTGTAACGCATACCGGGTATGGCTTCCTAAACATGCACATTCATTGACTGTTAGGCGAAACGAAGGTTGCCGGGACAGCTATATGGTTCTTTATAATTTGTAGAATATACTAGAATTACGTTTATTGATATTATAATCTCCATAACTTATACTTATTCCAAAAATACTAAATTGGCGAGTTATGAAATCTGGTAGCATTTTGAGCATAAAGTGGTCAAGGGCCTGCCCACCATAAAAATTCTCGTAAATCGAATACATCAATAGCTTTTCTAATATATATTTTTTATTATTTATTCTTATCATTATTTAAGGGTATTGCAGACTTATAACAATTTCTATAAAATTAACTACCTGAGTAAATAAAAGTAAAGTTAAAGTATAGCTAAATATTTTGTCTATAGCTTTAAAATTATAATTTCTTTTAGGCAAGTAGGTACAATGTAAAAGGTTGTATAAACATTTAAAAATATATCACATCTTACTAATATTATAAATGTGAAAGTTTGTGTGTGTATTAATGTTTGTTACTACGTATCTCCGTAACGAATGAACCGATTTTGATGAAATTTAGAATGTAGATCGCTTAGGTTCCTGAATAACACATAAGCTACTTTTTAACTTCATTAACGCGGGAAACTCGAAGCCGCTGGGGACGGCTATTAAATAATAAAGAATAGCTGCAGCTAATTTTCCTGCTTTTTTTTTTTTTTTTTGTATATTCAGTTCCTAGTTATGATAGGAAACTATGGATTTTTCTTTTCACTTTTTTGACTTTCATAAAAGGCCATAATTATTAGAAGATTTTTTTTTAATTATTTATACTTTATTGCACAACAAAAGCAATGTACAATTAAAGGACTTAAAGCTAGGAGCATTTTCTACTAGTCATCCAGCAATGGTAGAACCAAAAGTAAAGCGTGCATCAGAACATGTATTATCCATAATTATAATTTATAATATAATATTTAATTATATATTATTTATAATTATATATTATATATTGATATATACAATACATAATATGTGCTTAATGAGAACGTATGGTAATTAAGATGTGATATAAGTGCTTATCTTTTTTAAGAAGTACTCTTGCACCTGTCAATTAAAGACTTCTTTTGGCGGTGATTTTTTAATATTTATCAGAAGTTGGTTCCATAGACGCACTGCAACTACTAAATGAGTCATCTAGAATCCCCGTACTGTAAACAGGCATAGAAAGAAGTAATGTGTCGGACTCTGTAGACCGCAGATTTAGAGCATGGAAGATATACTACACTTCTACAAATGTATTATTTTATCGTAGTCCTAGATATAAGTTAATAAAACTGGGTTTAATCATGTTTCATCGTATTATTCGTATGCTGTGGTTTAATAAGTTGTACTATATAACTTCTCTGAGTAAGGTGTCCTTATGGTTTTTGAAAGTCGTTAGCCTGCAACTACAGGTATATGTATATGTATACTTCTTACCTAGAAATAACGTGCTTGTCATATCTGTATACTACTATAATTGACTAAATATACTATAATTGACTAAATATACTATAATTGACTAAATATACTATAATTGATAACCTTTTTAGTCCTTACTTAATATTAGTCGGCAAGCACTCTCCGTAAGTGACGGACTTAAAATATATAATGTTATAGTCCATGCCCTAATCTAATACTTAGCCAGACTGTGCGCTGCCGTGGCACTCTCGTATAGTTCCCTTGCTCGGCTCGCACGTGTTATCATCCACACCTCGCAAGGTCACATCCCAGACCTCGCAAGTCGCGGATCGCAATCTCAGTGACCGTTATCCGAGTTCACTGCCCGGCCTAGCGGGTGTGTAAAACGTTTTGGATTTCCCGCCAAAGATTTTTTGAACGAAATTGATCAAATCTAAAAAAAGCCGTCAGTCGTCACAATTGTGACACATCCTGTTGGAAAGCTGTCATGAACATTTTTAGTGACCTACTAATTTAGTAGATTATTATTCGACCTCTCTCTATTGCTAAGATGCAATAAATTATGTTTGCCGTGTGGCAAACTTAAACGAAACGAACACGAAAGTGAAAAAATGGCGATGTTGATTCTGTATAATTTTTCAAAACCTGTGATTCTTCTAGTGTTAATGTGTAATAATGGTGGATTATTAACCGTTAATACTTAGTTAACGTGCATAAGTGTAGGCAAATCATACAAAGTTGAAAAACGTGATTTTCGCCTTCGCTTCAAAACTCCAATAAAAGTTCTAGTAAAGTTTCTACCACTTTACTAGGCTAACTAGACTTGACTATGACTGACTACTTGACTTTGACTGTAACTTGTGACTAGTACTTTTATTATGAAATATAGAATTTGTAATTGTTGTTTAATATTACGCCTGAAGGACTATGCATCCACGGCCACAATTATAAACAAATAATAAGAAGTTATTATTCAATTAGTGTGTAATATTAGAGACATTACACACTAATTGAATAATACGAGTAACTTAACCGAAGCGGAATACTCGGTTGAAGGCGGAGTATACTGTACACAGATTTGCCTAGTCTAAATCTGTGATACAGTGTGAGAACGACCTTTTGCCAGTCGGTGACAGTCAGAACTAACGCCGCCATCTTGTAAAGTGTCACTTTGTGACTTTTTGACAAATCTGTCAGTCCGCCTATGGCTATATATAGGGTTACCGTGGGAATGTGAGGACTCCTGGCAAAATTCTTTACTCGTCAATAAATATAATAAGTTTTTAATTAAGTTTAATAATAATATATAATAGCTCATATGTGATGACAGACTTTTTATGTATAACTTCTACTTGTCAAGCCCTTTTCAATGATACCCCACAAAGGTAGATAAAAAATAAAAAACATTTCGCTCCCCTCCATGGCTCCTTAATGCCCCCTTAATATTTCCATTTATGTTATTTTAAATGTCATTTCAGGCTTTGGGCCGTAAATTTACATATTCATTCGCTTATATGGTTTAGACGCTAAATGCCTCTGATAGACGGACGGACGGACGGACAAAGTGCTGGCCGACCAAAGTCAACTTAGAGATCTTGCTGCGCTCGATCAATTATAATTATAATTACAAATACTTAACAAAAACAAACAAACATACAAATGCACTCACATTCACAGTCCAACCCTAATTTCAGAGACTAGTATCGTAAAGAATATACGACCATTGTGAAGAAAAATTATGCTTCTGCCGTGAATCGCACCCAGGACCTACGAGCTGCCTACTGGGTTGGTTGGTTAAATTTCATAAATATGATAAGATTTTGTATATTTTTGAAAATGTACAGTCTGTACTTACAAACAGACAAACATAGATACCTACCTATAAATAATTTGGTATATCGTAAGTTAGATTTGTTTTGGCCAGGGTCACATAATTAGTATGTTCGGATGTTAAGAATTTGTTCGCTAACGCTACATCACTCAATGGTTGCTATTTTCTATTTACCATGACAAAATACTAAAAACCCATGCTGATAGCCGTGAATTATGCCATTTCTGTTAATTTTGGTACATTATCAGGCCGTATATTGGTGATTTTGGTAGATTTTCAAAGACGCGGTGGTCACATTTGCTATATCCGCCAAACGCCGCCGCCGTTTCGCCGCCATTTTGACTTGCAACAGAATAGAGGTTGTTTGTGGTCCGAAAAAGTGTTGATTTTTAGTGGTGAATTTAGGTGAAATACACTCAAAGAAATCCGTAAAATGGTTCCAGTAAGTCGAAATTTATTATTACACGGGGTGGAACCGCCGAACCGTGCGCTAAATCGAACCGAGTTGACGTAATTTTGCATCTCCGCAGCAAACGAAAGTGTTCGTCGGCAGCCTGCCGCAGGGCTCCAAACCGGAGGACCTGCGCAAACTGTTCGAGCGGTACGGCGTCGTCACCGAGTGCGACATCATGAACCGCTGCGGGTTCGTGCACATGCAGACCGAGGAGCAAGCGGGGGCCGCCATCCGCAGCCTGCACAACAGCACGTTCAACGGCGCCGTCATCTCCGTGGAGCGCGGCCGCATCAAGGAGCGCGGCGGCGGGCGCGGCGGGCGCGGCGCGGGCCGCGGCGGGCCCGGCGGCGACCGGCGCGGCGGCGGGCCCATGCGCGGCGGGCCGCCGGGCGGCCGCGACGCGCCCTACATGCGCGAGCCGCGGCCCGTGTCGCACCTGCGCCAGATCCCGGGCGCCGGCGGCGGCATGCACTCGCAGGGCATGGCCATGCGCAACGGCGGCGGCTACGAGCGCGGCATGGACCGCGGCATGGGCTACGA
This sequence comes from Lomographa bimaculata, assembly GCA_948107665.1. Lineage (NCBI taxonomy): Eukaryota > Metazoa > Arthropoda > Insecta > Lepidoptera > Geometridae > Lomographa > Lomographa bimaculata. The sequence goes on from OX403603.1 coordinate 2,210,166, forward strand.
CGAGCGCTACGGCGGCTACGGCGAGGACCGGCGCGGGTTCGCGCTCATGGAGTCGCGCGACCCGTACGCGGCGCCGGCGCCGCTGTACGACGAGCGCCGCGGCGGCTACGGCATGGACGAGCTGGGCGGCATGTACCCCGACGAGCGCCGCGCGCCGCTCTACGACGACATGGACATGCTGGAGCGCCGCAACATGCCGCGCGGGCCCGCGCCGCTGCCCGGCTACGAGCGCGCGCCGCCGCGCCACCAGCCCATGGGCAACGGGGACATGTTCAGCCGCCGCTCACCCATGTCAGTACTCTGCACGCTTCATTTGTTATCTGATGATTCACGATCGGTCAAGTAGCATAATAAAAGCCAATAGGAGGAACTGATGGAGGTATAATCTGGGGGTCTTCAAGTCGAGAGTGAATAGGTGTATCTTATAGGCAATCGGGTGAGATTGTCATCAAATGCTTGCTAATTGAGCATAAAAAAACTAAATAAGAGTGTTTTACTGGAGTGAGATGGCATTGATTATGTCATAAGGTAATGAACCTCATCGATTAGGGTACAAAAAGATTTCATTACCTGAAAAATCATAACTATGATTCTCATTGTCTATCTCTTCCACGTAGAAGATAGTCTCTAAATGATTACTCCCGCTTACCTTTTCAAACTACATGACCTGTCAATATTTAAGTAATTCATTACTTTCATTGCAAGTGAAAGAATTCCAGATATAAATAATTATTTCAGGAAATTACTGCTTACATCTTAAATGTAGCTTAAACTATAAGTATGTCTAGGTAGTTAGCCTAGCTTGTTTACAATATTTAGATGTAGTCAAATGCTTGCGTGTTCTCTAGTTCACTTAAAGCAGTTTGCTTATAAGTACAGTGAAGGCGAGACTACTTGCATGCAAACTCTTTGTTCCATGGACTGTATAATGTGGAATTCATCAAGTCAAGAGTAAATAAAAGTGAAAAAAATCTTTTTCTGCATCATCACTTTGCATCTAGTGAGGTCAAAATTGTTGTAAAATTTTTGCTTTCCCAAGATAAACAAATAACACAAATTATTTTCTTTTCCAGGCGAGGAGGTTCTGCTCCCACAGGTGGCTACGACAGAGACCCCTATGCACAGCAATATCCACCGATGGGACGGTAAGTTCACAACTCATACCTTTGTAAATACCACCAGCTGTTAGAGACTAAACATACTTATTACAGCTAGGAAGGTTGTCGTTTAGAGTTCTGAGTCACATAAAACAAGAAACTACCTTATTATAGTAATTTTGCAAATCTGGCAGTAGTCATTAACTTTCATGAGTGCCTCTCTACATGGTCCACATGTGAATATGGGATTATGAATTGATTGATCAAAAGTTTGATGTGTGTGTGATGTGAATGTTTCCGGCACCTACGATACAAGTCTTTGAACTTAGTGTGGGGCTGTGAGTGTGAATGCGTTTGTTTGTTTTGTTGTTTGTTTGTTTTCCGTTGCATTCAGTGTACATTGTAGATAATACAGTTGCTTTAAAAAAATCTTTTGTATCTCTAATAGCATAGATCTATTACACTCTTAAAACACTTATTCCATACTGGTATATTAATGCCACACTCCCACACTTAAATAATACATACACGCAAACCATTTAAAATGTATGCATGTGTCACAAAGCTCAATGTCACATCTCACTTAGTTATCGTAATAACTATCCAACTTAGTTCAAAAGGTCAGATTATAGATCATATCACTTACAAACTAATATCAAATGGGTGAAGTGAGATATTTCTTTCAATGAGGTGCTGAGAATGTCCATTTTCATATATATTCTGCAGTAATTATGATTATGTACAATTGTTACTAAAAATCAACACCTCCATTCTGAAGTGCTAAAAAAAAATTCCATCTATATACTTACAATAGGTGTAATCAATATGAATAAGCAATTTGTGTTTACTCTCTAACAGCTGGACTTCATAGAATCAATTACTCATATATTTTTAAACCACATCGCTCTCAAGTCTTACATCCTTGAATAAAATTACGTTTTGTAAATGCAGCTAAAGCTCATTGGAAATTAAAAAAGGTGATGCATTATGCTTACTGTTTTGCATTTGAACTCAGTCGTACTTAGTAAACTCTGGGACGCCTCTTAGGTTATAGTGGCTCGACATTCATCGAACACGGAATACCAAACAATGAAAGTAACGGATATACGTTTAGTGTTTAGTTTCGGGAAATAAAATGAAACCGTAATATAAAGCAATAGAAATGGCAGGTCTACTAAAAGCGCTATTAGTTAGACTGTTGACCTACCACTTTAACACCAGTTTTCGCTTCAGTGTCTGAACATATACCTTTTGTAGTCTTGTTATCATGGGTGCAAAGCATGCCGAGCATCTCGCAAACCACGTGCCGATAAAGCTTCGTTTAAGCCATTTCTAGTGCGTTATGATTGCGAGTGACGGTAGCACTATGAGCTGCGAGTTGTTTCGTCACTGAGCTATTGTTTGCATATAGCGGGGGCGGCGGTGCGCGGACGGGCGGCATGGGCCCGCGGCGCTACTAGCGGCAGCGACGGACTCCACTAGACATAAGAACGTAGTCTAATCCACGACTCGAACAAACTCAACCGTGCGTCTCCCCGATCGGAATTATCGTCACAAAAACACGTAACAAGAGCGGTACTGACCGTGACGGCTCGCTACACTATAAGACTATTCGAGTGAAATAGAATTATGTAAATCAATTTGTAATTAAATAAATGAGGATAACCAACGGACCACGGTTTCATTTTACCCGCATATCTGACGATATGTATGATGGAGCGTATTGCTGATTGTATAATAATTTACACTAATTCTAATGTTTATTGTATCATAAGATAATTTTGTGCTAGCTGTTTATTTAAGATTAAATCTCTTTAATTTGTAGTTTTTTTTTAATTTGAATTTTTTCACCTCTAGTTTAAATGCATGACATCCTTGAGACTATGGCTTTTTACTGCTTCTGTGGTTACGGTTATGATACTATCGTTAATTTGCAGGACTAAACTAAACAACCGGTCGTCAATATCTGACCGAGACGCATACGTTCGTTATATTATGCAATAGCCACAAAGGAGTGCGTTCTTATAAACCTTACATTTCGATCGCTCGTCATCTCTTAGTTCTAACACGAATGCCGAATCGTCTTCCATCTTGCCCCATCAAAAACTACAATGTAAAGTAGATTCGTTCAATTTGCTTTTGTTTGCGTAGAACGCACTCCATTATATCCAAGCGGCTTGCGTAGCGAAAGACCAATGTCTAGTATGATTCATCACAGCCACAAAGCGTTTACCTGCTACGGTAGCACTCGCGTGCTTCGGCACTCTTGTACTATGTCTCCCTAAGTCGGCGTCGGACGTCGGCTCTCATACAGAAGTGCGTGCGAGTATTTCAGATATAGTTAGGAGCGGCACGAGGACGCGGCGACGATGCGTACTGCTAACATACGACGTTACGCTGTAGACGTTAGGCGACCAACGCTGCGACACAGGATGCGAAAAACGACAATCGTAAGTACGGATATAGGCAGTTAGTGGCGCGCAATCGCCTGCTCTCACGTAATGTTGTCATGTCCTTCGATTTTTATCACGAGACGTTGGAGACTTGCCGCAAGATCTTAAATGCGCAAGCGCATACGTTGACCAACGGGTTCTATGCGACTAAATAAACAAAGCGCTTTTTTTTTTAATGACACCGGCAAACAGACGTCCACTCCACACGTAATAAATCATAAAAAGACGCCAATTTTTACATCGCATTAATAAGAATTCTGCTTCTGAAAACGACAGTGTTTCGAAACGTCAGTCTGGCTACAATTCGTTTGAAATTAAATCTGAACCGGTTTATTCGAGACAGCGCCAGCGCCCAATGTTAGCGAGATGTGCATTTTATAACGTTTTATAATGTTTTCCAGGATTCTGGCGCCCGGATGAAGATTCTCTCTTTCGAAAATAGGGGTGAATTAAGAAATTGAGGTATTGAAGTGCGTCCGGGTTCTCCCTAACCTGGGGTATGATGATGGTATATTTTGTATGAAACATAGAATTGTGGAAATAAACCAAAGGTTACATATTCAAACAAAATTTAATTTGCTTTCCTGTTCCCTTTTGCTCTCAAAGTCTCAAAGCGTGCATACATTGAGTCACTGTATTCGTAGTAATTGCAGTTTCTACTTGCTCTCTCTCCAGATTATCTGTATTCTGGTCTGCAACAGCAACATAATTTTAAACTTAAGGCAAAAGACAATAATATATCTGAGATGTTATTTTCGAGGCAGGTACTAATAAAACTGCACTGATTAATATATATAAAAGTATACTTTCACAAAAATTACAGTTTAATATAAAATTGATCTTTTTTAGCCGCTTTAAAAAAAATGGAGGTTCTCAATTCGACAGATTTTTTTGTGTGTTATAACTTCTTTCAGGTCAACCGAATTTGATGATTTTCTTTGTTTGAGAGTTGATGTTTTTCCATTGGTCCCATTTAAATTTGAACAAGATCTGACCAGTAGTTTTTAAGGTCAAATCAAAATAGTTAATTCACATGGGCCCCAAACAAGCACACATGAAAGTTAATGACTCTACTGTCAGATTCGCAAAATTACAGTTATTCTCAATAATGCATATCTAATTCATTAAATCTGATCATGGATTTCGAAGATAAAGCGGTGAAGTCGGTATTTTTTAAGCTTAATTAATTATTTAATAAATTTAGCTGGTGGATATCGGTTATGAATTAAAGGTTAAAATGATTACTTTGCCAGTGAAAATTAAAGATGAGGGTTATTTTTAAAATATTTATTTATAAAAGTACATCGAGAATTTTATTTACAAGATCTTTACAAGATCATATCAAGAACAGCAGTTTAAAAAGAATACAATTACTATACTATCAGTTGCAAGAGTTGAAATACTAACTTCAATGAAATATAAAATATGTTATAAGTTATTTTCTAATAGGTGCATTACCTATATTTCTGAACTATTATTGATAAGTAATTCAATTGTTATACAGTGAAACTTGGTTAAATGGACCTGGATAAATGAGAAACCTCTATTATTGAGAGTTGCAATGAGGTCCCGGTACTTTTTCATTGAATAACCTCTATTAATGGGATTTTTCGAACCTGGTTAAATGAGATCTGATTTCTAGGATTTATTCGATGTTTACCTTTATAATTGGGACTCTGTAACTCAATTCCCTCTATAAATGAGACAAATTAACAGGTTGCGACAGGTTTTGACACTTGTTGACACATTAGAATGCCTTTCGCACACGCTTTGTTTGTCAGTACTATCTCAGGTTTTGACCTAAAAACAAGGGAGTAAAAGTGTACAAAATGCCTAAACGTATTATATAAAACTTGATGAAAAAAAAAATTGATTATTTTCCACGTAATACATAATGTATGTACATTCATACCTACATAATGTATGTACATTCATACCTACATAATATATTAGATTCATTACACCAAAAATACGCATTTTTATTAACACCTCTCCCTCTAAAAATGAAATAGCCGTACATTTCGACCTCTATAAGTAGGAGCCTCTGTAAATGAGACAACTATAATTTTAAACCTGCCTAATTGGAAAACTGGATTAATGGAAACACTCAATAAATGGTACAACATTCTTGGTCCCTTGAGATCCCAATTAACCAGGTTCCACTGTATAAGGAAATAAAACAACTTACTTTACAATAATGTAACGCGATGAAAACAAACATTATGAATGCTTCTAAAAGCAATTTTTATTTGTGCTAATGAACCTACGAATCTCTGAAGTCTATATTATATTTTACATTATTCTGCAATGGGATAGAACCCCACAGGTAGGATCTAAAGAAACCGAAAGCATTACAATTATATCTATATACAAATAATAAAAGACTGCTAAAGTTATAAGATGTCCCCCAGACCCCCATCTATTGTAATATTGTTCTTAGACTTCAGCTAACATGCTACATCTTCGGCCGCATCTTCACTTTCAAAATGCCTGGCTATCTAGCTTAAAAAAAATGTCAATTTATTTCCTAAAAAACCCTTGTCACATTAATTGTAGTGATAAGCGCGAATGTAGAGACTTTATGGCAGTACTTTATGATTTGGTTTAGCGTTTAATTCTGGGATTTTTTTTATCTTGTGTGAATAGGTCACATTTTAGATGCATGTCATGTCATCTGTCATGTCTGGCCTATTCTGCATAAAAAATGCATTTCAAGATTATGAATTACTAGATTATGATTACTACTAAGGGGCAGTTTTCACGAGCGAGAGAATTGCGGCGATATTATCGTCGTGCCACGTTTTTCTAGGAACACTCGCTGCAATAACATCGCTGTGTGTAGACACGGTCTAAGACAATGTATAGGAATACGTGGCACGACGATAATATCGCCGCGATTCTCTCGCTCGTGGAGACGGCCCTTATGGGTTAACCACAATTAATACAAAAAGAGGTAGTTTTAGATTAGAGCCACCTGTAGATTTATAGCCACTATAGTACGAATGTGAAGGGATTTTTTGGAAGTAAAGTAAGTTGTTTGAGAGTTGATGTTTTTCCATTGGTCCCATTTAAATTTGAACAAGATCTGACCAGTAGTTTTTAAGGTCAAATCAAAATAGTTAATTCACATGGGCCCCAAACAAGCACACATGAAAGTTAATGACTCTACTGTCAGATTCGCAAAATTACAGTTATTCTCAATAATGCATATCTAATTCATTAAATCTGATCATGGATTTCGAAGATAAAGCGGTGAAGTCGGTATTTTTTAAGCTTAATTAATTATTTAATAAATTTAGCTGGTGGATATCGGTTATGAATTAAAGGTTAAAATGATTACTTTGCCAGTGAAAATTAAAGATGAGGGTTATTTTTAAAATATTTATTTATAAAAATACATCGAGAATTTTATTTACAAGATCTTTACAAGATCATATCAAGAACAGCAGTTTAAAAAGAATACAATTACTATACTATCAGTTGCAAGAGTTGAAATACTAACTTCAATGAAATATAAAATATGTTATAAGTTATTTTCTAATAGGTGCATTACCTATATTTCTGAACTATTATTGATAAGTAATTCAATTGTTATACAGTGAAACTTGGTTAAATGGACCTGGATAAATGAGAAACCTCTATTATTGAGAGTTGCAATGAGGTCCCGGTACTTTTTCATTGAATAACCTCTATTAATGGGATTTTTCGAACCTGGTTAAATGAGATCTGATTTCTAGGATTTATTCGATGTTTACCTTTATAATTGGGACTCTGTAACTCAATTCCCTCTATAAATGAGACAAATTAACAGGTTGCGACAGGTTTTGACACTTGTTGACACATTAGAATGCCTTTCGCACACGCTTTGTTTGTCAGTACTATCTCAGGTTTTGACCTAAAAACAAGGGAGTAAAAGTGTACAAAATGCCTAAACGTATTATATAAAACTTGATGAAAAAAAAAATTGATTATTTTCCACGTAATACATAATGTATGTACATTCATACCTACATAATATATTAGATTCATTACACCAAAAATACGCATTTTTATTAACACCTCTCCCTCTAAAAATGAAATAGCCGTACATTTCGACCTCTATAAGTAGGAGCCTCTGTAAATGAGACAACTATAATTTTAAACCTGCCTAATTGGAAAACTGGATTAATGGAAACACTCAATAAATGGTACAACATTCTTGGTCCCTTGAGATCCCAATTAACCAGGTTCCACTGTATAAGGAAATAAAACAACTTACTTTACAATAATGTAACGCGATGAAAACAAACATTATGAATGCTTCTAAAAGCAATTTTTATTTGTGCTAATGAACCTACGAATCTCTGAAGTCTATATTATATTTTACATTATTCTGCAATGGGATAGAACCCCACAGGTAGGATCTAAAGAAACCGAAAGCATTACAATTATATCTATATACAAATAATAAAAGACTGCTAAAGTTATAAGATGTCCCCCAGACCCCCATCTATTGTAATATTGTTCTTAGACTTCAGCTAACATGCTACATCTTCGGCCGCATCTTCACTTTCAAAATGCCTGGCTATCTAGCTTAAAAAAAATGTCAATTTATTTCCTAAAAAACCCTTGTCACATTAATTGTAGTGATAAGCGCGAATGTAGAGACTTTATGGCAGTACTTTATGATTTGGTTTAGCGTTTAATTCTGGGATTTTTTTTATCTTGTGTGAATAGGTCACATTTTAGATGCATGTCATGTCATCTGTCATGTCTGGCCTATTCTGCATAAAAAATGCATTTCAAGATTATAAATTACTAGATTATGATTACTACTAAGGGGCAGTTTTCACGAGCGAGAGAATTGCGGCGATATTATCGTCGTGCCACGTTTTTCTAGGAACACTCGCTGCAATAACATCGCTGTGTGTAGACACGGTCTAAGACAATGTATAGGAATACGTGGCACGACGATAATATCGCCGCGATTCTCTCGCTCGTGGAGACGGCCCTTATGGGTTAACCACAATTAATACAAAAAGAGGTAGTTTTAGATTAGAGCCACCTGTAGATTTATAGCCACTATAGTACGAATGTGAAGGGATTTTTTGGAAGTAAATTGTCTAAGATCAAAAAACAATATCACAATAGGTGAGTGACATTTTATAACTTAAGCGGTCTTATATTTATTTATATAGATATACAATAAAGATGTCTAAGCGCATCGTTCTTATGCGAAGTACATAAGAGCAAATAAATGCTTTACCGCAAAGCTGCTTGCCGTTGCCGCAAAGGCATCGGTATAGTCAAGAAGTATACGTTAACTCGTAGAAAACATTTCCATTAATGTTTCCTTCTACCCTTTATTATTACACAATACAATACAATACAAAACTCTTTATTGTATAACCAGTTTTCAAAGTGTACAACTAAACAATTCTTAGAAATTATATATTTTTAGTGGTAATACAATCGGCGGTCTTATCGCGTATAGCAATTTCTTCCAGACAACCTTAGTATGGACATAAATGTAACTGGAAAGTGTTAGACGGTGGTGTACACTAGTCAATGAAAAATAATAAAGTACAAGAACCTATCAAAGCAATTACATACTAAATATACATACATATATACGTAATGTAAATATACCTACATAAAATACTCAATATAAGTGGTAGTACATAAATAAAAATAAAAAATAAAATAATAATAATAATTACGAATTAATGTGCAGCAGTTTTAACTGTTTTGGGATAAATAGTAATTTTTTACCATAGTCTTAAAAATTTGAAGGGATTTAGCACGTCTGATATCTACAGGCAGCGCGTTCCATAAACGGACCGATTGCACTGTAAATGAGTGATCGTAAAAACGCGTGGTATGCTGAGGCATCTTTAGCTGAAGTGTTTCTGAAGAGCGCAAAGGTAATTGATGGGTGAGATGCAGAAATTTAAAGCGCTCTTTGAGATAGACAGGAGTAGAGGGAATAAAGAGAATAGAGTAAAGAAGAGAAAGAATATGAGTATTCCTGCGAAAACGTATAGGCAACCACTTCAGCTTATTGCGAAATACGGAGATATGGTCATATTTTCGTAGTCCAAATATGAACCGGATACAAAAGTTTTGTAAACGTTCCAGTTTATTAAGCTGTTCCTCGGTTAGATCCAGGTAGCTGGCGTCGGCATAGTCAAGAATGGGAAGTAACAGTGATTGTGCAAGTGCTGTTTTGGTGGTGATTGGCAGAAAATTGCGAATTCTACGGAGCGAACCTGCAGAAGCAAATAATTTCCGACTTACCTCAGCTATTTGTGGCACCCAGGAAAATTGCCTATCAAAAATTACCCCAAGATTTTTAACTTTATCACTAATAGGTATAGGCGTACCGTTGAAAATCACTTGAGGAAGGCAGGACCAATCAATTTTTGAAATCATCCTGGAGCTACCAATTACTATTACTTGGGTCTTTGATGTGTTAACACTGATGCCATAAGACTTACTCCAGCTAAGTATTTGCTGCAAGTCAGAGTTGTTTTCATTAATTGCTTCGTCTAATTTGTCAACCGGTGAATGCCTATAGATTTGCAAGTCGTCTGCATACAGGTGGTAGGATGAAGTGAGATGATTAGAAATGGAATTAATAAATATTGCGAAGAGAAGTGGGGATAAAACGCCGCCCTGAGGAACACCAGCAGTAGTATTACACCACGATGAAAAAACATCGTCAATACGGATACGTTGCCGGCGTCCACACAGGTAATTTCGAAACCAGCCAATTGCTGTAGGAGATACGTTAAGAGAGCGAAGGAGTTCAAGCAATACATCAAAATCGACATTGTTGAACGCGTTACTAAAATCAAGTAGCGAAAGAATAGTTACATGGCCATCAGCCATACCATGCCGCACATCATCACTTATTTTCAATAAAGCTGAAACAGTGCTGTGGCCAGGACGAAATCCGGATTGGAAAGGGTTGAGGAGATTATTTGTGTTAAGGAAATAACTAAGTTGCTGATGGACGAGGCGTTCCAGGACTTTAGATAGAAAAGGTAAAATAGAGATAGGGCGAAATTCGGAAAAGGAAGAAGGATTGGGTTTCTTCGGAAGAGGAACAATTTGGGCCTCTTTCCAGGATGATGGAAAGTTTCCAGTTGTTATGGATTCATTAAGAATATGTGATAATATAGGTAATATTTCGTCCAGGACAAGCATAATCATATTGCGGCTAATGTTGTCGCTACCTACAGCATTTGACGAGATTGATGATAAGGCTCTCTTAACGTCACCATTAACAAATTGGCGGAAAACAAAGGAGGAATAGTCAGGAGCAGGAGAAGAAGAATTAATATAGTTTAAAGTTGAAGATTTAGTGATTTTATCGAAATTTGAAGATTCTGAAAAATGTTGGTTAAGCGAGTCTATGTTAAAGTTTTTAGGGAAATGGTCTTGACGTTGCTTTCCAACACCTAAAGTTCGAAGGAACTTCCATACTTTTGATGGGTCTTCACTGTCCACGGATTGATGAATGTGCTGGCGTTGTGCGTTCCTACACAGCCTGTTGCAGCGGTTTCGACTTTCTATATAGCGTTCCTTATTTCGATCGGTCGGACGCATCTTAAATCTAGCCTTGGCAGCCAGTTTTTTATGCATAAAATTTTTAATATCATCTGAGAGCCAAGGAGCAGGAAGATGTTTTAACTTGACCGGGCGAAGAGGGGCGTGTTTATCGTATAGATTAATAATTATTCTACTGAAGCTTTCTACTTTGTCATCAATAGTAGTTTCATTTATAACACCTGACCAATCTATTTTCAGAGCGTCCATACGTAATTGTTCTAGATCAATTCCACCAAAACAGCGTTGCAAGAGAATTTTTGGCTTAGCTTTGGGCGGACGGACTTTGTATGAAAGAAATATCATGTTGTGACAAGAAAAAGCGTCTGCCGCACATTGCCCATACTTGTAAACAAGATCGCTAGAGGAGACAAAGATTAAATCGAGAAGAGAAGGAATAGAGTTTGGAAAGAAGTGTGTAGCATTTAAAGGAAGTCCGTATATATATATATATATATATATATATAGTACGGATATTTGCCAGCAACAATACAAGACATCCTGCGCACCATTATAATCCCGCACCAAGGATTTCATCACGATACTCACTTTATAACATATAGATTGTTAAAGAATGAATGCGTGACTTGCAAATATTTAATAGCCGTATGTATGAAATCTTGAATGATCATCAATCACTTGAGAACGGCTCGACCGATTCAACAGATATTTTTGTTGTGTTCGTAATTGTTAGAACATATAGACAGTCCTAAGCAACATTAAAGAAATAGAAATAATTATTATAAAAAATCGAAGGTGCGAAAATAAAAACACAAAAAGTTAACGGTAAAAACGTACAAGAATCTCAAAAAAGAAATCTATAACAAATATCATCTACCAACCGGACTTTTCCAGTGGACTTAAGTTTAAACTATCTCTATGAGAGAAGGCCTCTATTCCCAGCAGTGGGAACGTGTGGTGATGAGTCTAGTTGTGGTGTCGGTCCTGCGTGGGCTGCGCTCCAGAGATGCGACTCTTGGCGAAGGCGACGGCAGCGCGGATGGCGGTTTGGACTAGTTCTTCGCAGTTTATGAGGCTCACCTGACCATAAAAAACAACTATTAATAGGAAATAATTTTTACGCATAAAAACTTAAGCTTAATTAAACGCTTTCACACTCACAGCCCCACACTTAGTTTTATAACTTGTGTCGTGGGTGCCGGAAACATTCACATCACATTTCTGTTCCCGGCGGGAACACAAGTTTTCTCCCTAAGTAAAATCTGTGTTCCTGGTTCTGAGTATCATGTGAAAGTTGTGAAACATTAAGTTCAATGACGTATGTGGGGCGTGGGCCGTAAAAATCCAACTTACAGATTTTTACGGCCCACGCCCCATATACGTCATTGAACTTAATGTGGGGCTGTGAATGTGTTTATGTGTATATTTTTTTACCGGGTGACGATGCCGGGCGGGTCATCTTTGTATTTTAAAATGCCCGATGGCGTAGATGGGTGCGCGTTCGCCTTCAAAGCAGCTGGTTCGAATCCCGGTGGGAACACAAGTTTTCTCCCTCCTCTCCTCCATTTGTGTTTCTGGTTCTAGGTATGATGTGAATTTTGTGTGTGTGGCGTTAATGTTTACGGCCCCACGACACAAGTCAACAACACTTTTAGTGTGGGGCTGTGAGTGTGAAAGCATTTATGTATATGTTTTTTTACCCGGGCGACGCCGGGTGGGTCAGCTAGTTATATTATATTTTGATAAAATATTCGATATATTTATAGGGTTATACAAAAATATGCATTCCTTATAGGGTTTGGTAATGTAGGGTTACAATGTTTATACTTGTCTAGTTACAAGTTAATTAAAGGGATAAATACTCATATCACAATGGTACCTGTGTGGGGGGTCTGGGGCACATTCCTAGGTTCATGTTCCATATCAAACAATCTTTATGATTATTGATTATCTTTAATCTTTATGGTTATAGGTATTGTAACGTTCCTAGTTGTTCCTACCTGCAGTGAAGTAAGGATGGTCGGGGTTTTAAGCTTGGTTTACGTAGCTCAAATAGACGACAACCACTGGCCTGAAATGGTGAAGGCATCGGCGCAGAAGTAGCAGTCTGTCCTTAAATATTTCGCGCCGACTTTTAATTGACGGTAGGCAATTCCTATACATAGTAGAGCTAGTGCACGTACCTTGGTGGCGGTCATCTCAGCGTACAGCAGCGGCGACTCGGTCGCGTGCGGCGCGGACGCCAGCCGCGCGTCGAACACGGGCAGCACCGTGCGCAGCCACTGCTCCGCCGAGAACTCCGCGCGGACGTACTCCTGTAGCAACGACACCTCGTTGTAGTACTAGTGCACGCACACAGGCGCACGGCGCGAGGACGAGTACACTGCACTCACGGCGACGATCGCTGTGAGTGTAGTGTACACTGGACGCACACGAGCGTGCGGTTTTGAGCGCGGGTACAGTCGCCATTATTTTTTAATTCTAGATGGGAAAAATTTTGACCACCATCTCACCTGTTGGTAAGCGACGATGTGATCGACGATGGAGCGAGCTTATTTAAAAGATATCTATTTACTCGCGACTTGAAGGCTTCCACATTGTACTCATTAGGAAACGCCGACTCAGTCAAGAAATTCCATTCCTTAGTGGTTCGCACAATTAACGTGGAAGCAAAACCTTTCACCATAAGAGTGTTTGGTAGTGTAGAGCGGGTGCACTCACCCGCGGCACGTGGCAGGCGGCCACTATGACGCCGCCGGCGCGGGTACAGGCGGCGTGTAGTATGGCGGGACACTCACCCGCGGCACGTGGCAGGCGGCCACTATGACGCCGCCGGCGCGGGTACAGGCGGCGTGTAGTATGGCGGGACACTCACCCGCGGCACGTGGCAGGCGGCCACTATGACGCCGCCGGCGCGGGTACAGGCGGCGTGTAGTATGGCGGGACACTCACCCGCGGCACGTGGCAGGCGGCCACTATGACGCCGCCGGCGCGGGTACAGGCGGCGTGTAGTATGGCGGGACACTCACCCGCGGCACGTGGCAGGCGGCCACTATGACGCCGCCGGCGCGGGTACAGGCGGCGTGTAGTATGGCGGGACACTCACCCGCGGCACGTGGCAGGCGGCCACTATGACGCCGCCGGCGCGGGTACAGGCGGCGTGTAGTATGGCGGGACACTCACCCGCGGCACGTGGCAGGCGGCCACTATGACGCCGCCGGCGCGGGTACAGGCGGCGTGTAGTATGGCGGGACACTCACCCGCGGCACGTGGCAGGCGGCCACTATGACGCCGCCGGCGCGGGTACAGGCGGCGTGTAGTATGGCGGGACACTCACCCGCGGCACGTGGCAGGCGGCCACTATGACGCCGCCGGCGCAGCCGAGCACGAGCGCGGGCGCGTGCGGGCGCGCGGCGTGCAGCGCGCGCGGCACGCCGGCCTCCTGCATGAGGTAGGAGCAGCGCAGGAAGTGCACCACGAACGAGCGCCCCGCCCGCGCCGCCGCCTCCGCCGCCGCACCCACCTCCGCCTCCGCCACCGACCTGCGCCCGCGAAGGTGACGTGTTCAGTGGACCGGCCGGCTTACGACTCCTTCGACGTTGGGAGAGTCCGTTTATGCAATTGCAGAGAGGCTAAGTCTTGCCTACACTAGATTCGATTAGAATTTACAGCGGTAGTAGCAGTTCGGCGGTTGCATTATCTCCGCAAGTTACCTCGTCGCTGACGCGTGTGTCTCTAAGCGCTCGCATTACAAGAATTATAGCTATTATGAATTACACGATTATTTTTTATGAACGATTGCTAGTTGCAATAAAAATGAGAAACAATACGGCCGCTCGACTGTAACAAGTCCGGCAATATTTACAATCATTTTTTCAGTATGGTTGGTAGCACCCGGGTTGATGTGGTGTACACAGATTTTAAAAATGTTTTTGATAGAAACAACCGCGTTGTCGGGTAGTTTGACACATTTTGCGTCATCCCCGTAAAGTACGCTTGTTAGTGCGATGTTTTCAAATTCTCGTTTTATACAAATTTTACTTTTACGAATATTAACTAATTTATAAATCAAACCTGGGAAAAAAATACGGTTTTATGAGCAGATTAATTATGACCCTTCTAACAATATTTTATTACGAACTATATTATGTTTTAGTATTCTAAAAGGATGCAGGTAGATATGGTTCACACAGACTTTCAAAAAGCTATGAATAAATAAGAGTTCTTCGTAATGGATCTATGGGTTACCGCCATCATAAGATAAGCGGTAGTAATTGGTAGTGCGCAAGTTATGTTTCCATAAGAGCCAATTTTGGGTCACTTGCATATTTTTGTTTTGACATTAACATCTGTTTTAATAAATTTGAATAGATTACTTTTGCGTATGACAAAAAATCATTAAACTTTAAAAACATAGCGGACTGTGTTAAAGTATAAAAACAAAATTACTTTTACAATATTTACAACTACTACGTCACAAATAGAATATTGATAAACACATCAAAATGCCTTCATCTAACATTTAGCCGATTACCTATCTACCCAAGCGCTTTAAGACACTACTTTTAAGAATGTAAACTATTTACTGCAGAAACGCAATGTTGAGTGCTGAAACTAGATTCGAGCAGACTGTCAGATAGGTCGACACATTTCGCAGTCTCCGTAGGTAGTAGTACAATCACCCCAAGCGCTTGCTTTACAAAAGACACCACTTTTAAGACTGTAAACTACTGCTGGCACTGGATTCGAGCAGACTGTCAGATAGGTCGACACATTTCGCAGTCTCCGTATCTTTTAGTACCTATCAGCCCAAGCGCTTGCTTTACAAAAGACACCACTTTTAAGAATGTAAACTATTTACTGCAGAAACGCAAAGTCGTGAGTGCTGGAACTGGATTTGAGCAGACTGTCAGATAGGTCGACACATTTCGCAGTATCCGTAGCTTTTAGTACCTATCAGCCCAAGCGCTTGCTTTACAAAAGACACCACTTTAAAGAATGTAAACTACTTACTGCAGTAACGCAATGTCGTGAGTGTTGGAACTGGATTTGAACTGACTGTCAGATAGGTCGACACATTTCGCAAAGTCTCCGTAGTTTTAGTACCTATCAGCCCAAGCGCTTGCTTTACAAAAGACACCACTTTTAAGAATGTAAACTATTTACTGCAAAAACTCAATGTCGTGAGTGGTGGAACTGGATTTGAGCAGACTTTCAGATAGGTCGACACATTTCGCAAAGTCTCCGTAGGTTTTATTACCTATAAGCCCAAGAACTTGCAAGACACCACTTTTAAGATTGTAAACTACTTACTGCAGTAACGCAATGTCATGAGTGCTGGCACTGGATTTGAGCAGACTGTCAGATAGGTCGACACATTTCGCAAAGTCTCCGTAGGTTTAAATACCTATTAGCCCAAGCACTTGCAAGCCACCAATTGTAAGATTGTAAACTACTTACTGCAGTAACGCAATGTCGTGAGTGCTGGCACTGGTTTTGAGCAGACTGTCGAGTAGTTCGACACATTTCGCGTAGTCCCCATAGGGTGCGCCGTTCGTGCCGCATATTTCAGCGAGCGCTCGCTTCATGGCGGACACCTCCTCCTTGCATCTCGATGGTTCGACTAGATGTATCACTTGTTGGAGCTTCTCGACTTTGCAGAATAATTCACGCGCCTGCAAATGAAAGACGTGCTTGCTTGGTGGTCGTATATACTAGTGGGCAGTTCTAGTGTAAAGATTTTTCAGACAACCTGAAGGAATCTTTGCCAATCATCGAAAACATGTCTTTCGATAATTGATTGTATGTAGGGAAGATTATGAAGACTTTCTTTACTTTAGTACTTTTACTTTAGTTAATATTTTAGTGAAGAAATTAAGTACAATATTAGAATTAGTATACATTTCATATACATTTTCATATATATTTCAAGTTATAAACTACTGCTAATTGTAACACAAGGAAGTTAAGTGTTATCCAAGTTATTAACAAATATGTAATGGTCATTAGCAGAAATTTATATTTATTAATTCAGATTAAGTGCTCCAATTATATTAAGAGAATAAACAGTTGGGGGCAAGCTGACCTGCCCGGCGTCGCCCGGGTAAAAAAACATAGCCTATGACACTTTGACTGACACTGACAAATAACGTGGGTTTCTATTGGTAAAAGAATTTTCAAAATCGGTTCAGTAGATCCAAAGATTGCCCCCTGCAACCTCACAAACTTAAGTATACATTTATGTACAGATTTATTTAACTAATCATTTTCTACATGTATAGATCTGACGTCGCGTTTAAAATTACCCGAACTTGATTTCATTTTCAATATTGATTTTGATATGAAATGTGGCATACTTTTACCTACACTATACTACTATTCAGCCAGCATGATGTGAACGCTTCACCCTGGTAGTGGGCTTGGGCACTCGAGTTACCTTATAAGCTCTTGGAGGTAACTAAGTCTTAGCTGTATAGATTTAGTTTTGGTATAGGAATATAGGCAATTGGCCCGTACCTAGATAGAGGATGAAGAAAAAAATTAATGTATCTATGAATATTTTTTTTACCGGCCACGTATTAGCGTAAGCAATCGACTAAAATCATAAAAATATATGTATACATAATATTCCTTTTTATATTAAGTATGAATGACATCGGCCTTCTTTTGTTATTATATGAATTTTTTTTTTTACATATGTACCGGCCCGATTCTACTTCCTTTTTCAACTAACTGAATGAGAAATAAATAAAGATAGTGTTGTTACCTCGGTGGCGGCGTGGCCAGTCAACGCGTGGAGAGTCGGCGCATGTCCGGCCGCACCCTTAACGCGCGTGACGACGAAGTCCCGCAGGGCTCCGGTGGAGGGCACGTGGCTCCCGCAACAAAGCTCCCTGGGGGACGACTGATATTGCGTTACGCAACAAACGGGTGTGAGAACTTACAAACGGGTGCAAGTCGAAGTTACAAAAGGGTGTGAGACAAAGTTATAAGGGAAAGTTACAAGCGGGTGTAATTTAAGTCACAAATGGGTATATGTCAAAGTCTCGAACTGGTTGACTTACGTCAAAATTACAAATGGATGTATGTCAGAGTTACAAATAGATGTAAGTTAAGTCACAAATAATTGTGAGTCAAAGTTAAAATGGGTAGTGGGACGACCCAGTTGGCGCAGTGGACGGGTGTCTGCCCTCTGCGCCGTAGGTCCTGGGTTCGATTCCCGGCAGGAGCACAAATTCCTTCCCAAGGGATATTTGTGCTTCTGGTTCTGTCTGGGTGTAAGTGATGTGAATGTTTCTGGCACCCACGATACAAGTCTTTGAACTTAGTGTGGGGCTGTAAGTGTGAATGCGTTTGTTTGTTTGTAATCCAATAAAAAAATGGGTGTAGGTCGAAGTTACAATCTGGTGTAAGCCTTAGCTGAAACAGTAGCATATCTCCTTAACTATGAATTAAACTGTCTCACTGCCAAATTACATTAAAATCTCTCCAGTTTAATCAAATTAAATAAGTAACAAAACCAGAACCAGGAACACCAATTTCCCGCAAAAAGAGAAAATCTGTATTCCCCACCGGTAGGTGTAAGTTTTCATTTTCTCTCAAATCCAACATGGCACCCACATCGTTGAAGGCAGACATGTAACCTACTTCGCCAGTAGGCAGTCTGGTCCACGCTAGTTTCGATATAGAGTAGAATACTCACTTTGAGGGTAGAGGTGGAGGGGCGGAGACCACCCGCAACCCTTTCTCCGGGTATGTCTCACCCGGCACTAAGAGCACTCCATCCGTTCCCGATAGTTGGACACCGTCTAACACTTCAGTGGATACTGGAGCGTTAGCTTTTATTGATTCCCTGGAATAATTATATAATATGGATTTGTATATAGACAACACAACTTTGTTATAATAAGTAGAAATTATAACTAAAACCACCGTTTGCTTCACCATTGTAAAAATAGTGGTATTTTATGCAAATCGATACACAATATTTTTTATCTCTGTTGTGTGTCTAGCATTTGATCACTCTCACTATGTTTGTAAATGATGGTGTGAATACGCAAACCCTCAAGTGTAGGACGACATTTGCAAATGATTGACCCAAGTTTTCGCTGCATTCGCGGTTTTCCAAGCTGTGTCGGTTTTTTAACGGACATCAAGAGCGCGGCCCTAGATCCTTCGCGCAGTCATCCACACATTCGTGCTACGCGCACGATTGCAAAGGCAACGGACGTTTCGCCATTTTCATAGTTCGTGACGTCTAATGTGTAGCGTAGATACTTAAACTAACTTCATTAATAAAATATTTAATTTACGCCTAAGAAGGAATTAAAAATTAATTGTCAATGATTCCCAAAATCGCAAGCAAGACTGAGAATTCGTAAACGTTCCTACACTTGGTAGGAGGAAGCGCAAATGTAGAATGCGAACCCATTTGCATATCCGCTGAGTTTGCAAATGAATGTCTGACGGCCCTTTACATGCGTGCAAACATTTCTACAATGAGTGACCAGAGTTTAGAATACCCAAAACAACACTTAGCTTGTCGA
This sequence comes from Lomographa bimaculata, assembly GCA_948107665.1. Lineage (NCBI taxonomy): Eukaryota > Metazoa > Arthropoda > Insecta > Lepidoptera > Geometridae > Lomographa > Lomographa bimaculata. Next base: position 2,229,813 of record OX403603.1, read on the forward strand.
TAGATTGTTCTACTATAGGCAAGCTAACCAGGCGAGCACGAGTAAATGCCTTACCACCTGTTGCATGTACCACCAATAAAAGCTCAAGCCCGTAGTAGTTTTCGAAACCGCTATCACACGATCGGATGGCAGGTTAGTACTACTTCATTCATATTACAATAAATCACACATATACAAACAATTAATAAATAAAAGTTGAACTAAATTTTGTAAAAGGTTTATATCAGAAAACAGAAACTTAGTTCAACTGAACGAAAGCAAGTTTTGTTTAACAGTTTTCTTAAGATCAGAAAAATTAAACTTAGATCAACTGGCCATGAGTTGAACTAAGTTTTGTCTGACAACTGAACAAAGGTTGAACTGGTTTGTCTGATAGAGATTTCTATTAGAAATTAAGGTACTAATTTCAACTGAACAAAAGTTAAACTAATTATTGTCTGATAGGTCTTTATCAAAACAAATAGAAACTTAGCGCAAATGAACAAATGTTGAACAAAGTTTGTCTATTCACATGAATAAAAAATAAATTGTTTGTGTCTGATAGGCCTTTAACATAAATATTTTTATTAATTCGGTTCATCTGTCATTAGTTGTTCGTCAGTGAGTGCAAGTTTAGATTACTTACCTAATAAGATTTTGTGCTTCTAGAACCACCTGGTGGGACAACTTCTCGCCATACACAGAGAGGTTCAAACTCAGCCCCCTATCCGTAACACTCGACCCTATCTGACACACCACACTATTTGGTAACACTTTCCTAATGGCCGCATTCAACAAATGCACTCCCGTGTGATTCTGCATAATGTTCAACCGTCTATCATTATCTATGTTTAACATCACTTCGCTGCCACAACTCACATAGTTAAAGTCACTCAACTTGTTTAATAAGAACGTTCCTTTATGAAACACAAAGTCACGGATTTTGAACACAGAATCAACTTTGAACGCGCTATGCCGCATTTTTATTACCCCCGTATCGGCTATCTGACCGCCTTCCTCGCAGTAGAAATTTGTATCTTTTGTCACTAGGTAATAAGTGCAATTTTCAGATGGATCGGAGTAATCGAGCCATTCGCCATCTTCATCGAGAATTGCGACCAATTTGGTTTGTAGCGGTTCGAATATGACACTAGTTTCTTTGACCGTATAGTTGTATTTCGGCTGATCGTTGGTCGATGTAACGCCAGCTTTTATCAAAGTTTCTATAGCTTTGTTGAATTGGATTCCTCTGTTGGTAGATTGTTCTTTGAAAGCGGTTTTGTGCCGGGACTTGTGGTGTGAGAGAAGTTTCCAGAAGCCTTCCTTATCTATGGTCAGGTTGTTGAGGTCTGCGATTCTCTGGATGACGTCATCTTGGAAGCCGTGCGTGTCGTATAGTTTGAAGACAACTTCGCCGGGGATAGTGGTTGTGTTGTGTTTAGCCATTATCTGTAAAGAAAGCACACTAATATTACAAGATTAGTATGTACAGTTTTAAGAGTATTGAACTATTTTATTGTATGAAATACATTATTGTGAAATATTTTATGTTAATAGCTTTTACGAGAGTACAGAAACAAGTCGTTCGCCTTAGGGGCAGTCTCTTCAAGCGAGAGAATTGCGGCGATATTGTCGTCGTGCCACGTTTTTCTATGTACTCTCGCTGAGATAAAATCGCTGTGTTTAGACACGGTCTAAGACAGTGTATAGAAATACGTGACAAGACGATAATATCGCCGCGATTCTCTCGCTCGTGGAGACGGCCCCTAAGGATAAGCTTCACGCCTGCCTGCCTGCCTGTCTACATATGGTGAGTCCGGAACTTCAAATATTAATGTTGACATGACACTGCTATCTTATATACTTCAATTATATTATTATGCCTATATTTTTTATGCTCGATAGGCAAGCATTTGACTATAATCTCACCTGATGGAAAGCAATGATGTAGCCGAAGATGTAGCATGTTTGCCTAGAAGATATCTATTCACTCTTGACTTGAAGACTCCCAGATTATACCGTTCGGGGAACAAAGACGCAGGCAATGAGTTCCATCCCTCGCTACGGAGAAAAACGTAGAAGCGAAACGCTTTGAATGAACTGGAGGTATGTAAACCATATATGGACGACGTTTGACAGTTTGTCTTGTTGTTAGATGGGAAAACGGGATTGGGGGAATTAACTCGTATAATTCTCCAAAATGTAAACGGTAGAATACTTGCGACTTTACGTCGGTGACCGACACTGCAATTTGGACTCGATAAGCTTATCATAACCAATGAGTCTACATATATTATTATGCAAGTCTGGGCATGCAAATTTGCTTTGTCTAATCTTCTTCACTACACCAGCAGTATTTTTTTATTCGGGATGTATATTTGTACACTATTTCACCTGATAGTAAGTGACGAATCGAACTATTTCCTATTCAAACGCAAAAAGAAGAAATAAAATATATTTAGTATTTATGACACACACAACATTACACTACAAACATACAACATTACGTACCGGACCATCATCACTTTCCTTCAGGTGAGATAGTGGTCCAATGCTTGCCTATCTAATTAAAAAAGATCCAGTGCAAAACTGACAAAAACCAAACAGTACTAAAACATACAAGCACAACAATTGGGGATAGAAACCTAGAAGAGCAGGATGGCCGAATGCTCATCGCAGACTAAGTCAACACATCTCGCTATAACGTGGCCCAGGAAGGACCCGGGTTTTTTTTTTTTTTTTTTTTTTTATTTGTGACAGGCTAGTTTTTGACCACTATCTCACCTGATGGTAAGTGAGGATGTGATCGAAGCTGGTAAACACACTAGACCTGGAAAACGCAGGCGCAGGCTCTCAGGGTTACTTAAACTCGGCACCTACGTCGACACTGGATCACTTGGTCTAAAATGGACCGGACAGTCTAAAATGGGTCCCTGTGGTCCAGAAAGCCTTGTAACAAACCTGTTTAAACTCCGTGTATCCCAGAGCGAAGCCCGGCGACTCTATGTCCGCCATGGCCGCCACTTCGGGGTGCTTCTGTACTAGTTCCCGCCATTTCTTCGACATTTGACTTTTTAGTTTGGCGTAGGATTGCTCCTCGTGCTCGATTATTAGACGCGCTTCTTTTTCCTGCAATAACAAGGTCACATTCCATTCTGAACAGACTTCAAAAAAAGGAAGATGTTCTCAATTTGACTGTATTTTTTACAAGCTGTATGTAGGTATATTTGTTCGGGTGGAATCTTGCAATTCAATTTTGAAGCAGAAATCTTCAACCGATTGAGCTGAAATTTTGTATTCACGTTTAGTTGTGTGTGCTGTGTGACGACATTCTAAGTCCAACATGGCGGAACACATAAAATGGCGGACAAATAATTTTTAATGCACTCCTACAATATGGGTATCAAATTAAAGGGCTTGCTGAAAATAACTCGAAAAATAAGGTGACGTCACTTTAAATCCAATATGGCGGACTTCTAAAAGCTTGTCTTTAAAAAAGTTTTTAACAAGTAACTTATTTTTATGTGTGTTACCTCAGAACTTTCTTATAGGTGTAGGTGAAACTATTTTGATGATTATTTACTTATTTGAAAGCTGGTGCTTCCCATGTGGTTCTATTTAAATTTGATCAAGGTCTGACCAGTAGTTTTTGAGATATCCTCAATAATGCATATATGTATAATTCATTTTATCTGATCAAGGGCTCCGAAGATAAAGCGTTAAAGTCGGTTTTTTTAAGCTTTGCTTGCGTTTAAATTATTCATTTTAAGTACAATAACAAGACCGAGAAAATAGGGGCGAGGTTAGATTCCTTTTTTTATTTTTATTTATTTGTGTCTAAGCCAGCGTTCGACCACAATCTCACCAGATGGAAAGCGACAATGCGATCTAAGTTGATGCATGCTTGTTCAGTGAATTATTATTCAATCTCTTATTCAACAACACATTATACATTTCTGGAAATACTATAGGAAAGTACTATAGGAATAACAAAATACTATAGCAAGAAAAGAAATGGGACGCCGTTTCATTTTTTTTACTCTAACAGTACAGATTAGAAATTACGCTTAACGCTTGAACGCTTAAACACTGACAGTCCCACACTAAGTTAAGAGACTTGTGCCGTGGATGTCGGCAATATATACAGTTACGCTCAGAATCAAAAGCACAAACGTCCCTTGGGAAGGAATTGTGCTCCTGCCGGGAATCGGAATCCCACGGCGCAGAGAGCAGAGACCAGCCAACTGCGCCAACTAGGTTAATTAAATAGTAGGGGAGCCCAAGCGGGGATTTCGGGATTTACTCAAGCGCGGCAGATTAATATACAGGGGAATACCTTGTACCCGGTTAAGTACCTCCACCAAATATGAGCACCATATATATGGCCGCACGTCAAGGATAAAGGATCAGATAAGTAAAAAAAAATTGATCATCAGAAAATCTCGAGGGCGTCAGATTAAGGTAGGGTGAGTTAATTACATGCTAAAAAGTGTATATTCCACTAATCTGACAATTTGAGAGTGACGTAAAGAAAGGGGAGGGCTAAAAAGTTGTAAAAAAAAACGTCATCTCGACATTCTCGAGCGTGGCTAATTTTTTTTTTATTTTGTAGGAAATAATTCAAGGTTAACGAAAAATATATAATCTGACCATTTCAACAAGCCGAAGTACCAAAAATTTGTCGATAAAGTTTAATGCGTGCAGCTGCATGATACCTATATTCCCCTCTCCGCGTTTCTATTCTCCTCTCCTTCTTTCTCTATATATTACTCTCTTACTCCGTCCCTACTCTGGTTTCGGTTGCCATGACGCCATCACAGCTGATGACACAAGGTTTTAAAAAAAATATTTTTTTTGTCAGTTTAGGCGAATCCCTCTAGGTAATGGTCAGATTATGAGACAGCATGTCTAGGACATAAAGATGAACCATATATATCTTAATCTGACGCGCTTGAGTATTTCAAAATGGCGAATTTTTTTTACACATTGTAATAATGGCCACGAGTTTGCGTCACATCAAAATCGTCAGATTATTGAATTAGAGCTTTTTTTAGGTACAGTTAACACCCCATTAGAAAATCTAACGCGCTCGACAAAATTTTTTTTTTTTTCATTTTCAACCCTTAAGTACGACCACCCCCATCATGAAAACGATCAGATTAACATATGTACATTATTAAAAATACGTAGGACATTGATGCTATCAATATCTGACGCGCTCGAGTATGCCCATGCAACAGTATTTTTTTACATTTTTGAAAATTTATAGCCGCTCCCCCCACCGATGAAAAGGTATACATATATAACATTTTTTTCTTCTTATCATCTAAGCTTTCCAACCCAATAGGTCTCTATGACGCTCGAGTAAATCCCCATTTAGCATCGTGGGCTCCCCTACTAAAAAGAAAAAACATTCTAGATATTTTTTATTCTTGACCACAATTTCACTTGATGGAAAGCGATGATGCGACCGAAGATATACCATGCTTGCCTAGAGGATACTTATTCACTCTTGACTTGAAGACTCCCATATAATTGTGTATGTGATATGTAAACGTTTCCGATACAAGTCTTTGCACTTAGTGTGGGGCTGTGAGTGAGGATGCGTTTGTTATTTGTAATTGTTATTTTATATTTTTACCTTGGCCACAAGTTCCGGGTAGGTGCCTCCGAGAGTAGCGGCTACTTGTGGGTACAACTGTGCGAGTAAACCCGGGTTGCCGAACATGTCTGACGAGATCTTGAAAGATTTGCGCATTATCTGTTTCAAGTTAAGGCTGGAATAAAATAACAGTATTAGTTAATATCATTTGGGAGTCTTCCAGTCCAGAGGAGGCTGTAATTTGTAGAATCTGGCAGTAGACATTTCATGAGTGCCGCTTTGGGGCCCATGTGAACGATTTTGATTTTATTTTTTAATATCCGGATGACCGAGCTTTGCTCGGTTTTTTTTTTTTGGTAGAATGTGTTTGAATTTGTAGCCTCAGAAAGCTCCATCTAGTGTCGAGTAGAAACAGTTTTTTACATCGGTCATGGCGTAATAGATGGCGCTGATAATTTCTTAATCCCGGTTTTTCATATGCAGTTTGAGAACCAAGCATTTCTCGGACCTGGAACGTTGATAAATCGATTCCTTGGGCCGAAATACCCCTAATCTGTAACTTTCATGAAAATCGTTGGAGCCGTTTCCGAGATCCTGATTACACATCTATATATATAAAATTCTCGTGTCACAGTTTTCTTTGCCATACTCCTCCGAAACGGCTTGACCGATTTTGATGAAATTTTTTGTGCTTATACGGTATCTATGAGAATCGGCCAACATCTATTTTTCATCATCATCATCATCATCACTTTTCATCATTATCAACGCGGGTGAAACCGCGGGGCGCAGCTAGTATATATATATATATATATATACAAGAATTGCTTGTTTAAAGATATTAGGTTAGATTTAGAGTGAATAAGTATTCATGTTTCAACTTCTAGGCAATGCTACATCTTCCGACGCATCATCACTTTCCATCAGGTGAGATAGTGATTAGTGATCAAATGCTTGCCTTTTGAGCCATATTATGTCCATGAAATGTTCTATTTGAGCCGATTAGTGTTGAGACACTGGGCCTGTGGGGATCCGGAGCTCATTCTATTTTCAAAAATTTATCAGATCGCCTGGTTGAGGAGAAGCGTGATCATAATAATGGTACTTATTTGGCTCAACGTATTAGCATTGCAATTCAGAGAGGCAATGCCTGGCGCAATAATGGAACCGCTACCCATTGGGAGTGGGCTTGATCACTTGAGTTACCTATAAGCTTACCTCGTAGATAACTTAGGTGTTTGTTATATAGATGTATTTAGTTTTAACAAATAAAGGCAATTGACCAGAAAATATGTTCAAGTAATTCTGCATATCGAACCGCGCGTCCGCCTTCTAAGCCTCGAGTTCAATTTCCGGCGGAAACACAAGTTATCTCCACTAGGGAAATTTGTGTTTTTGGGTGTGATTGTGTGTGTGTGATGAAAATGTTTCCGGAAACCATGACACATTTATTTAACTTAGTGTAGAGTTGTGAGTGTTACTTTATATAATAATTAAACGCAAGCAAAGCTTAAAAAAACCGACTTCACCACTTTATCTTCGGAACCTTGATCTGATATAATGTATTAAACACGCATTATTGACTATAACTCAAAAACTAGAGATCAGATCTTGATGAAATTTCAATGGGACCACATGAAAAGCACTAGCTTTCAAATAAAAAATAATCATCGAAATCGGCTCACAACGAAAGAAGTTATGAGGTAACTTTTGAAGTCGGTTAAACGAGAACATCGTCAAAGTAGTCCACAAAATAGGCATTATTGACGATATTTCAAGTACTACTGATCAAATTTAAATGGGACCAATTGGAAAGCAACATCTTTCAAACATGAGGTGACACAAATAAAAGATAAAAAAAATACAGTCGACTTGAGTACCTCCTCCTTTTTTGTGAAGTCGGTAAAAAAACATTACGTTTACCTAGATGCAGGGAAGGCGCCGTCGGCTAAACAGACGCTGACCATCCGTGCGTGGTCAGCGAGTCTGCGGTACGCGCAGTCCAACACAGCACCCTCGCTGTAACTGCCACCATAAGGGTCTACGCCTTTGCTGAGCTGCAACCAAATATAAAATCAGTTGAAGCGCATGACGCTAATACATTTCACCAGCGGGGGAAGAGGACGTGGTAAAGGTACTTGTGATTTGGTCTATGCCAACGAAAGAGCGTCCAAATGGCGTTTAAAACGAACCTGATTACATTTTCAAATAAAAATAATTATTTTTATTCTTTAATTGACAATACATTTTACTGTTTGAAGGAGTTTCTGAATACTAAATTCGATTGACATCATAATATTATATTAAAATCAATATCTGTATTCCTACTTAATTCGTTATTATTTTTGACATTGTATTTTTAATTCTTTTATTGACATTTCATATTATACTTAACTAGCGATCCGCCCCGGCTTCGCCCGGGTGTGATAAATGAAGAACCGCTCGACCGATTTTGTGCAAACTTCACATAAACCATCTACTAAATAGTCCGAACAAAGCCTAAACATTTGGTTTAGATAGGTGAGCCTGTTCTTGAGTTATAAAATTACAACGAAAAGTGGCATTGATTTTTATATATATAGATTTAATATTACTTTTGCATGCAATTTCACATGCCACCACACGGCAGAATAGAAGGACGATTCAACAATGAAGACTAACATGTAGGTATACCTACTCTATTTTGTGTTGGCTATAGATAGTTCGTTATAGAAGTCGGGCAGTTTATTGTAGTCATGGACGTACAATTAGTATTTCATACGACTGTTTACGAAAGCAGATTAGTATTTGAGATGCTATACATGCACCAGAGGCGTAGCGTGCCTTAGCCCCGTATAAAAATTTGTTTGGTTGGCCCTTATGACCTTCATAAGGGCCAGCGAAATTTGTTTTGCTGGCCCTTATGAAGGGTAAAGATTTTTCACAAAAAAAAAGTTTCTGCATAAAATTAAAAGATATATTTATTCATCATAATTATCTATCTGTCACTATTTCCAAAATGTTTACAAACAATTCAAATTAAGTAAATATACACTATCCTTGCCTTTTTTTCGGCAAACTGATTTATTAAATCATTTATAGCTGATGATGGCTTTAGTTTTTCTAAAATTTCTGCCTCTATGGACAAATGAGATAGGTGTGACAGGCGTTCATGTCCCATCGAAGTTCTTAGGTAATTTTTTATGCGTAGGGCGTTTAGGGCGTATAATTGATACGTCAGATACGGCGGTAGCTACGCCCCTGACTTGCACATGAATCAGGATTATGCATTCAACAGTGGATTGTCATGACTTGCTCGGCCACCTTTCGGCCACATACATTTAAAATAAAGATCCGTACTATGAAAGCGTTGCGCATGGCGTGAAGGCGTTATAGACAGACAGAGTTACTTTCGCATTTATAATATTAGTTGGTTTCATTTGAAGTACTTAATTTTTTTTATATTGCATGCGTAGCTTTTTTTAAATTCGTTGAGAAAACCACCTACAACAAAATATTTTTACCATCCTGTCCATCCAAAGGTTGCCTGTAAGAAATTGCTTAATGTGATAAAGCCTCCCATTGTAAAACAATTATTATTTATTGTCATTAATTACCTTACTAATTGGTGTTCAATAAAGCAATATTCTATTGTATAATAGCTAGATTAGCTAGCTAGATCTAGAGCACTTAGAAAGGAAAAATATTGCTCGAGGCGGACATTTAACTTAGCTTGAAATAATAAGTATAAATCCATAATTTTATCTACAAGACTTTTATTTTCATTTTAACCCATATATATACATAAAAAAATATATAATTGACGTTTGCTAGTCTCATAAAAACTCAAGAACGGCTGAACCGATTTGCCTAAAGGAGAAAAGGAAGGTTTAAAAGGTGAGAAAATATAAAAAAAAATGCAAAATAATAAAAATAACTATTTTATTTTCCCATACAAACTGTTCGTTGACGGGTATCAAAGATTTGAACTTTAATTTTTGAACGCAATATTAATTTTTGATCACAGACAAACGTCACATAATATGTTTGCTGTCAAAGTTCAGATAACTTTTATTGGCGGTACGAAGTTCGCCGGATCAGCTATTTTAATATATTTTTAAATAAATCGCGAGAAGCATAACCAACTTATCAATACAAAAATAGGATAGATCTCGTATAATATCGTGTTTATATCTAACATTATAACGAGTGACAAAATCAAACAATACCCCCGACGCTTTATCTAGAAAACGGCTGCACCAATTTTCACATAGGTAAGACTACTCTCGATAAAGACATACCAAACAAAAAAAAAACGAAATCATAATCGGTAGGTACAGCCGTTTGGAAACTCCGATCCCACAGAGGGATACATAGGTACACAAACTTAAAATACACCTCATTTTCGTCGGGGGTTAATTAGGTAACAAAGTATGCTGGCGAGTTTGGAAATAAGAGATTAATCCCAAAACTACTGACCCGATTTTGATAGCTAAAACACTTCTATAACACATAAAAAAATCTACCTACATAAAACTGAAATTTTTTACTGCAACACTAAACAGGTAGAAATCACTCGATCGAACTCGTAGGCAAAAGCTAGAATATTAATAATAAAATTTATTGGAATAAAGAAAAAATAAAATTATGAAATTAAAAATGAAAGATTTCTTAAAATTATTACAGTAACTTACCGACACGACATAGGTTATTACTAACATAATAAACTTATAACTTAAAAAAAACTGTTTTAGACTTAAAGCCGTAGCACTTAGGTGCATCAATTAGGTCACGCGTGACGTACTTAGATTTTTAAGGTTTTTCTTTAATATCTCTAAATATAAGATATAATAATATGTCAAATTCTTCGCTAAATATCATGTATTATATAATGATTGATAAAACAATAACATTTTATTTTATCAAGCATTACAAAATATGTTAACAGTTAATGAGTTTTGCCACGAAAGTGAAAATGCCGTTGTTGATTTGTTTTTTTATGCTTGTGATCGTTCGAGTGTTCATGTGTAATAATGGTGTGGATTATTAAATGTTAATACTCAGTGTACTTGATGAATCATACTAAGTTGAAAAACGTTATTTTCACTTTCGCTTCAAAACACATACAAAAGTGAGAACTTATCACTAAGCACTCGTAACTAAAGTATCCACTAAAGTTCTGAAGAGCCAGAAATCTTACACACTGCCAAAATCAATAAAATTCACTGTCTCCTTCGATTCAATATCATCAATATTTACAGTCATACGAAGCGGCGTCATTCTAATAAAGTTGTTTATCTCGTGTTTCGGATCTGTTTTTAAATCAGAGGTGGTGACGGCATCGATTAGGACTGCTAGTCTCATCGTGGGGGACACTTTAATCTCCGATTCAGTGTCTAAGTTTTGCGACATCAGCAACACGTTGGCGTCTTTTTTGCAGCATTTGCATATATTCAACGAACGCATATCCGAGTACGGTGCAGCACCCAACTGTACATCAGTCTGATCTTTGATTGATTTTACGATAGAGTTTTCCATATCTTTGTCAATGATAAGCACATTCGTGTTGTGTTTAAATGTGTCAGTTGCGGTGACGAATACTAATAGGCGTTTAGTTGTGCGTAGCTCCACTATAGGTTCATCGATTCTGCCATCCCCGTCCATAATGTAGTCTTGTTTGCGCTGCGTCGCGAAATCTAAAGTGTCTTCATGGAGAACGCTCACGTATGGCAACAGAGTGGTCCCTAGATACATAAAAGGGGTCAGAGATTTAAGTGCTTCCATAGCAGTTGCGGGAGTTTGCCTCACCAGCGGTCGTTTCACCCGAACGTTTCCGAAAACCAACTTGTTTCCCACGGGTTGAGTTACGATTTCGATAAACTGTCTCAACTTGTCAGGCGCTTTGTCCGCGTAAATAGGTATCAGTTCAATGAGTAATAAGACCATATTGCGATCGCCTTCTTTCATTTCCATCTCGGAGTATGCGCGTTTTAAAGCTAAAGCAGCGTACTCATAAATTACTAATAATATGTCGTCGTTATTAAAACTATTCATTTTTAACTCTTCTTCGAGTTCTTCGTTGTTTAGTACGCCACCATCGTGCTGAAGTGCAGTTACAAAGTAATCCATAAAGGTGTCCCAGTTCATGTTGGGTGCTCTTATACGCTCCATCGTGCCTATAGTGTTCTTAAAGAGGTTAAGTCAATACTTCACCCAGATACCTTAGTTATAGGTACTTTTTAGTGCTTTAAATTCAATGATCACACGTCTAATATATAAGTTGTTTTTATGTTTTGATAAACACTTTAGAACTGACTAAATGTACACAGCACTGCTCTGTTCTGTATAATATAGCGAACTGATTATAATGTAGGCAGACAGACGGTCAAGGACTAGTTTCCGGAATTCCCCTTATCGCACGATTGTAGATATTATTAAGCCTAAGTATTCGGAGCGTTGCCAGCTAATAAAAATGATATTATGTTTCGTTTGGAACTTGGCAGGCGCCTCTATCGAAGAAATGTATTTTTTCGTGCTGGCAAATCTGTGCGGAAACGCGGGGAAGTACCGATGTCGGTTTCCGATATCGAAAAATAAACGTTTGCTCTATAAATAGGTATTCACAAATATGCCAAAAGTAGATAGATAACTCTTTATGGTACACCATAAATAAAGGAAATTACATTAAAAGACCTTATTAACTTAGGCTAGTACACTGGGCGGTTATATCGCTTTAAGCGATATCTTCCAGACAACTTTTAAATGGAGAGAATATAGCGAAATAATTTAGGACCGAAGTGAACTACACTTACACAAACTTTATATGAATGATATATTTATTCGAAAACAGACTTCCCTTAGCATTAACTTATTTGTCAATTTTTCGATATTATTTGAGGTTTGTAATCCAGATTAGTCAGCACTGATACCCAAACTAGGTGTTCCTGTGTTATAAACAAAACAAACAAACGCGTTCACACTCACAGCCCCACACTAAGTTCAAAGACTTGTATCGCGGGTGCCGGAAACATTCACATCACACACACATTACACCCAGAACCCGAAGCACAAATATCCCTTTGGAAGGAATTCGTGCTCCTGCCGGGAATCGAACCCAGGACCAACTGGGTCGTCAAATGTGGTCAATCAAACTGGGTCGTTATGGCGTATCAATGCCCCGCTCGGACACATATAGTACACTATTATAAAGTTTGCGTTTTTTTTAAATAACAAAAGTACTTTTATTCGGGAGTACCTAAAATGTCTAGTTCACATGTTAGTTAACTTACTAGAATATCGCGTCTTTATATTTCTGTAATAGTTAGCCTTTGAACTATCTCAACATTAGGCAGTTGATGAGTTCGAAGGTGATAAAAATCAAACAATTAGGTAATATTAAGATCAAAAGTTATAAGCAAGGCTTAGTTGGAGAGCGTTCGCCTTCTAAGCAGGGAGGTTTGATTCCCGGCGGGAACACAAATTTTTTCCACAAGGAAAATTTGTGTTTCTGGTTCTGGTTATGACTGTGTGCGTGATGTGAATGTTTCCGGTACCCGTCGTGGGAGTCATCGAACTTAGTGTGAGGCTGTGAGTGTGAAGGCGTTTATGTTAATCGACCTCAAAAGTTTTCTCTATTAGGCAAAATTTAGACGCGGTCTTAGTTTATAAGCTTAGTTATCGAAAAAGTAACTACTCAGCCGTCTAGCCGGAGCTATACTAGTATAGAATAGATCGAAATCCAGGTGTTTATTAAAAAACTAACAGTGCCCGCGACTTCGTCCGCGTGATTATTGGACTTTTAGTAAGGATCCCTAATTTTTTGAAAATATAATATAGCCTATAGCCTTCCTCGATAAATGTGCTATCTAACACTGAAATAATTTTTCAAATCGGACCAACGGTTCCTGAGCTTAGCGCGTTCAAACAAACAAACAAACAAACTCTTCAGCTTTATAATATTAGTATAGATATGAAATTTGTGCTTGCTCGCCATAAATATGAGTTTTGTTTATAAAGCATAACGCTGAAAAGCATAACGTGTGCAATTACTGAATGTCTACTATCGAAGGAGTAACTCACTGTCTGCGTCTTTGTTCCCCGAACAGTAATACTACAAGCATACTACATCTTCGGCTGCATCATCGCTTATAATAAAATAAGTTATTATTATAATTCAACCAAATAGGTTAGTAGATTTGGCGTGATTGAGTAACACACATCCAAACATTCACATTTATATAGTAGGATTCAAACAAACGCATTGACACTCACAGCCCCACACTAAGTTCAAAGACTTGTATCGTGGGTGCCGGAAACATTTACATCACACACACAAGGGTCCATATTGGCTCACATAAAATTCTAAATTCTATTCTTTGTCCTACTACCGATTTGTGTTCATAATAATCACTCTTCATAATTTTATTTTTCATACTTTTTTTATTCATAACAGTTAGTGATCATATTTTTTTTATTAATACTTTTACTACCAAGAACAAGTTAAAATTCATAATTTGTTTTTCAGATCTTTTTTCTTCATAACATTCAATGCTAAATAATACTCAGAAAATATTCTACGTATCTGTCACTATGTCTGTCTTGTTTTCTAACAAAAAATTGTTTCTGGCGCTTCGCCGGCCGCTGCCCTTGTACTGATACTTGTCTGATATACACATTATGATTTTCAATAATATGGATAAAAACAATTATGATCAAAAAAATTATAAAAACAAATATTAGAATAAAACACATTTATGAATATTATAGTTATTTATTCGAATGATTATAAATTTCGATCATTAGTATAAACAAATATTATGAGTAACAATCATTATGATTTTAAATGGTATGAGAAATGTTTTCGGACCTCCGAGTTGAAAAGTTATGTAAGACAATGCGCACCCCACACACAAATACACCCAGAACCAGAAGCACATAATAAATATCCTTTTGGAATGAACTTGTGTTCTTGGCGGGAATCGAACCCAGGACCCACGGCGTAGAGGGCGGAGACCTGTCCACCTGCCAACTGGGTGGTCAAAGTCGAAAGGATTCGGTTAAGGAAGTTCAATTGAATGGATGGTAGTTGGACTTGATAAAATTTAACTACCTATTTCAATTTTAATCATTTATTGCATTCTGTAAGTATACTAGTTTTTTTTATGCTCAATAGGCAAGCATTTGACCACTAACTCACCATGATCCTACTAATATTATAAATCCGAAAGTTTGTGTTTAAGTGTGTAATATGTTTGTTCCCCTTCACGCTTTAACGGCTGAACGGATTTGGAAGAAATTTGGAATGTACATAGCTTATACCTAGGATTAACACATAAACTACTTTTTAACTTGATAACAGCGGGCGAAGCCGCGGGGCACGGCTAGTATTATATAAATGTTTACAGTTACATTACAGGCCTTAATGGGCACAGAATAAAGAGAGGAGTCTCGTATAGTATTCATCAATATTTACTAAGTTAAAGTTAGATTTAAATTTAAATGAGGGCAATAATAATCAGTGTTGTTATGGATATCCATATCCGTAAATTTTTTAAGGAACTATCGGATAATTCGAAATAAAAAAAATATCCGTAACCGTAACCGAATCCGAAATAAAAGTTTTGGATAGTTTCGGATAGGGCGGAGTCTAACTAAATACTACACTCGTACGAATTAACTGTGCACTCCGCTGGAATGCGACACCTCTCCCGCTACCTAATGACGTCACAGCGCGAGGTGCACAGCTAATTCGTACGGGTTATACTTTATAGTAAATATGACACGTCGTGACAAGTTTTTGTTTTTGCCCGGCCGGCAGACCACCGCGCGCCCGTTTAGTCGTAACTTTAGAGGTTATTGTGGGATTACGTTACGTACGATGTAATTCATTTTACGATTACTCATTAAAGGTAGAGTAGCTTTAAGAAAGAATTACTTGTATGACAGATTGCAAAACCTACAAGGTATAATTAAAGTCGAATATAATCTTATTTGTATTTCATTTTACAGTTCCTTAAAAAATTTATATCCCTACGGATATTAATTTTTTACGTAACTATCTGATAATTCGAAATAATTTAATATCCATAACCGTAACCGAAACCGATATTATATTTTACCAATATCCATATCCGGATCCGAAATTATATATCCATAACATCCCTGATAATAATATTGTAAATGGAAGTGAAAGTTTTAAATCATGGTCAAGATGAACAGTAATTATTAAATATCAGAGTTATTAAGTTATTAGACATTAGTCTAACTAAACTATTAGCTAAGAATACTTACAGTTTCAATAGCTCGTATAATGGGCAGGAACAGGTCCGTATCGTAGTTGGAGCGCACATTCTGCAACAACGCAGCCATTCGTTCCAGACCCATACCAGTATCGACGTGCACTCGGTTCAAAGCAATTACTTTGCTCTCTGATACTCTGTAGGAGAACATACAGTTGTTAATCATTGATCATCATCCATACTGCGGAGTGGAACTCATAAAAAAAATCAAAATTCTAAATCGTTTATTCAAATGGGCCCCAAAGAGGCACTCATGAAAGTTAATGACTTTACTGCCAGATTCGCAAAATTACAGCCATCTGGAGCAGAAAAGAAATTTCGGCACATATTGTAATTTTTTTTTTACAGTCTTACTCACTAATGCAGGAATTATATTAACCTAGGCATATTATGTAGTGGCCATTGCTTGCGTCTGTTTCGTGCCCCCTGATTCAGAACCATAAGATAACTCATTGCAATTTAAATAAAAACTTGTAAAAAAAAACAAACCTGTTGCACTGTATAAACACAATATTCCATATCTCGGTAAGTGAACCATCCGGGTTGACATAGTGTATCTCAGTGCACGGGCCGCACGGTCCCGTCTGCCCCATCTCCCAGAAGTTGTCCTTGGACCCGAGGGCCTTTAGTCTGCTCGGTTGGACCCTACAAACAAACACTATTAACCCTTTCTTATAACATTATTTTACATTATAGATTTGCTGTGTTAGGGGCGATTTATTGATTTAAATCAATTTCATTCAATTTAAATGTGTTTTTTTATATTGCTGGCTTAGAAATTTTCTGCGGCATCGCCATATAAATTCAGACAGATTTTAGTTCTTCATACCCTTTTGTTCAAGACAACTGTCATCTTAGCCTACTAGGGATCTCGATCACTGCAAAGAGTTTGGAACATTAGGAATAAAAACAATGTAGAATATATTTGGTAATATCAGTTAAAAGATATATAACCCAATGTGTTCTTCAGTTTTATTTGGTTTTTAACACAAACCCAATCTCCTTCCAAATGTCCCTGCACTCTCTGTCCTCTTGGAGTCCTATAGCCGCATCTCCTCCGAAGTAAGTCACCACAAGGTCTTCAGGTTTCAGTCTGTAAGGACCGAGGAGTAGGTCCCATGCCATTTTGCATGCTTCTTTCTATAATTGAAAAGAGTTATCACTTACAATCATGTTTGCGGTGAGATTGTGGTCAAACAGTAGCCTATCAGGTATGAACTAAGGGTTTTATTTTAAGTAACGATAATAGGATGAGCTCGACTCCTGATTAAAGTTTTGAATCCAACCCAGTTGGAGCGCCGTGGGTCCTCAGTTTGATTCCTGGCAGGAGCAAATTCAAATGGATGATGTTATTGAGAGTGGTGAAAACGCTTGACCAATGAAAGAAAGAATGTGACTGGCACTCAAAGATAGCTACCAAACATATTCATATTTTTTTTTGCATTTGACCTCCATCTCAACTGTGATGATGTGGCTAAAGATGTGACAAGTTTGAATGGAATATATGAAATATCAGTGGACGTTTTTCTACTTCAAGGTGGTAAACTAGAGACGCAATACAGTACAGGGTAGACTTTTTTTATAGCTATCCTATTATAAAGCCATCTTATTATATATATAATAGATAGATAATGAGCTATATTAAAGGGTATGATATATTTATTATAGTGTAGATGTTGTTCGTAAAATTAACTTACCTTATAGTAATCTCCAAAAGACCAGTTTCCAAGCATCTCAAAGAATGTATGATGAGTTCCATCTGTGCCAACTACCTCCAGGTCATTGTGCTTGCCACCAACACGGATGCACTTCTGTGAGTTCACCGCGCGAGGACATGGAGGGTCCACAGTGCCCAGGAATACACCTTTGAACTGAAGTTAAACAAGTTTTATTTATTTATAGGTAAGCAGCAGAAAGCTGACATGTTTATATCACACAGTGTTGAATATTATAATAGTTCACTTTACTAACAAAGTTTGTTTATTAATTTGCAACCAATTGTCAAGCTTGTTTTTAAATCCATTTATTGTGGTAGCAGAAACAGCATCTTCCGGTAATCTGTTCCAATTGTGAAATACTCTGATGCTCAAGAAATGAAAAGCATTGTTTGTGTTTGATGGTGCATGAATGGATAACGACTTATTCATGAAAGTCTTAAAGAGATTTAACATTAATAACTCAGGGTGATGAACATAGTACTTTGCAGAGTAGGACTAGGTTCAAAATGGCACTGAAATATTATAGGCAAGCGTGGCACTTACTATCAGGCGACATGCTCGTATGTTAACAGAATTACAATAAAAATAAAAATAGTTTCTTTTACCATCTCATGATGAAATTGCTGAAGAAAAGTATACATTTATTCTGTATAGATCAACATAATATGACTTTTCCTGTCCCGGCAAACACGCAAGGCGCTACTACCTCACTTTCAAAACATCTTACCTGATTCATTCCCGCGTTCACAAAAGGTACTGTTGGATCGCTCAGCGGTACAACAGAGCTGGACTTGACATGTCTATGACCATGGTTTTCAACGAAATACTCAATGAAGGTGCTTCGAATTGAGCCACTGGAAGACTTCAGTCGTATCCAGGGGGATTTGTGAAGTACTCCGCTTCGAACCGGTATACGCAACATCACTTTGCAGGTTATTCCCTGAAGTTATATTTAAATACAAAACCTAAGTTTTTGTAATTATATTTTAAAATGTGAGAGGTATTTCACTAAAAGCAGCGTCAATATTCCTTATTTCGTTTACTTTCACCAAAACTAACGAAAAAAACATAGGCACAGATCTTTGCCTTGGAAATATAATATTGACATTGGCAAACAAGTGACGTGACATTGACAACATAAAAAGAATTGGCAGAGCTAAATTTATTTCCGAAAATTTATTACCAGTCGTTCGCCCTGAACTGAGATCTCACGCCTATATATTGCCTAATAGATTATTTTTTAGGTTATTTGCTAATAGTTTTTTTCTTTGAAATAATTCTTTAATTTCTGTACCTATTTGTTGTTCTAGTACAGGATATAAACAATATAAGTACGTTTCAGCTTTAAATGTGGAACCGTTTTGGAAATAAACCCCGGGACAAAATAGATCTAAAAGCAGTGTCTTTTATAACACAGATTTTTTCTAAAATCGGTTTCGTACTCTACTTGCAGAGCTCTTTTAACGATAACGCACAAAGGTATTAAAAAAAATTTTTTCTTCCCACTTTCACGTATGAGTAGTAGTATTTTTTTCATTTATATCATATACATTCATAATTTTTTTTATAACCGAATTAGCAAATGATTGATTACAACCACATCTGATGAAAACTAACAATGTAGTCTAAGATGGAGCACGCTTGCTCTGTAAATACTCATTACGAATTATCTGAGAATTCGAAGTTATTCACTTGCATGGTTTAGACGCTAGAATCCGCTAGATGCCTCTGACAGACGAACGCACGAACGGATGGACAAAGTGCCGAATCACCCAAGTCAACTTAGAGATCTGGCTCTACTCGATCAATAATTATTGTTTAACAACTTTTTATTGCTGTTGCATAAAAATTAATTACTTAGTAGTAAAATAATTATCAGTCAAAACGCACACGAAATCGTTTTATTATTGAGCGTAATCATTGACGTCCATCTCAAGCCGCTGTCAAGTCAAGAAAACGTTACAAAATAATTATAATGACACCACGACCGCGGCGACCGCAGTGTCGATATTCGACGACCGCGACGCGGCGAGCGCGACGACGACGCGGCGGGCGCGACGACGCGACGCGCAACGCCCCGCGATGACTGCGACCGTTCCGCAAAATGGGACAGGTGTTGTTAGCATGAATTCCTCGTTTGCTCACAAACTAGTATTGGAACGTAGGATGTATTGACATTGATTCATTTGACACCCGATTTCAGATTTGACACAGACAGTTGGGCAATATTTGGAAAAAAAACAATTTTCACTAAAATACAAAAGTAGGAGATTTCTATTTTGATAATTCATAAAACCAATTGTACTTTGCGATTTGTACTTTTGTACACGTATTCCCCATTTATCGGTTTTGTTAATGGTGTCAATAATAGAGGCTGAATGGTTAATTAGACCGGTAAAACGTCGTGCAGTACTTAGTCGGCTGGGACTGGGACACGTAAGTGTTTGGAGTTATCACTCAATGCACGCATTATTAAGCCAAAATGCGAAGGTTTGAAGTGTTTATAATATCCCTTTGCGTGGTAATTACCACCTGTGAGTTGGTCGGGCCTGATTCTCGAAAGGAAAAGGAGAAAAATGAGAACGAAGAAGATCCACAGGAAGTTCCAACACGAAACAAATTAGATCCTGAATATTTGAAGGAACTAGAAGAAGCTGTTAATAAAGAGCTCGACGAAGCTATGAACGAGGAGATCCTGACATTTAAAGAGTATGCGGAGGCTGTGAGAAGCACAAAAGATATGAAAGGTAGGGTTGTAAAAATTTAATATTTCTAGGACCCAATACATGCAGGCAGGGCAGTTATTCTACCAGATTTAATCTGTATTTATTATTGGTCAGACATCTGGTTTTACTGTGCTGCTCTCATTGGCTGGTTATTTTTATTTTATCTGTATCTCATTCAAGTATTTAAACTTAAAAGCCTTAAGGGCTATTTAACTTGACAGAAGCCTATTCATTTTAAAATTTTATATTGGTAATAAAATGTACACAGTTAGTTGGAGTTCAATTCTTGGCAGGAACACTAGTTTTCTCCCCAAAGAAACTTTGTAACTGATTGTGGTTGTGATTGTGTGTGTGATGTGAGTGTTCAGCACCCATGATACAAGTAATTGAACTTAGTGTGGGGCTGTGAGTTGGAAAGGGTTTGTTTATGATTGTAACACTCACAATTTAAAAACAAGTCATGCTTGTGAACGGGTGTTGCATGTGGGAACCTGTCTGGCTGTTTTGTTGTGAAATGTAGATGAAGTAAGGTGTGGTTGTCATAACTATTTTTATCTAATAACTAGCTGTCCCGGCGATCTTCGTTCCGCCTAACAGTCAATGAATGTGCATATTTAGAAAGCCATACCCGGCATGCATTACAATGCCACGTGTCTATATTATTACCTCCTTCATGTTTATGTTTGCCTAGTACTTTACCAAATCCGAGTGAAATGAGAAAATGATTTGTAAACAATAATTTAAAAAAAGAGTGAGTTCTTAAAAAGTATCCTATGTCCGTCTCCTGGTTCTAAACTACCTCACCACCAATTTTCAGCCAAATCGGTTCAGCCGTTGTGGAGTTATAAATAGTGTAACTAACACGACTTTTTTTTATATATATATATAGATGATATAAAAAAACTAAGTCAAGCTTATCTTGGTTTAGTCATTTAGTCTTTAGTCACAATGCTAAAAGCCTGTGGAGCATAATTATAATGAAAATAAAAAAAAAAATTGGTATATTCATGTTATCTAAGCTACTTATTTTTTAAGCTATTTATTTTTATTTAATGGAGAAACAACAGGTACATGAATACAATAAATATCTATACTGAATGTTCTTATATTCTTTATTGTACACACACATTGATAAAAATATCACATAATATTAATTAATTATATATACTATTGAACTGCCCATTGGCTCAGTTGCGTGAGCGTTCGCCTTCTGAGCAGGGGTATCGGGTTCGATTCCCTGCGCGAACACAAGTTTTCTCCCCAAGGAAAATTTGTGTTTCTGGTTCTGGTTGTGATTGTCTGTGTGATGTGAATGTTTCCAGCACCCACGACACAAGTAATCGAACTTAGTGTGGGGCTGTGAGTGTGAAAGCGTTAAAAAAAAATATATTAATTACATTTAATACATATGATGTCTATAAATTCAAACTTTACTTAAATAGGGATTTTTAAAAAATCATTAACTTATTGCAATAATGTTGACAAAAATACACTTTATAAGTAAACACATACCCTAATAGGGTATAGCAATAATAGGGCTGGGAGTGTATGGGTTGATCTAATTAAATAATTGGTTATTTTTATAAACATCACATATCTATGCAAGTCTAATAAAGATGGAAAGTGATTTTTATTAATCATTAAAAATCCTTGTAGCGTGTAGTAACATTTGTCTTGTAGAAATCTATAAAACTGTGGAACACGTGTTACACTGTGAGGCCACAAAAGAAATACGACCCAAAATTGTGATACATGAACATTCCTATGAAACAGAGTCGACATCATGCACACGTACATCCTCACCACTGGAACAATTGTGCCAGCGACCCAAAGCCGCACTCCGATTTATAAAGGAGTTGGGAACACTGGGCTAACTGCTGGCAGGGGGAAATGCACAATACACCCCCAGCGGGACGTCAGTGCAGGCCTTATCACCCCCAGTTAGAATTAGAATCTATGAAACTAAAGGTCAATTAAAAGTTTTCACTGATATTTCCGTTTACAGAAAACCAGCTGAAACAAATGGAATTCACATTGAAACTATTGAAGTCAAGTCTCAAGAACTCACGGCTAAGCTATCAGGAGCTGAGGTTGACAGAAGAGCCAAGCAGTTTAGAGGTAGCTATTCTATTGGGTATCTTGGACTAGCCTCCTAGGCGTGGTGGGTAATAAGCCTTAAGACTACTTACTGCCTAAGAAGGAAACTAATTACTCCCATGGGATTGAACTGTGTGCAGTTTGGTGATTTGTCACTCTCATCTTTATGTATTTATTTTTCAATCAACATTATGAGCTTTTTCGTCTCAACGAATATCGCCCAATTAGCATTTACATTAGCAATCGGCAATTGCTGTAAAAAAAAACAATCAACTGAATAGAAAATTGTGCATTTCATTGTCGATGTAGTAGTTCCTCACTGATTATTTAATCACAATCAACAAACTACTAACTGTATGTACACTGCAAGCAATGATCTAGTCTTACTTAGTTAGAAACTCCTTATTTACCCCTCTATTCATTTCATAGTATAGTTAGTTATAGTGAAGGTAAGTATAACTTACACTATGAAAAACTAATGGATTTAATACTAGACAGACTATTAAATAATCTACTAGTGCCAATCACCAATTGCAGTTGTAACATAAGTAGGAGCGCACAGACTTTAACTTTCATCCATACTATGAAGGAGTGACATTTTCGCCTGCTGCATGTAGTTATTCGATAACAATCGACAAACATTGATTGTTATCGTAAACTTTTGTGATTTAACTGAACAATCAACTAATTCAATTAGCTATATAAATAATCACATACTAGTTTTTATTATATTTATTATGTTTTTATTATATTTATATTAATTAAAAATAAATAAATAAAGATGAATAAAATAATTAAAAATGAAGGAAATGATAAAATATTTTCAAACTAATTAAAAAAACTATTGACATTAAAAACATAATTACTCAATTGATGAATATCTAAATGATAAATTTTGACAAAAAATTTACAAACTTATATTTAACTAGCTGACCCGCCCGGCGTTGCCCAGGTAAACAAAAGCTTACACATAAACGCTTTCACACTCACAGCCCCACTCTAAAAGTACTATAAGTTGTGTCGTGGGGCCGTTAACAATTAACACCACACACACAACATTCACGTCATACCCAGAACCAAAAACATAAACTTCCCGTGGGGAAAAAACTTTTGTTATTGTGTTCCCACCGAGATTCGAATTCGCTGCTTTGAAGACGAACGCGCACTCATCTATCCTGTGGGTAGTTCAAAGTTCAAAGATTCCCCACCCTGCGTCGCCCGATTAAAAAATCTACACATAAACACTTCCACGTTCACAGCCCACACTAAGTTCAGTGACTTGTAGCGTGGGGCCGTAAACATCCAAGATTCACAACATATTAAAAACAAAAATTTCCCTTAGGGAGAAAACTTCTGTTACCACCGCGAATCGATCCCGCTGCTTTGAATGCAAACGCGCACCCATTTACGCGAGTAGATAGTTCAAAGTTCAAAAGATGACCCGCCCGGCGTCGTCGTCCGTTTAAAAAATATACAAATAAACACTTCCACATTCACAGCCCCACACTAAGTTCAATGACTTGTATCGGGGGGCCGTAAACATCCAAGATTCACAAAGCATTCACAACATACTCAAAACCAGGAACACAAATTTCCCGTGGAGAGAAATCTTCTAGGTAAATTACCACCGGCAATCGAACCCGCTGCTTTGAAGGCGAACGCGCACCCATCTACGCCAGCGAGCAGTTCAAAGTTCAGGAACGACCCGCCCGGGTAGTAAATATTAAAAAACATACCCATAAACGCTTTCACATTCACAACCCCACACTAAGTTCAATGACTTGTATCGTGGGGCTGTAAACATCCAAGATTCACACAACATTGACAACATACTCAAAACCAGAAACACAAATTCCCGTGGAAAAACACCTGTGTTCCCACCGGGAATCAAACCCGGTGCTTTAAAGGCAAATGCCCACCTAACTACTCCAGCGGGCAGTTCAAAGTTCAATGATAAGTTATAACCGACTAAACAAAAAAAAACAGTCGAATTTATATCCTCCTTCTTATGTAAGTCGGTTCAAAACATAGAAGTATGCCGGATTACGCAGTAACTGTTACATTCTGTAATCCACCGTTTTCACCCTCAAATAAACTTAACGATTTCTCCTAGACTATAGGTCCAAATGATATGCAGTGAAGAGCAAATTGCATCTACGTGAACTACGTAAGCCGATGAAATAGGTTTTTTTGATACGGATTAATATTAAATACTTAAATAAAGGCAACGAAATAGAAGCCGCTATTTTTATGTGCAGGAATACGTAGTACGTGTCGATAATTTTCTGACCCGCCCCGTTCACGGGAGGACTCCCGTGAAACTAATTTCACGATTTCTCATAGACTATTTATCCAAATCACATGCAGTAAAAAGCAAATTGTATCTACATGAACTACGTAAGACGATGAAATAGTTTATTTTGATAAGGATTAATACTGAATGTCTCAAAAAGCCAACTAAACATAGGCCGCTTTTTTTTTAGATTTTTAACAAAGAAAAGTATTTTTTCTGAGCTATACATACATGTTAGATATATGCTGTCGCGGACTTTTTTGTAAAACTCATGAAGGCCAACATTTTTGCTGTACATTGTATTCACCTATGTCTAACTGTTTAGTCAGCGTACGCCGATAAAGCGGAAAGTTAGCAAATTTTTCTCCGACTTGTCTTACGAATATTATTATTTCGAACTGATAACTAACTTCTATCCCAACAAAACATAGCCTATGACACTCACTGATAGTGTAGCTATCTATAAGTGAAAGAATTTTTGGAATCGGATCAGTAGTTTTAGAGATTACCTTTTACATACAAACAAACAAACAAACAAACAAACTTTACCTCTTTATAATATTAGTATAGATATAATATCTTTATTTTCTTATTATTATTATTATTTTTTGACATCAATCTAATAGTAATAATAATACATATTTTTCTATGACAATATTAAATTGAATAATTACTATAACGAAATGTATAAACACAAATATTATATACTATTTCTTATGTAGTATTTGTGTTTATTTCTTATCTGTCAACAAAACCTAGCAGTCCTCCTCTCTTCTAATATTATTGCGGTGCCCCATAGGGTCTATATAGAACTGTACTCCTAAATAACACCTGTATATTACTATTATTATAGACTAGCTGACCCGCCCGGCGTTGCCCGGGTAAACAAAAGCTTACATATAAACGCTTTCTCACTCACAGCCCCACTGTAAAAGTACTATAAGTTGTGTCGTGGGGCCGTAAACAATGAACACCACACACACAACATTCACGTCATACCCAGAACCAGAAACATAAACTGCCCGTGGGGAAAAAACTTTTGTTATTGTGTTCCCACCGAGATTCGAACCCGCTGCTTTAAAGACGAACGCGCACTCATCTACGCCAGTGGGTAGTTCAAAGTTCAAAGATTCCCCACCCTGCGTCGCCCGGTTAAAAAATCTACACATAAACACTTCCACATTCACAGCCCCACACTAAGTTCAGTGACTTGTAGCGTGGGGCCGTAAACATCCAAGATTCACAACATATTAAAAACCAGGAACACAAATTTCCCGTAGGGAGAAAACTTCTGTTACCACCGCGAATCGATCCCGCTGCTTTGAAGGCAAACGCGTACCCATTTACGCGAGTAGATAGTTCAAAAGATGACCCGCCCGGCGTCGCCCGGTTAAAAAATATACAAATAAACACACTTCCACATTCACAGCCCCAAACTAAGTTCAATGACTTGTATCGGGGGGCCGTAAACATCCAAGATTCACAAAGTATTCACAACATACTCAAAACCAGGAACACAAATTCCCGTGGGAAAACACCTGTGTTCCCACCGGGCATCAAACCCGGTGCTTTAAAGGCAAACGCCCACCTAACTACGCTAGCGGGCAGTTCAAAGTTCAATGATAAGACTAAACAAAAAAAAACAGTCGAATTTATATCCCCCTTCTTATGTTAGTCGGTTCAAAACATATACGTGTGCCGGTTTACGCAGTAACTGTTCCATTCTGTGATCCACCGTTTTCACCCTCAAATAAACTTAACGATTTCTCCTAGACTATAGGTCCAAATTATATGCAGTAAAGAGCAAATTAAATCTACGTGAACTACGTAAGCCGATGAAATAGGTTTTTTTGATAAGGATTAATATTAAATACTTAAAAAAAGCCAACGAAATAGAAGCCGCTATTTTTTAATGAGCAGGAATTCGTAGTACGTTTCTGTACATCTCTGACCCGTCCCGTTCACGGGCGGGCTCCCGTGAAACTAATTTCACGATTTCTCATAGACTATTTATCCAAATCATATGCAGTAAAAAGCAAAATGTATCTACATGAACTACGTAAGACGATGAAATAGTTTATTTTGATAAGGATTAATACTGAATGTCTCAAAAAGCCAACTAAACATAGGCCGCTTTTTTTTCAGATTTTTTACAAAGAAAAGTATTTTTTCTGAGCTATACATACATGTTAGATATATGCTGTCGCGGACTTTTTTGTAAAACTCATGAGGGCCAACATTTTTGCTATACATTGTATTCAACTATGTCTTACCGTTTAGTCAGCGTACGCCGATAAAGCGGAAAGTTAGCAAATTTTTCTCCGACTTGTCTTACGAATATTATTATTTCGAACTGATAACTAACTTCTATCCCGACAAAACATAGCCTATGGCACTCAGTGATAGTGTAGCTATCTATTGGTGAAAGAATTTTCAGAATCGGTTCAGTAGTTTCAGAGATTACCTTTTACATACAAACAAACAAACAAACAAACAAACAAACAAACAAACTTTACCTCTTTATAATATTAGTATAGATTGCAATAAATAAATGAATAAATGAATAGCCCATTACTAATTTACATTAAATTGTTAACAAAAGCATGACAAAAGCCATGTTACATGTTGTTTATTAGGTATAGCTTCGTTGCAGATACCATCAAAATGTGGTATAAATCATCAATGTTGTTGCTGAAATTGCACATTGGTGATGGAGCTTTTCACATTACAAATGTTGAGGCAACCCAGCTCCTCGACAGTACAGACTTAGTTAGAAGACTCAAGAGAGCTAAACCTTTTGAGTTAGTGTAGTGATGTGACAGTTAATTACCGACTTCCCAAAAAAGGAGGAGGTACTCAAGTCGACTATATTTTTTTATTTTTTTTTATTTGTGCTACCTCATAACTTCTTTCCACACATGAACCGATTGCGAAAATATTTTTTTACTTTTAAAGATGTTGCTTTCTCATTGGCCCCATTAAAATTTGATCAAAATCTGATCAGCAGTTTTTGAAATATCGTCAATAATGCGTATTCTGTGGACTACATTGACGTTGTTCTCGTTTTTGACCGACTTCAAAAGTTACCTCATAACTTCTTTCGTTGTGAACTGATTTTGCTGATTATTTTTTATTTGAAAGCTGGTGCTTTCCACGTGGTCCCATTTAAATTTGATCAAGATCTGATCTCTAGTATTTGAGTTATCATCAATAATGCGTGTGCAATACATTAAATCTGATCAAGGTTCTGAAGATAAAGCGGTGAAGTCAGTTTTTTAAGCTTTGCTTGCTTTTAATTATACAGTGAGTGCTATTAACAAAGAACACAAAAACAAAGTGTCTTCCCGATAATAGAGACAGTAAGTGTAAGTGTGTGTAGTAAAAGTGGCACATTCTTAGTAAACTACTCTACTTTAGCAGTTTAGGTCAAAATTAAATTACTTATTAGTCTTAAGGCTAGCTCTTAATTACAATGGTGTACCAAATGTAATTTGAACGTAATTATAAAAAATGTCCAAGACAAAGCCTTCTAATGAATTCTGTAAATATTTTATTGCGCCCTTTTTAGTCAAATACATAAGCGAAAATAATTTCAAAGTATATTCCCCCCTTTGTCTAGAAGCCAGAAGAAGAAAACCCCCAAGACTTGCTGGACACTCTGCCTCCTCTACCTGATGACCAGGAAGAGGAACTCAGTCTTGAGCTGAAAGCAGGTAAATTTTATTTTTAATTTATCTATTAAATCAAATCAAATCGAAATCGTTTATTTACATAAGCCCCAAAGAGTTATATGAAAGTTAATGACTCTACTGCCAGACTCGCAAAATTAAAGCTTTTTCCATAATTCAATATATGTATACATATATATATATATATAGACAATATAAATAATCTAGTAGTTGAGCCAAAATAGGATTACATATCTTGTGTTATATTACTTAACAAAACAATCCTAATTGTTAAAAATAAAATCATTTTTCTAAATACGTGTTTGTGTGTGTATGTGTGTGTGTGGTGTGGGCTGTATGTGTGACAGTAAATTTAATTCAATTTAATATTACAGCATGAATTCTGAGTCACTGCCAATATAACCGAACTTGTGCACTATCATATCGAAATAGTCTCGCTACACCCGGGTTAACTGGAATAAAATGCTTTTTAGTATTAAGTTCGCATATATATCTACAATATTATTTATGCAATAAAAAAATATTATTTGTGCAATATAATTTGTATCTGTATTCAATTTCAGCCAAAGAACTGTACGATGAAGCTATCAAGAAGCTCAATCGTCGAACACCGGACCTCCAAGCTACGATCCTACAGATCAAGTCTGCGGCAGACGCGGGTTACAAGCCGGCGCAGATTAAACTGGCGTGGTCATATGTGTTCGGAGAGGGGGTGACGCTTGATGTTGATAAAGCGAGGGGCATATTCGAACAGCTTGCTGAGGAGGGGAATGCTGATGCTCATGCTGTGAGTTTCGACCTTATCTTAGTGTTTTTAGAAGTATTTAGAACCCAAATTTAATCAAATCAAACCAAAATCGTTTATTCACATGGGCCCCAAAGAGGCACTCATGAAAGTTAATGATTCTACTGCCAGATTCGCAAAATTACAGCCATCTCGAGAAAATCCTGGCAAGAAACTCGGCGGCGCATTTTTTTTTCATTCATATGTTTTTTAATAGTTCCTTAACACTAATACATAATTATATTAACCTAGGTATTAGGGTGAATAAGGAGAATAACCTAGGTATAACTATATTATGTAGTCGCTAGAAAGCGCTTGTGCAGTTTGCCTCCTTGCATCCTTGTCATAAATAATTTAGATTGGTAAACTAAATTGTACAACGATTGTATACCTGACTGCTGAACCAAATGTATGCTATGTGCCAGCTCTGATGAAGCTGACGTTAGCTTAGTTGGTTAGTGTGTGCCTTCTGAGCAGGGGTATCGGGTTCGGTTCCCCGAGAACACAAGTTTTCTCTACAAGGATCTCTCTGTCTTTCTGGTTGCGATTGTGTGTCACCTACGACATAAGTCTACAAACTTGGGCTTTGAGAAGCGTTTATGTTTATAAAAACACCTCTATTATTGGCAGTACTTTCTCAATTGTATTTAAATTTCATATGGAATATACTTTCCTCTCGAGCGGTGGACTTTGACACCTGTTACACAGTTTTAAACTACCTCAGGTAGCAAAAGCCTAACACTATATCTTGGTTCCATTCATTTTCCAAAGCTTTTTGTTATATTAAAGTACCTATAAGCGTTTACTTATATTATGCTCTGTAACTGAAATAATTACTCTAGCTTAATATCAAAATTTCATGAATAAGTGTTTATAATTAAGTCTTTTAAACTATGTCAATAAAGATATTATTATTATATATTTATTATTAATTTTATTATCTTTTTCCCAGGGCATGGGATTTCTGTACGCGTCAGGTATATCGACCCCCGTCTCTCAAGCGAAGGCCCTCGTCCACTACACGCTGGGGGCTATCGGAGACAGTTCGTACGCACAAATGGCGCTCGGGTACCGCCACTGGGCCGGAGTCACCATGCCTGCCTCCTGTCCTAAAGCACTGGACCTTTATATGAAGGTCGCCTCTAAAGGTCAGTCATTTATAACCCTGGAAGTAAACAGTGTTTTAGTTTTATGTGTGCCCCAATGAGCACTCATGAAAGTTGACTCTACTGTCAGATTTTCAAAATTACAGCCATTTCGAGAAGAACCTGGCAGAAAATCTGTTTGTTGGCATCATAGCTCTCCTCTGTGCAAGTCTTTGCTATCTACGTATTCAGCGGGTTCGATTCCCGGCAGGAGCGCAGTGTTCCTTTCTAAGAAACATAGTACCTCCTCCTTTTTTGAAGTCGGAATACAGTCGAATTGGAACTGTTACTGCTTGTTGGGTGGCATTCGCCTTCTAAGCAGACCCGTGGGTGCCGGAAACATTCACGTTACACACACAATCACAGCCAGAAACACAAGTTTTCCTTGGGAAGAAAACATGTGTTCCCGCCCGCGCCGGGAATCGAACTCGATACCCCTGCTTAGAAGGCGAACGCTCATCCAACTGAGCCAGCTTTCACCAGCTACATTAATCTCACATATCTATCACTATTAAAAACGAAAAAATATTACAAACTATAAATTAAAAATTACAATGTCAATCTTATAAATTAAATACTACAAAATGTCGTTTAGCATTCACGCTTTTTACTAGAAATAAAATTAATAATATTAGGAGGATAGGAATAAAATAAATTCTACTAATCCTACTAATATTATAAATCCGAAAGTTTGTGTGTAAGTGTGTAAGTATGTTTGTTCCCTCTTCACGCTTTAACGGCTGAACGGATTTGGATGAAATTTGGAATGTACATAGATTATACCTAGGATTAACACATAGGCTACTTTTTAACTTGATAATAGCGGGCGAAGCCGCGGGGCACGGCTAGTAATAAATAAATAAATGAATGAATGTTTGTTAGTGGCGAGCGAGGTGACATTCAGCGGAGGCCCGGCGATCCTCCGCACGCGGCTCATAGACGAGGCGGAGGGCGGCGCGGGCGCAGCGCTCGATACAGACCTCATCGAGTACTACCAGCTGCTGGCAGAGAAGGGAGACGTACAGGCGCAGGTCGGTACCACTACCTACTGTCGAGTTGTTGGGGATTGTTCCCACTAGTCCCCTCTAGCCCTGTCCCCCGGGGTGAAAGCTGGGAATTGTCTTCTCGCTGTCACCACTTAGAGGGGACTGCTAGGAACAATTCTAATGAGAATTGGTAATTGTTACCGCGGTATCAGCTGGGAAGACAATTCTTAGCTGTCACCCCGGGGGACAGGGCTAGAGGGGACTAGTGGGAACTATCCGTTAATGGGCCAGGAATGCCTACCCTGCCGTCATACAGTGAGAACTACTATGGAGGGTAGAACTAAATCTTACAATCTACTCGTTGATTTGCAATTTAAATTAAAGATCGCTTCCATTTTGGAATACCTACTTAATATTATATAAGATTTGCTTAAACAATTGTAACAATGTTGAATATTTATAGTTTTTAGTTCGGAAAACACTTTATTCTGTATCTTTAGTGTAAGATTAATTTAAGAAAACGTGTTAAAAAAGAAATTTAAAAGAAAAGAAATAATCTCTGTTAACCTTATTAATACAGCGATCGTTGAAAAATTTACAGAAATCGGGTATTTTCGGGTTCAATTCCCGGCGGGAAAACAAGTTTTCTCCCCAAGGAAAATTTAAATTTCGTGACTCGTGATTCGATAATGATTGAACTACCCAATTTTTCTCCCTAAGGATAATTTGTGTTTCTGGTTCTGATTGTGATGTGAATGTTTCCGGCATCCACGACACATGTCATCGAACTACATCTAATACCTTTAAACGAGCAATTCTTATATATATATATATATATACATCTAATACCTTTAAACAAGCAATTCTTATATATATATATATATATATATATAAGAATTGCTTGTTTAAAGGTATTAGATGTAGTTCGATGACATGTGTGGTGGATTTTCATGAAATTTAGTAAGCGGGGGGTTTCAGGGGCGATAAATCGATCTAGCTAGATTTGATTCTTAGAAAACGTCATTAAAAAAAAACCGGTCATCCGGGTACTATACATAAATGCTCGTTTATCAGGTGGGATTGGGCCAGTTGCACTTCCAAGGCGGCCGCGGCGTCACTCTCGACCTCAACAAGGCGTTACACTACTTCTCGCAAGCTGCCAAGACTGGGAACGCCGTCGCCAACGCTTTCTTGGGCAAGGTATGGGAAATCATTATTATTTAGTATTTTTTTTATGTCATTGAGAGACGAGACGAGCAAGTTGCTCGCCTGATGTTAAGCGTCACGCTTGCCCATTACAGTTCAGTGGAACCCAGAGTTTGAATTTATATAGTTCGAACTCCTGCGCGGCAAAGAACTGCGCTCATCCCCCTGAGATATTAGATGTTAAATCTCTTTAAGCCCTGTAATTTCACTGGAAACATTGCCCTTCAATCCGAAATACAGATATGTTTACACCCTCCTACTTGGTATTTGAATATCTGGCAATGGTGCCCAAAGATTGCCTTACGTGAATAAAAAAATAAATAGGCATATACATTTCTGATGTAACACATACTTGTCTGTAACTATATTTAAATAATCATTAACGCATTCACACTCACAACCCCACACTAAGTTCAAAGACTTGTATCGTGGGTGCCGGAAACATTCACATCACACACACATTACACCCAGAACCAGAAGCACAAATATCCCTTGGGAAGGAATGTGTGCTCCTGCCGGGAATCGAACCCAGGACCCATGGCGCAAAGGGCGGGCACGTGTCCACTGCGCCAACTGGGTCGTCATTAGGTGGCATCAATTAATTACGAGAGGTGTTTTGGAGGGGAGGGGGTCGAGCCGAACCTCATTCAATCTCACGTGGGGGAGGGGGGTTATTTCAGCAAATATCACGAATTTTTGCAAGAAACTGTGTCAAATTGCGAGTAAACTGAGTTTAATTAAGTAAAAAAACCACTGAAATATGGATAAATATTAAAGTTATTAGGGATTAGTCTTTAAAAAAAAAGAATCAAACAAAATGTGTTAAAAAAAACAAAATTTGTTTCAATAAATTCAACGCAATCAAGCACAAAACTCGAATTTTGAAAAATCTCACGTGATAGTGAGGGGGAGAGGGTCGGGCAAAATCTCACGACATCTCACCAAGGGGAAAGAGGGGGTCGAAAAATCGCCAAAATCACCTCACGTAATTAGTGGATGCTTATCTTATCTTATAACTTATCTTATATCTTAATTTTGTAGATATACTTAGAAGGCGGCGACGGAATCAAGGCCGACAATGAAACTGCGTTGCGGTACTTCAGAAAGGCCGCCGAGCTCAATAACCCCGTGGGACAGAGCGGCCTAGGGCTTATGTTTCTGCAGGTAATACATTACTATACAATACAAAACGCTTTATTTTACACCAACAAAAAAATTATTAAACGCAAGCAAAGCTTAAAAAAAACCGACTTCACCTTTATCATCGGAACCTTGATCAGATTAAATGTATAAACACGCATTATTGACTATAACTCAAAAACTAGAGTTCAGACCTTGATCAAATTTCAATGGGACTACATAAAAAGCACCAGCTTTCAAATAAAAAAAGAATCATCAAGATCGGCTCACAACGAAAGAAGTTATAAGGTAACTTTTGAAGTCGGGTAAACGAGAACATCGTCAAAGTACGCATTATTCGTCACAAAATAGGTATTATTGACGATATTTCAAGAATTACTGATCAGATCTTGATCAAATTTAAATGGGACCAATTAGAAAGCAACATCTTTCAAACTAAAAAAAAATTTCGAAATCGGCTCACGTGGAGAGAAGTTATAACACACTAAAAAAAAACAAAGTCGGTAAAAAATGCAAATAAAATATTACATTCATCGTGGTAGTACAATGCGTCCTATCGCTTAAAGTGATTTCGTCCAGACAACCGTTAGATTTATTTTTTATTAAGGATGCTCCATCATCGATTCCGTCATTACTTACCATCAGGAGAGATAGTGTTTGTCTATCATGAATAAAAAATACGGAATAGATATTTTGCCCCCGGCTTCGCTCGCGTTGATCAAGTTATTAAAAAAGCCTATGTATTAATTCTATAGGTTTGCATATTCCAAATCCGTTCAGCCGTTGCATTAGAAATAAATTATCAATTTTTATTGTAGTTATGGTTCACTATTTTGGCGATAATGGCTTACACATAAAACATAGATATATGCTGTAGATGCAAAAAACCCCGCGACAGCATATATCTATATGCTGTCGCGGGGTTTTTTGTAGGACTATTTAAGATAAACATTTCCATTGTTCATTATATACGTATAACTCTAAAGGCTTTTCCAGCGCACGCTAGAATAGCTCGCAGATGGCAGTTTTTTTTTTAATTGCCATAAAATGTCTTTCATCGCATGCGCTGCGGAAAAAAATTACCTCATAACTTCTTTCGTTTTGAGCCGATTTTGATGATAATTTTTTTATTTGAAAGCTGTTGCTTTCTGTGTGGTCCCATTGAAAATTGATCAAGATCTGATCTCTTGTTATTACATAAGTATTTTTCACCCTCCATCCCCCATTTTATGATCGCGAATTTAGTCAAAAAGTTTTCAGTGTGGTATTACAGTACTAGGCGACCATAAACATTAAAGAGGTAAAACACTTTCTAATCGTGGCATTGCAACGCATGCCGGGTACAGCTTACTATCTGTGAAAATCATATTATTATTATTATTATAAGTAAAGTTATATTTATGTTCAGGGCCGCGGAGTGCCAAAAGATACCACCTCTGCTTTTAAGTACTTCACGATGGCTGCCAACCAAGGCTGGGTGGATGGACAACTGCATCTAGGCTTTATGTATTTCGGTAAGAAAACTACTCCGTATGCTATCTATATAGTTTAGAAAGTAAAGACTAGTGGTCAAATTTTAACTGCCTGTTGGTTTGTAAGTTGTGCGTTCGCCTTCTAAGAAGGGGTATCGGGTTCTATTCCCGGTGGTAACACAAGTTTTTCGCTCAAGGAAAATGTGTGTTTCTAGTTCTGATTGTGATTGTGTATGTGATTTGAATGGCACGCATGACACAATTAATTGAACTTAGTGTGGGCTGTGAGTATGAAATTGTGCTTCTGCCGGGAATCGAAATCTGCGGCGTAGAGAGAAGACTTGCTAGCTCGTATGACACACATAGAATCACACTTAAGAACCAGAACCATAAATGTCCCTTGGGAGAATACTTGTGTTCACAGCAAGAATCGAAGTTGCTACATTTATAGCTTAACTGATATAATGAAACGTGCCTCTGAGATGTATATTTATCTCTTTTTAATGTATTTGCGAGTAAACAGTTCGTCCGATTCTTTACACCGACTAAAATAAAGTAGTGTATCAAATACAATTTTATTTCATTGTTTTCGAATAACACCCGAGTTCGTTGAATAGCCCTGCACAAACCCTCAGTTTGTGCAGTCTTAACGCTGGACATATTCCAATTGCCAAATCCTACTAATGTTATAAATCCGAAAGTTTGTGTATAAGTGTGTGTGTAAGTATGTAAGTATGTTTGTTCCCTCTTCACGCTTTAACGGCTAAACGGATTCGGATGAAATTTGGAATGTACATAGATTACATCTAGGATTAACACGTAGGCTACTTTTTATTTGATTGATAATAGCGGGCGAAGCCGCGGGGCACGGCTAGTATTTCATAAGCATGTATTTTTTGTTTCGTGTACCAAGGTATAATATTTAGCAATTAATGATTTTCTATTGTATTCTAAAATATGTTGATTTGCAGGCGGCATCGGCGTCCGTCGCGACTTCAAACAAGCCAACAAGTATTTCTCGCTCGCGTCACAGACGGGCCACATACTCGCGCTTTACCATTTAGCGCACATGCACGCGCAGGGGCTGGGAGTCATGCGGTCCTGCACTACAGCTGTTGAGGTAAGTCATATATACTAAAAAATATCATAAAAAAAGTGAGTACGTATATATTTGTTTTGTTTCGTATTTGTACAATGTTCGGATAGAACTTAGAAATATATATCTAACTGATAAATATTCGGAACGGAAGGTTAGCATTCGTAACACAGGGCAACCTAGCACGAGTGCTAACGCTGCATCTTATTGTCTTGTTAGTTTTTATTATAATAACTAGCCGTGCCCCGCGGCTTCGCCCGCTATTATTAAGTTAAAAAGTAGCCTATGTGTTAATCCTAGGTATAATCTATGTACATTCCAAATTTCATCCAAATCCGTTCAGCCGTTAAAGCGTGAAGAGGGAACAAACATACTTACACACTTACACACAAACTTTCGGATTTATAATATTAGTAGGAAGTAGGATAAGTAGGATTAGTTCTATTGTTTTTTAGCAATAAGGTTCTAATTATAAGTTACAATCATACATATTGTAATTGATTTTTTTGTGATTAAATAAATAAAAAATATACT
This sequence comes from Lomographa bimaculata, assembly GCA_948107665.1. Classification (NCBI taxonomy): domain Eukaryota; kingdom Metazoa; phylum Arthropoda; class Insecta; order Lepidoptera; family Geometridae; genus Lomographa; species Lomographa bimaculata. Next base: position 2,266,557 of record OX403603.1, read on the forward strand.
AAACAAATGCATGTACAAAATTACTCATAAAATATATAAACGCTCTCACACTCACAGCCCTACACTTGGTACAAAGACTTGTATGGTGGGTAACCAGAACCAGAAACACAAATTTTCCTTGAGGAGAAATTTTGTGTTCCCGAACCCGACACCCCCGCTTAGAAGGCGAACGCGCACCTAACTAAGCTTACGGGTAGTTCAATATACCAGGAATTTATATGCATAAAAGTTTTAATTTAAATGACAGTAAGATACATACAGTCATATATAATTATACTGTACTGTTAACAAATACGTAGCGGGAGAGCTGTCTCTGCCACTGCTCACTCTTTTTCAAGTGACAGAGCTTCAGATTGATAATAATTTCAATCAGATTAATAATTTATAATAAATTATAAAAAGTAATAATCTAATATTCTTCCAAAACACAGAGCCCGGCATCGGCGAATATATTTTACTTTACACTTTTAGATACCAGGTAAATCTTTGATGAACAGGATAAATAGCAAAGGACCTAAGTGCGATCCCTGGGGGACGCCTGAAGGGACTTTAGTTTAAATTGAACTTTAGCTCTTTGTCGCCACCAATTTAGATAGATTTTCCAAGTAGAACTTAAGCCAAAGACAGCAATGAATCTCTAAACAGTGAAGTTTAGCCGCAAATTATGATCCACTAAGTACGAAAGCCTTACTGAAATCAGTGTAAATAGCATGTGCTTGATGTTTATCGAGAATTTCGAGAATATCAGTAACATAACCAATGAGATTAGATAAAGTGTATCTTCTTGGCAAGAAAGAACCTATCTTGGTTTGGATTGAGTAAATAAGACACATGCCAATATGTTTTTTTACACATAATTTTGAAAGCCCAGACAGATAGATATGGGTTTATAATACGATACACACGATTGATATATAATCTGTAACAAAAACCTGTAGTAATACTTGGTGGTGTGTTTGTGTATCGTGTCAGGAATCGTCTGCCTGAGAACGAAAGTCCATAGTCCATAGACCATACAAAATTAAAAATAAAATATTTTACAAATATTTTTTGACAACCCTACGATTACATCTGTGGTGCGTGACCTTGACCTTTGTTATGGTCACCACTGTCAGACATCTAGGTCCAAAGACTATGTAAAACGGTAGCTGATGAAACAGGGTTGCAAATGATATAATTAATTAATTATTCAGAAACTTAAATTCATCATAACTCAACATGAATATTGAGTGGCAGCAGTATGAAACTGCTGCCGCGAATTTAGAAGTTCCTGTTAGACTCTATGCGTGTTGGTAAATGCGTTGCTTGAGTATTACTACACCTTTTTGTTACACATTGTATAATACGTGGACTGAGTTTATCTTTTAACGTGTATTAAGACTGCACGCTAAAATATACCACGTTCAAATTAGCTTCTAAGCAAGCATGTTACATCTTTGGCCGCATCGTCGATGCCCATATAGTGAGATAGTGATCAGATGTTAGCCTACCAAGCAAAAAAAAAAACACATGGCAAAACCCCTGGACGATTACACTTTCCAGTGTATGCGTAGTATGTTGAACACACGTACTCACCAACATACTACGCAATTCGAGGAGACGCTATCCTTTGAATAAGTATTCGCGTGTCATGTCTGCGAGATGCATGACTACCACAATTGCGGCACTTGTTATTGTACATTTCTATAATTAAAGATTGTGCTATCCCATAATACTGGGAACCAACCTTTATACTGTTCTCTCGAACAATACAATTTTTTTAGCTGAAAGGCGGCGGGAGCGCGTGATCCGTTTTGCCGTCTGATTAGAGCGTATAAATGCTTTTAATGTGCATCAACAAGAATCGTCAGAACTTGAGAGGCGGTTTCTTAACGTAACGTGTGGCTACAGGCACAGACTGCGTAGTTATTTATGCGTACCCGACTACGCACAGTTCGCATTTATACATTGGAACGCGCTTCGTTTTTTTATGTTCGATAGGCTAGCATTTGACCAAAATCTCACCTGATGGAAAGCGATGGTGCAGCCGAAGGCGTAGCATGCTTGCTTAGAAGATATTTATTCAATCTTGACTTAAAGACTAACAGATTACACCGTTCTCGAAACAAAGACGAGGGTAATGAGTTCCACTTTTTCGCAGTCCGGATGATAAAAGTCAAGCGAACTGGAGGAATGTCAACCATATAGAACTGCTGGCTAAGTTGGGTCGGCGTTCGCCTTCTAGGCAGGGGTATCGTCTTCGATTCCTGGCGGAAACTCAAGTTTTCTCCTCAAGGAAAACTTGTGTTTCTGGTTCTGGTTGTGATTGTGTGTGTGTGATGTGATGTGTTTTCGGCACCCACGACCCAAGTAACCGAACTTAGTGTCAGGCTGCGAGCGTGAAAGTGTTTGTATTATTGTTAAATGGTAGAACGCGCATTGGGAATTCTCTATGCCAGTAACCGCCGAAACCTAAATAGCGGAATAGCCTCGTGTCGAGCAGGCCTCGACACGATGCTACTGTGTCCGCCGTCCTCTTGCTCCCTGCGTCCGTGCGCGTAGTGTACACGTTCCGTTTGGCTGCACACAGCTGTTCAAGAACGTGTGCGAGCGCGGGTCGTGGGCGGCGCGGCTGATGTCGGCGCACGCGGCGTGGCGCGCGCGGGACACCGACTCCGCCTGGCTGCAGTACCGCGCGCTCGCCGAGCGCGGGTACGAGGTGGCGCAGACCAACGCCGCCTACTTGTTGGACCGAGGTGAGTGTCGGGTATAACTGTTTATAGACTCCGCCTGGCTGCAGTACCGTGCGCTCGCCGAGCGCGGGTACGAGGTGGCGCAGACCAACGCCGCCTACTTGTTGGACCGAGGTGAGTGTCGGGTATAACTGTTTATAGACTCCGCCTGGCTGCAGTACCGTGCGCTCGCCGAGCGCGGGTACGAGGTGGCGCAGACCAACGCCGCCTACTTGTTGGACCGAGGTGAGTGTCGGGTATAACTGTTTATAGACTCCGCCTGGCTGCAGTACCGTGCGCTCGCCGAGCGCGGGTACGAGGTGGCGCAGACCAACGCCGCCTACTTGTTGGACCGAGGTGAGTGTCGGGTATAACTGTTTATAGACTCCGCCTGGCTGCAGTACCGTGCGCTCGCCGAGCGCGGGTACGAGGTGGCGCAGACCAACGCCGCCTACTTGTTGGACCGAGGTGAGTGTCGGGTATAACTGTTTATAGACTCCGCCTGGCTGCAGTACCGTGCGCTCGCCGAGCGCGGGTACGAGGTGGCGCAGACCAACGCCGCCTACTTGTTGGACCGAGGTGAGTGTCGGGTATAACTGTTTATAGACTCCGCCTGGCTGTAGTACCGCGCGCTCGCCGAGCGCGGGTACGAGGTGGCGCAGACCAACGCCGCCTACTTGTTGGACCGAGGTGAGTGTCGGGTATAACTGTTTATAGACTCCGCCTGGCTGCAGTACCGCGCGCTCGCCGAGCGCGGGTACGAGGTGGCGCAGACCAACGCCGCCTACTTGTTGGACCGAGGTGAGTGTCGGGTATAACTGTTTATAGACTCCGCCTGGCTGCAGTACCGTGCGCTCGCCGAGCGCGGGTACGAGGTGGCGCAGACCAACGCCGCCTACTTGTTGGACCGAGGTGAGTGTCGGGTATAACTGTTTATAGACTCCGCCTGGCTGTAGTACCGCGCGCTCGCCGAGCGCGGGTACGAGGTGGCGCAGACCAACGCCGCCTACTTGTTGGACCGAGGTGAGTGTCGGGTATAACTGTTTATAGACTCCGCCTGGCTGCAGTACCGCGCGCTCGCCGAGCGCGGGTACGAGGTGGCGCAGACCAACGCCGCCTACTTGTTGGACCGAGGTGAGTGTCGGGTATAACTGTTTATAGACTCCGCCTGGCTGTAGTACCGCGCGCTCGCCGAGCGCGGGTACGAGGTGGCGCAGACCAACGCCGCCTACTTGTTGGACCGAGGTGAGTGTCGGGTATAACTGTTTATAGACTCCGCCTGGCTGCAGTACCGCGCGCTCGCCGAGCGCGGGTACGAGGTGGCGCAGACCAATGCCGCCTACTTGTTGGACCGAGGTGAGTGTACGGTGCGCACCGTACTCCTTGATTGTAGTTGGGTAGTTGTAGTAGTTGGTTAAGTAACAAACACGTGGAAGTCCAATCGTTGTTTTATTGAGTGCAATAGTTATTCGCGCGGTGTCGCGATGAGCACTGACTCGGATCCACGTTAACTGCTGACCCGCGGGAACGTGTGTTTTGTACGGTTTGCATAAACCGTACATGCTCCCGAGGGCGAGATGAGTGGATCAGATTCAGCTGTTAAAACAAAACAAAGTTAATCATAAGTTAATCACTATCACTTAATTGTTTTCGAACAGGTGACGTAGACTTATCTATACGAGCGCGGTGTGAGTCACGCGACTCATGCGGTAACCCGAGTCGCTTCCTGGTACGCTCGGTTGAAATAGTCTCGAGTTGGATGGCTGGTCCCGTAGTTCGATGGTCATCTCGCGTGGTTAGGGGAAGCGTCGCAGAGCAGCGCCCTCGCACGCGCCGCCACGCGTACATCGCAGCTCCAAGCAGCGCTGCGCCGGCCAGGAGGTACAGCACCACGTACTGGTGGACGTCATGGTGACTGATGTGCTCTGAATACAGACCGTCGTCTTCGCTCTTCATCAGTTCGATTTGTTTTCCGATAGTCTTTAGTTTTTCAGAAGTAGATAAGTCGTCTGTATTATTGTACAATACGATTTTGTTCGTAGGTATTGTTATGTTTATAACGTCGTTGATAGGTGGTATCTCTACTTTGAGTACATCTGGTTGTACCGTTAGGTAGTTAGCTTGCTGAGTGTGCGAGTGTATTGTGAAGCTTTCGCCCTTGATGACGCAGCTGTCCCCGAGAGCGATAACGCCGGCCTTGCTGACTTGCTCGGCGGTAACCTTACGCTCGCAGATGATACGTATAGTTCGGTGTCCACAACAGAAATATAGGTAGGTATTTATTTTGTTAAGCTGCGTCCACATGTCTGCACACATCGTTTGTTTTGTTTCGCATTAGTTTGTCGTAGTATCCTTGATACAAAGGGAGTAGTCCGATGGGTTAAGCTTGGTCATTGTTTTGATTATCGTTGTCGTTTGAGTTATTTATTGGATCTTCGTTTTTAATAGGCAGTTTAGATAATTTTGTGATCGGTCTTTTCATAATCCCATTTTTAGTTCGAAGGGTGACCACGCGTACGCAGTTGTCCTTTCCTTCGTGCAGGTTAGTCACTCTCCCGAGCAACCATTTTCCAGCGGGCATATTTGAGTCGTGAATCACCACAATGTCGTCAATTTTCATGTTCTCTTGTTTTCGACGCCATTTGCTCCGAGGAGAGAGTTGAGTCAAGTATTCAGACTGCCATCTTTTCCAGATGTCGGTAAAGATTTTCTGAACAAGTTGCCATCGTGTTCGTTGGTCGGTTTCAGTTTCGATGATAGTCAGGACAGGTCCGCTTGATAAAAAGTGAGAGGGTGTTAGGAAGTCAATATCTTCAGGATCCTCTGTGAGTGCTAATAGCGGTCGCGAGTTGAGGCAAGCTTCCAGTTGAGCCAGAAGTGTTGATAACTCCTCATACGTAAGTTTCTGGTCTCCCAGGACTCTTTTGAGGTGATATTTTAGACTTTTAACAGCTCCTTCCCATAGGCCTCCAGCGCTTGGCCAGGATGGAGCATTGAAATGCCATTCTATGTTCATGTCAGTTATCGCTGAGAAAAATTCAGGGTCGAGAGTCTTCTGCAGATCCAGGCATTGTTTCAGTGTGTTGTTGGCGCCCGTGAAGTTGGTGGCGTTGTCACTATACATGTGCCGTGGGGTCCCTCGTCGTGCAGCCAGTCTTCGTAGAGCCGCAAGGAACCCGGAGGACGTAAGGTCAGAGACCAGTTCTAGGTGGACGGCCTTGACCACCATACAAACGAAGACAGCGACGTATCCTTTAGTGGTCTTTACACCTCGTCCTTTATTTGTTTTTACGTCAATAAATCCCGTATAATCAACGCCGGTATTGTAAAACGGGCGTGTCGGATTACAACGCGCTGCGGGCAATTCTCCCATTAGTTGTGTTTGTCTCATAGAGTTGTGCCTTCTGCACTTTACACAGTTGTAAATACGTTTTTTGACAGCCCTGTTGCCACCGACTATCCAGTATTGTTTTCTTAACGTAGCTGACGTCAGACGTGGTCCCGCATGGAATGTCATCCTGTGAGCGTGGTCTATCAGTAGTTCGGTGTAGTGACCTTCATGTGGTATGATGATAGGATTTTTTTGTTCCGCGTCTATGTTCGCATTATTAATCCTTCCTCCTACTCTGAGTAGTCCGCCTTGGTCCAGATAGGGATTAAGGGGTAGTAGTTTGCTCTTCCGATCAATTTCTTTTCTCTGTTCCAGGTTCGAGATTTCATCTTCAAACGAAGTAAGCTGAACGTGTTTTATTAATAAATTTCTGGCCTCGTTTATTTCAGGTACAGTTAAATAGCAAGGTCGTTGTTGGTTATGTGATCCCGCGCGCATTATCCACGCGAGGACTCGAGTAACTCGAGTTATGCAGCTGTTTCTGATAAGTAAATCACCGATGACATCATATTTATGACGTTGTACGGCGACGTTTGTTTGTAATTTCTTAATCTCTTCTGTTGTTTCGTATGTTTGGAGGTCTTGTGTGGGTTGGTAGGTCGGTAGCCATTCTGGCCCGTGCCACCAAAGATGATGAGATTTTAGCTGATGAGGTAATATGCCGCGGCTAGCGCAGTCAGCCGGGTTTTCTGAAGACTTCACATATCGCCAGCATGCAGCAGGTATAATTTTTGTTATTTTCTGCACCCTGTTTGAGACGAATGGTTTCCAGCGATTGTGGTCACCGTGGAGCCATCCCAGGACTGCAGTTGAATCTGACCATCCATGTTTTGTTATGTTGTGATCCGAATAGCAATCTTGTACTTTTGCCATAAGGATTGAGAGTAGTAGAGCTGCGCAAAGTTCAAGTCTGGGTAGCGAAACAGTTTTCTTCGTTGGTACTAGTCTTGACTTAGCCGCTACTATCACAACAGCGTTTTGTTTCGTCTTGATGTAGATTACGCACGAGTAGCAGTTTTGGCTTGAGTCACAAAAACCATGTAACTCCATGTCGTCCTTTTTATGTACTCGTAACCATCGTGGTATTTGTATGTCGTCGATTTCATGTAGTTGTGCTTTTATTTGTTGCCACTCTTTATTTAAAGTGAAGGGAACCTCGTCGTCCCAGCTAAGGTTGTCTTGCCAAACCTTTTGAAATATAAGTTTAACTTTTGTCGTTACAGGGCTTAGCCACCCTAGTGGGTCAAAAATCTTTGAAATTTCCGACAGTAGAACTCGTTTAGTAACGGTTTTCGTTGAGTTGGTGTCAATAGTTAGTTGAAAGGTGAAGTTGTCTTTGTCAGGGTTCCAACGTAAGCCCAATGTCTTCGTAGACTGTTGGTGTTCGAACTCGTATGTCTGTTGCTCGTTTTGTGCTGGTTTGTGATCCTCAAGTAGTTCAGGTTCATTTGATGACCACTTTCTTAAGTTGAAGCCACTAGTTTTCAGTAGGTCAGTTAATTCAGTCTTGATACGTGTTGCCGTTTGAATGTCTTCTGTGCTATAGAGCAGATCGTCCATGTAGAAGGAAGTCTCTAGTACTGCTGCAGCCTCAGGAAAGTTTTGCTTTTCGTCGTGGGCAAGTTGTTTCAGAGTCATCATGGCCAAGAAGGGGGCCGCTTTGATGCCGTAAGTCACTGTAGTTAGAGCGAATTCTTGTATACGTTGATTCGGATTGTCTCTCCATAGTATTTTTTGATATCGTTGATCGTCTTCATGACACTGAATTTGCCTAAACATTTTTTCGATATCGGCAGTGAAAGCAATCTTGTAAAGCCTCCACTTTAAAATCAGAGATTGAAGGTCAACTTGTAAATTCGGTCCACGGTACATCAAGTCATTTAAACTTTTCCCAGTTGTCGTTTTGGATGACGCATTAAATATAACACGAAGTGGAGTTGTTTTTGAATCGGCACGTTGCACACAGTGATGAGGTAGATAGTAGGTAGGTATTAAGTTATTCTCACTTAGTTTCATGTGATTCAGTTCCTTGTATTCCGTCATAAATGTTTTGTACTCGTTAGCTATGCCTTTTGAAGTTGAGAACTTTTTCTCTAGTTGAAAAAACTGTGCAGTGGCCTTGGGTCTAGAGTTACCAATTTGTTCGTTGATGTTTTCATGTAAAGGCAGTCGTACGACATAGCGTCCATCCTCACGACGTTTTGTTTCCGTCTTGTATTGTTGTAGGCAATGTAGGTCTTCAGATGACAGGTTGTAAGAAGAATCAGCGATGTCTTCGATCTCCCAAAACTTGCTGATCTCGTCTAGGTTGTTTAGCACGACGTTACATAGAAAGGATTTCATGTTGCCGCACAAGAACCAACCGAGTTGTGACTGTTGAGCTATCGGCTGGTTTCCATCACCTTTGATGATGCCACCAAGTATGATGTTGGAGTATATATCAGCCCCAAAAAGTATGTCAATAGGTCGACTGACGTTGAACTCCGGGTCCGCTAGTTGTATACCCTCCAGGTGTTTCCAGGTCGATGGCTTTGGGAAAGTTCTGTTTGGTAGATTGTTGATAAGGTTGCGCATTACATATACTTGGGTGTCAAAAGTAAAGTTGTTGTTAATTGATTTGCAGGTTATATTCACAGCTCCCTTGCAGTTGTTTCCTCGAGCTCCAACGCCGACAATGACGCCTTTGCATCTTTGTCGAGGTAATCCAAGTATCTGTGCAGCGTTTTCGGTTAGAAGGGAGATTTGAGATCCCTGATCGATTAAAGCACGAAGAAGAATTTCCGTCCCATCATTGGTTTTGACCTTGACCTGAGCCGTGGCCAAAAGAGTTTCGGATATTTCATCCATTGAAGCGTTGCTACTTGATGAAGTGCTTGTCTTGTTAGGTGAATTCCTTTGTTCTGTCGGTGAAGTAGACACGGTAGTGTCATGTAACAATGTATGATGGTGTGCATTACAAAGAAGACAACGCTTGCTTGATTTGCATTGTTTATCTTTATGATCGAATAAACAATTTTTGCACAAGTTATGTTTCGCAACTATTTCCTGTCGATCGGTATGTTGTAATTTGATAAATTCGTTACAGTGGAATAATCCGTGTCCATTTTTGCAGAGTGGACACTTTACGTTTGTGGGAACGTTCGAAGTTTTATTCGTCGAAAAATAGGTATTGGTGGAATTGTTCGAAGTATTTGGCCTTGAGTTTGTTGAGTTGAAATTTTTGTTGGTACTGAAGGCCTTATATGTTGGTTGAAACTTGTTGTTGAATTGTCCACGCTGTGGTTGTTGATCGTTATTTGGTCGTTCTTGTTTACGACGTGCAGTTTCGAGAGATGTAAATTTGTTTTCTAAAAAACGCATGAAGTCGTTCAAGGCTGGTAGTTCTCTGGGTTCCTCCAGAGATTCAATGTAATCAGAGTATGAGTCGGAATCCAATTTTTGAGATAGCAGGTGTACTAGTATAGGATCCCACGCCGAGGTTTTTGATAGCATTCAGGCACTCGTTTGCCGTGTCATGCAGCCTCTTGATGGTCGCAGATGTTTGGTACTGTAGAGTTGGTAGATTCAATATAGTGTTGAGATGAGAAGTAAATATCAACTTTTTGTTGTTGTATCTATTGTTCAGTAGGTCCCAGCACACTTGATAATTATCGGTGCTGATTGACAAGTGTTGTATTAGTTTTTCAGCTTCGCCTTTAACTTTGGATTTAAGGTACTGCATCTTCTGTGCACTGGACAGTGACGGGTTGGTGTGAATCGTTTCAATAAATAAGTCCTTGAAGGATGTCCAGTGTTGATACGAGCCCAAAAATGTAGGCAAGTCGATTCGCGGAGCAGATTTAGCCTTATGATGTTCAGACCACATTTTGCTGTTGATGGACTTTTTTAGTTCCTGGTACCGTTGTTCATTTATCTCAAATATTTCCAGGTATTCTGTGTTCTCTGCAGTTTGTTCGCTGTCGATCTCCCAGTGGAGAGAATCTATAGTTTGCCAACGTGATTCGAGGTTTTTCAAGGCGTCCTCGAATTGCCACTTATCGTGAAGTTGGTCTAAATTAATGTTGGTGGTAGTTCTAGAAAAAGCTCTGAAGTTGCTTTTTTGTTTCCGTAACAGTTCCTCAGTCTTACTAGAATTACCTTGAGTTATGTAGGTTGGAGATGGTTCACGTAGTTGTTGTTGTTCTTGGTTAAGTGTTGCTGTAGTATCAATTACTTGAAGTGATGGACGAGTTAATGGAGATTTGTCTCTCTTCAGTGAGGTAGTTTCCACGTGTTCGTATTGTTGTAAGAGTGTTCTAGCTTCATTGTAAAGCGTTTTTGTTTCTTGGTAGTGGTTTTGGGAAAAATATGTGAAGTCACGATTCTCGAAATGGATCAATGATGTGTGGTTAGTTTGGAATTCTGTCCAGTAGGATTCCAGAGTATCCAATCGTTTTTTCACGTGACTTATAGTTTTTCGTTCAGCTCCATCCTTTTTGAAGTTGCGGACGAGCTTTTCGATAGCATCTTGTAGTTGTTTTTGCGTTTCAAGTAGGTCTTCAATGGTGCTCATAGTGGGAGCCGTTGACCGTAGTTGTAGTTGTAAATAGTTGATGTGGTAATTAATCCTTCAACGATATGTGCGCCTTCTCAATCCAACTGGTGAGACCCGCTTGTGGGAGGCCAGTTGAACCGATTCGCTACCGCTATAGAAAATATTTACCACGATGTTGTTGTAGTTGTTGTTGGTGTGTCACTAGTTCCGCGGTCACTATCACGTTCGCACAGTATGTCACACCGGAAGTACGTAATAGTCCACGTTGTGTCGAACCCCAAAGGTCCGAAAGTTGCTCGAAGGACCAAAAAGATGTACGGTGCGCACCGTACTCCTTGATTGTAGTTGGGTAGTTGTAGTAGTTGGTTAAGTAACAAACACGTGGAAGTCCAATCGTTGTTTTATTGAGTGCAATAGTTATTCGCGCGGTGTCGCGATGAGCACTGACTCGGATCCACGTTAACTGCTGACCCGCGGGAACGTGTGTTTTGTACGGTTTGCATAAACCGTACAGTGAGTGTCGGGTATAATTTGTTTTTTTATGCCTGATAGGCAAGCATACATGATACATGACCACAATCGCACTACGAACTCAATCTAACTACGTCAAACCTTTTTTTTTATCTTATATTATTACAAAAGGGCAGAGCTAGGGTAAGGAGTGAATAAAGTAGATGTTCCACTGCGGAAGCTCCTCCATCAAACCGGGAAGTACTTCCAGTCGACCTGTGTGATTCTCGACTCGGGTTCAGCCGTCCGAAGTTCCCAACTTGAAAGCTTGCGCGACACAGGCCTCGGGCTATGATTGGCCGAGCTAGTCGGTGGCCTAAGCAGTTCTACCATGGGGAAGCAGATAGCGCGGTATATGACGGAGGTAGCCACAGTGGCTTCTGTAAAAAGATATTGTTTTTTCTCCAGATGAAGTCCGCCTATTCCCCGAGAACGAGCGTTATCGTCGGGCGCTCCAACTGTGGTCTAGGGCTGCGGCCCAGGGCTGCTCGGCGGCGAGGGTCAAACTCGGGGACTATCATTACTATGGACACGGGACTCCAGTTGACTTAGAGGCTGCTGCGCATCATTATAGGTTAGTAGATATTATTATAGGTGTAATAGTCCTCTTGCCAACTTGGGAGTATTGGTGTACGTAATTATACAAAAAAAAAAGTTATAACAACTTAAAACAAATACAAATTAGGCAGATGGATTCAAAGGATAAAAAGGAATTGACTAGAAAACAAAAATATTATATAACAAATAAACGGGTTAAGTGATTGTGTTTTGAAGAATAAATGTAACCATCCAAATATAGAAAAACACAGCGCGCGTAATAAAAACAAACACGCTTCCTGTTACTTAAGATCAATTAACTTACATTACCTAAAAATAAAAAATATAGCTATACCATGAGGCTATCAAGCCTGTGAGAGGGCTTTCAATCTTAAATCGTGACAGAATATGATGTCTACTAAGAACCTATGTTTACCGTTTATCTTACCCAAATCACCGCACTAATAAAATATATCTGTAAGGTCAATAAATTATTTAATTATGATAAGTAACGGAGTTCAGTTTTTTGCCGCGAAAGTTAAAAATTGGCGATGTTGATTTTGTATAATTTTTCAAAACCTGTGATTTTTCGATTGTTAATGTGTAATAATATTCACCGTTAATACTTAGTAAACGTGCATAATAGGCAAATCATACAAAGTTGAAAAACCTGATATTCGCCTTCGCTCCAAAACTCCAATAGAAGTTCTAATAAAGTTTCTATCACTTCACTAGGGCACGACTTGACTATGACTGGACCTGGACTGTTTTACTTGACTTTGACTGTGACTAAGACTTTTAATATGAAACAAAAGTTAACGTGTTGTAAATCTTGATAAGTTTTATATGTATACATTTTGTTGCTCTCTTAGTTTATATTATATAAAGTAAATCCATAATTAGATGTATGTATAATACTCATGCAATACCTTACCATGTTTAAGATCTGTGGATTTTATAACACAAATAAATAAATAATATAAAATAAATATGAAATACATTTGAAATATATTATTACTTGACACTGGCTAAATGCACAAGATTGCGAAGCCAAAATTTAAAGAAAAAAAAGTATTGGCGGGACGTTTGCGTGTCGGCAGAGTGGCGTCGGAGCAGCTGCACAACGCGCAGGCGACGTTCAACCTGGGCTACATGCACGAGCGCGGGCTGGGGCTGGCGCGGGACTTGCACCTCGCCAAGCGCTGCTACGACCTCGCCGCCGACACCTCGCCCGACGCACGCCTGCCCGCCGCGCTCGCACTCGCGCGCCTCGCCGCCGGCTCGCACCTGCGCCAGCTGCAGCACGTGCGTACATACACACCGCGTCACTACACGTACACACACGTAACTACACGTACACACTACGTAACTACACGTACACACTACGTAACTACACAGCCGCGCTCGCACTCGCGCGCCTCGCCGCCGGCTCGCACCTGCGCCAGCTGCAGCACGTGCGTACATACACACCGCGTCACTACACGTACACACACGTAACTACACGTACACACTACGTAACTACACGTACACACTACGTAACTACACAGCCGCGCTCGCACTCGCGCGCCTCGCCGCCGGCTCGCACCTGCGCCAGCTGCAGCACGTGCGTACATACACACCGCGTCACTACACGTACACACACGTAACTACACGTACACACTACGTAACTACACGTACACACTACGTAACTACACAGCCGCGCTCGCACTCGCGCGCCTCGCCGCCGGCTCGCACCTGCGCCAGCTGCAGCACGTGCGTACATACACACCGCGTCACTACACGTACACACACGTAACTACACGTACACACTACGTAACTACACGTACACACTACGTAACTACACAGCCGCGCTCGCACTCGCGCGCCTCGCCGCCGGCTCGCACCTGCGCCAGCTGCAGCACGTGCGTACATACACACCGCGTCACTACACGTACACACACGTAACTACACGTACACACTACGTAACTACACGTACACACTACGTAACTACACAGCCGCGCTCGCACTCGCGCGCCTCGCCGCCGGCTCGCACCTGCGCCAGCTGCAGCACGTGCGTACATACACACCGCGTCACTACACGTACACACACGTAACTACACGTACACACTACGTAACTACACAGCCGCGCTCGCACTCGCGCGCCTCGCCGCCGGCTCGCACCTGCGCCAGCTGCAGCACGTGCGTACATACACACCGCGTCACTACACGTACACACACGTAACTACACGTACACACTACGTAACTACACAGCCGCGCTCGCACTCGCGCGCCTCGCCGCCGGCTCGCACCTGCGCCAGCTGCAGCACGTGCGTACATACACACCGCGTCACTACACGTACACACACGTAACTACACGTACACACTACGTAACTACACAGCCGCGCTCGCACTCGCGCGCCTCGCCGCCGGCTCGCACCTGCGCCAGCTGCAGCACGTGCGTACATACACACCGCGTCACTACACGTACACACACGTAACTACACGTACACACTACGTAACTACACTTCTTTCTTTCTTCTTCAAGTCTCGAGTGAATAGGTATCTTCTAGGCAAGCATGTCACACCTTCGGCCGCATCATCACTTTCCATCAGGTGAGATAGTGGTCAAATGCTTGCCTATTCAACATTTAAAAAAAGACTACACGTACACGCTACGTAACTACACGTACACACTACGTAACTACACGTACACACTACATAACTACACATTTGCACACTACGTAACTTCACATATGCACACTATGTAACTACACAAATGCACACTACGTTACTACACATATGCACATTACGTAACTACACATCCGTGCTCGCCCATAGCAATGTATGTGCCCTTCCTACACTCGCCCATATCACTTTAAGTACTATGCTGAAATTCGCCCATAGCACTACTCTACAGATGTACCCTACAAACACTTGCGGCGGCAGCCACGAAAACTACAATTATTCTTATATTAGTCGATTATAATTGATCTTGGTTTTAGCATTTTCACGCAATAATTAGAGTTATTAACAACAACTAGTGCTTTATTGGGCTCATGTTAATAATCACGATTTATTACCCTTGTCCGATACGGATATACGGACAAGGTCGTAATACATTTCGAGCTAATAAGAAGTATAGTAACAAACATAAAACTATATAGTATAATTCAAATAAACGCATTTACACTCACAGCCCCGCACTAAGTTCAAAGACTTGTATCGTAGGTGCCGGAAACATTCACATCACGCACACATTACACCCAGAACCATAAGCACAAATATCCTTTGGGAAGGAATTTGTGCTCCTGCCGGGAATCGAACCCAGGACCCACGGCGCAGAGGGCGGTCACCTGTCCACTGCGCCAACTGGGTCGTCTAATTATAATAAGTTCGACATTTGACTCGTTAGTTTTTAATATAAAATTTTATTTCCAGAGCCTATTCCAAAGTCCACTGGCGCTGATCCTACTGTCAGGCGAATCGACACTGTTCTCCAACTGGGACCTATACCTCATCACCGCGCTGCTGGCAGCACTGGCTGCCGTGCTGCTGCTGCGGCGGCCGCAACAACAGTGACAAATAGAGAATCGGCAGTAATTTGCTGACGCATCAACACGATAAAGTGAGAACTATATTAGGCCGACACTTAAACGTCTGTGACATAATCTATACCATAATATTATAAAGCTGAAGAGTTTGTTCGTTTGTTTGAACGCGCAAATCTCAGGAACCGCTGGTCCGATTTGAAAAATTCTTTCAGTGTTGGATAGTACATTTATCGAGGAAGGCTATAGGCTATAATATATTTTCAATTAAATTAGGGATCCTTACTATTGGACTATTTCCAATAATCACGCGGACGAAGTCGCGGCGGGCACTGCTAGTATCTACGTGTGAGGCGTGCGCACGTTTAACACGTACAAATTAAAGTAAACCAACCACTTGTGGTTTATTTCATGTACTCTTTAGTCCTTTTTACCGACTTCAAAAAAGGAGGATGTACTATGTTCGACTATGTATTTTTTTTTATGTATCACCGATTTTTTTCCCCCATTTGTGGACCGATTCTCACCTTTTTTTGTTTGGTAGATAACACTTTAGAGGTGGTCCCATATAAATTTTATCGAAATTGATCAAGCCAAAACCAAAACATAAGCTGTGAACTTATGTACTATTATATTAGAGTATGTATTTTTTTTTATATTTGAGTATGTATTTTTTTTTATGTATGTTCACCGATTTTTTCCCCCATTTGTGGACCGATTCTTAAAATCCTTTTTTTTGTTTGGTTGATTATACTTCAGAGGTGGTCAAATTTTATAGAAATCGATCAAGCTACAACCAAAACATAAGCGTTGAAGTTGGTTTTTTTAAGCTTTGCTTACGCTTAAATTATTTTATTTTATATCAGGCTAAGCAAACGATTGACTACAATC
This sequence comes from Lomographa bimaculata, assembly GCA_948107665.1. NCBI lineage: Eukaryota > Metazoa > Arthropoda > Insecta > Lepidoptera > Geometridae > Lomographa > Lomographa bimaculata. The sequence continues at coordinate 2,282,658 of OX403603.1, forward strand.
ACACCTGATGGAACGTGACGATGTAGTCTAAGGTGGAGCACGCTTGCTCAGTAAATACCTATTCACTTTTTTTTGAACACATCCAAATTGTACCTTTCGGGAAACACAGATGACGGCAAAGCGTTCCATTCTTTTGCTGTTCTATAAATAAACGAAGACGCGAAACGTTTCGTGCGAATGAACGGTATCTCAACCATAAATGGATGACGCGACGTCGACGGGTGCAATGTGGAAAAGGTGAAGCGGGAACAAGGTTGTGTAGTTCCTGTGCACATTCACCGTAATATCTTCTAATATAAAAAAATTCTCGTGTCGCGGTGTTTGTTACCAAACTCATCCGAAACGGCTCGACCGATTTTTATGAAATTTTGTATGCATATCGGGTAGGTCTGAAAATATATATAAACAGAGTCTGAGAACATACCCCTAAATGTTAAGGGTGGTCCAAACGAAAATTTATTTTGGACAACATTTTTTGGTTTTATTTTTTTATGATTCAGCACGAAACAATGTATAATAATATGGCAAAACAACGTTTGCTGGGTCAGCTAGTGTTTTATAGAATATTGACAGACTGACATGCAACTTTAGTCCGATCTATTCTTGATTCCAGTATCAAGATATAAAGTTTAAATACGCGGATTGAAGCTCGCTTCAATATTATAATATTTTCTCAGTGAAAAAGAATACGTACATGATTAGGGACGATAGTTAAGCGGCTTTATGATTGACGCGTCTCAAGTCTAGGCAATATGGCGACGTCGTCTCCTTTCGAAGAATCTAGAATCGTTGGGTCGACGGCATGTCTACACACTAGTCACCACACAAAATATAATATGGTCCAGGCCTGAGTCTGTGTTTCCTGATAATACAATATGGGAGTCTTTAAGTCACGAGTGAATAAGCATCTTCTAGGCAAACGTGCTCCATCGTCGACCGCATCGTCACTTACAATCAGCTGAGATGGCGGTCAAACGTTTGCCTATCTAGAATTTAAAAAAAAAGGCGGACCACGCGAGTCCCCCACGACGCAACGGTCTAATGTAGTTCTCACTTAAGAGGGTTTATTCCTTTTGTCTTCTCTCTCGCTCGCACATTTCGATATCTTTAATAAATACAATTATTTTTGATTTTTGAAAATGTTTTCAACCAACTATATGGACATTAATACAATGAATGTTTTAATCTACCTTTAGTTTTTCATATCTTTGAGTTAAACGAAATAAGCGTGAAAATCACATTGAAATTTGGGAACTCTGTTTTTTCTCATCTTATTGAAGGATATGATAGCGAAAAGAAGTTGAATGATCCTTGTCCATAAAGTGAGTTGAAAACATTTTCAAAAACACACGTACATAATTGTATTTATTAAAAACTAGCTGTCCCGGCGACCTTCGTTCCGCCTAACAGTCAATGAATGTGCATATTTAGGAAGCCATACCCGGCATGCGTTACAATGTCACGTGACTATATTATTACAACCTTCATGTTTATGTTTGCCTAGTACTTTACCAAATCCGAGTGACGTATGAGAAAATGGAAAGCATGTCGAAATGTAAAAAAAAAATTTAAAGATATGTACGTTCTTAAAAAGTATCCTATGTCCTTCTCCTGGCTCTAAACTACCTCCCTGCCAATTTTCAGCTAAATCGGTTCAGCCGTTCTTGAGTTATAAGTGGAGTAACTAACACGACTTTCTTTTATATATATAGATATCGAATTGTGCGAGCGAGAGAGAAGACAAAAGGAATAAACCCTCTTAAAGCTCGTCACTCTTCACCGTACTAAGGCTACGTTCGAATTCGTCAGCAACGATCGCAACGCCCACGTTACGAAGGCGTTCGACTATTAGGTGCGATATATATATATCGAGCCGCCTGTCAAGTCAAGATGACGTCATCGGTGATCTAGTAAGACCCTAACTAGGTCGTCTTGTAATTGCTGTTACGTTTACCAAACATACCGGTAGTGTTCTAATAATAATTATTTGAAATATCTATAGTAACGCCCTCAAAAGTAAGTATCGAAGAGTCTACTAGTATCGATATCTATACTAATATTATAAAGCTGAAGAGTTTGTTTGTTTGTTTGAACGCGCTAATATCAGGAACCGCTGGTCCGATTTGAAAAATTCTTTCAGTGTTGGATAGTACATTTATCGAGGAAGGCTCCTATAGCCTATATTATATTTTCAATAAAATTAGGGATCCTTACTAAAAGTCCAATAATCACGCGGACGATGTCGCGGGCACTGCTTGTTATTTAATAAAGCATAGATCCAAAAATCAATCATTCAGACTTCTGTTTATAAAACGTCCGCTTCTTGCTTGACTACTTAGCATTTCACTAATCCTTAACCGACTACAAAAAAGGTGGAGGTTCTCAATTCGTCGCAATTTCATGTAAGTTACTTCAGAACTCGGTATTTTACTAGTTCTTGACCGACTTCAAAAAAGTAGGAGGTTCTATATTCGTCGGAATCTTTTTTTTATGTATGTTACCTCAGAACACCGTTATTAACCGATTTGGAAAAGATTTTGTTCGAAAGGGTTATACGTTCTAGTTGGTTACATTATAATTTGATCAAGATCTGATTGATAGTTTCCGAGATATTGGCAATTGAAGTCGGTTATAAGTTTTTTAAACTCGTATATATTATTTGGCAAGAGTAAAACGCATTATTAGAACTTGTCTAGACAATGTGAGATAAAACAAGCGTGGATGTGAATAATTGTAAACTAAATGGATTGTTATGAAAATTATATGCTGTAATGGTATGGTGGCATGTGAATTGTATAAGTAGTGACTATTTTTTGTTACAATCTCACGAGGTCCTTTTGGAGTTTGTTGTTGCTTGTACATACACTATATCATAGGGTGCGTAAATGTTCTACTGCACCTACACACACAGACACGTTCTCTGTCTGTACATGGCACTACCACACAAACGGACTAGTGAAATAGATCAATTGTATAATTATCATTCTTTCAACTTTTAGCTATAATAGTGCAACATCTTATCGAGTAAACTGGACTGCGTTCAATGCCTACGACTTCGGTTGTTGGGTTATTTTTTATACACGCTCGAAGGTTCTGAACGACACAGCACCATGGACTAATGAATAGTATAATAATCTAATTATGACAGTCAATTTCATCCAACTATTTTCATTTCCAACTTTCAGTTTGACATCACGCACAGCATTGCGCGGGAATTCTCATATAAACTTGATATTGACAGTTGACACTTGACATTGACAGAGTGTTTTACAACCATCTCTCAAAGAGGTTGTTTGGGCGTGATTTACCGAAGCTGTGAATGCGTTAAAGAGTTTCTACTCACACTAACAGAACGCTGTAACCGAGCTTTCGAACGGGCTAGAGTGAAAGGTTGCAACCAGAGCGTAGGCACTGAACGAAGCCCTGCATCCGCACTCACAGCAATGCGTCAATAGTATAATAATTAATGTTGTAAATAGTGAATAATACCACACATTTCACAAAAAAAAATCATCTATGTTGTTTCGCAAACCATTTTTCAAAGCTTTGCCGATTGAGAATATAAAGACTAATTTGTGAGAAATATCATTCTTAGTTCTAATTGTCTTTTAATTATTTTATAATACTTTTGAAACAGTAGATAAACCTGTAGTTAAATATGTTTTGTTTTATTTCTTAGACATCCATTGACCTGATGGAAAGTGATGATGCGTCCGAAGATGTATACTTGCCTACATTTTATTACGATTATTTTGTCATATTTAAATTAACATCAGTTAAAATAATACAAAACAATTTAACTATTTGGTTGAGGTTTATAGAGAGTTTTATCTATTTATGAATAAAGGAGAAATCATTTGGAGTGGTAGTTTATATTGTTTGTGTGATCCGTATTTATTTTATATATTGATATCTTATTTATCAAATGTGTCGTTAGGAAACGTTTGTTGTTAATATTTGTGCTCATTACTTGTGTAAATATTTCATTATAAATAATATAAGATTTTAGTGTTTTAATGTTGTTTTATTTCGGAAAAAACAAAATATATCACTTTTGAATAAAAACGATACCACTGGGATAAAAAATGACACTTCATTAGTGAGTACAGACAATAAAGTCTATAACATCTTTTAACCTAAGATTACAACAGATATTTCGGTTTAAGTATCTCTTATATGCTAGATAGGTAAGTATTTGACCACTATTCACTCGACGGAAAGTGACGATGTGGCCTATATCAATATGGAAGTGCATTTTTCGATCTGATTTCGATGACATCGTGATTAACACTAACTTATCAGAGAAGAGTATGAAAACTGGTACAAAGCTTTTCTTTACACGAGTCCTGGATTCGATATCCCGATAGGATCACAATAATTGTCCCTAGGATAATAACGGACGTGGTTCTGGATGTAATTATGGTGTGCGAAATATGTAGTTACCGGCACGGCACCCACGACAAGTCATTGAACTTGGTGCAGGGCCGTGAGTGTGACAGTTTGTTTATTATTTCTTCACTTGCTACTCGAAGATTCCCAGACGGAGCTCATCCTCTCGAGCTGGTCGATCTTCTTTGAGATATCGTCTGCTGAGAATGTATAGTCTTCCATATCTTGCTTCATCTCTCCTGTGTCGCGATTGGTTTTCTGTGACAAGAGGCAAAATCAAAAAAAAAAAAATAACTATCTGAAAACGGCTGAACCTAATTTCAACAAACATAACTAAGAACATTCGAACAAGTCACATTTCAAACAAAATCGGTCCAGACGTTTGGGAGCTACGTTACCACAAACAGACAAAGATAATCAGATACACACTACAAACTTAAAACACCCCTCTTTTTCGTCTGGGGTTAAAATACATAGAAATGGATGAGGAACGTCAATTATAAGGTATCTAAGCAAAGAGCATGAGCATCAAGACACATGATAGAAGTGAGACTGTTGTATAATGATGATGTATAATTATTCATCAGTATTTTATGTGACGACCCAGTTGGCGCAGTAGACAGGTGTCTGCTCTCTGCGCCGTGGGTCCTGGGTTCGATTCCCGGCAGGAGCACAAATTCCTTCCCAAGGGATATTTGTGCTTCTGGTTCTGGGTGTAATGTGTGTGTGATGTGAATGTTTAAGGCACCCACGATATAAGTCTTTGAACTTAGTGTGGGGCTGTGAGTGTGAATGCGTTTGTTTGTTTGTTTGTTTATTTATCCCCACCACTCTTCGTCACATAAAAAGGTTGCGGATCAGATTTTTAACGCCCGACCATGGTCAGAACCATGGTTTGACATTCACAATTTATCCAAAGTTCAGCCGCCGAAGCTATATGGTGGACATTCCACAAATGCGCACTAAGCGTTTTGCCTCCACATTAATTGTGCAAACCGCAAAGGAATGGAACTTCTTACCTGAGTCGGTGTTTCCTGATGAGTAAAATATGGGAGTCTTCGAGTCGCGAGGGAATAGGTATCTTCTAAGGAAGCTTGCTCCATAGTCGACCACATCGTCGTTTACCATCAGGTGAGATGGTAGTCAAAAGTTTGCCTATAGTGAAAAAAGAAACACGTCAACAAACATACTGAAATATTTACACACATAACACAGAGATCAATTGATATCAATCAAACGGAGTTTTTCAATAAGCTTATTTCCTTCCACATCAAAAACTGTTTGACAACGTACCCAAAACATAGCATACTCCGGCGACACCGCCTGCAAATACGAGATTTTGTCTTCCATTTCCTTCAGCCTTCTATAAATGTCCTTCGGCACAGGTCCGATGTTCAGGAACCTCTCGATGTTCAGCACTCGCTCGGCGATGGACGGCGGGAGGCCGGTGGTCTCGTCACGGGTTGCTGGTGGCAAGTTTTGTACCGTCTGAGGTCCCCACTCGTTGTTCACTTTACGAACTGGAAAGTGTGTGATATCATTTTATTACAAGCTTTTATTAAACTTACAATATATGTATGTTTGTCCGGGGAATCTTGCAACTCAATTTTGAAGCAGATATCTTCAACGGATTGAGCTGAAATTTTGTATTCACGTTTAGTTTGGATGACAATGCGAGGTTAGCTGTGTGACGGCATTCTAAATCCAACATGGCGGAACACCCAAAATCGGACAAGTAAGTAAATAATTCTTATGTCATTTGATTTGACTTAATCTTGCGAGTATCACCAAAGATATAGGTAACTGTAATCAAAATTAAATATGATATATACGCCAATTTTGAAAAATAAAAGAAAAGGGTGCAGATCTCTGCCCTCTGCACTTTAGGTGCTGGATCCAATTCCCGGTAGCAGCACAATTTTCTTTGCCAAAGGACATTTTTGCTTCTGGGTCTGATTGTGTGGGTACAACATATATGCAACTAAGCAAATAAAGGAAAATAGTGCTCCTGCAAGGAATAGAACCCGGGACCAACGGCACAGAGTGCAGAGTCTCCGCGCCAACTGGGTATGGGTCGTAAAGCTCACCCTTCAAATGTCCCTTAGAATCGCTCCGTCTCACGAACTGCGTTCTCACTCTAGCACAAGTCTCCTCATCCTCCGTCTCGTTCTCCCGCTTGCTCGGGATGAAGTCGTGTATATTGTTTATGTTGACTTGCTCTCGCTTCTTCTGGATGAAGTTCTGTATTCTCTGCTGCAGCTCTTCATTAGACACGTTTATTTGGATGAGGCTCTTGTCTATGGGTGTTTCCGGTGCGGGGGGAGTGGGTTCTGTGTCTTCGCCTGCAGAAAGAAGGTAGGTGTTAAGAATAATGATACCTATTGTACTAATAGGTAATTGTACATATTTTTGAACTGCGCATTGGCTTAGTTGGTGAGCATTCGCCTTCTGAGCAGGAAAGTTTATCGGGTTCGATTCCCGGCAGGAACAAGTTTTCTCCCTAAAGAAAATTAGTGTTTCTGGTTCTGTTGTAATTGTGTGTGTAATGTGAATATTTCCGGCACCCACGACACAGGTCATAGACCTTAGCGTGGGGCTGTGAGTGTGAAAGCGTTTATGTTATTAGCCGCTTTCATACATTGAACTTGGTTGGAATGTGGAACTGTACACTAAGTTCAATGACTTGTGCCGTGGTCGCTCTCATCTGCAAATTAAATTCTCATCTGCACAATCACAGCCAGCACCAGAAACACATTTTTTTCTTGAGGAGAAAACTTGGGTTTACTCCGGGAATTGAAACTGAGATGGCGAATGCGCACCCAACTAAAACAATGGGCAGTTCAATGTATCATACTAATATTATAAATCCGAAAGTGATTTAACATTTAAGTGTGCAAGTATGTTTGTTCCCTCTTCACACTTAAACGGCTGAACGGATTTGGATGAAATTTGGAATGTACGTAGCTTACACCTAGAATAAAAACATAGGCTACTTTTTAACTTGATAATAGCGGGCGGAGCTTGCTATATATATTTACTAGATATGTATTACATTCTTATATATATTATAATTTTGTAGTAGATTAGTTAATATTATCTATAGTTATTATATTACAGTATTACAGATTATTTTTTTTCCCTGATTGATCCACGCCTCATGTCATTTTATTTCCACTCGCGCTGTTCTAAATGAATGGCAGAGAATGCTTTTAGCATTAAGTCATCCACTTATTGTATCATTTTATACACTTATTGTGTAATAAAATATTAAATAATAAAATAGTCAGCTTTTATCTTACATTTTGTAATTTGAGAATAAGTAGTCAAAAAGAGGGTAAAAGTGCCATCCCCTATTGTTCTAACTTTAAAGTACTCTTTTTTTATCTCCGATAGGCTAATTATTGACCACTGGCATACAAACACTAATATTTAAGTATTTGCAACCAGTTCTATTACCTAATTTTTTTTTTTTATGAAAGATAGGTAAGCACTTGAAATACCAAGTAAGAACTAATTTGAATGGTATAAACATGACGGATAAGCTGTTTGCGACATATCTCATAAACGAACGCTGATTGCATTGCACGATAACTAAACAATATCATTGGTTAATTTAAATATATGTCAATTAACCAAAAGCATAAACCTTTATCTCTTGTATGTATGTTTGTTAGCAACTAGGCAAATTTCAAAGTCTTCTTCACTGGACTAATTCTATTGATTACAGTCTAGTTTTCTGTATTCTGAAGTTGAAATAAAGATATAATAATAATAAAATAGCCTTCACACTCGTAGCGCCACACTAAGTCCGTTGACTTGTGGTTGTGGGTGCCGGAAAAATCGGATTGAACCCGATACCAGCTGCTTTGCCGAGTTTCTTGCCAGGTTCTTCTCGAGAGGGCTGTAATTTTGCGAATCTGGCAGTAGTCATTAACTTTCATGAGTGCCTCTTTGGGGCCCATGTGAATATACGATTTTGATTTTGATTTAGAAGGCGGACGCGCACCTAATTTCGCTAGCGGGCAGTTCACACATTAATCAATAATTTGGTTCGGGTAAATAATAGAAACGCTTGCAAATAAACAAAACATTTATTGCTAGCAACAAGAAAAAGTACAATACAACAAACATTGCAAAACAAGAACAAAATAAACCTCCTCACAACCGTCTACCTAATTACGGTGAAATGTACTTTGATAAATAACTATATCCATTTAAAGAGATCTGTAAAGTGTACAATAGGTATGTATATATATATATCTATCTATATAAATATATGCGTTAATATATCTATCCGATTATTATTGCCACAGTCCAGGTGTATCACATCTTTACATCTGTACAGTCCTAGTACAAGTTTTGTTAAGTTTATTTGCTGTTTCTCGTACATTGTATGATATCTCTTTCTCTCTCACTCATCTTACGTTTGTTACCGCTGCGGAACATTGGTTTTTACAAAAGCAAGCAAGTAAAGCATTTAGCGGAGAAAATTGAGCAACTTATATCTCGATATGTAAGAAAAGGAACCCAAATCTAAATAGTATAGCATATTCACTACTTTTAGTACAGTCAACAAAAAAGTTCGTCAAATAATTCTTATTGAGCAGTTTGAGAACTCGTCTTTTTTACCAACTTCACAAAAAAGGTGGAGGTACTCAAGTCAACTGTATTTTTTTTAAATGTGTGTTATAGTATTTAGTGACTTTTGCGTATGCTTATTTTTATTTTATATGTATTACAAAGCGAGAGAATCATTAATACAACAGCGATTTGCCCGAAGCAATTTTAGCTTCTATGGCCTTCTATTTCATACAAATAATTCAACAAAACTTGTGATATGCATCATACCGTTCTCCTAAAAACTAGATTAACTATAATTTATTCATATATATTGATCACTTTTAAATTGCGATCACAATATTATTATGCTAAGCACCATCCCTACGTATATCGTTTTTAAGTACAATCAACAACTATTAAAAACAAATTAGGGACGAGAAAAATATACCGCCCGACATTTAAACTGCCCGCTGGCGTAGATAGGTTCGCGTTCGTTTTTTTTATCATAGGGCATCGGGTTCAATTCCCGGTGTAAACACAAGTTTACTCCACAAGGTTGTGTTTCTGATTTAATGAACTTAATGTGGGGCTGTGAGTGTGAAAGCGTTTATTATCATCAAATTCGACGATCTCTAATGTATCATTCGGATCGAACTTATTGTTTTGAAACGCTTGGCGCAGTCAGTAGGATCACCTAATGTATTTAGTAGAATATTTAGGAATGCATTACTACAGGTAAGGCGACTTGATCAAGTGATAAAATATATGGACATAGACGTTAACTAAACGCTTGCTACTCTGCGCACATTTTAAATTCTCCTATTAAACGAGAGCAGCGGTCATAAACAATATTAATAAATCTCTTTAAGCTGCCTGCGTCTTTGTTTCCTGAGCGGTACAATCTGAGTGTCTCCAAGTCGAGAGTGAATAGATCTTCGAGGCAAGCATATTACATCTTGGCCGCATCTTCACTTTCCATCAGGTGAGATAGTGGTCAAATGCTTGCCTATCCAGCATAAAAAAGATTTTGAATACCGGTTTAAAATGATAATTACAATCGCAAACACAAACACTAGTTAAATTAAGCACCCTGTTCGATAACTCATAGCTAATTGTTTTTGTATTATTTAAAATGTAAATTTCTGTTGTTTTTAAGAGAACACCGTTGGAGCAGTCTGTAGGATAACCAAAACGACTACATGCTTTCAATATAATATCAAGACAGTAATTACTATAAGTTTAAAATAAAGATTATACAAACTATCTAACTCTTAGATTTCATTGATATTTATAGATGCTGAAGAAACAATTGCTAAAAAATAACAATTCCATCAATGGCTCTCATCTACTGCCACGATTGAATTCCTACTTCAAAAAATATATTTTTCTTCCATAATTGAGAACGAAATTCTTTTAAAAAAAGCCTACTGGAGCAGTAAGTAGGAATACAGTTATATGGCCGAAAATTAGTACTCCATGCATATTGGTGCGATTTCCTGTCAAAAGCGGACAACTGTATCGCAATCCTTCCATATCACGTTAACTTCAACGCAGATGCCACCAAACTATCTTAACTACCCAACTCGTTCAATAAGTCATACCTAATTGACATATTCTATTGGTTGAAATGTCAGTTATGATTTGAAGCGAACTTCCTCAGAGAACATGTTTGGCGCAGTCGGTAGGATAACTATTTACGATAGCATGCTTTGAGTGAAACATCAAAAATAAATTATCTTTTAAAATAGGACTTGATATATGTTACAATATATTTTATAGATATTTGTTGATGCTACCGAAAAATCAAAAAAGGATGAAGAAAGTGTCTTAAGCTTTTTACTGTCTTAATTGATTTCATAGATTTTCAGATATAATTTTTATCGAAATCGTTTAGCGATTGTCGCCTTGGCGCAGTCGGTAGGATAACAATTCGGTGACAAAAATCAGTAGTTATCCTAGACTTCTAGACCTTCTGCCCGTTAACCCTTCGATTGCTACTCCACGCACATTCAACGTTCTCCTTCCACACGGGGGCTGCGGTCTCGTAGACCTCTTTCTTCCAAATAGGCACGCTGGCTTTCAGTCTTTCAATGCAGTGGGCGACGGCGGCGAGAGACTCTCCTCGATGGGGGCTGCTCACGGCTATAACGACGGAGGCTTCGCGGCACGGGACGTTACCCAGTCTGGAATTATTAAATGTTTCATAAAATAAGTGTTAAAGTATGTATGGATTTATTTGTATTTACAGGGTAATTTGTAAAATATAGAAACCTCTTTGGATGTTATTCCAACCATCGAAACCAACGTCGTTCGTGATGCGGCTATCGTAAATTCTGTTTTTTTATTTTAAAATATATACATTATTTTCTCTGTTCAGTCTATGGTATCAAGTGTCAACCACTTGACACTATACACACGACAACGCCGTTCGTGGCGTTGTCGTGCATATTACGAGGCGTGGCGCTGCGATGCCGTTCTTTACGAAAGAGTTTAAACAACTATTAACTATAGATTGTATAGAATACATAATCTTAATTATTACAGAAAATATAGCATTCAGAACAATGTTGTAGAACTAAATGAGGTAATGGTTTAACGATCTAAATCTTTTTGGTATATATATATATATATATATACATATATATATATATATATACATATATATATATTGACTTGGGATATCATTGCAAAATATCATAATTTTAGGGTGCTCATACTCTCTAGTACAGACGGAACAGAACGGAGCGAGGTCTCAGAATTTAGTTCGGTGGTTTAGCACTTTGTCCATCAGTATTTTGACTTCAAATAAATAATAATAATAAACGCTTTCAAACTAAGTTCAATGACTTGTGTCGTGGGTGCCGGAAACATTCATATAACACACAATCACAATCAGAACCAGAAACAGATTTTTTTCTTGGGGAGAAATCTTGTGTCCCCGCCAAGAATCGAATCCGATACTCATGCTTTGAATACGAATACTCATCTAAGCCCAACGGGCAGTTCAATTTGTCGCGTTCAGCCAAGTTCGGCGGACCACTATTTTCCACCGACTTCACAAAAAAGAAGAAGGTACTAAAGTCGACTGTATTTCTTTTTTATGTGTGTTACCTCATGAGTTTGTTCCACGTGAACCGAAATTAAAAATATTTTTTTGTTTGAAAGATGTTGCTTTACTATCGGTCCCATTTAAATTTGATCAAAATATGACCAATAGTTCTTGAAATATCGTCAATAATGCGAGTTTAGTACATCTAATCTGATCAAAGTTCCGAAGATAAAGCGGTGAAGTCGGCTTTTTAAGCTTTGCTTGCGTTTAATTATATGAATACAAATTATAAAAAAAAAAGTTTAATGTCCTAGTCCTAAGTAGGTGAAACCTCAATCATACATATGTACATACTAATCATTCATTTTGCGGCACGTGATCAAAATGCTGGCACTTATTTGGCTCAACGTATTAGCATTGCAATTCACAGAGGCAATGCCGCTAGCATGATGGGAACGCTACCCACTGGTAGTGGGCTTGAGCACTTGAGTTACCTATAAGCTTTGTCTTGTAGGTAGCTTAGTTCTTTGCTGTACATAGTTTTAGTTTACTTTAAGGAAATATAGGCAATTGGCCCGTAGATAGAAAGCTAATTTAAAGCGTGTAAAAATATTTATTTGTATACTTACACTACACTATCTACTTACTAAGGTTAGTCCAACAAAACTGACCTCAGTTACTATCACACGCGTTATGCATGTAATAGGTATGTGCACACCCTGATGACGTAACATATGACTATGTACACTAAGTACACAATAACAAGTTGAACTATTCGTTGGCTTAGTTGGGTGCGCGTTTGCCTTCCCTGCAGGGGTATCGGGTTCGGTTCCTGATGGGAACACAAATTTTCTTTCCAAAGGAAAATTTGTGTTACAGATTCTGGTTGTGATTGTGTGATGTGAATGTTTTCGGCACCCACGACACAAGGCATTGGGGCTGTGAGTGTGAAAGCGATGTCAACCTAACATTTTGATTTTGACGAACGGAGTTAATTGCCGCCAAAGACTATAAACATTGATTGCGAATATGAGGCCAACATTTCTTCATTTCTACCCGACTGCGCGACGCAAAGTTGGGTTCGCTCTCCAGAGGTCAAACGCGTGGGCCGATTATAATTATTTTTACGTTAATTCATTGGTCTTACTTACTTTTACAAATGTCACTAAAGACATGACAGTAATTAAAATATAATAATGGAAACTGCCTGAATTAAAAATAAAATGTCGCAAAATTATGTGAATTAAAATTTATATACTGTTTTTAGATTTTTAATAAACGCTTTTACGCTCACAGCCCACATTAAGTTCGATGACTAGTATCGTGGGTGACGGAAACAATCACATCACATACAGAACCAGAAACACAAATTTTCCTTGGAGAGAAAACTTTTCTCACCAGGAATCGATCCCGATACCCATGTTTAGAAGGCGGACGCGCATCAAAGCCAACGCCCAGTTCTATGTATGTACTTATATCGTAATTTCACACATAAGTACTGCTCTTGATGAATGTCACATGTTATACGTATTTACTGCTCATAATTTTTTTTCTATAAATTTTGGCTTTGCAATCTTGTGCGTTTAACCAATGTCAAGTTATAATATATTTCAAGTGTATTTCATATTAAAACCTAGTCACAAGTCACAGTCATAGTCAAGTCGTGCCCTAGTAAATTTGTAGAAACTTTATTAGAACTTCTATTGTAGTTTTGAAGCGAAGGTTAATATTACGTTTTTCAACTTGGTATAATTTGCCTACACTTATGTACGTTTACTAAGTATTAACGGTTAATAATCCACCATTATTACACATTAACACTCGAAGAATCACAGGTTAACAACGCTATCTTATCACTTTAGCGGCAAAACCATCATAACAGTTTGTTTACTTAGTTGGTAGACAGGTGCAAAGTAAAAATATGTAGGCAGTAGGTATATATAAATGTTTGTATCAATAACGGGACCATATATTTCGTTTGTTTTGAGTTTCCGATATTTCGTCACTTCGGTAGGTATGTAATTCGCTATAGGTCTGAACTGCCCGTAGGTTCAGTTAGTTGCGCGTTTGCTTTCTAAGCAGAGGGCATCGGTTTCGACTCCTGGTGGAAGCACAAGTTTTCTCTCCCAAGGACAATTTGTGTTTCTGGTTCTGTGTGTGATTAGAGCGTATGACGTGAATGTTTCTGGCACCGACGACACTATTCTTCGGTGTTTTGCCGCGAAAATAAAAAAATGGCGTTATTGAAATTGCATTATTTCCCAAAACCTGTGATTCGAGATGTCGATTCGAGTGTTAATGTGTAATAATGGTGGATTATTAACCGTTAATACTTAGTAAATGTGCATAAGTGTAGACAAGTCATACAAAGTTGAAAAACGTGATTTTCGCCTTCGCGCCAAAACTCCAATAGAAGTTCTAGTAAAGTTTCTACCACTTTGAACTACCACCTGCCTCCTTTACTTGACTTTGACTATGACTTGTGACTAGAACTTTTAACACGAAATACACTTGGAATATGTTATAACTTAACACTGGCTAAACGCACAAGATTGCGAAGCCGAAATTATAAATAAAAAAAAAACAAAAAAGATGACAATTCCTCAAATTGTGTAGAGCATTTTTTTCACTTTCGCGGCGAAACTCCATATGGTCGCGTAATTGTATCCAAAATAATAACCTACCCACGACCTGACCTTGACAATAATATCAAAACGACACTGCCTGATTAAAACATGGCTACGTCACGGACAACAGTCAGACCAAGAAAGGTCACCTCGAGATAACAAACATTCACTGTTGACTAAATTTACATAATATGAATCGTCGACTCAATCTACAGCTTTAACGCTTCTCAAGATAGCAGTAAAAAAATACAGTCCAATTGAGAACCAACACATTTTGTAAAAGTCGGTTAAAAATACTGGCATTTGTCTCACTTTCATTTCAGTGTCTCTTTGGGGCACAAGAAAACGCTTTCACACCCACAGCCCCACATTAACCTCGGAGACTTGTGTCATGGGTGCCGGAAATAATTACATGAAACCACACCCAGAACTTTTAGTTAGACTTTTTAATCAGAAATCCTATGTTCCCACTGGGATTCGAACCCGATACCAGCTGCTTAGAAGCCGGACGCGCAATCGACTACGGCAGACTTTAAAAAAGGCGGTTTACTTCTCAATTCGACTGTATTTTTCATTTTTTTGTATGTATTACATACCGATATACGCCATAATTCTGCCAATTATGAATAGATTTTGATGTTTTTGTTTTGTTTGGTAGATTATATTTCTGAGGTGGTCCCATATAAATCTTATCGAAATCGATCAAGCCAAAACTAAAATATAAGCGGTCAAGTCGGTTTTTTTTACTTTTGCTTGTGTTTAAATAATTTTAGGTTTTTTTTAATTTAAAAAAAAAATGTTCACGCCTTCCTATAACAATTGCAATGCTGCAGTGACACCTCGAATTTGGAAGTAAGCGAAGTGTAGCGCTGCAATGCGCTCCTCCCCCAGAGACTGCTCTTGGCTCCAGTATTTCATGTAATTACAATAGCAAGTTCGCCTTTCCAACTAGAACCAGTCCTAATTGCACAGTGCTGCTAAGCATCTGTTCAGCAAAGTCCGCTTGAGAATACTACCCGTATTATCAAGACTCGTATAAAGGCCAACCACCTTGCCTGATAACAGCGTTCCCTTTTTAACCAACGTTCTACTTTTATCTGTGGGCTGCTCGTAATAATACAAAGTTGTCAAATAAATAAGTATTAATGTGCAAGAATATATTTAACCTCATCGAGCGAAGAGCCAAGAAACTCATTGGCAGCGAGCAGATAATTCAAAACTTCAGAGTTTAGGATATCACGCTTCTCTGTTCCTGACTTCCCAAAAAAGGAGGAGGTACTCAAGTCGACTGTATTTTTTTTTGTGTGTTACCTCATATCTTCTCTCCACGTGAGCCGATTTCAACAATTTATTTTTAGTTTGAAAGATGTTGGTTTTTTATTGGTCCCATTTTAATTTGATCAAGATCTGATCAGAAGTTCTTGAAATATCGTCAATAATGTCTATTATGTGACGATTAATGCGTACTTTGACGATGTTCTCGTTTACCCGACTTCAAAAGTTACCTCATAACTTCTTTCGTTGTGAGCCGATTTTGACGATTCTTTTTTTATTTGAAAGCTGGTGCTTTTTATGTGGTCCCATTAAAATTTGATCAAGGTCTGATCCCTAGTTTTTGAGTTAAAGTCAATAATGCGTGTTTATACATTAAATATGATCAAGGTTCCGATGATAAAGCGGTGAAGTCGGTTTTTTAAGCTTTGCTTGCGTTTAATTATTATCGGATACATTTCGGAGTGTGCTAAGGAACTACACGATCTAGTTTCTCCAATCCCAATTCTATCATCGGACAAGCAGACTGCTAAGCGACACCGCTATATGGTAGACATTCCACAAATATACGGAAAAACCGTTTTGCTTCTACGGTCTTTGTTCAAACCGCAATGGATTGGAACTCCTTACCCGAGTCAGGGTTTCCTTATAAATATAATATGGGAATCTTCAAGTCACAAGGGAATAGGTATCTTGTAGGTAAACTTGTTCATCGTCGACCACATCGTCGCTTACCTTAACAGATGAGATAGTGATCAAACGTATACCTATGTTGAATAATAAAAAAAAAACCAGACCATATTATGGCAACTCAGTTGGCGTAGTGGGGATAGTGGGTGTCTCTGCCCTCTGCGCCATGGGTCCTGGGTTCAATTCCACAGCACAATTTTCCTGGGACGTTTGTGCTTCAGTGTGTGGGTGCGATTGCGTGTGGGAATATCTAAATGTCGGCTCCCAAGATGCAAGTCTTTAAACTTAGTGTGGGGCTGTGCGTGTAAATGGGTTTGTTTGTTTTGATTTATAAATTACTAGTATTGCCGCGCGGCTTATCCCGCGTTATGAAAATAAAGTCCCTTTGTCCTATTCCAGGGTCTGACAGACTGACGAATAAATTGTATGAACGTTACGAACGAGGCAAGTGAAATACATGCTTGTAAAAAAACGAGAACATTGCACAACACGCAATCATTATTTCTTCATTACAAAATTATCAGAATGAATAAATAACCACTCGAGCTTGTTAAAGTGGTTAAGACGCTATGTACATTTCTAGCCGGTAGCACTCGTAAATGAAAACTTTATCTTTTGTTTTTACATCTATATGTATAAGAATCTTTTTTTTCATCTATATGTATAAGGCTTTACTGCCCCCACATTAAATCCTACTAATATTATAAATCCGAAAGTTTGTGTGTAAGTATGTTTGTTCCCTCTTCACGCTTTAACGGCTGAACGGATTTGGATGAAATTTGGAATGTACATAGATTACACCTAGGATTAACAAATAGACTACTTTTTAGCTTGATAATAGCGGACGAAACCGCGGGGCACGGCTAGTAAGATATATACAAATCAATTCCGTCTCGTAAAAACTCAAGAATAGCTCGACTGATATAACATAATGAACATAAACGCTTTCACACTCACAGCCCCACACTAAGTTTGAGGACTTGTGTCGTGGATGCCGAAAACATTCACATTAAACACACAATCTCAAGTCATTGATAAAAAAAGTAATCACATCCAGAGCCAAAACACGAATTTTTCTTGGAGAGAAAACTTGTGTTTTCAATCAGGAATCAAACCCGATACCCCTGCTAGGAAGGCGAAAGCCACCCAACTAAGAAACCAGCAGTAACATTTTTTTGTTGTGTTCAAAAACGCCAGGCTGAGATTTGTATGAAAAAAAAACAACGGGTTGTACTCCAGGAGTGCCGGCATAAGTGAAAACTCGCCGCGCGGTAAAAAGAGAGGGGGATATTACTTACTCTCCTCCGTCTTACGAATTTTCGATCAGGTCACGTGTCCTGACGCGAGTTTATCATTTTTTACCCATCCCAAGAAAAGTGCACAACGCCGCTAAAGAAGTTTTCACTTCAAAAATAACTGTTTACCGTGAGTAATATCGCGGGGCACACATGTATTAAATCGATACCCGTGCAAAGCAGGGTGGATCGGTATTCGGTAGTACTCAAATACATGGCATAGTTTACACGCAATAAATTTTTTATGATTCATCGTTTAACCAAGATAAAGAGACGTGACTTTGATTAACATATTCATCTCTTTTTAATGTAAGACGAGTCAATAGCTCGTCCGATTTTTATTCATCCGGCTAAAATAAATTTGAGTATCCTCTTAACTAATTGCGTCATCATGTTTTTGTATTGGTTTTTAGGTTATGCTTCGACATGAATATATGAATAGACATACAAAATAACAGTATCTTGAATTAATATTGATGAGTCAGCATTAATTATAAGTCATTTACTATAGTAATTAATTATCATAATTATATTGATTTCAATCATACGAATTATATATCCGTCTACTATATAAATGTAAAAGTTTGGTTGTTTGTATGAATATTTGGTACACAGTTAACATCAACGCTTTTACACTCACAGCCCCACATTTAGTTCGATGACTTGTGTCATGGATGTCGGAAGCATTCTCATCACACACAATCGCGCCCGGAACCAGAAACACAAATTTACCGCGAAGAGAAAATTTGTTTTCACCGGGAATCGAACCCGATAACCCGCTGCTTAAAAGGCCAACGGGCAGTTCGTATAACACTGAACCGTTTCGGCAGAAATTTAGAACGTAAACTGTCTGTAATAACACGCAAATATGTTTACTTGAATAATACGGGCGAAGCCGACAAAGCTCGTATATTGATAAATTTTAATGATGTAACAAATAATAATATGGATCTTATCATTGAAATTACGTCCAAGGCTGCGAAGACGCGCATATCATGACTATAATGATAACGTATTTACGACCAACGAATATACTATAAACATCAACATAAGACAATAATGACTAGGTTATTATAAACCTGGCGGTAAAGCCTGTACTGACATCCCGCTTGGCGTGTTTTGTTAAGTTCCACCTCCCAGCGACCCAAGCCATTTTAACTCTTTTATAACATATTAAAAAAAATCTAAATCTTATATTCACATGGGCCCAAAAGAGGCACTCATGAAAGTTAATAACTCTACTGCAAGATTTTAAAATTTACAGCCATCTCGAAAAGAATCTGACTAGAAACACGGCGGCGCATTTTTCCTCTTCTTTTTATAAATATTCCTTAATATATAAGGTACGGAGGTTTTGCCGCGAAAGTGAAAAAATGGCGTTGATGATTTTTGATTATTCTCTGAAACTTTTGATTCTTCGAGTATTAATGTGGAGTAATGGTGGATTATTAACCGTTGATACTTAGTTAACGTGCATAAGTGTAGGCAAATCATACAAAGTTGAAAAACGTAATTTTCGCCTTCGCTCCGAAAATCAACATAATAGCAGTTCTAGTACAGTTTCTACCACTTTACTAGGGCATGTCTTGACTATGACTGGACCTTGACTCTTTTACTTGACTATGATTAGTGACTAGGGCTTTTATCATGCAATACTCTTGAAATATTTTATAACTTGACACTGGCAAAATGCACAAGATAGCATAGCCAAAATATATTTTTTTTTTATCATAGAAGCCTAGGTTAATCTACATTTTTCAGTCGCTAGAAAGCACTGGAGTAGTTTGTCTCCATGAATCCTTGTCAATGACATAATCAATAGTCTAAATTAAGCATAAACTATAATATAAACACTATAACACTCACAGCCCCACACTGAGTTCGATGGCTCGTGTCTTTGTTGCCAAAACATTAAACAGAACCAGAAATACTACTTCCCTTGGGGCGAAAACTTGTGTTCCTACCCGGAATCGAACCAAATACCCGCTGCTTAGAAGTCATCTACATGTTTATATCTTTCATATCAAGATTGAACAGGTATCACCTATGCAAGTATGTCCCACCGTCAACCGCATCATCGCATTTCATCAGGTAAGATTGCAGTGAAATGGTTGCCTATTGACCATAAAAAAACATGTGTTGTTAGTTTACCTGTGGTACATGGCTATGCTGTGTACAGCGGGCCACTTGTCCCGCACCTCCTCACAGATTGCCTTCATCGCTTTGATCGCCATCGGCTCGTACGCTTCATATTCTAGCCGCAGCACCTACAATATCATCATCATCGTTATCCCAATACTTGTGACTACTTGCATTCCATATCTGAGACCTAAATAAATTACGAAACTTCTGCTTGGCGGTAATGTAGCAGGGGTGCCTCCCAAACAAGTGGTTTTAGATCCCACTATGGTCCTGAGCTTCCGGTAAAGGTAGCATTGTGATGAAATCCATAGCGTTAAGGCAAATCTCATGCTCCCCTGGCACACCTGTACCAATATATAGATGAATTATACTGCCTCACCTGTACCAATATTATATAGATAGAATATACTCCTAATATGCACTGTATGCGGGCTGTGATTTCACTAGAATGGTTCCAACAGAATACCAGCATCGGAGAAAGGTGGGTGACTACCGTCTTCGATATTATGCTGATTTGGATCATTTTGTGTGATAGCACATTAATGAGTAGGATAGTTTGAAGTCTTCTAATTTCATTATATTTATTCCTCATATTAGTTATTGATGTAACTTATACAAATAAATTCATATTATATTCTATTCAAGTAGAAAAAACTGCCATTAAACACTAAACTTCTTTCAGGCAACAAATAACTATGTATTTGTAAGAGTTATTCACATCTTAGGCCTGGGGTGTTAACCACCTGAATAAATCAGCTACCAGCTTATCAAATAATAATGACAAATATTGTTCATGAGAGAAATGACAGTAGTCATTATGATTATGATAAAAATAAGTGTCTAAAATAATTATGTAAATATAATTAAATAGACCACCCGTCACATTATTTTGTAATTGTTGTAGACTGCATCACACTGTTGTGTGATTACTTATATACTTTAGTCATGTTTCGGCAGAGTAAACATAATGAACTCTTCCATACTCACAGCCTCACACTAAGTTTGATGACTTGTGACATCAGTGCTGGATGCATTAATATCACACGTACAATCACAACCACACCGGATCACACATTTTTCTAGGGGAGAAAACGTATGCTCATGCCGGTAATCGAACGCAATACCCTTAAAAGGCGATGTGTACCCATTGCCTATGGGCAGTTCACAAAGCAATAGACAATAACATGTTTTTTTCATAACTTACTTTTTTTCCTTCAAAATTATCTCTTGTAGTGCCCACAAATAAAGAGATCGCTCCACAGCTGTCATCAGTTACAAGGCTGCTTATATCATCTATGGACAGCTTATCCACGGTTAACTTGAGATGATCCATATTTAAATATCAATTATTACTCTATTTCTGTATAAAAATACTTGTATGTGTGAGTTACGCACACACAACTGTTATAGTTACAAGGTTTTATTCAATCAACCTCCACTTAAAGGAGGTATGACAGCGATGTTGTCTCTCTCTTTAATTTCTATGTCTCGTGATTCTTCACAAACTTCCTCATTCTTTGCCAACAAGATATTATGCTTGATCTTCTCGAGATTAAAGTTTTTAGAGATAATATCCAGCAGATGATCGTAGCTGATCTTTCGTGGAAGCTGTATGGTTGACTCCCTGACTCCCGCTAGTTCTTTCGATTGGGCAAAGAATAATAATTTCACTGTGACACCTTCAATTTCCATATTTCATACTGAAAATTAAAAAGACATTATCTGAAAAGTGCAAATAAACTAATGTTGGTTTATGATAAAAAGATGTTACGAATATTAATTAAGAAAACTGAAAGTTGATAAGCCAGCTTATGTATATATATATATATATATATATATATATAAGTATAATTAAATTGATATTAGCATTATAAGGGTACAAATTACAATTAGTGAAATAAGAATGCTAAACTGTATTCAATTATCATTAGAAAACTAACTGGTTTGTGATAATACAGTGCTGATAGTTAGCACATTTATATATATTAAAAATTAAATTATTTTGTTATTAAAACTCTTGCACAAAAAAAAATATAACACATATTATGCTAATAAATAGCAACAGCACAAATAAATTACTTTTTAGCGGCAATTACGTGCAATAAACTTTAGTCTGACGCAAAGCGACACGTGTGCTCCATGGCACTGAAACAAATAAACTAAAGTAAAGAGCTGAATAACGTTCACATGTGAGCCATTGACCGAATGCAGGCACAGAAACAAGTTTCGCTACCGCGATTTCAAAGTCACTCTACCGTGGTGAATTATATATAATGACCGTGTATAAACTAGCAATAATGGGATTTACTCAGGATATGAGGAAAATAAAGTTTTTATGCCGATACAGCATTGAACGAAAATATGGATGAACTTAGCAAATATGTAACCTAACTTTGCTATTTGTTTACACGCACATAACTTAAAATGTATGTAATATCTAATAGGATTAATTATTTTATACTTGGGGACACATTACTCACCACCACCAGATACATATCATCGTGATTGTTTGTTTATATAGTTCAAAATAAATTAGACAGGTATATTAATAAGAAAATGATCAATTATTAATCACTGGTCCAAAGAATACTAGAGTTACATATTACCATAGTATATATTTCTATTCTACTATGATTTACTTTATCGGTGGTTTATCTGTCAAGTCAAATAACAATAATATGTCAGCTGTCAGTGAGACACGAAATTATAGTTTACGAATACACCTACGACTTCACTGACCATATTCTACAATATAGAATTTGAAAGTTAAAACTATCGTGAGTATTATTATACACATAATCGCGCGTCGGACTCATCCTGATGAAGGACAACTAATTTATCAGAACTAGTCACAAGAGTCACAACAAAGTCGGAATTTTTACGTGCCGTATACATATAACATTGAAACATTACATAAATTGACTTTGATTTAGGTTCTAATTTGTTTCTTAACACAAATTAATTTTAGCATTAGGTACGTGTATCTCATCAGACGTGCTTATTTAAGCATTTATTCCTCATTGAATTCGATAAATGTAGCCGTTTATTGAGATAGACCCCAGAACATAATAGGTCTAAAAACAGTTACTTTGATATCCTACCATATTGCTATTATTTTTCTATATAGTTTGTTTTAAATGGTTTCATACTCTTCTTTCTTTTCAGTTAAAACATTTTATTTGGCATTTTTGGTTTTGGGCCGCAGCTTTACGTATTCTCTGAGAATTTCAAATTATTTGCTTGAATAGTTTGAACTCTTAATGCCTCTGTCATACAGACGGGAGGACAAAGTGTTGAACCACTAAAAGATCTCGCTTCGCTCGATCAATTATTGAGTATTGTACATAATGTTCTGGTATTTTTACAGGCATTTATTCCTGGTTCATTCGTCACAATCTAAGAATTACCTTAGACAGATTACCTTGCATTTATAACATTTTATTTCTTGATTGTTTGATTTTTGTATTTCATTTCAGGATATAAGTCAGTCATAGTCACACATGAAAATTGCATTTAATATCAGAAATGCCATTTTCATGTGTAAAATGTTGTTTTTAAAATATCTTGATCCCGGGACAAAACAGATCTAAAATCAGTGCCTTCGGTGTCTCATCTAATTGTTATTTTCCAACATAGTTTTGCTCCCACGTCAACTTACGCCCCCTTAATATTTTAAATTATGTAATTGCTATAATTGGATTTGGTATTAATATTCTCTAGATCTCGCTTCAGTCGACCAATCATGAATTCTTGCTAAACTCTATATTTTTTAAAATTTCGTGTATAGTAAAATCATGTTGTTATGAGAAAATCGGTTTGGTGAGAAAGGGAGAAAATCTTATGTGGTATTATTATGTATCTAATATATAAAATTCTCGTGTCACAGTTTTCGTTGCCATACTCCTCCGAAACGGCTTGACCGATTTTGATGAAATTTTTTGTGCTTATCCGGTATCTATGAGAATCGGCCAACATCTATTTTTCATCATCATCATCATCATCACCACTTTTCATCATTATCAACGCGGGTGAAACCGCGGGGCGCAGCTAGTAATACATAAGATTTTGTCATTTCTCACCAAACTTCATTAATATATTATTTCCATCGAGATAGGAAACAAACCTACGATTACTTTAGCTACAAAATCCCTGATTATTTCTTATATGCCACTGACCTCGAATTAGTGAACTAAACATTCTTCGGAAACAATTATCATAGTGATGTGGTTGTGCCATGTTCGTATTGAGTAATATTAAATTTTATTTATTAATATATATGCCTATGTTGTTAATCATATATTGTTATCTATATTACATTATTGTTGTATCTATATTACAACTTTAACTTGATTACGATTGTTATGGACAATTTATTAAATTAATATACTTTTGAATATGCAAGTATTGCGAGTATTGTGCATAACGACGAGGCTTGAGACATCCAAACAGCCTTTTAACGACGACGCTTACCTCATGATTATACACAATAATTACCAAAACTACCTGGGAACGAATTAATCTGAATTTTTTTTTATTTAGCGTCATTAAAGAGCCGTTAGTTAAAACTATCAATAAAAATACACCAGGGGAAAATGTATTATTATGGTATATAACAATATCACTGTGTATATGGTATATTTAAACCTTTTATTGCACGTTCGTAATGGGTAAACTGCCATTTCTTTTTTTTGTCTATCTCCGGACCAAATGCCTATATTTCCTAATTCGAAGATAAAATTATATTCATCTATACAGCAAAGACCCAAATTACATACAAAGCATCGAGCTTATTGGTAACTCAAGTGCTCAGGCCACCACTGGGTAGCGTTCCCATCATGCTGGCGGCATTGCCTATCTGAATTGCTATGCTAATACGTTGAGCCATATAAGTACCAGCATTTTAATCACGCGTCGGCGTTACCGGCTTTCTTGTCCTCATTTCATGGTACTTCTTGACATTAGTCAAAAAAAATACTTGCACAAGCTTTGGGTTCTTTAGAAATAGCAAACCTTACAGTGGCAAGAAACGCCTGGCTGAATGGTCTGATGCGTGATGATGATAAAAGACCCGATGGCATGACTTTTATTCCATGGAAGATGGGACGACCTTTAGTGTGAATTGCAACTTGTGTCGACACTTTAGTTCCGTCACATCTTCCTGAAACACAGAATGGGGTTGTCGTAGCGCAAACGGTGAAAATATGGAAACCTCGATAATGGTTACATATTTGAGCCACTTGGAGTTAAGACACTGGGCTCGTGGGGACCGGGAGCTCATTCTATTTTCAAAAATCTATCAGAGCACCTACGCCTGGTTGAGGCGATACTTAACTGTCTTGTTCCGAATATTTTTAGTTAATTTAACATCATCAACATCATCCACAGCCCTTTTGATCCCACTGCTGGGTATAGGCCTCTCTCATATTCTGCCATTCGCCTCGAACCTGTGCTAGTCTTGTCCAGGTTCGACCCGCAATGTTAACAATATCGTCAAGCCATCTTGCCGCTGGACGTCCGACGCTGCGTTTGCCTTGTCTTGGCCACCTTAGTTAATTACATGTTGTTTACACAATTGTCACAATAAGTGTTTTCTAACCCCTTGTTGCCCCTCAATTAACTATCTTTGATGTCATTAGTACGTATATTTGTCGTTTTCAAATTGAAACCGTTCGCAACTGAGATAGGTAATAGGGGGTAAAAAGAGGCAAATGGTATTAATTCGAAAACGTCAAAACTACTAAGTACTACTATGGTTATAATTATAATACAATGGTTTAATTTGCTTAATCTAGATAAACGGAAACTGCTCGCACGCAACAGAGTTATGTAATATTATTTGTATTCTTTTCATAATAACTTTTCGGCACATCACTATTGCTAGTGACAGTGTGTTGACAGTAAGTTTGGCTGTCTGTGATCTGTGACAGTTCAAAATATAAAAAGTTACCGGATTTCAAACGGTTTCATGCGTTGTACTTTGTTTGGCTGGCTGGTCGGCTGCAGGCGCAGCATTTTGGCAAGATTCCCTCGGGCTCGCGCGTTACATAAAACGTCGCACCGCGTACATCACAAAAAGGTTAAAAATAGATCATCGCAGTGAGTTGCGTGTTCCGTTCACCGACATTTTTGTTTTCATTTGACACACATATCGCGTCTCTTTATTTATGATACGTGCTAGAAATTATAGTGAAACTCTGAAATCGGTTGGCTGTAAACATTGGACTGATTTTTCTTTGTTTCTTTACTTCAGATTAATGCAGTGAGAAGATAGAATAAATGTGAACTTGGTGACATTGGTGCGTGGTCTAGTTAGTGCGCCAGAGTGATAGTGCGGTGATAATGGCTCACCATGGGGAGCCGATGGATGTGGACTGCATAGACAATGATTTCGATAATAAGGAGAACACATTTCACCATAGCAATGTACACCCTTGCACTGAGAAAGGCTATGAAGAACTTGATGTATCTGAACTCAACATGAAACTGAGGTATTCCATGACACCAGCTTCATCTCCCATGTCAAAGAGCTACACAGCAAGCCTTGACAATAGAAATGTTGATACAGATGAATTCGTCAATTATAGCAATGAAAATTCTAGTTTAACCCGTTCGCTTAATTCTACAGTAAATAAAAATGACAGTGTAATCAAATCATTGAAAAGTTTACCACTGCAGTCGCTTCCAACAGAGCAGTTTATAGATGGTAACGGTAATCCTTCAGTACTCAGGCAATTTGACTCGACAATCACCTATGATGCGAATGTAACAGTGACTATGTGTGAAACAAATGATATTAATGAAAATTTATCAGTGCCAAGTTCATTATCATCAGCTTTACAAACACCTGAAGCGACTACACCTACTAAGGAAATAGCAAAAGATGGAGGGTCACCAATTATGCGAGGATTAAAATCAGTGTTGAATATGTTCCGGCCATCTCAAAGCCCGATCCCACCTGTAGATAATGACATTGTCAAACATGAAACAAGTGCTACAGATGTATCGACAAGTGAAAATGCGCAACGTAAAGCAGTGGCTTCGACTCCCATAGCTGCACATAGAACTAAAGATGGCAACTCATCAAAGCGTAGCAGCCCCTTAAAAGACAGCATAGTTTTCAAAGATGATCTGGAAAAGGAATTGAATTGGAAAGATGAAACTACAATCCTGTTCAGCGAAGAAAAAATTCCTATTCATAAATTATTTTTCCAAAATTCAAAACCATCTTCGGCTAAAACAGAACCTTATTTTGATATACAGAATGCTAACATAGATGATAACTTCAACTCAACTGTTGAGTATATGGATGTTTCAAACAATGAATCTTTGATACAAGAGAGAACTATGACTGAATTGCAGCCAGACCACAACAAAAATGAAGTTTCTATTACAGCGGAATCAGACTGTGAATTTGTGGATTGTGAAACATACTCTAAGAATGAATCTCAATTACTAGTTTTGAATGAAACTGAAAGTACTGAGCTATTGCCAGTTCTAAATACACAAAATCTAAATGTTACTTCTAAACAAGATAATGTTAATAATGTGAATGTGCTGTCTGATATAACAGGCTTTTCATTTATAGAGGTAGAGAATAAAAACGATGTGACAGAACCCTCTGATTATTCTGATTACTCTAAAGAAACAAATGATATTTTGTCTGAGCTTGAAAAGTTAGAAAAGGAAGAATTATATCAAAAAGACTTACATGAAGATGTTTCTAAAACCAAAGAATCTATTGAAGTACCATTCAAAACATCAAAAAACGAAGAGTCAAAATTAGAGCCTGTAGAAAATATTTTAGAAAACAAAGAAATTCTAGAGAAGTCTAACACCCAAGAAGATGATTTGCCAAAGATAGAGCTCCAGGAAATTGTCCTAGGAAATGAAAATGAGTATCCAGAAACTAATCTGCTTAAAGATGATCAAGAAAACAGAGAAATCCCAGGCACACAACATATCTTAGACAAGACTAACATACAGGAAAATGATATGTCAAAGTTAAATTCCCAAGACATCATCCCAGAAAATAAAGAAATGGTCTTAGAGACATGTCACAACCAGGACAGGAATGAAAACTTAGACAGTAAGCAGTTGAAAACCCAGGATATTATGTCACATGGGAATATTAGCGAAAACTTAGAAGAAAAGTCCAAAGAAGTAATATTGGCAAGCTTAATATCAGAAGAAGACAAAGAGAAAGTAACTGTAACTCAAGAAAATAAATTAATCCTGACAGAAAAAATAGGAAACATGCCAGCAGAAGAGAAAATTTCTAATATGATGGAACTGCTTGAACCTCAAAACCCAATACTTAATGAAACTTACAATGAATCTCAAACTACAAAATCTCTGGGAGTGACACAAAGCACTCAAAATCATGATGGTACAAATGTTTCAAAAATTGCATATGATCTTAGCATAGATGCAAGTAACCATGCATTAGACCCTACAAAAACGGAAACCTCTTTGAAACAAGATATCAATAATGTCGAAAATCAAAGTATGTATGATGCACATACGGTACAATTGATGGCTGACTCATTAAAAACATGCATTGATACTCAAAATAAAGATGCGCCACAAATATACACTACGGAAGAGGAACAGCATCCTGTTGATATACCTCTACCAATTGAATTATGTCCCAAAGAAAGCCTTGAAATTGTTCATTCACCTTTAAAAGCTATGGAAACTGTAGTTACACCTGAAACACTGAATGTTCTTGAAGCACAAAATCCATCTGATGTACCACTACCAGATGAAGATGATACTGATAAAGAATCGCTAACAGAAGAATGTCCAGCTATATTACACGAAGAAACAACAGCTATCATTACTCCATGTGAAATACCAGATGTGAAAATGAATAACTTAAATGTCACCAAAACTGAAGAAGACAAGACGAAAATTGACTCTGCTTTGCCTGCTGCTACCACTTTTCTAGAAACTATAGTACCACAACATCATGAAGTGCCAGAAGTTTCAAATCCTGAATCGGAATTAAATGCTACTTTAACGTTTAATGAACTCCCGTTACAAATAACGCCTGCGAGTAAAATCGAACAAGAAACTACGTGTTTTGATTTGAATATCACTAAATCATTAGAATCTTCTGGTGTATATGAAATGAATCAAGATATGTCATCTGTGTTCAATGTGACTAAGACATTTAATGAAAAGCCGTTGGAGACTGCACCTGGATATGACATACAACTACAAGCTACATCACCCGATTTGAATGTCACTAAAACATATGACGAAAAATCCCAGGAGACCTCAAACAGTCATGAAGCTACTCATGAAGTCTCATCAACTGACTTAAATATCACTGAGACAGTTTGCGCGAGAACATCAGAATCTTCACCACAATTTAAAATTGAACAAGATCTTTTCTCACCAGATTTGAATGTCACCACCACTTATGATGAAAATTTATTAGTAACTGGAAATAATACGAAGGAGGAGGCAACGTCACCTGATTTGAACGAAAATCCATCAGAAGCCCATGAAACTGATCAAGAAGTTACGTCAGCCGAATTGAACACCACTGAGACATTAAAAGAAAAAATATTAGAATATTCACCACAGTTTGAAATTGAGCAAGATATTGTCTCACCTGATTTGAATGTCACCACCACTTGTGATGAAAATTCATTAGTAACTAGAAATAATATAAAGGAAGAAGCTACTTCACCAGATTTGAACGAAAATCCACTAGAAACTTATGAAACTGCTCAAGAAGTCTCGTCAGCCGAATGGAACACCACTGAGACATTAAAAGAAAAAATGTCAGAATCTTCATCTACCTGTGAAATAAAGGAAAAAAATACGTCATCTGAATTAAACGACACCAAAACATTTAATGAAAACGCATTAGAAGCTTTACCTCAAAATATAATTCAGCAAGAATCTTCAATGCCTGATAGTAGTATTACCCTGCATCAGGAAACTGAGCCTAATAAAACTCTATCATTTACAACAAGCATTAATTCAAACTTATGTGCAATCCCAACTATTGATAAAAGTTCTCCTGAATCATTACAAATGAACATGAGCATTGACGAAGCTTATGATGATGTTGCATGTCATGCAGTCAAAACTATTGATGATTGTATTGATTCTTCTAATTCACTAAACGCTATAATTATGAAAGAGAATTTGGAACATGCCGTAAATAAAACCGAAGGCGTGGAACCAATGGATATTACAATGAATGAAACATTTAATCAAACACAAGAATTACCTGACTTAGTAAACCAGACTGCAGTCTTAACTGAACAAGTTGTGACAAAGGATATAGATACATCAGAAGTCATCGCTACTTTAGATATAACATCCGCAATAAAAGAAACTAATAAAGAAGATGAAATTGATATTGTTACTGTCATGAAGGTAGATTCTAAGGTTATGGATACAGTAGTCCCTGTTCAACAGAATCATAAAACCCCTGACTTACGCAATCAAGATATTTTAGCTTCTGCAGTACTTGATGATGACAATAGTAATGATCCTGATATAAAAATAAATAATCAACCGAATGAAACTTTAGATGCAAAAGTTCAACCTGCCCACAATGTGGAAAAAGAAGCAATAAATGTAGATGAAGAAATTATAGTATCTGGAAATAATAGTCCTTATGTTTCTTTAATGGCTGATGTAGAGGGAGCTTCAGAAAAAGTAGAAGAAACTTTTGAGGAAATTGAAAACACATTCGTTTCTAACTCTAATGTTGCTTCTTCTCCACCTATAACATCCAAGGGATATAATTTCAATTTTGACGAGATTGAAGATCCTTTTGCAACAAAAACGAAGATACGACTATCCCCACCTATTGATACTCCAGTTAAGACTGTAGAGTCAAATAATGAGAAGAACCAATTTGAACTACCTAAAAAGGGACCGACAAATCGAAGAAAATCCCAACCTCCTGAAAGAAAAAAATCAGCTGCTTTGAAGAAGAAGTTTAATACTACAATTCATTCAGATAGTTCATCAAAATTATCGAACAAAAAAGAAGATGCAATCAAAATCAACACTCCAGCAACTGAAATAAATGTTAAAGAACAATATGTTGATGAAATCCAAGACGAAGAAACAACGGAAAATAAAACGTCTTATGATGAAACTAGAATAGTACAAAATGATGATAAAAATAAAGAAAATTATGAGCACACTAAATTTGAAAACAATATAGTTTCTAATGATAAACCTCATGAAATCAGGTCTGAAATCAAAACTCATACAGATTCTTTTGATGTGCTAAACGACTTAAAAACTACTTCGTCTTCCGAACAATCGGCTTATTATTCTGTTGGCTCATCTACAGAGAGTATGAAAGCTAAAAACGTTTTTAATTTGCCAGAAATCGACGACATGAACTTTAATCCCTTCGCAACTAAATCTAAAATGCGTCAATCACCGCCCCTAGATCAAGGCAATGAAAATACATTTGCTACAAGAACAAAAATAAAATCTTCTCCAGACTCTTCTATTATTGTTTCTTCTAAAATAAATCCTGTTTCTGGAATGGGCCATGAAGAAAAAAGTATAAAAGTTTGTGCTGAAGATAAAACGGAAACAGAGTTAATGGAAAAGGCAACTTGTAATATATCTAATGAAACATCATCATCATCAAAAGATACGGAATATCAGGACATAACTACTCGTGAAGTCAATACAGAAGATGAAGACACCATTGAAGGTCCTTTCCTTGAAGCTGATAATGTAAGCAAAATGCTAGATTTTGAAACAGATAACGCGGATATGATGCAATTTAATGAACTACCAGATCATGGAAATGACGATAATATGGAAGGTGAAATATTCATTGATGCAGAAGCATATGAATTTCTTCTTAATCAAAACAAGAGTAATGTTGTTGCTGACAGTGGCAAAGAAAGTCTGTTTTTAAAGTTCGATCCTCTATTTGCCAAGAGAGTATCTTCTGATGGAGTCCTTGCAGCACTAAGCAATGTACAGAAGAGACAAAGCACGCCAACAAAAGCTGCACGCCCTTCCTTTAAAAATGAAGCGTCTCCTATTTCAGGTCCTTCAACTTTAAATGTAACTTTTGATGGCGATAATAATGTTTCCCTTGATAGCAATGAGGATGCTAATATAACTGTGGCTAAGCCAATGATGGTAGTAACTCCAGCTGTTAATCCTGTAGTCACACCAAGAAACAAATCAGTCACTCCCACAAGATCAAACCGACGTTCTATTACATTCACATCTCCTGCCATAGCTGTTATTGATAGACTTCTCTCAATGAGTGGAAACAATTCTTTCATTGGACAAGATACAACAATTACATCAGCAAACAGAGAACTAAACGAAGCTGACATAGTTCTAACTCAACTAAGAGACTTGCTGGCTGAAAAAGAAATAAGCGTCTGCAACTTGAGATCTGAAAGCAAAGAGCTAAAAGATAGGCTATGTACTATGTTGTCCCAAGTGAATGTCTTAGAAACAGATGGCCAAGAAAGGCTAAAAAGAATAAATGAACTGAATGAGCGTCTTGCTGAAAAGGCGAAAATCAATAAAAGTATGGCGGCTGTAGTTGAGGAGTATGAGAGGACGATCGCCAGTTTGATAGCTGAGATAGAACAGGATAAAAAACGTAATGCTGAAGAACGCATCAGATTGATCAATGAGAGAGACGAGCAAATAGCACATTTGGCGAGCATGGAAGTTTCCTTCAGTGACTTGCACAGTAAATACGAAAAGAGTAAGCAAATCATTTTGGAATGTAAAGCAAATGAGGAGACCTATAAAAAATCTCTGAAAGATTTCGAGGAAAGTCTAACAAAAATGCAAGCAAATTACGAGACGTTGAAGCAGCATGCCACCGCTAAACTTAATAATGCAAATCAGGAATTGGAAAAGATGAACAGAGGTCATGCAGCGGAGGTAGTGAAGTTAAATGCTATGATTAAAAGAAAGGACATCCACATAACTTCCCTTGAAGAGACTCTGGCACAGAAAACAAAAGCTAATGAGGAATTGACAGCGATATGTGATGAACTAATCAACACACGAATGAACTAATTTTAGGCTTACCCAAATACACTGTAATTATATATGCAGCGTCAGCAACCTAGACTGATTTCCTGACTGGTCGCTTTTGTGCTTATCTCTTGATAAGTGTCAATAAGTCAGTACAACTAGTCGCTAAAAGTTTGTGCCAAATCATTGTAGTGTATGATTTTATTCCTGTTATATTCCAAGACTGAAATGTGATAAACTGTATTGTCTGCAATCATGCGATGTTTCAGATTAGACGCTGTTAGTTGAATCATGTAGTGAACCGCAAACAAAAATTGTATTGTTGCTTGCACGTTTTATGTTATGCAGGACATAAATTAAACTGTTGCGAGTTCATTAAATTCAAAACAAAGTTTGTTAAACAAATAGTGGGCACAAGTTTGTAAATTGTTTGTAACTTTCTATAGAAATGTATATTTTTTGCATGCTGTTGTACTTTTAAACCGAGAATATTTATTTTGTGGTAATAATAAATATGATAGTTATAGACATTTTTGGACATTCATTAGCCGATAAAAATACCTAACATATATTTTTGTAAGTACATATTTTTGTGAAAATAGATATGCAAAATTTTATTCTTTGATATACCTATAATTTACTATGTTATCATAATTAACAATAAGGAATGAAAATTTCCAATTGTTTATATGTTTTTAATGCTAGAGCCACACCTGCTTCTAAAGCTGCATCTTTGATTATTTTCAATAATTAAGTTACAGGTAGAGTTAAAGTATTCGCGCTATTTTCAATTAATTTCGCGGTAGGTTAGTAATTGATTTTTGTCATATTTTTTTTTAAATTTAATGCCTTAATATATGGACATAATTTGACCACAATCTCGCCTGATTGAAAGTGACGATCTAATCAAGAATGAAGCAAGCTTGCCTAGGATTCACTCTAGACAAGTGTTTTTGATAGCTACATGTATGCCTCTGTTTTTATCTAAATGATACCTGGCTTGTGTTTTGTGAAAAACGGTGCAGCCGGTTTCCAGCTATGTTATCGAGGTTTTATTTTTAAATTTAAATATTGACACCTGACATCCAACACGAGTGGTTAATTTTTTGCTACGTAGATGTACATTACATATGTGACGTCACAATATAGGTTACAAGTTGAGACAAGAAGCATGTGTGGCCAAAGCATTATATGGAGTAAATAATTATTTTTATGAATATTTTATTTCGACAACAATGAACATTTTAATAATCTAGTTTGATTAAACTTTAAAACTCTATGCAGATCTCTAAAATTAAACATCGAAAAACATAATAATATGCTGTATTTCGCTATCGAATAAGTCGGTCATACACGAGTTTTAATTCACGGGGTTGTTTTACTACCCTATATTTTTGTACCATATTATTATAGACTTAGATGTTAGTGTTAGTTAATAAAGTTATCGACATTTTCAAATAGAGTTACAGAGTTGTTTAATTGTTTCTCTCGAGTCATTATCCCAGTTATTTGAGTGAGTAATATATGTTATACTTTTAAACCGAGAATATTTATTTTGTGGTAATAATAAATATGATAGTTATAGACATTTTTAGACATTCATTAGCCGATAAAAATACCTAACATATATTTTTGTAAGTACATATTTTTGTGAAAATAGATATGCAAAATTTTATTCTTTGATAAACCTATAATTTACTATGTTATCATAATTAACAATAAGGAATGAAAATTTCCAATTGTTGATATGTATTTAATGCTAGAGCCACACCTGCTTCTAAAGCTGCATCTTTGATTATTTTCAATAATTAAGTTACAGATAAGAGTTAATGGAATTAAAACAGTATTCGTGCTATTTTCAATTAATTTCGCGGTAGGTTAGTAATTGATTTTCGTCATATTTTTTTTTAAATTTAATGCTTTAATATATGGACAAGAATTTGACCACAATCTCGCCTGATTGAAAGTGACGATCTAATCGAGAATGAAGCAAGCTTGCCTAGGATTCACTCTAGACAAGTATTTTTGATAGCTACATGTATGCCTCTGGTTTTATCTAAATGATACCTGGCTTGTGTTTTGTGAAAAACGGTGCAGCCGGTTACCAGCTATGTTATCGAGGTTTTATTTTTAAATTTAAATATTGACACCTGACATCCAACACGAGTGGTTAATTTTTTGCTACGTAGATGTACATTACATATGTGACGTCACAATATAGGTTACAAGTTGAGACAAGAAGCATGTGTGGCCAAAGCATTATATGGAGTAAATAATTATTTTTATGAATATTTTATTTCGACAACAATGAACATTTTAATAATCTAGTTTGATTAAACTTTAAAACTCTATGCAGATCTCTAAAATTAAACATCGAAAAACATAATAATATGCTGTATTTCGCTATCGAATAAGTCGGTCATACACGAGTTTTAATTCACGGGGTTGTTTTACTACCCTATATTTTTGTACCATATTATTATAGACTTAGATGTTAGTGTTAGTTAATAAAGTTATCGACATTTTCAAATACAGTTACAGAGTTGTTTAATTGTTTCTCTCGAGTCATTATCCCAGTTATTTGAGTGAGTAATATATGCGCACATTGATTCAGGCATGTGGGCATCACACCCACTGTGCCAGCCTGTGCCGGTTTCTGAATAAAAAGATACATTCTTCGAGGGATAAGACACGCTACACGGTTTTGCGGCGAGCGTTCAGGCTTTTTGTATCAAGGTTTCGAGCGAGGAGGTTCGTTGCAGGTTGCCATGGCAACGAGCGACAAACACTGTCAGACATCCGTCAGAAGTGATTTTCATGATGCTCAAGATTATTCTGCGATGTACGACGAAACTGTGCCGGTGGTGAACGCTAAGGAAATAGATAGTCCTTCTAGTGACGAGGAGGTTGTGCGGGCGACGATGTCCAAGTTCACTCCACCCGCACGGCATACCGCGCGTCATGACTTCGATTCTGACTCGGACAGTGACTCGGAACCAGACAAGTTCCTGAGCAACGTTTCTGCGGAGGACGAGGTATGTTTGTTTGACTTGTTACATAATCTTTAATTTTATTATCTCAAGGCTCCCGGTAGGGAGTAATAGTATTCTGTGTCTCTAGGCTTCAAAGCTTAGGCATCGTCAGGTTAGGGTGTCGCAAAGGGGGCACTAAGGGAAAATGACTTAGAAAAATGTCTAGGGCAAAGTCATATAGGTACGACGACGAGCGAAGCGAGGAAGAGTGTTAGGTTTCTTGTGACCACAACGCGCGGGCCGAGCGAGCGAGGCGAGTGTGCCGAAGCAGCGGCCGGTGAAGCACCAGAAAAACTTTGTGTTTATTATTTTGTGTGCTTATACATTTTATTGATGCAGTGATTTTTAGTTCCACTTTACCGAATTTTCTCCCATTTCGTCACTTTCCATCAAGTGAGACACCTAAGTTCTGATGGTACGCTCAGAAATTTAATTAGCAATTAGGTATATCGTTCCAACTAAACGGCGACGTACTTACCGACGTTCGCTTTTCATTGTAGCAACCCTAAACAACTTATTTATTGTAGTAAACCCAAAAGAACCTGTTCATTGTATGAACTTGGCATTGATGCCAAAGTGATTAATGAATCGAGCTTTGTCATTCACCATTAATATTATTATTGGCAAAAGTATCGATCCTTCCAGGTACTGCTGCACTAACTTGTAAACATCTTTACATTTTAAAATGTTACTTACATAAATCTACTAACTTACATTACTATCGTAAATCTTACTACTAGGAGGCTTCTCAATTCAAATGTCTGAACTGAGGAGCCAGTTTTAATATGTTTTTGTGTGTATTACTACTAAACTAGGACAAGTCCTACATAACAAGCAAGTTGGTCGGTTGCACGTTCGCCTTTTATGCAGGGATCGGGTTGGATTCCCGGCGGGAACACAAGTTTTCTCCCCAAGGAACATTTTTGTTTCTGGATCTGGTTGTTATTGTGTGTGTGGTGTGAATGTTTCCGGCACCAACGACACAAGTCATCGAACTTGCTGTGAGTGTGAAAGCGTCTTTTTTTTTTTATGTACAACCTAACAATAATTATACATTTTAAGGGTGTATATGTGTGTGTCTTTAACATCGTAGCTCCCAAACGGCTGGACCGATTTTGAATCAGATTTTTGTTTGAACGTTGACATGATTGATAGTTTTTAGCAATGCCATGAAAATCGATACAGCGGTTTCCCATATACCTAGAGCGTCGCGTCGCGTCGGGGGCATTTACAAAATTTCGATTTTGCCACTTGTTCAAACATACGTTCCTTCTGTTGGGAGAATCTGACGAAATATTCCAACATTTCGAACATTACAAAAGCAGAGCAATAGGAAGAGCGCAGTCGAACAGTACTTTAATGTTTATGATCGGGTGCACTGCTAAAGAATGTTTGTTACGTCTAACTAGATATGAATAGCCGATCTAAGAGCTGACTCCGTAATAATTTGCTAATGAACTATAATTAATCTTATTCTATATTATAACAACGTGGACTTCACGACGTTTGTATTGGATTCAGAATGGCGATGGAGTTTGAAAATTCAATTTTTTTTTATGCGGAAGAGGCAAGCATTTGACTACTATCTCTTACATACTACATGATAGAAAGTGATAATACGGCCGAAGATGTGACATTGTTTATTCACATGCCCTAAAGAGGCTCATTAATGTGAATGACTCCAATTGCCAAATTTACAGCTAGGTATCTTGAAAATTACCATCTAACAACAAGACAAACTATTAAACGTCATCCATTTATGGTCGACATACCTCCAGTTCGCTCAAAGCGTTTTGCTTCTACATTTATCATCCGTACAGCGAAGGAGTGGAACTCATTGCCTGCGTCTTTGTTCCCCGAACGTTATAATCTGGGAGTCTTCAAGTCTCGAGTGAATAGGTATCTTCTAGGCAAGCATGTCACACCTTCGGCCGCATCATCGCTTTCCATCAGGTGAGATAGTGGTCAAATGCTTGCCTATTCAACAAAAAAAAAAAAAAGAATCTGACAAACTTGGTAGCGCATTTTTTCATAGATCACTTATACATTAAAAAATATCTTAACGTAGGCGTAAGGACACTAATGATGAACGCTTTAATATAGTAGATAATAATATATATTTATTTAATTATATTATTATTACTAAAATGTTCAGTAATACATTTTGTCGAAATCGATCCAGCCAAAACAAAAATATAAGCGTTGAAGTCGGTTTTTTTAAGCTTTGCTTGCGTTTAATTATTCATGTAAGTATATTATATGTTATAGGTATAATTGTTTATTAATTATTTAAATATATTATTGTAAAAATATTTGTAAATAAGTTTACTCGCACTTATATATCACCCGGGGGTTTACCTGAAAATCAGCGTCGAGTTTTGTGCTTGACTTTTATGCTGAGGCAAACCCATTTCGGCATGTTTAATGGTAAGTTGATTAGTGTTTCAATATAATTGTTATATTTTCGCTACGTGTCGAAATAAATTATTTTTCTTTCTTTCAGGATTAGTGGTTGAAAAATGTTGCTAAAACTAGCTTTTTTATTTTATTTTTTCACTAATACATTTTGTAAGTATTTAATTGAGCCTAGAATTTAGGGTAAAATAAATACTAATAACGCATATATTGCGACAAAATAAAGAATATCTAACCTGTTGTTTTTGCCAATATTGGACAGGGAAAACCCAGTAATGGAAACCTAATAATAAACATGATCTCTATAGGGACACTAATTATTTTCCCTACCAAGGCAATCACACTACACACTAATATTATAAATCCGAAAGTTTGTATGTAATTACACACTTACATACAAACTTTACATATGTTTGTTATCGGTAACAGCTGAATGGATTTGGATGAAATTTGGAATGTACATAGCTTATACCTTGGATAAACACATAACTTGATAAACGCGGGCGAAGCCGAGAGGAACGGCTGATTAGAAATAAAACAACGTTTAAATGTTTTTTTTTTAAACGTTTGCCTATCTAGAATAAAAAAAAAAAAAAACAAGATAATTAATTTAGAAATAGCAGGTCACCTACATTGTTCATTATATTTTACTGTACAAAACGGAACAAAACATAATATTTCACGTTATAACATATTAGTCTTTTCGACCAAGAGATCAACTTTCTTCTTTCTACCAGACTTAGATGAAGGTTACATTTTACACATAAATATGCATAACGATATAAATAATGGTAAATCAACGGTATTAAACTTATTTGTAATGATTATGGTGTTCAGAACCTTTATAAACGATTCCTTAATAAAAATTACTTATTGTATTTTAAATTATCATCAATAATATAAATATAAGTGTATCAATTATATAGACGACGACTATTAAATATTTTTCAACCGACTTCAAGAAAGGAGGTTTTCAATTCGGCTGTATCTTTTTTGAATGTATGTTAAGCGATAATTCCGCGAATTCTGAATCGATTTTGATGTTTTTTATTGTTTGGTAGATTATACTAGAGAGATGGTCCCATAACTCCCATATAAATTATATCGAAATCGATCAAGCCAAAACCAAAATATAAGCGGTGAAGTCGATTTTTTAAGCTTTGCTTGCGTTTACATTATTATTATGAAACTCACTTTAGCAAATTGATGAAAGGTATCGATATTAGAGACAAAGTAGAGATTGAACTGCCCGTTGGCTAAGTTGAGTGAGCATTCGCCTTCTAAGCAGAGGTATCGGTTTCAATTCCCGGCGGGAACACAAGTTTTCTCCCCAAGGAAAATTTGCGTTTCTGGTTCTGGTTCTGGTTGTGATTGTGTGTGTGATGTGAATGTTTCCGGCACCCACAACACAAGTCATTGAACTTAGTGTGGGGCTGTTAGTGTGAAAGCGTTTATGTTATGTTATGTTTATGAAGTTAGTTTTTCTTGATATTTAGTCACATACCTACGCTCGCACGAACTTTTTGATATATAATATTAGTGATACAATTTACGACGCTGTATTTGGCGCTATTTCTCCGAGACGACGGGATTCTCGGCCAGCTGCTCTGGCGCGTAACAATACTAGACGAGGAAGCTTGTTTATGTTAAAGTTCAGACAAAAATAGAAGTACAGGATAAATGGGCGTGCTCCGCGAGGAATCTTCGGAGACGTCGCTTTTATTTCCTTATAGGTTTTATGTAGGTACAAATTTGCCCGACCTGACATCGTCTGCGTATATATCTGTAATTTCAGAATAAGGACGTTTACTAGATTATTGTTGCTCGCCTGGCTTGCTACCAAAGTAGCTTACCACCATCAAGTTGAAAGTCTGCCGCCAAGCCAAATACGGTGTTCCGGCAGTTATCCTTGAGAGCCTGCGTATTCCAGGTCTAGTGTGTTTACCAGCTTCGATCACATCGTCACTTACCATCAGGTGAGATAGTGGTCAAACACTAGCCTGTCACAAATAAAAAAAAAAAATTATAAAGTGTATTGCGACTGTATTTAATAAAGATAATTGTACTAAAATAAGGGACTACACTAAAAATAATATGTAAACAACTAATTATATTGATGAAAAAATTATTTACCCTTTTTCTCTTAAATCTCTAATAATGTCAGAGACGCGACACGCTGGCCGGGCCTCAGCGCTAGGATAAATAATTAAACGCAAGTAAAACTTGAAAAAAACCGACTTCACCGCTTTATCTTCGGAACCTTGATTAGATTTAATGTATCAAACACGCATTATTGACGATAACTCAAAAACTAGACTTCAGATCTTAATCAAACCACACAAAAAGCCCCTTCCGGACGGACCCCGGACTCCCTTTAAACTAGGACAAATCCGGGGAAAGCAGCAGCCCTAGACATGCATAATAATAATATGGAACATATTGTGTTGTACTTACCAAAAATAAGTTATTGTAAGTCGGAGCTTAGGGCTCCCATAACCTGTCTGCATGTTGTATTTCATCCGGATTTCTGGTGCTACGCCGTGAAAAGATAACAAACACAAGACGGAATGGTAGTTTTGGATGAATATTATTAGTGTAGTTAGTTACCCCGTCTTGTTTTTTTTTTATTTAGTTTTGGCTCCGCAATTGTATGTACATTTGTCAGGTACCTAATAAATATTTTTCAAGTTTTATGTATTTTATTAAACCAGTCAAAGTCATGTAAGAGAGTCATGGTCCAGTAACAGTCAAGTCATGCTCTAGTCACAGTCAAGTCAAGCCCTAGAAAAGTGGTCGAACTTACAGGAATTTTGGAATGAAAACGAATGTTTTTCAACTTTAATTACACTTATGCACGTTCAAGAATTATAACGGTTATATATGGTTATAGTTAGAAAATAATACAAAATCCAAGGACATAGGTATTTTCACTTTCGCGTCAAAACCTACATCATGTTACGCGAATAATGTATAGACAATGATAATATAACCCGTATGTGTAGACCAGCCTAGTAGTAGTGCTGTCGTGTAGTGTAGGATTACGTTATCTTTATGAGTTTCTATTTGAATTAAGCTAAAATGAACCTTATTTCTCAGGAGCTTTGTCAATTTAGTTTTGAAACCGTCCGCAACAGAGATGGGTAGGCAATAGAGGGTCAGGTACACGTGAGACTTATTTCACCTGCTGTATTCTGGTTCTGGGTGTAATGTGTGTGTACGACAAGTCTCTGAACTTATTGCAGGGCTGTGAGTGTGAATGCGTTTGTTTGTTTGTTGTATCCATGAAACAGTTTCTCCGTTGGCTCAAAAGCACATTAAGCATGGAATTTACTTAATCTTTAACCGCCTAATCAATAATGAATTAAACTAACCATGTTTGGTACTTAGTTTACCATTTGCTGGTGTAACGGTGACGGACCGTTTCCATGTTAATGATCTGCTCCGCGGTATAGATAAATCGGTTGGTTTAACTTGGTTTCTAATCCTAGTTTTCTTGAATTTATTTACATGATGAGCCATGCCTGGCATGAAAGACACTGTATAGGTTGTGATAGGCTATAGCTAGTCAAAACTGCTTAGTTTTTGCGGCTTCGCCTGCTTTCATGAAGTTAAAAGGTAGCCTATGTGATAATCTAGGTATAAGCTATGTACATTCCAAATTTCATCCAAATCCGGCCAGCC
The DNA here is from genome assembly GCA_948107665.1 of Lomographa bimaculata. NCBI lineage: Eukaryota > Metazoa > Arthropoda > Insecta > Lepidoptera > Geometridae > Lomographa > Lomographa bimaculata. The sequence continues at coordinate 2,324,818 of OX403603.1, forward strand.
TTTACAGCGTGAAGAGAAAACAAACGTACACATTTACATACTTCACACAAACTTTCGGATTTATAGGTAATATTAAAGTGGATGATAGACTAGCTAGTCCATATTGCTAGTTTTTTTACGGACTAGATTAACAAAATAATCAGGATCATAATATTTTATTGTCCTCAACAACATAAGCGCTTTCACACTCACAGCCCCACAATATGTTCAATGACTTGTATCGTGGCATACATACATAGGCTGATAAACATTACCCTACTTCGCGTCGCGCAGTCGGGTAAACACAATCAAACCAGGCCTGTAATTAAGTTAACCTTATAAAACTAACAAACAATTCATAAGTTACTTTCGGGCTTATAATATCAGTGTAATTTTTTTAGTACCGATTTCGATGCTTACCTGCAAAAAGTAAGATTCTTCAGTACAGTCAGGACCAAGTTTTTTTCAGGTTCTTCTCGAGATGGCTATAAATTTGCGAATCTGGCTTTAGAGTCATTAAATTACACGAGTGCCTCTGTGGTGCCCATGTGAAAAATGCTTAGATTTTTTTAGTTTTGAGAAGTCTATAAAGGGAGATCAGAAAGGTTTTTACAACGTCTCTTCATCTCTCTATATGTATACTAAAGTTCTCAACTAAAGATTTAGTTTCTGTTGTCTAAAATCTATACTAATATTACTTTATATGTAGTCACCAGAAAAGTCCCAGCCTTCGGAGAAGTCATTGGAACTGCTGCCGAAGTCTCTTCCCAAGGAAACCAGCCTGAAGTCTAAGCTTAAAATTAAACGAGACGATTCTTCGAATTCAGGTAAAAACTAAAAAACACTAACTAGGTACTGTAAAATGGGGTGAAATGTTAAATTGCCGATTTCAAATCCAAACCGAAAAGCGTAGGTACATTCCACCTCTGGATATTTTAGTAAGTTTTTATTTTAATAAATTTATTACCAAACGTCATCCATAACGTCAATAAAAAAAACCACTATCTCTCTTGTTAGCTCAATGATGATGTGGTCTTGGGTGGGCAATTTACACTTTTAGCCTAGAATGTCTCTCAACAGTACCTGCCGGAACACTATTTAGTGAGATTTATCTTACTTTAATCCTAAAATATATTGTATATGTATATATTGTATACTAATATTATAAATGCGAAATTAACTCTGTCCTTCGTCTGTCGCGCTTTCACGCCAAAACTACTGAACCGATTTAAATGAAATTTGGTACACAAATAGTCTAGATCTAGAGCTTGGGAAAGAACATAGGCTTCTTTTTATCCCAGAATTCCCGCGGGCCCGGAACTTACGCGGGTAAAACTGCAGGGCGCAGCTAGCATATATATATATATATCCCACTAATATTATAAATCCGAAAGTTTGTGTGTAAGTGTGTAAGTATGTTTGCTCCCTCATCACGCTTTAACGGCTGAACGGATTTGGATGAAATTTGGAATGTTCATAGATTATACCTAGGACTAACACATAGGTTACTTTTTAACTTGATAATAGCGGGCGAAGCTGCAGGGCACGGCTAGTAGTAGTATATTCTAAGTTAATAAGTAGTTCATCAGAACTACATAGTAACTTTGATGCTAGCTAGCTGGTAGCAAACTTGCTAGGCGAGCATGAGAAAAAATATCTTCTCCATAAATTTCATCGCGTTACCTTAGCACCTTCGCCTTTCGAAATTACGATTCGAAACCGATACCTACACTACGACTAGGACTGCAATGACAACTGAAAACATTGTAACTGGATTTACCCTATTTTACAGTACCCCTTTATTAAGCTATTGCAATAGCTTCTATCGCAGGCCTTGAGCGTGGAGACCGAATCCAGAAATTCCGTAACGAAAATAACCTAACACCCCCACTCCGACCGACACAGCGGTGATACTTTTTAGTTTTGCCATCTATCGATGAATAGCAGAACTTTTAATGACTTTTTTGAAATATCACGCTTGTCTCTTTAGTTCAGCAACTCGCATCTAGGTGGCAGGAAAAAAATACTGCATAAATAAAATAAATAAATAATTATAATTGCATATGTTGATAAAAAATGCTATGCAATAGCTTTACCGCGGCAGTCCCCGAGTGCGTCTTTATTTTTATTTTTTATTTAATTGAGAGACAAGCAGGTCGCTCGCCTGATGGCAAGCGTCACGCTTTCCCATTACATCTCAGTGCCACCCGGAGTTATTACCGTAAATAAATGTATGATTAAGCGGCAAGTAATTGTGCATGAGATGTAACTAGGTTTCCTATCTTATCTAAGAATCTAGAATTTAAACAGACAGTATCTTTGTTTAAGATGACATCATTTAGATATGTCATCTAGTTTTAATGTCGTAGGTACTTACAAATCTATATAATCTAGAACAACATCTAGTGGCTCTGGTGATCTGAAGACCTCGCGTATATTTCGAAATGGCTGAAATACATAGGTTTTTTTAACGTTTTAAGCCTCAGTAACGCAGCCATTTTGAAAATTTACTAAAAACAGAATCGTAAAATGGATTTGCTTACAAAATTTCACGGGATTCGGTTGAGATTTGCGACCTGTACAGGAGAACAGCCGGACTTCCTCCGGACATACTAAAACATTTCTGTCTGACTGGCAATCGGCGGGCGCGGTGCAGGGAACAGTGACGTCATTTGGGTCACGACCCCAGGCCCAAGATCCACTTGGGCCTGGGGTTAAGGGAGCCATCGTAATAAGTAAAAACAAATGAAGGTCGAAAAAACTACTACATAGAGATTAACGTCATACATTTGCATTTATTTGGCTCAACATTTTAGCATTGCAATTCAGACCTCTCTGAATTGCAATGCTAAAATGTTGAGCCGATGTTGATGTTGATTGTTGCAATGCCGCCAGCATGATGGGAACGCTACCCACGGGTTGAGGCTTGAGCACTTGAATTACCTATAAGCTCGATCGAGCTGTTATATAGTTTTAGTTTAGTTTTAGAAAATAGTCACTGGATGACCGAGTTTGGCTCGACTGAAAACACGGATAAAACGACGTTTTCTAAAAATGAAACCTAGCTAGATCGATTTATCGCCCCCGAAATCCGCTGTATACTACATTTCATGAAAATCGTTGGAACCGTTTCCGAGATTCAGATTATATATATATATATATATATACAAAAATTGCTCGTTTAAAAGTATTAGATAGATAGGCAATTGGCCCGTAGATACAAGATTCATAAGGTTTTTATAGGTAGCAATATTTTCAGAAACTGACAGCGGTGATGTGGAACCGGAAATCGGCGCGGTGGCCGGGAGCGGGCGGAGGCGCGGCGGTGGCGTCGTCATACCCGCGGAGGGCGCGTACGACCCCAAGCATTACCAGGATCTAAAGGTGCCGCCCGAGATGGAGAACATCTTCCAGTACATCATGAAGTAAGCACTGTTGTCTGTTCGCACTAAGTTGTTCACGCCGACCTCTAATAAAATACTACTAATATTATAAATGCGAAAGTTTGTGTATAAGTGTGTGTACGTTGTGTAAAATTAGGAATGTACATAGCTGTTTTTATGCTGGATAGGCAAGGATTTGACCACTATCTCACCTGATGCCTGCTTGCCCGCTAATTTCAAGTTAAAAGGTAGCCTATAAGTATCCTATAGGTATAAGCTTCTAGGCAAGCATGTTTCATCTTCGGCCGCATCGTCACTTTCCATCACGTTCGATAGTGGTCAAATGCTTGCGGATAGCGGAACTCTTCAATTTTTTAGTTTTCCACCACAGTTATTTGACTGAAAGACAATTTTCAGAGCATGTTTAGTTGAGATTTGCTCTATTTAATTTGACTATCCGTGATCAGTTAATAGCAGGACAGTGGGTGGACATTACCACCCACCGTCCAACCTTGCACAAACCGTGCGTGAGAACAAAAATAACTTAGACCTTGTTTCAGCTGCCATAAAGCATACTTTTGATAGATTATAATAGCTATCGCAATCATGATAACACGTTTTAGTCCTTAAACTTTGATGCCTAAAGTTTCTTTCAATGTACCAAATGGTATCGAAATATGAAATCTATTTTTGCGGTATCAAGGCCTGTTTCCCGTTGTGCGTATGTTGTCGACGACCTATTGCATTTAAAGAACGAAACTGTTGTTATAAAAAGCGAAACTTGCGTTCGACTCCCGTGCATAAACGGTGTGCTGCTAATATAGCCGTGTCACGCGACGCCGCCCACTACTGATGCCGTGTATTGCTTAGCCTGTTGTATTTTTTATGATATAATTGAAACGCAAGCCAAGCTTTAAAAAACCGACTTCATCGCGTTTTCGAATCGGTTTTGGCTTGACCTATTTCGATAAAATTTATATGGGACCACCTCTACCGAACAAAAAAATCATCAATATCGATTCATAATTGGCGAAGATATCGCGTAACATACATACACTAAAAAACATACAGTTGAAATGATAACCTCCTTTTTTGAAGCTGGTTGAAAACTTAATAAAATTGATTCAAATCAAATCTTTCTTTCAACACTTACTCGTCAGAATATATAATATTTTTGACAGAGCTAATTACTGTTGCACTCACTAATATCATTTCCTCGACAAGCAACAAGTATTTGACCACTATCTCACCTGATGGAGAGCGATGATTCGGCTAAAGCTAAAGATAAAGCTACTTGCCTAGAAGATACCTATTCACTCTTGACTTGATGACTTTTCTATTATTATTAGGTACTGCCATTTCTTCCTGTATTTCAGATACACTCCTCAAAAGATCGACATCGACTTTAAGCTGCAGCCCTTTGTGCCGGAGTACGTGCCGGGAGTGGGGGACACGGACGCGTTCCTTAAAGTCGGCACGCCGGCGTGCAACGTGCGCGCCGCCGCGCTAGCTGACAGGGTGCTCGAACATATTGACAATCTAGGTGAGGTGAACACAGTGGTGACCTAGGTGAAGTGGATATTGTGGCAAATGAACATAGTGGCGACCTAGGTGAGGTGAATATTGCGGTAATATGGTGAGGTGGACATAGTTGCGACCTGGTAAGGTGAACATTTTGACAACTTAGGTGAAGTAAATGTAGTGAAGACCTGGTTGAGGTGAACGTAATGGTGGACTAATATAGGAGTTGAACAAAACAATAACATTTATTGACCACCAATAATAAAAAAGTACAGAAAATAAATTACTAATAAATAGGTACAATGGGCGGTCTTATCGCTAAGACAACCTTTGGATGGAGAAGAATAATATAGATAAGCAGGGATGGTGGTGTGGTAAAACAGAGACTAAGTACTAAACAAACTACATAAACACTACATATACATATACACATATAATTATATGTGTATATGTATATGTAGTGTGTTTATACTAATACAACATTGTGGAGACTTAGTTGAGGTGAACTCAGTGGTGACATAGGTGAAGTGAACACAGTGGTGATCTAGGTGAGGCGAACATACACCTAGGTGAGGTGAACACAGTGGTGAGCTATGTGAGGTGAACATAATAGAGACCTAGGTTAGGTGAACACAGTGGTGACCTAGGTGAGATGAACATAGCGGTGATCTCTGTGAGGTGTACATAATGATGGCATAAGTTAGGTGAACATGCTGGCGGCATTGTCTCTCTGAATTGCAATGCTAATACGTTGAGCCAAATAAGTGATCACGCATTTTGATCACGCGTCGCTTCAACCAGGCGCTCTGATAGAATTTTGAAAATAGAATGAGCTCCCGGTCCCCACGGACCCAGTGTCTCAACACCAAACGGCTCAAATATGTAACCACTAAACATGGCAGTGGTTACATATTTGAGCCGTTTGGTGTTGATACACCTCATACACCTTATTAATATTTGTCTATATCTAACACTTTTTAAACAATAATAATTATTATTATTATTCCAGGTCTCACTGTACTGGATGAGCCAGCGGCTGAACAGAGCGATTCGGCGCTTCTGCATCTTCAGCTTAGGGCCATATCGAAGACTAACACCTCTAAAGCTACTGTGGTAAGGTCGCTTTCCTACAATCACAGCGGTATCGATATTTCCCTGCTGAAAAGATACATAATTAAACGCATGCATAGCTTAAAAAAACGACTTCACCGCTTTATTTTCGGAACCCTTGATCAGATTAAATGTATTAAATACGCAGTATTGATGAAAACTCAAAAACTACTTGTCAGATCTTGATCAAATTTAAATGGGACCAATGGGAAAGCACCAGATTTCAAACAAAAAAACATCAACATCTGTTCACGTGGAAAGAAGTTATGAGGTAACACATATTAAAAAAAATACAGTCGAATTGAGTACCTCCTCGTTTTTTGAAGTCGGTAAAAATACGACATATACAATATAAGAGCATTATAAATTTGACCGCTATGTGTATGTGTGTGTGTGTGTGTGTAACTATGTGTCTTACTGTGGCATTGAGTGGGCCCAAACAGCTGGACCGATGTTAATTTAATTTTTTTTGTATGAAAGTTAGCTTTAATTATTTAATTATAAAGAGAGTTTTCTTAGCAATGTTTGGTGAAAATTGGTGCAGCCGTTTTCCAGAGCCGTCGTGGGTATCAAATTTTGATTTTGCTGCTTCAATTTTGCCACTAACGCGCTGGCGTTGTTGCTTACATGTTTGCCTTCTCCGCTGCGGTTCAACTCACGGTTGTAACACAAATTGTCACAAGGAATTTTGTGTTTCTAGATCTAGTTGTAATTATGATGTATGTGTTTCCGGCACCTGCGACACTAGTCGTCGATTTAGTGTGGGGCTGCTGTGAGTGGCTTTTGTTGTTATTTTACATTTTCCCTGCCTTTTCTCGTCGACAGCTGACGAAAAAGATCGACAACGCCGAGAAGAACGGCAAGGCGATCGAGAGATGGATAAAAGACGTTAGCGAGCTCCATCTCTCTAAACCAGCACCTACCGTCACTTACACAAGGTAAACGTAGTATTATTCATACAACGAGCTAGTCTCTCACCTGATGGTTAGCGCCGCGACATACTGTTCTGTGACACCCACAATTTTGTTTAGTTCAAAATCCTGAGCGGCAAAGGCGGCAATGCACTTATATTCTCGTTACTTATTGGTTATAGAAATGATAACCCTTCTTTGGTAGTCGGGTAAAAAGAGATTTAACATGCTGATAAGGCTACTCGCTTTGTTATTCTATGTTGTAAACAGATAGTATTAAAGCGAAGATTATTAACGCTTCCCTAGCAAATATGATAATGCACTATCAAACAACTCCTAACTCCAATTATACCTATGTCGGGAAACTGAGATCACTGCACACAAGACACTTCTCATTATATTGCTGTTCTAATAGCGTGGAAACGAAACGCTTTGAGCGAATATTTTGTTGATCTGGGATAATGTGGTCGAGAGTGGTGACCACGCAAAGCCTACAATTGTAGAAAGCATAACTAATATCAACCTTCTCCTCTAGTAAATTGCCCGACATCGATTCTCTGATGGAAGAATGGCCGGAATCCATGGAAGAAACCCTCAACGAAGTAGGATTCCCACCTTCAAACCTTGACTGTTCGCTGTCAGAGTATGCAGCGCTTGTGTGCGGCATGTTCGATATACCGATATGCGGTGACTCGCTGTCCGATAGGATTCAAGCGCTGCATTTGCTGTTTAGTCTATATTGTGCTGTTAGAAGCTCGCAGTTGTACGCAGACCGACAGAAAGAGAACAGCGAAACCGTTTAGTGATAAGTGAATAAAGTATTTGTAAATAAATTATGGATTAATTTATGTTGTGGTTTTATTCTTAACATGTATCCAAAGCGTTTTCATTAATCGGTTATGAGTGCAGATTGTTTCCACTCTTACAATTACGATTGCTTGCTGTCAATCAAAATCGTTTATTCACATGGGCCCCAAAGAGGCACTCATGAAAGTTAACTTAAATGACTCTACTGCCAGATTCCAAAAATTCCATTATCATGCATCCCCTTGCATGCATGGAATTATTTGTATATTGGAGTACGATTGGTCTTTATTATTATTTCATCAAATTGTAGGAGTATTAAATTATAGCTACAACGTTGCGGATTTAGACAGATACACTGCATTATAATTTCTCGCATTTTTAAGAATACTATGACAACCATAAAAAGTGTGGGTGACACGGTATCTCCCTGCCTCATTCCCTTAATTATATTCGGTATGCCGACGATTTTATAAAATTTCTCGAATCAAACAACACTTTACTTTGGCAATTCTTACATTTATTTCAGAATTTCGCACGTAACTAAAGGTAAGTATACAATATTCACCTCGAATCGAAACTAAAGCCTCATTGGTTGCTAGTGGCAGTACAAAACTGAATATTATAAATCAGATGAAGCGTTTACATAGGCTCCTTATTATTTTAGACATAAGAAACATTATTCCATGCACCTTGTGGGAAAAGAACTGGAGTTGTGCCGAACATGTTTTTTTACCAAACCGAATAACAAATAAACCTTTATACAGTTAAAGTCAAGTAAAAGAATCAAGGTTCAGTCATAGTGGTAGAAACTTTACTAGAACTATTGGAGTTTTGGAACGAAAGCGAAAATTTCGTTTTTCAACTTTATATTATTTGCCTACACTTATGCACGTTCACTATTAAGTATTAATAGTTAATAATCCATAATTATTACATATTAACACTCGAAGAATAATAAGTTTTAGAGAATAATACGAAATCAATGCCATTTTTTCATTTTCGCGGCAAAACTCACTCGATTCTTGTTATTATCGTTTCAAGCTGGCCTCACTTGTATCGATATAAATAAGTTTTTTTTTTTCCAATAGATTTCCCAAAACCATTAAGAACTTATATTAGGGTAGTTACTTTTAGCATAAATAATCGATGATTAAATTGACTAGATTATTTTCGCCCCATTTCTTATGTCTGAAGTAATAAAGTTAGTTTTCTTAAAGAATAATGATGTCTAAACATTTATTGCAAATGTGGACGGCAAAATATTGCTAAATATTTTAAATAGATATACATTTTTTTTTTGATGAGCTAACATTTTAGTTACATTTAAAATATCTATTGTAATAAAGATAAAAAATAAGTTGCAACTGCGAATATGACGTTATATAGTCGAATTTTATACAACTATATATAGTCGAATGAAAAGAGACAGGTATGCTGCTTTCCTAGCTGTGTCCCTTTTTTTTTGACGTTCATTGCGAAGTAAAGAGCAGCTTAAATGTTTTTTAATAAGGCATTTTAATTAATTAAAATGGATTAATGAAAAACATATTTTAGAAAAATTGTAACTCTTTCACAAATAAATATAATAATAATAACTTCTTTTTTAACCGATTATGATAGCATGTTCAACCATTTATTTTGATATGAAATTTAATGTATAATGTATGTAAACGTTCGTCGTTTTTTAAATAATCGACAAAAAGTATAGAAAATACGTACATTCTATATTTCTCCCAGCGTCCATTCCAGCCAACAATCATGAATGTAGTTAATGTGGTGGACTTGAGCACTTGAGTTACCCATAAGCTGGTAGCTTCTAAGTAACATAGGTCCTTCAAACTCAAAATCTTGTTCATTCACATGGGCCCTAAAGAGGCACTCATGATGACTAACTGCCAGACAAGGAAAAAATTCCTTGTTGTTTCGTGATGAGATGAATACCATTAATTATAGATTTAGGAAATATAGGCCCGTAGGTTAGAAAATCGTAAAAAAACTAGAAGAGTACTGACTGACTATTATTCTACAAGGATTTAACTGAAAGTGACGTGCAAAGGTTATCTAAACTCTCTCTTTACATGCGACGTTCATTTAGATAACGGAAAAAACATAGATATTTTTTTTTTATACAATACGCAGTTGCAACACATTTTGGTAAGAACTATAGGTATGTATATGTATACATGTTACAGAATTGCACATTTAACAATTAGTTTTCAAACATTGAGATCTAATTTAGGGTACTAAATGGAAGACTACGTAAAAATAAACTTACTAAATAAGTGGATCATACAAAAATATTTAACAATTTACTAATATATAATTCTAGGATGTGTTGTAATTTTTGGATATATTTTGATATAGCTGGCAAGGCTATGAAACACGGACATAAAAATAATGCGGACGTAATGGTGCATATAGAACGGGTGAGCTCCTTAGGTCCTACAAATCCGCTTGTTATACACGTTACCCGCGAGCTATACTCACACAAATATACCATAAGGTCCGACATTTGGCGACAGAAAATATTTGAATTTAAAATTTTGACGCCTGCTCCAATCGACAAGGTATCCGTGGCCGTGGCGTGAGCGTCATTTGTGACGTCATCTGGACGTGAAGGGCTCAAGATTAGCGACTGCAACGATCACGTCATATAGTGGAATGACTTCGTGAGCGTTGCGGACAAAAGCTGGAACCTTAGAAACTAGAAATATGTGTTCGTAATGCGATGCACAAACAGACATTTGCATGCTTCACCCATAGACGAGGTTACTTCCGTATTTTTCAGGTCCATGTACAAAATATGTTCTAGTTGGATTATCGACATTACAACGTGCTGTATAAGAACTATTTCGCCTTGCCTTTCACTCAGTTTCGAGCCCTAAGTTGGGTAACCACAGCATTTGCTTCATATTATCAAAATCTACCATTGTCTACTCACATCTAGTATACTCGCATACTTGAAGCCGATATCTTTACTAGTAAGGGTTGAATCATATTAGAATGTGGGTGCCGAAAGGAACGCAAAAACCGAATCTTCGGGCACGGTCTTGAACAGCATTAAAATTTTTGAAGACGTTAAGTGACTCGAAACGGACAGCTATCTAATTCAAACGGAAAGTATATCTTACATATAGATAAATGGCTACCTCGAAAGATAACATATGAGCGGAGTCGGAATATCAAGCAATAGAACAAAATTGGATTGAATAACATTTCTCAAATCGCAGCAGAATATAATGTCAGGGATAAAGACAGTATTTCTTAAGTCTGACAGGGTATCATTTAATTTTGACCTCTATCACCCCTGTTGGTAAGTGGTGATATGGTCGAGGGTTGTAAGCAAGCTAGGCCTAGAATGTGGATAGCCGGAACTTCGTTTTAAAGCCTGGCGAGAGATTTTTATGATTAACCACCACATTTTTTTTTATTAATAGGCAAACGTTTGACAGCCATCTCACCTGATAGTAAGTGACGATGCGGTCGACGATGGATCACGTTTGCCCAGAAGACTTTATTTCGGTACAGGGCTGCTAGCAAGGCGTGTGATAGTTAAAGCCAATGAAGTCCGTGCATCGCGATGTTACCAAAAACCTAAAGCCCGTGGAGGGATTTGAAACTGCTACCGACTGATCAGGAACCAACAATTACTTTACTTATTTTCCAATCTTCGTTTATAAAGTGATAATGTGTGCATTTTTGCTCGAGCCGAAAGTTAAAACGTAAACTTTTAAAGAACATTTGTATTAGTAAAGATATCGCCTTCAACTCCTTTTACAAACAAACGCTAATTAACCTAATATTTACATGTAGCGATTTCACAAAACATCTCGTATATCACAGTTCCATATTTGCACCCACACTTAAATGTAAAATATGTATACTAACTACAATTGAAAGTACAGTCAGAGTATAAGTATTATGTCGATTCGCGCTTGGCCAAAACCACGAAAATATAAAAAAAAAGTTTTTTTTTTGTAATATATTCTTTATAAAGTTGTTGATTTAATTGAAAACATTTCTGATATGTACAGATGAATATTATTGAGGATAAATATTTTTCGGGTTTTTTTGCAAGTTTGAATCGACCTTTACAATAATAGGACAGTGTCTTTTATTAATTAAGTATGCTAAATCACAAAAAATCTAAATTGATGTCACTTTTTTTTATCTCACACTCACTTTTTTTATTTAATTTATTATATACGTGACTACGGGATTTATTAGATTAAATTATTATCCAGTAAATAATGTCTCACTGCGAATTTTTTTAGTTTTGTTTTTATTTTTTTTCTGCACAACCTGAAAATAAAAGAAATAAATGTAAATAGTTAAGCTTACAATATATTTTTGTATTAGAGATAGAAAGTGATGATGAGGTCGAAGATGCAACATGCTTACCTAGAAGAACCTATTCAGTCTAGACTTGGAGACTTAGGAGTCTCCAATTCTAGAGCGAATAGGTTCTATATAGGTTACATACTGGGTTATATATATAACAAAGACGCGGGCAGTGTGTTAATTAGTGCAATAATCATTGCCAGTAGATAAGCCCAAGCATTCATTGCCATTAAATCGGAGGTGTAGCAATTAACAACACTTGAATCAATCACCCGTCTTCCCATGCAGTAGTACAATTATCAGTTCAATTGACTGTATTTCAGTGATGGATTTACCAGCAGGCTGAGTAGGCTGGAGCCTAGGGCGGCAGATTTTAGGGGCGGCAAATTTTTGACCAATTTTTTTTTACTAGTTTGCATTCATACTAATTACGGGCAAAAGATGGTGGTATATACACTATCATCCTATTACACTAACCTTTTATTGAAATTGCAACATTATGATTTGGGAATCATAATATTTCATTGACGAAAACATTGCAATGATTGTGAACTAAGTAATTGAATTGTAGAGGTTGGTAAGAGCGGCAAAATGATATACCCTTGGTGAAGCATCTTTGCCGTTTATAATATAAAAAATAAGTATAAATTATACATCTGTGAATAAATACTTCACTTTATATACCTAATATTCATATTGGCAAGAATCTTTGGATATTTGTGTACATTTGCAGTGTATTAGGCTCTCTGCTGACCACTGTTAGAGATCGTTCAAGGAAAATCCTAGAGATGGCGCTATTTTTGCTGTTATGTATCGAGTGACATTTTTTGCGCTCGCGACTTCATCGTGTGTGTCTTCTCTGTGTGGTTGACAAAAAACGCTCCGCTATTGAATTTTGTGACGTAGAAAACTAATTAAATAATTATCATCTAAATAACCAGGACTTAAAATAAAAACTTCATCGTGTCTATTGTGATCGACCGCTTCATCTGTGATGTGAATTAGTGATCAGTGCCTCGTATATTTTCGGATTCAAACTCGCCGGCCGGCGCGACGTGGAGTTGTGTGTGTGCGCTTAGGCAGACATACAGTTTGCTGTAGTTCCTTTCTTGGGGAGCTCCGGAGGCGGTTTCGACGCAGTCTAGGTACGTGGGCTTAAATAAACACTGTAAATTGATTCGTTTATCCCTACTGATTTTTGCCAATGTTTTAATCCAAAATAATTTACCGCTATAATCAAAATATTAATACGTAAATGGTGGGCTATTTACACGCCAGCGATTTACTCGCGCCACCAACCCTACTGGCGGCAATTGTGTAAATCCGCCACTGCTGTATTTATATGTCTAATTAGTTCAATTAATGACAATATTTTTCCTTTCTAAATTTACTACTTTAGTTCAGCCCCAACTATCTGCTATAAATAACTTGACATCAATTGAGATACTACTGCGTGTCCGTTGGCTTACTTAGGTTCGATTCCCGGAGGGGAACACAAGTGCGCCATGGGCGCAGTAGCCTGGTTTGAATCTTTCCCAGGATGCCCCTTTCGCAGGATGTCCCTTTCCCAGGATGTCCCCCACACACCCCTATCCTTCACCCCTGGTAAGGAAAGTAATTAAAGGAATGTCTATGGGAATAATCTGTAGTAATTAGAGGAAACGCTAAAAAAATCCCCTCAACAAACTTAAAGGGAACACAAGTTTTCTCCCCAAGGAAAATATGGGTTTTTGTTTCTGGTTGAGATTGTGTGTGTGATGTGAATGTTTCCGGCCCCCACGACACAAGTCATCGAACTTACTGAGTACTGGAAGTGTGAAAGCGTCTATATTTATATTATAGATAAGTATCCTACCGACTGCGCCAACTCACCGTCTAGTGGTAGTGGAACAGGTTGAACAGGCGTCTGTTGAACGGAAACCGCGGCTGCTTCAGCTCGGAAAGCTGCTCGTCCTCGTTCCGAATGCAGAAGTAACTCGTGATAACAGATCGGCATATCGGGCATTTGTCCAGTTTAGCTGGAAATTGAGAAAAAAACATGTTAGCGAGTGTTTTTGTAGACTAATTTACGTGACGATAGCCTGTTAAGCGATACGCCTCATTCCCATTGGAGTAGTAGGTAGAGACCACATCTGACCTCCTACGGTCTCTCGGTATTTTATCGGATACATTTGGGAGAGTGTGTAACGGAATTTCACAATCTAGTTCCCCCATCCCCATTCTATCATCGGACATCGAGACAGTCTCTTAAGCGACACATATGGTAGATATTCCACAAATGCGGACGAAGCGTTTTGCCTCCACATTCATTATGCGAACTGCAAAGGAGTGGAATTCTTTGCCCGAGTCTGTGTTTCCTGATAAATACAATATTGGAGTCTTTCAGTCATGAGTGAATAGGCATCTTCTAGGCGAACGTGCTCCATCGTATCGACCGCATCGTCACTTACCATCAGGTGAGATGGCGGTCAAACGTTTGCCTATCTTGAATAAAAAAAATGTTATTTTTCGCTTCTCCTACATTCAGGGAGTCTTTTCATACATACTCGTTGGTTGCGGGTATATTACTACTACTAAGAACTGCCCGTTGGCTCAGTTGGGTGAGCGTTCGCCTTCTAAGCAGGAGTATCGGGTTAGATTCCTGGCGGTAACACAAGTTTCCTCCCCAAAGAAAATTTGTGTTTCTGGTTTTGGTTGTGATTGTGTGTGTGATGTGAATGTTTCCGACACAAGTCATCGAACTTAGTGCGGGGTCAGCCTGGCAGATTGTGACAGGGACATTTTGGACATCAGGGACAATCTGGGAAAGGGACATTGTGGGAAAGGGACTTTCTGGGAACGGACATTTCGAAATCAAGGGTCATTTTTGGAAAGCGATTTTTTGCACCTTGACGTTGTTTTTCAACCTTTATAATTTAAATTGAACTCAAACCTAGCATAAATCCAATACGTGGCTGCCACCACACCTACCTAAGCGAGTTATATAACCCAATTAAATGCTGGTCACGCGCACCCATTGATCAAAGGCCGCATCTGCAAGGCTCCGACATTGGCAGCATCCGGATCGGATGCGCCGGCGCAATGAATAACAATAGGTTGCTGGTGTGGAATAACAATAGACTGTATAAGAAACTGACGATATTTCTACCCAACTGCCAAAGAATAATTATGTTTTTCGCGCGTATCTTGCACGTATATTTGTAAATTTCTTTATTACCTCGTATCTTCCAAAAGGATGGATTTTGACGTTATATTCGTGTCCTTAGATAGGTTGGGAAAAAAAAAATGGCGGATTTTTGGCGCCAAACGGCTACGCGGGAACATTAATATAAAAATATCAAGAGGCCCCATAATTTTTTATTACCCTACTCGGTAGGGTATCAAAATAAAGGAGACTAAAAGGGTCAAAAAAAGGGGAAAAAATGTAAGTCTAATTTTTGCAGACGGGTTTTTTGAATTTTGGTACATTGACTTGTTATATATTCCACTAGCCTTTCCCCGCGGCTTCGCCCGCTATTAACAAGATAAAGTTGCCTGTGTGTTAATCCTAGGTATACACCATGTACATTCCAAATCCGTTCAGCCATTAAAGCGTGAAGAGGGACGTTACTCCTTGATTGTAGTTAGGTAGTTGTAGTAATTGATTGAGTAACAAACACGTGTAAGTCCTTTCGTTGTTTTATTGAGTGCAATAGTTATTCGCGCGGTGTCGCGATGAGCACTGACTCGGATCCACGTTAACTGCTGACCCGCGGGAACGTGTGTTTTGTACGGTTTGCATAAACCGTACAAATATAAAATAATGCGTTAATATAAAATATACTTAAATTGTTTATTATCATCATGACTAGCCGACCCAATAAAATTTTATTGACGGTACGAAGTTCGCCGGGTCAGTTAGTCTTGAAAAATAACAAAGACATAAATTGAAGTAACGGTAAGGCAGCGCAAGTAATACTCACGCAGACAGCGCGCGCAGAGGCATGCGTGGCGGCACGGCAGCAGCGCGCGCGACAGCGGCTGCGCGGCGCACACGCAGCACAGCGCCTCCTCCTCCTCCTCCTCCCCCGCGCCCGCGCCCGCCGTGTACCCCGCGCCGCCGCCGCATTCACCCGTCACGTACAGTTGCTGCCAACAAAAAAATATATTTACAAGGCCTCCAAGAATTTACATGGCCTCCAAAAATTTACATGGCCTCCAAGAATCTCCAATAATAAAAATAAAATATGTTTGCTTTGAGTTAAATAGACATAGATGGTTTGACACAATATAAAAATACAAATAAAAATAGTAAAATGTTAGCAGTTACAGAAGAAATAATGAAAATTTATTTCTACCTATCTACATTTAGAGAATGCAATAAAAATTTGAATTTTGAAATTTACATGGCATTAAAAAATTTTGGTACCCATGGCCCCCAAAAATTTACTTGGCCTTCAAAAATCTCTATATGTACTGTCATTTATTTTTACCACATACCTGGTCTACATTTAGAGAATGCAATAAAGTTTTGAATATTGAAATCTACATGGCCTCCAAAAATATACATGGCCTCTAAAAATTTACTTGGACATCAAAAACTCTAATGTCATTTCAGTCAGACGCGCGAAACGCAGAGAGGAGCGGTTTGAATCACGCGCCGAGGCCCGAGCCGCTTGCCTCTGCGTATCGCACATCTGACTCATCCTGAAGGACAACAAATTTGTCCGAAACTAGTCGACTACAAAGTGAGTTGACATTTTCTACGTGTTTCAAGCCGTATACAACATAAATTACTTTTAATAAAGTTTTAAATTCAAGGTCACCTTCAAACACGAGAGGTGTCCATTAGCTTGCTTCAGGTACTGCGCGATGATTCCGCTCGGCAGCTTGCACTGCTCGTCGCGAACGTGTACCACACTCACTAGCGCCACCTGGAACGTACCACATATCCCTATTAATAAGTATTTTTTAATGGTTTCGCACTCACAGCCCCACACTAAGTTTAATTACTTGTGTGTGGATATCGCACACAATCACAATCCGAACCAGAAACACAAATTTTCCTAAGTGAGAAAACTTGTGTTCCCGCCGGGAATCGAAGCCGATAAGTCCCTGCTTAGAAGGCGAACACGCACCCAACTAAAGCGACGGGCATTCCACTAAGCCAACAGGCAGTTCAATAGTGAAGGGTAATCACACTTCACACTAATATTATGAATGCGAAAGTTTGTGTCTTTGTATGTTTGTTTCTTCTTCACGCTCAAACAGTTGGACCAATTTTGATGAAATTTGATATGGAGGTAGCTTACACCTAGGTTTAACACATAGGCTACTTTTTATTCCGGAATTCTCTCCGGTCCGGCACTTACGCGGGTAAAACCACGGAGTGCAGCTAGTGTGTTTATAAGCCGAATAACTTCTCCGATATTTTTACACCTGAGGCTACAATCAATTTGTGCATAGTCTTAAGTAATAACTTTTATTAAGGTAGGTTGTACATTGACCGATGAGCGAAGACTCACTGGCTATAGTAAGTTAGTGGAATCCCAATTATAAAGTCTCGATCACCGTCGTAAGGTCGCAAGCCTATCGGTATTCTATCGTTTCCATTTTGGAGTGTGTGCGCAGGAATTACACGAGTTAATCCCCCAGTGCTCTTTTTACCATGTAACAAGAGAAACCCTAAAACGTCATCCATTTATGGCTGACATATCTCCATTTCGCTCAAAGTGATTTACTTCTTCGTTCTGTACGGCAAAGGAGTGCGATTGTGAACTCATTCCCAGCGTTTCCTGAACGGTATAATATGGGAATCTTCAACTATAAGAGGTATATTTGAGGTAAGCATGCTTAAATCGGTTCCTAAACGGTATAATATGGGAGTATTCAACTATAAGAGGTATCTTCGAGGCTTAATCTTCAGCCACATTTTTTCTTTTCATCAGATGGTGGTCAAATGCTTGCCTATCAAGCTATGGTCTATCTATATAAATATTCATACCATGCTGTACTGCTCGTTGTATCGGGTTTTCCCGACTAAAACACAAGTTTTCTCTCCAAGGAAAATAGGTGTTTCTAGTAGTGGTTGCGATTGTGTATGTTATGTGAATGTTTCCGGCACCCACGGCACAAGTCATCGAACTTAGTGTAGGGCTGTGAGTGTGAAGCGTTTATATTATGTTTATGTTATACTATGTTATTATTCATACCGTATCATCAGGCCGCAGTTCGTTGGTGTCTCTCACGTCTCGTACCAAAATCACGACTAGAGGGTAGCACGTTCGAGGGGGAGGACCCAGATGGAGGGGCTCGTCCGTTGACAGCTTTAGGGGCATCTCGTCATGTGGATTATTTCTGGAACAAATAGAGACAGTTTAAACTAGATTACAGAAGATATTACAATTTCTTGAATTTTTTTTTTTTGTGTTAGATAGGCAAGCATTTGACCACTATCTCACCTGATGGGAAGTGAAGATGCGGCCGAAGATGTGACATACTTGCCTAGAAGATACCTTTACACTCTAGACTTGAAGACAGACACCCAGATTGTACTGTTCGGGAAACAAAGACATTTACATAAACAATATTTTTCCTTAATACAATAAATTCCTTAGTAAACTATTAGACACTAAAATGTTGTTCCGGTAGCTATCCTTTGCAGTCAGTTCATATTCTAGGCCAAATGTGCTCAGAACCCTTGACCACATCACCACTCACCATATAGGTGAAATAGTAGAGCGCTAACCTATTATCAATTACTAGCCGTGTCCCGCGGCTTCGCCCGCTGTTATCAAGTCAAAAAGTAGCCTATGTGTTAATCCTAGGTATAAGCTATGTACATTCCAAATGTCATCCAAATCCGTACAGCCGTTAAAGCGTGAAGAGGCAACAAACATACTAACACATTTGCACACTTACACACAAACTTTCGGATTTATAATATTAGTGGGATAAATGAAAAGACTTGTATCGGTGCCGGAAACATTTACGTATCAAATACACAATCTAACCCAAAACCAAAAGTACTAATGTCCCTTGGGAAGGAAAATCGTGCTCCTGCCGGAAATCGAACCCAGGACCCACGCCGCAGAGGGCAGAGACTGGTCCACCTCGCTAAATGGGTCGTATAAAAATGTTTCAGAAGTCATTGGACACAATTAGCAATAAGTTCTATTTTAAGATTTTATAAATGATTTTAGTACGTACTCGTTATCGATTCTTGGTATCTTTATTCCAAATTAAAACCTATAGGTTCGTAAATACCAAAAGCGTTGGTTGCAAGAAAGCAAGGCCAGGAGTCACCGACTCGAGATGCGTCATCGGAGTTCGAAGAATCCATCTGTGCTTCAAAAGCTTATTTCCTACTTCCCGTTAAATGTCGTCTTCACAGGTCAGCGATCATCGCTTTTGCGTCATTCTAATGGCCACACACTGGACGCATTTGGTTCGGGTGGATCGGGAGGGACCTCTGGTACTAAAGGAGACAGTGAGTCCCCGCAACCTTTCTAGCCAGGTGCATCCTGTGTGTTGCAGTAATAAGGTGGATGATGCAGGGTGACTTACGCTGAGTCCACCCAGTCATATCGTCGTTTCACTTCATTGAGGCAATCCAGCTCCTCGACAAAACAGACTTGGTGAGAAGACTCAAGAGAACTAAACCTTTTGAGTAAGTGTAGTGACGTGACAGTATAATATAGTGAGTGAATAGCACTCAACAAAGAACCCAAGAACAAAGTGTCTTCCCGATAATAGAGACAGTAATAAAAGTGTTATTGGACACATTCTTAGTATACTACTCTACTTAGCAGTTTAGGTCATAATTTAATTACTTATTAGTCTTAAGGCTAGATAGTAATAGCAATAGTTCCAAAGGTAATTGGTACGTCATTAAAAATAAAATATTTCATCTATGACATCGCGCGAATGTATCAGATTTCTTAAAAAGAAACGTATGCTCTCATGTCTTCGGCTTACATCTTTGAAAATATACTGTCCAGTGGTTTTGTTGGGAAGGCGAAGGCGCGCCCAACGGGTATCGGGTTCGATTCCCGGTGGAAATGCAAGTTTTCTCCCCAAGGGAAATTCATGTTTCTGATTCTGGGTGTAATTGTGTGTGATGTGAGTGTTGCCGGCACCCACTACACAAGTCATTGAACTTAGTATGGGTATGTGAGTGTGAAAGTGTTTATTTTATAATGCTTGTTCGCAAATATGGGATAGTGAAAAATCGGATCCCCAGTAAAAGGTTTCGGTAACATTGTTTTTTTTTCTTTATAAGCAAGAATTTGATCGCTATCTCGCCAGATGGAAAGTGCCAATGGGATCAAAGAAAAAAATCTAAATTTACTACAAAAATCTTCTAGGCAAGCATACTTCATCTTCGACCCCATCGTGATTTATAAGTAGTAATGAAACATAATAAAATCATTATCCACTTAACTTATTCATGTTATAACAATGCTATAAGCAATTAAAGGTCATCATTGCATAATATAATCATTAAATTAGCATTATTACGTCTATATAATTAAAATAGGCTCGTTAGATATAATTATGACGCTTCGCCAACGAACGTCAATGTGGGAAAAAAATCAAGAGGCACTCCGGGAGTGCCGGCAGAAATGAAAACTCGTCGCGCGGTAGAAAGAGAGGGGGATATTACATCCTCTCCTTCGTCTTACGAATTTTCGATCAGGTCACGTGTCCTGACGCGAGTTTAACATTTTTTACCCATCCCAAAAAAGTGTACAACGCCGCTAAAGAAGTTTTCACTGCAAAAGTTGTATACAATTAAAGTTTGCAAGATCTTTTACAAAAATATGTCAGTTTGTAATCTCTTAGAACAGAGGTCGGCAACCTTTTGAGTCGGAAGAGTCAAAAATTAGAATTTACATAATTTCAAAGTTTTATAGAGCCACAAATTTTTTTCTTGCCAACAGTAATCCTTAATGCCAACTACCAATATCTACTGTATGTATTATGAGTATCGTAAAGAAAACGCTATGTACGTATTATACCAACCTAATCACCCCATAATTTACTTGTTTCAAATATATAAATGTACTTTTTTGCTACCTTTGGAGGCTTGTTAAAGGCTCGATAGAAATGGTGCCTAATCCTCGTTAATCGAACGTTTTTTATATGTTTTTTTTTTAATAAATAATATTTGCGTATGGAACTAAAGAGCCGCAGCTTCACATCCAAAGAGCCGTATGTGGCTCGCGAGCCGCAGGTTGCCGACCCCTGTCTTAGAACATAAGGAACTGCCTACTCTATGCTTCAGTATTAGTACGAACAGCCGCATTGTGTTTTTTTGGCGCGAAAGTGAAATAATAGCGGTGTTGATATTCTATAATTTTCCAAAACCTCTGATTCTTTAAGTATTTATGTAAAAAATGGTGGATTATTAACCGTTAATACTTAGTAAACGTGCATAAGTGTAGGCAAATCATACAAACTTGAAAAACGTGATTTTTGCCTTCGCTCCAAAACTCCAATAGCAAAATTTCTACCACTTAACTAGGGCATGAATTGACTATGACTGGACCTTGACTCTTTTACTTGACTTTGACTGTGACTTGTGACTAGGAGTTTTAATACGAAATACACTTGAAATATATTATTTCTTGACACTGGCTAAATACATAAGATTGCGAAATTAAAAAAAAAAAAAAAAACTGCCGCATTCTGTATACGCGAACAAAACTTGATTTAGTAGCAGCTGTTTTTAACATAAACTTCTAGGATTTCCAAATTGGTCTGAGAGATATAACATAAACGCTTTTACAGTCACAGCCCCACACTAAGTTCGATGATTTATGTCGTAGCTACCGGAAACATTCACATCGCACACAGAACCAGAAACCCATGCCTTGGGATGACAACAAAAAAAAAAGATTCCACCGGGAATCGAACCCGATACCAGCTGCTTAGAACGGGCACCGAACTAAGCAACTAAGCCAAATGAAAATGAAGTTATTGATCAAGGCAACACAATGACATTTGACATTTAGTTCAGCAAAGGGTTAAAGTTTGGCTGACATTCAGGGACCATTAACTTCAAGGTGTGCTTACAGGTAGCTTTTATGTTTCTAAGAAAGGAAACAAGCATGATATTCGCCTTTTTTATGAACATAGGCAAGCATTTGAAAGGGAAATTGTGTTTCTAGTTCTGGGTGTGATTACATGTGTGATGTGAATGTTTCCGGCACCCATGACACAAGTTATCGAACTTAGAGTGGGGCGGTAAGTGTGATATTTATGTTTACGTTTTATGTTATTTCCGTTTTATGTTCAAGGCATATAGGTGTATAGGTATCTGTTAGGCATGCTCCATCTTCGGCCGCATCATCGCTTTCTATCAAGTGTAATGTATATACATCCGAAAGTTTGTATTTAAGTGTGTGTGTAAGTGTGTTAGTATGTTTGTTCCCTCTTCACGCTTTAACGGCTGAACGGATTTGGATGAAATTTGGAATGTACATAGAGTATACCTAGGATTGACACATAGGCTACTTTTCAATTTGATAATAGCGGGCGAAGCCGCGGGGCACGGCTAGTAAGGAAATAAAATGTCTAATTGAACTAATGTCAATAAAAATATGGTCTTTGCTTTTGCCAGTAGATAGTTAAAGTTATGAAAAAAAACTAATGGAACTGCTCGCTGGCGTTGTTGGTAGTGCATCTGCCTTATAAGCAGCGGGTTCGGGTCCGATACCCGGAAGGTACAAAAGTTATGACTGTTTCCGTTTTCGATTTATGAGGTTCAATAGTAGAAATTAGTCGGTTAGGTTTATTAGGTTCAATAAACGGTAAATAATTATATGTAATACAAATCTTGTTCTGGGTGTTATTGTGTGTGATGTGACCGTTTCCGGCACCTACGATACTTACTACTATTTTGAAACCAAGACTTGTTTAAATGGTTTTAAAACTGTTAAACCTATACAATATTTTTTCTATAAGTACAGTCAATTTTATTTTTATTTTATTTTATTTTATTTTTATTGGAAAACTAACAGCTAGGTACATGAAATAATAAATATCTATGAAACTAAGGCCAATTAAAAGTTTTCACTGATAAGCTAACTAATTAGATTAAAAAAACACACATTAAATATAAATTGTAAAAATTAAGTATAGGTTTGTTAGTTAATAATAATTTAAAGTACGAATACAATACAATTTTTTTTTTTTTTTTTATGAAACATTTATACAATACAAGTTGCGTTAAATTATCGTTTAAGACAAAAATGTTAATGCTACAAAGTTTGTTGATAAATAATAATTATTTGAGAATGGAAAAAAAGCGATTGTTGTAAATCCGCTTAAACTTAGACGCTGGGGTAACAAAAATATCCAAATCTAATTCATTAGCGAGTTTGTTGTAACACCTACAAGCTCTAATTAGAAAACTATTTTGACGGTAATTGCATCTTGCTGAAGGAATATTTAATATATTAGGTTTGCGTGTGTACGCCGTGAGTGCTCTCAGCCCTAGCTCACCGAGAAGCTCCGGACAGTCTATAGTACCATTGGCTATATTTAAAAGAAAAGAAATATCAGCGGCCTCTCGTCTCGCATGTAAAGGGAGTAGGTGAAATTTTTTACATCGAGAGACATAATTTGGCAAAAATGTTTTAGCGGTACAATGACTGATGATTTAAATTTAGGTGAACAGCTTATTACGAAACATAATTCACTCATCGTGACGACGCGACGCGACGCGTCAAGATCACGGTCACATCAAAGAATGAATTAAATATCTATCAAAATGTTATGTTAATGAAGTGTTGTTTTTATTATGCTAGAAATTGAAGCATTTTCCCAATAATCTCACCTGATAGAAAGTGAAGAAGTAGCCGAAGATGTAGCAAGATACCTATTCACTCTAGAAATGAAGACTCTCAGATGTTTACCGACTTCAAAAAAGGAGGAGGTACTATGTTCGACTGTATGTATTTTTTTTTATGTATGTTCACCGATTTCTCCCCCATTTGTAGACCGATTCTTAAAATTCTGTTTTTGTTTGGTAGATTATACTTCAGAGGTGGTCCCAAAAGATGCTTACGTTTAAATTATACCGTTCAGGAAGCAAAGATGCAGGCAAATGAGTTCCACTCCTTCGCCGTACGGATGATAAACGTAGAAGCAAATCGCTTCGAGTATTAGTAGTGAGTGAGTATAGAGTAGCTCAGCGGTCCGCTAAACTAAGCACCATTGGGTTCGAACAAAGATGACAGAACAAGTTACTAAATCCTGGGCCACACAACAATAGAATTATATACATTTTTTATGGTAATTGAGTGACGAAACATGTTTGATAGTAAGCGTCACCTTTCCCACTACAGTTCAGTGCTCAAAATCCTGCTCGGCATTGCACTGCGCTCCTCACCCCGAGATATTAGATGTTAAATCTCTTTAAGGGGCCTCCGTTGGTTGATTTGCCCATACAATCGTAATACCGAAATTATTTATAATTCGAGCATATTACCACCATGCTATATTAATCTAGGTTCCTGGATAGTTTTTATTCCAAATTAATTACCTAAAACGAAATATAAACCAATTGATTTTCACACATTATTACGACGTAAAGGCCGCATCATTAACTTATTCGTTTTGTATTAAAAACTAACACATTTCTTTTGTCATTACAACAGGAACATAGATTTTATCATTTCAAGGTACTATTAGTGCAAAAAACAATGGCTTAACATTACATTTTCATTCATAATTTTTGGTATTACGGCACCTATCATAATTTGTTCGGTCGGTAGTGCTATCGCATCAAGCATGGCACAGTTTGCCAGTTAAACAGAGACAGCCTATAGACTCGTTTACAGTCCCCGGCCGCTTAAGCCCTGTAGTTTCACTGGAAACAAAAAAAAAAAAACCGCATTCACACTCACAGCCCCACACTAAGTTCAAAGACTTGTATCGTGGGTGCCGGAAACATTCACATCACACACACATTACATCCAGAACCAGAAGCACAAATATCCCTTGGGAGGGAATTTGTGCTCCTGCTGGGAATCGAACACAGGACCTACGGCGCAGAGGGGAGGAATATTGCAATGTGTGCACACTACTGCTTGGCGGTTGAATGTCTGGCAATGGTGTAGTACTGTCCCAGGCGGACTCGAGTCCTATCGCCACGGTATACAAACCTAATACAAAGCTTATAAGTGTCAACGATATTTATTATTATAATTTATAATGAATGTAACTATATTTTTAGGTCAAGTTAAGCCACTACTAAAATAGCTCTGCTCCAGTTTAAGCGTAAACCACTCAAACACTCGATTGACCTTGACTTTAACTAGACCCGAGTTTAACAAACTGTTAAGCTTGAATTAAAATGTTAATTAATTAGTCGAGTTGAAACTGTTACACATATCAAATAGCTTTATTTCCATAAGTTAACAAATTATAATTTTCTTATGCTGTATCTAGGTAATAAATACCATTTATTAAGTAGGACTCATTTTTAATTTAATTTTGTTAATTTTTCTTGTCCTTTTAATATCTAATAATTTGTGTGTTAAATATTGTGCCGTAAAATTATGAGTCCTTGTTACTCGAAATAAATTAATTAATTAGTATTTAAGTACATTATAATATAAATTCCGAAATATCTCAACGACAAAATTATAGTTTTTGCAAACTTTTTTTGCAACAATTAACTTTCACATTGGTGACAGTTTTACGAATTTTGTTATAAAAATTACCCCATTTGCCATAATAGACATAGATATCTGCGTATAATGCTTATGTCTAGTATTAAAACTATGTACATCATTTCTCAATTTGAGAAAATATACTATTATTACTATTATACATATACTATCATTACTTGTCAACAGAGGTCCGCTCTCGAGGTTTGCCAACGAGCTATGGAACGCAGAATTCTTGGCATCAAACGAACCGATCGCATCCGCAACACTATAATACGCTCCAAAACACAAATTGCAGATTTAAGTCAAAAAGCAGCTATTCTGAAGTGGGATTGGGCAGGACATAAATCTGCAGAATGCCGGATGAACTTAGGGCCAAGTCGACAACAGTGTGGGTCCCACAGAATCAAATTCGGCGTCGCGGCAGACCAAGGAGATGACGGGACGACCTTTACTCTTACCTTGAAGATTGGTCATCTTTAGTACAAGATCGCATACATATCATACATCGTCGCTTACCATCAGGTGAGATAATGGTCAAAAGGTTGCCTATCATGAATTTAAAAAAAAATCGCGATAAGTGCCGAGAGGGTAGGGAGGCCTTTGCTCTGCAGTGGGACACTGAAGGCTAATAATAATATTATTACTTATTAAATATACTATATACAATTGAAAGAGGCGTGATCGTTAAACTTAAGCCGCTAAAATTTCTCAGGCACAGAGATAATTAGCCCCACGTCCACAAGCTTCATCGGCATCTTCGGCCGTATCATCACTTTCCTTTTTTTTTTTTTTTTTTTATTTGTGACAGGCTAGTGTTTGACCACTATCTCACCTGATGGTAAGTGAAGATGTGATCGAAGCTGGTAAACACACTAGACCTGGAATACGCAGGCTCTCAAGGATAACTGCCGGAACACCGTATTTGGCTTGGCGGCAGACTTTCAACTTGATGGTAGTAAGCTACTTTGGTAACAAGCCAGGCGAGCAACTCACAAAATGCTCTACCACCTCTAAAATATCATATGAGATAGCGGCCAAATGCTTACCTATCCAGTATATAAAAAAGCTAGTTTAAAAGATTACTATGACCCGGTTTGTACTTCATTTTAACACAGTTAATGTGTTATTATCACGAAGGCGTGAGACTCGAAGCCCACTGGCACAGTGAGACAATAGGTCGCGATTGTTTACACAATTTTATAGCAACAAAAGGAGAACACAATACAGCTATCAAGTATGAACAGTTGTTTTGACGGAACCAGAGAACATAAGCGATGGATGGAAAAGGATCGTAGTACAAAACAGATTGTATTACGAAACAGTAGGTCTATTCTGGCCGTCAAAATACGATTGTTCGAATTGATGCGACGTCGATACGACAGTCGATTGGTTGAAATTTCAGTTGATTCGATGTTCATAACAAAAGAAAATCTTTCGATTTCGACGTCGATGTGACGCCCGGAATAGACCCCCAGGGGGTCTATTCCGGGCGTTGATTATCTTTACATTGAAGTCGAAATCGAACGATTTTCTTTTCTTATGCGACTGAACTTTCAATTGATCGACTGTCGTATCGACACGTCGTAGTCGCGTCGCGTCATTTTTCGAACAATCGCAGTTTGACGACCAGAATAGACCTACAGATCGCTGGACGTATAAATCTTCTTAAATCTTCTCAAGTAGTATTCAGGGTGTAACTTGCTACGAATTTAAACGCAAACAAAGCTTAAAAAACCGACTTCAACGCTTATATTTTGTCTTTGTTGATATTCTCAAAAAACGCGCTAAATCAAATTCGATATTATATGGGACCATCTCTGAAGTATGATCTACCAAACAACTAAAATAATCATCAAAATTGGTGGAACGATCGCGTAGTATACATATAAAAAAACGGAATAAACGTACAGTCAAATTGAGAACCTCATTTTGGAAGTCGGTTGAAAAATATAGCCTAACTACATGATAATTTCATATTTTTGCGATTGTTACTGTAGCATGATACAATACAAACAATACAATAATTCTTTATTACACACCAAATAAAAGTAAAATTGTAGAACTTAAAAAAATACAGTTATATGAGGTAGTACAATGGGCGGTCTTCATCATGATGATGGCGGTTACACAATATTATGCGTAACGATCTTTGGTTATCTTCAAATTTTGTGAAAATGAGGCTGAAAGGCTCAAGCGAAGTCGAAATAAACAGCGAAAGAGAGGTTTTATATCTATATCTAATATATGCAAAACTCGTGTCACGGTGTTTGTGGTCGAACTCCTTCGAAACGGCTTGACTGATTGTAAAGATTTTTTTGTATATTTGGTAGGTATAAGTAGAGGTTGTAAATTTTTTTTACTTTTCCACCCCCCACCCTCTAGCAATTTTTTCCCCATTTGTGGACCGATTCTCAAAATTCTTTTTTTGTTTGGTAGATTATACTTCAGAGGTGGTCCCATATACATTTTATATAAATCGATGTAGCCAAAACTAAAATATAAGCGATGATGTCGGTTTTTTTAAGCTTTGCTTACGTTTAAATTATCTAAACGTGAAATTGCAACGCATGCTGGGTACATAAACATAACATAAACGCTTTCACACTCACAGCCCCACACTAAGTTCGATGACTTGTGTCGTGGGTGCTGGAAACATTCACATCACACACACAATCACAACCAGCTAGTAGTATTATAATACAGGTATACTAGTTACAGTTGGCATGCATTAAAAAAAACTTCTTTATCGTTTATGGTTGCCTACTTTACCAAATCCGAGGGACGTATTCCTGTCCATTAGATGATTTTGAAAATGATGTTTTTTTTTGCATGTCTGTTTAACGAATTAATATGAATCATTTTGCTTGAATCAAAACCATTCATTCACCTGAACACGAAAAAAAAATCTTCAAAATCGGTCCACCCGTTTAGAAGGAGTTCAGTCACATACACATGTACAGAAGAATGATATATATACAAAGAAGTCTTCGAACTTAATGAGGCTGTGAGTGTGAAAGGAGAAGATTGTCTTACATTCTGATATTTCAAGCGCAATACATTTTCAAAGTCATATAATCTTCAACTTCTTTAAATCTGGTTTAAGATGTTTTATTTCTCAAAAAGAATATCATTCACTTAAATGAGAAAATGTAGGTATTTAGACAGTATTTTGGCGTCTTTTAGGTGCATTATAACATTATTTATTCAATCTGATCAAATGAGGGTAGGTTAAAAAAAAAGTGTTCACTAATTATATGATATTCGTTCGACCATACTTTGTTTACACACAGAACAAGTGTCACTGGAAGTTACAGCCATCTCGAGAAGAACCTGGCAAGAAACTCGGGGGAGCATATTTTTATATATTTTTTTATCATTTCCTAACACTAATACTTAATTATATTAACCTTGGTATATCTATATTATGTAGTCGCTAGAAAGCGCTTGTGCAGTTTGCCTCCATGCATCCTTGTCATTAATATAGTCGATCGTTTTATAGTAAGACTGACTATGCTGAAGACTTGACTACAGGCAAGTCATATTATGAGTAAAATCAGTGCTGCTCAGGTAGCCGGATGTAGGCAATGTTTGTGCAAAGCCACAGGTGATCCGGTTCCGAGTGCTGTTACTTTCATATTGACCATAAGAAGGTACCACTTACCACTGCTATAATAATTTAACTGATAGATCTGGCTCAATGAGGTCGAGGCAAACAAAACAAAAAAAAAACCTTTCACTTGTTGCTACTGGAGCAGGTATCAGTGATCTAGTAAGCATACATCCTAGTTAATAATAAAAATAATAAAAAATAAAGACTCACAATTTCAAATCACAGCCCCACTCTAAGATAGATGACTTAAATTGTAAGTCGAGCTATATTTTATCTTAACATTAAAACGCTTTCACAGTTCCACACTAAGTTCGATGACTTGCGTCGTGGGAGTCGGAAACAATCACATCACACACACAATCATAACTAGAATCAGAAACACAAATTTTCCTTGAGGAGAAAACTTGTGTTCCCGCCGGGAATCGAGCCCCATACCCCTGAAAGCGAAAACCCACCAAACTAAACCAACGGGTAGCCAAATTAAGTTTTAGCAAAAGTGATAGTGAAGCTCTTTTGCTAGCCAACTTCAAGAAAAGGAGGTGGTCCTCAATTGGACTGTATTTTTTGTATGTGTGTTATCACAGAAATTTTTTCTAGGTGAACCGATTTTGACGGATCTTTTTTTATTTAAAACTGGTGCTTCCCATGTGGACCCATTTAAATTTGATCAAGATCTGACTAGTAGTTTTTGAGTTTTCCTCAATAATGCGTACCTATTTAATTCATTTGATCTGATCAAGGGTACCGAAATGAGAGCGGTGAAGTCAGTATTTTTAAACCTTGCTTGCGTTTAATTATTTGTTTTTTTTTTCTTTATGGCAAGCATTTGACCAATATCTCACCTGACGGTGTTGTCGGCGGTGGAGCACGTTTGCCTGGAACATCAAGGGTTCCGAAATTAAAGCGGTGAAGGCGATATTTTTAAAGTTTGCTTGTGTTTAATTATTTGTTTTTTTTTCTTTATAGGCAGGCATTTTACCAATATCTCAACTGATGATAAATGACGATGTGGTCGGCGATGGAGCACGTTGCCTGGAAGATCGTATCTATTCACTCGCATTTTGATGACTCCTATATTGCTACTCCTATATTCCATGTATAGTTTATTTTTTAATAGCTGCGCCCCGCGGCTTTGCCCGCGTAAGACCCGGACCAGCCAGAATTCGGGGTTAAAAAGTAGCCTCTCAGGCTCTAGACTATCTGTGTACCAGTGTATGTACACAGATAGTCTAGAGTACTGTGTACAATTTCGTTTAAATCGGTTCAGTAGTTTTAGCGTGAAAGCGTAACAGACAGACAGACAGAGTTACTTTCGCATTTATAATATTAAATATATAATAATATATATAATATATATAGTAAGGATAGAGGACTCTATGTTTTGGCACCACTTTACAAGTGTCACGAGAACTAGGGGTCTATTGTTGTCGTCAAATTACGATTGTTCAAATTGATGCGACGTCGATACGACAGTCGATCGTTAGAAATTTCAGTCGATTCGAAGGTTCATAAGAAAAGAAAATCTTTCGCAACGTCGAAGTCCGGAATAGACCCTCAGAATATTGAGTACTCGCGCTAATACGGAAGAATACTTAACAAAATAGTGGATAATTTAAATCTCATCCAGTCCCACAAAAACAAATAAATATGCTTTAGAATAATTAACAAAAAAGAAGTAAATATTAAAATATTATTAATATTATGTCATCAATCATGTCATTGCTCCGTAGTCCGTATAAGCAGCGTGAGATAATAATATAAAATAAATAAGGAAACTGCTTTGTTTACCAACGATTTCCATATTTTTAAAATAAATAATACTATGCAAAAATATGTGTATACGTAAACGCTTTCACACTCACAACCCCACACTAAGTTCGATGACTTGTGTTGTGGGTGCAGAAAACATTCACATCACACACACAAAAACAACCAGAACCAGAAACACACATTTTCCGTGGGGAGAAAACTTGTGTTCCCGCCGGGGATCGATCCCGCTGCTTAGAAGGCAAACGCCACCCAACTAAGCCAACGAGCACTTCATTTAATATATGTCTCAGTTAACCATTTAAGTTAAATCAGTCATTCAACTGGATATATAGGTTGTTGAATTATTGATTGAAAGGCATATATGAAGGATACACATTGTTGTAAATATAAATTAAGAAGCGACGCACACAATCTTAATACTAGATATAAGCATAAAATTACAGTGCGCGCATTTAGATTAAGCAAAACGAATAAATCTTATATAGCAAATGGGGTTAGATTTTACAATAGAATTCCTAAAATCGTAACTGAATTACCACTGGGAAAAGTTCAAATCTGTAATAAAACGGGCATTAATTAAGAAAGCTTACTATAAAACCACAGACTATATTAATGACAAGGATGCATGGAGGCAAACTGCACAGGCTCTTTCTAGCAACTACCATAATAACACCTATGTTAAGATAATTATGTATTAGAGATTAAGAATGTTTAAAAAAAAAATGAATGGAATAAAAATGCGCCGCCAAGTTTCTTGCCAGGTTCTTCTCGAGATGGCTGTAATTTTGCGAATCTGGCAATAGATTCATTAACTTTTAAGAGTGCCTCGTTGGGGCCCATGTGAATAAACGATTTTGATTTTGTTCAACTTCAGAGTAAATATTCAGTGAATATTATGTATAGTAATAGTTATGATTTAAATGTTTAACTTTTCAGGCGTTATGATTATTTTTATTATTATTTAGGAGCTGGATGAGAGAAGCAGAGGATCGTGCTCAGTGGCGTGCAATTGGAGAGGCCATGTCCAGCAGTGGACTTCCATAGGCTGATGATGATATTGATTATTATTTTTTAGCCCCTCAAAAAACACATATATGGTAACGACAAAGATAATGGCAATATAATTGTAGTGAAACACAGTGAGAGTTTTGCCGCGAACGTGAAAAAATGGCGTTGTTGATTTTGTATAATTATCCAAAACCTGTCATTCTTCGAGTGTTAATGTGTAATAATGGTGGATTATTAACCGTTAATACTTATTAAATGTGCATAAGTGTAGGCAAGTCATACAAAGTTGAAAAACGTGATTTTCGCCTTCGCTCCAAAAATCCAATAGAAGTTCTAGTAAAGTTTCTACCACTTTACTAGGGCATGACTTGACTATGACTGACTACTTGACTTTGACTGTGACTTGTGACTAAGACTTTTATTACGAAGAATAGAAATTGTTAATATTTGTTTAATATTTCGACTGAAGGACTATGCATCCATGGTCATGAAATAATTAAAAAAAAAAAAAGAAACACGTGAACACTGACTTATTTGCATAAGTACCTACATTTAGCAATACAAAATGTCCTACCCTATATGTAAACATACTACGATAATATTGTAGAAGATTAAATCTTTTAAAAAATAATATGATTCATTACTTTTAAAATCAGCCTTTAAAGAAAATAAGAAAATCAATCAGTAGGTTCTAACTTGAATTATTTATTTTTAATTAAAATTGAAATTGAAATATTAATTGCTTCCTCTTAATGTTTAGGAAGGAGGTCGAATTGATTACAATAACAGTACATGATAGACCCTATTGGGAACGACAATTATATAGAGCAGAGAAGACGATAATGAAGCACGTCAACTGTACTTCTCGATAAGTATAATCCGAGAGTCTTTAAGTCACAAGTAAAGAGGTAACTTCTAGGCAAACATGCTCCATCATCGATCGCATCTTCACTTACCATCATGTGAGATTGTGGTCAAACATTTGCCTATTCCGAATAAATGAAATAAATTAAAAATATATCAAATTAAATTGTCATAATTATATATTATTGTTGTATTTGTGTGTGTTGTTATTAGTGAGTATTAAAATATATTTCATGATTGTTTTAAAAAACATTTATTTAAATTAAACTTAATTTAGAATGTTGATCGTTAAAAATACCATTTACGGCCAGAAATAACGAACTACTAGTTATCAGAATGCAATTACCAAATCATTTTTAACATATAATTACAATATGTATTATGTTCTTACTTAATTTTAATGTAATAAATAAAATGATTTCATTACTTACGCTAATTAATGAGTAGTGGTTGGGAATGAAGTATTAATTACATATAATAAAACATTACCAGTTATTTGCAACTTTAATTATTGGCAATTATTCAATACTGACAGAGTTTATGAAATTCCCGATTTTATAAACTTAGGCTTTCGGCTTTTTTAATGCTAGATAGGCAAGCATTTGACCGCTATCTCACCAGATGGAAAGTGACGAAGCGGCCGAAGATGGAACATGCTTGCGTAGAAGGTACCAATTCCCTCTAGACATAGATTGTACCGTTCAGGGAACAAACTACAAAGACGCAGGCAATGAGTTCCACTCCTTCGCTGTACGGATAATAAACGTAGAAGCGAAACGCTTCAATAAAGCTACAATAAATACAATAAATCAATAATTTCAGCTTGGGCAAAATTGCTTTTGTATGTCCGGCGGATTCTCCGTTCTCCTCTACAGGTCACATTCCTCAACTGATTCTCGTGAATTTTGTGAGCAACTTCCACAATAAAGAATATATTCATCGATTCAGTTTTTGGTAAAATTAAAAAATGGCGGATACGGGTTTGTAAAAGTAAAAAAAAAACATATTTCAGCTATTTCGAAAAATACGCGAGGAGTTCAGCTCATAGAGCCACTAGTTTAAATTATTTATAAACTGACGGTATTTAGTATAGATAGGGTACGACTAACTACAAATCTCTCTAACAACATTATATTTTTATTTATTTAATTCATTATTGCACGGCAAAAAGTGTACAAAAGGAGGACTTAATGCTAAAAGGTCATCCAGCGGTGGAAAATGAAATGACATGAGGCGTGCATCAATCAGGGATAAAGAAAATATATGTAAATTAAATTTATATCGAATTGTAATGTACATAAATATAAAATACTTAAGATTATACATACTAATAAAAATATATAACATAAATATCTAAAAATTTAATATATAAGAAAAAATCTAAAAAATATATAACATAAATATATATATATATATATATATAAATATATAATAATAACTGTGCTCAGAGAAGTTTGTTAACATTATAAGGCTTTGGTAATCAGGGTAACCCTATCTAAAGATACCGACTATCTTTCCACTTTTAAGGGGCAGGTATACGTCAATGCGAGCACTTATTTTAACCACAGCCAAATATCCCCATTATTGGCGGTTACGCAAGGCCACGCGTGGCAATATTTGAATTTTTATAGTTTTATTCCAATTTTGTGAAAACGCGCCTCAAAAAAATAAGCTGAAGAAATCATTTGTCTAGTAAATATGCGTGTATAAAATAACTTTCACAGTGTTTTGATATAAAATGGCGGAACAAAATGATAATAAAATACAAATTCATGTTATTTGAATGAGATTTAATATTTTTTTTCTTTATATTTATGAACGTTATGAATATTCTAAGAAGAAGGCATCATTTAATTTATCGTATCACACAGATTGCGAAGAATATTTTATTATATTATAACGGTTACAATAATTTAAACGTAAGCAAAGCTTAATAAAACCGACTTTGACACTGCGATATCGAATTATATTTCGCTTATATTTTGGTTATGGCTTGATCGATTTCGATAAAATTTATATGGGACCACCTCTGAAGTATAAAAAGAATTTTGCAAATCGGTCCACAAATGGGGGAGAAATCAGTGAACATACATAATAACAAAAATACATACAGTCGAACATAGTCCTCCTTTTTTTAAGTCGGTAAAAACTCGCGTTTTAGATAAAATTCTGGTATCGCCACCTAAATATCATTTTTTAAATCATTAATATCACCTTATTACGTGCTAGTATACTTTGTTTGTAGGACACAAATGTGCGAAAGAATATAAAATAACGCAGAGGAAACGGCCTTAAAATAAAAGTCACATATTACGAGATCTCGAATAGACATACAAAATAAATAAAAGGTATGTAGATGTACCGACTATAGCTACCTACAGTTGCACCTACGCATTCTTTACGCCAGACTAGTCTCTGACGTCACGTTACACTATATTTACATTACAGTGCGATATCAATATATTATTTTTAAGTGCTTGTTTATTGTCTGTTTTTATAGATCTATACGGTTCTTGGATTATTTTTCAAATAAGAGGTTTAGAAAATACGGCAAGAGGACCTATACCTCGGGATCCTTACGTATAATAATTACGTAAGGATCCCGAGGGGAAGGGGAGAGGGGGTAACAAATCTCTACATGCACTTATTTTATCATGCTATTTCATGCATTCATCATATTCAAATGCTTGCCTTTCGAATTCTAGCCGTGCCCCGCGGCTTCGCCCGCTATTATCCAGACATAAAGTAGCCTATGTGTGAATCCTAGGTATAAGCAATGTACATTCCAAAGCGTGAAGAGGGAACAAACATACTTACACACTTCACACTTACACACTAATTTTCGGATTTATAATATTAGTAGGATAAAAAAAAGGGTGGGTTAACACCATTAATCGCAATATTTTGTTAGTCAAATTTAATATTAGCCTCTAAAAGCATTTCGGAGTTACGTTTGTTCGCGATTTGTGCGTTCTCTGAAAAAAGATATTCCGAGGTTCCTTTAAATTTTTTATAGATCTCTAATCCATTGAACTATGGAACAAGAATAAAGGACTCTTCAGATTTTCAACCGACTTCTAAAAAGGAGGTTCTCAATTCGACTGTATACTTCTTTTTTGTTTGCGCTACGCGATATCTCCGCCATTTCTGAATCGATTTTGATGATTTCTTTTGTTTGGTAGATTATACTTCAGAGGTTCCATATAAATTTTATCGAAATCGGTCCAGCCAAAACCGAAATATAAGCGATGAAGTCGGTTTTTTAAGCTTTGCTTGCGTTTCAATTATTTAAATATCGAAACACATTTGATGATTTTTTAATAAAATGTCTGTCATTAACCTTTTAAATAAAACATAAACCTACAAAACATTGTTGGCAAAAAAACAAATAACCTTGCTTTAACTATGACTATAATTTAACTAAATGCTTTGCTTTAAAGACATATTCTTAAGCAAAACCAAATTCAATGTACCTCGTTCTATACATTACAACTGTAAATTTTTTTGTGTCATGACATGAATCATCTAACAACTAGGTAAGTGGGTACTTACGGGCCTTTTTTTATAGGAACCTAATTAGCAAGTCCACTTATCAAATTAGTAGATGAATTGTTTTGTTTTTTATTAAACTAAAGAAAATCTACCCAGTGAATGGATATCCTACTAATATTATAAATGCGATGGTTGTGTGTGTATGTGAATGTTTGTTAGCACGTATCTCGATTCACGATTTTGATGACATTTTGAATGTAGGTAGTTTAGGTTCCGGAATAACACATAGGCTACTACTTTTTAACTTGATTAATGCGGGAGGCATTGATAAGGGAGGTCCCTCGTAATTATGGGATACTAGCCGTGCATCGCGGCTTCCCCAGTAAGTTAAAAAGTAGCCTGTGTGTTATTCCGGAACATAAACTATCTACATTTTAAAATAATCTTAAAAAGAGAAGAATAGGTACTAAAGTTGCAAAGTATTTCTAATCCAAAACTGTACTGTAAAAAACATCTGTACTGTAAAAAAAGTTTAATAATAGCATATAATAGTCACCAAGCTTATAAGCACTGTGTTTACAAATAATTAAACGCAAGCAAAGCTTGAAAAAACCGACTTCACTGCTTTATCTTCGGAACTTTGACCATTATGTACTAAACACGTATTATAGACGATATTTCAAGAACAACTGATCAAATCTTGATCAAATTTAAATGGGACCGTTAGAAAGCAGATTTTTCAAACGAAATTTTTTTTTCATAATCGGTTCACGTGGAACGAAGTTATGAGGTAACACAAATAAATAAAAAATACGACTTGAGTGGGAAGTCGGTAGAAAACTCAATTGCTTAAGCTCACAACCATTGGACGTGCGTGTAATGTTGTTTCGCTGGTCGTGCTTCAGTTGAGGTCCTTCAAGTTTTTTTAAAATATCGTATCCAGTTTATATCTAATTAAATTTTATGTCGCACAGACAAAGCTTGCACGTTAACCTTGAAGTATCTTCTAAAAATATACACATGAATGCAGTCATTTTTAACCCAAACAGTTGTGTGTCAACAAACATGTACTTGGCCTTCATACATTTGACCAATTAGGATTCTTCCTTACATACATATTATTTTTAGTCGTTCGCCCCGAACTGATCTCGCGCCTACTTTTTGCCTGATAGAAAAAAACTTTTGATGTTAATTGCTTAGAGTAGCTTTAGAGTTTTTGTATCAATAAAAAATGATTTTATTTATATAGCTTTAGCCATGCTAGGCAGAACTATAGTGACCCCTATAGCCGCGGGTTCAAGTCCCGCCTCAAGCGATAAATTTTCCTTTCTAAATTTATCAATAAAAATTGTTTGATTTTTGTATTTGTTGTTTAATTAGAAGATAGAAAGGATATTATAAGCAAGTTTCAAGTTGTTTGCTTTAAATGTGTAGTCAGTTTTGAAATAGATTCCGCGACAAAATAGATCTAAAATCAATCAAAACTTCTAGTTGGGCCTCTAAATTAATCAAGATCTAATTTAGTTCAGACACACAGCGTTAGTAGTAGTTTTAAAAATATGACCAATTTTGCATATATTATAATTTTATTTAATATCTTCTTTAAGCCAGCTCAAAGTTTTCTGAATCTAGATGCCCTCAAAATTTGCCAAACGAATAGACTTCGTTTGAAGATGACCTTCACTGACCTTATAGTAATTGAGTTCATATACAATCATCAAATAATGGTTCGAATGATGATGGACATTTGATAGTTCTAACGGAAACTAGCGGCGAAAGCATTAAGGGCGGCACAGACGACAAAGATGCTATAATATTGAAATGCCCGTAGGCTTAGCTGGGTGAGCGTTCGCCTTTAAACCAGCTGTATCGGGTTTGATCTCATCTTCTATTTTCATCTTACAGTATCTTAAGATATCGGGCGATACGATACGATAAGACTTCGAATGACACGAAGATGCGATGCATCTTCGACGTCTGTGGCGGCCATTACAATCAAAGCAACTTACACATATACCAATACAAGCACAATGAAAACAATTTCTTATAAATTCTACAATACTATGTTCAATTCCATTCATGTTTTTATATTTAATCCATGAATAATTGTTTTAATTTTAATAGAATATACATGAATTGTGCAACATTTAACAAGCATTAAATAAACATATATGCAATGTCGATTGTTTTTCACAACCAATACGCCGCGCGCCGACGCGACGCGACGTTGTGAAGGTCAAGAATTCGAACAAATTAACGATATTACATTAAATCTGACACAGACAATTTAATACTATTAACAATCGTATATTATGTATACACAATTTTTTTAACATAAACTGGTACATAATCAATATGTCCATTGAAACTTTCCTTATTGTCAAACCAAGTCGGTTTATAAAGGCGGGTGGAGCAGCGAGACACAACCAGTATAGCGATATGTCTATATAAATATTGACGTCTTCATTATTAAGGAGCAATGTGACGTCACAATACTTTAAATATTCAATTGACATTTGATAACTGGCGATACTTGAGTAATAATAATATATATTTATGGCATTAAAACATGATGTAAGTATGCAAATATATGATATCGACGAACTGTAAAGTTCACTACTGCCGGCGTTTTATTATACTAAGTAGACAAAGGCTATAATTAAATTTCATCTTTTACATTAATAAACGATTTAACGCTTACAGCCCCACACTAGGTTCGATGACTTGCGTCGTGGGTGCCGGAAACATTCACATCACACACAATCACACCCAGAACCAGAAACACAAATTTCTCCTGCGGGAATCGAACCCGAGCGTGTAAGCGCGCTCCATCGTCGACCGCATCGTCGCTTCAGATGAGATAGTGGTCAGAAGTTTGCCTATACTGAATAAAAAGCATAGATTGGTACGATTGAGTAACAAGTCAAGTGGCGAATGGTCAATGTTAATTAGTCAATGCTATGATAGATAGACCCAAGATCCAGCCTATGCTAAAACAATGAAATGCACTTAAGTCTGTTATATTATGGAAATAAACGAATTTTTACTTCACTTTTCAACCGACTTTAAAAAAGGAGGTTCTCAATTCGACTGTATGTTTTTTTTGTATGTATGTTACGCGATATCTCCGCCAATTATATATAAATCGAGTTTGATGATTTTTGTTTTGTTTGGTAGATTATACTTCAGAGGTCCCATATAAATTTTATCAAAATCGATCAAGTCAAAACTATAATGAAGTCGGTGTTTTTAAGCTTCGCTTGCGTTTCAATAATTATTTTACTTTTACTTTACATCCATTAGTAGTGAGATAGTATTTTTCAGTATGTTTCGTGCTTTTAGAAAATTAATAAGTATATATAATAATTGTAATTTTTAAACTTTCGCGATTCGAACACACATTTTTAGGCTGGCTGCCGCGTGGAATCCAGTTATAAGTAAGTGTTCGCGTCGCGATTTATCCCGCGATAAATCGTCTGATATCGTGAGTGTTGTGTGGCGTGATATTTTTTTCTCACAAGACCAAGTGCGGGTAGTTGGAGACAATACTCGCCCTTTCCCACGCGGACACCCGCATTCTCCAGTCTTCTCGAGACCATGGCCAATGCAACTTGGCCGAAACGTCGAGATAAATAAAAATAGTTTTTTAGCGCGATTAAGTCCCGAGATATTACCAAAACTATATATAATAGTTAATAAATTAGCAAGCTTTTAGCACTGCGACGACTGTGCTAATTAATGCACCTTACGTAAAGATATATCATGTACGTTAGATTCGCCATAATGCCACATTTTAACAGTGCGTTCCTAACATATAAACACAACATTTGAGCACTATCTCATATGAATGCAAAACACAAATACATTTACGAACATCCTCACACTAGCTATATTATTATTAAAACTATCGTGAGTCGTATTCATGTTGATTTAGTTCCGGTTGTACTCACGTCGAACACCGGTCGAGTTTCTCGAATAAATAAAGAATAACGTAAGTACAACCGGAACTAAATCAACATCCTCACACTAGGTTCAAAGTATTCGAGATTTGTATCGTATAGGTGCAAAATATCCACCACACACACAATTACACCTCCAGAACCAGAAACACGAATATCCTTTGGGAAATCTAATATATAAAATTCTCGTGTCGCGGTGTTTGTCTCAAAATCCTCCGAAACGGCTCGACCGATTTTTATGAAATTTTGTGTGCATATCGAATAGGTCCGAGAATCGGTCAACATCTATTTTTCATACCCCTAAATGTTGTGTCCTAGCCAAACATTTTTTTTGGATTGTTTTTTTATTATTTTTATTTTTTAACTACATCCTCACACACTTATAGTGTCAGTTATTTAAATAATATTATATTTCCTAGAAATAATGTACTATATTATTATGGCAAAACAACGTTTGCCGGGTCAGGTAGTATAATATAATAATTGGTAATATAACATAGGTATATATTATTGAACTGCCTGTTGGCTTAGTTTGGCGAGCGTTTGCCTTCTAAGCATCTAAGCATATCGGGTTCGATTCCCGACGGGAACACAAGTTTTCTCCCCAAGGCAAAATTGTGTTTCTGGTTCTGGTTGTGATTGCGTTTCCGTCACTCAATATATATTATCAAGAAAGGGGTTATATGAACAGTATAATCTGGGAGTCTCCAATTCAAGCGTGAATAGGTATCTTCTAGGCAAGCATGCATCGTCGACCGCATAGTCACTTTAGGTGAGATAATTAACACTGCCTATCTTGGATTAAAAATATAGGTTGTAGATATGTAATTGCCATTAAGGAAAACTTAATAATCTTGAACGTTTCTGAGATCCAAGATCCAGTTCCAAAGTTTCTACGGAATCGGCGGAATGACGTCTTGGGTTAGCTCTAATGTTGGCTGTGACAAATTCTATTCTAAGTATCAACAAAGATTTATTTCCAGATAGGAAATTACCTCAATCTATAATTAATACATAACAACTGTTGAAACAAGTTATACTCATTCCTCATTGATACATCTTATTATACTGTCAAAGATTTTTTGGACAATAAGTTGGGACATTTTTAATCCTACTTAATATTATAAATCCGAAAGTTTGTGTGCAAGTGTATAAGTATGTTTGTTCCCTCTTCACGCTTTAACGGCTGAACGGATTTGGATGAAATTTTGAATGTACATAGATTATACCTAGGATTAACACATAGGCTACTTTTTAACTTGATAATAGCGGGCGAAGCCGCGGGGCACGGCTAGTTTTATATATATAATCTTATTTCAATTAATTTTGGAGCCACAGCTAAGTGTCACTTACTTGACAAAGTTGAGATGATCAGATGTGAGGATCTCTCCAAGGGATCCCCACAGCGTTCTGTGAAGCTGTCTAACCGGCGCGCCCCACCAGCTCGCTTGCCAGTACTTCACTGTTGAGGATATTGCGCAGTCTACTCCTGGAACAAAGATATGGAACTTCAGAAAAAGCGGTGCGTATGCTTGTATGTTTGTGAGAGTGTTCGTGTGTCATTTTAGGACTGTACGAAGATTTTCACTTATATAATAATTTGAAAATGAAAGCAGCTTGTTATTAGTATTTTTTTAAAGTAATTTTTATTATGTAAGGGGAAATCTTTAAAAAAAATGTTTTATGTATAAGTAAACAACGAAATAGGGATATTCACAAAAAGTGTACTATTCCACTACCTATAACCACTAGCTAACTAATTTTATATATACATATTAGTTTTTTATATATGGTTATATTATGGTACTATGTATTACAGATATTTATTTTTTTTATTTTTTTTCCAGTCGACACGTGACCAAAATGCCGGTTTGTATTTTGCACAGCAATTAAGTCTCGCTGTGCAACGAGGTAACGCAGCCAGCATTTTGGGCACACTGCTGACCAATGACTTTTTGTATTAGGT
Source organism: Lomographa bimaculata (assembly GCA_948107665.1). Lineage (NCBI taxonomy): Eukaryota > Metazoa > Arthropoda > Insecta > Lepidoptera > Geometridae > Lomographa > Lomographa bimaculata. The sequence goes on from OX403603.1 coordinate 2,367,200, forward strand.
TAGTAGTTTAGTTAAAACTGTATTTTCTTTATTTATTAAAAAAAATACATATTTAAATAAATTCAACATTTATTTATGTAGGTATATTTGTATATTATTAACTGTTTTATAAACGGAAGTTTTTGCAAGGATCTGAATGCACCACCGTCCATTTTTATTCCTTTAGGTTGGGTTGTCTGGAAGAGATAAGACCGCCCTTTGTACATGTACTCGTAGTCTAAGTTTTTAACCGACTTCAAAAAAGGAGGAGGTTCTATGTTCAACTGTATGATTTTTTAATGTATTTTCACCGATTTCTCCCTCATTTGTGGACCCATTCTCAAAATTCTTTATTTGTTTGGTAGATTATACTTCAGAGGTGGTCCCAAATAAATTTTATCGAAATCGATCAAGCCAAAACCAAAAAATAAGCGGTGAAGTCGGTTTTTTTTAAGCTTTGCTTACGTTTAAATTATCTTTCTTATGTTTCTATTGGAATTTAGTGTTCAATAAAGTGTTATATCTATCTATCTATTCCTAAGTTTCGCATAATCATAATTGCAAGTTGCGACAAAGTTAGCACCGCAACAAACCACATAGCTTCTCTTATACGGTGATGTTAGACAAACAACAAGTCAACATTGCGAGCGAATGTGTGTCAAACTCGTGTATTGCCATACGTTCACACCGGCTCGTCACGTGTGGAGTGAGGTGGACACAAGCTGTGCAACCGGCGACTGGTTGTTTTGCCGCGAAAGTGAAATATTATGGTGCAACTCGACCACGTGGTCGATATTTTCGCGGTCGAGATGATTAGCAACTCTGTCGATATTGTATTATTTTCCTTACCTGTGATTCTTCGAGTGTAAATGTGTATAAATTTCACAATACATAGTCGTTGTGTTGTAAATGTTTCCGGCGCCGACGACACAAGTCATCGAGCTTAGTGTGGGGCTGTGTGTGAGGGTGAAAGCGTTTACGTTTATGGTTATAAGTTAAACTAAACGAGATTGTTATTATTTTTATAACCTATTATTTGTCTAATTATATTTGTATAATTTCATTTTACTTGTCTTTTATATAAGTAGCAAGTACCACCAACACGCTCTATTTTTAATGGCCTATTTATTTTAACTTGATAATTCTGTGAACTTTAACTCCAAGCAATAGAGTTCAAATTTACTAAAAAAAAATACTGGAAACGGGTACATTTGGCCCTTCAGTTTAATTATAGAGTATATATATCTGTTAAAATTATTAAAAAAAATTTAGTATACATAAAAACTAGAATAAGTGGTATATCTAAACATTTACATTTATGTTCTGTTAGTCTAGTTTTAACATACCAGGCCTCCATCGTTTTTTTTTTTTTTGCTAATTAGGCAAGCATTTGACCACTATCTCACCTGATGGAAAGTGACATGCTTGCAAGTGATAATGCGGTCGAAGATGTGACATGCTTGCCTAGAAGATACCTATTCACTCTTGATTTGAAGACTCCCAGATTATACCCCTCAGGGAACAATGACGCAGGCAATGAGTTGTTAAGTTCAAAACTTTACGGTTATTGGGACGTTTGCCTTATTTTATACAAAATTGTTTTAGTTTTTAGGGTTCCGTACCCAAAGGGTAAAAACGGGACCCTATTACTGAGACTTCGCTGTCCTTCCGTCCGTCCGTCTGTCACCAGGCTGTATCTCAGGTGATAGCTAGACAATTGAAATTTTTACAGATGATGTATTTCTATTGCCGCTATAACAACAAATACTAAAAATAAAATAAAATAAATATTTAAGGGGGGCACCCATACAACAAACTTGATTTTTTATAGATAATGGTACGGAACCCATCGTGCGCGAGTCCTACTCGCACTTGGCCGGTTTATTTTATCCTATCTCATTTGTTTAAGAACCGATCTATAAACATTGTCATGTCATCGCATTTTTGTGACTCATAGAAATTACGATACCGGTTTCCAAATGACGTTTGCCTTGTGATATTGGATGAGCCCAAGGGACCTCATCCTATGTTGGGGGTTGGTATCCAAGGTTAGGTGGTATTGCTGGTAGGCATTGACGAAAAGATACATTGATGGATAGGTGTTTATCACGTGGAGGCTACACAATGAGTACTTATGCTACGTTGATGGTATAATTAGTCAGGTAACACACTACAGCCTATTATTTTATTTTATTATTTCCTATTTAATTTCGATTCAACAGATATATTTCGACAAGTAGTCTCGGATTACTATCGCTGCTGTTGCTAGTTCCAAGGACTTCGTATGTTGAAACTAGCAATATGCTGCATACCACTAGAACTGGTGACATTTGAATAATGCTTTATTGAACGTCTAGAAAGGAAGTCGACCTCGCCTTATTGAAATTTGGGATAGGATGAGATTAAAATAAATCTTAAAACGATGAAAAAAAACCTGACGAATTCAAACAGTTATCCTTGAGAGCCTGCGTATTCCAGGTCTAGTGCGTTTACCAGCTTCGATCACATCGTCACTTACCATCAGGTGAGATAGTGGTCAAACACTAGCCTGTCACAAATAAATATAAAAAAAAAAAAAAACTACTTTCGGACAATGAGGAGGCTCTCAATTCGAGTAAATATTGTCATTTTAGGGTTCCGTACCTCAAAGGATATAATTAAAATGCAAGCAAAGTGTAAACAAACCGACTTCAACGCTTTATCTTCGGAAACCTTGATCAGATTAAATTAATTAAATGCGCATTATTGAGGATAACTCAAAAACTACTGGTCAGACCCTTGATTTAGAACCAAACGATAACTCAGTTACCATACGATTCGGTTAGTTATCGTACGATAAAGTGTATTTTTTAAGAGAGAGAGAAAGTTATCCAATCGTATCGATTTGGTTAGTCACCGAAACGTTCTACGTTTTTTTTATATGTCCGATAGGCAAGCATTTGACAACAATCTCGCCTGATGGAAAGTGATGATGCGGAAGAAGATGTAACATGCTTGCCTATAAGGTACCTGTTCACTCTTGACTTGAAGACTCCCAGATTATACCGTTCGGAGAACAAAGACGAGTCAGGGGGCAGATCTTGATCACATTTAAACGGGAACACATGGAAAGCATCAGCTTACAAATAAAAAAATATCATTAAAATCGGCTCACAATGAAGAAGTTATGTGGTAACTTTCGAAGTCGGTTAAAAACGAAAACATCGTCAATGTAGTCCATAGAATACGCATTATTGACGATATCTTAAGAACTACTGATCAGATCTTGATCAAATTTAACATACATAAATAAAAAATACAGTCGACTTGAGTACTTCCTCCTTATTTGGGAAATCGGTAAAAAATATAGTCGAATTGATAACCCCGATTCGACTGCAATCAGTTAACTTTTATTTATCTACCGCTATCCACTATTTTGGTTGCCCTTCGCGTCGGGTATTTCCATTACACTGATAAAAGTATTTTTATCATATCTATTATCTGTACGCGGGCAACAATTTATGATTAACTTTTTTTATCTATAAGAGTTCGTTGTCAATTGGTCATCTCGACCACGTGGTCGAGTTGCCTACATTTGACAGTTATGATAAGAAAGTCTTTTCAAGCAAGTCATCGCTTACATTTTAACGAGTTTGTGCAGGAATGTTAATTTCCCACGCTCTTGTTAGCACAACAAGAGTAACTGTCAAACGTCATCCATTTATGGTTGACATACCTCGTTGCTCGATGCTAATTTATCATCCGTAAAGCGAAGGTGTGGTACTCTTTGCCCGCGTCTTTGTTCCTCGGACGGTACAATATGGGTGTCTTCAAATCTAGAGTGAATAGGTATCTCTAGGCATGTAACATCTTCGGCCGCATCATCACTCACGGTCAAATTGACTATCTAGCAAGAAACATTTACAAACTAATAGCTGTGTGGGGGACAAATGCGCGCGGGCTTGGTCGCCTCTCTTACAGCGGCGGTCGGTGTCGCTCTTCTCCTCAAAAACCACTCACACCGCGTGAACCAAATACGTATCATATGTGGTAGCTATTAGTCATGATTATTATAGCCGTTTCGGAGAGTAGTCGGAACAAAGAGTCAGAAAATATTTTTATTTTTTTTACCAACGCGACGTCCCAAAAAATGAGGAGGTACTCAAGTCGACTGTATTTTTTTTATTTTATACTCATACTCATTTATTTATAACAAAAATAGTTACACGTCGAAAATGTTATTAATTAACTATTAATTGTAAATAATTTATAATCATAAAAAAGACATAATAAAAATTATTCTTTATGTGTGTTACCTCATATCTTCTCCACGTGAGCCGATTTTGAACATTTTTAGTTTTATACTTTCAAAGATGTTGCTTTCTAATTCGTCCCATTTAAATTTAATCAAGATCTGATCAGTAGTTCTTGAAATATCGACGATCTACTTTGACGATGTTCTCGTTTACCCGACTACAAAAGTTATCTCATAACTTCTTTCGTTGTGAGCCGATTTTGATGATTATTTTTTTATTTGAAAGCTGATGTGGTGAGGCCGGTTTTTTTAAGCTTTGCTTGCGTTTAATTAATTAATGTTATAAGAACATAACATATATATACCTACTTTCATAAATATGCATTTAGTTATATTTTGTTTATAACATTTTTACTATCACAAACAATCACTTCAATGTAATATGACTCAGACTTGTATTAAGTGTAGGATATATACTTGGGATATTTAGAACAGTAATTAGAATAGTTATTATAAGGCTTCTTTTTTGTTATTTTAAGTCTACCCGATCACCAAAAGTCAAACCTTTGGAAGAGAAACTGAATCCCACGACACAGGTCGTCCTAGTGTGGGATTCAGGGATCCTTAATTAACACATATGCACTAATGTTATTTAATTATATTTATTTTTAAAGTATTAACATATTTTGTAACCAAAATAAAGTTTATTATTATTAAGTTTATTATTAATAGATATCGTAAAAGCATTGAAACTATTGAACCTCACGAGAGTGTGTGCTACATAATACATTATGTTTATTACATTTGCACATATATAGACCACATTCGCCAGCTGCTAACTGGACTCGATGTGGTGTAAATTGCTGCAAAAACCGGTGCATCAAGTTTGTATTTGCAATGTAATTTGACTAATGTAACTTGAATAATTTTGCGATTTAGTGATGTGTTCAGTGTTTTACCGCAGAACAATGAATACTGCGCGGCACGCATCCTGCGCGTTAAAAGCAGCGATCGTTACGACGCAACGGAGTTGTGTTTTACAGCCTATGTATGTATGTTTGTTCCTTTGTGGCGCTTTGGAGGCCAAACTTGAATAGGTATCTTCTAGGCAAGCATGTCCCATCTTTGGCCGCATCATCACTTTCCATCAGGTGAGTGGTCAAGTGCCTAACTATTCTGCAAAAAAAAAAGCTTGTGGGCCGATTTAGATGATTCTTACTTATTACTGTCATGTCTTGAATGATACCTGCATGATTAAGACAAATCGATTGACGTAAAAATCACGTTTGGTCTTTAGAAAGCACCAAAAAGGAACAATCATATACAATACATAAGCTTAGAATCTTACATCCATCGAACTTAGTGTGGGGCTGTGAGTGTGAAAGCGTTTAATACAATACAAAAACTCTTTTTATTGTCACCAAAAGATAAATAAAACTTACAGAGAAGATATAAAGATAGGTACAATGGGCGGTCATATCGCTAAGAGCTATCTCTTCTAGACAACCTTTGAACAATGTAGGGATGGTGGTGCGATAAAATAAATGAAATAAAGTTCAAACGTAAGCAAAGCTTATAAAAACCTACTTCATTGCTTATATTTTAGTTTTGGCTTAATCAATAAAATTTATATGGGACCACCTCTGAAGTATAATCTACCAAACAAAAAAAGAATTTTGAGAATCGGTCCACAAATAGGGGAGAAATCGGTCAACATACATAAAAATAAAATACAGTCGAACATATTACCTCCTCCTAATTTGAAACCGGTAAAAATACACATACATGGCTGATAAACACATTTTTTTTTATTTATTTTTTTTATTTGTGACGGGCTTGTGTTTGACCACTATCTCACCTGATGGTAAGTGACGATGTGATCGAAGCTGGTAAACACACTAGACCTGGAATACGCAGGCTAACTGCCGGAACACCGTATTTGGCTTGGCGGCAGACTTTCAACTTGATGGTGGTAAGCTACTTTGGTAGCAAGCCAGGCGAGCAACTCACAAAATGCTCTACCACCTTAGAAAATACATTACTCTACTTTGCGTCTCGCAGTCGGATAAAAACATAAATACCATTTACCAAACAAGCCGGTTTCATCTTGTCCTTAGACTATGCATTTTCCGTCAGTGGTGTTAATTAAAATGATTATATGAGTATTTAAATATTAAATACGAGGCTGTAATTTTGCGAATCTGGCAGTAGAGTCATTAAACTTCAGAGTGCCTCTTTGGGGCCCATGTGAATAAACGATTTTGAATTTGAATTTTGGATTCACATAGGCCCCAAAGAGACACTCAATGACATGAAAGTAATAGACAAAAGTTTGCAGTCTGTTGTAAAAACAAAACGGACCTGTGTTAAGAAATGGGGCAGCGCATTGCAAGACTGTCTGTAATTTTGCGAATCGGGCAGTAGTGTCATTAAACTTTCATGAGTGCCTCTTTGGGGCCCTGGGGACATAAATAAATTTTGAATTTAAATTTTGAATTTACATGGGCCCCGGAGTCACTCGATGTCATGAAAGTAATAGCCAAAAGTTTGCAGTCGGAAAAAAAACGGATCTATGTGTTAAGAAATGAGGCAGCGCATTGCACGGCTGTCTGTACGTAGGTCCAACTAATTTCCACACCCTACATTGGGCAACGTAGGTAGATGTTACAGCATTATATTACAGGACTTTAGAACAGGTTTGTTTGCCCCAACCATTGAACGTTACGTCGCGTCGGCGGTTTTAATGTTCCATGGGAGTTCAGGACTTTCATTTCCTTGTTGATGTACTTGTAATTATATTAAAATTTAACTTTCACAAATCAACGCTCGAACATTTACGGTACAGTTAACGGGACCTAATCGATAAAAAAACACCCACTTTTTTTTATTTACAAGCTTTCATTTAGTTTCACCTCTCCCGATGTTTGTCATCAAATCTTGCAAATTAAATTTGATCCACTTCCCGATTACCGATTGAGTTGAAATTTTGCATACATGTGTAAATTGCGTGGCAATGCAATATTATGATGAGATGGTGCTGATCTGATGATGGAGTTGGAAGGTGGTTAAAGGAACTTCGCGATGAAACGACACAACCTCATCGAGTTTGGGCTCATTTGAATCGAGACGAGTAGTTTTTCTTTCAATGGTAACCAAAGTCTGATGATGGAGCTAGAAGATGGCAAAAGGAACTTCTGAACTAAACAAGATAAACCCATCGAGTTTGGGCTCGTTAGATTCGTCTTGAAAAGTTCTATGGTTATATAACTTTTTAGTCATTTTTTATTTAAAGGTAAACGATTGATTTTACAAACCTTTTTAAAATATTACTTGTTTAGGTTTAAAAATATTTATTCTCACATAAGATATATACATTACTTCCATGAGAACATAAATTAAAAGATATGTTATATCATAATATATATAATACTAGCCGTGCCCCGCGGCTTCGCCCGCTATAATCAAGTTAAAAAGTAGCCTATGTGTTAATCCTGTGTATAGTCTATGTACATACCAAATTTCATCCAAATCCGTTCAGCCGTTAAAGCGTGAAGAGGGAACAAACATACTTACACACTTACAAACAAACTTTCGGATTTATAATATTAGTAGGATGTTCGTCGTCACTATCTAGCAAAAAAACATAAACAACAAACGAAAATTCAACCGAATAAACCATCCATCAGTCCAGAAAATATTTTTGTACGTCTAAAAATAACATAAATAAATAGCGATCCGCCCCGGCTTCGCCCGGGTGTGATAAATGAAGAACTGCTCGACCGATTTTGTGCAAACTTCACATAAACCATCTACTAAATAGTCCGAACAAATCCTAAACATTTGGTTTGGATAGTTGAGCCCGTTCATGAGTTATTAAATTACAACGAAAAGTGGCATTGATTTTTATATATATAGATAATAGCTATATATGTTAATATATAATAGCTACAAAATACAAAAAAATAATACTTGACCTTTATTTCATGCATGTTCCTTAGTCTCCCTCACTAGGGTCATTAGCTAAAGTTTTCGGATACCATTACTGGTTTCTCAATTACTTAAAAATAAAACCCATCTAAAAAACAAAAAAAAAAACTTTGCTACACAAAAGTACGTTCTACACTTATACAACACAATTTGGTTAGAAACTGCTTCAAGTATTTATGTCTTGAATAACAATATGCACATTATGTAAAATAATTCAAACTCTAATGTATGCTAATTATGGAATTAGCATTAAAATATATAGGTATTATAAATAAACAAAACAAAAAGCACAGAACATTATTATTTACGAATACAAGTATAAATTAGAATAATAAATGTCAATCAACGGGCAACTTTTCTTGAATTTTAATGTCAGATTTAATGTCTTCCCCTAACATTAAATCTAACAATAAAAGTCGCTCCAAAATAGACGGCAGTTGTCTTAAGTATCGATTATTTTTGTTTTTAACTGCGAGATAGATACCTTAATAGTAAAAAAAGGCCAGAAAATAATGACTTTCAAAATGAGTAACAATAAGCGGTCCTATCGGTAAAAGCGATCTCTCCAGACCACTTTAGGATGGAGACGAATAACGCAAAAAAGATGGAGGTCAGTGTTTAAAAAAAAACAACATTTTTAAAAGTGCAGGAGTCGATTTTTTTTTTAGAAAATTCACTGATGTCTTTATTTTAATGACGTACATATGAAAATAATGTACGAGACTCATTAAAAGTAAGCTTTAGCAACGCCACAGATAATCCTACTTAATATTATAAATCCGAAAGTTTGTGTGTAAGTGTGTAAGTATGTTTGTTCCCTCTTCACGCTTTAACGGCTGAACGGATTTGAATGAAATTTGGAACGTACATAAATTATACCTAGGATTAACACATAGGCTACTTTTTAGCCTGATAATAGCGGGCGAAGCCGCGGGGCACGGCTTGACAGCGAGGGATGAAACTCATCGCCTGCGTCTTTGTTTCCCGAACGGTAAAATCGGGGTGTCTTCAAGTCTAGAGTGAATGGGTATCTTCTACATCTTCGGCCGCATCTTCACTTTTCATCACGTGAGATAGTGGTCAGATGCTTGCCTATCAGGCATAAAAAAAATTACATTATCACTTCCGATTGAGAGATTGCTCAAAAACGAACATTTTGACGTAAGCTAGCGATGTTTTCTGATTTGTTAAGTGTTACAACTACAGCCATAATTGAAAAAATTTAAAGGAACAAAATCTATTGATTTAGTACCTATACATACTATTTTGCATGGTAGACGATTGTCTGCAAAATCTAACCCGTGCTGAATAAATACGTACGTATAGGTACTTGTTATTTTATGTCTATTTTGTATCGACAATATCACACATTACGAACTAGTAGCGCCATCTACCATTGAGTATGTAATACTGTATGTTTTTCCAAATAAAGCGTTTAATTTATAAGAGTACTTAACATAACTACATATGTCCATACTGAACGAAACACTATACTTAGATTCCTCGAGTAAAGCACTAAATGCACTGAAAGTACTCAAATTGCACCAACGGAGTACCAATCGCACCGAGTTCAAACTGTGTGCACCTAAGAAGTACCAGGAGTTCTCTGAACGTACTAAAAGCGGGTCGACTGCTCCGACGTGCACTGTAATCATTGTATCAACGAAGTCATAGTTATACGGAAAATTTGCTCGATTAAACTATTTTTAAATTTAGAATGGTATTCCCATGATTCCTAATTTAAAATTGATTTTAAACTCGCTTAGTGTTCGTTGATTTGAAAACAGATAAACAGATGGTGGGCCACGAATGAATCACTGTTGACCGTCGGTGTTAACGTTCTCGTGTAAAGGTGAACGCACTGCGGACCTACTGTCACAGATTAAATAAACATGTGTCACTGAACAGCGCATTAGAAGAGAATATTGTTAAAGGAAGAAAGTATTGTAAGTAGGTCACAAAGGAAATCAACTGAGGTAGTATTTTTTTTTTATTACTGACTAAGCAAACGTTCGACCGCAATCACACCTGATGGAAAGTGACGATGTAGAGAGTTGCATTATTTAATAATAAACCCATTCACACTCACAGCCCCACACTTAATTCGATGACTTGTACAAATACGTTATCGTTCTATTCTAAATCCACTCCTACCATGGGGTGTCTGGTAGAGATCGCTGTTAGCGAAACGACCGCCGATTATACACTTTAATTTACTTACTTTTGTTTATTTTTAAGAGCTTTTATGTAAGGCGTGACAAAAAAGAAAGCAAAATCATGTTACTTTCGAGAAAAAAAAAATTGACGTTTATCTGAAAAATACAATATACACACGTATAATACTAGTTTTATTATACTATATATTTTTCAAAATGAACAATAGTAATGTATTTTACGTAATCGAATCAATAACTCGGTTGACACAAAATGTAAATTATTGAAAAATCAAATAAAAATTTAAAAAACCGACTTCACCGCTTTATCTTAGGAACTTTGATCAGATTAGATATACCAAACACGCATTATTGACGATATTTCAAGAGCTACACATCAGATCTTGATCAAATTTAAATGGGACCAATTAGAAAGCAACATCTTTCAAACAAAAAAAAAAGATTCACAACCGGTTCACGTGGAAAGAAGTTGAGGTAAAAAGAAAATTCAACATAAAACTATTTACATCTATACAGTAAAGACTAAGTTACCTACAATAAACCGAGCTTATTGGTAATTCAAGTACTCAAGCCCACTACCAGTAGGTAGCGTTCCCATCATGCTTGCGTTTAAAATTTTATTATTTTAATTGACGAACTAATTCTATTAATTTTTACCCAGGCAACATCCCTATTCTTTGTAGATTTTATTGTTAATGATTAGTATTTAATAGAATATAATAATATGTTTATTAATATATATTATCACTATGTATATTTTTTACATGTATTCCTTTATATATACATTTACTATCCTTTTATTTTCCAAATATATTAACTGCACCGCCACCCTTTTCTCTGCTTCTCCAGATGACTTGCAGGAAATGCTTTTCTAGCATTAAGAGGGTTTATTCCATTTGTCTTCTCTCTCGCTCGCACATTTAGATATTTTCAATAAATACAATTAGATACGTGTGTTTTTGAAAATGTTTTCAACCAACTATATGGACATTAATACAATGAATGTTTTAATCTACCTTTCGTTTTTCATATCTTTAAGTTAAACGAAGAAAGCATGAAAATCACATTGAAATTTGGGAACTGTGTTTTTTCTCATCTTACTGAAGGATATGATAGCGAAAAGAAGTTTGAAACATCCTTGTATTAATGTCCAATATCCGGATGACCGAGCTTTGCTCGGTTTTTTGTTTTGGTAAAATGTGTTTGAATTTGTAGCTTCAGAGAGCTCCATCTAGTGTCAAGTAGAAACAGTTTTTTACATCGGTCATGGCGTAATAGATGGCGCTGATAGTTTCTTAAACCCGGTTTTTCAAATGCAGTTTGGGAACCGAGCATTTTTCGGACCTGGAACATTATATATAAATCGATTCCTTGGGCCGAAAAACCCCTAATCTGTAATTTCATGAAAATCGTTGGAGCCGTTTCCGAGATCCAGATTATAGGTTAGTTGAAAACATTTTCAAAAACACACGTACATAATTGTATTAAAAATATCGAGTTGTGCGAGCGAGAGAGAAGACAAAAGGAATGAACCCTCTTAAGTCTCCCTTATATCGTTTTTTGTGCAAAGTATTAAATAAATAATAAATTAAAATTGATTACCACCTGCAAACCTGCAACAGCAGTTTTCATAATAGTTGATAACAACTTCCGCAGGTAACACAACCTATTGTAAACGCAACATCCACACGTAGTATGTACCAATTACTGCCGTTGTTTATTGAAACATGCAATGTGTTATCTTCAATGTGTTATCTTGTATCAGTTGCGTTATAATAGGCGTTGTTACATCGCGGAAACAGCTGAATGAGTTTTGTATGGAAATGTTATTTCTTAAGAAAACTGACTTCACCGCTTTATCTTCGGAACCTTGATCAGATGTAATGTATTAAACACGCATTATTGACTATAACTCAAAAACTAGAGATCAGATCTTGATCAAATTTCAATGCGACCACATGAAAAGCACCAGCTTTCAAATAAAGAAATAATCATCAAAATCGGTTCACAAGATTGTTATCAAGATTTGATCTCTAGTTTTTGAGTTATCGTCAATGCATTAAATCTGATCAAGGTTCCGAAGGTAAAGCGGTAAAGTCGGTGGTGGCGCCAATTAGTAATTTATTCTTAAATTGATTTGAGTGGACTGTATGGCGGTAATTAATTACACAATTCGAATCGAGAAAAAGGATAAGAGAAGACGGGAGGTGCAAGCACTTACTTGGACTCGGTCTGCTGGTCTCCTTGGTCTGCGACTGCGGCGTGATCGGCAGGGGGATCCTTAAGTCTCCTAACCCGGCGCCGGGCAACGAAGTATTCCGAATCATGTAAAAGCACTAATTGACACTACCACTTTATAGATGCTATTATGTGTCGTAATGACTGTTCTTGAGTAGAATCATGCGCAATGCATGTACCGCGACGAGGCGTATTTCTCTACTGGTTTTCTAGCCGGCTCGCAAGGGGGCGGGCCGGCGGCGATTGTGCTTGCACTTGAGGGTAGGAATCGGGAGAAAATGAATTGTGTACCTTAAATTATTTTTATTAATGTATTTTATATTTTTAAGTGATTGGCGTCACCACTCGGTTTTTTTAGCTTTGCTTGCGTTTAATTATTTAAGCTTTGCTTACGTTTAAATTATCTCTTCACGCTCTAATGATTGAACGGATTTTGGATAAAATTTTAAATGTACATATCCTACTCCTAGAATTAACATACATACTTTTTAACTTGATAAAAGCGAAGCCGCGGGGCACGGCTTGTATAAATATACAAAGTAGATCCAGGAACGGCTCATGAAACTTTCATAAAACTGTAATTCGTTCATAAATGATGTAACGAAAGCTATCATCAAGTCGTATGAAAATCGATTTCCCGTGAAATTTTGATGAGGGCCCATCCTGGAGCCAATTATTTTTACTGTCAAACTATTGATCGGTTTAAGATAGGCAAATACAGGCAAATAAACATAAAAGCTTTCACACTCACAGCCCCACTCTAAGTTGACTTGTGCCGTAGGTGCCGGAAACATTCACATCACATACACAATCACAACCAGAACCATTTGATCATTTTTCAATGTTTGTTTCATTGTCAGTCGCAAGTTGAATGCATCCACATTCACAGCTCCTCACTAGTTCGTATCGTGAACGAAGACTTATATCGTGGGTGCCGGAAACATTTACATATCACACACACAATCACACCCAGAACCAGAAGCACAAATGTCCCTAAAATGTGCTCGTGCCAGGAATCGAACATGAGTCCCACTGCGCAGTGGTCAGAGACCTGCCCACCGCGCCAACTGTGTTGTCATAGTTGGTGAGTTTTCATACCTACAACTTAGCCAATGTTTGGTCAAAATCAGTGCAGCCCTTTTCTATCGACTTCACAAAAAAGGACGAGGTACTCAAGTCGACTGTATTTTTTTTTTAAATGTGTGTTACCTCATAACTTCGTTTCACGAGAACCGATTTTCAAATATCATTTTTGTTTGAAACATGTCGCTTTCCAATTGGTCCCTATATTTGATCATGATATGATCAATAGTTCTTGAAATATTGTCAATAATGCGTGTTTAGTACATCTAATCTGATCAAAGTACCGAAGATAAAGCGATGAAGTTGGTTTTTTTAAGCTTTGCTTGCGTTAATTATTTTTTATTTATTTTTAAAATACCCTAGTTTTAATTGTATTCCTTGAATGTTTGGTAAGTAGGCGAGGTGACAACATTGTACAATTTAGTTGCTAGTAAAATGTTTAATTTACTAGCGATCCGCCCGGCTTCGCCTGGGTGTGATAACTGAAGAACCGTTCGACCGATTTTGTGCAAACTTCACATAAACCATCTACTAAATAGTCCGAACAAAGCCTAAACATTTGGTTTGGATAGGTGAGCCCGTTCTTGAGTTATAAAATTACAACGAAAAGTGGCATTGATTTTGATATAATAAGTAGTCGCTTAGAAAAGAATTTTGGCAATGATACCTTGGCATCTTTAGTTGTTGCTTCGGGAATAACAGATAAGAAATAAATATAATCTGTATTGGAATAGAAACACCCAAATAATATTAAACCTCATTTAAAGTTTTTTTTTTAACCGACTTCAAAAAAAGGAGGATGTAAAAAAACAATTAAATTGAGATCAATTTTTTTTTATGTGTAACTGCCCGTTGGCTCAGTTGGGAGAGCGTTCGCCTTCTGAGCAGGGGTATCGGGTTCGATTCCCGGCGGGAACACAAGTTTTCTCCCCAAGGAAAATTTGTGTTTCTTGTTCTGGTTGTGATTGTGTGTGTGATGTGAATGTTTCCAGCACCCACGATACAAGTCATCGAACTTAGTGTGGGGCTGTGAGCCTGAAAGCGTTTAACTTCTTACTAGGTGAACCGTTTTGATGATTTTTATTTGATAACTGGTGCTTTCCTTGTGTTCCCATTTAAATTTGATTAAGACCTGACCAATAGTTTTTGAATTATCCTCGATAATGCGTATTTAACTAATTAAATCTGATCAAGGGTTCCGAAGATAAAGCTGTGAAGTCGGATTTTATGCAATTGAGAGAGAGAGAGAGAGAGAGAGAGAGAGAGAGAGAGAGAGAGACGAGACTAAGCGTCACGCGTCACTACTATTCAGTGTCACCTTGAGTTTTTTGACCTCTTCTTCTTTTGTTTTTATTTTACATACCTAATACATATGCAACTAACAAACTAGCTAATGAACTGCCCGCTGTCGTAACTAAGTGCGTATTCGCTTTCGAAGCAGCGGGTATCGGGTTCGATTCTCGGACTGAACACAAAGGAGTTAATGACAAGGATGCATGGAGGCAAACTGCTCAAGCGCTTTCTAGCGACTACTACCATAATAACACCTAGGTTAATAAAATTATGTATTAGAGATTAAGAATGTTTTTAAAAAAAAATGCGCCGCCGAGTTACTTGCCAGGTTCTTCTCGAGATGGCTGTAATTTTGCGAATCTGGCAATAGAATCATTAACTTTCATGAGTGCCTCTTTGGGGCCCATGTGATTAAACGATTTTGCTCTTGATTGTGAAGGGAAATTTTTGTTCCTAGTTGTAGCTTCCGGGACCAACAACACATGTCATCGCACTAAGTATGGCATAAGAAATGGCTTCCTATTCGCGAGCGTAGGTATATAAGAATTCTCTGCTTCCTTTACTCAGTCCTCAATGATCCAAAGTCACCAAGCTACCTCAAACAAAAATTTAAATTTCTTTCTGAGACTCACGAACGGGAATTACGTTCCTCTCATAATTTAATTCTAGCCACCCCCAGTCACAACACTGCATTAATTGATAACTCATTTGCTGTTGTGGCTGTACGGTTGTGGAATCAGTTACCAGAACATTTAAGGAAGGCTCAAAGTAAATTGATCTTTAAAAGACTTATACATCGACATTACATAAAGAATATTTATCCTGAACAAGTTCAAGAATAGCAATTTATATTTATTTGTATCTTATATAAGTATTCTGATTATGTGTTAGTTATACATACATATGTAAGTAGTATATTGTATTTGTTTAAATATATATATTTTTTTATTAATTATTCATTTTTAAAATTATTTGATCTAGTTTATTTATTCTAAAATCTCATTTTTTATTTATTTTATGTACGCGTATCTTTTAGCTGCACGGCCAAACACTTTTCTTACACGCCCAGGAGAGCTGGTAGATAATGCTTCATAGCATTAAGCTATTCCTTGTATACCTACTGTTTTGTGCTAAACTATTAAATAAAATAAATAAATAAGTGTGGGGCTGTGAGTGTGAAATCGTTTATTTATTCATATACCTTGTAAGATCTGCAATGTCAACAAGGGCATTGCACCCTGACGTGTTTTTTAGCCTGTGTTATTGTTTAGGTTTTTATTAAACGCCTAAGTAATTAGAAAAAAGGTCTCGACTTGTTTTGAAAAATAATGACGTTTATTAGGTAACGTACCTGAAGCCTTTTAAAAGAAAAAAATAAATTACCTTTATAATAATTATTTTTGCTTTATTTTAATATCAAAACAAATTTTTGAAACACTTTTTTTACCTGACTACTAATTACCTCTAATGGTCGAGTTAACTATCAAAACAAATTTAAAAAAATCAAAGGTCGACCGCGTCGTCGAGTTTCTCTCGGTCGAGAGGAATCATGCCTTCAGGCGACCTGCATTATCCTGAATCCTGATGCAAGAGAAACATGCATTAATGTATGATATCTAAAAAAATACTGTGAAACGGGATGGTTTGGACTTGAATTTTGTGTGGCTGTAATTTTGCGAATCTGGCAGTAGAATCATTAACTTTCATGAGTGCCTCTTTGGGGCCCATGTGAATAAACGATTTTAATTTTGAATGCATTACGCTGGTCTGGCATATCAGATACACCAGCTATATAGTCTGTTCGAAAGCCTTTATAAGTGGTGTAAACTTTGTGTACATGTACTTTAATATAGCTAGCTATATGCCCTATGTCCCCGCTTCACCCTCTTTACTAATAACGATGATCTTCTTTATATATATAATTCTTAGGTACGCGTGTATGTGACTGAATTCCTCCTAAACGGCTGGACTGATTTTGATGACATTTTTGTATGTCTTTGTTTCCTGAACGGTATAATCTGGGAGTCTTCAAGTCAAGTACAAGTGTGCATAGTATCTTCTAGGAGTCATGCTACATATTCAGCCGCATCATCGCTTTCCATCAGGTGTAATAGTGGTCAAATGCTTGCTTATCAATCATAAGAAAACAATTCCACTCGATAAATAAAAGCCGCGGGAAACAACTAGTTATGCTTCTGCTAGCCTTCTTCTTGACTTGATATCTATCTAACATTCAGCGATTTATATTTAGAATTACTTCAAGATTAAGACTATAAGATTCTACGAATAACGTCATACTTATTATAGAAGTAAAAAAAAAAAACATAGCACAACTACTCTTGGGTATTACGGTATTACTGATGCTCCTACAATTTAGCTGTCTAGTTTTTATAAATGCCAATGTGGTATGCTTGACCACAAACGTTAATTTAGAATAAAATAAAATAATAATTTACGATTATTAATATAGTTCACAAGACAAATAAAAAGACACATCCTGGTATTTTTAATCGGCTAGTGTAGAACTTTTTAAACAAATTGCATATTCTCATTTTAAAGCTGCGTGTTCCTACACGTGATTCGTCGTTGCCAGATGGGGTGCGACTAAATGAACTCCTGACAGCTGTCAGATATTTGTATTGCTACTTAGAGCGGGGAATAACATATTATCTATCTAAGTTTATATAAAAAAATCATTATCTATCTTATATATAAAATTCTCGTGTCACAGTTTTCGTTGCCATACTCCTCCGAAACGGCTTGACCGATTTTGATGAAATTTTTTGTGCTTATCCGGTATCTATGAGAATCGGCCAACATCTATTTTTCATCATCATCATCATCATCACTTTTCATCATTATCAACGCGGGTGAAACCGCGGGGCGCAGCTAGTATATATATAAAAATCAATGCCACTTTTCGTTGTAATTTTATAACTCAAGAACGGGCTCACCTATCCAAACCAAATGTTTAGGCTTTTTTCGGACTATTTAGTAGATGGTTTATGTGAAGTTTGCACAAAATCGGTCGAGTGGTTCTTCATTTATCACACCCGGGCGAAGCCGGGGCGGATCGCTAGTAAGGTATAAATTCTATTTTCAAAAATGGTACGTAATCAAAATCTGGTACTTACTTATTTCATTTTGGCTCAACGTTTTAGTATTGCAATTCAGAGGATTAGCCAGCATGCCTGGTCGTGGGCTTAAGCACTTGGGTCACCTATAAGCTCGATAGCTTGAACTTAGGTCTTTGCTGTATAGATATATATTATTTTAGGAAATATAGGCAATTGGTCCTTAGATAGACTACCTCTTTTGGTTTAATGGTACTGTACCTACTATAAACTGTATGTAATTTAACATAAAAAAAAAAAAATATATAGCAGCTGAGGAAATGTTTTCAGATATATATCAGTCTGATGTGATGTGATTTCGTTTTTTTCTTCATTAAACAGGTTTTTCTTACTACTATCACATACCACGTCTCGTTGAAACTATTACGATCCCGTAATGACCATAGATAATATTGCATCATGTGTCAGACCGTCTGCATGACCTAATTGCGTTGTGTCATCTCACCAGTAGTTAGATAACCCGTTCTGATCTTAATTGGATGGCCTTTTGCAATTCTTAATGAAAAAATAATCGATCAGTAATTGAAGGCATGTCTAGGCATTATTATCACCTGATTTTTTAATTTTTTAATTCTTTAATTTTATTGATAACTAGCTGCGCCCCGCGGTTTCACCCGCGTTGATAATGATGAAAAGTGATGATGATGATGATGATGAAAAATAGATGTTGGCCGATTCTCATAGATACCGGATAAGCTCAAAAAATTTCATCAAAATCGGTCAAGCCGTTTCGGAGGAGTATGGCAACGAAAACTGTGACACGAGAATTTTATATATTAGATATGTGTAATGGGAATTACAAATTATTTAAAATATAGGCAAGCATGCTTGTTTGATTGATAATAAAGAATGTATTTTAATTTGCTGTTATATTAACATAAATGCTGAACATTGAATGCCCAATGTGGGTAGACTGACATAACTATGTATTGCACTAACACCTAGCTTAAAATATTGTATACTCAGTCTTTCAATAAATGTTTCTTGAATCTTGAATCTTGAATCTGATGTGGTACTGCCTGCCTTTTTTTGTGGGGAGGGGGAATGCCTAGCACTTCCTCTTCTGTCCCAGGGGTGAAGGAAAGAGGTGTGTGGGGCTCGAACCCACTAAAAGTGAGCAGTCCCTCGCCGTGGAGAGGCAGATAGTCGTGCTAGCAGTCACTATCTTGGATATGAATCGGGGTACCAATGTCTGGTCGAAAGTAACCAATGTGGAGTACCTAGTACCTAGTGGAGCATAATAGTCAATTATCTATTAAATGTACGGGAACAAGTTTTTTTTTTCATTAAAGCACGTGTGGCTTATTTCCCGATAAGTATAATTGCCATTAATTCAGTGCCCGTATTAATTCAGTTTTACTACTTGAGGGTAGTTGTATTACGATTTTACGATTGTACTACGGTAGTTACGGAAGTGACTGAGGTTGCTAACTAAGATTAAAGTAAAGAGTCCTACGTCTATAAAGTTTTCGTGAGAGTCAGACTTTTTTTTAAAGTATATTTAGGTTATATAATTAAATAAGTATAGGTTATAAATAGGCATAGTACGAATTATGATCGTAACTTGATTTCGTTTCGTTGCCTTCAATACGTCCATTAAATAACCAAATCGCTTTAAATCTCATAGCCCACACAAGTTTGATAACTTGTTTCATGGGAGCCGGAAACATTCACATCATACACACAATGGACCAGAAACACAAACTTCGCTTGGGAAGAAAACTTGTGTTCCCAATTTCATTGAGTAAATTAATAAACAAACGCTTTCACACTCACAGCCCCACACTAAGTTCGATGACTTGTGTCGTGGGTGAAAACATTCACCGGAAACATTGACATCACTTACACAATCACAACCACTAATATTTAGTTTTAGCAAACAAACAAAAAAATTATACCAGATACTGATAAAAATTGTCAGTTCAGTTCGTGGAAATATGATAAAATTCTACAGAAACGTAATATTACTTATAGGTAAATACAAAATCAAACAAGAGTTTTATCAGTTTCATGTTTACAGCATCGTAAAGTGTACCTACTTCCAGTTGCGTAATAAATCAAACGCGAGGCGAATCAATATTTGTACCTATTGGAAAATTAATATTTTTGAGTAGGTACCTATTTTACGTTGTATTGGTGCCTGTGACGGCTAATAGATAATAGATTGTAAATCTAATACCTTTAAACAATTCTTGTATATATATATATATATATACATGTGTAATCAGGATCTCAAGTTCTAAGATCTAAAGTTTGTGTGTAAGTGTATAAGTATGTTTGTTCCCCCTTTACGCTTTAACGGATGTGGATGAAATTTGGAATGTACATAGCTTATACCTAGGCTTATACATAGGCTACTTTTTGACCTGATAATAGCGGGCGAAGCCGCGGGGCACGGCTATATAGTTCATACTACAATGAGTGTGTGACTCAAACACATCTCAAACTATCTATCTATGAATTAAATCTTGGATCTGCCAGAGCTTTTTTTTTAACTGTGATAGGCAAACATTTGACCACTATCTCACCTGATGTTAAGTGACGACGCGGTCGACGATGGAGCACGCTTGCCTAGAAAATACCTATTCACTCTCGACTTGAAGAGCTATCTGTAAATCTGCAATGTTACAAGACCCACCCTTGACCTTTGCGTAACGGTCGCCGCAGTGTTGGCAAACCGCCCGGGGAGAGGTCAAATACGCATAGAGAATGCAGTGCACCACTCTCCTAATTCTATTACAGAGAAGACTGGGGTTGGGTCATGGTTTTTAACCGACTTCAAAAAGGAGGAGGTTCTATGTTCGACTGTATGTATTTTTTTTGTATGTTCACCGATTTCTTCACCATTAGTGGACCGATTCTCAAAATTCTTTTTTTGTTTGGTGGATTATACTTCAGAGGTATACCAAAAAATATATGAGGATAGTACCAAATAAATTTTATCGAAATCGATCAAGCCAAAACCAAAAAATAAGCGTTGAAGTCGGTTTTTTAAGCTTTGCTTATGTTTAAATTAAGTGCACAATATATCAGTTCTATTAGAGAGAAGACTAGGGGTTGTGTCATGGTTTTGTGTACAACATACCATACTAATCTAACTAAAACTAAACTTCTTTAAACGGCGACGATAGGGCTGTCGCACCATAATTCTGCCAATGTAGCATATAGGTAGGAGCGCAGTTTAAAACAAATTGAAAATCTTTTTCTACAAAACCGACGTTCGTGACACTGATTGACTGCTTAACTATCAAGTACCTGGACCACCGAGCTTTACTCGGTTATTTTTTTGGTAAAAAAATAATAATAACCGAACCGGGGTCTTCTGCAGCCGTATTACGTATCTTTGTTGCACGCGGTTTCAATTTGAATTAAGCAAAAATGAACCTTATTTCTTAGGAGTTTTGTCAATTTCGTATTGAAACCGTTTGAACAGAGATAGGTAATAGGGGGTCTGGTTTCGGGACCGCCCGATTTCCCACCTGAGCTATTATAATCTTGTAGATTGTGGCGAAATTTACCTTCGTGTTCTAATGATATTGTAGCAGTTTTTTATTGCCTGAAAACACGGATAAAACGACCTTTTCTAAAAATGAGACCTAGCTAGATCGATTTATCGCGCCGGCAACCCCCCTGCATACTAAATTTCAAGAAAATCGCTGGAGCCGTTTCCGAGATTCAGATTATATATATATATATATACTAGCTTTTGCCCGCGGCTTCGCTCGCGTTAAAAGTATTATTTTAAAATTGACAAAGTTTCATACAAACTTTCATCCCCTATTTTTCCCCCTTGGGGGTAGAATTAATCAATATCCTTTCTTAGCGGATGCCTACGTCATAACATCTACCTGCATGCCAAATTTCAGCCCGATCCGTCCAGTGGTTTGGGCTGTGCGTTGATAGATCACTATGTCAGTCAGTCAGTCAGTTGAGTTATATATATATTGATGATATACTACATATATGCTAGAATTGCTCGTTTAAAGGTATTAGATGATCAGCCGTCAAACGTTATATTTATGATCGAAGCGTCATACAGTCAAAGATCAAACAGTACGGTAAAGAAATTTAAGATGTTTTCTACCGACTTCACAGAAAAGGAGGAGGTAATCAAGTCGACTGTTTTTTTTTTTATATATGTTACCCCATAACTTCGTTCCGAATGAACCGATTTTGACTTTTTTTTTGTTTGAAAGATTTTGCTTTCTAATTGGTCCCATTTAAATTTGATCAAGATCTGATCAGTAGTTCTTGAAATACCGTTAATAATGCGTGTTTAGTACATCTAATCTGAACAAATTTCCGAAGATAAAGCAGTGAAGTCGGTTTTTTTAAAGCTTTGCTTGCGTTTAATTAAAAAATACCTAGTCAATAATAGACACAGTTCGTAAAATTTATTTTTCTCAATATGGCGTCACATTGAATTTTGATTAATGTCATGACTTTAGTGATACTCGTACGATTGAGACAAATCAATTGACGTTAGAATTATTAAAATCGGTCTACGCGTTTGGTCTCTAGAAAGCCACAACGGAACAAACATACATGCATAGGCATACATGATAAACACATAGCCTCCTTTTGGTCGCGCATTCGGGTAATAATAGGAGAGTCTTATAAATAATTATATAATTATTACTATAATATACCTACTCGTAATTATATTATTATCGTTTATCATCCGTACTGCGAAGGAGTGCCCGCGTCTTTGTTCCCCGAACGGTATAATTTCGGAGTCTTCAGGTTATAAATGAATGGGTATATATCTAGGCAAGAATGCTATATCTTTGGCCGCATCATCGCTTTCCATCAGGTGAGATAGTGGTCAAATAACAGCATGGAGGCAAACTGCACAAGCGCTTTCTGGCGACTACATAATATAGATATACCTATAGGTTAATATAATTCCTGTATCTATCTAATATCTTTAAACGAGCAATTCTTGTATATACGAGTATGTATTGGTATACCTATATATAATCTGAATCTCGGAAACAGGACGAACAACGATTTTCATGAAGTTTAGTATGCGGGGGGTTTCGGGGGCGATAAATCGATCTTGCAAGGTTTCATTTTTAGAAAACGTCGTTTTATACCAGCAAAGCTCGATCACCCAGGCACTGAATATTTAAGTGTTTAAAAAAAAATGAAGAAATGCGCCGCCGAGTTTCTTGGTTCTTCTCGAGATGACTGTAATTTAGAAAATCTGGCAGTAGAGTCATTAACTTTCATGAGTGCCTCTTTGGGGCCCATGAGAATAAACGATTTTGAATTTTGAAATGCTTACCAATCGAGCATAAAAAATATCTACGTTCTCACCATTGTACTCGATGGGAGCAGAGTCTTGGAGTTTGAAAGTGAAGGGGATGTGAACCCTCTGCATCAGCAGCCGAGGGGGCTCCATGGCAGCGCGCCACGAGTCGTCGCGGTGCTCGCCCACTATACCGATTACTTCCATGTTTCTGGAAACAACAAAGTGGTTATAAATAATACGTAGAAATTAAGAGGTCTCTGTGTTGTTAAAATACTTGACAGTTTACCATTTAATTAAATTAACGTTATTGGTTAATTAGCAGGCAGGTATACCATTGTAAGAGAAAATAAAGACTAGATAATTATTTCACTCATTTATTTCAACTCTTCGGTCTAAGGTTGGCTACGGCTCCGCTAGCGCCTGACAATAGTCCGGCATTGTCAGGCGCAGCGGAGTCGTAGCCAACGCTAAGAGGCCCTTTGGTTTAAATATTTAACATATTTTATAACATCATCAGGTGTGTGCCGTAAACATTCAGACAATCACAACCAGAACCACAAATTTTCCTTGGGAAAAAAACTTGTGTTCCCGCCGGGAAACGAACCCGATACCCCTGTTTAGAAGGCGAACGCTCACCTAAGCCAATGGGCAGTTCATTAAGATGATTTTAGATTGACAATAAATGACATTAAAAGTAAAAACTGTATCATTACTTCGCATCTCTATTAACTCATCGGTTAATTATTAATTACAATTAAATAAATAAAATTGCAAAAAAGTAGCCGCCATAGCTCAAACATTCGAGTCACGAAGCCGCCCTCAAATAAGGTAGCCTGTTAAATGGTTTAATTTTAAACCAAACTGGTTTCTTGTTCCAAAACAGCGCCATTCATACCACAGTCATTTGGTCCATCCTAGAAGTAAACACGGCTAATTGACTGTTGGCTCAGGTAACGTTGCTCGCACTTTGTGGACAAACAGACAGGCCTATATTAATCTAGTACATATATGTAGATATAGTTGATAACGGTTAGAGGTTGAACAGAGTAAACGATAATAATAATGTTTTACCGTCTTCAAAAAGAAAGTCTTCCAAAAGAGGCGGTTCACAATTCGACTGTATTTTTTTATGTGTTGCCTCAGAACTTTTTTCTATGTGAACTGTTGTCGATGATGCTTTTTTAGTTTGAAATGATATGATGTCAAGTTGGTCACATATAAAAATTGACAAGATCTGATCAAGGGTTCTGGATTAAATGTGTTCAAGTCCGTTTTTTCAAGCTTTGCTTACGTTTAAATTATTATTGTTTTAATTGATTGAGCGAGCAATATCTCTAAGTTGCCTAGTGTTTTAGCACTTCGTCCGTCCGTCTGTCAGAGGCACCTAGCGTAGTAGTATAAAATTGTTTCTTTAATATTACCTCATAAGTCTAAAAGTTTGTGTGTAAATGTGTAAGTATGTTTGTTTCCTCTTCATGCTTTAACGGCTGAACGAATTTGGATGAAATTTGGAATATACATAGCTTTTACCTAGGATTAACACAAAAGTTACTTTATAAATTGATAAATAGCGAGTGAAGCTGCGGGGCACGGCTAGTTTTCTTTAAAAAAAGGTTAAGCCAAGGGCATGGAAAGTAAATTGGTTTTTATCGGTCTAGCTTATCATTTGCAAGATATGTAACCGTTATGAAGAAGTAAACTTATCATAAAGTGACTACGCAACATTGATTCTCCGATTCTCTTTACACATTATTAAAATAATATCGTTAATTAAGTGCCTATAACCATTACATTAAGTCATTGTTTTTATTCAAGCTGACCCGAGTGACCTGCAATTATTATCAGCAAAATGTGATGATGTGTTGCATTGTTTACATAGCTTTTACATACATTACATATTCTATCAAATAGGTATTTATTACGCAGGTCCTGCAGTTGATTTTAGGGTTCCGTATGCCAAAGGGTAAAAAATGTAAGGCATATAAATTTATAACATAGGGAACATAATATAATATAATATATATGATCACTTTCCATCAAGTGAGATAGTAGCCAAATGCTTGCTTAACTAGCTTTAAAACAAGTAATAATACTAAAAAGTTTTAAATTCAAGCTTTTACCAGTTGTAAATAAAAAAATACTAAAAAGTGAAACCAGAGAACTTGTTCAGCGATGGGTTTATCTTGTTGAGTTCAGAAGTTCCTATGGCCAACTTCTGTCTCCATCATCAGACCAGCTCCATGGTACCATGTCATTATATTGTTACCGAAGATACATAAGTACATTAAATTTGAGTCCAATCGGGCATCGGGAAGTGGTTCAAATTAAGCTTGCAAGAATTGATTACAGACCAACAGAGAGACAACGGGAAAGGTGAACATAGATAAATGCTTGTAATAAGGTTGTCACTATTGTTTGTTTGACCCTTTTACCCAGAAATTAATTAACTAACAGCTTTCACACTCATCGCCCCATACTAAGTTCAAAGACTTGTATTGTAAGTGTTTCAAACATTGGCTTCAGACAATCAATTTGACAATTTCCCAAAGTGTAAGAGTAAAAAAATTTGCCTTTCATTGCAAGTTCCTATTTACAATTTATTAAATTTCTTCCCATGGGATATTTGTGCTTCTAGTTCTGGGTGTAATGTGTGTGTAATGTGAATGTTTCCGGTACCCACGATGCAAGTCTTTGAACTTAGTGTGAGTGTGAATGCATTTGTTGTTTGTTTGTTTGCACACTACTGCTTGGCGGTTGAATGTCTGGCAATGGTGTGGTATTGATGGACCCCCTTCCACTACAAAAATAACTATGGAGTAATTTTAAACAGTGTCAGTTTAGTTTTCCTAAGCTCTGCAGCCATCGATCTACCAATACATGGATAAGGAGTTATAGTTATAGTTAAGGTTACATTTGAGTGTGCCCTGAAGTAAACTCGGAACTTAAGAAACAAGACGAAATACATATAAGAGATAATCCCATCTCACTAAAACCTTTGTTAGGTGAAAATAGTGCAATTGTCGTCAGTCCATGCATACACTTTTAAATTGTTGCAAGCAAAAGTAAGCTGTGTACTAATAGAGATAAGACATAAATTGTTTTAGTTTGTTTACAATCATATCCAAATATCCACGTTTGTGTAGCTTTCAATCAGTACACTTCATTCATGAAGTTTGTGTCAGATCGATGTCGATTTGTTTATGTGTGTGTGATGTGAATGTTTCCGGCACCCACGATACAAGTCTTTGAACGTAGTGTGGGGCTGTGAGTGTGAATGCGTTTGTTGTTTGTTTTTTTGCACACTATGGGAACGCTACCTACCCACTGGTAGTGGGCTTGAGCACTTGAGTAATCTATAGGCTCGATGTCTTGTAGGTAACTTGGTTCTTTGCTGTATATAGTTTTAGTTTAGTTTTAGGAAATATAGGCAATTGGCCCATAGATAGTAAAAGAAAAAAAAATTGTTTATACGTCGTTGTCTGCAGCTCATTGGCTGCAAATTGTAAAGTGAATGTGGCCATCATAGCCTAAGAGTGTTCATTTAGTGTAGACGTGTTGCCCAACTAAACTTGACACTGACATTATTTCTATACTAGTTTATTTCTTCACAAACCTGTTAAGTTGATAATATGTTCTTTCAATTTGAATAAGCGTACATTTAACAGATTTTTGACATTGTCTTGTGGTTTTATCTGCTTTAAGGGGAATAAAAAATTAAGCATATTCCAGGATTAATTGATTAAGTGACTAACATATTTTTTTTTTATAAAAATAATATTTGAATTTAATCAATGATTCTATTAACACAATATTTTCATTCATATATATATATATATATTTAAGTTATTGCAAAGCTTCTATCGCGGGCCTTGAGTGTGGAGACTGAATCCAGAAATTCCGTAACGAAAATAACCTACCACCCCCCCACTCCGACCGGCACAGCGGTGATACTTTTTAGTTTTGCCATCTATCTATGAATAGCAGAACTTTTAATGACTTTTTTGAAATATCACGCTTGTCTCTTTAGTTCAGCAACTCGCCTCTAGGTGGCAGGAAAAAAAATACTGCATAAATAAAATAAATAAATAATTATAATTGCATAAGTTGATAAAAAAAGCTATGCAATACCGTGGCAGTCCCCGAGTACCACATGTCTTTTTTTTTTATTAAATTGACATTTAGTAGTTTACCAACATAATTTAATTAATATTTAAATAGTTCCACTTGCATACAAACAAAAAGTTCTAAATTGTATTCTGGGTACCCCAAGATACAGGCTATGCCTAGTTTGGAGCCCACTGAAACTGATATTGTATGTATTCCTCTTTCGTTAAATAAATATCATTAATTAATTCACAATGAACGAACTTGTCAGTGTCATTGTTTGAAATTGTGATCATTGTAACAAAATTATCGGATGAAGGCATTGGCAGCTGTGACACAGTGTTTGTACTGCAGGTGTTGTTAATCAATATTTTGTCAGTACAACTTTGGTTTTAAATACTAAAAATCAATTTTTTAGGATGAGTTTTTGCCCCAAAAGTGAAAAAATGCCATTGTTGATTTTGTAAATTTTTCCAAAACTTGTAATTCTGCAATTGTTAATGTGTAATGGTGGATTATTAACAGTTGTGTATATACTTAGTAATCGTGCAGTGTAGGCAAGTCATACAACGTTGATAAACGTGATTGTCACCTTCGCTCCAAAACTCCAATAAAAGTTCTACCACTTTACTAGGGAAAGACGTGACTATGACTGGACCTTGACTTGTGACTAGGACTTTTCATTTGAAATACATTTGAAATAAATTATAACTTGACACTGGCTAAATGCACAAGATTGCGAAGCCAAATAAAAAACATAATTTTTTTAATTTCAAATACTAAAATGATGATTCAAACTTATACATATAAGTTGTGTTGTGATCATAATATTATTTTAACAATGCAGGTCTTTGTGTAGAGTAATGTTTTATCTAATTCAAATATGGAACATTAACTGAAAACTGTTTGTTTGTCATTGTTACATTAAGATAAGGAAGAGCTGTATAGATTAACTCTTATATTGTATTACAACAATCATGATCTTAATAGATATCCCAATGGCAATTTAAAAGACTATGATTAGCCGGCGTCTTAACCATTGTTTCTATAGTGTCACCGAGGTTAAGGATTCATTGTAAAACTATTTAATAGTAGAGATAAACAATATTTGTTAAGTGGACATAGAAATCATCATTTGCACGTCTGCTTGGAGACTGACTATATTGTGTTACCTGAACTTGAATAAACAATTTGATTTCAAAGCAACACTATTTACAGCTAAGTATATCCCTAAAATTATTATTATGTAATTTGAATCCTGAATTATGTGAGCAAAACCACAATTACAAGTCAAGAGATATAGCATTTAGTAACTATTAGGATATTCATCAAACAATACCTCAAAATACCGTGGCATTGTTTGACCGCTTTCTCCCATAATTTTGTTGACTTTCTGTTGATGGTGGCAGACCAGAACTAGAAAGTGTTAGCAAATAGCATACAGCACTAACAGGGCCAATTAGTATTATAACGACGTCATTTAGATTGTGTGAATAGACATTCAGATAACAAGTTACATGAAGTATTTTTCGGTATTCCATTACAATTTTTAAGAGCACCTGGCATCGTAGATAGTACAACTATTTTTACAACATAACTGACTCACCTGAGAAGTATTACGAGCATCACGAAAAGAGCAACCAATGCACCTATCATAATAAAAATGTTAGGCAAATCTGCCAGTGTGATCCCACTCGACCCCATGTTCACTACACCCGCGTTTATCACTCGAATTTAGAACACTCGAAACAGCTAGAAGGACTAAGGAAACGCATGAGTTCGCACAGAGTATTTCAGATTTTATCTCACTGTTTCATGGCCTCGCTGATGCGGTCGAATTCGCGAAATACACAGTTAGATCTCACATGGATTCGCAATACGGACAGCTGTGTCTATTGCACAATAATTTATCGCAATAAACCTATAATTTTAGCACAGCGGGCGCGCGCGACGACCTACGCGTTATCATTTCGACGAAAGTTCACAACAAAAACAATATCATTGATCGTATCATTGTGGGAGCGGACGAAAAAGACGTGCTCACGTACGCGAGTATTTGACAGAAATGGATTGACAAAGTCGGCGGATACTGACATTGGCATCGGTGACGTTTATAACAGCTGTTTTATAATGGCTTCGCACAGTTTATATATTCCACCAGGAGCAGATTATTACATACATCTTATAGGAATCCTATAATAGGATGATGATAGAAATGAGACCACGAGTGTGAATAATATGGTACAATGATAGTAAAGTATTTGAAACTAATATTATGTATAGTATTTTATATAATATTATTATCACTCGAGGTTTAAAGAAACAAAATGAATACTATGGTAAAACTGCTACATTTGATACAAAGTGATTTGCATCTATCAGCTGGAAGCGTATAAAAACAATAATAATAAATACCTAATTGGTGATCTTGTCTGTATTTAATATAAATTAGCATTCCTAACGTTTTCGCAATCTGTTTCAATATGAAACTAAAATTCGAAGAAATATGGAAAAATTGCGTAAGACGTATTTACATGTATTTACTGGAGACAAAAATAATAAAAATATCCAAATAATTAAAAGCTAGAAACATGATAGGTGAAATTTGTATCGTTCATTCTTCTACTCTAGAAAAAACGTATGTTTACTAAATTGTAATCCCATTTTATATGATGAAATTGATGAATGATTTACTACCCGCCATATAACTCTAAACAAAAAAACTACAAATCCTTCTAATACTAGTCGTTCGCGGCGAACTGAGATGTCGCGCCTACATTTTGCCTCATAGAGAAAAACTTTTAAGGTTATTTGCTTATAACTTTTTTCTATATAATAATTGTTTGATTTCTTTTGATCATTGTTGTTCAAGTATATTATATATTATACGTAAGTTTTAGTGTTCTGTGTGAAGCCGTTTTTGAGATAGACTCCTGGACAAAAACAGCGACTTTTGTTTCCTATCAAATTGTTATTTTCCAATATAGATTTTTTTTAAACCGTTTTCGTATTCTACTTGTCGAGTCCTTTTCAACGATACCTATCGAGATAGGAAACAATATACGGTTTGTGCAACAACATCCTTGACCACCACAAGGGTAGATAAAAAAATAAAAAATATTCCGCTCCCCACTTACATTTATGGGGAGCCCCCACAATATTTTTATAATTTTATTTATATAATTTTAAATGTGATTTCTGGCTAGCAGTAGTTTTGGATATTCTATGAGAATTTGAAGTCTTTCGCTTATATGGTTTAGAGACGCTAGATGCCTCTGACAGACGGATGAACGGACGGACGGACAAAGTGCTTAACGACCCAAGTCAACTAGAGATAATGGTAAGGACTTTATTAATAAATCAAAACTAAATATTGTCTTGTTCAAATGTTTTGCTTAAAAAATACGCAGTAGCATGATATCCTACGAACAACAAATAGGTGGGTAACTAGTAGGGATCGTAATAGGCGGTACCTACACAAATTTTAATATATTTTTAGCCCCTGACGTGAAAGAGGGGTGTTATAAGTTTGTAGTGTGTATCTGTGTGTCTATTTGTGTCATAGCTCCCAAACTGCTGCACCGAATATCTTTTACACAAGCGTGCTACATCTTCGGCCGCATCTTCACTTTCCATCAGGTGAGACTGTGTTCAAATGCTTGTCTCTCACTTCGCTCGATCAATTATAAATGCGAAAGTTTGTGTGTGTGTGAATGTTTGTTACCACGTATCTCCGTAATGAATAAAATAAATAAACGCTTTCACACTCACAGGCCCAAACTACAAGACGTTCGATGACTTTGTCGTGGGTGCCGGAAACATTCACATCACACACAATCACAACTTGTGTTCCCGCCGGGAATCGAACCCGATACCCCTACTTAGAAGGCAAACGCCCATCCAACTAAGCCAACAGGCAGTACAATAAACCAATTTTGAAGAAATTTAGAATGTAGATAGTTTAGGTTTCGGAATAACTTAACGCGGGCGAAGCCGCGGGACACGGCTAGTAATACTAAGATTTACTTCTTTTGTTGAAATTTACCTTTAGTTAAATGTTATTATTACAAATCTTTGCTTTTATTTTTATTAAAATACTAGCCGTGCCCCGCGGCTTCGCCCGCCATTATCAAGTTAAAAAGTAGCCTATGTGTTAATCCTAGGTATAATCTATGTACATTCCAAATTTCATCAAAATCCGTTCAGCCGTTAAAGCGTGAAGAGGGAACAAACATACTTACACACTTACAAACAAACTTTCGGATTTATAATACTAGCCGTGCCCCGCGGCTTCACCCGCTATTATCAAGTTAAAAAGTAGCCTATGTGTTAATCCTAGGTATAATCTATGTACATTCCAAATTTCATACAAATCCGTTCAGCCGTTAAAGCGTGAAGAGGGAACAAACATACTTACACACAAACTTTCGGATTTATAATACTAGTAGGATTAGTAGGATTAATTGTAGGTAATTTCAATTAAAGAAGTAAATTTTAGTACCTTTTATTTGTATAGACTTTTTATTTGAAGGTTAATTGCACTCCTGCCATGCATCGAACCCAGGAGCTGCGGGATAATATGTTATACACCCTCGACCATATCATCACTTACCGTCAGGTGATATTGTGATTAAACGCGACTTTATATTACGAGATAAGTGGAAATGGTATTGTAGATTTACTTTAAAGGGAAGGCCTTGTTTGTTACCTATATTAGCACTTGTTTTTTTATTTTTTGTTATGTTCGATAAGCATGCATTTGACCACTATCTCACTTGATGGGTTGATGCGGCCGAAGATGTAGCATGCTAGCGTAGCAGATGCTTAGTCACTCTAGACGAAGGTCCTTGAAGATGATTTCGTGCAGGGAATAACGAACGTAGTAGCGAAATGCTTCGAGCGAACTGGAAAAATGACAATTATAAATGAAATTATACAAACCAAACGAATTTCCACGTGCAGGAACTAAATTCAAAGACATGATGCCGGAAACACTTACATCACACACACAATCTCACCCAGTACCAGAAGCATAAATGTCCCTTGCAGAGGAAAATTGTGCTTCTGCCGGAAATCGAACCCAGGACCTGGAGCGTAGATAGCAGAGACTTGCCTACAGCGCTAACTGAGTCGTCGAATTGATGAAGTTTTTGTGACATAGAGCATAGTTAAAGGCTTATCCATGTACATTATATTAGTACAAAAACAGTTAGAAAATCGAACTAACCGTAAACGTATAAGTAAAATATGTATGTAGGTAAGTAATAATAACATCGATTTCGTATAGAAAGACTTTATCAGCATGCATGAAAGCTCCGTTATTGTTATAGTACAGGAGCCAGCAATAATTCGTGAAGGGTTTCTTGGAATATGTATTCGGCCCGCGCGCCCCTCCATTTCGTCCCCGGAACTTACCTTTTTTTTTGACGGAGGAGGATATCTTAGATTCCGGCTATTTTTGGGGACTTTTAACCGACTTCAAAAAAGGAGGAGGTACTATGTTTGACTGTAATGTATTTTTATGTATGATAACCGATTTTTCCCCCATTTACGGACTGATTCTCAAAATTAGTTTTTTTTGGTAGATTATTCAGAAGTGGCCCTATATAAATTTTCGATCAAACCAAAACCAAAATGTTAGCGGTAGAAGGGGTTTAAGCTTTGCTTACGTTTAAATTTAATCAGTTGCGAATAACTGATAAGCAATAACGTGCAAAACGAATATTTCAATTGTCTTATGTGAAAGTGAATGATTAAAATTTGTAAACATTTAATAAATAGGCACATATAATAAAAATAAACGACGATTTCATACTCACAACCCCACACTAAGTTCGATGACCTGTGTCGTGGCTGCCGGAAACATTCACATCACACACACAATAACAACCAGAACTAAAAACACAAATTTTCCTTGGGGAGAAAACGTGTGTTTCAGCTGGGAATCGAATCCGATAGGTATGCTTATAAGGCGAACGCAACCAAACTAAGCCAACGAGCAGTTCAAAATGAATTAAAAAATTCCGACTAACGGGTATTTGGCGGTACCTACCAATTGAGAGGTTTATAATGATAGGTAAGTTACTAGTACTACAATCACTTATAGAGCTGCTACTAGATATAGTTCACAATGTATCCTGTGAACCTATCTTAAAGCATTTATATACCTATCTATTGTATGTAGAATACATCGAAATAGAAGTGAAACCTACGTTAGCAGCAAGATCCTTGGTAGAATTTTGGAATGGTACTTTAAGTAGAAGAGAACTCCGGGTAGAGCCTCACAGCTCCTGGCCTACCCTTAGCCCTACCACCGCGGTTGTCATGTACACAGCTCGACCCAAACTGTAAACAAACCCCCGATCGATATAAGTCTGAACTACAGCTAAAAGCGTTGCAGCCTTCAGAAGGACAACAGCTCCGTTGCAAAAAAATAACCACCCGCCATATTGTCGAATTCCGCGCGCTTTTTGACTTTGACGTACATTTTGGCGGGAATGCTCGCGAATTTCGTTCGGAAACGCGAATGAAGGATTACGTGTGCCCGTGGGATAGTTCGTGCATCACACTGTTTAACAACGTGGCGTCCTGCATGGAGAAATGGTTCGGT
Source organism: Lomographa bimaculata (assembly GCA_948107665.1). NCBI lineage: Eukaryota > Metazoa > Arthropoda > Insecta > Lepidoptera > Geometridae > Lomographa > Lomographa bimaculata. The sequence continues at coordinate 2,401,290 of OX403603.1, forward strand.
GATAAACGACTGTGGTTATTCGGCAACAACCTGCCGCTCCTACCGAGAAGGTAAGTGAATGAGTTGCAGATTCGTGCAGTTTCGCTAGTATTGATTGCTTCACGGTCAGTACCGAGGCAAGCTGATATCGGATCGGATGCACTTGTCAAACTTAGTTGGAAAACTATACATTCTGTTTTTAAACTTAGGTCTCGAAGATTAGATCCGGGGGGTCTATTCCAGTCGATTGTTGTGAATTGATAAGGGAATAGGACTACATCTTCTGTGGAGTCCACAATAATTATCCAATGATTGTTTTATTATAATTACCCTTACAACCGTAGGTTTGTCTCATATTTCGATGTTATTACCTAATATGAATTACAAAAAAAAGTATGATTGTATCTGGTTAATCTACTTTTATTTTTTTTTAGAGGGCTTAAAATATTAAAAAAATTCGAACGCATTATATTTTGATGAAGTCTATTAAGGAGGTGATACAGCCTTGCGAAGGAAGTTTACAATATTAGTACCTACTCAAATAAATGAATATTAATAAATTTCTACATTATTCCATCAAATAAATGGATTGAAATATTTTATAAGTAGTATTAGCAATGTTTTCATAATGTTGTAATAAGGCCTCTAAACTAAATTAAAAAATGTCCGACTTCTATGTTCTTCTGTCAGTTTGACTCGTTTGTAACCCTGACTTTTCATGATTATGGTAGCAAAACCAAAGCTTTTTATTAATTTCAATCGAAATCAATATATAACTTTAACCACAAACTAATAATGATTAATAGTTAAACTGCGAAATAATAATAATTATGCTAAGTATCATATGACCGAAATTATAGTGTGCAAAATTCTAAAATGAGGGGGGATATCAATCGGTCACTCATTGCCCCGGATATAATTCCAGAGAAGTATGTATCAAACAAGCTCTTATGGCTGCTATACACTGGACGCATTTGGTTCGAACGGATCGCCATGCTGCGCGGGCAACGACGCACGGGAGGCGATCTTGTCCGCGTTTTTTGTTCGAGCCTGGTGCTTCCGGTGTGTAGCAGTCATTACACACTAGTAGAATCGCGTGCGAATTCTTCCTGCTCTGTGCCTTTGTTGAGCCTCACTCTGATTCATTATTATCATCACTGAACTGCTCTCTGGAGTAGTTCACGTTTGCCTTCTAAACAGCGGGTATCGGGTTCGATTCCCGGTGAGACCACAAGTTTTCTCGTCAAGGGATTTTTTTTTTTTTTATTTGTGACAGCTGGTAAACACACTAGACCTGGAATACGCAGGCTCTCAAGGATAACTGCCGGAACACCGTATTTGGCTTGGCGGCAGACTTTCAACTTGATGGTGGTAAGCTACTTTGGTAGCAAGCCAGGCGAGCAACTCACAAAATGCTCTACCACCTCTCAAATGTCACCTGATTAGCACCACCCGCGGACCACGTGTAGGAAATTTGCGTTTCTGGATGTGGGCGTCATTGTGTTTGACGTGATGTTTCTGGCACCTAAAATACAAGTCTTCGAACGTAGTGTGAAGCTGAGTAAGTGAAAGCGCCTATTATTATTATCAGCCTTTGAGTCCTCTGCTAAACCCGGGTCCGTCCTCTCAGCATCAGCACGCCTTGCGTGTAAGCCACTGCGTGTATTTGAGAAATGCGATTTGTAGAGGAGTGAATTTGTGAGCAGGTTCGATGTGGTTTTTTTTTCGATTCAGTTCTTGGAAATTTTTCAAAACTGCTCTGATCCGGGGGTTGGAAACGTAGACAATATTTCAGCAATTTCGAAAAGCCTGACGTCACAGAGCAACTTTTTTAAAATGTTTCTCTGTTCCCAGGTCCCGCGCGAGCAGTCGCGCCATGGAGCGGTACGAGAAACTCGCCAAGCTCGGCGAGGGCTCGTACGGCCTGGTGTACAAGTGCCGCAACCGGGACACCGGCGAAATCGTCGCCGTCAAGAAGTTCGTCGAGAATGAGGACGATCCACTCATCAGAAAAATTGCCCTTAGAGAAATTCGCATGTTGAAGGTAATGTATTAACATCATCCCTCTGCTCTCTTTTCTATTTTCACTCGCTGTTAGCCATCATCTATATACTTACTCCTTTGTTACTCATATCATAAATATTGGTCTTAAAAAGAAAAAAAAAACAAACGCATTCACATTATTATCCGCACACTAAGTTCAAAGACTAGAATTGTGGATCACACCCAGATCCAGAAGCACGAATGTTCCATGGGAAGAAAAATTGTGCTCCTGCCGGGAATTGAACCCAGGACCCGTGGTCCTGTGCCGTTGCCCAGAGGGCAGAAACTTGCCTGTCGCGCTATCCAGGTCGTAAAAAAGCACATTACTGCAACTGGTGATTTCTCATACGTATATATTAAAGTCAGAAACAATCACCAAGAGGCGATCGATCTGGAGCATGTTGGACTACTCGAGTAAAAGCACAGAATAATAAGTAAATTTACTGAACATCTAAAACTATTATAAACACACACTCACGACATACTAAGTTCGAAAACTTGTATGGGTTTCGGAATACTAGTTTCCACCGGGAATTTAACCGTTGCTATTTAGGCAGATGCGCAGCCAATGCAACTATGCCAGTGGACAGTTCTATATAATTAGTAGTTCGCTCAATGAGACCACGCGACAGCTGCGACAAATATTTCAGATAAGTCTTTTGTGCTGATAAATCGTAAACGAAACTCTTGCGCAAGTCTTTTAAACTGTGATGCCTTCTCTAGATGTCATCACAGTTTAAAAAGGCTAAAGAATCAATGTATTTTTTGCTGTAACTAGTGACAAAAAACTACACATGTCTTTAAGACTAATGTTGTTTTTTTTGATCGCATGTTGCTACTTGCTCATAATTTATTTTAAATGAATAATGATGTGTTTTTCTCGGATAATCATAAACGCTTTCAGCCTCAGCCAAACACTTAGTTTGAAAACTTGTGTCGTGGGTGCCGGAAACATTCACGTCACACACACAATCAAAACCTGAACCAGATACACAAATTTTCCTTGAGGAGAAAACTTGTGTTCAAGTCGGGAATCGAACCCAATGGGCAGTTCACTAATAGTAGTAAGTACAGGATATTACTTACGTAACATTTTACAAATAACTAACAACTCTTGAGATGGGGGACAAAACAGTGGCGTCGCCGGTGGCCTACCAAATTGTTATTTATTAACATAGATTATATATAAAACGTTTTCATACTCTAAAGGATCTTGGCTTTGGGCCACAGCTCTACAAACTTTCTGAGAATTTGCATGAAGTTATGAAATATTTTAACCGTACTGCCCGCCGTTCGTAAAGCTCAGCAAAATGTGGTTGTGCCAGGGAATAGTACAATGCTTTGTAGAGTCGTCACAAGTAAATGCTGTCTATCTAAAAACACGAGTGCAGTTACGTGGCGAACGTTATATCAGGTTGTCCGTCATTCTAAATCAATCATCTAACTGCTCCATCGATTGGAAAACTATGGCCATTTGAATAGAAAATAACATGCCATTATTCTCACAATTATTCCATTGTTTCAATTATAGATAATTATGCCGTTCGATATGACTCTTAAGGTTTCACATGTTATATAAGTTTGATTAGATATGCCACCGAACGATGTGCGAACCATTCGTTTATAATAATACCAGGAATATTATAAACGACAGAAACCAAGATGTAGCATGCTTGCCTTGAAGATACCTATTCGCTCGTGACTTGAAGACTTCCAAATTATACCGTTCGGGGAATAAAGACGCGGGCAATGAGTTCCACTCCTTCGCTGTACGGATGATAAACGTAGAAGCCAACGGGCAGTTCACTAAGCTAACATAAAATAACTACTTTTTAAATCTTATACATGTGCCCTATTTTTGTTCAGCTGCAGTATATATGTCGTTTTTGCACAGAACCTGAAGCATCCAAACCTGGTGAATCTGATCGAGGTGTTCCGCCGCAAGCGCAAGCTGCACCTAGTCTTCGAATACTGCGACCACACAGTGCTGCATGAGCTGGAGAAATATCCTTCTGTAAGTTTTTTAAATTCTAAATTGGCAATCATTTAACCAATTGTTACTGTAAAAATTATAATAAGTTAGCGAAAATAATAAGAAAGAAAGGCAATGATAAAATATTTTTAAAGCAATTAAAAGATATATTGATCTTAAAATCAAAATAGTTTTTAGTGCGAAAAGGTAAATAATAACGCAAGCAAAGCTTTAAAAAAACGACTTCACCGCTTTATCTTCGGAACCTTGATCAGATTTAATGTATTCAACACGCATTATTGACGATAACTCAAAAACTACTGATCAGATCAAATTTAAATGGGACCAAAGGGAAAGCAACAGCTTTCAAACAAAAAAAATATTCAAAATCGGTTCACTTGGAAAAAAGTTATGAGGTTAACACCCATAAAAAAATACAGTGGAATTGAGTAGTCGAGTTTTTAGCGAAATTAAGTCCCGAGATATTACCTAAACTATATGATCATATAATACTTATTTGGTATTGTTTCTTACTTCTTGCTTATTTTTTTTTATTTTTGGCTTCGCAATCTTGTGCATTTAGCCAGTGTCAAGTAATTATAATATATTTCAATCGTATTTCATATTAAAAGTCCTAGTCACAAATCACAGTCAGAGTCAAGTAATAGAGTCAAGGTCCAGTCATAGTCAAGTCATGCCCTAGTAAAGTAGTAGAAACTTTACTAGAACTTCTATTAGAGTATTGGAGCGAAGGCGAAAATTACGTTTTTCTACTTTGTATGATTTGCCTAAACTTACGCAAGTTTACTAAGTATTAACGGTTAATATTCCACCATTATTACACTTTAACACTCGAAGAGTCACAGGCTTTGGAAAATTATACAAAATCAACAACGCCATTATTTCACTTTCGCGGCAAAACATCTTCTTGTTTCTTTTACTATGAAGGTTTTTGTCCTTCTAAGAAATCGATGTTGCCCTTTCCGGCAAACCTTAATCTGCCAAGACTGACTCATTTAAATTCGAAGATACAAGTTTAACAAAATAAAAAACATTCTGCCGTTGCTTTGATGAATCAAGTACTTTCTCCACACAAATTTTATTGGTTTGAATTAGATTTGGAATATATAAAAGTATCTTTATTTTTAACATTAAATTATATCGTTCTAACAAGAAATAAATATAATATAATATGCATGCCTCAAATGAATAAAAGTATGTTTTATAACACTATATGCATTTAAAATTTACAACCTTTTCTTGCTCTATATAGAATTCAAACTTTTGGATGAAAAAAATATTAAAGTTGTCTGAAAATTGGCTATTAAGTAAAGTATATTATAATTTAAAAGAATATTTTGACATTCTTTAGTATTATGTCGTAGGTAGAGTAATTAAAATGTGTGCTCTCTCTCACTATTCTAAAAATATACTATTAATATTTTATTAAATATGTAAACTAAACTAACTAAAACTGTGGTTATTTGTTACTTTTAATTAATTGTAAGACCTTGCAGTTACCTATTTCTTAGTTTACACATACAGTTAACGCACTAAAATTATTTCTATATTATATATAATGGGCTACTTGCGGGCGAAGTCGCAGTACAGCGTAAGTTAGTAAAATCATATATTAATTCAACGAAAAGGGGCTACAATCGTTAAAACTCGATTCCCGTGTTTTTTTAATGCCAGATAAACCGTAAGCATTTGGTCGCTATCTCATCTAATGAAAAGTGATGATGTAGCATGTAGAAGTTTGCCAATCTTGAATTAAAAAAAAGGCATGGGGGAATCAACTGATGTAATTCGATATTTGTGATAGACAAACAAAAAAAATATTATGAAAAATTGTGATAGACAAACTATATACTGAACCCTTTGTGCGCGAATTAGGTTCTCACTTGTCCAGTTTTTTCCAAATCGTATGCAAACATTCCAAATGTTTCTTCCTACTTGATTTATTATTCATCGATTCCATACCCCTTGAATTGTAAGTTATAAGAGAACATGCGCTGAGTTTTTTACGTAACTCATAATTTGGTTCCGAATCGCGTGCCCGCCATATTTTACATTGCAGAGGTCTCATTAGCAAAGACCGTGAACCCAAAGGAGGTAATAATAATTCACATATATACTTCGTGCGTCATTTTAAACAAGTCATACTTTAAAAACTTTTTTAAAATCGAACTAATTTGCTTTTTTTTTAATTTGGCTTCGCAATATTTTGCATTTAGCCAGTGGCAAGTAACAATATATTTCAAGTGTATTTTAAATTAAAAGTCCCATTGACAAGTCACAGTCAAAGTCGAGTAAGAGTCAAGGTCCAGTCATAGTCAAGTCATGCCCAAGTAAAGTGGTCAAACCTTTACCAGATCTTTGGAGTTTTGGAGCAAAGGCGATAATCACATTTTTCAACTTTGTATGATTTGCCTACACTTATGCACGTTTACTAAGTAATAACGGTTAAAAATGCACAATTATTACACATTAACACTGCTAGAATCACTGGTTTTGAAAAATTATACAAAACCAATAACGCCATTTTTTTTATTTTCGCGGCAGAACTCCCTAAAATCAAACTTTCACCAGTTGTAAATAAAAAAGGACTAAAAAGTTATACATCCAGAGAACCTGTCAAGACAAATCAAACGAGCCTAAACTCGGGTTTATCTTGTTTAGTTAAGAAGTTCCTATGGCCATATTCCGTCTCCATCATCAGACCAGTTATGACCATGGTACCATATCATAGTATTGTCACCGAAGATGCATAAGTACACCAAATTTGAGTCCAATCGGACATCGGGAAGTGGTTTAGTCTAATATAGCTTGCAAGATTTGATTACAGACCGACAGATAGACAACGGGACAGGTGGAACTAAATAAAAGGCTTGTAAAGTAATATAAACGCAAGCAAAGCTTAGAAAATCAAATTTACTATTATATTTTATTATTTGGTACCCTCGCTCAGATGAAATGAATTAAATACATTATACAAATTATTGAATATAACTCAAAAACTGCTCGTCAGATCTTGATCAAATTTAAATGGGACCACACGCCCGTGTGCAACAGCTTTCAAATAAACAAAGAATCATCAAAATCGGTTCACCCAGACTGAGGTAACACACATAAAAAAAACAGATAAATTGACAACCTCCTCCTTTTTTGACGTGACAACAAATAAATCGATGAACACCGTCTTATGACGTTATCACATAAAATTATCGTTCGTAAACAAAAATATGGAATTGGCAAGCATTTGACCACTATTTCGCTTGATGGAAAGTGATGATGCGGCCGAAGATGTGACACGCTCCCTTTTTTGTGACGTCGGTTTACAACGAATGCTTCCTGTGTGGCGAAGTCTTAAGAATTCGTACACTGTGGACGCACTTCCAACGGACATCCGGGCGTGCGGGGATGACGGCGCAGGTTCCGCTGCACGAGCGTCCATGTCGTCCGTTGCAAACCAAATGCGTCCAGTGTGTAGCAGCTTATAAGGAAATAAACGTACACACACAGGCACTCATTCAACCTGCTCTTATAGCTACACTTTACTTTGCTATTGTAATAACCGACTTCAAAAAAGGAGGTATTATGTATGTTCACCGATTCTCAAGAATTTTTTTTCTTTGGTAGATTACACTTCACAGGTGGTTCCATATAAATTTTATCGAAATCGATCAAGCCAAAACCAAAATATAAGCAGTGAAGTCGGTTTTTTAAGCTTTGCTTGCGTTTAAATTATCAATATTTATATATTCCGTTCTTGTTCCATTTAGTTTTCTTTGTCGCGCTGGTGGTGGCGTGACCTTTCCAATTATACGTGGGAGCCATCAACCTTTATGTAAGTTGAATACATAGGTGCTCTCTTTTTATAATGATAATGTTGTCGTTTGATTCGTCATGACAAGTTCTCTGGTTATATAAGTTTTGTCATTTTTTACTTACTAAAATAATTGAAACAACAGCAAAGCTTAAAAACCCGACTTCATCGCTTATATTTCGGTTTTAGCTTGACCGATTTTGATAAAATTTATATGGGACTACCTCTGAAGTATACTCTACCAAACAAAAAAAATATCATCAAAGTAATAATTGGCGGGGATATCGCGTAACATATATGTATACAAAAAAAAACATACAGTTGAACTGCGAACCTCCTATTTTGAAGTCGGTTGAAAATAGGTACCGTTTGTAAATAGATAGTTACCAACTATTTCAGAGGCATTAAAATCAGCATATCCATATAGAGAGATAGAGTCTGTAAAGACTTAATTTTTTTTATTATAATTTATGCACTGACGTATATAAATAAGTACGTTCAAAGCGAATGCCACATTCAAATCGTGTGAAGCACCCTAGGTCCTACAAATTTCTCTTGTCATAACGCGAGGTACACGCACACAGATTCACCAAAGGTCGGACAATCGCCGCCAATACACCTAGTAACTATTATTTGTCTGTGACAGTTTGCAGTGAGATGCACGCACACAGTATGCTTCCCCTTTGGTTGGATGAGGGTACGTCTGTATTTCTTTCAAGTCCGTGTATTTAGGTATATATATATGCATGTATATCCTCATAGTCAGTCTTTTTCAACCTTCTTCCAAACAAGGGGGTTCTCAATTCGACTGTATGTTTTTTTGTATAACAAACAACAACATTTTTTAAGCTATTGCATAGCTTCTATCGCGGGCCTTGAGCGTGGAGACCGAATCCAGAAATTCCGTAACGAAAATAACCTAACACCCCCCACTCCGACCGGCACAGCGGTGATACTTTTTAGTTTTGCCATCTATCGATGAATAGCAGAACTTTAAATGACTTTTTTGAAATATCACGCTTGTCTCTTTAGTTCAGCAACTCGCCTCTAGGTGGCAGGAAAAAAAATACTGCATAAATAAAATAAGTAAATAATTATAATTGCATAAGTTGATAAAAAATGCTATTCAATAGCATTACCGCGGCAGTCCCCGAGAGCCACACGTCTTTTTTTTTTTTATTTGGTATCGAAATTGATCAAGCCAAAACAAAAATATAAACGGTGAAGTCGGGTTTTTTAAGCTTTGCTCGCGTTACAATTATTTGTAAAGAAGTAAGAATGTTTGACGTACCTACATTACAATAAGTAATACAAGTGAATAATATTGAGGTCAGGTCACGAACTCACGAATAATCAGAAATTGTATACAAAAGTATGATAGATTAGGTACCTATTCAAGGAATTTGTCATGTTCATTGTTACCGTCTGTATCCAGTACTCGTTTACCTACTTTAGTATGTATGATAATTTAACATTCGGGCCCCAAAGAGGCACTCGTGAAAGTTAATAATCTTACTAGCCTCGCAAAATAACAGTCTTCTCGAGAAAAACCTGGCAAGAAACTCTGGCGAATAAATTTCACTTCTTTTTTTACAAACTTTTATTTAACTTGTAATGTTTGTTTTTCCGGGGGGAATCTTGCAACTCAATTTTGAAGCAGATATCTTCAACTGATTGAGCTGTCATTTTGTGTTCGTTTAGTTTGGATGACAATGCATGGGTAACTATGACGTCTTTTTAATCCAACATGGTGAACACACTAAGTGGCGGACAAGTTATTTTTATGCACTAAGCTCCACTGGGTATCAAATGAATGGGCTTGCTGAGAATAACTCGAAAAATAAAGTGAATCCAATATGGCGGACTTCTAAAAGCTTGTCCTTAAAAAGATTTAACACGTAACTTTATTTAATTTCAAATAACACTGATATATATCTGCTATATTAATCGTAATCGTAATATAGAAGTCTATAAGTAAAACTTCGTACAAAGTCTCCGCATTTCAGCTGTCGTTTGAACACGGTACGTTATGTACTCAAGTAGTGTTTGGTGACTCAAATCACCAGACCGTGCGTGCTCGTCAGGTTATCAGGTGGAACAATGGCCAAATGCTATCTTATCTGATTAAAACAAGGTGTTGGCCAAATGCTGATGCCTTTTTTAACCTAATAACGCCGTCGCAGTCAGCCTGCCTCACGATCGAATCGAAACTCGAAACCAATGAGACAGGCTTGAGCTTCCGATTAAGGTAACATTGTTATGAAATGTATGGTTCACCTGGCGCGCTAACCTGTACCAACATATAGTACTAAACATATAGTTCACTACCCTAAGTCTAGTGTTTACCAGCTTCGATCACATCGTCACTTACCATCAGGTGAGATAGTGGTCAAACACTATCCTGTCAAAAAAAAAAAAAAGTAGAAAAATCTGTAGCAAAAATCACTAAAAATGACTTACCTGAACTCCAGAAGTCCAGCGTGCTTACTACCCTCGACTACGTCATTACATACTATCAGGTCATGTAATAAGAAAAAAATCTTCTCCACCATCCACCATGAGTAGATACTCTTATTAGTCAAACCCCAGCTAATATGGGAAGAAAAGCAGCATAAAAATGGATCCATTTTTTTTATGCCAGATAGGCAAGCATTTGACCACAATCTCCCCTGATGGCAAGTGATGGTGCGGCCGAAGATGTAGCATGCTTGCCTAGAAGGTACCTATTCACTCTTGATTTGAAGACTCCCAGATTATACCGTTCGGGGAACAAAGAGGAGGGCAATGAGTTCCACTCCTTCGCAGTACAGATGATAAACGTAGAAGCGAAACTCTTCCAGCGAACTGGAGGAATGTCAACCATAAATGGATGACGTTCGACAGTTTGTCTTGTTGTTAGATGTACCTTGAGGTAGTCTGATTCCCTAGAAGCCGCGTGCCCATTTGTCGGCCCGTATTAGGAGGTAAAACTTTTTAGGGTATTAGAGATGAAATAAAATACATCCAGCGGAACACAAGGCTGGAGATGGGAAGCTCTAAAAACAAACAAGGAAGTAGTAGGTGTCCTGTGAGACCTCCGAGGCGGTACCACTACTTTCCCAAACAGCCAAGACTGAGCTGGTAGAGCTGATCGGCTGAAAGAGCGACTTGCCAGTATAATTATTACTAGGCATAGAAGACGTAGCACCTTAAGGGCAGTGTTTGGGGACTGCCGATAGAAGTGAACAGTACAGTACATACAGTATAGAACTAGAAAGAGACAGATGCCAATGGCCAGTTACTACGCGTTCGGTGACGATGACGCGAGCTCCATTGACTTTGTTCACCCAAAAAGTGCTCAACTCGCCTAAAGAAGTTTTCACTTCAATAAGGAATATTATAATATGGATGTGCTTTTTTAGACAATTGCCGTAAATAAAACTTTATATTACATGGCTATGTCAATATTAGAAAATACAATTAGGCTCGGGTTCAATTCCCTGAAGGAACACATATTGTGTCCACCACAAGGATTTTTGTTTCTTGGTGTGATGTAGTATTGAATTTCTTTTTGTTTGAAAGATGTTGCTTTCCTATTGGTCCCGTTTAAATTTGATCAAGATCTGATTAGTAGTTCTTGAAATATCGTCTCAAAAATGCGTGTATAGTACAGATGTACTGTCTGATCAAAGTTCCGAAGATAAAACGGTGAAATCGGGTTTTTTTTAAGGTTTGCTTGCGTTTAATTATTTTAATGTTTCATTTTCATTGACTTAAGATTATACTCCTATAACTTAAAGCTTTACTTGGTGTACAATAAAGAATTTTCTCTTCTATTCTATTCTATCTTCCCCAGGGTTGTCCAGAGCTCCTCTCGAAGCAGATCATCTGGCAGACGCTGCAAGGAGTGGCCTACTGTCACAGACATAACGCCATCCATCGAGACGTGAAGCCAGAGAACATTCTGCTGACCAGCGACGGGGTGGTGAAGCTCTGCGACTTCGGCTTTGCGAGAATGATCAGTGAGTAGCCAGACTTATCCTATCAATGTGTTAGAGAAAGGAAACCTATGCTTTAAGAATCGTTGTTGTTTTTTAAAAGAATAATATTAATATTTATCTCGGATTTGACCACATGATACTACTTATACATAAACATGCATCAAATACGCCAGCAGCCAGTTCTCATAAAAAATATCTGGTCATTCGCTCCGACCTTAGATCTCGTGCCTACATTTGGTCTTATAGAGGATTTTTTTTTTAAATCAATTGCTTAAACGTTAAATATTGTTTTTATATTTGTTTGAATTTTTGTATAATTCAAGGATATTATAATGCAAGTTTCAACTTTAAATATACATATAGATTTGGAGAGAAAAAATAGGTCTAAAATCAGTAAGATTGATGTCCTACCAAATTGAAATCCAACGAAGACTAAAAAAATTGGTTTCGCACTTTACTTTTAAAGTTCTTTTCAATGATAACCCACACGGGTAGAAAATATATGAAATTGTTTTGCTCCCCACCTATGTGTTGCCATTTTTTTAGCTTCGAGCCACAGCTTTACATATTATTCTCTGAAAATTTGAAGTCATTCGCTTGTATGGTGCAGACCCTAAATACCACTGACAGACGAACGAGCTGACGAACAGATGGGATGGACGGACTGTCAGAGCTGAACGACCTAAATCGACCTAGTAAGATTCGAGATCTGCCTTCGCTCGATCAATAACTTTTACCTAAAGATAAGTAAAATCCAATGAGTCAGGAGGGAAGGCGTGGGTTCAAAACCGTGCCCGGGAATCCCAGGAATGTAAGAAGCATTATTTTGCAGGATTACATTTATACAACCTGTACGCTTTTATAAACATGAATCATGCCACCTTTAAAATGGTCTTCTTTAACATAGCATAAACGCTTTCACTCTCACAAACCCACACTAAGTTCGATGACGGAAACTTTCACATGACACACATAATCACCCAGAACCAGAAACACAAAATTCCCTAGGGAAGAAAACTTGTTCCAGTCGGGAGTCAAATCCGATACCGACCGGGCAAACACCCACTCAACTAAGCCAATGGACATTTCTTTCTGTGTTTACCCAGAGCTTACGATGTAGCATTATGGACTCCTAATAAGTATAATAATCAGAAGCGACTCTGCTCTTCGTCCTCGTGTCAAATATTTGTCTGTGTGGTCTCAAGGTCTCAATGTCGACATTCCTGAAGTTCCTAAACCGAATACCTGCTTATCGAAGTGCGACCGACTTCCCAGCTTTGTTTAAACCTACCTACAGGTTGCAGCATTAGTATACTTAATTGCCTACTTTATGTGACCTAATTCAATTTCATACTTAAAATCTAAGATTTATTATTACTCACTGCTTATTTTTTCAGTCATACTTTAGCCAAGGGATCGGGTATCGTTGTATTTGTGTACATAGACTTCAATCAGTCACAATATTTCGATTTAAAACGAATTCCTAGATTTCTTGATTATCCATAAAGATAATAAACGCTTTTGGTTTTTTAATATTATTAATTCGAATAAAAAAAAAAAAAATTAAAAAAAAAAATTTTTTTTTTTTTTTTTATCACTTAGGGGCGATTGAAAAGACGATGACGTTAATAATTCCGACCTTGCCCTATCTACCATACACTTACACATACACACATAACATCACACTGAACTATTATATTTTCCCTCGAGTAGTTAATAATCTGCTTTGGTTCTAGGTTTGATTGTGTGTGTGATGTGAATGTTCCGGCACTCATGACTCAAGCCATCTTAGTGTAGGTCTGTGTGAATGCGTTTATGTTTTATGTAATACTAGGCGTGCCCCGCGGCTTCGCCCGCTATCATCAAGTTAAAAAGTAGCCTATGTGTTAATCCTAGGTATAATCTATGTACATTCCAAATTTTATCCAAATCCGTTCAGCCGTTAAAGCGTGAAGAGGGAACAAACATACTTACACACTTACACACACACTTACAAACAAACTTTCAGATTTATAATATTAGTAGGATAAACCCATACCATATCTGTTCCTAGCATTGGGGACACAAATAATAATTTTCTGTCAGGTGAGATAGCGACCAAATTATCACCCATCTGGCATAAAAAAATGTGTTTTTATTCGTGCATTTTGCGTCATCATCATGTTACTATTATTCTGTGCTATAGTACAGAATAAGTTTTTATTCGTGCATTTTTCGTCATCATAATGTCACTATTATTATGTGCACAATAATAATGAATTAGTATAGCAATGAATTTGGGATACCATTTCATTTAGAACACCTGGTCTAAACTGGGAGTTCAGTCCACCGATTTTCAAACAATCAGTTGTCAAATCTTCGATTGTATTAAAAAAATTTGGTTAAGATGGTATCATTTTTAGAAATATCTCTATATAATACTAGTTGGGCCCCGCGGCTTCGCCCGATGATGATGAAGATGATTAAAGTAGCCTATGTTTTAATCCAGAGTATGAGCCACCTACATTCCAAATTTCATTGATTTCGGCTTAGTAGTTACGGAGATACGTGGTAACAAACATTCACACACACACACACACAATATTAGTAGGATCTTTGAAGGGGAAACTAAGGGCCTTTCAAGAAGTACCGTATTATGTAAACATTATCCTTTCTCCTATTCCTTTTGTAATTCCTTTCCTTCCCATCCTCTTACCTCCCCAATTCCTCCCCCAGGTGGCAGCTGTTCCTCAGAGTACTCCGTCCACACCATGATACCTTTCGGCGTCGATCTACGGAGGAGAGCTAGTAACTATTTACAATGTTTATTGAACGACTGCCCTACAAATTATTTAAACGCAAGCAAAGCTTATAAAAACCGACTTCCCCGCTTCGAAACCCTTGATCAGATTAAATGAATCAAATAATAATATGCATTATTGAGGATAACTCAAAAACTACTGGTAAGATCTTGATCAAATTAAAATGGGACCACATGGGACCAATTTTCGAATAAAAAAAAATCGTCAAAATTGGTTCACCTCTAGAGAAAAGTTCTGAGGTAAGACATAAAAAACAGTCTAATTGAGAACCTCCTCCTTTTTATGAAGTCCGTTAAAAAGTTGAATTTTTATTGTTTATTTATGGATGCTATTTGGAGTGTCGTATCCAAATGGAGCAAACGGAACCCCATATTATTGGGTTTCTATATCTTTTGACCGTAATAATTTACCAGTAGTTTTTTATGTCATTGGGAGAAGAGACGAGCAAGACGTTCGCCTGATGGTAAGCGCCACGCTTGCCCATTAAAATTCAGTACCACCCAGAGTTTTGAACTTATATTGTTCGAAATTCGGCACGGAGAAGAACTGCGCTCGACACCCTGAGATGTTAGATGTAAAACCTCTTAAAGCCCTGTAATTCCACTGGAAACATTGTTCCTCAATCTGAAATACTCGTAAAGTAATCATGTTTATATGAGAAACCCGGGTATTTTGAAAATAAAATCTGTTTTTTTTTAAATAAAAGCGCGAAAAGACCCGGGTTTCTCATATAAACATGATTGAGGTTCGCGAAAGTAAAAAAAAATCGTAAAGCACATATCTTCTTGGCGGTTGAATGTCTGGCAATGGTGTGGAACTGCCCCAAGCGGACTCAGCAAGAGAGTTCTACCACTTAGTTTAAGTAATATCTCGGGACTTAATCGCGCTAAAAAACTATTTTTATTTAACCCGACGTTTCGTCCAATTTGCATTGGCCTTTGTCTCGAGAAGAGTCTCAATCTCAGTCTCGAGTCTTCTCGAGACCATGGCCAATGCAACTTGGCCGAAACGTCGAGGTAAATAAAATATTTGATTTAGAGTGACGTCACTTTATTTTTCGAGTTATTCTCAGCAAGCTCATTTGATACCCATATTGTAGGAGCTTAGTGCATCAAAAATAACTTGTCCGCCATTTTGGGTGTTCCGCCATGTTGGATTTAGAATGACGTCACGCAGCTAACCATGCATTGTCATCCAAACTTTGTATTCACATCCGTGTGTACAAAGTTTCAGGTCAATCGGTTGAAGATATCTGCTTCAAAATTGAGTAGCAAGATTCCACCCGAACAAACATACATAACAAACACACATACATTGCAAGTTAATTAAAAGCTTGTTAAATGGTGTGGAATTCAAACCTATTATAATTAAAAAGTAATAGTAGCTAAGAATGCCAAATTAACTAAATGAATGATGTGACTACCCACTAGTCGTTCGCGCCGAACTGAGATCTCGCGCCTACATTTTGCCTCATAGAGAAAAAGTTTTGAGGTTACTTGCTTATAACTTTTTTGCTTTATAATAATTGTTTGATTTCTGTATTTGTTGTATAAGTATAGGGTGTAACGGATATTATACGTAAGTTTCAATGTTCAATGTGAAGCCGCTTTTGAAATATACCCCGGGCCAAAATAGGTTTAAAAACAGTGACTATGGTAGCCTGCCAAATCGTTATTTTCTAACATAGATTTTTTTGAAACCGGTTTCGTCCTCTACCTGTCAAGCCCTTTTCAATAATACCCCACAAGGGTAGATAAAAAAATAAAAAAATTATTTGCTCCCCATTTATTACATGTATGGGAGCCCCCTTAATATTTTCATTTATATAATTTTAAACGTCATATCCGGCTTTGGGTCGTAGTTTTACATATTCTATGAGAATTTGAAGTCATTCGCTTATATTGTTTAGACGCTAGATGCCTCTGACAGACGAACGGACGGACAAAGTCCTGAACGACCTAAGTCAACTTAGAGATCGATAGATTAGACAATAATCGTAGAGCACGATATATAAGACTTGTACCCTTTCAGTGTTTCTTTTACCTGCAGTTTGTTAAAATATCGCGTAGTAGGTACTTAGGCACCAGTGCAAAGCCTAAGTGGGGGTCTGAACCGCCTAATAAACATTCAGATTTAGGTACGATAAGCTCACCGCATTTCCAGGTTACCTTATCGGCGATCGGCCTCGCAGCACTATAAAGTGGTTCGGGTAACTGCCTATAGGTTATCTAAACTTATGCTTTTGCTAACTGGTAATTTATTTCGGTTTTGAAATGCCCATTGGCTTAGGTAAGCGTTCGCCTTCTAAGCAGGGGTATCAGGTTCGATTCCCGGCGGGAACACAAGTTTTCTCCTCAAGGAAAATTTGTGTTTCTAAATGTGTGTGTGATGTGAATATTTCCGGCACCAACAACACAAGTCATCGAACTTAATGTGGGGCTGTGAGTGTGAAAGCGTTTTTTTTTTACTGGATTCCTTGGCGCATTTTCGCCGATATCGCGTGGAATTGACATGTTTTGCAATGTACGTGCAGTGCGTACAGATTATATACCTACACATACATAATTACGTATGGTACTTATGTATAGGTAGGTATATATATAATCTATAATATTATTAAACTCCGATTCAACGGGTTGTGTTAGTTGCTCGCGCCTGATGGTACTTACGTTACGCTTACCCATCACAGTTGGTCACGCAGAATCTGTTGCAGAAATACACTGCGTTAGCCACACTGATCCTCTGCTAATATTAGTATATAATTTTGTGTAATGTATTTATTTTAATACATAGAATTTTTATTCTATAATAATATTGAATATTTGTTCAAGTTTAATTGAAACTCTTATTTTTTTATATACGCGTATCTTTTAGCTGCACGCCCAAACTCTTTCCTTACACGCCCAGGAAAGCTGGTAGGTAGATAATGCTTCATAGCATTGAAAGCTTATTCCTTATACACTGTTTTGTGCTAAACTATTAACTAAATAAATAGTTCACCAAAAAAAAAAAGGATTTTATATCAATGTTGATATTTGCGTGACGAAAGTAATTTCTGGCTTAATACATTTCTAAATAGTAACTTTTATATTGTATAATTAATAACATAAATGATTGCTATGTTAATTAAATACAAAATAGGAAAGAAAAAATATTCAAAAAGAGGGGGATTGTATGCCTCTTACCCTATGAAGCCATAAAACTGTAAATATATGACATGGGAGATAGAAAGGGAAATATGAAACCTATCACCTCTGTCAAACTTCAAGCTCTACCCTCTACTTCAACCCTCTTTCAGAATTGAAAGAGGTGAAACAGCAAAAAAAGTTGATTACAATACACGCAAAAAAAACCTTATTCATGTTGACTGTACTTTACATTTCGTGGTAATAAAGCTACGGATGTATGGGAACAAGCCAAACTCGTCACAAGAAAGCTTCTTCCCTTACTTTAAACAACAAGACAAGCTGTCAAACGTAATCCATATACAGTTGACATACACAGATCACAGAAACTAAAGGTTGACACACCTATACCTCCAGACCCCCTATTACGTATCTTTGTTGCACGCGATTTCTATTTGAATTAAGCAAAAATGAACCTTATTTCTTAGGAGTTTTGTCAATTTAGTATTGAAACCGTTTGCATCAAAGATAGGTAATCGGGGGGCAGTTCGCCCGAAGCATTTCTACATTTATCATCCGTACAGCAAGGAGTGGAACTCATTGCCCGCGTCTTTGTTCCCCGAACGGTATAATCTGGGATTATTCAAGTCAAGAGTGAATAGGTATTTTCTAGGCGAGCATCTTCGGCCGCTTCATCACGTTCCATCAGGTAAGAGTCTTATTGTCTTACCAAAGACACGTACTAATTATGGCAAAAAAATGCTTACCTTTGAAGGAGCACAACTTTACAACAAAATACCCTCAAATATAAAAAATGTAAACTCATTTAACACATTTAAGTCCCAATTAGCTCAGTATCTTATGAAAGATCATTCACTTTTAAGTAAGTAGTGACAATGAGTTAAATGAGTATACCTATTTAAAAATAAAATAAAAAAAAAAACGGAATGACGAATGTAGCCTGATACTAATAAGTTAGCATTGTTCTCATGTAAGTGACTTTTTTGTCTGTTTTGAGAATACATTTATTTAAACCTAAGATTGTGGTCAAATGCTTGACTGTCAGGCATATAAAAATAAGTTTAATCACTCACAACTTAGCATAGACCTTGAGACAGGTCAATCATCGGGTCAATCCGTCATCTGATCATTAGTATTCGACCGGCTACAAGTTGCGTTGCTGTACATTGTTATGCATCAGCTTACCCGGCCAATGGCAATCCGCTATATCCTTCCTTCCCCAACAGAGAAATATCTTGGCTATGATATCCTACTAATATTATAAATCCGAAAGTTTGTAAGTGTGTAAGGATGTTTGTTCCCTCTTCACGCTTTAACGGCTGAACGGATTTGGATGAAATTTGGAATGTACGTAGATTATACCTAGGATTAACACATAGGCTACTTTTGAACTTGATAATAGCGGGCGAAGCCGCGGGGCACGGCTAGTTAGTCATATAGACGATGTGAGTATACTCACATAACTAATTTATGTTATTGATATGTTGCAATAACGATAGTACCCCAAATGGTAAAACATAGCCGCACATTTATTTGAAGTGCCCGTTGGCTAAGTTGAGTGAGCGTTCGCCTTCTAAGCAGGGGTATCGGGTTCGATTCCCGGCGGGAAGACAAGTTTTCACCTCATTGTGTTTCTTGTTCTGGTTGTGATTGTGTTGTGTGATGTGAACGTTTCCGGCACCCACGACACAAGTCATCGAACTTAGTGTGGGGCTGTGAGTGTGCAAGTGTTTTTGTTTATTTATTACTTTATGACCAACTAGAAGTGCCCCGCGTGATCAAGTTAATAATTAAAACGCAAGTAAAGCTTAAAAAAACCGACTTCACCGCTTATATTTTGATTTTGGCTTGGTCGATTTCGATAAAAATTTATATGGTACCATCTCTGAAATCTAACAAACAAAAAAATACATCAAAATCGATTTATAGTTTACGGAATTATCGCGTAACATACATACAAAAAAAATTGAGAACCTCCTTTTTTGAAGTCGGTTGAAAAGTAACATATGTGTAATACGCTATGCAAATTCCAAATTTCATTCAAATCCGTACTTACACACTCACACACAAACTTTCGGATTTATAATGTAAGTGTGATAATATATCACCTTGTGTTACGAGTATATCTATGTGGCAATGCCGCCAGCATGATGGAAACGCTACCCGTAAAGCCGTTGCATTAGAAATTAATTACATATTTTTTTTGTATTTATTGTTCACTATTTTGGCGATAATGGCTTACACATAAAAGATATATGCTGCCGCTTTTTTGTAGGACTATTTAAGATAAATAATTTCCATTAAACATAATATACGAGAACGTTTAACTCTAACTGTTTTTGCAGCGCTCGCCAGAATAGCTCGCAGATGGCTGATTTTTTTCCTACGTGACACTTATCATTATATTTGGACAATCCACACAATATAAAACAAAAACTCGAGCTTATTTTATCAAAAATGTTTACAGTTGCCTCAATTGATCTTACAGTAGCAATTACATATCATCGAAGTACTTTTTATGGTTACATATTATATATATTTATATATTAGTATTTGTGTAAGTTTATTGTTATATAGTATTTAATAATATATTTATAAATATATATTATCATTATGTATATTATTTACATGTATTCCTATATTTATACATTTATTATCCTTTTATTTTTCAAACATATTTACTGCACCGCCACCCTTTTCTCTGCACCTCCAGGATGACTGGCAGAAAATGCTATTCTAGCATTAAGTCCTCCTTGTACTGTTGTTTTGTGCAAAAGTATTAAATAAAAATAATAATATATTTATAAATTATAGCCTATGTGTTATTCTGTATAAGCTATATTATTGTAAAGTTTCATTAAAATCCATTCAGTAGTTTTTGCGTGAAAGAGTAATAAACATCCATACATACAAACATTCGCGTTTATAATATTAGTAAGGATTTATTAAAACCCCTTTAAAGATCGAAGTGTTATTGTTCTTTCTATGAATTACCATACACGTGCTTATCATTCACAATTACCATATTTTAATAAAACCGAAAATAACATGCACCTGTCACACTTTTTAGTGAATTTCTAACAAAAGAAATAAACAATAAACATTATATTAAAATGTAACATGACGTGACTTACCTCATTATTCACGTTACCCCTTGTTATCTATTTTTACTTGCTTACTTTCATTAAAAAACTAAAAAGCACTCAGGTATGTCGTTTATAAGACTTGCCCAAGCCAAACAGAAACAATGAGGGTAATAACTGGCTAAGAGCATGTTCGACACTCATACAACAGGGTTCCTTCTACGACGATTAGGCAACATTTCTATCGAGCCATTAATAAGCCTCCAAAGGTAGCGTTAAAGTACATTTACAGTTGAAACCAGTAAATTACAGGATAACTAGGTAGGTATAATCCGTGCATAGCGTTTTCTATACGATACTCATGGTACAGTAGGTATTATTTTTGGCATTAAGGATTATTGTTGGCAAGAAAAAAAAATGTGGCTCTATAAAACTTAGAAATTTTGTAAATTGTAATTTTTGACTCTTCCGACTCAAAAGCTTGCCGACCCCTGTCATAGGCTATGTATTATTAGGATAAAAGATAGTTTTCAGTTCGAAATAACAATATTCGTAAGACAAGTCTTCATTTTTAAGATACCTATTCACTCTTGACTCCCAGAACGATACACCTTGTTTTTTAACCGTTTTGTATGTAAATATATAAATGAAATTAAAGAGTTCTCGTAACGCTACGGAACCCTAAAAAGGGTGGCATGTCTTGTCGTATTTTATTTGCCTTCGTCAGTTCACAAAAAATATCGATCTTAGCCTGAGGTTGGAGAAATTCGGCCAATGTACGGTACGGTAGGGTAATTGTAATGGGTACGTCATTTATTTAGCTCACAATAAAAATAGCTATTTTGTAATAGTAGGCTTCAGTAAAAATACTTTATGATACAGTTGTGACGACCCAGTTGGCGCAGAAGACAGGTCTCCGCCCTCAGCGCCGTGGGTCCTGGGTTCGATTCCCGGCAGGAGCACAAATTCCTTCCCAAGGGATATTTGTGCTTCTGGTTCTGGGTGTAATGTGTGTGTGATGTTTCCGGCACCCACGATACAAGTCTTTGAACTTAGTGTGGGGCTGTGAGTGTGAATGCGTAAAAAAAAATTAGTGTAATTTTTAGCGGATTTTCCAAAAACAACACGGCAATTACGAACACATCAACAAAAAAATCAGCTAAATCGATCTCCATTATCGAGTTTGGCGCGACTGACGCATAAATTCATATAAATAATAAATATATTAGGTATATTGATAGATAAACTCATAAAATACGTCAGTCAAAGACATACAAGGTCAAACATGGTTTCAATAAGGTGTAATGATCAGCTATTGCGCCAAACGATCCATAGCAAATGTCACACGAGCCGGGGCCGATGTCAACATTGTCTAGGTTGTGCAATTCGCCTCTCAGTTGGTACTGAGGCTGGTCTCCGCCAATCCCAAGTGACTCTTTCGAGGCACTGAACATAGGACATGTTTAAGGCGACTTCTTTACCCGACTGCCAAGGAAGGGTTATGTTTTTCGCACGTATATTGTATGTATGTATATTTGTAAATTTTTTATTACCTCGTATTTTCCAGACGGATGGATGGATTTCATATTCGTCTTAAAAACCCACGTCTCCTAAGATAGTAGTAGTATTAAAAAAAAACAAAATGGCGTACTTTTGGCGCGAAATAATAATACATTAATGAAAACAACTAACCAAACCTATCGCATAGGATATCAAAATGAAGGAAATTAAAGGAGGATCACACAAAATAACATAAAAATCAGCTTTACATTTTTCGCAGTCGTTCTTAATTTTTCAATAAATTAACTTGATATGCTGATGTTTGATTGCAATCTTACCTTTGTTGGCAAGGATGATTGGTCGATAGATGCGATGAACGCAATTAAGAACTGGCTCTACAAGGACAGCTGCCCCGAAGCTTCATTTGGTGTTAGAACACCGTTTTTGAGCTTGGCCTCAGATACATGAGTTAATTCCACCATGCCCATTTTACCATATAACAACCAGACAAACTGTCAAACTTTTCAAACTGTCAAATGTCATCCATTTATGGTTGACATACCTACAGTTCGCTCGAAGCGTTTTGCTTCTACGTTCATCATCCGTACAGCGAAGGGGTGGAATTCATTGCCTGCGTCATTGTTCTTTCTCTCTCTTACAGCTCGTATCAAAGGCCTGTTTTATGACTAGTATTAGATTTTCCTTTCTTACTATTGGAATTGACCTTTCTTTACTATTGGAATGTTGAGCCTTGCATCTTAGTTGTTGATTTTGTAATCCTCAGTTCGTATGTTGCTAGTATGGCATTGCCTAATACACGTAACCGAAACACGTGCATGTTATCCTTCAAATAGTTTTTATAGTAATAGATATTAGGGTCATAGTTCGTGCGCAGATAATTTAAACGATTATGGATGAACTACGTTCACCATAGAGGTTTGAAACAACATCAGCATGCGAGAAAAATAATGATTCTAGTTAATCTTACAAACACAGCTGGCGTAGTGGGCAAGACTTTGCCCTATGCCGTGGGTCCTTGATCTCACCTGATGGTTAGCGATGCTGTGGTCGACATTGGAGCACGCTTGCCTGTGCCTAGAAGATATCTACCTATTCACCCGCGAGTTGAAGATAGGTACTAAATGTACCTATTAAGAAAAACCGACTCAGGCAAGGAGTTCCGTAGAAGCAAATCGCCGCATTTGTGGAGTATTTTTTTTTTTTTTATTATACATAGGTATGCACTTGGCCGCTATCTCACCTGACTATATACATATACTATTTACCATATATACTTTCATTTGTATCGGCAAACATTTGGCCACTATCTCCATCTCCATATTTAGACACAGATCAGTCCAAAAAATCAGGTCAATTGTAACCGTCTTAAAAAAATGGATAATTAGTGGAATTTTATCCGCTTTTAAGGATAACTCCCATGTTCCGTGTCATTAGCCTTATATCCACTGGCGTACTATGTACTAGCCGTGCCTCGCGCTCTTCGCCCGCTATTATCAAGATTTGATTGATTTTATGAATTCCAAATTTCATTCAAATCCGTTCAGCCGTTAAAGCGTGAAGAGGGACCAAACATACTTACACACTTACACACACACTTACATACTTACACACAAACTTTTGGATTTATAATATTAGTAGGATCCACAGCCCACAGAGAGTACTACGTAGGATCTATATTCTATTCCAGCGTCCTATAGATATCGTTCTATATAGATACATGACAGTTGGATACAACCACTGTCTTTTGCAGTATACTTAAATCATATAATTTAAACATTGCATCGATTTTTTTTATGTCATTGTGACATGAGACTAGCAAGTCGCTCGCCTGATGGTATGCGACACGCTTGCCCGTTGCAGTTCCGTGCCATCCAGAGTTTGAATTTTTTTTTTTTTTATTTGTGACAGGCTAGTATTTGACCACTATCTCACCTGATGGTAAGTGACGATGTGATCGAAGCTGATAAACACACTAGACCTGGAATACGCAGGCTCTCAAGGATAACTGCCGGAACACCGTATTTGGCTTGGCGGCAGACTTTCAACTTGATGGTGGTAAGCTACTTTGGTAGCAAGCCAGGCGAGCAACTCACAAAATGCTCTACCACCTCTCAAATGTCACCTGATTAGCACCACCCGGGGACCACGTGTAGGGAGTCAGACTATAGGGTATCCTCCTACGGACGTGGGTGACTCAGCACCAATTATGATATTTGTTTTAGAAATCTAAAACAAATATCATAGTGGAACTTTTTGTTTATTGATCAATGCCATTTAATAGATCGTTAACCATGATTTTATGTGGCACGCGCCATAATCACAGATCTATGCGATAATTTGACGTCATCAGTAAACAGAGGCAGTCACGTGCCTACTGTCAAGTTCATTAACAAGCTTTGCACGATATTATGATAATTATAGCCTAGAGGGGGCTGTGAAGGACATGACAATAATGTCCTTGAGAGTCAATCAACAAGTCGAAACTTCGAGAACTGCCCGTTGGCTTAGTTGGGTGATCGTTCGCCTTTTAAGCATGGGTCGATGCCCGAATGGAACAAGTTTTCTCCCCAAGGGAAATTTGTTTTTCTGGTTCTGGGTGTCATTGTGTGTTTGATGTGAATGTTTCCGGCACCCACGACATAGTCTTTAGTGTGGGGCTGTGAGTGTAAACCGTGAATGCGTTTGTTTTGTTTGTGCTCAACAGAAATGATGTAAAATGTACTGTCATTTATTTCTACCACCTATATTTAGACAATGCAATCAAGATTTGAATTCGGATATATGAATCTTTGGTAATAAGTAAAATTAAATATTTGAAAATAACCAACGCTCATGGTTTTTTTTTATCAAACTACGAACTCACACAAGCAGTTTGGAAGCTACAATGCCACATTTTTTATTTTTTTTTATTTGTGACAGGCTAGTGTTTGACCACTATCTCACCTGATAGTAAGTGACGATGTGATCGAAGCTGGTAAACTCAGTAGACCTGGAATACGCAGGCTCTCAAGGATAACTGCTGGAACACCGTATTTGGCTTTGCGGCAGACTTTCAACTTGATGGTGGTAAGCTACTTTGGTAGCAAGCCAGGCGAGCAACTCACAAAATGCTCTACCACCTCTCTACATAAACCTATAACATAGCCTACAGACATACATACACACTACAAACTTGTAACCCCCCATTTCGTCGGGCTAAAAAAATGGTAGAAAGGTATATTTTGGTACTTTTTATATCCCAATTTTACCATTATTAAAAGCTTAATGGTAAAATTAGTTCATCGCCCTTGTGCCGTTTCTTTGTCATTTTGTCGAATTCCGGAAGTAGCCAGAGCGGAAACAGCTCCAGTTGAACTTCCATTAACTTCCTCGGATTACTTTCTTTGTCCTTTGGCCTTCGGCTCACCTCATTTATCATTTACTCTGTAATGACATGCTGCAAGCTGTTTGGAGGCCAACCTTGGCCTTGCTAGCACTTGTGGTCAATAGAAAGACGAGCAAGGTCGTGGCGTGCGGTATTCTACGTACACTTTTTACCGCGCTTACGTGAATTTTTTTTATGACGGCATAAAGATTTTTTTTATGGTTTGGTGCTTAATTTGATATTTGTAATTTTATTACTCGCGTTAGTCTAGAAAAACTCACGCACAATCTTATTACCCGACTGCTGCGATGTAAAAAGGAGGGCTACGATTGCCGTACTAACCGTTGGCTAAGTTAGGTTGCGTATATTACTAGCCGTGCCACGCGGCTTCGTCCGCTATTATCAAGTTAAAAAGTAGCCTATGTGTCAATCCTAGGTATAAGCTATGTACATTCCAAATTTCATACAAATCTGTTCAGCCGTTAAAGCGTGAAGAGGGAACAAACATACTCTTACACACTTGCAAACTTTCGGATTTTTAATATTAGTAGGAATATAGTTAATAGTTCTTTTGTATTCTGTCCGTTAGCTTAGTCAGGGTCGCTTCCGCCTTCTAAGCAGAGGGTCACAAGTTTTCTTCCACGGGACATTTGTGTTTCTGGTGCAGGTTGTCTTGTGATTGTTGTGTGTGATGTTAGTGTTTACGGCCCTACGTCACAATTCATTGAACTTAGTGTGGTTCTGTGAGTGTGGAAGCTTAATTGTGTATTATATGCTACCCGGTCGACGCCCGGCGGGTCATTTTTCAACTTTGAACTGACCGCCGCTGTCGAATATTGTGGGTGCGTGTTCGCCTTCAAAGCAGCGGGTTCGATTCCCGGTGGGAACACAAGTTTTCTCTCCACGGGAAGTTTATGTTTCTGGGTTTAATGCGAATGAATTTCTTTTATTTGCTCGATAGGCAAGCATTTGACCATTCTCACCTGATAGAAAACGATGATGCGGCCGAAGATGTAGCATGTTCGCCTAGAAGATACCTACCTATACACTCTCGGTTTGAAGTTGTGTATGTGACGTGAATGTTTACGGCCATACGATATAAGTCGATGAACTTTGTGTGGGGTTGTGAGTGTGAAAGCGCTTATGTGCATGTTTTATTATCCGGGCGATGCCGGGCTAGTTTTTAATAATATTCTGGGTGAGTTAAAAGAAGACAAAAAAAAGAAAATACACGACAAATGTTGATGATGTCAGATGCATTTATTTATTTCTTTATTTATTTAATATAGCACTGCCACATCATACATGTTGAAATTAAAAGTACAACAAGGGTAATTAAATATGAACATTGAAAAAAAAATTATTGACACCAGCTTTACATCCGCCCCGCGAACCAAAACCAAGCTGTATAGGCTGAAAAATATATTGCAACTTAAAGAAAGATTGTAAAAACAAACGTGAATGAACTAGAACCAAACGCAATATTTTTATGCCCACGACCTATTTGGAAACGATCTGCCACATATTTAACGAGGAAATAAAAATACTATATAAAAGCCTATTTCTGCGCTTTCCCTTGAGAATTTTTGCATTTCACCCTTGGAAACCCTCCCCTATTTCCGTGGCTATAAATAGTGCAAGCTGCGAGGCCTTATTAAAGAAAGTTATTTTGAGTACGGTCGTAGCGTTAACTATAAGGGTAGATTATCTTGATAACGTGTGGTGTAAGTTAATTGCTTGAGGGTAGTGCCATAGTAGAAATATATTTAGAAATATATTTCTACTATTGTAGTAGAAATATATTTAGAAACTAGCTTTTGCCCGCGGCTTCGCTCGCGTTAAGAAGTATAACAAACTTTCATCCCCTATTTTATCCCCTTGGGGGTAGAATTAATCAAAATCCTTTCTTAGCGGATGCCTACGTCATAACATCTACCTGCATGCCAAATTTCAGCACGATCCGTCCAGTGGTTTGGGCTGTGCGTTGATAGATCACTATGTCAGTCAGTCAGTCAGTCACCTTTGAGTTATATATATTTAAATATATTTCTACTATGGTACTCTTTAGGAAGGGGCGTTTGAAAGGCTGTGATCGATGAACATCACACAAGGTTTATGAATTTAGTGAGAATAAGAGTCTTAAATTATAATCATTATTATTCTGCAGGCTTACCATGAACTTTTTAGGCCTACCAAGTTCCAGGCAGTTCATTTATTGGATCGATATTTGTCCTGCTTAAATTTGTACTTACCACGAACTTACAATTGCTGAACTGTTTTGACCTGCTTCGGGCATCACAGAGTAATTTATCTAATGAAATACAAATTTTAGCAGGACAAATATCGATCGAATAAATGAACTGCCCGGAACTTGGCAGGCTTAAAAAGTTTGTGGTAGGCCTGCAGGTAGTTGTGATTTCAACATTTCCATTATGGTACTCTTTATCCAGTTAAATTAGAGGCAAGAAGTAATTTCAAAACTTTGAAAATACTACCGTCTTCCGTCACCCAGAAAACTGTTGCAGTGATTTTCACCAAACCAGAAAATTCTCGATCAAGTTGTCTTTCAAACAAAATAGGGAGCTATTTTGTTAGCCGTTTGGGACAACACACAGATATACCCGTTAAACTTAAAACACCCCTCTTTTTGCGTCAGGGTTTAAAATAGAAATCCAAGATATGGTCGCAATATGAGGCAACATAAACGCTTTCACACTAACAGCCCACACTAAGTTAAGAGCCACACACATCACACATACAATCACAACCAGAACCAGAAACACAAATTTTCCTTAGGGAGAAAACATGTGCAACCGGGAGTCGAACCTTATACCAGCTGCTTAGAAGGCGAACGCCTACCCAAAGTAGCCAACGGGCAGTGTTCTTTCTCTTTCTGGCCACATACATAATTTAATCGTGTGACTCCTGGACCCTGCCTTCCTTTCTCTTTCCAATAACGTATTTACTTATCATTTGCATTGCATCATACCTTTCTACTTTGTTATGAAAGTGTAACTAACAACTCCTTTCCGCAATACATGCCCAGGTCCAGGTGAGAGCTATACTGACTACGTGGCGACGCGCTGGTACCGCGCACCAGAACTGCTTGTAGGAGATACCCTGTACAGCACGCCGGTCGACGTGTGGGCTATAGGTATGTACTACAGCTGTACAGTAGATGCTGGAATGATATCCCTCCACCACTAATGCGAGAGGTTTGCGCAAATTATAGAAGCTTTTGATATACACTAGTCATATTTATTGGTCTACATAGCGTAGCACTGGTGGCAACAGGTTTTATGTTTTATATGGAAGGACGTGTGCTGTAGATGCGTGCTGCGGATGGTCGCAAGGTGTGTAGCAGCTATGTGCAGAGCAGAGTACCTACATTAGGTGCGCGTACAGTCAAGGCATCGTATATAGCTCAAGCTGCGCATCTTTGGACATCTTTTTCGCTCCGCTACAAAGCTTAGCATCAGTGGAAACGGTCACATAGTTTATAGCTTAACTATCTTTCACATCCTCGCCGCATAGCTGCTTTGGAAATCGGGTGCTTTTCCACCGGAGATGTGCTATGCAACTATGCTGCGAGGATGTGAAAGCTAAGCTACGAAAATATGTGACCGTTTCCACTTATACTAATCTTACATAGATTAGACAGACAGAGCGAAAAAGATGTCCAAAGAAGATGCGCAGCTTATTACCCTCCTTCCTTGGGGAGTTTCATTTCATAACGGGTGTTCCCCTATCCACCACTTAGGGACATGGCCTTAAGAATATCCTTTTCTTATTCAACCTTTCTACTAGGTTTTATATATATTTTTCCACAGGTTGTGTATTTGCTGAGCTTCTGTCCAGCGAAGCCCTGTGGCCCGGCAAGAGTGATCTGGATCAGTTGTACCTCATCCGGAAGACGCTGGGAGACCTGTTGCCCAGGCACATGACTATATTCTCACAAAACTCTTTCTTTCAGGTATGAGAATTAAATGTATTGCTTATAACAATATAATTAAATATGTTTAGTGCAGAATGTTGTCAATTCTAAATGATGAGACAGGTTACACATTCTAAATGACGACCCAGTTGGCGCAGTGGACAGGTGTCCGCCCTCTGCGCCGTGGGTCCTGGGTTCGATTCCCGGCAGGAACACAAATTCCTTCCCAAGGGATATTTGTGCTCCTGCTTTGGGTGTAATGTGAATATTTCCGGCACCCACGATACAAGTCTTTGAACTTAGTGTGGGGCAGTGAGTGTGAATGCAAAAAAAAAAAAAAAAAATGATGAGACAGCTTACATTCTAAATGATGTCTTTTTAGGGTTCCGTACCCAAATGGTATAAACGGGACCCTATTACTGAGACTTCGCTGTCCGTCCGTCCGTCCGTCTGTCACCAGGCTGCTAGACAGGCATAGCTAGACAGTTGAATTTTTTACAGATGATGTATTCTATTGCCGCTATAACAACAAATACTAAAAATAAAATAAAATAAATGTTTAAGGCCAAGTGTGAGTCGGACTCGCGCACGAAGGGTTCCGTACCATTATCTATAAAAAATCAAGTTTGTTGTATGAGGGCTCCCATACGGTACGGAACCCTTCATGCGCGAGTCCGACTCGCACTTGGCCGGTTTTATTTAAAAGCACGTGTTGGTAGTCGTCTCAACCGAAACTTACTCGATCATGTGGTCGAGGTTTTTTAGTAGTTAACTCGACCACTAGCGGAAATTTTGTACAGTCAGGTAACATACAGTAGTACGTATTTTTATTTTGATAATGATTACCATTTCCAGGGTATGGCGTTACCAGAGCCGACGATGTTCGAACCCCTAGAGAAGAAGATTCCACAGCGATACACGAACAATGATTTAGTGATAGATTTTCTGCAGGTATTTCTATATTTTTTTTTTGAGTATTTTTTTTTCGGGCTACAACTAATTCTAATGCCGTTAATATCATTATCATCATCCACAGCCCTTTTGATCCCAACTGGGTATAGGCCTCTCTCATATTCTGCCATTCGCCTCGTATACAGTTAATATATACATGGTAAAATATATGAGCGAATCAAGATCTCTAAGGTGACCTGGGTGGTTCAGCACTGTCCGTCAGTCCGTCCGTCCATCTGTCTGTCAGAGGCTTCTAGCGTCTAAACCATATAAGCGAATAACTTCGAATTATCAGAAAACATGAAAGCCTGCGTATTCCAGGTCTAGTGTGTTTACCAGCTTCGATCACATCGTCACTTACCATCAGGTGAGATAGTGGTCAAACACTAGCCTGTAACAAATAAAAAAAAAAAAAAATAACTTGTTAAGCTATGGCCCAAAGCTAGAAATGGCAAATTAAAATGATATAATAAATGAAAATGTTAAGGAGGCATCCAACCCATGCACGTAAGCGGGGAGTAAAATGTTTTTATTTTTTTATCGACCCTTGTATCTTTGAGCTTGGCGACAAGAGTACGAAACCGGCTTTAAAAAAAAAACCATTTTAAATAACGTTGGGAATTAACAACTTCGTTCGCCACCAAAGTCACTGTTTTTAGACCAATTCTGTTCCGGATCTATCTCAAAAAAGACTTCACATTTTAAGCTGAAACTTAGGTATAATATCCGATATATCCTGTACTTGAACAACAGAAATCAAAAAAATATTTTAAAGAATAAGTTATAAGCGATTATAAGTTACTAGCCGTGCCCTGCGGCTTCGCCCGCTATTATCAGGTTAAAAAGTAGCCTATGTGTTAATCCTATGTATAATCTATGTACATTCCAAATTTCATCCAAATCCGTTCAGCCGTTACAGCGTGAAGAGGGAACAAACATACTTACACACAAACTTTCGGATTTATAATATTAGTAGGATTTTCTTTAAAATTGATTTAGAATTTACATTATAAGTTTTTCTCTATTAGGCTAAATGTAGGCGCGAGATCTCAGTTCGGCGCGAACCACTAGTAATATATAGACAACAACTTCGATCACTAAGATACATGGCATTAGAGTAATAAACTTTTTTTTTTATTAAATTTTTTTTTATTTCGGTCTTTTACCTATTTTGGTATGCCAGCCCCATCATACCCAAATCTTTGTCTAATGGGTGCCTTTTTGGGGCCTATGTTAATAAACGATTCTGAATTCGAGTTACATTTGGTCCAGTCCACACTTGTCCTTAACGTCGCCTAGTGTCGTAGAGAGCCGAATGTCTACAAAAATCGAATGCTCGCTGGCATAGTTGATTTCGTGCCTACCGGTGGAAACAAGTTTTCTCCCCAAGGGAAATTTATTTTTCTAATTCTTAGTGTCATTGTATGTACCTACGATATAAGTCTTCGAACTTAGGGTCAGAGTGTCAAAGCGTTCGTGACTTTATAAGTTTAATAAGTCATCCTGTTGTAGGGGAGAGGCGTACAAAATTACATACGAGTTATAAAATCGGTTATAAAATCTATATTTATTGGAAATTTTGAACTCTTTATGTAGCTACATATTCTTTGATTTATTACCTACCGAATTATCACAGAGACCATTTAATTTAAACATAAACATAAAAAATATTAAATATTTATAAAATCTTTAATAAAAACCGTTTTGTCCGCCCTAGGCGGGTGAAATGACACACGTGGTGTGGACAAAATGGCATACCAAATTTGTACTGAAAATCAGTCCAATACTTGCAGAGTTTACATGAAAAGCTTCAGTGAAAGCTTGTGATGAAGAGAAATCATTTTCACTGTTGGAATTAATTTCCAAAGCTTTTGAAACATTTTTACCATTTTTCTTTAAAACAGATGGATTGAATATATTTCTTTCGGCACTCAAGATAGCACGCTGACTGGAAAATTGTTATATATGCCTTGGAGTATCAACCTAGGTATGTGGGAGTCGCCGGTATTGCAGCAGCTGTGTCAACAGATCGGGCCGTTGAGAGTGGACCTGGATTATCTACGGCTCATATACTCTCAACCATCAGTGATGTTGAACTGCTTTCTTCCGCCTGAGATGGACCTGTTGAGGATATGATTAGGTTTTTTGCTGCCGTTATATCTTCTTCGAGCTTTACCCGATCTTGTTGCGTGAGGATGTTTGTTATTTCAGCAGGCTCAAACAAATAAACAATAATTTTGAAGAAGAAAAAGATAGGTGGGTCAAACGACATACTATGCTATTTTAACTGAACAAGTGGTATGTCATTTTGTCCACTTTATAACTTCAAACATTAGAAAACAATAACTTGAAATATAATAACAATTTATAGGTTTCAACACATTCTCTGACTTATTTAGTAAAATAACTATAAACTTGAGTCAATAAAAATAAAATAACTTAAAAAAATACTTACTTTTGCGAAGAAACAAAATCCATCTGAGTAAAACTCGTGACTGCAAAAATCAAACAAACACGAATACTCATCACACGGTCAGACGGAAGCAACTGGCGTCAACACAGGTTGCGATTTGTTACTAAGCGGCCCTCTGCAGGCTATTGCGAATACTAATATGTCAGTGGTTTTGGAGAAAAACAAGTGTGTCATTTTACCCGCCTATGTCATTTTGTACGCCTCTCCCCTACATTAACGGCAAAGTTAGATTTCATCTAAATTCAGCATATTAGAGAAAGGTTTGAACACCACCTGACCTGACGATGCGGTCGACGATAGAGCACGTTTCAAGAAAGTGATTTTTTTCTCGTGTCTTGAAGATATTTTCTTTTACTCCAGAAATGCCTAGACAAAGATCCTATGATGCGGTGGACATGCGAACAGCTCCTACGGCACCCGATCTTCGAGAACTTTCTGTTCACCGTGCCGCACTCTGACCACGAGGAGTTTGAGAAGGCCAGGAGAGCTCAGGTGAGAAGACATTCTCTTATTAAATTTTTTTTAGAGCATTCGCACTCACATCCCCACAGTATGATCAAAGACTTGTACCGTGGGTACTGGAAACATATACATATCACACACACAATCACACCCAGAACGAGACGAAAGCACAAATCACCCTGGGAAGACGCGCGATTCCCGGCGGGAACACAAATTTTCTCCCCAAGGAAAATTTGTGTTTCTGTTTCTGGGTGTGTGATGTGAATGTTTCCGGCACCCATTACAAAAGTCATCGAACTTAGTGTGGGGCTGTGAATTTACAAGCGTTTATGTAATGTTATTTCAAATTTCAAACATGATAGCACAGTCGAAGAGCAACCCCAAATCGGATAGTCGCGATTTTGGATCCTACGACAGTCTTGACCTTCAGTTAAGGTAACTTCGTGATGAAATAAAATAACATTTTTAAAATCCTGGCTAGCTAGCTACCCAGTATAAGTCGAAGTTGACTAACCTCTACCGGAAAATCTGCAATCACTAGATATTTTAACAACTACCCTCAACCATGTCATCTTACCAAAAGAGGTTACAGTTGAGATAATGGTCAAACACTAGCCTTTTAGAGATGAAAAAGAATTTACGAATCCGTGTCACATTATCCTAATCCTATAGAGTATGACTATACCTATTTCTTAAATTATTTACTTATCCTATTCCTATAATAAGTATCTACCTAACGATCTCTATCCTAACCACCTTTCCTTCTCCTAACAGCAACAGTTTAAGGAAAAAAATAAAGTCGAAGAAG
Source organism: Lomographa bimaculata (assembly GCA_948107665.1). Classification (NCBI taxonomy): domain Eukaryota; kingdom Metazoa; phylum Arthropoda; class Insecta; order Lepidoptera; family Geometridae; genus Lomographa; species Lomographa bimaculata. Next base: position 2,435,636 of record OX403603.1, read on the forward strand.
TAACATTGACATTGACAGATAGCACAAGTGTCAAAGAAAATAAAAAGAAAGGGAAGGGCAAAAAGAAGAAATGATGCATTCAGGCGATTTTTTGAAAAGGTAACGTCGTTGATTAGGTTCAAAAAGTTATCATCAACAGTTATTATTTAGGTACCTTAAATTATCGTATAGTACATTTTTTAATTCTTCCATAAAATCATTTAAATATGGACCCTCGTCCAGATAAAAGGCGTTTAAAAGTATACCTACCTATTAATATTAATTCGCCTTTCTCTAGTGAGTTAGTTAGTTGTTAGATTTCTCTTTATTATTTATCTCAAAGAACGCCTGCTATAGTTTGGTCTCTAAGTCGAGTCCCAATTATCATAATACATATTATCTCTTTGAAAGTAAGCCTGATATTATTCTTTAGAATTGCGCCTGATGTTTTGCCTCTTAAAATACTTCGTTTAAGATTTCCGCTTTTTTTTTTAGATTTTCACTATTCCAGACCCTTCAGGCCGAAAACGTCGAATTCCCAAAATGTTTTAACGCCGCAATTTTAAGCATCAAAATGCTGAATTGTCGTGCTGTTGAAATAACACATCTGTAGATGTTGATCTTGTGTTTTACTTCTAAAATGTTGCATTCTGTAGTCTGTCACCTATCGGCCACGGAATAAAAGAGAAAAAACATTTGACCGTGATTTGACCGTTGTTTTATCGTGGTACAACCAGAGATTGACATCGCCATTTCTCAACCGATTCTCGTGAAATTTCGTGAGCAGATTCGATTATTATATAGATGTTTTGTCTGATTTAGTTTTTCAAGATAGCGGAGATATGGGGATTGAAAACGTAAAATATCGCGTAGTTCTTCAGCTCACAGAGCCTCTAGTTTAACCTCCGTGCCTACAATTTACCCTTAGCTTACTTATTAGTTCCCATCCAATTCTTGTTGCCCTATAATTTTGAGCTATAAAATAACCCCCCAGGTGCTAGGTTAGGTAGTAATCTAGACATCCGTAGCTTGGCAGTAGAGCTAAGGTATAATTTGGATCACGACTAGCTAGATTTCGATCTGTAATTTACATTTTTTGGCAATTTACTTTATAACTTTACTTTAAAAGGTTAAGATTCCTTAGTAGTAGCTAGTGATTTTATTCAGTACGAGTAAAAACTACTCGATGTAGCGCGGGGTCAAAGGTTAGATCTCCGCCCACGATGGGTGGTTTCAGATTATTAAGCATAGATTGCTGGTAAACCTGAGCTTGCATGCGATTCTCAAGGTAGATAACGGTACCTAGGAGTAGCAGTTACTATCTATGTATACAGAGGTACCCCATATATAGGTAGATGCATAAACAAGTTCGAGTTGACGGGCTTTGTTTACCTATATCATAGACGAGCACTAAATAAACCAAGAGTGCTTGACCATAAGGCCCTACCTTCAATGTTTTAACCGACTTCAAAAAAGGAGGAGGTTCTATGTTCGACTGTACCTATTTTTTTTTATGTATGTTCACCGATTTCTTCCTCATTTGTGGATCGATTCTCAAAATTTCTTTTTTGTTTGGTAGATTATTCTTTAAAACATATTATGTCCCAATTTTTTTTTACCTTTTGCAATACTATTATATTTTAATGATGTTAAATTAAGAATTATTTATTATTTTATTCATGACGTCAGTTCACATATTTTTTAATGGCAATGATTATTCAACTTTACTTGACGGGGAGTTTTGCCGCGAAAGTGAAAAAATGGCGTTGTTGATTTGTGTAATTTTCCAAAACCTGTGATTCTTCGAGTGTTAATGTGTAATAATGGTGGATTATTAACCGTTAATACTTAGTAAATGTGCATAAGTGTAGGCAAGTCATACAAAGTTGAAAAACGTGATTTTCGCCTTCGCTCCAAAACTCCAGTAGAAGTTCTAGTAAAGTTTCTACCACTTTACTAGGGCATGACTTGACTATGACTGACTACTTGACTTTGACTGTGACTTGTGACTAAGACTTTTATTATGAAGAATAGAAATTGTAATATTTGTTTAATATTTCGACTGAAGGACTATGCATCCATGGTCATGAGATAAATTAAAATAATTTACTTGACGGTGATTGGATTGTGGATGTCATGTAAAGAACGTATAAATAAGCATAAGCAGTTTTTAAACGCTACCACGTTAAAAAATTGCTCGCATTTTCGAATATTTATTATAACTGCTCTTTGGCTTAGTTGGATAAGCGTTCGCCTTCTAAGCAGGGGTATCGGGATCGATTCCCGGCGGGATCACAAGTTTTTTCCCCAAGGAAAGTTTGTGTTTCTAGTTGTGATTGTGTGTGTGTGTGTGATGTGAATGTTTCCAGGACCCACTAAACAGTCAGCGAACTTAGGGGCTGTGAGTGTGAAAGCGTTTAGGTCTTTGTTATGAATGAAATTCATTTTATTAATAAATTTACGTTAAAAAGTAAAAAAAAATATAAGAAAGAAAGAAAATAGATTTATTCGGGACAACACGCGACGTTACATTATGTACATAAAACAACAAGAAAACACATAAAAAAATACAAAAAACAAACAATATAACGCCGCGTGATGTCACGAATGAGGTCCCGACTCAGCATATAACTAGGTAAGTAGGTGGGCAGCCTGGACCTTTACATTATGCCCTATTGGTTATAAAAACTCATCCCACGTTTTTAACATAGGTTTAATTACGTTCCAGGTTCAGTCATCGCCGCTGCTGCCTCAGCTGATCGTATCGAACCATTCACAGCAGCACAAGGGCAAGAAGGCAGAGGACTCGCGAAGCCACCTGCCGACTATCTGACTGGCGCCCGCCGGCACACGCCAGCGGTTATAATCATTATAAATGTTTCAATATTGCATCTGTGTTTTAATTGGTTTAACCGTAGGTTTGTTTCCTATCTCGATGGGTTGACGTACCTCCGGTTCAGACTATCAAACGTCATCCTTATATGGTTGACGTACCTCCGGTTCAGACTATCAAACGTCATCCTTATACGGTTGACGTACCTCCGGTTCGCTCGAAGCCCTTATCATCCGTACAGCGAGGGAGTGGAACTCATTGCCTGCGTCTTTGTTTCCCGAACAGTACAATCTGGGTGTCTTCAAGTCTAGAGTGAATAGGTATCTTCTAGGCAAGCATGTCACATCTTCGGCCGCATCTTCACTTTCCATCAGGTGAGATAGTGGTTAAATGCTTGCCTATCTATCATAAAAAAAAAAAAGAATTTATCGTGGAGTAGGAACGTTATTCTTTAATCACGCGGAAGTGACAAATTCATCTACAGGCCAAAACACAAATATTTAATTAATAAATAAAAGAAAAAAAAATAGTTTTCTCTGCCTGGAAAATTTGGGTTTCCTGGTTCTCTTTGTAATAGTGCGTGTGATGTGAATGTTTCCGGCACCCACGACACAAGTCATCGTACTTAGTGTAGGGCTGTGAGTGGAAGCGTTTATGTTCATGTATGTTATGTTTATTATAAATGCGAATGTTTGTGTGTGTGTTTTCTCTTCACGCTGTAATGGCTGAACAGATTTGGAATGTACATAAAACATTCACACAGCCCCACACTAAGTTCAAAGACTTGTATCGTGGGTGCCGGAAACATTCACATCACACACACATTACACCCAGAACCAGACGCACAAATATCCCTTGGGAAGGAATTTGTGCTCCTGCCGGGAATCGAACCCAGGACCCACGGCGCAGAGGGCGGACACCTGTCCACTGCGCCAACTGGGTCGTCATAGCTTATTATAGCTAGGATTAACACAATGACAGGCTGGTTTTTAACTTAATAAACGCTGGGCTCAGCTGCAGGGCACGGCGAGGTGCTTATATGTGCTTTCTTAAACTAACATTAGGGTGCATAGGGGCCAATTGCCTATACTTTTTTTACCGACTTCAAAAAAGGAGGAGGTGCTATGTATGTATTTTTTTTATGTATGTTGACCGATTTCTCTCCCATTTGTGGACCGATTCTCAAAATATTTATTTTGTTTCCTAGATTTAGATTATACTTCGGAGGTGGTCCCATATAAATTTTATTGAAATAGCTCAAGTGTAAGTATTTGCTAGATAGGCAAGCATTTGACCACTATCTCACCTGATGGAAAGTGAAGATGCGGCCGAAGATGTAACATGAAATATATAGTAATAGTTATAAGTATGAATAAAGTTCAGGTGCTGGCACACTATGACGCATTATATTCCTAGTTTCTGAACAGGTATTGCAATGCTAACATGTACCAAATAAGTACAGCATTTTGACAACCTCAACCAAGCTATGATAAATTTTATCCAATATTTTTTGTTATTAGCAAGTTATTAGGTATGTGTCCTATATAAATTATTCAAATATAACAGGTTAGTGTTTGACCACTATCTCACCTGATGGTAAGTAACACACTAGACCTGGAATACGCAGGCTCTCAAGGATAACTGCCAGAACACCGTATTTGGCTTGAAATTATGAATATGATTTGAGAAATGTCGAATAATAAAAGAAACATTACATTATAAAAATTGACTGTTATCCAGGTAGGCCTCTGAAACCAGGGCTAAAGTCACTGACATCACACTGAATCACACTTAAAACCAAAAGTGTGTGTGTGTGATAATAATTTGTTTGAAATGAGGTAGAGTAGAACCATTTTAAATGTGTCCACCAAATTTGTCATACAATCATGTCTCAAATGTATGAACTTTTTTGTGGAGGGGTGTGCACATTTAGAATAGTTCTCCTCTACCTATGTTTGTTGTAAACTGCAGGACAGCAGTCATTAAACCATATTGGATGCATTAAAAATCCTACTAATCCTACTAATATTATAAATCTGAAAGTTTGTGTTTGTGTGTGTAAGTATGTTTGTTCCCTCTTCACGCTTTAACAACTGAACGGATTTGGATGAAATTTTGAATGTACATAGATTATATCCAGGTTTAACACATAGGTTACTTTTTAACTTGATAATAGCGGGAGAAGCCGTGGGGCATGGCTAGTTTTAAATTATGAATGAAACATAGGAACTGATATTTTATAATAAATAAAATTTATTACACGCTAACAACTGTTTACTAAAATGACTTATACATTTTATGAGTTCACTAAACAAAAGTACTTATCAATAGTTATCGAATATCACGTGTGCAATTTTTAAGCTGCCCTTTTGTCCATTAATGTCTGAAACAAATAAAAATTAAGATAATATGATATATGTATATAAATAATAATAAATAAATCCAACCTAAAGAAATTATCCTTTACTAGCCGTGCCCCGCATCTTCACCCGCTATTATCATTATAAGATCTTCTTAACAAACTAGACAGACTTTTAAACTCTTGCATCCGTTTTATCTTCAACCTCAGGAAATATGATCACGTCTCCGAATACCGTGCCAAACTTAAATGGCTTCCCATTCGCGAGCGTAGGTATATAAGAATTCTCTGCTTCCTTTACTCGGTCCTCAATGATCCAAAGTCACCAAGCTACCTCAAACAAAAATTTAAATTTCTTTCTGAGACTCACGAACGGGAATTACGTTCCTCTCATAATTTAATTCTAGCCACCCCCAGTCACAACACTGCATTCATTGATAACTCATTTGCTGTTGTGGCTGTACGGTTGTGGAATCAGTTACCAGAACATTTAAGGAAGGCTCAAAGTAAATTGATCTTTAAAAGACTTATTCATCGACATTACATAAAGAATATTTATCCTGAACAAGTTCAAGAATAACAATTTCTATTTATTTGTATCTTATATAAGTATTCTGATTATGTGTTCGTTATACATACATATGTAAGTAGTATATTGTATTTGTTTAAATATATATATTTTTTTTATTAATTATTCATTTTTTAAATTATTTGATCTAGTTTATTCTAAAATCTCATTTTTTTATTTATTTTCTGTACGCGTATCTTTTAGCTGCACGCCCAAACACTTTTCTTACACGCCCAGGAAAGCTGGTAGATAATGCTTCATAGCATTAAGCTATTCCTTGTACACTGTTTTGTGCTAAACTATTAAATAAATAAATAAAATAAAATATCAAGTTAAAAAGTAGCTATGTGTTAATCCTAGGTATAATCTATGTACATTCCAAATTTCATCCAAATCCGTTTAGCCGTTAAAGCGTGAAGAGGGAAAAAACATACTTACACACTTACACACATACTTTCGGATTTATAATATTAGTAGGATAAGTAAATTAATAAAAAAAATAATAAGGAAAGGTTAATTTCGTCGCTTCAGGCAGGGCTTGAGTAGCTCAGCGGTTAGAGCAATAGGACATGACACCCTATGGCCGCGAGTTCAAACCCCGCCACAAGCGATAATTTTTCCTTTCTAAATTTATCACTATAGTTCTGCCTAGCATGGTTAATGCTATATAAATAAAATAAATAAATCATTTATTTACTTTCACAACCAGTGTTAGTTGTATTCTTAGTCAATTTGGATAAGGCCTGCAATTATGTTTCGCATAGGGTGTATTGTGCATTTCTCCCTGCCAAGACCTACCCCATTGCACCTGATTGTGTCATCCATACCCTCGGAGTTATCACATATATCTATTTCTGTGAACTTTAGTAGATACCACCATAAAGATATAAAAATATAAGATGGGAGAGATCAATTAATAGCAATAAGTAAACAAAGAAATTTACATATATACTAGGTACATACCTACATATTATCTAATACCTTTTAAACAAGCAATTCTTGTATATATATATATATATATACATATATGTGTGTTATCAGGATCTCGGAAACGGCTCCAACGATATTCATGAATTTTGTATGCAGGGGGTTTTGGGGGCGATAAATCGATCTAGCTAGGTTTCAATTTAAGAAAACGTTGTTTTATCCGTGTTTTTAGTCGAGCAAAGCGCGGTCATCCGGGTACTATACAAGATCCGCGCTAAAAACAACCCTCTTAGTTAGGTAATAAAGTACAGTTTTACCGAATCTTTCGTAATTAGAAACATTTCTAGGAAACTACTTAATTCAACTAGCAGCATAATATGATACTCAGATGTCTTCATCGAGTTAGTAGGCCTGTAATTACCTTAAAAATCGGTAAGTTCTCTCTCTCTTCAGACGTGACGAGCTTTTCGTTGTATTGTAGTTTGTACCAGCCGTAGTGAGCGCCAGCTATCACTGGCAGCATAACGATTAGAACCATGTTTTTCGAAAGGAAGGTGCGCATGTTCATCTTGAAATCGTCACTTTAATAGCGTTGTTTTAAATTTTCCTTTTATTTTATTTTTTTGTACATATCGCGAAATATTTGGCCACTTCTATTTATACACAGACCACAGAGAATTCTACGTATTTATACCATACAAAGTACTCAGAATCAGAATCAGAATCAGAATATATTTATTGTTTAAAACTGTGTACATAGATCTTAAAAATTAAAATGTTTCAACAGTCTGCCCGTTTCGGACGTACAATAATTAAAATATATTTACAATAGTTAAAATATACACTAGTGAATTTTAACAAATTATAGCTTTTGTGTATATTTATGTACACACTAACATAAAGTATAATATTTTACAACTTAGTATTACACATACATCTTACCTAATTATTGACACTAAGTACAGTAACAATTTATAGGCCAAAATATTCATTTAAATTATAATAGACATTAAATGTAAGCCACCTTTTAAGATCACATTTAAATTTGTTACCATTTAAACACTTAATATATAAAGGGAGATGATTGAATATTTTTATTGCACTTATGTACGGGCTTTTGTGATACATTGAGTTATTCACTTGCGGCATACAAATATTGTACTTGTGCATGGTACGTAAGCTATTAGCTCGGTTAGATTGCGTGTTGAAATATTGTTGATTATTCTTAATAAATAGACAAATTTCTAGAATGTATAGACCAGTAATAGTGAGAAATTTATATTGTCTAAAAATCTCACGAAGGGATACGGTACTTTGCAATTTGAAAATTGACCTTATACAGCGTTTTTGTAAAAGAAAGGTGGATTGAACGTCTACAGAGTTACCCCAAAATATAATTCCGTAACTTAAGTAGGGATATACATGACCATAATATGCATTTATTGCAGTAGATTTGTTCGCTATGTTGGTTAAAATTGATAACGCATAACAATATTTCGAAATTTTCTTATTTATAGTGCTAACATGATTTTTCCACTTTAAATGGGAATCAATTTTAACACCTAAAAAATTAGTCTCGTTGACTTCTATAACAGTGTTATCTTTGTTTAAAATATTAATTTTTAATGGTGTTGTTTTATAATTTCTAAACTGGATCGATTTAGTTTTTAAAATGTTTGCTTTTAGATTTATTTTAGCTAACCAGTTTACTATAGACTCTAATGTACTATTTATTTCTTTTTCAAACTCGCTGCGACTGTGTTTATTTTGCGGAATAAAAATAGTTGCGTCGTCAGCAAACATTACACAAGAATGTTCCGTGACGAGTGGCAATTCGTTGATGTAGATCAAAAATAAGAGTGGACCTAGGACACTGCCTTGAGGAACTCCTAAAACAATGTTATCAAATTTTGACGTTACATGTTCGATGGCTTTTTTATTATTGTTGTAAACATCAATTACTGTAGCCTGAGTTCTGTTACTTAAATATGACTGAATTAGTTTTAAACTGATTCCTCTAATACCAATTGCCTCAAGTTTATCCAGTAAAATATCATGAACAACGCAATCGAAGGCTTTTGATAAATCAAGAAATAGAGCGATGCCAGTTTCTTTATTGTTAATTGAATCGTAGACTTGTTTTAAAATTTTGAATATAGCAGAAGACGTACTTTTTCTCTTTTGAAAACCAAATTGATTTTCATTTAAAATGTTATTACTGTCTAAGAATGCTAAGAATCGATTGTAGATCACTTTTTCAAATATTTTTGAGATGCTTGGCAATAAAGCTATGGGGCGGTAGTTGCCCATGTCATTTTTAGAGCCATTTTTTTTGTAAATTGGTTTAATAAGAGCTTTTTTTAAATCATCCGGATAAATTCCAGTTTCAATAGTTAAATTAATTATATGAATTAGAGGTTCAGCAATGTAATTTATGGTATTTTTTATCACTTGACTAGAAATGTTGTCATAGCCAGCACTCTTTTTATTTTTTAATTGCGTAACAATATTTAACAATTCTGGTATTGAAACTGGGTTAAGGAATATAGTTTTACAGTTATGGTTAAAAATTGTTTGTTTTGATTTAGTGATAGCTAGGTCTGTTTTTGATTGATTAATAAAGTAGCTATTCAGCGATGAAGCTATATCTACTGGGTCAGTAATTTCTTGATGATTAAGGACTACTTTATCGATGCTTGTATTTATCTTATTCGTAAATGACGTATTTTGTTTAATAATGCCCCAAGTGGCTTTAGATTTATTTGCACTTTTATTTATATACTTTATGTTCGAAAGTTTTTTTGAAGTTCTGACTACTTTTTTCAGTATTTTACAATAATTGTTATAGTCTCGAGTACGTTCTTCATTTTTTTGATTCTGACATTTCAAATAGTTAGCCCTTTTAGTTTTACATGCTATTCTTATGCCTTTACTTTTCCAATTATTCTTTGGTTTATATGTAATTTTGATTTTTTCTAGTGGAACACATAGATTAAATAGAAGCCCAAATATTTTCATAAACTCTTTATATGATGAATTTGAATCACTACATTTAAAAACAGAAGAAAAGTTAATTTGCTTTAAATACTTGATAAAAACGTCTAAGTATTTTTCAGTGTTTCTTTTCTTGATAAACCAGAATTTTTCACGGTAACTTAAGGTGGTTGTCAGTCTAATTACTTGAGCAGTATGATCAGATAAACCAAGGTTTAAAATTTCAGTTTCATGGTGCTTGAAGTTTGTTAAGATATTGTCGATGCAGGTCTGTGAGCTTAATGTGCATCTAGTCGGCTCTGAGATTGTTGGGTACATATTGAAGGCCTTTAGCGTATTCACAAATAATTCGCTTTTACAATTTTTTTCTAACAAATTTATGTTAAAGTCACCTAAGATAATAACTCTGTTTTTATTTGCACGGGTTCTTGTTATTAGTTTATGTAATAAATTCTCTAGGTATTGTAAAAATAAATTCATATTACCGTTGGGAGTTCTGTACATACATACTATAATATAGTTCAATTCAGTCAAAGCTATCCCACAGCACTCAAAGTGCTGTTCGATCGACATGTCCGCAATCCAGTCCAGTTTTTTGATGTTCATGGTTTTGCGAACATAAATGCTAACACCGCCTCTAGATTTATTTTTCCTACAATAGTGAGCTACGTTCTGATAACCATCGATTTGCAATATATCTACTTCAGTATTTTTTAAAAAAGTTTCGCTAAAACACATTATGTCCATCCTGTGTTCATCTGTTAAAATTTCTAATTGTTCTACTTTTGATTTTATGCCTTGAATATTAAGATGCATGATACTAAGATTATTTGGATTAATTTTATTTGCAACGAAAAAACTGAGACGAGTTGGTGTTGCTAATGCTTTCATTATTAATTGCATTTCGCACAGGTAATGTACCAGGTGTCAAGTGATGATTGGCATTTATTCTTTGAAAATAATATGGAATTGTACCAGGCTTGACGTGAGGATGGCAATCATCACGTGATATCTGTGGTGTGATAGGAGTTTGGATGGTATTAGAGTTACCTTTTCTTTTGGTGGAATTTGCTTTAGTAATCTTTTCAAAGTGGTAAGGTATGGTTCCAGGCTTTAATTGTGTGATTTTTGGGATGCTTTTTCGCTTAAGTGTCTTCCTAATATTGCTACCTATGTAATTAGATTCATAATCACATGTGTTGATAAGATTATTTACAGGTTTTAAAAGAAGGTCAGCGTTTGGAAGAGGGCGTCTAATCGGGTCACTAGAAGTTATATTCAAGTATCGACAGTTCTGAAAACTACTAGCAATATTTCGCAGATTATGGTTTAGTTTCCCCTCATTTAAGTGACGGTTATATATTATGCCTGAGACTATGACATTTGGTTTAGTATACTTCTTTAGTATGGACGATATTTCGATGAGGAATCTTGTAGGGTTTATATCGTTCGACCCCACACATAAAACCAACCAATCATCTTCTGTCAGATCTTTTTCAGTTTGCTCAAACTGACTTAAAATATGATCGGTCTGCGCATCAGGGTATGTGAAGTTGATGATGTTGTACTCTTTCGTATTCTTGGAATTGGATCGAAGTGAGATTAGCAACGAAGCAAGATCACGACAGCTTTGATCACCGACGACATAAATTGTAGGTTGGCTAGTAATATTACTCTTATGCAATACTTCAGGTTCAAAAGTGCAGTTTCTATTTTTAATTACTGATACATTTCGCGTTACTTGAGCATATGATCTTGATGTTTCGGTGTTTCCCTGTGTATATTTATTTTCAAAACTACTATGTTTTGATGATTCTGACGTTTTAGCGGGATCACAAATTGTTACGCTTCTCAAACACGAGGCAGTTTTCTGTTGTTTCGGTGTGTTGGTGGAGATCGTGGCAAGGCTAGAGTTGATGGCTGATGCAGGTGGATGTGAAATAGTTATTTTATTTTGAAGTTTTACGGTTGAGATACATTTTTTATTAGTTTTTTTTCGAGTCTTCGGAGATGGGCAGCTTCCGTTTTCTCTCATTCCGTTATCCTGTACATTGCTATTCTGACTTGAAAGTTTTTCTAAAGCAAGTTGTAACTCTTTTTTATCCATCTGCAGCGTATTGTTCTCTTCTTTGGCCTTAAGAAGGTGATTCGTTAATTCCTCAATGGTATTCTTAAGCTGCTTTATTTCAGCTTTTTCGTTGTTGGAAATCTCAGAGAATTGCTCCGAAGTTGGAGTGCAGCTGGCATCCTCAAAATTATCATCGATTGTGTTACTTGACAGCGATAGATTCTCAAGTGAAAAACTACGTAATAGCTTGGGTTTCCTTCTTGTAACATTTTCGCATAAGTCCGTATTCCGAAATGTATAGTGGCTTCCTACAGGTGTATCGGCATTATTACGTTTCGGGTTTTTTGAAACGCAAGGCATGCATTTCCAAAGCTTCTTTTTCTCAGGCTCCATCAAATAAAATCTATGTGTCGAAACATTTGCACAAATGAGATCATAAGTGCCATCACATGCTATGCACTTCATAAATAGTCTATCTTTAATTAATTGTGGACATCCGTAACACTTACGGCTTAGCGGATTAGCCATATTAATAAATTAATGAGTTATTCAAAATCACTTAATAATCTTTGAAATTCCCGGCGAAATTGACAGTTCACGTCAAAGCTTTCAAAGTCGGAAATTCGTAGTACACTACAGAAGGTGGCGAAACCAAAACTAGCGCGAATTTTTTCACAAAAAATTTTTTGGTTCACAGGATCCGAACTCGGAGCCTAGGAATCACTTCAAGTCGATTGTATTCATGGTATCGTCCACTAGGCTATCGAGCAATTATTATTAGTGCCGAAATTAAGGAACAGTTTATGTTCACTAAAGTTTTGAAAGCCAACGGTCCAAAGTTCAACAGAGGTCTATGTTTGAATTTAGTAAACAACTGCACGAAATGACAACGGTTACTGACTTACGAAAATGTTTTACTGTTTGATGTTCACTGATTTGCACACTGCATTTTAACATTTTAGGTACTTATGTTTGCACTTATAGTTTATATCGTGTTTTAGCTATCACTTTTTACTTATTTATTGAAAATATATAATTTTTGTGAATCGAAAATTAACTGTATTTAACACTTGATATTCTTGTATATCTTATCCGTATTGTGAAAATAACACGTACACAGGTCTAGCGTTTATAATATCATAATTTAAATACACTTTTACTTTAGTATAATCCAAATTTATATTTTTATGAATATTTAGCGCGGACGCAATGTTTACGTTACGGCGCCAACGGGCGAACTCCCAAACTCCCACTCTGTGAATTATACTACGTGACTAGGAATAATACCAGGACTACCAGGAAATAAATGCAAAATAAACTAAATAGGTACATACATAAACATAACATAAACGCTTTCATACTCAAAGCCCCACACTAAGTTCTATAACTTGTGTCGTGGGTGCCGAAAACTCAATTTTTCCTTGAGGAGAAAACTAGTTTTCTCGCCAGGAATCGAACCCGATACACCTGCAGAAGGCAAACGCTCACCTAAATAAACCAACGGGCATTACGGGTAGTTCTACATACATGATTCATATTCGCCCTACGAACGCCTAGGCCTATCGTGCTTCTCTATCGCTTGTCCCGCGTTCTCGCTTGCACGCTCAGGCTCAGGCGGAACGTGACACTTTTTCATGCGTGCAGCCGGTGTTCATCGATTTATAAGACGTTATCACGTCAAAAACACCGTATCTGCCACCTGCAAACACAACATCTAGGGAATTAGTCTAATGACTGGCAACATTGGGGCAAAAAACGTACGAATTTTTTTAATTTTAAGCAAAAAAAATGAGTATGCGTAGACTTTATTTTTCATTCGTTTATTTATGTATCCTCTATTTACGGGCTAATTGCCTATATTTCCACAAACTAAACTAAAAATATATAAACTTCCAGTAGACTAGTAGTAGTAGTAGTAGTAGTATGCGTAGACTGAATATCGTATGAGCGTCGCGTCAGTTAGTTTTATAGTATTAATTTTATTCACTACTTACCAGTACAAAACAAGCTTTGCCACTATTAGTATTTATTACATACTATACTATTAGTATATATTACATACTATTAGCCTACAGTAGAGGTCTAAATAACTGGACCTGTGGTAACTTTCTTAGTGTGCTTTATGTACACGCGGTTTCTATTTGAATTAAGCAAAAATGAACCTTATTTCTTAGGAGTTTTGTCAATTTAGTTTTGAAACCGTTTGCAACAAAGATAGGTAATAGGGGGTCTGGAGTTGAAAATGACATATTACTGAGTATGAATATGAAGATATACGAAAATATTCTGTCAACGTCAAGTATATTTTTTCGTTGGACAGAAATTACGTTCCGAAATCAAAACGTATTTAAATTTTCTAGTAATTTCCTATTAGAAGTTCATAACGAACGTAAGAAAGCTACTTATTTCGAAGTTGCTGATTATTAGATACTAACCTATCCCCGCAGCTTCGCCCGCATAGATATTAATATGTTATTTCTACCAAATATCTAAACTTTCACACTTATATTATAATACATGAGAAAACATTTTCTATTTTTGAAAATAATTCAGTAACTAGTTTTGGAACGTGACAGAACAGTCTGTTTTCATTTTTTTCAGATGTTTAGCCAATAGTAGAACTTATTTCGATTTTGACCAATAAGATAATAATAGCCTTTGAAGTTGACGTTTCAGTTGCAAAAGAAAACTTATCACAAAAACATGGTGGCAGCTCAGTAAAGTGGGTTAACCTTTTCGACTAGTCATATAAAAATCGAGAAGCTTATTTAGCAGGAGTGTTTGATACAATTTGTAAGTGCACCATCACTATTCTACTCTACCGGAGGATGATGGGAATGTATTATACCCATGAATTATTTCAGGTAAACACCGTTTCAATAAGCTTCATACAAAACCGAAGATGACGTCGGAAGAAACCAAAGTAGCAGACAACCTGAAGGGATGTTATGAAAATCTTATTGTAATAGACATCGGCGCAAACTTGACTAACAAAAAATACGGCCGTGATCTCGATTCTGTAATACAAAGGGCAAAAGATGCAGGTGAGTACCATCTTCGTAAGTGAAGAATATTGCATGACTCCTGCACCATACTAGCTTGCACGGTATTAATATTTGGTACATTATTCTACACCCAATAGCATACTGTGGTAATAGAGCTGTATTAATACAGTTCCTATCAATAGAATGTATGAATTAACTATGAAAAATATGTAATTAAAATTGGCTTGCATAAAACATTTTGAAGATATTTGCTTGAAAACCTAGAAATTGAGCTCAAGCAAATAAATTAGAAAACATATCTATACAATTAAATGAAAATGAATCTATATTTCCCTTGGTCATTTGATTACGTTATGCGTGAACGGATGGAACAATTTCGCTAACAATTGTTTTGTTGTGTTAATTATTGTCAGGAGAAGGTTCTTATGAATGAAAATTTTATCCCGGAATTCCCGCGGGTCCGGGTTTTACGCGGGTAAAACCGCAGGGTGCAGTTAGTTTAGAATATACCTACTAAGAAATTTAATGGAAATAATAAGAATAATTTGCATTAAATAGTTACTGGATGATTAAGTAGACTGTCACGCTAGCCATTGGTTGATTGTTGTTCATTCTATTTAATTTATTCATTAAAAGCGATTGTGCATTGAATTCTTGTATGAATTACTGTCATTTTATGGACATAGATAATTAATTAGGTAAGTATATGTTACTTCAATATGTGTACATATGTTAGATATATTCATAATTATTTACTAAAGTTTTTGTCTCCTGGATGCAATTATATTTACTTTCCTGGAAGAAATAGCTGCTTAGCTATAAGGTTGCATATTGTTTTAAATATTGTGTGTGTTATTAGTGTTGTTATTGTGTTATTAGATTGTTGTTATTAGATTTTATTATATGTGCTTAATTTTATACAGGAGGGTTCGCAGACCCACATAAATTCAAAGACTTGTATTGCTGGCGCTGAAAAAATTAATAACATAGTTAAAAATTGTCTGTTAGTTGAGATAGTGCACTAATATTTGCCTATCCCAAATAAAAAATCTTGGTACTTTCACCTGCTTATTAATGGTTATATTAATTGCTAATTACAAATATTTATATGTATAATTAAGTATTCTTAATAATTTAGGTACATAATATTTTTTTAAATTTAAACATTACTACATACGTAGGCAAACAAAAAGTTTTTTTAAAATTCTTATTGTCCATTCCTGTATTAACTGATAAAGAGAAGTGAAATCTCTAAGCTGACTTGGGCCTTGTTGAATATGTCGTTGTTTGTTGGGTTGACTTTGTCCGTTGGTCTGTCAGAGGCATCTAGCGTCTAAACCATATGACCTCAAATCCTATATATATGTAGACCTATGGCCCAAAGCCAGAAATGACTTTTAAAATTTCATATGAAATGTAAAGATTTAACGAATAAAATCTATTTTCGTCAGTATATTAACGTAAAAAATTTATTAATAGCAATAAACAAATCCAGGGAGTGTTGTAAAGACATGATAGAAGTGAACTTTTGTATTACAGAGAAACATTTTAATTCACACTTTACGTCAAATGAAAAAGTTGCGGATCAGAATTTC
Organism: Lomographa bimaculata; assembly: GCA_948107665.1. Lineage (NCBI taxonomy): Eukaryota > Metazoa > Arthropoda > Insecta > Lepidoptera > Geometridae > Lomographa > Lomographa bimaculata. The sequence continues at coordinate 2,451,964 of OX403603.1, forward strand.
AAAAACCTCCCATAAGAAGTGTCACTTTAAAAATCTATATTTCCTATATTAACCAGTTTGTTCTCTTTGTACAGGTGTCCAGAAGATCATGGTCACAGGCACATCAGTGAGAAACAGTAAAGAAGCGTTAAGGTTAACCCGCCTCTACCCCAGCACAATATACTCCACAGCAGGTGAATATCAATAATTAAACACAAGCAAAGCTTAAAAAAACCAACTTCACCGCTTTGTCTTCGGAACCTTGATCAGATTTAATGTATTAAACACGCATTATTGACTATAACTCAAAAACTAGAAATCAGATTTTGATCAAAATTCAATGGGACCACAAAAAAGCTCCAGCTTTCAAACAAAAAAATAATCATTAAAATCGGCCCACAAAAGAAGCTATGAGGTAACTTTTGAAGTCAGGTAAACGAGAACATCATCAAAGTAGTCCACAAAATAGGTATTATTGATGATATTTCAAGAACTACTGATCAGATTTTTTAATGGGACCAATTAGAAAGCAACATCTTTCAAACTAAAAAAAAATTTTCAAAATCGGCTCATGTGGAGAGTTGTTTTGAAGTACACACATAAAAATAAAAAAAAAATACTTACTACCTCCTCCTCCTATCCTCCTTTTTTGGGAAGTCGGTAAAAATATCTCTACAGTAACTACAAACTGTCAAACGTCATCCATATATTGTGAACATACTTCCAGTTCGCTCAAAGCTTTTGCTTCTACGTTTACCATCAAAATCAAAATTTTTTATTCACATGGTCCCCAAAAAGGCACTCATGAAAGTTAATGATTCTACTGCCAGATTCTCAAAATAACAGCCATCTCGAGAAGAACCTGGCAAGAAACTTGAAGTCGCATTTGTTCATTTTTTTTTTTAAATATTATTAACTTTAATACATCATTATATTAACCTAGGTATATATTATGTAGTCGCTAGAAAGTGCTTGTGCAGTTTGCCTCCATGCATCCTTGTCATTAATGTAGTCGATCATTTTATAGTAAGTTTTCTTAATCTGTGCTGTGAAGGAGTGGAACTCATTGCCCTGGAATTTGTTCCCCGAATGGGAGTCTTCAAGTTAGAGTGAATGCCTTCTAGGCAAGCATGCTACAGCTTCGGCCGCATCAGCACTTTCCATCAGGTGACCTTGTCAAATTCTTGCCTATCGTGCATAAAAAAAAACAAATATGTATTGCCAGCTGGCATTCTTGGTAGTGTGCCACAAATAGATTCATACTACAAACTTATAACATCCCTCTTTATCGTTGAGGGTTAAAATAGCAGTCTATTTACTGGTTAAACTGTGGGGTAACTTTTTACTTCTTCTTCGGCCACATCATCACTCTCTTTTACATTAGAGAGTGGGCAAATGCTTGCCTTATAAGGCCTACAACGACATATTACTGTCCCGCATTAAAATGTTAATTATACTGTTATGTTAAAGCATGGGCAGTCAATGTGTTAAGGTACAATTTTACCGTCATTTCTGGTCCTAAATACGGGCTTTCTTCTGTAGATGATCGTAGAGGTTGATATAAATTTAACTTATCGCAGCTGTATACATTTTATTCACTCTTTTATTATTCAATTGAGTGTATCTCGCCCATGATTGGAGACTTCCTGTGTATTTACAATCGCAAATGCATGACTGACGAACTTCTTTGATTGCCTTTTTATATAACATGAATGGAAATAAAATGAAATATCTATTTTAAAAAATATTTGTTACTTGAAACTGGCTAGTTGTGCATAGAAAGCGGATCCAAAACTAAAAAACAAGATAAGGTTAATTTTATACCGACTTCACAAATAGAAGGAGGTACTCAAGTGGACTGTATTTTTTTTATGTGTGTTAACTCATAACTTCTTTCCATGTGAACCGATATTGACATTTTTTTTTTGTTTGTAAGATGTTACTTTCCAATTGGTCCTATTTAAATTTGATCAAGATCTGATCAATAGTTCTTGAAATATCTTCAATAATGCGTGTTTTCTGCGTCTGATCAAAGTTCCGACGATAAAACGGTGAAGTCGGTTTTTTAAGCTTTGCTTGCGTTTAATTATTAATTGCAATGCTTTACTATCATTTGTAATAATTGGTGGTCAGAATTGATTAGAGGAAATAATGTTAAATATCTACTAATATGTTAGATAATACTACTTTTGTAAATATAAAAAACGAAAATTATTTGTAATGTTGCTATAGGCACAAAATTGATCTACTGAATATTATTGTACGTCTGAAGTGGCCATTTACTGTTGATACTTTATATGACTGACTGCATGACCGTGCCTTGGATAATTGCCTGGGGCTAAGCCATGAATCGTCCGTACTGTGTTTTTATAAAGTGTTGTTGTTGTTGACTAAATGTGTAAAACCATTTACTACCGACTTTACAAAAAAGTACTCGACAATTTTTTTTATTTTTTTTATTTGTATCCTCATAGGTACCACGGACATTGAATTTTTTTTTGTTTGAAAGATTTTGCTTTCCAATTGGTCCCATTTCAATTTGTTAAAGATCTGATCAGCAGTTCTTGAAATATCTCCAATAATGCGTATTTAGTACATCTAATCTGATCAAAGTTCCGAAGATAAAGCGGTGAAGTCGGATTTTTTAAACTTTGCTTGCGTTTAAATTATGTTAACTCGGTTATATGCAATAATTTTCAAGCTATTGCATAGCTCTATCGCGGGCCTTGAGCGTGGAGACCGAATCCAGAAATTCCGTAACGAAAATAACCTAACACCACCCACTCTGACCGGCACAGCGGTGATACTTTTTAGTTTTGCCATTTATCGATAAATTGCAGAACTTTTAATGACTTTTTTGAAATATCACGCTTGTCTCTTTAGTTCAGCAACTCGGCAGGGCAGGAAAAAAAATACTGCATAAATAAAATAAATAAATAATTATAATTGCATAAGTTCATAAAAAATGCTATGCAATAGCTTTACCGCGGCAGTCCCCGAGTGCCACACGTCTTTTTTTTTATGATTCTGATTCTTTATTATCAATTATCGAGTCCCCAGTACTTTCAACGACGACGCGTCAGTTCTGTTTGTAATTTTCACTACTTCCTTGAAGATATTCTTCTATGTTTTATCCAATTTTACTGACTGTAATAGAAAATTTGATTAGGTGTCCACCCACACGACGCGAAGTCAATGGTAGAAGATGACATGTGGACGGATCTACAAGACATCGCGAGCGCGCCGGAATGTGTGGCGATAGGGGAGTGTGGCCTCAACTACAGCAAAGACTTCTCAGAGCCACAGGCGCAGCGGGATGTCTTTAAACGACAGGTCAGTGAATACACATTCCAGGTTTAACTCTAAAGAACCTAGGTCCTCGACTCCTCACTTATTGAGATGTTCTGTACCTCAAAGCAAAAGTGCCCGTTATTTAGTTGGGTGCGTGTTCGAATTCTAAGCAGGGGTATCGGGTTCGATTCCCGGCGGGAACACAAGTTTTCTCCCCAAGGAAAATTAGTGTTCTAATTGTGTGATGCGAATGTTTCTGGCATCCACGACACAAGTCATCGAACTTAGTGTGGGGCTGTGAGTGTAAAAAGAAATGTATATGCTATATTAGCCGTGCCCCGCGGCTTCGCCCGCTATTATTAAGTTACAAAGTAGCTCATGTGTTAATCCTAGGTATAAGCTATGTACATTCCAAATTTCATCCAAATCCGTTCAGCCGTTAAAGCGTGAAGAGGGAACAAACATACATAGTTACACACTTGCACACACTCTGTGTAAGTACACACACAAACTTACGGATTTATAAAATTAGTAGGATTTAAGAGGTGTTCTGTACCTCTAAGTGAAGTTTTATTAACGAAAAAGTATATAATTCAACTCAAGCAAAGCTTAAAAAAAACCGACTTCACCGCTTCATCTTCGGAACTTTGATCAGATTAAATGTATATATAACAATATGATAGGCAAGCATTTGACCACAATCTCACCTGATGGAAAGTGATGATGCGGCCGAAGATGTTGCATGCCTGCCTAGAAGGTACCTATTCACTCTTGACTTGAAGACTCCCAGATTATAACACTCGGGGAACAAAGTCGAGTGCAATGAGTTCCACTCCTTCGCAGTACGGATGATTAACGTAGAAGTGAAACGCTTAAAAAATTATAAACGCTAGATGTACTAAACGCGCATTATTGACGATATTTCAAAAACGACTGATCATATCTTGATCAAATTTAAATGGGACCAATTAGAAAGCAACATCTTTCAATCAAAATCATTGAGTTCTTCCGTGACAAAACTTGTTTTTTGACAATTATTATTGCAGCGGCAGCAAAATCTACCCTCACCTGGGTCAAGCCCCTCCCAAACGACAATCCTTAATTCACCACTGACGCAGCAGATCTAGCAAGGAAAGCCAAAGCAACTTTCCAAATAAGCATTCCCTTCCTTTCATTAACCGTATCACCCCGTGCTTACAACCTTCGCTTCTCGCCTAGCGGGATGCAGAATGACTAGGTGCCGGCTATTCTCCACAATGACCGAGTGTACTAAGCTATTCTGCACAATGACTGCGATCGACACTAGCTTCCCCGTTAGACCCTTGTTTACTCGGCGACTTGGTACAATGAGGTGAAATATTAAGCAGTCATTAGCGAGTTGTCGTTACGTGTGTTTTCCATTAGAGTGGCATTGGCTTTCAAATTAAAAAAAAAATTCGAAATCGGTTCACGTGGAGAGAAGTTATTAGGTAAAATATAAAAAAAATAACTAAAAAAATAACAATCGACTTGAGTATCTCCTCCTTTTTTATGGAGTCGGTAGAAAATAAAAAAAAAACACTTTTTTGATTTCTCAGTATATTGACGTGTGTCATTATCCTTACTACTATTATAAATGCGAAAGGTACTCTGTCTGTCTGTCTGTTACGCTTTCACGCCAAAACTACTGAACCGATTTGAATGAAATTTGGTACACAGATAGTCCAGAGCTTGGGAAAGAACATAGGCTTCTTTTTATCCCGGAATTCCCGCGGGTACGGAACTTACGCGGGTGAAACCGGGGGGCGCAGCTAGTGTCTTTTAATCCCAGTAGGTAACCTATTCGATCCAATAAACAATTCCAACAACAATGACTCACTCCGTACCAAGACAACTGAAATTGGCGAGGAATTTTGCGTTATCTTCAATTTGAACTTGTGGAGGTTAAATTGAGTCACTGCATACATGGTTGCGCCTACGCATCGTTTGCAATGAGCATTTAACTGCGTCATTGCAAGACTAATGTCTTAAGGAATTATGCTGTTCATATTTGAAACGCAAGCAAATATTAAAAATACCGACTTCACCGCTTCCGAACCCTTGATCAGATTAAATGAATTCAATACGCATTATAGAGGATAACTGAACAGGTATCTTTTAGGCAAGCATGCTCCATCTTCGACCACATCGTCACTTTCCAGGAGGCGGTCAAATGCTTGCCTATCGAAAATAATTAAAAAAAAACTTAAAAACTACTCATCATATTTAAATGGGACCCATTTAAATATGATCAAGATCTGACCAGAAGTTTTTAAGTTTTTTAAATTTGATTAAGATCTTACCAGTAGTTTTTAAGTTTTTTTTATTCTCGATACAGTTGGAAGTATACTTTTCGAAACAAAAAAAAAGAATTTTGTAAAATCGGATGGGGCGTATACGAGTAATCGGTGACGAAACAAAAAAAACCGACGAATTGAGAACCTCCTCCTTTTTGAAGTCGGTTAAAAACATTCACACTCACAGCCCCACAACAGCAAAAGAATGGAACGCTTTGCCGTCATCTGTATTTCCCGAAAGGTACAATTTGGGTGTATTCAAAAGTAAAGTGAATAGGTATTTACTGAGCAAGCGCGCTCCAATGAGACTACATTGTAACTTTCTATCTGGTGTGATTGTAGTCAAACGTTTAGTCTGTAATAAAAAAATATAACATTCGCATTTTCCTGTTCATATTAGTTTTCAGTGAGTCACAGTTCAATTCAGTCATGACCCAATTAAGCGCGTTCGCTCTTGATCTAGAATTAAACGTTTAATTAGTGTTTTCCAGTTGATAATAACCAAAAAAAAGAAACTAAAAAAAATGGTTGTCTGTAAAGTCGGTTTACTGACGATAATTTTACGTGATAACCTCATAAGACATCGGTTAGTTCGATCGTGCCTCTCTATCGCTTGTTTCGAGCTCTCGCTTGCACGCTCAGGCTCAGGCGGAACGTGACACTTTTTCGTGCGGCAACCGGTGTTCATCGATTTATAAGACGTTATCACGTCAAAAGGTATTATTATTCTATATCAAAATACTCAAAACTACATCATCACTAATTTTATTAACATAACATAAAATAAACGCTTTTACACTTTCAGCTCCACACTAAGTTCGATGACTTGTGTTGTGGGTGCCGGAAACAAACACACACGCACAATTACAACCAGAAACACAAATTTTCCTTGGAGAGAAAACTTGTGTTCCTGCCGGGAATCGAACCCGATACCCCTGCTTAGAAGGCGAAGTTCAAGGAAAATTTGTGTTTCCGGTTCTGATTGGTTGTGTGATGTGAATGTTTTCGTCACCTAGGCTACGACACAAGTCATCGAACATAGTGTGTTGTCGTGAGTGTGAAACCGTTATTATTTTCGCTTTCGCTCCAAAACTACAATAGAAGTTTTAGTAAGGCACTTTATTAGGGCATGACTTGACTATGACTGGACCTTGACTCTTTTACTTGACTTTGACTGTGGCCTGTGATAAGGACTTCTAATATGAAATATGTTTCACTTGAAAACACGGCTCCCGAACACTTGAACATTTATGGAAAATCATCCAAACTCGATTCGAGTTACACTTTAGACTGTTTGGCGTCGATCCAAAACGTTTAAAGATGCATCGTAATGGCTGACGCTATCCAGAAGCACAAGGAGCTCGGTGCAGGTTTAGAAATCGTTTGGTGTCGCGAATGCTGACGATAATATCCAGTTATCGGAAAATCGGATACGTATCTACGAAATGGACCACCCGCGAAATGGACTTTTTAACACGCTTTTATTAGCTTTACTTATCCTGATTAAATTTAAATGGGAAAGCAACAGCTTTCAAGCAAAAAAAACAAAATCGGTTCACGTGGAAAGAAGGTATGAGGTAAAACACACGAAGAAAAACAGTCGAATTCCTCCTCCTTTTTTGTAAAGTCTGTAGAAAAAAAAAACGGCTTTAGAAGAAATTTGGAATGTACATAGCTTACCTATAAGAATAGCATATAGGCTACTTTCTATCTTGGTAAAGTACTAGAGAAGCTTAAATATAAAAGAGATAATAATTTAGTTATTAAGTTCTTAATATGGTATTAAGGCGACTTGGTATCGAGTTGGCGGACTGGAGCCAAACTGTAGCCTTGTGCCTGCATAGTCAGCGTGCGCGCTTTCATAAATATTTTTTTTTAATTAATCCTACCCCTTGAGTTCAAAAAACTTGAGTTCACAACAAGGTTTGAATGTTTGTTGGGATTACACCCAATATTTTTGTAAAAAATATCTTTTGTGGAAACAGAATAAAGTTGATTCATTCCACTGACGGGAATTTTGGTGTTTTTTAATTAAGTTTTTTTTTTTCTATAGAGCCAAATTGATTCAGTCGTGTATCGCTGAACATATGCCAATAAAATATTTTGTGAACATTTATTACGCATAAAAAGAATGCTGTTAATCGAACATTTTTAAAGGTCAAATCTTTAATATTCGTGACGATGAAATGTCCAATTTGGAGCCTACTTCACCTTAAAGTACTAGGCAACAATAAACGTGCAGGAGGTAAAACATTCTTTCCTTTACATGGCATTATAACTCGGGTACAGCTTGTTAAACAGAAGCCGTGAAATGCCTCACAGATAAACTTAGTCCAGGGGTCGGCAACCTGCGGCTCGCGATCCACATGCGGCTCTTTGGATATGAGGCTGCGGCTCTAGTTCCTTACGCAAATATTATTTACTAAAAAAAAACATTTGAAAAAGCGTTCTGAATCGATTAACAAGGATTAGGCACCATTTCTATCGAGCCATTAACAAGCCTCCAAAAGTACATTTATTTAGTTGAAACGAGTAAATTATGGGATGATCAGGTAGGTATAACGCGCGCATATCGTTTTTTATACGATACTTATAGTACATTAGGTATTATTGTTGCCATTAAGGATTATTGCTGGCAAGAAAAAAAATTGTGGCTGTATAAAACTTTGAAATTTTGTAAATTGTAATTTTTGACTCTTCCGACTGAAAAGGTTGCCGACCCCAGACTTAGTCAATTTCTAACACTAAATATATTTTTATTTGACTTTTATATATGAAAACGCACCGTTGAAAGTTAGTTATTATCTTCTCGTAAGTTGAAATAGTTAAAATGATTTATGGTTATAGCGTCATGCGTGCATGGGTTTGTTGCAAACAGCGGCTGTATCCGTTATTCATATAAATATTTCGGTGTTTCACTTTCTGTACGATGCAATGAGTACCTACGTGGTATTCGAGTTATTAACTGAATTGTTATTTTTTATTTATTTAAGTTAACTGGACATTTGATACTAGCCGTGCCCCGCGGCTTCGCTCGCTATTATCAAGTTAAAAAGTAGCTTATGTGTTAATCCTGTATAAGCTATGAACATTCCAAATTTCATACAAATCCGTTCAGCGGTTAAAGCGTGAAGAGGGAACAAACATACTTACACACTTGCACACACACAGACAAAAACTTTCGGATTTATAATAATAGTAGGATATAGACGAACTAGTTGGCGCAGGTCTCTGCCCTCTGCCGTGTTGGTCCCAGGACCAACACGGCAGAGGGCAGAGATCGATTCCCGGCAGGAGCACAAATTTTCCCAATACGAAGTCGCTAGAAAGCGCCTGTGCAGTTTGCCTCCATGCAGTCGTATTCAAAATCAAAATCGTTTCTTCACATGAGCCCCAAAGAGGTACTCATGAAAGTTAATGACTCAACTGCCAGATTGGCAAAATTACATCTCAAGAAGAACTTGACTATTGAGAACCTCCCCCCTTTTTAGAAGTCAGTTATAAAGTCTCATTAGAAGTAAACCTTTTGAGTGTATTGATGTGACAGTGTAATATAGTGAGTGATATTATCAAAGGACACAAGAACAAAGTGTCTTACCGATAATAGAGACAGTAAGAAAAGTTTTATTGGACACATTCTTAGTATACTACTCTACTTAACAGCTTAGGTCAAAATTAAATTACTTATTAGTCTTAAGACTAGACCGTAATTCTAATGGTGTACCAATAGTAACAGGTACGTAATTAAAAAAAAAAGTGAGGATGTTTACCTAAGTATGTGCATTCTACAGGTGGAAATGGCTTGCGAACTCCGAAAGCCTCTGTTCGTCCACGAGAAGGAAGCTCAAGACGACCTGATCAAGATCCTGGATGAGTTCGGCAGCCGGCTGCCTCCCGTCGTGATACATTCCTTCACGGGCTCCGTCGAGCAAGGCATGAAGTACATCGAGAAGGGCTTCTACATGGGCATCACTGGTTACATATGCAAGGTATTTGCGTACTGCCTTTTTTTTCCTTTTCATTTTGGCTTCGAAATCTTGTGCATTTAGCCAGTGTCAAGTAATAATAATATATTTCAAGTGTATTTCATATTGTAAATGGCGTTGTTGATTTTGTATAATGTAAAATAATGGTGGATCGTTAATACTTAGTAAACGTGCATAAGTGTAGGCAAATCATACAAAGTTGAAAAACGTGATTTTCGCCTTCGCTCCAAAACTACAATGAAAGTTCTGGTAAAGGTTCTACCACTTTACTGTGGCATGACTTGACTATGAGTGGACTTTGATTCTTTTACTTGACTTTGACTGTGACTTGTGACTGGGACTTTTAATTTACAATACACTTGAAATATACTGTTACTTGACACTGGCTAAATGCACAAGCTTGCGAGGCCAAATAAAACTTAGTAAATCGGTCCAGCCAGTACAATTCCACACACACATAGCGGCTAAGCGCATAAACACCGCTCTTTTTGCGTCGAGGTTTAAAAACCGCAACTATTTTTGTTCTTAGGACAAGTCTGACGGCGGCATCCGCCGGCTGCTGTCGGAGCGGCTGCTGCCGCTTGACAAGCTGCTGGTGGAGACGGATTCCCCCTTCATGTACCCCAACATGCGCGCCTCCAAGCTACCGCTACACGTCAAGGACTCCTTGACTGAACGGTCAGTGTTGCACTTAATATTAGATTGATGCGACAGAAGTGTCGTAGCGGTGCTTCCGCTAACAGATGTCAGAAGTAAATTTTAGTAGTAACAGACGCAGAAGCGGAAGTGTAGATAGATAGATAGATAAACTCTTAATTGAACTCCTTAATGAAGACAAAAAACAAAACAGAAAATAAATATTTACAAAAAAAGTGTAACAATAGGCGGTCTTATCGCTGAAAGCGATCTCTTCCAGACAACCTTTGGATGAAGAGAATCCTTGTATTAATGTACATATAGTTAGTTAAAAACATTTTCAAAAACACACGTATATAATTGTATTTATTAACAATATCGAATTGTGCGAGCGAGAGAGAAGACAAAAGGAAAAAACCCTCTTAAACTTGACTATGGACTCAAAACTGCAGTGGGGTTCTCATATTGATGTGCTTGAGTTCCGCTGCTTTTGCGATCCGTAAAATTAGACAACTGACTGATGTAAACGATCGACTATATTAATGACAAGGATGCATGGAGGCAAACTGCACAAGCTCTTTCTAGCGACTACCATAATAACACCTAGGTTTATAAAATTATGTTTTAGAGATTAAGAATGTTTAAAAAAAAAATGAATGAAAAAAAATGCGCCGCCGAGTTTCTTGCCAGGTTCTTCTCGAGATGGCTGTAATTTTGCGAATCTGGCAATAGATCATTGACTTTCATGAGTGCCTCTTTGGGGCCCATGTGAATAAACGATTTTGATTTTGTAAACTTCCGATCTTATTTCTGTTATAAAAGTTACGTAAACAGATACCGAAACGGATGTCAAAAAACTCTTTTTGCACTCGATACAATGGCCGTGATTCTGATGTCACACACTAAATTAAATTTAAACTATTCCTGTCTTTTACAAAATAGGAACACAAGACAGAGATAGCATACATTTTGGTGCTGTCAAGTTAGTCAGAACTAAGATGTGTATACAAGCTTAGTCGTATATGTAATTGGTGTTGACTAAAAATACGTGCCTTTCTGCTTCTGCTGTTCATATTTTAATTGATAAACTAGCTTGACAGCACTAAAATATATGCCATCTCTGTCTTGTGTTTCTATTTTGTAAGAGACGGGGATAGTTTAAATTTATTTTAGTGAGTGTACATCAGAATCGAAGCCAATACGTACCAAAATTTCACTATGTCAATAAAGATAATTATCTCAACATGTTATCTACATTGCATTGGACACATTGCTCCTAGTAGATTAACGCGTAATGAGAACAGCGATAAAACCACAGACGCGTCTATATTTAGGTTGTTGACTGATTGCAGCGGCGTGTTTAGAATCGACGTGAGGTTTGTGTTTGGTACACTGGTCACTGACAGCTCGAATTATGTTTAGGTTAGTCTTAAGGCTTGTATTCGCGCTCTCGCTCGCACATTTCGGTATGTTGATAGTGTTTTATTAGTAACACGTAATATCAAGATGAATTCTTGGACATGGTTTAATGCGATATCTAGTAGTTGTTTTTGATACCTAGTACTTGTTTTTGATACCTAGTACTTGTTTTTGATACCTAGTACTTGTTTTTGATACCTACTACTTGTTTTTGATACCTACTACTTGTTTTTAATACTAGTACTTGTTTTTGATAGCTAGTACTTGTTTTTTGATATCTAGTATACTTGTGTTTGATACCTACTACTTGTTTTTGATACCTAGTAATTTTTTTATATACCTAGTCCTTGTTTTTGATACCTAGTACTTGTTTTGATACCTAGTACTTGGTTTTAACAGCTAGTACTCGTTTTTTATACCTAGTACTTGTTTTTCGATACGGTAATTTGAAGAAACTGAAAAAATATGCTCTATTTAAATGAAAATAATTTAACGCAACAAAGCTTGAAATCACCGTTTAACCTTCGGAACCTTGATCAAATGGACTGTATTAAACACGAATTAATGACGATAATTCAAAAACTACTGATTTGATCTTGATCAAATTTAAATGGAACCAATGGAAGTTGAGTACCTCCTCCATTTTTGTGAAGTCCGTAAAAAAGGAGGCAGTTTTTAATTCGACTGTATTTTCAACCGACTTAAAAAAGGAGGTTCTCAATTCGACTGTATGTTTCTTTTTTTAATGTATTTTACGCGATACCTCTGCCATTATGAATCAATTTGCGGTCCAGCCAAAACCAAAATATAAGCGGTTTTTAAGCTTTGCTTGCTTTTAATTATTATTTAAACAGTAGTTTTCACGCAGAATGTGTTTTTATCATTTTTCGTGGTCAGCTAAAAGAAATGTAGATATGTTATCATAAAATATTACTGTAAAAAACACTTATGGGACCCGTGAAATATCTTATAACTCCCAAGAGGCCCAAGTGAATTTATTTGGGTATTTTAAAAATATCTACAGATCGATGAACTTCGTGAACCGCTACTGCACGTTCCAGCGTAACGAGCCGTGCGCGCTTCCCGCTGTGGTGGAACTGGTGGCCGGATTCCTCGGACAGAGCCCTGAGGAGGTGGCCCTCGCGACCGCCTTCAATGCGCTCAAGATTTTCGGCCTCAGCCAGTAGAGGAAGGGTGGAGGAGAATCTGGGATGTTGGACGGAACTGGCTGGTTAGGTTTGGTTTCTTGGTTGTTAATGGATGTTTCCAGATTTTTCCAGGTTTACCAGTCCATTGCTGCTAGATTTCTTTCACTATTGCCAGATATACAAAAATTATGTAACTGGGTAATGCCAGTTTCAAATTAAGCGGATATCACATTGGTTTTAAATCTAAATACATCCTACGAATAGCTTATTAATGTCTTGTAATGATACAAACATCCTATCTTTATATGGAATTATCAGACCTTCATATTTGAGAGTCCGAGAGAATGCTACTGACTTAACCTTGATAATAGAAACATCTATATAGTTAGTTTCTGAGATTTACCATATCTGGCTAAAGTGGAAAAAAATCTGGCATAAATGGAATCTGGTAACTGCGGCAATAATTCTGGTGTAGATGTCAATGATGATTTTTCACTAACTTGAAGACATGTGCAAAATGAAGTCTACTCGTCCATTATCGGTATATGTGATATCGGCAGCTAATTTAGGATGTTTGCGTTTATATCAAGAACGATGTAATCTTGACTCTTTAAGTTACACCAGAAGCTACCAGGCAATTGGCAAAAAATTTACTGGAAACATCCATTAAACCATAGCTGTAGTTTTTGCGTTGGATAAATTTTGAATTATTCGTCCAAATCATGCGATCAAACTAAATAAATAACGACCAGTTTCGTCCTATAGCGGACGCGCGTCATTAGGTCTAGCGAATATCGTTTGAAGAAAAATACTGTTTTGGATTGTATCCGACTGATTTTAGTAGTTTTGGAAGAGTTAGCGAAGTTTTCTTAAAGAAAATACTGGCTCTTTTTGGGGTTGATTATATAACGAATTCGCTATTCCGTGCCTTTAGAAAGTTATCCATGAATTGAAAGTTTAGAGGCCTATTGTATAAGTGCCTTGATGTTATTGTAATAAGATTTTTATGCCAACTGTTATGATATCATACTAGATAATATAGGGTTTCTTCTCGACGCCATCCGAAGAAAATTACTAACAAAATTGATAACCAAACTCGAAAATTGTGAATACTCAGATGTTCAATTGCATTTCGACTTGCTACGACCAATTCGATAGAAGTTTTTAGGCAAAGAGGCTAAAGGCATTTACTATTTAGACGAAAATCTTTTAACATTAGTTTTCATAGTAAATGTCTCATTTGTACTAACAAAAAAAACAAGAGATTCGATATCTTGCCATCGATTTAAAATGATGTAATTTTATGAGAAATATGCCTCAATGAATGCCAATGGGCTTGGACGAATCGTTAAGACAAAAAATAACTTTATTTACAAAGATATGTTATATTGTCTTTGCAAAACTAAGCGTACCTGAGCGCTGTTCAGTCCAAATAATGCCATTTTGTTTTTTTACCACGTAGTTAAACTTCGATGCATAATATTGAAGACAGCAATTATTTTGTGTATGACTTTATAGATGATATTTTGTGTACGTCGCTTTTTATGTTTTTCTCGTGTAGTGTTAATGTAGCACCATTCTTTTGCGGTGGCAATGGTCATAGTCAGTCTGATCTCAGTTTCTGTGTGTGTTTACTAAAAAGCTAACTGTTTAATATTGGAATGTTTACCTATAGATCCCATGTTGGTTTAAAATATTATTTTAACCAACTTACGTAATTAAGTTTTGTTAATATATGAAATAGCGTATCCGTTGCCACCGATTCTATTAGCACGGTGTTAGGTGTTACTTTCGCTCTGCGCAGGGCATTCCTAATCGAAATAATTTATATTTTTTCATCATCGAATATACTGTAAATAGCTTATGTTAAGTAATAATATATTGTTAATTTAATGCTGTAGTCACAACGAAATCAAAGACTGCAATGATAATTATATTGCAAATAATGAAACTTGACATGTTATAGTTATTGCGTTTTTTTGTATCGATATTTACTTATTTAATCGTTTAGTGTCTAGAAGTATTTGTTATTGATTCCTTTATTTTTTGACAATCACTTTGTTGGTAGATTTAAGATTCGGGCCTTGTTGTTCTTTACGGAGGTTACTAGATGTATATTTTTACCATTTGTTAGGATTCTTGTAATTTATTGAACACAGCATAATATATTTAACTGTATAGTACTATAAATAAAGATCAAAATTATTTTACTACAAATGGTGTAAAACATTATTTTTAATGTGTAGAAAGCTGTACTTATAGTAATTTCTGTAATTAAGGTCCGGCGTGTAATGTTGTGCCTTCGATGATAGCGTCCTTTTGTGATACCAATATATTTCTTAGATTGTACAGATTATTTCTTTCAATATACAAATAAAAGGAATTGATTGTTTTATTTTGAATTTTAATCTGGAATTTACAAAAAATAGTAAAATCAATAATTGATTTTTTTAAGGCATTCACACTCACTGCGCCACACTAAGTTCAAAGATTTGTATCGTGGGTGGCGGAAACATTCACATCACACACACATTACACCCAGAACCAGAAGCACAAATATCCCTTTGAAAGGAATTTGTGCTTCTGCCGGGATCCGAGCCCAGGTTCCACGGCGCAGAGGGCAGACACTTGGACGGTGCGAGTTGTGGTAGCGCTCGCCATCAGTACAGGGGGGCCGGAACCCGCATTCTTGCATGATAATCTGCTCGAACCAAATACGTCCTGCGTGACTTACATTTTTAGGGACGGTGTAATTAGGTCATGAATCGAATTATACGACGAGTTGTGGTGGCAAAAATGAAAGACGTTTGAGGAACAATAAATGTATAATAACAACTAATTATTTACAAATTGGCAGTCCCATTATAATAACAATGGATTAATTACATACGTCACCTTGTAAGAAACGAATTTTTGACTTATTTGTAATGTAACATTTGATATTCGTATTGGGTCCTCACGATACAGGCGTGCCTAGTGAAGGCCATAGATATATCCTTGAATCTGTAAGCTATCATCAGCGATTAGCAAAAAATATAATTATTGTGCAATTGTAGGTGCGATGAGAAAGACGCGTTCCTATATTAGCAACAAGATAAACAACAACGTCAGGAAGTTGTTGGATGTATGACGGAAAACGGATAACGGAAAAATTCTGAGATGTACATCCAGTTTTTTGTTACAGTGTAACCTTGGCAGGTATTAGTAGGATTCTTTTTAAACCCATAATACCAACTTTGGATAGTAAAAAAAAAGTATAAGCTACTGTGTACTGCGTACTCTCAAATGTAGTGAACTACAGAATAAATAAAAAAAAATTAGATGCTTATTTAAATAGGCTAAAAATCAAAAACATTCTAAGATCAGTCAAAACACGCTTGTTCTTTTCAGCCTCTATTATCTCAAGGTATACATCTTAGCACATAGTTATACTAAAAAAGCTAATATATATATATATCTATATATACTAGCCGTGCCCCGCGGCTTCGCCCGCTATTATGAAGCTAAAAAGTAGCCTATGTGTTAATCCCAGGTATAATCTATGTACATTCCAAATTTATCCAAATCCGTTCAGCCGTTAAAGCGTGAAGAGGGAACAAACATACTTACGCACACACTTACACACAAACATTCGGATTTATAATATTAGTAGGATATATATATATATATATATATATATATATATATATATATATATATATATATATATATATATATATATATATATATATATATATATATATATATATATATATATATATATATAATACATTGTTTACATTTTTCATTATACTAGATACTCCATGCCTTTGCTTGTGTTAATTAACGCCGGGATAATAAGTGTGTACTATTCCAGGGAACTATCTCCATAACAAATTTCATGCAAATCCGTTCAGACGTTACACAGACTGGAAGATTTCTATCAAAAACTGCACACCTGCACACCATTTTTAACATTTAGACTCAAAAAAGGTGGAGAAATTTCCAAATTTTTTTATACATCTCGATCGTTTACAAATTTGTTGGAGGTGCGAACATTTTTAGACTGAAAGATCTCTACCTCGCTTAAACATTTTCACACATACGCACAAACTTTTAGATTTATAATATAAGTGTGATTTACAGATCATTGTTTAGTAATATTACAGTCCAGAATTACTAACAATACAAAAATAGCTGCATCCCATACTCGTCCAAACATATTGTGAAATTATTGACATACCAGGATTGCAAACATATATAATTATCACACAAGAACATAAATAATTATAAATGTCTTCTCACTATCGTTAGATATACATTCATATTTGTAATCAATAACGTGTACTTTTTGGTCAAAGAAACTGTATTAAGAACCCGTATACATTTTTATGTCTTTCTCGCTCGCACGATTCACTGATTTTGAGATATAAAACTGACGGTGTGAGTTATTGTAAATGTTGTCAATATAATCCCTAAATAATAATATCACGGATCTTATAAACTAATATTCGTTTTCTTAGCTTTTGGATTGGCGGAGAAAATCGATGTCAAATTGATTTTATATTTTTTTCACTCTTTCTTCGTCTAATTAATAGGTATTTAAACGAAAATTAATTTAAAGTATCCGTTACATAATTATTAAGTAAAGTTATTTACAACATTTTCCATAACTCGCTCCATAATTTTTAATTCTCAAAATGAACGAATTGTGCGAGCGAGACAGACATAAAAATGTATACGGGTTCTTATCACATTGCAAGCACACCCAGAACCGGAAACTCATTTTCCTTTGGGGAGAAAACTTGTGTTCCTGCGATGAAAAATTAAAAGTTTCACTGCTATCTTTTGATCTATGTATTTTTACAACATATCCTGTTTTTTTGTGAAAATATTTTGAAAACAGTGTAACTTCATTGTAACTATTCAGTATTAAATATTAAACATCGGTCCTTGACCGAAGTACACTATAAACAGTCATGTTTAATTCGATCCTAAACATAATATTGCTTCCACATTCATTATGCGAACCGCAAAAGAGCGAACTCTTTACCTAAGTCTGTGTTTTCTAATAATTACAATATGGGATTTAAGTCGCGAGTGGATACTTCTAGGCAAACGAGCTTCATTATCAACCGCATCGTCGCTTACCATCAGGTGAGATAGTGGACTTATGCCTATTCTGAATTAAAAAAAATATATATTAGACTAGCTTTTATCAAGTTTTCGTACTATCTGTGGCGGCGAGGTGAGCACTTTCTTTGAAAGTCGCAATTGCCCCGACACCGGGTCACGCCCGAAGAACTTCACTTGAATCTCTGAACCCACATCGAGACCCAGCACTGACGGATGCATTATCTGTGGAATTATAACATTTATTATAAAAATATACAAAACAAACAAACGCTTGCACACTCACAGCCCCACACTAAGTTCGAAGACTTGTGTCGTGGGTGCCAAAAATATTTACATCTCACACACACAATCACAACCAGAACTCGAAACACAATTTTTTTTTGGGGAGAAAACTTGTGTTCCCACCGGGAATCGAACCCGATAAAATTTTTGTTATGCTAGATAGTTAAGCATTTGGCCGCTATCTCAACTGATGGAAAGGGATGATGCGGCACTCACAGCCCCACACTAAGTTCAAAGACTTGTATCGTGGGTGCCGGAAACATTCACATTTTATTATCACACACAAATACACCCAGAACCAGAAGCACAAATATCCCTTAGGAAGGAATTTGTGCTCCTGCCGGGAATCGAGCCCGGGACCCACGGCGCAGAGGGCTGACTCCAAGAGCTTCTAATTACCTTCCTGTGGTCCAGCTGTGAGTTATGTACCAGCGCAGGCGCCATCCCAGAATACAAAGTGACCAGGACTCCAATATCTTTGACTTCCACCACCTTGGCTTTGTAAATGGCCCCAAATTCCAGTTCCGGCGTCCGCTCTGCTGCGAGCCAGGAGGAGATTCGTCCGCGCGCTTCCTCCATTGCTGGTTGTGAGGGGGCGAACACGCTGTATTTCGTTTCGTCTATTGGCGTCACCTTAAAAAAACAAGTTTAACTGTACAAATTTTGTCGACTAAAATGTAATTTTTTACAAAAACGGAGGTTCTAATTTCGACTGTATTTTAAAATTTTTATGTGTAACCTCACATAACTTCTTTCCAGGTGAATCGTTTTTTTTTACTTCTCGTGTACCTCTTACAAAGTGCCCTATTATAATTACAATCTAGCCAAACTATGGCTAATCAGTAACACTTTTCTTATTGTCTCTATTTAAGGGCAAGACACTTTGTTCATGTGTCTTTTTGCAGCACTCTCACTATATATTACACTGATATATACTAACACTAGCTTTTGCCCGCGGCTTCGCTCGCGTTAAAAGTATTATTTTAAAATTTACAAAGTTTCATACAAACTTTCATCCCCTATTTTTTCCCCTTCCCTCCGGGGGTAGAATTAATCAAAATCCTTTCTTAGCGGATGCCTACGTCATAACATCTACCTGCATGCCAAATTTCAGCCCGATCCGTCCAGTGGTTTGGGCTGTGCGTTGATAGATCACTATATCAGTCAGTCAGTCAGTCACCTTTGAGTTATATATATTTAATAATAATAGATTACACTAGCTCAAATGATTTAGTTCTTTTAAGTCTTCTCACTAAGTCTGTCTGTCTGTCCAACCGATTTTGATGATTATTTTCTTATTTGAAAGTGCTTTCCACGTGGTCCCATTTAAATTTGATCAGGATCAGACCAGTAGTTTTTGAGTTATCCTCAATAATGTGTATTTAATTCGTTTAATCTGATCGAGGGTTCCGAACAGAAAGCGGTGAAGTCGGTTTTTTAAGCCTTACTTACGTTTAAGTTATTATTTGCTACAAAGGCAAGCATTTAACCACTCTATTACCCGATGGAAAGTGACGATGCGGCCGAGATACCTACTCACTTCCCACAATAAGTGGTCAACCTTTCACATTGCTGTTAACAGAAATGATAACTAAAATCGCGTTCTTGTCCACATATCTATAGTTGGGTGCGCATTCGCCTTCTAAGCAGAGGTACCGGGTTCTATTCCCGGCGGGAACACAACATTTCTCCCCAAGGAAAATGTATGCTTCTGATTCTGGGTTTGATGGCAATGTGAATGTTTCCGGCACCGACGATACAAGCCTTCGAACGTGCGGGCTGTGAGTGTGATAGCGTTTAATCAACCCACCTGTACTCCCGTTTCAACATACAGTTTCTTCAAGTTGCCGCCGCCCAAGCCTAGCAACTTGGATCTCTTGTGTAGTTCGACTTCCATCTCTTCTATCACAGGCATGTTCTCCTTGCGCCCTTCTCTACAAATAATAATAAAAAAAAAAAAAATTGAAATAATTTTAAAGTATAGTATTATTATTATTTTTTATGCTAAATAGTCAAGCATTTGACCACTATCTCACCTGATGGAGATACAGCCTGGTGAAAGACGGACAGACAGCGGAGTCTTAGTAATAGGGTCCTGTTTTACCCTTAGGAGTACGGAACCCTAAAATCAGGCTCTAAGAGCTTTATCTAGGTAAAAGTTACTTTCAAGGTTAACTGTCAGAACACCGTTTCCTCAACCCCTTACCTAGGTTTATCGATGCACTGGTTCATGATATCTATAATCTTGGCCTTTCCATCACATGCTTTCTGGACTGACTCCATGACCACCTTCAGCGGAAGACCTGGGATCTTCACGTCGGCCTGCAGAGCTGTGATACCCTTCTTGGTACCAGCTACTTTGAAGTCCATGTCACCCATGTAGTCTTCTATACCCTGGGGGAAGAGAAACCAGTTATTTTGATTATTGATAAAAAAAAAAAACTATTACACTAATATTATAAATCCGAAAGTTTATGTATAAATCCTGGGTATAAGCTATGTATATTCTAAATTTCATCCAAATCCGTTCAGCCGTTAAAGCGTGAAGAGGGAACAAACATACTTACACACTTACACAAACTTTCGGATTTATAATTTTTTATTTTTTTTATAATATTAGTAGGATTCATCTATTTTGTTTTGTGTTCCATATAGTTGTTTTAAATATTTAGCAATAAATTAATTTTCTATTATATACTGTACTAGCTCGCTTAAACATATTTTCACACATACGCCTTTCAGATTTATAATGTTAGTGTGATTTACAGATCATTGAGTTCAGTAATATTACAGTCCAGAATTAACAATACAAAAAAAGCTGCATCACATACAATTATTGACATACCACGATTGCAAACATATATAATTACTAGCCGTGCCCCGCGCCTTTGCCCGCTATTATCAAGTTAAAAAGTAGCCTATGTGTTAATCTTAGGTATAACGTACATTCCAAATTTGATCCAAATCCGTTCAGCCGTTAAAGCGTGAAGAGGGAAAAAACATACTTATACACAAACTTTCGGATTTATAATATTAGTAGGATTGTAGTAGTACAGCAGTCAAATCAAATCAAATCAAAATCGTTTATTCACATGGGCCCCAAAGAGGCACTCATGAAAGTTAATGAATCTATTGCCAGATTCGCAAAATTACAGCCATCTCGAGAAAACCTGGCAAGAAACTCGGCGGCGCATTTTTTTTTCATTCATTTTTTTTAAAAACATTCTTAATTTCTAATACATAATTTTCTTAACCTAGGTGTTATTATGGTAGTCGCTAGAAAGCCTGTGCAGTTTGCCTCCATGCATCCTTGTCATTAATATAGTCTGTGATCTTATAGTAAGAGTCGTCCACATTACTTACCAACAAGTCAGTGAGTATCCGGTAGTCGTCCATGTTCCCGTGGTGGTTGTACCGCGACACGAGCCCGACGGCGACGCCGGCGGCGGGGGCCGCGAGCGTCACGCCGGCGTCCAGGAGCGCCAGGGACCCGCCGCAGACGCTCGCCATCGAACTGGAACCTGGAAAACAACGTCACTTTAACACGCTTGCTGACTAGACCTAAAATCCAGCCCAGGCGGTGATCCTACTAATATTATAAATCCGAAAGTTTGTATGTAAGTGTATAAGTATGTAAGTATGTTTAGGGAGCAACAGGTGAACGGATTTGGATGAAATTTGGAATGTAGGTAGCTTATACCTAGGATTAGCACATAGGCTACTTTTAACTTGATAATAGCGGGCGAAGGTGCGGGGCAGTGCTAGTGACAAAATAAACTGAACTGCCCGTTGGCTCAGTTGGGTGAGCCAGCGGTACGGAAAGGCATGGTATCAGGTTCCCGCCGGGGACTCATGATTTCTCCCCAAGGAAAATTTGAATTTCTAGTTCTGGTTGTGATGTGAATGTTTCCGGCTGCCACGACACAAGTCATCGAACTTAGTGTGGGGCTGTGAGTGTAAAAGCGTTTATGATATGTTTAATACTGGTGGTAATGGTGAAATATTTTGTGTCACTGAGCGAAAAAAAATATTTATTTTCATAAAAAATGGAGGATAAAACCCTTTTTTAGGGCAAGCATTTGACCACTATGTCATCTGATGGGAAGTGATGATGCGGCCGAAGATGTGACATGCTTGCCTAGAAGACGTGCCTACCTTTTTTGAGACAGATATTAATCTGAATATCCATTACCTAGCAGGTACAATTTTATGCTCGTTAGGCAAGTATTTGACCACAATCTCACCTGATGGAAAGCGATGATGCGGCCGAAGATATACATATATATAAGATAGCATGCTTGTCTAGACACCTATTTACTCTTGACTTGAAGGCACCCAGATTATACCATTCGGGGATCAAAGACGAGGACAATGAGTTCCACTCCTTCGAAGTACGGATGATGTACCAGCACAATGCTCACCATTACTCTCGAGCACTTCAGCAGTAAGCCTGACAGTGTATTGCTGATGAGGCACTACTGGCAGTAGCCCGCGTTCAGCGAGAGCCCCATGGCCCGCCTCGCGACGGCCCGCGGGCCCCGTGCGACCCACTTCGCCCGTCGCGTATGACGGGAACTCGTAGTGGAGGAAGAATGATTTCTCTTTGATACCGCTGTAGGGAAAGGAGGATAATAGATTTCAATATAAAAATATTGTTCTTTTTTGTCTTTCCATTATGTGAGATACTGGTCATATGTAAAACCATATAATTTTAACAAGTAATACCCCCCTGCTACCTACGGCCCAATTGCCTATATTTCCTTAAACTAAACTAAAATTATATACAGCAAAGAACCAAGTTACCTACAAGACATCGAGCCTATAGGTAACTCAAGTGCTCAAGCCCACTACCAATGGGTAGCGTTCCCATCATGCTGGCGGCATTGCCTCTCTGAATTGCAATGCTAATACGTTGAGTCAAATAAGTGCCAGCATTTTGATCACGCGTCGCTTCAACCAGGCGCTCTGATAGATTTTTGAAAATAGAATGAGCTCCCGGTCCCCACGGACCCATATGTTAGCTTATACATAGGTATATATATAGGTTAACATATGACATTCTCTATATATATGCATGCCTTCTAAGCAGGGGTATCGGGTGAACTTTACTAGAACTTCTATTGGAGTTTTGGAGCGAACGCAAAAATCACGTTTTTCAACATTGTATGATTTTCCTACACTCTTGCACGTTTACTAAGTATTAAAGATTAATAATTCACCATTATTACACATTAACACTCGAAGAAGCACAGGTTTTGTTAAATTATACAAAATAAACGTGATTTTATCACTTTCGCGGCAAAAAAATTGATGAAATGTTTGTGTGCGTGATTGAAGAATGGTTTAGATTCGTAATACGCTCCGATAATTAGTGTTTTTATAATTAATTTACTTAATTAACGGCTCCGCTAGTATATATACATAACTAGCGATCCGCCCCGGCTTCGCCCGGGTGTGATAAATGAAGAACCGCTCGACCGATTTTGTGCAAACTTCACATAAACCACTCTACATAACCAATCTACTAAATAGTCCGAACAAAGCCTAAACATTTGGTTTGGATAGGTGAGCCCGTTCTTGAGTTATAAAATAACAACGAAAAGTGGCACTGATTTTTATATAATATATAGATAAAGATAATATATTTTAAACATTACAAGTTCATTTGGACATTGGTTTTTTCCTGCAATAAATAACATATTATATATTATAATTATAATCACCTGGTGAGCATAGTGAGAGTGTCCATTTTGAGTGCACTGTCCGGTGAATCAAAGGCAACCGTACACAGCACTTGCGTCTGTCCGCGCTGAAATAACGAGCTTCCGTGCAGTGGGGGATAGAGGGAAACCTGAAACAAAAAAGAAAACAATATGGTGGATCATAATTGTCAATATATAGCGGGAAAGTAATAGTTCTTAAGGAAATGTATAAAATGCCCGTTGTCTAAATTAAGATCACCTTCTAAAAAGAGTCGGGTTTGATTATCGGTGGTTAACACAGTTTGTGCTTTCTCCCCAAGGGAAATTGGTGTTTCTAGTTCTGGGTGTGATTGTGAGATATGTGAATGTTTTCGGTACCCGCGACACAAGTCATCGATAGTGTGGCTGTGATTGTGAAATCGTTTATGATATGTTTTTATGTTTAATACATGGATTTCGTGACCACGCTTAAGTGTCCAAGGAACATAGGCGACAAAACAAAATATAAGCGACAATTCCATATCACTTATAACTTCGTAAGGTGTTATTAAAAATGGTGCTATTGTCGTGCGAAGCGCACAAGCACACACACAATCACACCCAGAACCAGAAGCACAAATTTATCTCGGGAAGAAAACATGAGTTCCCAATGGGAATCGAACCCTATATCCGCTGAGATAGCGAACGTGCCAACTAAGCCAACGGGCTGTTCTAAATTGGAAGATCGATGTCCAAATTTTTTTTTACGCTTTCACACATTTAAACATAGCTATTAAAATATTGTTACTGCCGAACTACCCACATATTCAAACATAGGAAACATAGCTGTTAAAAGATTGTTACTGCCGAACTACCCACACATTCAAACATAGGAAACATAGCTATTAAAAGATCGTTACTGCCGAACTACCCACACATTTTTTTTTTTTTTTATTCTGTATAGGCAAGCATTTGACCGCCATCTCACCTGATGGAAAGTGACGATGCGGCCAAAGATGGAACATGCTTGCCTAGAAGGTACCTATTCACTCTAGACTTGAAGACACCCAGATTATACTGTTCAGGAAACAAAGACGCAGGCAATGAGTTCCACTCCTTCGCTGTACGGATGATGAACGTAGAAGCAAAGCGCTTCGAGCGAACTGGAGGTATGTCAACCATAAATGGATGACGTTTGACAGTTTGTCTTGTTGTTTGATGGTAAAACGGGCATGGAGGAATTATATCATGTAATGCCTGATGAAACTGAACACTGAAACATGAACTACCCACACATTCAAACATAGGAAACATAGCTATTAAAAGATTGTTACTGCCGAACTACCCACAAATTCAAACATAGGCACACAGTTACCTGACAGCTTATATTTCTAAGATCATCCAAGTGCCTGCCGTCGCATCTCGTGTCCGTTTCAAAGATCATATCCCTGAATATTTGCTTGAGGTTGGTGTTGAAAGCGTCTTGCAGTTGGTTCACGTCTGCCTCGGTATCCCGGAGTTGGTTGAGGACTGTCTGACGAAGCTCGGAGACTGCATTGTCTCGGGATATTTTATCGTGGGTGTGATCGCTGGAGACAAGATGATGTTTTATGGTTGTAACAGACATTTTTATTATAAATTATACGAGAGCAACTAGTCGGAGTATTTTCGACGGGCTGCTCTGCAACCGGCCATTTTGTTAAATACGCAAAGTCTTCAGATCACACTCCTATTGATATTAGTATGATCCTTACCTCAGTATTTCTCTAATCTTCATAGAAGATAAAGTCTTCACAGAGTCAACGATGCTCTGGTCTAACGGTGCTTGCGTTTCATATTCACGTTTTCTTTTACCGTGCTTTTTTTGTAAGCCCTCTATACCTTTTACTATGTGCTGAGCCTCTTTCGTACCTGAAAGGAAAATGGAATAGATAAGCATGTTTACTACCCCCGACCACATCATCTCTTACCAGTATTGTGAATTGTAAGTATGTTAAGCGAGTTTTCCACCAACCACAGATAAATAAAAGCAAGCTGCCAAAAAACAAACAACAACAAACACTCTTTTAGGCCTACACTAAGTTCGATGACTTGTGTCGTGGGTGCCGGAAATATTTACATCATACACACAATCATAACCAGAACCAGAACACAAATTTTCCATGGGAAGAAAACTTGTGTTCCAACTGGGAATCGAGCCCGAAACCCCTCCCTGCTTAAAAGGCATATATACAGACAATTATCATGTATATATAATAATATTTTGAACTGTCCGTTGGCTTAGTTGGGTGGGCGTATGTAGGGAAAGGAGGATAATAGATTTCAATGAAAAAAAACGTATTTTTTTTGTCTTTCCATTAGGTGAGATACTGGTCATATATATATATATATATATATATATAGAGTGTGAGATACTGGTCATATATATATATATATATATATATATATATATATATATGACCACCTAATGGAAAGACAAAAAAAATACGTTTTTTTTCATTGAAATCTATTATCCTCCTTTCCCTACATACGCCCACCCAACTAAGCCAACGGACAGTTCAAAATATTATTATATATACATGATAATTGTTATCCTTCTTATAACATTCCACTTAGTGTCTAAACAGTCTATGCCGAATTTACGCGACCGAACTTCGGCGTGATTACGCCTGCAATGCTATTTCAATTAGTAGGAACACATTTGGTGAAATATGTATATTTATAATATCAGTGCGACTAAATCCCCAAACTGCCTGCATTGTTCCAAGTTGCTTAAATGTAGAACAAAGCTTTGCAGTTTTACTCAATCCATCTCCAATTCACTTTTACTTTCACTTTTGCATATTTCATCAACATCATCACCGAAAACACCTACTTTGGAATGGCTTAGTCGGTAACCTTGAGCCATCCTACGCTACATAAAAGAGCTGGGATGGCTTGGGTAGATGCTGTCAGGGGATATGCACAATACACCCAAAGCGGGACGTCAGAGCAGGCCATATCACCCCTTCCACATATAATAATTTGACTCAATCCATCCATCTTTTCCATCCTCTACTTATATATCCATCCACATTCATACCCACTGTCAAAAAAATTCATACACACATTACTTATAAAACCAAAATACGTAAATGGTTTTGACTTACATTCATACCTAATTTGATGGCCTTCAGCAGATCCTGCTGCAGAACATCTTGAGCGCTACCCTCCATCATCACAACTAAGTTGGCCTTGGTCGCAGCCACCACCAGGTTTAGAGTTGAGGTTTGCAGGTCTTTGCGGGTAGGGTTGATGATTATTTCATTGTCGATAAGGCCTAGTCTGTAATGGATGGTAGAGAATGGATAATGCCAGTTTTATAATAAGGAATATGCATGAGACTTATACGTATGTATGATAAGAAATTTTTTAATCTTGATATAGATATATAGGAAGAGATCGCTTTTAGCGATAAGACCGCCTATTGTTGCACTAATTTTATAAGTAATTATTTTCTATTGTTTTGTCACAAATATGGTGTTCAATAAAGAGTTTATCTATCTATCTATTTCTATAGCTATGGAATTATGAGCCATAAATAATTACGTAAGGATGACATTGGCGATTCTGACCCCCCCCCCAACCCTCATTTAAGGGTTATCCTACCCTCATAAATCTTGAACCCACTTTCCTCTTCCTAAGTAAAATTATATATAGTTTTCAACGGACTTCATCACAGGAGGTTCTCAAGGCGAATTTTTTTTTATGTATGTTATGCTATATGCCAATTATGAATCATTTTGTTTTTTTTTTGTTTTGTAGATTATACCTCAGAGGTGGTTTCATATAAATTTTATTGAAATCGATCAAGACAAAATCGAAACATAAGTAGTGAAGTCGGTTTTCTTAAGCAATGCTTGTGTTTAATAATAATTAAACACATGCAATGCTTAAGAATAATAAAATGTTATTAAAAAAAGATCAGTTACTCTAAAACTGTCAGTTTGAGGTATTTCAAAGATTTTGATTTAATACAAAGTAGAATAGAATGAAGAAAATCATTTGGCATCCAAAATGGAACTGGATTTCTAATATTAAATTTTGACTTAAGAATTGGTTTTAATCTGATTACGATTTATTGATGTCAATAACTTCAACTTTACTTTACAGCAGCCATTGAGTTGAGTACTACTCAAACGCTGAAAGAATATTGTATAGTCTCTTCCTTTTAATCGAGGGTCATAGCTTAAAATCCTACTTACTTCTGATGAAAGTATATTTGTATGAAATTCATGGTGATAAGGCATTTCCTCATGATCACCTGCCTTGCTTTCCTGAACCGAAGTATAGTTGCAGTTGAAGTTCATGTTTATATTATCCTTGAGATGCATTCTAGGCCTGGCATGTTCACTACTCGACACATCATCACTTACCATCAGGTGAGATTGTGGTCAAAAGCCTACCTCTAAGAGATATCAAATTTATAGTTATATTAATATTAGATAGTTATTACCTGACTGCACCCACAGGCCCATTCCAAGGAACATCAGAAAGGGCCAATGCAGAGCTCGCAGCGTTTACTGCTATAGTTTCTGGAGGATTTGTAGCATCTACTGCGAGCATATTGCACACTATTTGTGTGTCGTAGAAGTAGTTTGGTGGGAAGAGAGGTCGGAGTGAACGATCAATTAGGCGGGAGGTGAGGATTTCTCTTTCTGTTGGGCCTGTAAAAAATAAAAGGTAAGATAATATGCTTCTTATATGTACAGCTATTGAAATATTGGTGACCAGCAGGCCTACCATGAAGCCTGCCAAGTTCCTGGCAGTTCATTTATTGGATCCATATTTGTCTTGCTAAAACTTGTATTTGATTTGATAAATTACTCTGTGATGCCGAAGCAGGTTAAAACAGTTCAGCAATTGTATGTTCGTGGTAAGTAAAAATTTTAGCAGGACAAATATCGATACAATAAATGAACTGGCCGGAACTTGGCAGGCTTAAAAAGTTCATGGTAGGCCTGCTGAAAGGTAATTGCATAATTGTATTTTTTTTTTAAATCTTTAAACAAAGGACCTCTTTTTCTTTCCTCTTGTTTACACTCTTGGTCCCACTCTTCCATCTTGGTTATGGTATTTTACCTTTGTCTAACGATTTAAAGGAATAATAATGCATAATAAGCTAGTCTTATATATTATGCCAAAGAAAAAGGAATTTGTACCTAATTCTCTTCTCAAAAAGTTAGTAGGTATTCTCCCCGCAGCAGCTGCTTTCTGTCTATAATCCACAACTAGAGGTAAGAATGAGCTGCTGCTCTGTTTGGCTTTAGAAACTACTGTGGACAGCACACTGGTGTCTCCAAGGGTCGCAACACAAGCTCCATCTGCGAAACGGGCGTAGCGACCAGTGGACAACTTTAGAGATGACCTGAAAAAAATGTAAAAGGTTCTACTTTTAATTTAAACTTTTTCGACTTTATTAAGAAGGCAGAAGAGATCCACTCTGACTGAGAAAGGGCTAGTAGAGGCCTATGATGATAGATAAGGTGGAAATTCAAATAATTAAGTAATTGCCCGAGTCGGTGTTACCTGATGCGCACAATATGGGAGTCTTCAAGTTAAGAATGAATAGGTATCTTCTAGGCAAGCTAGCTCCATTGTCAACAACATTTTTGCTTACCTTCAAGGAGATGGTAGTCAAAAGTTTGCCAGTCAGGAATAAAAATAACAAATTTTACTAATACTTAGCCCCGTACTTTCTTGTTTGTCGTATAGACTAGTGGACAGTCCTAGTGTCTGGATTTTTCAGGCGGCCTGAAGGCATCTGACATGGCCTTGCAAAATACTGATAGAAACACAACTCTTCTCCCCAAGGAAAATTTGTGTTTCTTGTTCTTAGAGTGGATGTGAATGTTTCCGGCACCCACGACACAAGTCATGAAACTTAGTGGGGCACAAAGTGAAAAAAAAAATTACAAGATAGAAATAGATAAGAAACCTAAGGTGAGCCCTAAGGGTGGTTATTGATAGGACATATTATATAGGAATACATTAAAACTAAGATCAAAATATAACCAACATAACCTCAAAACTTACCCATTAGAAAATGGAACATCAATATCGCCGACATGCTGAGATGAGCAAAACCTTACGCAGTGGCGAGTTTTTACTCGTATCCTAGTTAGTATCATTCTGTTTCTTGGCAGCATCTTTAGCCCGATTCAGGGGTCAAGGAGAGAACACAACGATGAAATTTCCAAGAGCCGCTGCGGTCAAATTTTTTAAAGCACGGTAGCCGCTAATTTGCTAACTAGATATCTTAAATTATATTCTGTAGAGGCTATTTATATCAAGAGGTGTCTGAAAAGAAGCTGAAACCTGAAATTAAAAATAATGGAAAAATCGCTTCAAGACACAAAATTGCTAACTGTCAAGTGTCAATACATTTGGCAATAAAACTCATTGGTCTAATAAAAAATACAGATATAACGGACGGAACACCAAGAGATGAGCCCAAAAAGCTATTTTCATTTTTAACCATCTTTACAAAAGGAGGAGGCGGTTCTCAATTCTTCACAACATTTTTTATATTCATAACTCGATTACTCGAAGACTGCTGACAGATTTGGAAAATCCAAGGTCATTTTGATCCCAAAGCAAAATGTCAAGGTCTAATCAAGAGTTCCGGAGATAACGCGGTGAAGCCAGTTTATTATTATTATTTGATCTAATTTGCTGCTATATTCTATATGCTAAAATGGAATGTTAGAGGCGAGGCATTCGCTTATTCGCCTTCACTCCCTAGTCCTGTGGATTGTATTTGTATTTTTTACTAAGTCCATTTACCAGTGTACTGTCAGTGGTCAACTGTGGCAGGACCGCAATTTGACAACCGAAACCTATAGTGAAATTGATAAAATTGCGGTATTAAAATGGCCTTAATATATAGTGGATGATGATTTGCCGCGAAAGTAAAAAAAAGGCGTTGTTGATTTTGTATAATTTTCCAATACCTATGATTTTAAGAGTGTTAATGTGTAATAATTAATAATAATGGTGGATTATTAGCCGTTAATACTTAGTAAACGTGCATAAGGGCAAATCATACAAAGTTGTGGTGATTTTCTCCTTCGCTCCAAAACTCCAATAGAAGTTCTAGTAAAGATTCTATCACTTCACTACGACATGACTTGACTATGACTCTTTTACTTGACAAGACTGTGACTTTTAATTTGAAATCACTTTTACTTGAATTTTACTTGACATTGGCTGAATGCACCAGATTGCGAAGCCAAGATTAAAAGGAAATAAAATGGGCTGTAAAATAAAAGTTGAAGTTAATTGATAGATCAAAATCAAAACAAATAGACTAATACAATTATTTACGAATATTTTAAAATAATTTCGATGATTAAAAATATCATCTTTTTTCTTACATCTAAGTGAATCAGTATAATTCAGATACATTATGTCTCACTAAATGTATGGTTTGTTGTAATTGTAATTTTATAAAATGAAAAAAGTACAAGGAAATGATTCATTTCAACGCATTAATTTCCTCTACCAGGTAAGAATGTATAGATTGCTTTGCCACCCGCAATATTGAAGCTATCACATGGGCACAAGACTGCAATAGCTTACATGAGTATGATCTGCACCAGTTGT
The DNA here is from genome assembly GCA_948107665.1 of Lomographa bimaculata. NCBI lineage: Eukaryota > Metazoa > Arthropoda > Insecta > Lepidoptera > Geometridae > Lomographa > Lomographa bimaculata. The sequence goes on from OX403603.1 coordinate 2,483,460, forward strand.
TTTTAGAAGTGGACTTTAGATGTCATGGACACATGGATATGGATGATAGTTATGGGAGTGCTTTGAAACTCTGATCCGCAACATTTTTGTGTGACGAAAAGTGGTGTACCCATAACATAAATTTGTGTAATACACAACTTTTCGTCACACAAAAGTATTTTTACACACTTCTTCACTTGTATGTATGTTTGTAACCGACTCCTTTGGACTTAATTTTAACCCACTTCAAACCGTGAGATTTCATTTAAACTTCATAGACTTATCGAGGACCAATGTCAATACAAAAATATGTATTTTTTTTTATTTATAAAGCGTTTATTTTTTGTTTTTTTTTTAAACTATTATATGTATTATAATGTCAAGATAGGCAAGCATTTGACCACAGCAAAGCTCTGTATTATGATTTTGTCACTGTTTATGTCACAATTTGGATTGAGCATCTATGTCACACATGGTTAATTTTTGTATTTCTGATATTAGTTGTTGACCGCAATCTGACCACTAAGTTTTGTTTTATGCTCAATAAGCAATAAGTTAACCATTATCTCACCTTGCCTGCCAAGACGATTTCTAGAAAATACCTATTCACTCTTGACTTGAAGACACCCAGATTATAATATAAGTGGTTGAGGGTGTTAAATATGCTAGACCAAGAATCCATAGAAGTCAGGTTAAAAGTTAAAACTTCTTCCATTCCAGATCAGTAAATATGTGGTTGGTAAAAATCCAGCACTGTCTTCATATTACAACAATCTGGCTATAAATGTAGCAAAGAAAAATGTTTTAAAAATGTAAGTATCAATCGTCTTATCGATTCATTCGAACTACTCATTGGCTCAGTTGGTGCACCTTCTAAGCAGGGCTATCTTATCTATCGGGTTCGATTCCCAGTGGGACTAGTTTTCTCCTCATGGAAAATTTGTGTTTCTGCTTCTGGCAGTGATTGTTTCCGGCACCCACAACACAAGTCACCGAACTTAGTGTGGGGCTGTGAGTGTGAAAGCGTTTATATCATATTATAACTGCACTATATCCCTTAATAAAGTATAATGATTAAAGCTTTTGAGGTTAATTGCTTATAACTTTTATTTTATATAATAATTATTTGGACTTTTGTTGTTCAAGTACAGTACATAAGTTTCAGCTTTAAATGTGAAGCCGTTTTTGAGATAGATCCCGGGACAAAATTGGTCTAAAAACAGTGACTATGGTGGGCTTCTTAATTGTTATTTTCCAATATAGATTTTTTCTAAAATCGGTTTCATACTCTTCATGCAAAGCTATTTTCATCAATACCCCACAAGGCTATATAATAAAATAAAAAATATTTTACTCCCCACTTCATGTATGAGTGCTCCCTTAATAAATTCATTTATATCATTTAAATTGTTATGTTTGGCTTTGGGCCATAGCTTTACTTATTATCTGAGAATTTGAAGTTATTCACTTGTATGGTTTAGACGCTAGATGCCTCTGACAGACGGACGGACGGACAAATTGCCGAATCGCCCAAGTCAACTTAGAGATCTCGCTTCAAACAATTAAATGAGTGTTAAGGTACACCACCGTCACTGCTTTTAACATTTTAGCATCTCCCTTTAGTTGTCTGGAAGAAATCGCTTTGAGTGATGAGACGGCCTTTTGTGTTCCTATTGTATTTTAAGATTTCTTTCTTTGCAAGTGTTCTTTTAGTATGCAAATAAAGCATATATAGATACCTAGGTAATAGACAAATGCTTTATCTGAATAAAATCTGGTCCAGAACAGCATAGGAAGTTCGGGACAAGATTTTTTTTATTTTGACTTAATACTCAATAAATAAATAAGTCAATAATCAATAATCACCCACCCAGAGCTTTTCTTTTTTGAAAGTCTTTCATGCCTTCATGGTGACAAGCCACTTTTTAGACCACTTTTTTCAAATTACCGCTAAGATTTTGTACCTACCTAATAGAAAAAGAAAATAATATATGTTACCCGAGTACTTAATTACCTATCCTTTTCTTTCAGTCATCCGGACATAAAGCAGCAAATATGCAAGAAATGCCGATGCATCCTTGTTGATAGCGTCTCTGCAAAGATGAAAATTAAAAACAACAACAAGTCAAACACTATAGAGTGGACTTGCAATATGTGTCAGGCCAAGAAGAGTTTTCCCGCCAAAAAAGAAAATGAGCATAGAGTGTGGGCGGAAACGGAAGAGGCTGTTGTTGAGGTTATAAGTTAGAAGTGGGATTTTTATAGATCTCTGAGACTGTGAATTAAAATAAGTTTATGTACCCTTTTTGTTTATTTGTTTATTTACCAAAGACACATATTGTTACAAATTATACGTAAATTTTACACTAGAATTGGTCATACATTCGGAATAATCAAAGTTACAGTCATTCAGTTATGTTGCTGTCGGCCCCAATCTAGGCTAGGTCTACATCTTGTGGCCCAGTGACTCTTTTACTAAGCTGGATGTGTCGCGAGCGTGATAATAATACTCACTACTATTGGGTTAGATTTCAGTCAAGGTCTTATCACCCACACTGTTTTTAATTTGGATACCCAAGTAATGTTACTTGGGTATGATTGTGGTAGAAAGATGGTAGTAGAAAATAGAAACTTATTAGCTTACAATGCCTTGATTGATCTCACACCCTACATCGATCATTTAACTACCTTAAACAAGTATATATAGCAGTTCCACGAAATAAATATAATATAATAGATATTATACAAAATATATTTTCAAAGAATTCAATTTGAAACAAATTAAATTAAGAAAATATATTTGAAGGTATATTTTATGTTATTTACTACTACTTCCTATATTAGTAGTTTAGTACAGTCGAAGTTCCCCTTTAGTAGAGAAATATGTCGCTAAAATCAGTCAAAATGAAGTCCCAGCAGCTATCTTTCAGAGCCATTCTTGGCTTAACGTGTTGACCACTCTAGACCCTGTGGTCGAGTCTATGGACAGTCATAACCTACCATGTGAGATAGTGGTTTAACGCTAGCCTAAAACATAATTAAATAAATATAATAGTTAAAAAAAACTAAAAAACACGCTTTATAAATAAAAAGAAAAATAAATAAACATATTTTTGTATTGTCATCGGTCCTCGATAAGTCTACGAAGTTTAAATGAAATCTGACGATTTGAAGTGGGTCAAAATCAAGTCCAAAGGAGTCGGTTACAAGTGAAGCTAATAAAAAGCATGTAAAAATGTACACTAAGTAAGTAAGTATATATATTACCTAATATATATATCGGCGCGAATTCTACTTAGTTTGAAAACCATCACCACAAAGGCTACATCAAGCATGAAAAACGTTTAATTATAAGAATCAAAACCCTTGTTAAACTTAAATTATTGATGATTGATGATTGACGATTGATGATTGACAATTGATGAAAGGCGATTAATGATGAGTTATTGATGGTTTGTCGTTGATGGTTAAACTTAACTACACTTTTGTACAGTTAACTATTTATTGACTCGAAAACTAAATTTGTTAGTAGTTCTTATGTAAAAATACACTTTCACACGGATTGTAGCTCCTGGTATAGTCCGTGTGTTGCGAGTTTACTTTTGCTATAAATACGGGCGACGGTCGACGGGCAGCTCATTCTTGATCGAGCCTCCGGACCGAGCGGACGTATTTGAAGCGAATTTCTGAAACCGAATCGACTTCAGTCGAGTTCGAGTCAGCGCTGCTGACGTCACTCTTTTTAAAAACCACTGCGGGGATCCTACCCCGTCATATATATTTAAGTGTATCGACCTACAAGATTTATTATTGATTTTTCATCTACTCATAACGTTTGCTATATACAGTGAAGGTCGTTTCAATACATTTCCAAAGATGACGCGCGATCATCATACATCGCAACCAAACCATTAAATCGGTTAGGTTTATGTAGATAGGAATATGTATACCTAATCTCGCAAACTATTACATGTTAGCCGTATCCCGTGGCTTCACTCGCGGATAAATATAGCATAGAGGACTGATCTATATATCTCGTTTTAGATTAATTTCTGGTATCGCAACCTTAACCGAGCGAAGCGTCTCTGTTTCAGCTTTGGCAAAAATGATGTCAATCAGGAATACGGTAATGCTTGCACACTACTGCTTGGCGGTTGAAAGACTGGCAAAGGGGTGGTAGGTTTTTTTTAATGATATCTTGGCGATCAATAACCATTATCTCACCTGATGGAAAGTGATGACACGGCCAATGATGTCACATGTTCGCTTAGAAGATATCATTCACTCTTGACTTGAAGACTCCCAGATTATACCTACCGTTCGGCGAACAAAGACGCGGGCATTGAGCTCCACTCATTCGCAGATCTACTTGTAGCCTTATTGTATCTACTGAAGTGAAGATAAGGAAGGGTATTCCTTTTTAAGATTCATAGGTACCTATCTTTTTTTTTGTTTATTTTATAATCATTTTACATATAGTTTATAGTAGGTACCGTACCATTAAACCAAAAGAGGTTTGTGTTGGTACAGTCATTCGCACAGATTCACACTGTTTAGCAGTTACTAGAGTTTAATCAACTTTTTAATCTAAAATTAACATACACAATAAACCTACGATTACCCAGATAATTTTGATATGACGCAGATAAAGCACCGTGTTCACTGACATAATATTTATTATATAAATTAACTAGCTTTTGCCCGCGGCTTCGTTCGCGTTAAGAAGTATTATTTTAAAATTGACAAAGTTTCATACAAACTTTCATCCCCTATTTTTTCCCCTTGGGGGTAGAATTCATCAATATCCTTTCTTAGCGGATGCCTACGTCATAACATCTACCTGCATGCCAAATTTCAGCCCGATCAGGTCCAGTGGTTTGGGCTGTGCGTTGATAGATCACTATAGCAGTCAGTCAGTCACCTTTGAGTTATATATATTGAGATATATAGAAGAAAGATACGAGTATATTTAACATAAGTATACCTAATCCTTTTAAATATTCTTTAGGTAAACGTGCCTACTACATACAAACATACGTATGTAGAATTATTGGTAGGGACATAGATAAACATAAATACGGATACTTACTCGTTTTAATAAAAATATATCTGAAGGGTAAGTAACCGAGGACTGACAAATTTAATAAAATCGGTAACATTTATCTATGTGAAATCAACTTCATTACTAAAGGCTACCTACATTTTTTTTATACTAGATAGGCAAGCATTTGACCGCTCTCACCTGATGGAAAATGACGATGCGGCCAAAGATGGACCATGGAAATTCACTCTAAACTTAAAGACACCCAGATTATACTGTTCAGGGAACAAAGACGCAGGCAATGAGTTCCACTCCTATCATAATATGTATACACATCCACTTGACTATATACTTATGAATCTAATACATATATGTTTTGATTTTTTTTCTTTCATGCCTAACTACGGGCCAATTGCCTATATTTCCTAAAACTAAACTAAAACTATGTACAGCAAAGAACTAAGTTACCTACAAGACATCGAGCTTATAGGAAGGTAACTTATATATATAAATACTAGCTTTTGCCCGCGGCTTCGCTCGCGTTAAGAAGTATTATTATTAATTAGGTATAGATCCCCTATTTTATCCCCATGGGGGTAGAATTAATCAAAATCATTTCTTAGCGGATGCCTACGTCATAAAATCTAACTGTTTGCCAAATTTCAGCCCGATCCGTCCAGTGGTTTGGGCTATGCGTTGATAGATCACTATGTCAGTCAGTCAGTCACCTTTGAGTTATATATATTTAGATACTTAATACCTACTTAGTTACATATAGTGCTGATGTAAAAATGTTATGTGAATAATTTTGTAATTAAAACTATCGCGTTTGCTTATCATTTTGGTACTTACTTGTTATTAATCGCGCTAATTTTTGTGTCAAAAATACTCCTAGTTTCGAACGTATAGTTTTGCTCTAATGGGAGTTGGACGTCAGCAGGCCGAGTAATACCTACCGACTCCTATATAATTATACTAATATTATAAATCCGGAAGTTTGTGTGTAAATGTGTAAGAGTGTAGGTATGTTTGTTTTATCTTTAGGCTGAACCGGCTAAACTGATTTGGCTGAAATTTCCAATGTACCTACATAGCTTATACTATAGATTTAGCTCATAGGCTACTTTTTAACTTAAATAACGCGGGCGAAACCGCAGGACACGGCTAGTGTATGTATTTGTTTAAATTTCTTTATTACCACGTATCTAGTTAGTGTAGTGGTGTGCGCTTTGATATTCGCATACAGCGTGAATGTAGTAGTTAGGTAGATATATAGTAGTAAGGGATCTAATCACAACCAAAATCCGTAACATTAATTTCCTTTGGGGAAACACTTATGCTCCTGCCGGTAATCGAACCCGAACTGCTTGAAAGGCGAACGCGCACGTAACTAAGCTAACGAGCAGTTCAAATAGGCCACCATTTCTCTTCCAGTTATATTACCTGGTTTCTACATTCTATACCGTTACTCCTGTATCGCTTTCGGTCCCCGAGGGCGCATCTGTACATGCTTATGTATTTCGTGGTGATTTCTATAACGTTTCTAACCAACCATGCATAATGCATGAGCGCGATATATCAAATTCAAACTATATGCGTGAACCGGGTCGCTGGGGCGCGTCGTATTTTCGAAAATTGCTACCCCGAGGAATATCTTTAACATTGAGAAAGGTGATATTGACTGGCCACACGATCTCGGGGTACCTTTTGCTCGATTATTTTGTTTGTGGCTTGAGGTGTTTACTGGAGTGTTCTAGAAGGGTTTTTTATATTGAATTACTATGTGTAGGTATAGGTTGTGATGAGTAATTAAAAGAAAAGAAGAAAAAATTAAAAAAAATAATCATCTTAATCGACTCACAACGAAAGAAGTTATGAGGTAACTTTTGAAGTCGGTTTAAAACGAGAACATCGTCAAAGTAGTCTACAGAATACGCATTACTGACGATATTTCAAGAACTACTGGTCAGATCTTGATCAAATTTAAATGGGACTAATAGGAAAGCAACATATTTCAAACTAAAAAAAAATAATTTTGAAATCGGTTCACGTGGAAAGAAGTTATGAGGTAAAAAAAATACAGTCGACTTGAGTACCTCTTCCTTTTTTGGGAAGTCGGTAAAAATACAACACAAATTAAGAACCTCCTCCTTTTTTAAAGTCAGTTAAGTTACTAATTCTAAAAATACAAGTGTAGTTATTTAACTAATAACGAGCCAGGTACGCCTCCATTCTTATCTTGCTGTCTCAATACCCTGGCTTCCCTTTGCTCGTTCTGTCGGCACCAGCGAGATAAGAAGTGGCGAACCAGTGATGCCAGATCTATGCGATCATCATAATGTAACAGATTTAGTCATATTCTCAACTAGCCGTGCCCCGCAGCTTCGCTCCCTATTATCAAGTTAGTAGCCTATGTGTTAATCTTAGGTATAATCTATGTACATTCCATATTTCATCCAAATCCGTTCAACCGTTAAAGCGTGAAGGAACAAACATACTTACACACAAACTTTCGGATTTATAATATTAGTAGGTAACATATAAAACAAAGTTGGGCTTGATACAACACTTATATATCGAGAACGGATGGACCGATTTTAATGATCTTTGGATTGGTTGGATTTATTTCCGCAGAATATCTATTGGTATATAAATATATAAATACGAAACAAAAAAACATTTTCTCTTACATTTTGTAACGGAATTGGGGTTTTGATGATATTTTGAAAATTAACGCGGGCGAAGCCGCGGCGAACAACTAGTAGTAAATAAAATAAATGATAAAATTAAAAACATGACTGCAAAAAATTAATCAAATAAATTCATAGCGATTTAAACAGTCTAATAACTATATAAATAACAATAAATGTATCATAAGTAAATAAAATAGGCCCACGCGTTTGGTCTCTAGATTGCTCTCTATTTTTGTAAAGGAAAAAAGATACATAGGCTATAGGATAAACGCAATCCCTCTTTTGCAGTCGAGTAAAAATGTAGCCATAATCATCACATGAGATTTTAAGTTTAGTCTTATGACATGCTGTACGTGTAAAGCATATAAATCACACTTATATTGTAAATCCGAAAGTTTGTGTGAATGTATGTTTCTCTTCACGTTGTAACGGCGGAACGGATTTGAATGACATTTGAAATGTGCATAGTTTATACCTAGGAATAACACGTAGGCTACTTTTTTAACTTGCTAAACGCGGGCGAAGCCGGGGTGCACGGCTAGTAAATAATAATAAGGTAAACATAAAACATAAACGCTTTCACACTCACAGCCCCACTATGTTCGATGACTTGTGTCGTGGGTGCCGGAAACATTCACATCACACAATCACAACCAGAACCAGAAACACAAATTTCCCTTGGGAAGAAAACTTGCGTTTCCGTCGGGAGTCGAACCTAACAAACTACGCCAACGGGGAGTTCAGATGGTAGTGAAATTCAAAATTCAAATTCAATTTATTCAAAATAAGAAGTGGGCACTTACAACAACGTAGACAACTTAATTAATATGACTTATTAGTATAGGTACATAAATATATGCTGTTGAACTTATAGGCTCTCTAGTTCCCACACTAGGATACCCTGTGGCAACCATTCTCTTCCATGCTCAGGCACTTACAATTAAACTAATAAATGTTAAAAAACTGGATCTTCTCACATTTTTTTTTTATTCTCGGTAGGCAAGCATTTGACCACTATCTCACCTGATAGAAAGTGACGATGTGGTCGAAGATGGAGCATGCTTGCCTAGAAGATACCTGTTCACTCGAGATTTAAAGACTCCTAGATTATACTTAACGGGAAACACAGACTCGGGCAAATAATTCCATTCCTTAGCAGTACGTATAATAAATGTGGAAGCAAAACGCTTTGTACGCACCCTTGTAATATCGACCATAAACCGATGTCGCGTGGCTGATTGTCTGGTAGTCCGATGGGAAAAGGGGGATAGGGGAATCAAATCATGCAATTCCGTGGCACACTCTCCGAAATGTATCCTATAAAAGACCGATAGACTTGCGACCTTACGACGATGTTCTAGGCTTTGAAGCTTCGCATCCGTCAGTCAGTCATTAATATTATAAGTCCGAAGAATAATAGTAGTAAGTCCCGTGGTTTCGCCCGACAAACGCGGGCAAAGTCGCCTTATAATATACGAACACAAGTATTATTAGCTAACCACTTACATTCATTCTACGAACATGTTCTAAGTTCTGTGGCTTACTTTATACCAGCTCGCTAGGAGCTAAGGAGGCTAGCTGTATAGCTAACAAAGCAAAAGACGGCCTCTGATAAGGTAATTTTTAAAGAACCGATATAAAATCATGTTCGCCTTACTTTGTATTCACCTACTAATCTCATAGTATCATCAAATTATCCCCTTGTAAGTAACATCGAAAAATCTTCTCGAGGGGCCATATTAGTATTCTCTAGGGATACGAGTCGAGTAAAAGTACATTTGAAGTAAATAATTGGGCGTATATGCCCCTTGGTGACATAGGTTACAGTTGGGGCTATTTTAGGCGGTAGAGCATTTCATAGAACCTTGCTCTATATCCCAGCTATTATATAATGTGTGCAGTATCTCGGGCGAAATACTCTGTTTAATCTAACATCACTTACCATATGCCTATACGGATATATATTGTACTAGCTGTTCCGGCGACCTTCGTTCCGCCTAACAGTCAATGAATGTGCATGTTTAGGAAGCCATACCCGGCATGCGTTACAATGCCACGTGACTATATTATTACCTCCTTCATGTTTATATTTGCCTAGTACTTTACCAAATCCGAGTACGTATGAGAAAATGATTTTATACACATATAAAAAAAAGTGACGTTCCTAAGTATTCTGTGTCCGTCTCCTGGTTCTAAGCTCCCCACCAATTTTCAGCCTTATCGGTTCAGCCGTTCTTGAGTCATAAATAGTGTAACTAATACGACTTTCTTTTATATATAGATATATAATGTTCCATTATTTATTATATTTATTTATTTGTATGTAAATAATATTTAAATTAAGCAATTTAAATATTATTAATGCATGTGTAGCGTAATTCATTGGAGAACACCGACCGCAAAATATATCAATTATTACTATCCTGTCCATCCAAAGGCCACCTGTAAGAAATTGCTTAATGTGATAAGGCTGCCCCTTGTACAACAATTCTTATTTTTAGTGTTTATTTTATTACCATGTTACTTAACCGTATTATTGGTGTTTAATAAATAAATATTGTATTGTATGCCTATACTAAATAAGAAAAAATATGTTGGTTTGTAGCTTTGGCGTAAAAATATGTGTAAAATGACGTTGTCGATTTTTTAAAAGTTGAAACCATGACTTTTTCTTTCGCTCCAAAACTCCAATAGAAGTAATGTCTCTACCACTTTACTTGGGCTTGACTATAACTTGATCATGACTCCTTTACTTGACTTTGACATTCACTGGTGACTAAGTTTAGTATATTTTTTTGAAAAATAATCGGCTGCTTATGAATTAATACAATTTCGCCATAAAACGTTTCGCTGATTTGACTAGGCATGAGAAAACCTACAAAAATAGGTTCTAACTACGGGAGACAATAATGACGACCCGATATTTCACGGCCCGATTTTGTACAGCCAATAATGCACAGACTGATAATTCATGTACATAGATTTGAAATATCGGGCCGTGCATTTCCGGGTCGCTAATTATTGCCTGTACAAAATCGGTCCGTATCGATAATGTACGGCCAATAATGAACAGCCAATAATTAATGTACATGGCTTTCAAATATCAGGGTGTGCAATAATGTGCGTTCAATACTGGCTGCGTAAAATCATTCCGTGTCGATATTGTACAGCCAGTATTGCACAGACAATAATTGGAAGCCAACCATAGACAAACATATGCTCTCTATGCGATGCCTCGTTTGTTTAGGCGAGTTGCTAGGAAGAGTTGGCGCAGACTATTGAAAAGTTCTAACCCAAGAATATTAAAAACATTTGCTTTTTTGTTGTCTTTATAAATAGCTGCATTTGAATATGATATTTCATCTGGGAACAAACGAACTAATTCTTTCAACAAAACTGCGGCTGGAGACCACAGCAGAGAAAAAATTCTTCTGAGTATTTATTCCCATATGAATTTCCGCCTTTACACAACTACAATAAATATTCTTTATCAATTTTATTTATTGCCAAATGCCATGTATGAGCATGTTGATGGATACTGCAACTTTCTTGAAGATTTTGCATGTGGAAGACAAATACCGAAAAATAATAAAAAAACCAATGAGACAATAAGTAATAAGGTTCCCTCAGTGAATATTTTTAAAAGTAGAATTCTTTTATTATGCCAGATTGGTAAGCATTTGGCCAACAAAATTAAATGTTTAAAAATGCTAAAAAGTAGACATGCATTAGCTTAAAACTGATAGAGTTACAATAATAATCATGATTATTTAGCCCCAGTAGGGTAGGGTGGTCTCACTACCAAACCCCATCATGGGCTTGAACTTCTTGAGATGGTAGGTACATGACAATGTGATTAAATCCACCACGATCTTAAGTCGTCCGTCGGCTACCATGTTATGAAATAGTCATATTTTACCACCCTAAAACACTGAACCATAGTTATATTAGCTGGTTAGAATTTAAATTCAATGTGTTCTTCAGTAACGGAACATCATGAAAAAAACAGTCGAATCTTGATTTATCTCGTAATAACATAAATCGCTTTGATGTAAATCATTTATGTAAAATATCACGAAAATGATTTATATCGAAGCGATGGGCATTCAATGACTACAATTTGAGTTACCTCTACAGTAGCAGAGTACAGTAACTTACCTTTTTATTAATTCATCAGAAATGCAACATGGTCCGTCCATTTTACTGTATGAGTAAGTTACTGTAGGTTCCACTTCCACACACCACAACTAGGCAGGTAATTGATTTAGAAATACAACTCACAGACTAATCCCCTTGTTTAAAGAATATACGTATCTGTTGAAAAACCCGTTTTTATTAAAAATAGAAACCTTCTCGCCCATTTTCTACGTTTGAGTGATTACATTGTCTTTGTTTGTTATTATTTTTTTACTTATTATATTATACTAAACCCTCTAACTATGTTTGAGGATTTCTATCTTTTTAATAATCTATGGAAATTACTGGATCATCCAAACGAGGCTTTGACTTTGTCATTTGTTTGTACATGAATTATCGGCGGTGCGTTATTGACTGTACATTATCAGCCCGTGCTAATATTTTCGGACCTGTATTGTACGGCCAGTATTGCACGACCTGATATTTCGTGTATATTGAATTCAAATATTGGTCGCGTTTTACTGGCTGCGTATTGTTGGCTGTACAAAATCGGTCCGTGTTGTTATTTCACATCCAATAATGTACGGCCCGTATTGCACAACCTGATAATTGGAATGGCCATGCCATGGAATACTGGTTGCGAATTATTGGCCGTACATTATCACGCTGTGCATTATTGGTCGTACAATATAGGGACCCCTAACTACGTCGAGCAAATTGGAATTGGATCAAAACGTACAAAAATAATCGTAAACTAACGTATTATCTGCGATTTTATTATTTAATAATACAGCATTCCATATTCGATGTCATAATCGAGATAATCCATTGACTTGTCCGCGTTACTCCTTCTCGATGTAAAGTAAGGCACCAGCTCGGGATAAGCATCTAACAACATCCGAGCTCCTTGTCTAGTCATAGTCCCATTGATAATAATTTCTCTAAAAGTTGCGTTCCTCATGAAGTTATCATTCACCGCCTTTATATCGTCCAGTTTTTTCATCAAGTTATCGTCGATCTTTATCAACTCGACTTCGTGAAGGCCCTTCGCAGATTTCCTGTCCTGTTTATACTTCCTCTTCAATTCCTTAATGAATTTCTTTATTGCTTTTGTTTTCTTCTTTCTCTGAGAAGATGCATTCACATACTGCCGATTCAAGATTTTCCTGATCTCGCGTATTATCTTCTCGATGTTTTTCTTTATCTTTTTTTTACGTTTCTGCCGATCTCTCTTGCGGCGTTTCCTGTCTTGGTCTTTTTTCCTCCCTTTCTTTTCTTTGGAACCTTTGCCTTTGTTAAGCTTTTCGTCAGAATCAGTTGTGAGGGCAGAATCGCCGAAAGAAGCGTCAAAGCCTTGGTATAAGTCGTAGTTGGTATGTAAGAGGGCACAGCAAACAAACTGTGTACGACCGCAGGAGAAATCACCCCTGTAAATGCGGAACTCTGGTTCACATTCCATGGGCATCAAGCAAGTCCCCCATGGCATATCGTGCTGGTTAGGATCTCCGCAAGCCGTCCCCCACGGTCCTGAAAGAAATGGTTAATGGAAAGATTTTAAATATTTCGTAGAGATAAAGAATTTATATAGTACTGGAGTACAATTGGAGACTCTCTGCAATCCATTAAAATAATGAGTATCTTTAGATCTTGTAAGGAGTTCTAGTAAAAAAAAAACAAAACTAGGCAGTGGAAAATATTAGTATGTTCTGATCTTGTAAAGGAACGCCGATACTTAAATGGTAGGTACTTAAATTTATTTAATAGGAACAACGGAGAAAAATGTCTGTGGTTGTGCCATATCAACGATGAATTTTTTGATCGCTAAATGCCTCGATAGTAAGCTAGTCGATAGCTTACTATCGCTTACGAGGCTTTTAGCGATGAAGATACTAATCCAATTCGGAATTAGAAGAGAAACGTCCACTAACTACAGTACCTGCAAAATGTAATGTACTTGACTTACTTGCAGCTGCCATATTCACAACATCGCCTCTTGGTTCCGTCGAATTGATTGCTTCGAGCTTCTTCTTAATCCAGTGCTCCTTCCATTCAGTCTTCCATTCCCTTAACTCCATGCTGGAACTGGAAGATTCGGTTATATCAGAGTCCGAGTGTGATCTTCTGAAAGAATGCTTCCTTCTGGCGATGGCGTTCAAAACTGGATCTAGCTGATACGGCCCGTCATCGATACGCTTTGAACGTAACTCCTGTATCTTTTTCTTGTGTGTGAATGCTTTGCCTTTGCTTTTAGGGTGTATATTTAATTCTAATCTATTGTCTTGATTATCAGAAAACTTTAGTTTTGCACCATCGTCCACTTCATTGTGTTTGATTTCAAACCTGGCTCGTTCTAGAGGTTCTCGGTTATAACTATCTCTAAAGGTCCTTAGAGACCTTTTCAAGTAGTCTGTTAGTGGGGCCACATTTGAAATAAACGAAGAATTCACTGCGATGAAGAAAATAAACAAAGATATATGAAAAATTGCTCTCATTTTCGGTTACATGGTTGTCCGTCGATTGCCAGCAAAATTGGACTTTATGTCGTAAAATATTTTATGAGGTATTGTAAAACTGGTATATTTTTACGGGTAGGTAATATAATATAGAAATACTTATTTATTGCGGATATTGTTATGAAAGCGTGTTGGAAAATGCTTTGTAAAAATCGTAAAGCAGAACATGATAAGCTATTCGTGATCCTAATAATAACAACTACTAACGAAGGTCAAATTATTTACTGACACTAAAACCTTAAGGCTTAAACAATTTATTAATTATATCAAACAAAAAACGTAATTATGCAAATTCAAACTCACAGCCCCACACTTAGTTTAGAGACTTGTATCGTTGGTGCCGGAGACATTCACATCAGACACACAATCACAACCAGAACCAGAAGCACAAATGGCCCTTGGGAAGACAAAAAGTGCTTCTGCCGGGAATCGAACTGAGAATCCACGGCGCAAAGGGCAGAGACTTGCACACCGTGCTAACTGGATCGTCAAATATATGTTTAGTAGAAGTTTGGTCCGATCGGGCGAACGCGGTTTCGAATCCCACCACGAGCCTCAGCTCCTGGTGAAAGTAACATAGTGATTAATTTATTAATAATTATGTGATTAAGTATTTTCTTTTACTCGCCTGGTTGAAATACAGTAAAATGGTAAAATATCGTAAAAAACTTAAAGATGATTTTGAAGTACATATAATAGGTTATAATCAAATAGGGTTTTAATTAAAAGTAAAAAAAGTGCTCGTGGAGCGTTGTCCACTATTTCGTGGAGCGTTGTCCACTATTTCGTGGAGCGCTATGGCATAACCCTGAGAATCATCTCTTGGTTTTTTATCATTTTTCATTTCAAATTACTCTTGACACAGCATGTCGTCTCTTTTTCAACCGATTTCAAAAAGGGGGTTCTCAATTGGACTGTATGTTTTTATTTGTATCTATGTTACGCGATATCTCCGCCAATTATTAATAGATTTTGATGATTTCTTATTGTTTGGTAGATTATACTTCAGATCGATTTCGATAAAATTTATATGGGACCACCATATAAATGTTATCGAAATCGATCCAGCCAAATCCAAAATATAAGTGTTGAAGTCGGTTTTTTTAAGCTTTGCTTGCGTTTAATTATTAAATTTGATTACTGTCTGCTTTCAATGACTCTTGCAAGATATGAGACAAATCAATTGGCGATAAGAATCATCAAAATCGACCACGCGTTTGGTCTCTAGAACCCAACAAAGGAACAAACATACATAGGCTACATATATATACAGGTACATTACTCTTCTTTGCGTCGCGCAGTCGGGTAAAAAATTATTAATATGACGAATTGAAAACCTTCTCCTTTTTTGAAGTCGGTTAACCACTAAGACAACCTAGTTATGAGATAAATAACATAAATAAGGTGCTGTCAACCAAGCTTGCTAATTAGTTAGGGCTTCGAGTTTCAATCCAATCTAGATGTCAAAGATAGACCACGTGACACGTCTCTCGGCCCCATAGCATGGAAGTACAATACAATAACTCTTTATTGACACCAAAATATAAATACAAGATACAGAGAAACTTATAAAGATAGGTACTATCGGCGGTCTTATCGCTAAGAGCGATCTCTTCCAGACAACCTTTGGATGAAAATATAAACGAAAAGACAATATAGGGATGGTGGTGCGATAAAATGAATGAAATAAAATTTCTAATAATATGAATACATTGTTTAAACTACATAAACAATACATAACCATAATAATATCAGAAGGAAAATGGGTGTTGCCATACAAAAATATGTTGCCCCCATACAAAATTAAATCAATTAAATTTCCAAAACTATAAGAGATATGCTAGGGGTGCTCGACCAAATGTCGTAGAGGACGATGGGGGACATCTGTCAAAAATGACAAAAAGGTAAGATAGTGTCACCTGATGAAAAGTGATGATGCGGCCAAAGATGTTACACAGACTTGAAGACTCCCAGTTTATACCGTTCGGGGAACAAAGACGCAAGTAATGAGTTCCACTTCTTCGCTGAACGGATGATGAACGTAGAAGCAAAACGCTTCGAGCGAACTGGAGGTATGTCGACCATAAATGGATGACGTTTTACAGCTTGTCTTGTTGTTAGATGGTAAAAAGGGCATGGTGGAATTAACTCATATAATTCCTGTGCACACTCTCCAAA